>OU892280.1:42783932-44182019 GCA_917834065.1 Ceutorhynchus assimilis | reverse complement strand
AGCCAGAATTCAAGACCAGCACCATATTCAATGAAAATCTAGTGGCAGTAGAGTTAAGAAAGCTTGAGATATACTTGAACAAGCCAATATACATCGGACAAGCAATTCTAGATCTTGCAAAAACCACCATCTACGATTTTCATTACGGCTACATAAAAAAAGAATTTGAAGACAATTGTTCAGTTCTTTACACCGACACCGACAGTCTCATTTATGAGATAACTGAAAAAGATCCATATGAAATTATCCGGCGGGACTGCTTTAAATGTTTTGATACATCGGACTATCCAAAAAATAATCAATACAGTATACCTTTGGTCAACAAAAAAGTTCTTGGTCTTATGAAAGACGAAAACAATGGCATTCCAATGACGAATTATGTCGGCCTCCGATCAAAATTGTATGCAACTAAGGTTATGGTAACAGAAGGAGATATAGAGAAGAGGAAAAAAGAATTACGTGATGAAGAATTCGATGAAGATGAAATTGAACTTATTTTATCGAATTATGGGGTTTCAAAAAAAGCAAAGGGAGTTAAGTCACAAGTGGTTCAAACTAAGATAACGTTTGATGACTACATAGAATGCTTAGAAACCTATAGCGAAAAACATATTACGCAAAATTTGATACAAGCACAGAAGCATGTAGTATATTCAATAACCCAAGAAAAGATTGCCTTAAGCCCATTTGATGATAAACGTTTCATTTTATCTAATAGTTACAACACTCTTCCTTGGGGACATTACTCAATTAAGAGTGAATCCTAGGATTGAATGTCACTAAACATCAATGTGTCTAAAAATTTCACTTATAATACTTTCCATGTTTTAGCTTTAAGTTGTTGTTGTGACAATGTAAATATTTTATATACATAGCCATAGATATTAATGCAGTATTATTTTATTTTTACACTTTTCGCTTTCAATATTTTTCAAGTTTAAATAGTTTAGTCATTGTAAATATTTTATATACATAGTCATAGATATTAATGCAGTGTTATGATTTTTCAGTTATTTTTCCTGTACAAAAAATGTAATTTTTTATAATAATTTAGATTTAAAAAAAAACACGATATCCATCCTCGGGGAGGTCACCAATACCTATAGATAGTAATTGTAAATTTATAGTTTAGCTGTAGCTAATATTCCTTCACAAAATGTAATTCTTATAATAATTTAGATTAAAACACGATAGGTATCCTTTGTTGGGGGGACACCATACCTATAGTAATCATAGTAAATAAGTAATTGAAAAAAGAAAAAAAAAAAAAAAAAAACAATAGTTTTAGCTGGAGGTATTATTATTCTTATACAAAATGTAAATTTTATAATGTTTACTTTAGTCACTTTAACGTAATACTTATACCATTGTAATTGTACTAATAAAGTTGAAAAAAAACAAATGTAATTTTGATAATAATTTAATTAAAAAAATATTTTCTAAAAACAATGCTCCACTTATTTTTCCCAAACACTACCAAATGCGTGTGAAAATTCAGCACACAAGAATTAGCACCAAGCCAACAGAAACAACTAATTTTATTATTATTTAACGTTCTATTTATAATGAAAAAACAAAACTATAAAGAGGTGAAGTTCAATAATGGCCGTTTCCACAACCAACCTAAAATAGTTGGTGGAAATGGCCATAATAGTTGCTATAGCTAGCTAAGAACACGTTCAGACTGGAAAATCTCTGACCTGCGCGTTAGGTCCTCCGATCTCTAAACGGATACAGGACTGATTTTAGACTAGTCTGTATACAGCTATACAGGTCTAGAGACAGGTCCGTATACAGCTGCTATACAGGTCTATAGACGGAGCTGTCTCGAAAAGCTGTCTCTATAGACAGAGCTGTCTCGAAAAGCTGTCTCTATAGACAGAGCTGTCTCGAAAAGCTGTCCCTATAGACAGAGCTGTCTCGAAATGCTGTCTCTATAGACAGAGCTAAGCTAATATCTGTACCTCAGAGGTAAATTGTATTAAGTCATAATATTATAAATTAATATACTGACACAGTGATTCTAGTACAATTTACCTTTAAGCCTAATGAGTCACTTGACACAGGTTCCAACTAGGTATTTCGGTTGTCTTAAAAGCTAGGTGTATGAAATTTTTCCCGGAGATCAAGTAAGTTATTAGAAGTAGTATTCAGTTAAAAACCCATTTTCGAAAAAAAAGTGACTTAATACAGTTTACCTCTGAGGTACAGATATACATATCCTCGGGCAGCTATGATTGACAAGGCCTGGTACGCTCAATCATATACGGGGTGACAATTTGATAATAATAGCTGCCCGAGGATATGTATATCTGTACCCCAGAGGTAAACTGTATTAAGTCACTTTTTTTTCGAAAATGGGTTTTTAACTGAATACTACTTCTAATAACTTACTTGATCTCCGGGAAAAATTTCATACACCTAGCTTTTAAGACAACCGAAATACCTAGTTGGAACCTGTGTCAAGTGACTCATTAGGCTTAAAGGTAAATTGTACTAGAATCACTGTGTCAGTATATTAATTTATAATATTATGACTTAATACAATTTACCTCTGAGGTACAGATATTAGCTTAGCTCTGTCTATAGAGACAGCATTTCGAGACAGCTCTGTCTATAGGGACAGCTTTTCGAGACAGCTCTGTCTATAGAGACAGCTTTTCGAGACAGCTCTGTCTATAGAGACAGCTTTTCGAGACAGCTCCGTCTATAGACCTGTATAGCAGCTGTATACGGACCTGTCTCTAGACCTGTATAGCTGTATACAGACTAGTCTAAAATCAGTCCTGTATCCGTTTAGAGATCGGAGGACCTAACGCGCAGGTCAGAGATTTTCCAGTCTGAACGTGTTCTTAGCTAGCTATAGCAACTATTATGGCCATTTCCACCAACTATTTTAGGTTGGTTGTGGAAACGGCCATTATTGAACTTCACCTCTTTATAGTTTTGTTTTTTCATTATAAATAGAACGTTAAATAATAATAAAATTAGTTGTTTCTGTTGGCTTGGTGCTAATTCTTGTGTGCTGAATTTTCACACGCATTTGGTAGTGTTTGGGAAAAATAAGTGGAGCATTGTTTTTAGAAAATATTTTTTTAATTAAATTATTATCAAAATTACATTTGTTTTTTTTCAACTTTATTAGTACAATTACAATGGTATAAGTATTACGTTAAAGTGACTAAAGTAAACATTATAAAATTTACATTTTGTATAAGAATAATAATACCTCCAGCTAAAACTATTGTTTTTTTTTTTTTTTTTTTTCTTTTTTCAATTACTTATTTACTATGATTACTATAGGTATGGTGTCCCCCCAACAAAGGATACCTATCGTGTTTTAATCTAAATTATTATAAGAATTACATTTTGTGAAGGAATATTAGCTACAGCTAAACTATAAATTTACAATTACTATCTATAGGTATTGGTGACCTCCCCGAGGATGGATATCGTGTTTTTTTTTAAATCTAAATTATTATAAAAAATTACATTTTTTGTACAGGAAAAATAACTGAAAAATCATAACACTGCATTAATATCTATGACTATGTATATAAAATATTTACAATGACTAAACTATTTAAACTTGAAAAATATTGAAAGCGAAAAGTGTAAAAATAAAATAATACTGCATTAATATCTATGGCTATGTATATAAAATATTTACATTGTCACAACAACAACTTAAAGCTAAAACATGGAAAGTATTATAAGTGAAATTTTTAGACACATTGATGTTTAGTGACATTCAATCCTAGGATTCACTCTTAATTGAGTAATGTCCCCAAGGAAGAGTGTTGTAACTATTAGATAAAATGAAACGTTTATCATCAAATGGGCTTAAGGCAATCTTTTCTTGGGTTATTGAATATACTACATGCTTCTGTGCTTGTATCAAATTTTGCGTAATATGTTTTTCGCTATAGGTTTCTAAGCATTCTATGTAGTCATCAAACGTTATCTTAGTTTGAACCACTTGTGACTTAACTCCCTTTGCTTTTTTTGAAACCCCATAATTCGATAAAATAAGTTCAATTTCATCTTCATCGAATTCTTCATCACGTAATTCTTTTTTCCTCTTCTCTATATCTCCTTCTGTTACCATAACCTTAGTTGCATACAATTTTGATCGGAGGCCGACATAATTCGTCATTGGAATGCCATTGTTTTCGTCTTTCATAAGACCAAGAACTTTTTTGTTGACCAAAGGTATACTGTATTGATTATTTTTTGGATAGTCCGATGTATCAAAACATTTAAAGCAGTCCCGCCGGATAATTTCATATGGATCTTTTTCAGTTATCTCATAAATGAGACTGTCGGTGTCGGTGTAAAGAACTGAACAATTGTCTTCAAATTCTTTTTTTATGTAGCCGTAATGAAAATCGTAGATGGTGGTTTTTGCAAGATCTAGAATTGCTTGTCCGATGTATATTGGCTTGTTCAAGTATATCTCAAGCTTTCTTAACTCTACTGCCACTAGATTTTCATTGAATATGGTGCTGGTCTTGAATTCTGGCTTCGATATATAAGCCTCAGCTCCATATCTTCCCGACCATTTTGTTAGAAGCCTGACATTTACTCTTTTCCGAATATTTTCCATTGTCTTTCCAAATACTGCATTATTCATTAGCTTAAAAAGATTCTTTTCAAACTCGTTTTTAGCTTCTTTTCTCAATGTAGTATTTAGATCAATGTATGATTTGAGCCAAGGTGATTGTTTGAATTTTAAAACTCTGTGTATTTTTTTAATTTTTAAGCCATGCTCTAAGGCTTGCTTCAAGGCTCGATAATGAATTACATATTTCTCCTTCCTATGCAGTGTTGCCATTAGCTTTGTTAGCTCTCTTGCTGATTTTGGAGGATTTCCAGTTTTCGGATTAATATGCTCTGGACCGAAGGGAATATCTTTATGGGCATCGTGTATTTCCCTAGGATATTCTAAGTCGACTTCTAGCATATAGCCAGTATCGGCATCATCTGACACTTGGGTTACATCAATGTTGGCATCAGCCCATTCGAATCCTCCATAGGGTAGATACTGTGACATTGCCCAGCCATACTGATTATTGATATCGAAGTACATTAAATATTTTGATGGTTCCATGGGATTATAGGTTGGTATGTATTTATTATTAGCCTTGGAATAGCGGCTTGAGCAAACTTGGCTCAATCCACCTCGAATTCCTCGTTCCACGAAGAGAAACATGTCTTGATCGGTGAGAAGCTCAATTTCTTTTCTAGTATATTTTAACATTGCGTCCCAAGTGAAGCCGGGTAGCGTGTAGTAGTGGGCGGGGTCCAATTCATATGTTTCGAGACAGCTGGAGCGAAATTGTTCAAATACATCGGCGAGCAATAAGATATCAGTCTTCATATATAGATCGATATAATCACCCAAGTCTTGGCAATTGAAGTTGGACCATACCTGTTTAGCCCTTTGATACGATTTTTGAGGACATGGTGCATCATTAAGTGTGTTGAAAAATGCTTCTATTGGCGGCAAACAAGCTTCCTCAAATCGATCGAACGAGTCGATGTAATCATATGGCATCACACCCTTTCTTGTCAGTAAAGCAGTTTTATCTTCATCTAGCTCTGCGAACTGAGACCTTAAGTTGGGGTACTCAGGTAAATTTGATGCTAGTTTATCCAAGGATGAACTCATAAATCGAAAACTATCTATGAAGCGAAACTGGATTGGATAATCATCAATGTGCTTGGTGAATGAGATGTATTTTTCCATTGTTATTGGTAACAAGTCAATAGATCCTTTCATTTTGTTAGCTATGTCTGCAATGATGAAATGGGCATCGTAGCCGCTCAAGTTATGAAACACCACAGATATCACGTGTGAATCTTGTTGATTAATGTTACATGGCGACGAATGGGCAGCACCTCTGTAGTTGTTGTTAGGAATCAAGTGGTTGTGATCTCGAACTTTATCACTTGGCGAATTGAACGGGTGCTCGCAGATGTAACAGTGTGTAGCTTTCTGAAACTCTGATTCTTCGGCTTTAGTCATATCAATATCGTAGGGACACCAGAATATAGTTGCGATATTCTCTGCAAGCTGAACAATCTCATCAGCGAACCACTGCATACATTCTGCACCACGGAATGACTTGTAAAAAGATAATGAGTCATCGTAGGAGCACTTTAGGTAATATCCTACAGCAGCTGGAATATGTCGCTGAGTCCTTTTAGGATCCTCCATTGTTGGGTTCAAAACGCTCTCCAAATCCGCATAAACTATAAAGGGCGCTCTTTCCTTGTTTTTAAAATTTTTGAACTTCAATATATTTTTCCCGATTTCTGGCATCCTAATAGCTGTTTCATTGATCTTCATACAATCTTCAAGGTGTTTGTTGAGCTTTTCTTGCGAATGAAAATAATGAAGGCAGCGATCGCAAATGAATTTTTTACCGTCATGTTTACTCAATTGTGAAGATATTAGACGGGAAAGGTTTTTAATCCATACATAATGATACTTTTCTGGAACTATACTTTTTCCCTCCTCACAATCCTTCTCCTCTGAATATTGATCTTGAATTAGCAGGAGGTTAACATGTTTTTCATGTTTGATTTTTGTTAAGAATGCTGGTAAGACTTTAAAGTTTTTCTTGGATTTTTCAAGCTTGTAAACATTCACAGATAGGCTATTTTGTTTTTCAAAACTGGGTATCTGTCCTAAGGTCATTGGAAACTGAATCCCTTTCAGCTTCAACACTTCTCTAAAATCTGGGTATTTGCTTAATCGTTGAGGATCTTTTTCGGCTAGAAACAATGCAGAAACTACTGCCCAAGCAAAGCAGGATTGATCATTGTTTTTCACGTTTATACAAGCTTCTTTACACTTTATTGATTGAGGTAGCTCGATGTATGAAGATCCTAGTTGAGGCGTAAATTTGTTAATGTTGATGCCTAAATTCACTATCTTCTCTAGGGCCCAACCACTATCTCGTTCCTGAAATTCTTCCAACTCGTTCATAATGGGTTCAGTAACCTTTTCCTTAAACCATTGCTCAAGATTAGTATCTCGGTAGATGGCCTTGTTAGACGTTGTGAAGTACTTGAATTCTTTAAGTACTTTATCGCCCTTGACAATTGTAAATTCCCCACAGAAAGCAGCATTAACTTTGATGGCTTCATCCTTTTTAAGAGCATTCTGGATCCTGCGTTTAAATGAAGCTGCACAATCTACCAAAAACAGCTTGGGATCTTTATGCTTCAAATTTGTAATGATCCCTGTTCTTATCCTGCTGCTGAAAGCTGAATTTGAATCATCCCAATGCACCCGCTCTCTTGCTCCTTCAGGGCGTGATGGTGAAAGTCCTGCGCCTTTCTTTTGCATATTCTTGAACTGATTCCTCATACTTCTTATATTCCGCAGACATGACTCTAAGTGCTGCTTTTCACCCATGGTTGCTGCTTGTTTGATCGCTTTGTTGAGTTTTCTTAGTCCTCGAGTACATTCCTCCAGGCCTTCTTTAGCGATGTTATCACTATATTTTGGTGTGAGTAGTCCCAGGAGAGAGGCTATATGTTTCACTAAATCTGCGAAGAGGGACATCTTTTAATCTGAACGCTTCGTTTTATTTGGGGTATATTTTTTATAGAACTAACTGGAAATGGCTATTGTTTCTCACAAACGTGTAAATCAGTATAGGAGAACTAGTTTTGCACGTCTTCACTCTTTGAGGAACTGCAAAGTAATGAATGAAGATTAGCTATGGCAGAACTATAAGTATCAGGACGGACGTAGGACTGGACGGTTTTATAATAGTGACCCCCCCCCCCTCCACCCCGACTATCAGATTTTTGAGAAGGATTTTCATAAGAATCAATGTAAACATGAAGCAAATATGGGTTTTCAGCTATTGTGAGCGCTTTTTTCTTTTATACAGGTACAAATATTCCAGTTAATAAGCTGTGTGGCTTGCCGATCCAGATCTAAACTCATATGGTTGAGATTACACGCTCGCTCAAAGTCATCTGGAACTGTATAGAAAGGTCCCTCAACTCTTGGATTTTTTTTTTTACAAAAATTTGCATACTTTTTATTCAGATGTAGCCTATTGTTAAATGTTATCCTCTCTGCTGTTTTTGTGTTTAGAACTTTCTATACTAAAATATTTACATTCCAATACATTATTGTGAATATTCATGGTAAACGAACGAATTGAATTGGATCACTGGAAAGTGGATTGATTGAAAAAACTGGTTACGGCCCTGTTCCTGTTGGCGTATGCTAAATGGCTGGACCTAGTCTTCATTGATGCCACTAATTATTTAGAAGTTTTTGGTGAAATAGTAAATTAAATTGGGCCAATAGAAAGTGGATTATTCGAAAAAAAAACTGATTACGGCCCTTTTGGCGTATGCTAAATGGTTGAAACTAGTTTTCAAAAACGCACACCAGTTATCTAGAAATGTTTGGTGAAAAAACTGATAAAATCGAATCAATAGAACGTTAATTAATTGAAAAAATAGAATACGGCCCTTTTGGCACATGCTAAACGAGTAGAACTAGTCTTGAAATAGGCCAATAATTATTTAAAAATTTCTAGAAAAAGAATAAATTGAATCGAGTCGATAGAACGTTAATTAATTGAAAAAATAGAATACGGCCCGTTTGGTATATGCTAAACGGGTGGAACTGGTCTTCAAATACGCGACTAATTATTTAAAAATTTTTCGTAAAAGAACGAAGTGAATCGGATCGCTAGAAAGCGAAATAATTGAAAAAATGGAAGAAGGCCCTAACGACATGTGCGCAGATGGTCAAAATCCGGTTTTCAGGCATTCCCTTGATAGTTAGGGTTGCGCACACCCCGGAAAAAGCAGCTTCGCTGTCCCCGCCTGAAAAGAGTTATGGTATGGTTAGGTACTTTTTAAATTTTTCATATCACCCTTTTTTGGCCCTAAGGGTTGTTCTTTGGGTAATAAATAATGTCCAACTTGACTGAAATTATAAGGGGGCTATGGGCTGGAATGTTTTTAAATATATTATTATACATATATGTAGTTAGTCGGCAGTGAAAATATCCATGCATGTTTACCTATCATTGATAAAATATAAATGCAAGTCTAAGCTTGTTGTTGTTTTTGCTAAAACGGAAACGCTTATCAGTTATAAGTAAAAATAACCGTGAAATATGATACCCCTGTTTTGTTTATTACTTTCCCACATTAAACGTCGGCGGCGTGCTGATTCATGAATTTATCTTATTCACCACTACGATATCCTGTATTAGAACACAATAAACTTTACTTTATGTAGGCTAGATGGCGCCACCGATAACAGAATGACGTAACCCACGTGTCTCAGGCCGCTATAAGGTCATCACAGAACCTGAACCGTAAATTGAACTTTGCACTATGTACGCTAGATGGCGCCACCGACATACACTGACGTAACACACGTGACCCAGGTCACTATGGCGTCATCAGAACCTGAACTATAATTAAATATACGTAGCGACATCTAAACGACATGAAACAATCTCTTCCACGCAAACTCCATATTACAGGAACCTGTAATTTTGAACCCTTCCTGTCGATCAATTGCAATAATTCACCGCACTCACGATAGATGGCGCCATGACGTTTGACAAGATGGCGCCGACGACGCATCCACCTTCGTGTCAACGACGGCGCATCCACCACGTGTCAAGAATGAAAGATTGAGGTTATGTTCGGAATTTTGTAGTCATACCCCCTTTGATTATCTACTAACACAACATTTTTATCTAAGTAGTACTGCAATGATGAAAATATTCACATATATGCCTATGACGTAACGCCTGCTCTTATCATTGTCGCAGGTTTAATTGTTTTCTCTGAATGAAAATAGTTTATCAGTATTGCGGCTGGACGGCTCAAGCAGTGTAATTTCCTATGCGACGCGTTTGCCTTATTTTTGTTTTTGTTGGTGAACGTGTTAATATAATTTAGCAATATATTGATGATAGGTAATGAATATTTGAAGCAAAAATACCAGGAAAATCCTTATGAGGAAAACTCAAGACGGAATTATTTTTGTAGAGAAATATTTGTAAAAATGAGTCATGGGTCTAAGTCATGTTGACAATAAAAGTCACTCGAACTAGCGGCGATTTTGATTTAAATACTAGCTAAAACGTTGATGATTTAAATAATATTTTTAAAAAAATCGGCTGATTGTCGCTGGTTTCTTATATTGAGACGAGAGACCTCAGCCTTCTGATTGATTAGAGACTTGTTAGGACTTGCTTATCGCAGGATGCCAACGTACTAAGCAACAATAAAATTGAAACGATGGCCCATATTTTTAGGAAAAGTTCGCTGGTCTGTGCAGATGGATACGAAGCTGGTGATTGGCTACTACTAGTCAGAGCTTGTTTATCGCAGGTCACAGGAAAGTAACAAGTTATGGTTTCGCTGCGGTTGCAATAAACGTTGACGACGCGATAGCGAAACGACGTTTTTATTATAAATTACGTCGTCATCAGACCCGATGACGAAACGACGTTTTTATTATTAGTTACGTCATCATCAGTACAATGCACCTTGCATGAGGTACGAAGTCATGAGGTTCTATGTGTGTTCGATGAGCCGCTTGGAGTCAGGTACGGTCAATGACCCTGAACGCAGCGGCGGCTGACGCGACCAATAAAAGACATGGGCACTGGAAAGGGGGCGGGGCTTAGCGCCAACGACTGCTGGCGGGCTGGACGGATGACCTTGAACGGTACAAAAATTGCCAGAACGGACCTTAGATTTTCTTATGGAGATTTACATGGGAAAATGACTGATTTTGCGCTCGAACTGTCATAGCTCCTTTACTGAAAGTTATGCCTAAATACCAAAACATAGTCTCCTAAGATTTTTTTAATTTTTTTTCGAAAAAAATCTATAATTTCTATATTTTTTTTATTTTTTATTTCCGCCCTTAAAACTTTCAAAAATTAATTAAAATCAAATCAATTTTACATAACTTTGTTCAAATTCAAGCATATTTGTAAAATTAACTTAGATTTTTAATTTTTTATGGAATCACAAAATTCATGTTTGTTGCAATGATATTCAACACAACTTTAAAATATCGCAATTTTTTTTAAACAATTTAAAACACTACTAATGATAATAGCCATATTAAAAAAACTCTCCTTAAAGTGTAAAAGTTTTATTTTATTCAAGTAAATATTAGTAGAATTTTGATATTTTTTGAGCCACCCTGTATGCTGTTTGACTTGCAACTATTCTGAGTGCACCTAATATGATTATCAGACATGCACCAACTTTTGGCCTTGTTTGTATTTTGATTGTGCTATTACTAAAAAAAAATCCCATATGTTGCACACTTAAGTAATGACACTGTATACTTGTAATTTACAGTAATCATATAAAACCGTTATATAAATACATCACCAAAAGGTACGGATTATAAAACTACGAAACTTTCGTATATACTTCTATTACCTTTATATAACCAGTATAAAACTTGGTGTTTCTATAAGTTGCGAAAAATGTTTATTGGGTTAGTATCTGACACAGAAAAAAAAAAATAATATGGAATTAGTTTATTATAAAACTATTGTACCGCAGACACTCCGGCAAAATATTCTTATAGAAATACAATAAAATAAAATAAAAAAATATATGTAAAATAAAGAAGCAATAATAACGTAAGTATAAGAGTACAGCAAGATTAAAAATAGATGCTCGTTAACAGTGAGCAGGATGCTACTCCTCAAGCAGCGGCGCTGAACAGGCAAATTGAAAAAAAAGTATAGGCAAAAATCGAACAAGATAAAAAAATTGAATACACCTCTAGATTTTTTCCAAATAGAGAAATTTTCCTTTTAAGTCAAGGTCAAAATTCGTGAGATGTTCTAATTGAAACTTTTTAAATGAATTTTTAACCTATCCAGATTTCTACCTTCACCCTTTCAGCACTTTCCTTCTTGAGACGATAATGAGAGAGTCAAACAATGAAAAGCTAGATAGGTTTTTGCCTGGATTCAGTAAAGAGTAGTTGATAGGGGATGGTCCAATAATCCCACACTAAATTTAGATTTAAATACCAAAGCAGCAATATCTGGATTCAGTAACGTGTTGATAGGGATGGACACACAAATTTGGTTTACACCTACTCTATCTAGAGATAATGGTCCAATAATTCCTCCCACACTAACAATTAATTCCAAATACCAAAGCAGCAATACGTATCAATCAGCCAAAACTTTGAATTGAATCTCGTCAGAAAAATGTGGTACCACACAAAATGGACGCTCACAATAGATAAAAAAAAGTATAATATTTATATTTTCATGTAGATAAGATAAGATATCAGGTAACAAAAATCCAACAGTGATAGTGGACACTGATGGTGAAATAAAGCAAAAAAATATTAAGAAAAAATCTAGAAATCTGAAGAGGAAAAAAAAAATTACAAAGTGAAAATCGAAATGCCTGTTTAACGGTCTGCCAGAGAAGAGGCATTTTTAGAACCCAATTCTTTTGAAAAAAACCAGTGTTTTTTATACTTAACTGCGTAGTAACCATTGAACCAATTAGAAGACATCAAACACACAGAAGATACCGTGCTCACTTCATTAATGAAACACCACGCTTATTACATGGGAATAGATAAAAACACACTAGAATTATTTTAATTGTTCACAAATTATAATGATTTAAATTAAGGTTATGTTAGAGTGAAAAATAATCATTTCAGAATCAGGAGTTAGAGAATGACAGAAATACATTTATTTGCTGAAAGCAGGATTAACATAATTTCTCCAAATAAAAATGTCAATGAAAAATAGTTAAAGAAACCTACCAAAATTTTAAAATAAATTTATCAGGTACTAGATGGCGGTACATTAACTAGTACTTTTATTTAGCAACAGATTTTTGCATTTTTACGCATATTTTATTTATGGATAGATGGCAATACTGATATCATGTCGAAATAATTAAATTTAGTAGATATTGCCTTTCAGATATTATTGGCGAAACGTCATCCTTGTAAATTTGGCAGGTTGACCCTCGTATAATAATGACAGTTTGAAGTGTGTTTTACATAATTCCGTACGTGTCGCGGCATTAAAATTCTCTGGCTTATCTGGCCAATCAAATTTGACACATTTTTCAATGCATTTTTCAATGGTGCAATATATAAACGGAACTTAAGTATTTAGACATTTTTTGAAATTCGGCATTGTCAAATTTATTTCATATTTAAGATGCTCAAAATAATTTTACAAGAGAAAATAAACTCAACCGAAAATGAATTGGGACAGTTCAAGATATCACTATATTTGGAACGCTGTAACTTTTGTAATTTCATTCCGATGGTGAATCTCAAACCAATGTCGAGAAGCCCTAACTTTATCCTTTTTTCAGTGGTGGCGGATCCGCTTTTCACTGAAGCTTTCTTATATACAGGGAGCTGAATTTGTCAGCATGCAAAATTTGAGAAATTCGTCGGAGAATCTGGAAATAATGACGCATAGTAGAATGATTTTTTACGTATAGGGTGGATCACTAGATGGACATCTCTAGACATTTTTGCAATTTTTATGATATCTTGCTTTGCTATGGAAATATAACGGCTTTTGTCAAATATGATTTTTTTCTTAAATTTCTTTATTCAATCAGGAAGAGGAGGAGAGAAACATGGAGGAATTGGGCAGAAATAGGACCAAAATAAAACCCTTCACTCCCAGTAGGTACCTTCCAGTGGCGTGCGTATGGAGGCTTACATTTTAAGAAATATGTATATGTTTTATCACGTTGAAGGACAGTGAACATTTTTGTAAGATACCAATTTATGCAGACGCTGGACGGCGTTCTATTTTTATTTGTGGAGGGGGACTGCGAATGTAAACAAATTTCAAATGTGTGACACTACGGCACTGATATTCGAACTAACAGTAGCGATTGGATTCACAATAAATTGTATGGTTGATACAAATGCTGAATGGCGTCCACAAGCGTCGTGTCATTTTCAACCATCAATCTGAACACGCGTATCAGCGTTGTGTCACATCAGAACTTCAGGAAATGATGCTGACTTGCGTCTCTGTCCTTCAACGTGTTAAATTTATTTCGATGCATGATTAGGGACTTAAACACCAGGGATGGGAGCGGTAAGGGGGAGGGAGGATAGAAATAAGTAGCAGTGCCGTGCAAGAAGGGGTTCAATTCTGAAGTTGGATGAAGTTGGTACTCGCAAAAAGATAGAGCACCAACCGGAAAATCTAGACGAGCTTGAGGTTATGATCATTGAGATCTGGGAGGAAGTTCCAGCTGAATTCATAAACACTTCAATTTCTAGCATGCCCAGGCGATGTTGAGCAGTTCTTCAAAATAGAGGAGGGCCAACAAATTATTAGTTTTGGTTTATCTACCTATTCTTCTAATTTTTGATTGTTTTTTAGTATTGTTACTCTATTTGCTTAATGTTCGTATTAAAGAAATTGAACACCCATCTTGCACGTCACTGGCTACTTATTTCTATCCCCCCCCCACTGTTATTTAAATCCCTTACTCCCTAATCATGCATCCAAATAAATTTAAAACATATGCATATTTCTTAAAATGTAAGCCTCCATACGCACGCTACTGGTAGGAACCTACTGGAAGTGAAGGGTTTTATTTTTCTCCTATATCTGCCCAAATCATCCATGTTTTTCTCCTCTTCTTCCTGATTGAATAAAGAAATTAAATAAAAACATCATTGTTAACAAAAACAGCTATATTTCCATAGTAACGCAAGATATCATAAAAATGGCAAAAATGTCTAGAGGTGTCCTTCTAGTGATCCACCCTATACATAAAAAATAATTTTACTATGCGTCATTATTTCCAGATTCTTCGATGAATTTCTCAAATTTCGCATGCTGACAAATTCAGCATCCTGTATATAAGAAAGCTTCGGTCAAAACCGGATACGTCACCACTGAAAAAAGTATAAAGTTAGGGCTTCCCAACACTGATTTGAGATTCACCATCGGAATGAAATTACGAAAGTTACAGCTTTCCAAATATAGTGATATTTTGAGATGTCCCATTTCATTTTCGGTCGAGTTAGTTTACCAGTCTTACAATTAATTCTAAGAGTGGTCACGTGGTTTTTAACTGATAAGAGCCCCATCTTAACCATATAAAATAGTTTACCAGTCTTACAATTAATTCTAAGAGTGGTCACGTGGTTTTTAACTAATAAGAGCCCCATCTAAACCATATAAAATAGTTTACTAGTCTTACAATAAATTCTAAGAATGGTCACGTGGTTTTTAACTAATAAGAGCCCCATCTTAACCTTATAAAATAGTTTACCAGTCTTACAATTAATTCTAAGGATGGTCACGTGGTTTTTAACTAATAAGGGCCCCATCTAAACCATATAAATTAGTTTACCAGTCTTACAATTAATTCTAAGAATGGTCACGTGGTTTTTAACTAATAAGAGCCCCATCTAAACCATATAAAATAGTTTACCAGTCTTACAATTAATTCTAAGGATGGTCACGTGGTTTTTAACTAATAAGGGCCCCATCTAAACCATATAAATTAGTTTACCAGTCTTACAATTAATTCTAAGAATGGTCACGTGGTTTTTAACTAATAAGAGCCCCATCTAAACCATATAAAATAGTTTACCAGTCTTACAATTAATTCTAAGGATGGTCACGTGGTTTTTAACTAATAAGGGCCCCATCTAAACCATATAAATTAGTTTACCAGTCTTACAATTAATTCTAAGAATGGTCACGTGGTTTTTAACTAATAAGAGCCCCATCTAAACCATATAAAATAGTTTACCAGTCTTACAATTAATTCTAAGGATGGTCACGTGGTTTTTAACTAATAAGGGCCCCATCTAAACCATATAAATTAGTTTACCAGTCTTACAATTAATTCTAAGAATGGTCACGTGGTTTTTAACTAATAAGAGCCCCTGTTCAGAATTGGTTTATGGAACTGTCTTCGAACGCACCTTACTGTGTTATCGATCGCACTTATTGAAACGTTTCCAACTACATTTTTGAACGCAACATCATTGGACAATTGACAAAAAAAACAGTTTTTATTATCACGGTTCATGAGGATGGTTTTCTCTTGGCAACAAACAATTGCTAATTTTTTATTTGATTGTATTGCAAAGCATTTTTTTTTGAATATATTTTATATCGTTACACATTCATTCATGCTCGTAATTGAATCCTGCTATCCTCTTCGAACAAATTGAAGTTGAAGTTAATACCACCAAGTCAGTCAATTCAGCATTAGGATTCGTCCCTACGAAAATTCTTAGAATTTTCGAGGACTTCCTCCATTTTGGTCCTTCGATAACCGGATTTGGTGATCCAACATCCAATAAGAAGTCAGGTATTAACAGCAAGCAGAATTCCATGGCCAGGCAGGCAGAACTCCATGGCCAGGCAGGCAGAAGCTAAACAGAATAACAAATAGACGAATGGCAAGGCAGCTATAGTCATCCAATTTGGGTATAACATTATTAAAAAAAAAGCATTTCAATAGAGCAAACTAACATCAGACAACATACAGAGCAGTGGTGAGTCGTCAGTTTCATTATATTCAACATTTGCTCGTTTATTCATGCACGCTTACGCGCATTTGAGAATTTGTAAATTATTTCATCTCATTTTTCAGGTGATATTTGGCAGTGGAACACTAGTATTCTCATAAGTACCTACATTTGTTTATAATGGCCGAGCAAGAAGCTAAGTTGAAAGGATTAATATCACAGCGAGGAATATTGAAAGGTCAATTGACTCGTTTTGAGACATTTTTAAAATCAAGTAATCCTGATGATAGGGTTGAACTCAGTGAACGTTTGACTAAATGCTATTCCCTATCTGACAATTTTGATACCATACAGACCGAAATAGAACTAATTGATGCTACTCAATCTACGGAAAGGGTAACATTTGAAAATCATTATTTCAAGCTCATAGCACAAGCGAAAAAAGTTTTAAATCCTTCAATTGGTCAACCTTCGACACTTCCAAACCTTCCACATTCAAACATTGGTAATAATTCACAAAGTGTTGAACATATTAATGTAAAACTACCCATCATTGAACTTCCAATATTTACAGGGGAAAAATATTCTGATTGGCTGCCATTTTTCGAGACATTTTAGGTCTTGATTCATAGTCACAAAAAGCTAAGCAAAATACAAAAATTTCATTACTTACAATCTTCTTTGAAAAATGAGGCAAGAGAGGTTATTAGTTCACTTGAATTAACAGAGAATAACTATGATAGTGCTTTAGATCTCCTGCGTGAAAGATACGAAAATCAAAGACTCATCATAAATAGCCACATCAGAAATATTGTTGATATGCAATCTCTCGCCAAAGAATCATACACAGCATTACGAAAACTGATTGACAGTGTTCAGAAGGATTTAAAAGCATTAAATTCTCTCAAAGAACCAATAGATGCTTGGGATTCCTTGTTGATTTTCATTCTTAGTGCAAAATTGGACAATGTGACAAGGCGTGAGTGGGAAATTTATAGCTTGAAGAAAACATTACAAAGTTTCAGGATTTTATCCAATTTTTGAAAAACAAATGTCAAATTTTGGAGACAATGCAGTCTACTAAAGTTGACAATAAAAACCTTACACAATCTCAGTCACATCATAATCAAAACGACCGTTTTGGTAGGTCAAATAGCAAAGTGCTTGCCCATGTAGCTTATTCAAACTCATGTCCAATTTGTAATCAAATCCATAAGTTTTTTCAATGCAGAAAATTCCTAAATTTATCACCGGTAGAACGTCTGAATGAAGCCAGACAATTAAAATTATACCTCATATGTTTATTGCCAAACCATAGAGCTGCAAATTGTTCATGGTCCAGTAAATGCAAAACTTGTAGTGGAGCACACAACACATTATTACATTTGAACCCAAGCAGAAATCAGAACACTCAAAATGTGAAATTCGAATCAAACAATACACTCAGTAGTAATGAACAGAATAATTCAAATACACCCAACGCAAATTCTCAAAATCAAACACGGACATTGCACGTACAATCACAAAACACATTCCCACTGTTGTCTCATGATCGATTCACCAACTCAAATTCATCATCAACTAATATGCAAAACGAAAATTCAACAAATTCTGATTCTAAATTAGTGTCTTTAAATTCATGCCATAGGAATGATGTTACTTGTTTATTAGCTACAGCTAATGTTATAATTCTTGATACTGATAACAAACCTCATGTTGTTCGAGCTCTTTTAGACCATTTTTAGACCCAGGTTCAATGACAAATTTCATAACCAGTGAGTTGTGTCATAAATTAAACCTTCAAACACAGACTATCTATATGTCAATTTATGGCGTCAGTGAAACAGTATCTTGTTCTAACAGAATGACTCTGGGAACCATAAAATCTTTGTATAATTCATTTCAAACAAATCTTAAATTTCATCTTTTAAATAAAATCACAGGAGAGCTTCCTATATCATACATAGATCCAATAAATTTTATAATTTCAGAAGGTTTAAAATTGGCAGATGAAAACTTTTACAAGCCAGGCAACATTGACATGTTGTTGGGAGTGGATATTTATTATGAATTAATGTGTGAAAACAAGATGAAATTAGGAGCAACGCAGCCCTATTTGATTGAAACAAAGCTTGGATGGATAATCACAGGAAAATATGAATTTTCTAAAATCCACAATCACAAACCTAAATTAAGGACAGATGCCGTTTACACACACACAACAGCACTTCATTCACATTCAGTAATTGTCGATACAGACATAAATGCCCAAATGGAAAGATTCTGGAAGATTGAAGAGCCACCATTCACAAGAAAATTTACTCATGAAGAGCAGGAATGCGAACATTTGTTCAAGAGCACTACAAAACGTGCTAATGGACATTTTTCAGTTACATTACCTGTGGAAGAAAGCATAAATGAACTCGGAGAAAACAAAGACATAGCTATAAAGCGTTTTTATAATCTCGAAAGAAAATTGCAAAATAACTTGGAAACCAGAAAACTTTATACAGAATTTATGGATATTTATGAAAAACAAGGACATATGAGTCCAATTCCAGAACATGAAATTTTAGGCAAAAATTTGATTTATTATCTACCCCATCACCCAGTTATCAAGGATACTAGCACCACATGTAAGTTGAGAGTAGAGTAAAGGGGCTATGACAGTTCTACAGCAAAATCAGTCATTTTCCCATGTAAATCTCCATAAGAAAATCTAAGGTCCGTTCTGGCAATTTTTGTACCGTTCAAGGTCATCCGTCCAGCCCGCCAGCAGTCGTTGCCGCTAAGCCCCGCCCCCTTTCCAGGGCCCGTGTCTTTCATCGGTCGCACTAACTGGTCAGCCGCCGCTGATGACGTAACTAATAATAAAACGTCGTTTCGCCATCGGGTCTGATGATGACGTAACTAATAATAAAAATGTTGTTTAGCCATCGGGTCTGATGATGACGTCACTAAAAATAAAAACGTCGTTTCGCCATCGGGTCGTCAACATTTATTGCAACCACAGCGAAACCATAACTTGTAACTTTCTTGTGACCTGCGATAAACAAGCTCTGACTAGTCTGTAGCCAATCACCAGCTTCGTATCCACCTGCACACTCCAGCGAACTTTTCCTAGAAATATGGGCCATCGTTTCAATTTTACTGTTGCTTATTACGTTGGCATCCTGCGATAAGCAAGTCCTAACAAGTCTAATTAATCAGAAGGCTGAGGTCTCTCGTCTCAAAATAAGAAATCAGCGACAACAACCCGGAGATTTTTTTTAAATTATTTACATCATATTGATACAACGCTTTCGCTCGTATTCGGATCAAAATCGCCGCTAGTTCGAGTGACTTTTATTGTCAACATGACTTAGACCCATGACTCATTTATACAAATATTTCTCTACAAAAATAATTCCGTCTCAAGTTTTCCTCATAGGGATTTTCCTGGTATTTATGCTTCAAATATTCATTACCTATCATCAATATATTGCTAAATTATATTAACACGTTCACCAACAAAAAAAAAAATAAGGCAAACGCGTCGCATAGGAAATTACACTGCTTGAGCCGGCCAGCCGCAATACTGATAAACTATTTTCATTCAGAGTAAACAATTAAACCTGCGACAATGTTAAGAGCAGGCGTTACGTCATAGACATATATGTGAATATTTTCATCATTGCAGTACTACTTAGATGAAAATGTTGTGTTAGTAGATAATCAAAGGGGGTATGAGGACCAAATTCCGACCATAACCTCAATCTTTCATTCTTGATACGTGGTGGATGCGCCGTCGTTGACACGTGGTGGATGGGCCGTCGTTGACACGAAGGTGGATGCGTCGTCGGCGCCATCTTGCCAAACGTCATGGCGCCATCTGTCGTGAGTGCGGTGAATTATTGCAATTGATCGACAGGAAGGGTTCAAAATTACAGGTTCCTGTAATATGGAGTTTGCGTGGAAGAGATTGTTTTATGTCGTTTAGATGTCGCTACGTATATTTAATTATAGTTCAGGTTCTGATGACGTCATAGTGACCTGGGTCACGTGGGTTACGTCAGTGTATGTCGGTGGCGCCATCTAGCGTACATAGTGCAATAAAGTTCAATTTACGGTTCAGGTTCTGTGATGACCTTATAGCGGCCTGAGACACGTGGGTTACGTCATTCTGTTATCGGTGGCGCCATCTAGCCTACATAAAGTAAAGTTTATTGTGTTCTAATACAGGATGCCGTAGTGGTAAATAAAATAAATTCATAAATCAGCACGCCGCCGACGTTTAATGTGGGAAATTAATAAACAAAACAGGGGTATCATATTTCACGGTTATTTTTACTTATAACTGACAAGCGCTTCCGTTTTAGCAAAAACAACAACAAGCTCGGACTTGCATTTATATTTTATCAATGATAGGTAAACATGCATGGATATTTACGCTGCCGACTAACTACATATGTGTATAATAATATATTTAAAAACATTTCAGCTCATAGCCCCATAATACTTCCAGTCAAGTTGGACATTATCTATTACCCAACTAACAACCCTTAGGGCCAAAAAAGGGTGATATCAAAAATTTTAAAAAGTACCTAACTATACCATAACTCTTTTGAGGCGGGGACAGCGAAGCTGCTTTTTCCGAGGTGTGCGCAACCCTAACTATCAAGGGAATGTCTGAAACCTGGATTTTGACCATCTGCGCAGGATGCCTTAGGGCGTTATTCTATTTTTTCGATTATTTCGCCTTCTAACCATCCGATTCACTTCGTTCTTTTACCAAAAATTTTCAAATAATTAGTCGCGTATTTGAAGACCAGTTCCACCCGTTTAGCATATGCCAAAAGGGCCGTATTCTATTTTTTCAAATAATTAACGTTCTATCGACCCATTTCAATTTATTCTTCAGCCAAAAATTTCTAAATAATTAGTGGCATGAATGAAGACTAGTTCTACCCGTTTAGCATGTGCCAAAAGGGCCCTATTCTATTTTTTCAATTAATTAAGGGCCGTTATCAATTTTTTTCGATTAATTCAGCTTCTATTGACTCGATTTCATTAATTTTTTTACCAAAAATTTCTAGATAACTAGTGTGCGTCTTTGAAGACTAGTTCCAACCATTTAGCATACGCCAAAAGGGCTGTAATCAGTTTTTTCGATTTAATTTGCTCTTTCACCAAAAACTTCTAAATAATTAACGGCATCAATGAAGACTAGTTCCAGCCATTCAGCATAAGCCAATAGGGCCGTAACCAGTTTTTTCAATCAATCCACTTTCTAGTGGTCCAATTTAATTCGTTTACCATAAATATCCACAATAATGTATTGGAATGTAAGTATCGAAAGTCCTGAACACAAAACAGCAGAGAGGATAACATTTAACAATAGCTTAGGTCTGAATAAAGAGTATGCAAATTTCTGTCAAAAAAAATCTAAGAGTTGAGAGACCTTTCTATACAGTTCCAGATGACTTCGAGCGAGCGTGTAATCTCAACCATACGAGTACAAAAAAAAAGCGCTCAAAATAGCTGGAAACCCATATTTGCTTCATGTTTACATTGATTCTTATGAAAATCCTTTTCAAAAATCTGATAGTCGGGGTGGGGTGGAAGGGGGGGAGGGGGGGTCACTGTGATATAAAACCGTTCAGTTCACTGTCCTCATTCATTAGTTTGCAGTTTCTCAAAGAGTGAAGACGCGCAAAGCTAGTTCTCCTATACTGATCTATACGTTTGTGAAAAATAATAGTCATTAGAAGATGTCCCTCTTCGCAGATTTAGTGAAACATATAGCCTCTCTCCTGGGGCTACTTACACCAAAATATAATGATATCATCGCTAAAGAAGGACTGGAGGAATGTACTCGAGGAGTAAGAAAGCTCAACAAAGCGATCAAACAAGCAGCATCCATGGGTGAAAAGCAACACTTAGAGTCATGTCTGCGGAATATAAGAAGTATGAGGAAGCAGTTCAAGAATATGCAAAAGAAAGGGGCAGGACTTTCACCACGTCCTGAAGGAGCAAGAGAGCGAGTGCATTGGGATGATTCAGTTTCAGCGTTTAGCAGCAGGATAAGGACTGGAGTTATCTCAAATTTGAAACACAAAGAGTCAAAAGCATTCTTTTGTTAATGCAGTATTTTGTGGGGAATTCGAGATCGTCAAAGGTGATAAAGTACTAAAAGAATTTAAGTATTTCACAACGTCTAACTCACCCATCTACCGAAATACTAATCTTGAGCAATGGTTTAATGAAAAAGTTGCTGAACCCATTATGCACGAAATGGAGGAATTCCAAGAACGTGACAGTGGTTGGGCCTTGAAGAAAATTGTTAATTTGGGCATCAACATTAACAAATTCACGCCACAACTAGGATCTTCATACGTAGAACTACCTTCTCAAATAGCTGCGAGGCATGCCTGTGTAAACGTGCAGAACACCGATAACATGTTTTGCATGGGCCATAGTGTCTGCACTGTATCCTGCAAGATCCGAATTTGCGAAAAGACCGTCATCGTATCCAGATCCTAAAGATGTGTTGAAGTTGAAAGGCATTCAATTCCCCATGACTTTAAAGCAGATTTCCAATTTTGAACGACAGAATGGTTTGTCCATAAATGTTTACAAACTAGGAAAATCTAAGAAAAGCTTCAAAGTTCAGCCTGCATTGCTAACAAAAAACAAACAGGAGAAGCACGTAAACCTCCTGCTTGTTCAAGATCAATATTTTGAGGAGAATGAAGACTCTTTATCTGTGAAGTATCATTATGTGTGGATTAAAAATTTATCAAAATTAGTATCCTCACAATTGAGTAAGCATGATGGGAAAAAACACATCTGCGATCGCTGCCTTCATTATTTTCATACTCAAGAAAAGCTTAACAAACACCTTGAGGATTGCGTGAAGATTAATGAAACTGCTATTAAGATGCCAGAAATCGGGAAAAATATATTGAAGTTCAAAAATTTCAAAAACATGGAAAGAGCGCCTTTCATAGTTTATGCGGATTCGGAGAGCGTTTTGACCCCAACAAAGGAGGATCCTAAAAGGACTCAACACCATATTCCAGCTGCTGTAGGATATTACCTAAAGTGCTCCTATGATGACTCATTATCCTTTTACAAGTCATTCCGTGGTGTGGAATGTATGCAGTGGTTCGCTGATGAGATGGCCCAGCTAGCAGAAAATATCGCAACTGTATTCTGGTGTCCCTACGACATTGATATGACTAAAGCCGAAGAATCAGAGCTCCAGAAAGCTACACATTGTTACATCTGCGAACACCCGTTCAATTCGCCAAGTGATAAAGTTCGAGATCACAACCACTTGATTCCTAACAACAACTACAGAGGTGCTGCCCATTCAGCGCCATGTAACATTAATCAACAAGATTCACACGTGATATCTGTGGTGTTTCATAACTTGAGCGGCTACGATGCCCATTTTATCATTGCAGACATAGCCAACAAAATGAAAGGATCTATTGATTTGTTGCCAATAACAAAGGAAAAATACATATCATTCACCAAGCACATTGATGCCTACCCCATTCAAGTTCGCTTCATAGATAGTTTCCGATTTATCAATTCTTCGTTGGATAAACTGGCATCAAATTTACCTGAACATCCCAACCTAAAGTCACAGTTCAGCGGGCTAGATGTAGATAAGTTAAAATTTCTTACAAAAAAGGGGGTGATGCCCTATGACTACATTGACTCGTTTGATCGATTCGAGGAAGCTTGTTTGCCGCCAATAGAAGCATTTTACAACACACTGAATGATGCACCATGTCCTCGAAAATCATATCAAAGGGCTAAACAGGTGTGGTCCAACTTCAATTGCCAAGACTTGGGTGATTATATCGATCTATATATGAAGACAGATATCTTATTGCTCGCCGATGTATTTGAACAATTTCGCTCCAGCTGTCTCGAAACATATGAATTGGACCCCGCCCACTACTACACGCTACCCGGCTTCACTTGGGACGCAATGTTAAAATATACTAGAAAAGAAATTGAGCTTCTCACCGATCAAGACATGTTTCTCTTCGTGGAACGAGGAATTCGAGGCGGATTGAGCCAAGTTTGCTCAAACCGATATTCCAAGGCTAATAATAAATACATACCAACCTATAATCCCATCAAAATATTTAATGTACTTCGATATCAATAATCAGTATGGCTGGGCAATGTCACAGTATCTACCATATGGAGGATTCGAATGGGCTGATAGCAACATTGATGTAACCCAAGTGTCAGATGATGCCGATACTGGCTATATGCTAGAAGTTGACTTAGAATATCCTAGGGAACTACACGATGCCCATAAGGATATTCCCTTTTGTCCAGAGCGTATTAATCCGAAAACTGGAAAACCGCCAAAATCAGGAAGAGAGCTAACAAAGCTAATGGCAACACTGCATAGGAAAGAGAAATATGTAATTCATTATCGAGCCTTGAAGCAAGCCTTAGAGCATGGCTTAAAAATTAAAAAAATACACAGAGTTTTAAAATTCAAACAATCATCTTGGCTCAAATCATACATTGATCTGAATACTAGCTTAAGAAAAGAAGCTAAAAACGAGCTTGAAAAGAATCTTTTTAAGCTAATGAATAATGCAGTATTTGGAAAGACAATGGAGAATATTCGGAAAAGAGTAAATGTCAGGCTTCTAACAAAATGGTCGGGAAGATATGGAGCTGAGGCTTATATATCGAAGCCAGAATTCAAGAACAGCACCATATTCAATGAAAATCTAGTGGCAGTAGAGTTAAGAAAGCTTGAGATATACTTAAACAAGCCAATATACGTCGGACAAGCAATTCTAGATCTTGCTAAAACCACCATCTACAACTTTCATTACGGCTACATGAAAAAAGAATTTGAAGACAATTGTTCAGTTCTATACACCGACACCGACAGTCTCATTTATGAGATAACTGAAAAAGATCCATATGAAATTATCCGGCGGGACTGCTTCAAATGTTTTGATACATCGGACTATCCAAGAAATAATCAATACAGTATACCTTTGGTCAACAAAAAAGTCCTTGGTCTTATGAAAGACGAAAACAATGGCATTCCAATGACGAATTATGTCGGCCTCCGATCAAAATTGTATGCAACTAAAGTTATGGTAACAGAAGGAGATATAGAGAAGAGGGAAAAAGAATTACGTGATGAAGAATTCGATGAAGATGAAATTGAACTTATTTTATCGAATTATGGGGTTTCAAAAAAAGCAAAGGGAGTTAAGTCACAAGTTGTTCAAACTAAGATAACGTTTAATGACTACATAGAATGCTTAGAAACCTATAGGGAAAAACATATTACGCAAAATTTGATAGAAGCACAGAAGCATGTAGTATATTCAATAACCCAAGAAAAGATTGCCTTAAGCCCATTTGATGATAAACGTTTCATTTTATCTAATAGTTACAACACTCTTCTTTGGGGACATTACTCAATTAAGAGTGAATCCTAGGATTGAATGTCACTCAACATCAATGTGTCTAATAATTTTCACTTGTAATATTTTCCAAGTTTTAGCTTTAAGTTGTTGTTGTTGTGGCAATGCAAATATTTTATATACATAGCCATAGATATTAATGTAGAATTATTTTATTTTTTCACTTTTCACTTTCAATATTTTTCAAGTTTAAATAGTTTAGTCATTGTAAATATTTTCTATACATAGTCATAGATATTAATGCAGTGTTATGATTTTTTAGTTATTTTTCCTCTACAAAAAATGTAATTTTTTATAATAATTTAGAAAAAAAAAACACGATATCCATCCTCAGAGGTCACCAAGACCCATAGATAGTAATTGCAAAATTTATAGTTTAGCTGTAAATAATATTCCTGCACAAAATGTAATTCTTATAATAATTTAGATAAAAACGCGATAGATATCCTTCCTTAGGGGACACCATACCTATAGTAATCATAGTAAATAAGTAATTGAGAAAAAAAAAAAAACAATAGTTTAAGCTGAAGTTATTATTATTCTTATACAAAATGTGAATTTTATAATGTTTACTTTAGTCACTTTAACGTAATACTTATACCATTGTAATTGTACTACTAATAAAGTTGAAAAAAAAACAAATGTAATTTTGATAATAATTTAAATAAAAAATATTTTCTAAAAACAATGCTTTACTCTTTTTTCACAAACACCACCGAATGCGTGTGAAAATTCAGCACACTAGAATTAGCACCAAGCCAATAGAAACAATCAATTTTCCTATTAATTAACGTTCTATCATTTTGATTCACGTTTTTTTTTTTTTTTTCTGAAATAAATACCCAAAGTGAAACAAAAGTATTAGTACCTAGAGAAACTTTTTTATTAAATCAGCAAGATACGTTCATGCAGCCATATCCAGGTTCTTATTAAAAATTAAACTATAAAAAGTTTGAGTTACTTAGTCATCTGAGTCAGTTATCTAAACACGCAATTTCAAGAGGGGCATAATGAAAAACAAAACTATAAAGAGGTGAAGTTCTATAATAGTTGCTATAACTAGCTAAGAACACGTTCAGACTGGAAGATTTCTGACCTGCGCCTTAGGTCCCCCGATCTCCAAACGGATAAAGGACTGATTTTAGACTACTCTGTATACAGCTCTATCTATAGAGACAGCTTTTCGAGACAGGTCTGTCTATAGAGACAGCTTTTCGAGACAGGTCTGTTTATAGAGACAGCTTTTCGAGACAGGTCTGTCTATAGAGACAGCTTTTCGAGACAGGTCCGTCTATAGAGACAGCTTTTCGAGACAGGTCTGTCTATAGAGACAGCTTTTCGAGACAGGTCCGTCTATAGAGACAGCTTTTCGAGACAGCTCTATCTATAGAGACAGCTTTTCGAGGCAGCTCTGTCTATAGAGACAGCTTTTCGAGACAGGTCTGTCTATAGAACTGTATAGCAGCTGTATACGAACCTGTCTCTAGACCTGTATAGCTGTATACAAACTAGTCTAAAATCAGTCCTGTATCCGTTTGGAGATCGGGGGACCTAAGGCGCAGGTCAGAAATCTTCCAGTCTGAACGTGTTCTTAGCTAATTATAGCAACTATTATAGAACTTCACCTCTTTATAGTTTTGTTTTTCATTATGCCCCTCTTGAAATTGCGTGTTTAGATAACTGACTCAGATGACTAAGTAACTCAAACTTTTTATAGTTTAATTTTTAATAAGAACCTGGATATGGCTGCATGAACGTATCTTGCATTGATTTAATAAAAAAGTTTCTCTAGGTACTAATACTTTTTTTCACTTTGGGTATTTATTTCAGAAAAAAAAAAACGTGAATCAAAATGATAGAACGTTAATTAATAGGAAAATTGATTGTTTCTATTGGCTTGGTGCTAATTCTAGTGTGCTGAATTTTCACACGCATTCGGTGGTGTTTGTGAAAAATAAGTAAAGCATTGTTTTTAGAAAATATTTTTTATTTAAATTATTATCAAAATTACATTTGTTTTTTTTTCAACTTTATTAGTAGTACAATTACAATGGTATAAGTATTACGTTAAAGTGACTAAAGTAAACATTATAAAATTCACATTTTGTATTAGAATAATAATAACTTCAGCTTAAACTATTGTTTTTTTTTTTCTCAATTTCTTATTTACTATGATTACTATAGGTATGGTGTCCCCTGAGGAAGGATATCTATCGCGTTTTTATCTAAATTATTATAAGAATTACATTTTGTGCAGGAATATTAATTACAGCAGAACTATACATTTTACAATTACTATCTATGGGTATTGGTGACCTCTGAGGATGGATATCGTGTTTTTTTTTCTAAATTATTATAAAAAATTACATTTTTTGTAGAGGAAAAATAACTAAAAAATCATAACACTGCATTAATATCTATGACTATGTATAGAAAATATTTACAATGACTAAACTATTTAAACTTGAAAAATATTGAAAGTGAAAAGTGAAAAAATAAAATAATACTACATTAATATCTATGGCTATGTATATAAAATATTTGCATTGCCACAACAACAACAACTTAAAGCTAAAACTTGGAAAATATTACAAGTGAAAATTATTAGACACATTGATGTTGAGTGACATTCAATCCTAGGATTCACTCTTAATTGAGTAATGTCCCCAAGGAAGAGTGTTGTAACTATTAGATAAAATGAAACGTTTATCATCAAATGGGCTTAAGGCAATCTTTTCTTGGGTTATTGAATATACTACATGCTTCTGTGCTTCTATCAAATTTTGCGTAATATGTTTTTCCCTATAGGTTTCTAAGCATTCTATGTAGTCATTAAACGTTATCTTAGTTTGAACAACTTGTGACTTAACTCCCTTTGCTTTTTTTGAAACCCCATAATTCGATAAAATAAGTTCAATTTCATCTTCATCGAATTCTTCATCACGTAATTCTTTTTCCCTCTTCTCTATATCTCCTTCTGTTACCATAACTTTAGTTGCATACAATTTTGATCGGAGGCCGACATAATTCGTCATTGGAATGCCATTGTTTTCGTCTTTCATAAGATCAAAAACTTTTTTGTTGACCAAAGGTATACTGTATTGATTATTTCTTGGATAGTCCGATGTATCAAAACATTTGAAGCAGTCCCGCCGGATAATTTCATATGGATCTTTTTCAGTTATCTCATAAATGAGACTGTCGGTGTCGGTGTATAGAACTGAACAATTGTCTTCAAATTCTTTTTTCATGTAGCCGTAATGAAAGTTGTAGATGGTGGTTTTAGCAAGATCTAGAATTGCTTGTCCGACGTATATTGGCTTGTTTAAGTATATCTCAAGCTTTCTTAACTCTACTGCCACTAGATTTTCATTGAATATGGTGCTGTTCTTGAATTCTGGCTTCGATATATAAGCCTCAGCTCCATATCTTCCCGACCATTTTGTTAGAAGCCTGACATTTACTCTTTTCCGAATATTCTCCATTGTCTTTCCAAATACTGCATTATTCATTAGCTTAAAAAGATTCTTTTCAAACTCGTTTTTAGCTTCTTTTCTTAATCTAGTATTCAGATCAATGTATGATTTGAGCCAAGATGATTGTTTGAATTTTAAAACTCTGTGTATTTTTTTAATTTTTAAGCCATGCTCTAAGGCTTGCTTCAAGGCTCGATATTGAATTACATATTTCTCCTTCCTATGCAGTGTTGCCATTAGTTTTGTTAGCTCTCTTCCTGATTTTGGCGGTTTTCCAGTTTTCGGATTAATAAGCTCTGGACAAAAGGGATATCTTTATGGGCATCGTGTAGTTCCCTAGGATATTCTAAGTCAACTTCTAGCATATAGCCAGTATCGGCATCATCTGACACTTGGGTTACATCAATGTTGCTATCAGCCCATTCGAATCCTCCATATGGTAGATACTGTGACATTGCCCAGCCATACTGATTATTGATATCGAAGTACATTAAATATTTTGATGGGATTATAGGTTGGTATGTATTTATTATTAGCCTTGGAATATCGGTTTGAGCAAACTTGGCTCAATCCGCCTCGAATTCCTCGTTCCACGAAGAGAAACATGTCTTGATCGGTGAGAAGCTCAATTTCTTTTCTAGTATATTTTAACATTGCGTCCCAAGTGAAGCCGGGTAGCGTGTAGTAGTGGGCGGGGTCCAATTCATATGTTTCGAGACAGCTGGAGCGAAATTGTTCAAATACATCGGCGAGCAATAAGATATCTGTCTTCATATATAGATCGATATAATCACCGAAGTCTTGGCAATTGAAGTTGGACCACACCTGTTTAGCCCTTAGATATGATTTTCGAGGACATGGTGCATCATTCAGTGTGTTGTAAAATGCTTCTATTGGCGGCAAACAAGCTTCCTCGAATCGATCAAACGAGTCAATGTAGTCATAGGGCATCACCCCCTTTTTTGTAAGAAGTTTTAACTTATCTACATCTAGCCCGCTGAACTGTGACTTTAGGTTGGGATGTTCAGGTAAATTTGATGCCAGTTTATCCAACGAAGAATTGATAAATCGGAAACTATCTATGAATCGAAATTGAATGGGGTAGGCATCAATGTGCTTGGTGAATGATATGTATTTTTCCTTTGTTATTGGCAACAAATCAATAGATCCTTTCATTTTGTTGGCTATGTCTGCAATGATAAAATGGGCATCGTAGCCGCTCAAGTTATGAAACACCACAGATATCACGTGTGAATCTTGTTGATTAATGTTACATGGCGCTGAATGGGCAGCACCTCTGTAGTTGTTGTTAGGAATCAAGTGGTTGTGATCTCGAACTTTATCACTTGGCGAATTGAACGGGTGTTCGCAGATGTAACAATGTGTAGCTTTCTGGAGCTCTGATTCTTCGGCTTTAGTCATATCAATGTCGTAGGGACACCAGAATACAGTTGCGATATTTTCTGCTAGCTGGGCCATCTCATCAGCGAACCACTGCATACATTTCACACCACGGAATGACTTGTAAAAGGATAATGAGTCATCATAGGAGCACTTTAGGTAATATCCTACAGCAGCTGGAATATGGAGCTGAGTCCTTTCAGGATCCTCCTTTGTTGGGTTCAAAACGCTCTCCAAATCCGCATAAACTATGAAAGGCGCTCTTTCCTTGTTTTTGAAATTTTTGAACTTCAATATATTTTTCCCGATTTCTGGCATCTTAATAGCAGTTTCATTAATCTTCACGCAATCCTCAAGGTGTTTGTTAAGCTTTTCTTGAGTATGAAAATAATGAAGGCAGCGATCGCAGATGTGTTTTTTCCCATCATGCTTACTCAATTGTGAGGATACTAATTTTGATAAATTTTTAATCCACACATAATGATACTTCACAGATAAAGAGTCTTCATTCTCCTCAAAATATTGATCTTGAACAAGCAGGAGGTTTACGTGCTTCTCCTGTTTGTTTTTTGTTAGCAATGCAGGCTGAACTTTGAAGCTTTTCTTAGATTTTCCTAGTTTGTAAACATTTATGGACAAACCATTCTGTCGTTCAAAATTGGAAATCTGCTTTAAAGTCATGGGGAATTGAATGCCTTTCAACTTCAACACATCTTTAGGATCTGGATACGATGACGGTCTTTTCGCAAATTCGGATCTTGCAGGATACAGAGCAGACACTATGGCCCATGCAAAACATCTGTTATCGGTGTTCTGCACGTTTACACAGGCATGCCTCGCAGCTATTTGAGAAGGTAGTTCTACGTATGAAGATCCTAGTTGTGGCGTGAATTTGTTAATGTTGATGCCCAAATTAACAATTTTCTTCAAGGCCCAACCACTGTCACGTTCTTGGAATTCCTCCATTTCGTGCATAATGGGTTCAGCAACTTTTTCATTAAACCATTGCCCAAGATTAGTATTTCGGTAGATGGGTGAGTTAGACGTTGTGAAATACTTAAATTCTTTTAGTACTTTATCACCTTTGACGATCTCGAATTCCCCACAAAATACTGCATTAACAAAAGAATGCTTTTGACTCTTTGTGTTTCAAATTTGAGATAACTCCAGTCCTTATCCTGCTGCTAAACGCTGAAACTGAATCATCCCAATGCACTCGCTCTCTTGCTCCTTCAGGACGTGGTGAAAGTCCTGCCCCTTTCTTTTGCATATTCTTGAACTGCTTCCTCATACTTCTTATATTCCGCAGACATGACTCTAAGTGTTACTTTTCACCCATGGATGCTGCTTGTTTGATCGCTTTGTTGAGCTTTCTTACTCCTCGAGTACATTCCTCCAGTCCTTCTTTAGCGATGATATCATTATATTTTGGTGTAAGTAGCCCCAGGAGAGAGGCTATATGTTTCACTAAATCTGCGAAGAGGGACATCTTCTAATGACTATTATTTTTCACAAACGTATAGATCAGTATAGGAGAACTAGCTTTGCGCGTCTTCACTCTTTGAAAAACTGCAAACTAATGAATGAGGACAGTGAACTGAACGGTTTTATATCACAGTGACCCCCGCTCCCCCCTTCCACCCCACCCCGACTATCAGATTTTTGAAAAGGATTTTCATAAGAATCAATGTAAACATGAAGCAAATATGGGTTTCCAGCTATTTTGAGCGCTTTTTTTTTGTACTCGTATGGTTGAGATTACACGCTCGCTCGAAGTCATCTGGAACTGTATAGAAAGGTCTCTCAACTCTTAGATTTTGACAGAAATTTGCATACTCTCTATTCAGACCTAAGCTATTGTTAAATGTTATCCTCTCTGCTGTTTTGTGTTCAGGACTTTCGATACTTACATTCCAATACATTATTGTGGATATTTATGGTAAACGAATTAAATTGGACCACTAGAAAGTGGATTGATTGAAAAAACTGGTTACGGCCCTGTTGGCTTATGCTGAATGGCTGGAACTAGTCTTCAAAGACGCACACTAATTATCTAGAAATTTTTGGTAAAAAAATTAATGAAATCGAGTCAATAGAAGCTGAATTAATCGAAAAAAATTGATAACGGCCCTTAATTAATTGTAAAAATAGAATAGGGCCCTTTTGGCACATGCTAAACGGGTAGAACTAGTCTTCATTGATGCCACTAATTATTTAGAAATTTTTGGCAGAAGAATAAATTGAATCGGGTCGATAGAACGTTAATTATTTGAAAAAATAGAATACGGCCCTTTTGGCATATGCTAAACGGGTGGAACTGGTCTTCAAATACGCGACTAATTATTTGAAAATTTTTGGTAAAAGAACGAAGTGAATCGGATGGTTAGAAGGCGAAATAATCGAAAAAATAGAATAAGGCCCTAAGGCATCCTGCGCAGATGGTCAAAATCCAGGTTTCAGACATTCCCTTGATAGTTAGGGTTGCGCACACCTCGGAAAAAGCAGCTTCGCTGTCCCCGCCTCAAAAGAGTTATGGTATGGTTAGGTACTTTTTAAAATTTTTGATATCACCCTTTTTTGGCCCTAAGGGTTGTTAGTTAGGTAATAGATAATGTCCAACTTGACTGGAAGTATTATGGGGCTATGAGCTGAAATGTTTTTAAATATATTATTATACATATATGTAGTTAGTCGGCAGTGTAAATATCCATGCATGTTTACCTATCATTGATAAAATATAAATGCAAGTCCGAGCTTGTTGTTGTTTTTGCTAAAACGGAAGCGCTTGTCAGTTATAAGTAAAAATAACCGTGAAATATGATACCCCTGTTTTGTTTATTAATTTCCCACATTAAACGTCGGCGGCGTGCTGATTTATGAATTTATTTTATTTACCACTACGGCATCCTGTATTAGAACACAATAAACTTTACTTTATGTAGGCTAGATGGCGCCACCGATAACAGAATGACGTAACCCACGTGTCTCAGGCCGCTATAAGGTCATCACAGAACCTGAACCGTAAATTGAACTTTATTGCACTATGTACGCTAGATGGCGCCACCGACATACACTGACGTAACCCACGTGACCCAGGTCACTATGACGTCATCAGAACCTGAACTATAATTAAATATATGTAGCGACATCTAAACGACATAAAACAATCTCTTCCACGCAAACTCCATATTACAGGAACCTGTAATTTTGAACCCTTCCTGTCGATCAATTGCAATAATTCACCGCACTCACGACAGATGGCGCCATGACGTTTGGCAAGATGGCGCCGACGACGCATCCACCTTCGTGTCAACGACGGCGCATCCACCACGTGTCAACGACGGCGCATCCACCACGTGTCAAGAATGAAAGATTGAGGTTATGGTCGGAATTTGGTCCTCATACCCCCTTTGATTATCTACTAACACAACATTTTCATCTAAGTAGTACTGCAATGATGAAAATATTCACATATATGTCTATGACGTAACGCCTGCTCTTATCATTGTCGCAGGTTTAATTGTTTACTCTGAATGAAAATAGTTTATCAGTATTGCGGCTGGACGGCTCAAGCAGTGTAATTTCCTATGCGACGCGTTTGCCTTATTTTTTTTTTTTGTTGGTGAACGTGTTAATATAATTTAGCAATATATTGATGATAGGTAATGAATATTTGAAGCAAAAATACCAGGAAAATCCTAATGAGGAAAACTTGAGACGGAATTATTTTAGTAGAGAAATATTTGTATAAATGAGTCATGGGTCTAAGTCATGTTGACAATAAAAGTCACTCGAACTAGCGGCGATTTTGATCCGAATACGAGCGAAAGCGTTGTATCAATATGATGTAAATAATTTTAAAAAAATCTCCGGGTTGTTGTCGCTGATTTCTTATTTTGAGACGAGAGACCTCAGCCTTCTGATTAATTAGACTTGTTAGGACTTGCTTATCGCAGGATGCCAACGTAATAAGCAACAGTAAAATTGAAACGATGGCCCATATTTCTAGGAAAAGTTCGCTGGAGTGTGCAGGTGGATACGAAGCTGGTGATTGGCTACAGACTAGTCAGAGCTTGTTTATCGCAGGTCACAGGAAAGTTACAAGTTATGGTTTCGCTGTGGTGCAATAAATGTTGACGACCCGATGGCGAAACGACGTTTTTATTTTTAGTGACGTCATCATCAGACCCGATGGCTAAACAACATTTTTATTATTAGTTACGTCATCATCAGACCCGATGGCGAAACGACGTTTTATTATTAGTTACGTCATCATCAGTACAATGCACCTTGAATGAGGTACCAAGTCACGAGCTGCTATGTGTGTTCGATGAGTCGCTTGGAGCCAGGTACGGTTAATGACCCCGAACGCAGCGGCGGCTGACCAGTTAGTGCGACCGATGAAAGACACGGGCACTGGAAAGGGGGCGGGGCTTAGCGGCAACGACTGCTGGCGGGCTGGACGGATGACCTTGAACGGTACAAAAATTGCCAGAACGGACCTTAGATTTTCTTATGGAGATTTACATGGGAAAATAACTGATTTTGCTGTAGAACTGTCATAGCCCCTTTACTGAGTAGTATTCGATGCCAGTTGTAAAACTAATACAGGTGTGAGTCTTAATGACAAATTGAAAATAGGTCCTATAATACAGGATGACCTATATTCAATTTTAATACGTTTTCGCAAACATAATTATGTCTTGGGTGCTGATGTTGCTAAAATGTACAGGATGGTTTGGTTAGATACAGCACAACGTGACTTGCAAAGAATCGTTTGGAGGTCATCACCGCAACAAGAATTGCAACATTTTCGCCTAAACACTACATAACAGAAGATACAGAAACAAAAACTTTAGGTGCTTTATGGCAAGTAGATAAAGACATTTTTAAATATTTAGTTAAATTACAACCAAATATCAAGCCTACAAAGCGTAATATTTTATCAGTGATCAGTAGAATTTTTGACCCTCTTGGATTGATAGGTCCAGTTATTGTGCAAACAAAAATCCTATTGCAAAGGATTTGGACTGAGAAATTGGATTGGGACGACACAATTTCATTCGAGCTGCAATCAGCCTGGAACGAATTACAATCACAACTACCAGCTTTACAAGAATTACGAATTCCAAGACATGTCATGATATTTCAAAGAACAGTTATTAATTTGCATGGTTTTTGTGATGCTTCAGAGCGAGCATATGGTGCCTGTATTTATGTATCCTCGATGGATGCCAGAGGCAACACAGCAACTAAGCTTCTTTGCGCCAAATCTAAGGTAGCTCCATTAAAAAGTGTTTCTTTGCCCAGACTTGAGTTGTGTGGTGCATTATTGTTAGCAAAATTGGTTAGCAAAACCGTAGAAGCATTACGCACAAACATTAATAACATTTTTTATTGGTCAGATTCGATAATAGTACTTTCTTGGATAGCTACAGAACACGCACAATTGAAAACTTTTGTGGGCAATAGAATAACGGAGATACAGCAGTTGACTGATCAAAAGCAATGGTCACATGTTTCCAGCTCAGATAATCCCGCTGATATCATTTCCAGGGGCTACAATCCTATAAGACTCACGGAATCAACATTGTGGTGGCACGGTCCAGATTGGCTTGGAAAATCTTCAGAACATTGGCCAGCATCAATCAATACAGAAAACATAGATATACAAGAAAAACGTTCAGTTAAAACACATTTATTGATAACATTGATCTTTGACGAATTATTTACTCGATACTCATCCCTTAGAAAACTTCAAAGAATAGTGGCATATTGCTTCAGATTTGTGAATAATTCAAAGGTTAATTCTGACAAAGTAACGGGCCCACTTACAGTTGAAGAGCTCAATTTGTCTTTCGAATATTTAATAAAACAATCTCAGTTGCAAGAATTCTCTAGAGATATAAATTGTTTAAAACAAAACAAATCTCTACCTAAATCAAGCAAATTGGTTTCCTTATGTCCATTTTTTGACAATATAGTTATTTTCCTAACAAGTGCGCAAAGTGTTACTTTTCCGCACGCAAACACAGTTATACGAACGACGCGTAGCGGAGTTCGTATAAGTGTTTGCGTGCGGAAAAGGCACTTTGCGCACGTGTTAGGAACAAAATTTTTCCTACGAGCTTCATATCAGGTAGGTAACAACAAAAATTTTAAAAAAATAAACGATAATTTGTTCAATTATTTTCAATTAACTTGAAGCGAACCTATTCATTCATCAAAAAATTACATAACAAAAAATTGAAATCCTCGTCAGAGCTGTTCATCTTAAAGTCTTTAAATTTGATGCGAAAGATGTTTGTAGATTTTTGCATGTAAATGGAGAACACAAATCTGACAATGTGTCAAAGTTAATTATATTCAGTGTTTGTCTAGATGTTGGCTGATATAGAAACAGAGGAAAAATTTGTCATCATGTGTCAAAGTCGACAGGTGCACTTATTGTTGCTTGACAATTATTTTTACTTTTCGGCACTCAGTGCGGATAAGGCCCGTATCCGCACTGAGTGCGGAAAAGTGTAACTTTGAGAACGGTAATGCGTGCGGAAAAGTATTACTTTGCGCACGCTCGTAGGAAATAGTTATTTTCCTAACAAGTGCGCAAAGTGTTACTTTTCCGCACGCAAACACAGTTATACGAACGACGCGAAGCGGAGTTCGGATACGTGTTTGCGTGCGGAAAAGACACTTTGCGCACGTGTTAGGAACAAAATTTTTCCTACGAGCTTCATATCAGGTAGGTAACAACAAAAATTTAAAAAAAAAACGATAATTTGTTTAATTATTTTTAATTAACTTGAAGGGAACCTATGCATTTATCAAAAAATTACATAACAAAAAAAAAATATAACAGAAAATCATCGTCAGAGCTCTTCATCTTAAAGCGTTTAATGGCGATTTCCATTTGTCATCAGTGCCGCACTGAGTGCATCCGCATCTTTTTCTAAAAGCATGTAACATGTAAGGATAAGGATACATTTTTTTGCCCTGTTTCGACAAATGGAAAATGCTATAAATTTGATGAGATAGTTTGTAGATGCATATATATAGAAAACAAATCTGACAATGCGTTGAAGTTAATTAAATTTGGTGTTTATAGGTATAGATGTTAGCTGGAACAGGAACAGAGGAAAAATTTGTCATCATGTGTCAAAGTCGACAGGTGTACTTATTGTTGCTTGACAATTATTTTTACTTTTCGGCACTCAGTGCGGATAAGGCCTGTATCCGCACTGAGTGCGGAAAAGTGCAACTTTGAGAACCGAAATGCGTGCGGAAAAGTACTACTTTGCGCACGCTCGTAGGAAATAGTTATTTTCCTAACAAGTGCGCAAAGTGTTACTTTTCCGCACGCAAACACAGTTATACGAACGGCGCGAAGCGGAGTTCGGATGAGTGTTTGCGTGCGGAAAAGACACTTTGCGCACGTGTTAGGAACAATATTTTTCCTACGAGCTTCATATCAGGTAGGTAACAACAAAAACTAAAAAAAAAAACGATAATTTGTTCAATTATTTTCAATTAACTTGAAGCGAACCTATTCATTCATCAAAAAATTACATAAAAAAACAGAAAATTGAAATCCTCGTCAGAGCTGTTCATATTAAAGCGTTTCAATTTGATGCGAAACAAGTTTGTAGATTCTTGCATGTAAATGGAGAACTCAAATCTGACAATGTGTCAAAGTTAATTATATTTAGTCTTTGTATAGATGTTAGTATAGAAACAGAGGAAAAATTTGTCATCATGTGTCAAAGTCGACAGGTGCACTTATTGTTGCTTGACAATTATTTTTACTTTTCGGCACTCAGTGCGGATAAGGCCCGTATCCGCACTGAGTGCGGAAAAGTGTAACTTTGATAACGGTAATGCGTGCGGAAAAGTACTACTTTGCGCACGCTCGTAGGAAAAGGGTATTATGCGTTTGAGTGGTAGAATAAGTAAATCACATTCACAATATGACAAAAAAATTCCAATTTTGCTTTCAGGTAAACATCCTTTTACAGAACTTTTAATTAAACAAGAGCATTTGAGAAATTTGCACATGGGCACGCAAGCTTTGTTGGCAAACATTCGTTCCAATTTTTGGCCACTTTCAGGTAGAAATGCTGTCAAGAGAGTTTTGCGTAAGTGCTTAGTGTGTTTTCGAAACAAACCCCGAAATATTACCACACTTATGGGAGATTTGCCTGAATCCAGAGTTGTAGTTTCAAAACCTTTTTACAACACTGGCATAGACTAATGGCTGGTCCTTTTCATATTAAGGTTTCCAATCTACGTAATTGCAGAATCATGAAATCATATTTGTGTATTTTTGTGTGTATGGCATCAAAGGCTGTACATTTAGAGGTAGTTTCAGATTTGTCCATAGATGCATTTTTGAATTGTTTGAAAAGATTCTTTTCTCGCCGGGGTAAAAGTAAACATTTATTTTCAGATAACGAGAGTAATTTTGTTCGGGCGAACAGGAAAATTCAAGCTTTAACTGACATGTTAAAGTTAAACGTTAATAGTTTGCATAACAATTTGTCTCATGACGGTATCACTTGGCATTTCATTCCTCCTTACTCAGCTCATTTTGGAGGACTTTGGGAATCGTGCGTTAAATCTGCCAAATATCATCTGAGAAGAGTTATTGGCGAGGTAAAGTTAACCTTTGAGGAGCTTTATACTATAGTTACTCAAGTGGAAGCCTGCATGAATTCCCGACCCATTTCTTATTTATCCGATGATCCCACTGATCTCAACCCCTTAACTCCTGGCCATTTTCTCATTGGTGGCCCACTTGTTGCTCTACCTCAAGAGGATCTTCGAGATACTTCTGCAAATCGATTAAGCAGGTATCAAATGTTAACCCAGATAATTCAGCATTATTGGAGCAGATGATCTGCTGAATATTTGCCTAGCCTAAATCCAAGATCCAAATGGTGGAAGGACAAGTCCCATCTATTGAAAGAAGGCACCATGGTCCTACTTAAAGATGACAACCTCCCTCCGATGAAATGGTCCTTGGGAAAAATAATGCATCTCCATCCTGGCAACGACAATGTGGTGCGCGTAGTGACAATTCGAACTTCATCGGGTCTCACAAGGCGTGCTGTCAATAAGCTAGCGCTGTTGCCAATGGATCAATCATGATGAAATTTCGAAAGTTAGTCAATACTTTCAAGGGAGGCGGCATGTTCAGAATTGGTTTATGGAACTGTCTTCGAACGCACCTTACATCCAACTACATTTTTGAACGCAACATCATTGGACAATTGACAAAAAAAAACAGTTTTTATTATCACGGTTCATGAGGATGGTTTTGTCTTGGCAACAAACAATTGCTCATTTTTTATTTGATTGTATTGTAAAGCATTTTTTTTTGAATATATTTTATATCGTTACACATTCATTCATGCTCGTAATTGAATCCTGCTATCCTCTTCGAACAAATTGAAGTTGAAGTTAATACCACCAAGTCAGTCAATTCAGCATTAGGATTCGTCCCTACGAAAATTCTTAGAATTTTCGAGGACTTCCTCCAGCCCCATCTAAACCATATAAAATAGTTTACCAATCTTACAATAAATTCTAAGAGTGGTCACGTGGTTTTTAACTAATAAGAGCCCCATCTAAACCATATAAAATAGTTTACCAGTCTTACAATTAATTCTAAGGATGGTCACGTGGTTTTTAACTAATAAGAGCGCCATCTAGACCATACCACATAAAATAGTTTACCAGCCTTACAATTAATTCTAAGAATGGTTACGTGGTTTTTAACTAATAAGAGCCCCATCTAAACCATATAAAATAGTTTATCAGTCTTACAATTAATTCTAAGAGTGGTCACGTGGTTTTTAACTAGTAAGAGCCCCATCTAAACCATATAAAATAGTTTACCAGTCTTACAATTAATTCTAAGAATGGTCACGTGGTTTTTAACTAATGTGATTTATCTTAACCATATGACCACTCTTAAAGTTATCTGTAAGACTGGTAAACTATTTATATGTTTAAGATGAGTCACTTATTAGTTAAAAACCACGTGACCATTCTTAGAATTATCTGTAACACTGATAAACTATTTTCTATGGTTTAGATGGGGCTCTTATTAGTTAAAAACAACGTGACCACTCTAAGAATTAATTGTAAGACTGGTAAACTATTTTGTATGGTTAAGATGAGTCACTTATTAGTTAAAAACACGTGACCACTCTTAAAATTATCTGTAAGACTGATAAACTATTTTATATGGTTTAGATGGGGCTCTTATTAGTTAAAAACCACGTGACCACTCTAAGAATGAATTGTAAGACTGGTAAACTATTCTATATGGTTAAGATGAGTCACTTATTAGTTAAAAACCACGTGACCACTCTTAGAATTATCTGTAAGACTGGTAAACTATTTTATATGGTTAAGATGAGTCACTTATTAGTTAAAAACCACGTGACCACTTTTAGAATTATCTGTGAGGCTGATAAACTATTTTATATGGTTTAGATGGGGCTCTTATTAGGTAAAAACCACGTGACCACTCTTAGAATTATTTGTAAGACTGATAAACTATTTTATATGGTTAAGATGGGGCTCTTATTAGTTAAAAACCACGTGACCACTCTTAGAATTAATTGTAAGACTGGTAAACTATTTTATATGGTTAAGATGAGTCACTTATTAGTCAAAAACCACGTAACCACTCTTAGAATTATCTGTAAGACTGGTAAACTATTTTATATGCTTAAGATGAGTCACTTATTAGTCAAAAACCACGTGACCACTCTTAGAATTATCTGTAAGACTGGTAAACTATTTTCTATGGTTAAGATGAGTCACTTATTAGTCAAAAACCACGTGACCACTCTTAGAATTATCTGTAAGACTGGTAAACTATTTTATATGGTTAAGATGAGTCACTTATTAGTTAAAAACCACGTGACCACTCTTAGAATTATCTGTGAGGCTGATAAACTATTTTATATGGTTTAGATGGGGCTCTTATTAGTTAAAAACCACGTGACCAGTCTTAGAATTAATTGTAAGACTGGTAAACTATTTTATATGGTTAAAATGAGTCACTTATTAGTTAAAAACCACGTGACCACTCTTGGAATTATCTGTAAGACTGATAAACTATTTTATATGGTTTAGATGGGTCTCCTTTTAGTTAAAAACCACGTGACCACTCTTAGAATTAATTGTAAGACTGGTAAACTATTTTATATGTTTAAGATGGGGCTCTTATTAGGTAAAAACCACGTGACCACACTTAGAATTAATTGTAAGACTGATAAACTATTTTATATTGTTTAGAAGGGGCTCTTATTGGTTAAAAACCACGTGACCACTCTTAGAATTAATTGTAAGACTGGTAAACTATTTCATATGGTTTAGATGGGGCTCTTATTAGTTAAAAACCACGTGACCACTCTTAGAATTATCTGTGACACTGATAAACTATTTTATATGCTTTAGATGGGGCTCCTATTAGTTAAAAACCACGTGATCACTCTTAGAATTAATTGTAAGACTGGTAAACTATTTTATATGTTTAAGATGGGGCTCTTATTAGGTAAAAACCACGTGACCACACTTAGAATTAATTGTAAGACTGATAAACTATTTTATATTGTTTAGATGGGGCTCTGATTGGTTAAAAACCACGTGACCACTCTTAGAATTAATTGTAAGACTGGTAAACTATTTCATATGGTTAAGATGGGACTCTTATTGGTTGAAAACCACGTGACCACTCTTAGAATTAATTGTAAGAGTGGTAAACTATTTTATATGGTTAAGATGAGTCACTCATCAGTTAAAAACCACGTGACCACTCTTAGAATTATCTGTAAGACTGATAAACTATTTTATATGGTTTAGATGGGGCTCTTATTAGGTAAAAACCACGTGACCACTCTTAGAATTAATTGTAAGACTGATAAACTATTTTATATGGTTTAGATGGGGCTCTTATTGGTTAAAAACCACGTGACCACTCTTAGAATTAATTGTAAGACTGGTAAACTATTTTATATGGTTAAGATGAGTCACTTATTAGTCAAAAACCACGTGAGCACTCTTAGAATTATCTGTAAGACTGTTAAACCATTTTATATGGTTAAGATGAGTCACTTATTAGTTAAAAACCACGTGACCACTCTTAGAATTATCTGTGAGACTGATAAACTATTCTATATGGTTAAGATGGGGCTCTTATTAGTTAAAAACCACGTGACCAGTCTTAGAATTAATTGTAAGACTGGTAAACTATTTCATATGGTTTAGATGGGGCTCTTATTGGTTAAAAACCACGTGACCACTCTTAGAATTAATTGTAAGACTGGTAAACTATTTCATATGGTTTAGATGGGGCTCTTATTAGTTAAAAACCACGTGACCACTCTTAGAATCGATTGTAAGAGTGGTAAACTATTTTATATGGTTAAAATGAGTCACTTATTAGTTAAAAACCACGTGACCACTCTTAGAATTATCTGTAAGACTGATAAACTATTTTATATGGTTTAGATTGGGCTCTTATTAGTTAAAAACCACGTGACCACTCTTGGATTTACCTGTGAGACTGATAAACTATTTTATATGCTTAAGATGGGGCTCCTATTAGTTAAAAACCACGTGACCACTCTTAGAATTAATTGTAAGACTGGTAAACTCTTTTATATGTTTAAGATGGGGCTCTTATTAGGTAAGAACCACGTGACCACACTTAGAATTAATTGTAAGACATAAACTATTTTATATTGTTTAGATGGGGCTCTTATTGGTTAAAAACCACGTGACCACTCTAAGAATTAATTGTAAGACTGGTAAACTATTTCATATGGTTTAGATGGGGCTCTTATTGGTTAAAAACCACGTGACCACTCTTAGAATTAATTGTAAGAGTGGTAAACTATTTTATATGGTTAAGATGAGTTACTTATTAGTCAAAAACCACGTGACCACTTTTAGAATTATCTGTAAGACTGGTAAATTATTTTATATGGTTAAGATGAGTCACTCATCAGTTAAAAACCACGTGACCACTCTTAGAATTGTCTTTAAGACTGATAAACTATTTTATATGGTTTAGATGGGGCTCTTATTAGGTAAAACCACGTGACCACTCTTAGAATTAATTGTAAGACTGATAAACTATTTTATATGGTTTAGATGGGGCTCTTATTAGGTAAAAACCACGTGACCACTCTTAGAATTAATTGTAAGACTGGTAAACTATTTTATATGGTTTAGATGGGGCTCTTATTAATTAGAAACCACGTGACCACTCTTAGAATTATCTGTAAGACTGATAAACTATTTTATATGGTTTAGATGGGGCTCTTATTAGTTAAAAACCACGTGACCACTCTTAGAATTATCTGTGAGACTGATAAACTATTTTATATGCTTTAGATGGGGCTCCTATTAGTTAAAAACCACGTGACCACACTTAGAATTATCTGTAAGACTGGTAAACTATTTTATATGTTTAAGATGAGTCATTTATTAGTCAAAAACCACGTGACCACTCTTAGAATTATCTGTAAGACTGATAAACTATTTTATATGGTTTAGATGGGGCTCTTATTAGTTAAAAACCACGTGACCACTCTTAGAATTATCTGTGAGACTGATAAACTATTTTATATGCTTTAGATGGGGCTCCTATTAGTTAAAAACCACGTGACCACACTTAGAATTATCTGTAAGACTGGTAAACTATTTTATATGTTTAAGATGAGTCACTTATTAGTTAAAAACCACGTGACCACTCTTAGAATTATCTGTAAGACTAATAAACTATTTTATATGGTTTAGATGGGGCTCTTATTAATTAGAAACCACGTGACCACTCTTAGAATTAATTGTAAGACTGGTAAACTATTTTATATGGTTAAGATGAGTCACTTATTAGTCAAAAACCACGTGACCACACTTAGAATTATCTGTAAGACTGGTAAACTATTTTATATGTTTAAGATGAGTCACTTATTAGTTAAAAACCACGTGACCACTCTTAGAATTATCTGTTAGACTAATAAACTATTTTATATGGTTTAGATGAGTCACTTATTAGTCAAAAATCACGTGACCACACTTAGAATTATCTGTAAGACTGGTAAACCATTTTATATGGTTAAGATGAGTCACTTATTAGTTAAAAACCACGTGACCACTCTTAGAATTATCTGTGAGACTGATAAACTATTCTATATGGTCAAAAGGGGGTCTTATTAGTTAAAAACCACGTGACCACTCTTAGAATTATCTGTAAGACTGGTAAACTATTTTATATGGTTAAGATGAGTCACTTCTTAGTGAAAAACCACGTGACCACTCTTAGATTTATCTGTAAGACTGGTAAACTATTTTATATGTTTAAGATGAGTCACTTATTAGTTAAAAACCACGTGACCACTCTTAGAATTATCTGTAAGACTGGTAAACTATTTTATATGGTTAAGATGGGGCTCTTATTGGTTAAAAACCACGTGACCACTCTTAGAATTAATTGTAAGACTGGTAAACTATTTCATATGGTTTAGATGGGGCTCTTATTGGTTAAAAACCACGTGACTGTCTAGTTTACGAAGAGAATCTGACAAAAGTGTAGGTGTCTGACAACAGTGTAGTGTCAATTGTCCCCTTAACCGGCAACAATGTACTTGTCAAAATGTCAAATGTCACTTTAACCTTAAAAAAAGGTAGAATTTTATGATTAAAATAATTGGTAATAAAAGTGTTAATTCTACATCAAAAATAACAAAAATAATAGCAATTAAAAAAAATTGTAGAGCAAGTTATTTTTTAAAGTTAGGCTTCCGTTGGAAATAGTTGTCATAACGTTCATTTTTTTTTTTTATTTCATTTTTTTCTTTTACCTTTTTGCACCTTGCAATGTTATCCATAGTAATATATAAATAAATTATTTTTCTACCTGCGTGCGCAAAGTAATCACTTTGCACACTCATTTGCGTGCGCAAAGTTGAACTTTGCGCACGGAAACTCTTTGCGCACTCATTTTTGTTATGCATAATTACCATAGTTATACTTGATTTTTCAATGTTTTGATGGTTTCTGAATAAACTAATATTTAAAATGAAGGTTTTTAGTTGAAATTAGCGCTTAGCTACCATGATGTTTCCTATCAAAGGTGTCTAAATTGGACCAGCCTGTACTGCTAGGAATTTGTAGAATTTTTGATATATTTGAGAGACTCTCATCAAAACATTTTAGCTGGTATTTTAGAAATTCCAGATGTTAATAGATTTTTGGGGATTTAATTTAAAAGACATTTTGAGGAATTCCAATAGATTTCAAACGATTTTTGAAGATTTTGATCTGATTGATTTTTCTAATATTTTAACAATTCAAAGTCTACTTTTTTAAGATACTCGTAGAAAAAATATTGTTCCTAACACTTGCGCAAAGTTTCTTTCCCGCACTCAAAGCTTATCCGAACTCCGCTTCGCGTCGTTCGTCTAACTGCTTTTTCGTGCGGGAAAGTATCACTTTGCGCACTTGTTAGGAAAATAACTATATCAACCTCAATCGTCTTTGAATCAGTAGATCCAGGGACAAGGGCCCGTCAATCCAAGACGACTCCCTGAACCGACATATTTGGTCCTTCTACGCCGCATAGCTGTTATTCACTTTGAACCACGATTGAGGTAGAAAATCAAAAATCAATCATTGGATTGGAAATTGGAAAGTCGCAGTTTCGACTTCGTCCTGGGATTGGAAATTGGCAAGTCGCAGTTTCGACTTCATCCAGGCCTCATCAGCGAAATAGCTGAATACAAGGGAAAGTGGCACCACAGATTAGTGTCACGTTTTGGCACATTCGTCAGAAAGGCTCATTCGTAAGTCTAAACTAAGCGGCAGATGAAGTGGGACAGCCGAAAAATTGCCTAATTTTGACTTGCTATAACTTCGACATTTCTTTGCCGATCTTGGATTATCAGGCAGGGTTACAAAGCGCCATCTTTGGTCTATGCGTCAGTGTCGTCGTACATTTTTTTAAAAGATTCCTTCTCGCTATACAGGGTGTGAATGTAAGGCGGCGAAAAATTTCCATTTTTTGGCGAAGAATATGGGAAAGATGGAGGATCCAATAAAGTTCTTTCTAGTGGTGACTCGATCAATCACTAGGTCAACACCTCGAGACGTCTTTGCCATTTTTTCGATACATTGCGTTGCTATGGAAATATGGCCATTTTATGGTATTTCGTTTTACTCTTGAAATTAGCGATTCTTTAATTAAACAATAACAGATTCGGTTTAAATTGCATCATGGAATGACTTGTATAGAAAATGATCAACACCAGTGGCGTGCAAAAGGGAATTCATGAAATTAAAATAAAAAAAATCGATTTATGTGAAAATTTTAACGGTTTTGTTGAGCGTTACAGTTAAAAAGGTGTTATAAATAACTGTGATGAGTTTGATTTTGATATTCAGAAGCGTTTAGTGATGAAAAAAAAAAAAAAAAAAAAACAGTATTTTTCATGTTATTTAATGTTAACGTGTGAACAGACCTGCCAAAAGTACTGCTGCAACAGTACGGGTTCTCAAAAAAGAATAAATTCTCGTCAGGATCGACTAGTAGTACGTACTACAATTGAAAATAGAGTTTGGACTGTCAAGAGAATCCTAACGCATCTGCAGTTGAATGTTTCAGCAGACACCATTAGAAGACGCCTACATGACCAGGGATTAAATTCTCCCGTCGGGCAAAGTGTCCACTTTTTACAAACATTCGCCAGGGGAACTGAAAAAAATGGGCCCAGGAACACCTGAATTGGGATATTAAATAGAGAGACTGTCTTTTCGTTGATGTATGCCGTTCTAACTTCTACAATTCTGACGGTCGATTGTTAACCTGGCGGAGATGGGAAGAACGTTTTTTAGAAGAAAACATGCGTCCCCAAGTTGTATTTGGCGCTGGAGGATTGACAGATTGGGTCACAGAACAGAACTCGTCGTATCGTGGTATTTTGGAGCAATGTTAACGGCCAAGTGTCCCTGGATAAATGTCAGATTCCGCTAGTTCTCCGGCATGCTCGAAATTATGGCGGGGATTTTGTTCTTTCAGACGATAATGCTCAGCATCATCGAGCATTATTAGTGAACCGGTATCTGCAAGGGCAAAAATTCAATCGTACCGAATCGCCTCCTAAATCCTCAGACATGAATCCAATTGAGCACGTCTGGAGTTGAATAAAGTTAGAGCTTTCCCGGAGAGAAGGGAGAACGTCAGCCAGAAGCTCTAGACGATCTCGAGGAGATGATTCTGAAGCTCTGGGAGTCAGTTACTATAGAGCTAAACAACCGAATAATTTCGAGCGTACCAAGGCGGTGTCACGCAGTTATTCAGGCTAGAGGAGAACCAAAATGACACCATATCAGAGTTATTTATAACACCTTTTACAAGTTTTACACCCATATGCACCGTATGGAGTTTATTCTCGCTTAGTTCGAAAATTTGCATATAAAAGAGAAGTCCTAACCTGGTTTCAGCAACTAATCTGAATTAAGTCCTTATGGTGCATTTGGGCGTTAAATTTTAAAGCTTAACAGAACTTAAAAAATTCAGATAAAATCGATTTTTTTTTATTTTAATTTCATAAACCCCCTTTTGCACGCCACTGGTGTTAACCATTTTCTATACAAGTCATTCCATGATGCAATTTAAACGGAATCTGTTATTGTTTAATTAAAGAATCGCTAATTTCAAGAGAAAAACGAAATACCATAAAATGGCCATATTTCCATAGCAACGCAATGTATCGAAAAAATGACAAAGACGTCTCGAGGTGTTGACATAGTGATCGAGTCACCACTAGAAAGAACTTTATTGGACCCTCCATCTTTCCCATATTCTTCGCCAAAAAATAAAAATTTTTCGCCGCCTTACATTCACATCCTGTATAGCGAGAAGGATTTTTTTTAAAAAATGTACGACGACACTGACGCATAGACCAAAGATGGCGCTTTGTAAGCCTGCCTGATAATCCATGATCGGCAAAGAAATGTCGAAGTTATAGCAAGTCAAAATTAGGCAATTTTTCGGGTGTCCCACTTCATCTGCCGCTTAGTTTATTCCATATTATTTCCCTTTCACATATTCATTCAATTCATTTCTTATTATTATCGGAATTGACTGTTTGAGAACGATCACAGAATTATTGTTCTATTTTTTAAATTCGTCATTAGCAAATTAATTTGCATTAAAAGTTATATTTTTCATTCTCCTAATATTAAAATATAATCGCTCTAACTCATTGGCTGCAAGACTGTGGCGATATAAATTGTAATAAATATTTGATTGGTCATTTAAGCTCGCACTTTTGGCGGCAAAGTTAAATTTATCTTCCTACTCTTAAGAGATCGAAGTTCGCAACACTGTTGGTTCCGCGATCTGAATGTCTTGATGGTTTTTGCGTCAATGACTACTTTTTGGTTGCATATTTAGCAACAGCAGCTCAATGTTTTCAAATTTGACTGGCATTGACAGTAAGCACAACCTCATTGACATTGAATTGTTTTGATTGATAATTTCAAATAATTTGTCTTGTCATTTATTTTTGTCCAGTAAGGCAAAAGAATCAATTAATTATTGAAAGTGTACTTATAAAATATTTTGTATATTTTAGCCACTATGCCAAGTGCACAAGAAATAGCTGATATGGAAGCGAACAAAAAGATTTTGATATCCAAACGCGGTTTGTTAAAAGGCAATTTAACTCGTTTTTCTAATTTTGTGAATGATGTTCGGAACAGAGACAAAATAATTGAGCTCTCTGAGCGTGCTTCAAAGGTTGAAAAGGTGTTTGACGATTTTAATTAGATCCAGTCTGAAATTGAATTAATTGATAACTCAGATATCCAAAGTGGCGAAAGAGACGAATTTGAGAACAAATATTTTTCAATTATTGCAATAACAAAGCAAATTATTAAGGATGCTGATAAAGCGGCTTCAAATGCACAAGCACAACCTAGTTCTCAAACTGTTACAAATTCATCCTTGTCTCCGCAGGTTAGTATAAAATTACCACCTATTTCGTTACCATTTTTTGATGGGTCATATGAAAAATGGTCACATTTCTTTGACACATTTTCTTCTCTTATCCATAGCAACTCTAATCTCTTACCGATACAAAAGTTTCATTCTTTACAATCAAGTTTAAAGGGTGAAGCCCTAAAGGTCATTGATTCCTTAGAAATCACTGAACAAAATTATTTAATAGCAATAGATTTGCTAACTAAAAGATACGAGAACAAAAAACAAGCCATCCGTGGACATATTAAAAGCATTTTTGATTTGTCTCATATTCAAAAGGAAAGTCATTTAGCTTTGCGCAACTTCTTAGATACTTTTCAAAAGCATTACAGGTGTCTACTCAACTTGGGGGAACCCATAAATGCATGTAATTCCATGCTTATTTATTTGCTGATATCAAAAATGGACATATCCACCAAGCGAGAATGGGAAATTAAAACAAAGGATATTGTTTCACCAGAAATTGATAATTTTATTCAGTTTTTAACTGACAGATGTTTGTTGTTGGAATCAATCGACAGTAGAAATTTGGATAATAATTTTATAAATCATAATATTAACAATAAAAAGTCGAATAAATCAGTTAATCTTGTAACTCAAAAATTTTATTGTGTTTTGTGTAAGAATAATGAGCATGGCATTACATACTGTCACGAATTTCTAAAATTGAGTTCTTCCTTAAGATTGGAGAAGGCCAGAGAGTTGAATTTATGTACAAACTGTCTCCGCCGAGGCCATAACAATCGATCTTGTTCAATTACTAAAACTTGTAACAAGTGCAATAAAAAACACCATACTTTATTGCACCTCCTAATATCTAATAACAATAATTTTAAGGCTGAAAATTCAGTTGGAAGCTCTAATTCAAATGACCTATCTCATTGTTCACAAACCCAATCTTCAAATTTGGCATGTTGTCAGAATATAAATCCAGAGTCGGAAATACCTGTTGATTGTTTTAACAGTAAATATAATAGTTTAACTTTAACTTTATTATCTACTGCTGAAGTTTTTATAATCGATCGTGAAAATAAGCCTGTTTTGTGCAGAACACTTCTTGATAGTGCTTCTCAAACAAATTTCATGTCAACTCAATTGTTTAAAAAATTGAAATTACCTTATATTAAAGTGAATACTCCAATAATTGGGATAAATAATGTAACTTCGCATATCAAGAAATCTGTTGAAACTAAACTGCATTCCAAATTAAATAATAATGCATTTAATTTAAAATTTTTTAATAGATCGAATAACTGACAATTTGCCACAAAATAGTTTCGAAGTTGATAATTTAAATATTCCAAATGACATAACCTTAGCTGATCCTCATTTCAATTAGGCTCTCCAAACCACGTGATTTTTCAATATGGCGAGCGTGGAAAATTTGACGTTTGTTTGTTTATCTTGAGTTTATTTGAAATATTTTCGAGCTAATTACAGTTTATTTTGTTATAATATACTTTTTGAGATGCAGAGTGAATATTCGAAGACTTTAGTGCAGGAAAATCGGGATGTGGGCGAACCATAAGTTTGAAAAAAATGTCTAGTTGACATTTGTTTACATTTTGACCTAGTTTTTACAGCAATGAGCAAATGAAGGCCTATAAAAGCTTAGATTCTTATAAGTATTTCGAGTATGGCTTTATTTTAGATGCAAGAACAGTGGTACTGAATAATTTTTACGTTTTAATTGGAAAAATTTGAAAGGTTGGGCACTGAAAACAACCTGACATCATCCTTGTTGAAACGCCTTCTAAAATCAACTACAAGACACCTTTGTGGCATTTTTAATTAGAAAAAAGCCTAATGAAGTCAATAAAATGAAAAAACAAATAGGGTTTAGTCACAAAACAACCACACAATCCACTTTAAGAAGCTTTAAATTGTGTACTGTCATATAGGAAATAAGGAACTGCCGCCACGAACGGCATTTTGGAATAGTTTTGACAGGTCGTTGGAATGCCTAATTATTCTGCCGAAATTGACATTTTAATTGGTGGGTCTATTTTTTATAATTCACTGTTACCTACTCAAATTAATCTGGGACCCAATAAGCCTATATTGCAATCAACAAAATTGGGTTTTGTTTTCGGTGGGAACTTTTGTCCTGATTTTATTCCAGAAAATTTTGTTTGTAATTTTTCTGTCATCGGAAACCAGCATTTTAGCAAATCAACTAGAAGCATTCTGGCACATAGAGGACTGTTCTGAAAAGGAATGCATCTATACGCAGGAAGAACTTGAGTGCGAACAGTTGTTTGCAAAAACTTTTCAAAGAACTCAAGATGGACATTTCAAAGTACAATTGCCCTTCAAAGATAATGTGTCCCAACTGGGTAATTCTTTGAGTATATCTTCATCTAGATTCCAAACTTTGGAAAATAAATTCATGAAAAACCCAGACGTGAAACAGTTATATTCGGCTTTCATGCAAGAATATAGCGATCTAGGGCATATGTCATTTATCGACGCCATACCCGCAGAATCTGTTGACAAAAACCATTTCTATTTGCCTCATCATAGCGTTTTAAAGGAGTCTTCCTTGACGACAAAATTAAGGGTCGTGTTCAACGCTTCTACCAAGACAGACTCGAACCTATCCTTGAATGATGTGTTGAAGGTTGGTCCTTGTATTCAAGAACCTTTGTTTTGGGTTATGTTTCGGTTTCGCAAACATAATATAGCATTTACCGCTGATATCTGTAAGATGTATCGTTGCATTTTTGTCGATGAATCTCAACGTGATTATCAGAGGATTCTATGGTGTTCAGAATCATCTAATGAACTAAACCATTACAAATTAAATACAATCACATACAGTACTGCTCCAGCTAGTTTTCTGGCAACACGTTGTCTCAAACAGTTGTCTTTGGACAATATGGATCGATATCCTGAAGTATGTAAATCTATTTCTGAGGATTTTTATATGGACGATTGGTTGAGTGGGGCTGAAAATATCGATAGCGCTTTAAAACTTATAAAACATACGAATGATATTTTGGCTAGTGCTCATTTCAATCTACGGCAATGGTCTTCAAATAACAATCAAGTGTTGAAATATTTGGGAAATTTAGCCAGCAGTATTGATAATCAATTTTTTGTAAAAGATGAACAAAATAAAACACTTGGTATTTATTGGAATTTTGCAAGTGATGAATTTAAATATGCAGTTAACATTAAACCCCATGCAACTTTTTTCACTAAAAGAATAATTTTATCTATTATAAGTCAAATTTATGACATATTAGGTCTTCTTGGTCCTGTTATAATAACGGCTAAGATACTTCTTCAAAAATTATGGCTTGAAAAGATTGATTGGGATAGTATTATTCCTGAGAGTATTATGGAAGTTTGGCTTAGATTTTATAATCAAATGCCTTGTCTTAATGAGGTAAAAATACCCAGGCATTTGATTTGTCCTGAAACAAGGCAACTTGAAATCCATTGTTTTTCTGATGCTTCTGTTACTGCTTATGGAACTGCTGTTTATTTTCGTTCAGAAAATCCGAATGGAGAGATTACTGTCCGACTAGCTTGCGCCAAATCGCGTGTAGCACCTTTAAAATCTCTATCGTTACCACGTCTAGAACTTTGTGGCTGTGTTTTGTCTGTTCAGCTGTGTCACACAGTCTTATTAGCTTTGAAAATGGAAATTAATAACATATATTATTGGACTGATTCCCAAATTGTCTTAGCTTGGTTAGCACGTGAGCCTTCTTCACTAAAAACTTTCGTGTCGAACAGAATTTCAAAAATCCAGAGAATGTCTAGAGTTGAGCAATGGTACCAACCAAGGAAAATCCTTCAGATCTGATTTCGCGAGGTATTGATCCAGTCGATATTATTGGCAATAAGTTTTGGTTTCATGGGCCATCCTGGTTAGCATCTGATAAAAGTTGTTGGCCCAAAGCCAATATTGAAAATAATACAGATTTGATTGAAGTTAAAAATATTGTGATGTCTTGTACTAATCTGAAAAATAATTTTGTATCCGAATACATTCTGAAGTTCTCATCTTATCGCACACTAATCCATGTTACAGCATATCTTTTGCGATTCAAAAACAATTGTCTATCTTCAGAAGATTCCAGAAATTTGAATAACTTAACGATCCAAGAATTAGATCAAGCACTTATTAGTCTTGTTAAACTTGTACAGCTTGAATGTTTTGCGAATGAAATACATAGCCTTAAAAATTCTAAGTTCATTTCATCTAAAAGTTCACTTTTATCACTTAATTCGATTTTGGATAAAAATAATATTGTATTAGTTGGTGGTAGATTCGCTAATTCGGGGTTATCATTTTATGCTAAGCACCCTATAATACTCCCGTCCAAGCATCATTTCACTTATTTACTAATTAGGCCAAGCAATGAAGGAAGTTTACCTCAACATAATTAGAAGTTAACATTTTTTGGGGGGGATCCGTTCATTTTCATGTGCTTAATAACATATTAAGTTTGCGACCTTGTACTTCCATAGGGTTTTTAGTTAGGGGTGGTTTTTAGGGGTAATTTGCGGTTTATGGAGAACGCTGCTCAAAGGGATGGTCCAATAGCAAAAAGTTTCAAATGAATGTCGTAGCTGAAGTTTTTTGCTATAAAAAACTCAGCGACAGCACCCCTCTATCTTCTATAGTTTTTTTTATGCAGCGTCTTGAATAGTAGCATGTTTTTGTTCAAGGTTACTGAATCAACGTTTTGCCATTTTGCGCGCATTTGTTGCAGCAGCGGCCGAATGCATAATCCGATTGTTTTCCAGCTCATTTAAATAAAATTCATGTCTTAGAATCTGATAAATGTAGCTTTTGTAACACAACTGGTGATTTAAATCACATTTTTTTAGAGTGTAAACAATACAGTCATGAAATTGACGAACTACTGTATAAACTTAGGATAGAATGTAATGTGGCTTGTCCCCTTAATATTACGCACTTACTGGCACTTAACAATGTAAAAGTATTAACGGCTCTTATGAACTATCTTAGTAATATTGGTCTAAGTATTTAAGTGTAGTATGGTACAATAAATAGATTAGGATTAGTTAGGTTAAATAGATTCCACTACTCCCTTTATGTGAATACCCTTTCAATCCGTGGTCTATTCTTGTGTTGTCAAAAAAAGTCGCCCTGATGGACCCCAGAGGCGTGAAAAGAGTGTCCCAGTCTGTGTCCCTTTATGTCTGATTATTGTAGAAATAGTATACTTACTAATGGAAGTAGTTTTTTTTTTTTACAAAACTAAGCGTATATGTCTTAGCTTCAAAAATTGCAACTGGCTGTATGGTAAAGGCCGCATGCACAAAAAAAAAAAAAAAAAAAAAAAAAAAAAAAAAAAAAAAAAAAAAAAGATAATTCTAAGAATGGTCACGTGGTTTTTAATCAGTCTCACAGATAATTCCAAGTGTGGTCACGTGGTTTTTGACTGATAAGTGACTCATTTTAACCATATAAAATAGTTTACCAGTCTTACAGATAATTCTAAGAGTGGTCACGTGGTTTTCAACTAATAACCCAAGCAGCACTCCGATGTTGGGCCAATATTGGGACAATAACTACGATTTATTGGCCCAAGTCAGATTCTCTATGTTGGCCAAATAAAAGATGTGGACATTCTGCAATATTTGTCCAAGAACGTATGTCAATATATACCCAAAAACAAATACCAACGTTGGTACAATAACGTAACCAAATGTTGGCCCAAAAAGAAATAATCAATATCATATCAAGAACTTTATGCAATATAGAGCCAATTGAAATTACCAATATTGGCCCGAAGACGTATGTAAATCTTGGCTTTATATTATATTTAATTAAGGTAACGGACCAATTATAAGGACCGACTGAGAAGTGTTTTCTCTCTGCCGGACCATCCGTGGACCCCTTTCGCTGTATCACAACTCATCATCACGGTTAAGTCTCGCCAGAGAGAAAACAACCAATTTTTGGCTTCATTCCGGAACCAGGTTTAAGACAGGTAAAGTGAAGACAGAGTCTCCATCTATTTGTTGGTCGGCACACCAAGTGCGCACATTGTATACCCTATATTGGACCAACATTTTCAATTCAGAAAATCTAACCTTGGTAAAAATTAGTATGTAAATATTGGCTCTTAATTGGGCTTTTCAAAAAGTATCAATATTGTGAAAAAATTGAAAATAAATATTGGGTGTACAAAGTTTTTGAAGTGAATTTAAATATCAATAAAAATTTGAATGCCAATATTGAATTAATATTATATTACAATATTGTTTCGATAATATAAAATGTAATATTTGGCCAATATTTCATAAATTAATATTGTAGTGAGAAGTCTTGGGCCAATATTCAAATTATTGAAAAGTTAATTAATCTATGAAAACAATATTGGTACAAGATTATTTTTAAATATTGTTTCCACATAGGTAAAACTAACGTTGCCCCAATATTGGTACTGTGTTGATTTAGCAACAAAAATGAATAAATATTGGCCCAACTGAAAAACGATGTTTACCCAATATTATGTGCTACTTGGGAAGAGCCCCATCTAAACCATATAAAATAGTTTACAAGTCTTACAATTAATTCTAAGGATGGTCACGTGGTTTTTAACTAATAAGAGCCCCATCTTAACCATATAAAATAGTTTACCAGTCTTACAATTAATTCTAAGAGTGGTCACGTGGTTTTTAACTAATAAGAGCCCCATCTTAAACATATAAAAGAGTTTACCAGTCTTACAATTAATTCTAAGAGTGGTCACGTGGTTTTTAACTAATAGGAGCCCCATCTAAAGCATATAAAATAGTTTATCAGTCTCACAGATAATTCTAAGAGTGGTCACGTGGTTTTTAACTAATAAGTGACTCATCTTAAACATATAAAATAGTTTACCAGTCTTACAGATAATTCTAAGTGTGGTCACGTGGTTTTTAACTAATAGGAGCCCCATCTGAAGCATATAAAATAGTTTATCAGTCTCACAGATAATTCTAAGAGTGGTCACGTGGTTTTTAACTAATAAGAGCCCCATCTAAACCATATAAAATAGTTTATCAGTCTTACAGATAATTCTAAGAGTGGTCACGTGGTTTTTGACTAATAAATGACTCATCTTATCCATATAAAATAGTTTACCAGTCTTACAATTAATTCTAAGAGTGGTCACGTGGTTTTTAACCAATAAGAGCCCCATCTAAACCATATAAAATAGTTTATCAGTCTTACAATTAATTCTAAGAGTGGTCACGTGGTTTTTACCTAATAAGAGTCCCATCTAAACCATATAAAATAGTTTATCAGTCTTACAGACAATTCTAAGAGTGGTCACGTGGTTTTTAACTGATGAGTGACTCATCTTAACCATATAGAATAGTTTACCAGTCTTACAGATAATTCTAAAAGTGGTCACGTGGTTTTTGACTAATAAGTAACTCATCTTAACCATATAAAATAGTTTACCACTCTTACAATTAATTCTAAGAGTGGTCACGTGGTTTTTAACCAATAAGAGCCCCATCTAAACCATATGAAATAGTTTACCAGTCTTACAATTAATTCTTAGAGTGGTCACGTGGTTTTTAACCAATAAGAGCCCCATCTAAACAATATAAAATAGTTTATCAGTCTTACAATTAATTCTAAGTGTGGTCACGTGGTTTTTACCTAATAAGAGCCCCATCTTAAACATATAAAAGAGTTTACCAGTCTTACAATTAATTCTAAGAGTGGTCACGTGGTTTTTAACTAATAAGAGCCCCATCTAAACCATATTAAATAGTTTATTAGTCTTACAATTAATTCTAAGAATGGTTACGTGGTTTTTAACTAATAAGAGCCCCATCTAAACCATATAAAATAGTTTACCAGTCTTACAATTGATTCTAAGGATGGTCACGTGGTTTTTAACTAGTAAGAGCCCTATCTAAACCATATAAAATAGTTTATCAGTCTTACAATTAATTCTAAGAGTGGTCACGTGGTTTTTAACTAATACGAGCCCCATCTAAATCATATTAAATAGTTTATTAGTCTTAAAATTAATTCTAAGAATGGTCACGTGGTTTTTAACTAATAAGAGCCCCATCTTAACCATATAAAATAGTTTACCAGTCTTACAGATAATTCTAAGTGTGGTCACGTGGTTTTTGACTAATAAGTGACTCATCTTAACCGTATAAAATAGTTTACCAGTCTTACAATTAATTCTTAGAGTGGTCACGTGGTTTTTAACTAATGAGAGCCCCATCTAAACCATATAAAATAGTTTATCAGTCTTACAGATAATTCTAAGAATAGTCACGTGGTTTTTAACTAATAAGTGACTCATCTTAACCATATAAAATAGTTTATTAGTCTTACAGATAATTCTAAGAATGGTCACGTGGTTTTTAACTAATAAGAGCCCCATCTAAACCATATAAAATAGTTTATCAGTCTTACAGATAATTCTAAGAGTGGTCACGTGGTTTTTAACTAATAAGTGACTCATCTTAACCATATAAAATAGTTTACCAGTCTTACAGATAATTCTAAGAGTGGTCACGTGGTTTTTGACTAATAAGTGACTCATCTAAACCATATAAAATAGTTTATTAGTCTTACAGATAATTCTAAGAGTGGTCACGTGGTTTTTAACTAATAAGTGACTCATCTTAACCATATAAAATAGTTTACCAGTCTTACAGATAATTCTAAGAGTGGTCACGTGGTTTTTAACTAATAAGTGACTCATCTTAACCATATAAAATAGTTTACCAGTCTTACAATTAATTCTAAGAGTGGTCACGTGGTTTTTAACTAATAAGAGCCCCATCTAAACCATATTAAATAGTTTATTAGTCTTACAATTAATTCTAAGAATGGTCACGTGGTTTTTAACTAATAAGAGCCCCATCTAAACCATATAAAATAGTTTACCAGTCTTACAATTAATTCGAAGGATGGTCACGTGGTTTTTAACTAGTAAGAGCCCTATCTAAACCATATAAAATAGTTTATCAGTCTTACAATTAATTCTAAGAGTGGTCACGTGGTTGTTAACTGATACGAGCCCCATCTAAACCATATTAAATAGTTTATTAGTGTTAAAATTAATTCTAAGAATGGCCACGTGGTTTTTAACTAATAAGAGCCCCATCTTAACCATATAAAATAGTTTACCAGTCTTACAGATAATTCTAAGTATGGTCACGTGGTTTTTGACTAATAAGTGACTCATCTTAACCGTATAAAATAGTTTACCAGTCTTACAATCAATTCTTAGAGTGGTCACGTGGTTTTTAACTAATAAGAGCCCCATCTAAACCATATAAAATAGTTTATCAGTCTTACAGATAATTCTAAGAATAGTCACGTGGTTTTTAACTAATAAGTGACTCATCTTAACCATATAAAATAGTTTATTAGTCTTACAGATAATTCTAAGAATGGTCACGTGGTTTTTAACTAATAAGAGCCCCATCTAAACCATATAAAATAGTTTATCAGTCTTACAGATAATTCTAAGAAAGGTCACGTGGTTTTTAACTAATAAGTGACTCATCTTAACCATATAAAATAGTTTACCAGTCTTACAGATTATTCTAAGAGTGGTCACGTGGTTTTTGACTAATAAGTGACTCATCTAAACCATATAAAATAGTTTATTAGTCTTACAGATAATTCTAAGAGTGGTCACGTGGTTTTTAACTAATAAGTGACTCATCTTAACCATATAAAATAGTTTACCAGTCTTACAGATGATTCTAAGAGTGGTCACGTGGTTTTTAACTAATAAGTGACTCATCTTAACCATATAAAATAGTTTACCAGTCTTACAATTAATTCTAAGAGTGGTCACGTGGTTTTTAACTAATAGGAGCCCCATCTAAACCATATTAAATAGTTTATTAGTCTTACAATTAATTCTAAGAATGGTCACGTGGTTTTTAACCAATAAGAGCCCCGTCTCAACCATATAAAATAGTTTACTAGTCTTACAATTAATTCTAAGGATGGTCACGTGGTTTTTAACTAGTAAGAGCCCTATCTAAACCATATAAAATAGTTTATCAGTCTTACAATTAATTCTAAGAGTGGTCACATGGTTTTTAACTAATACGAGCCCCATCTAAACCATATTAAATAGTTTATTAGTCTTAAAATTAATTCCAAGAATGGTCACGTGGTTTTTAACTAATAAGAGCCCCATCTTAACCATATAAAATAGTTTACCAGTCTTACAGATAATTCTAAGTGTGGTCACGTGGTTTTTGACTAATAAGTGACTCATCTTAACCGTATAAAATAGTTTACCAGTCTTACAATTAATTCTTAGAGTGGTCACGTGGTTTTTAACTAAGAAGAGCCGCATTTAAACCATATAAAATAGTTTATCAGTCTTACAGATAATTCTAAGAATAGTCACGTGGCTTTTAACTAATAAGTGACTCATCTTAACCATATAAAATAGTTTATTAGTCTTACAGATAATTCTAAGAATGGTCACGTGGTTTTTAACTAATAAGAGCCCCATGTAAACCATATAAAATAGTTTATCAGTCTTACAGATAATTCTAAGAGTGGTCACGTGGTTTTTAACTAATAAGTGACTCATCTTAACCATATAAAATAGTTTACCAGTCTTACAGATAATTCTAAGAGTGGTCACGTGGTTTTTGACTAATAAGTGACTCATCTAAACCATATAAAATAGTTTATTAGTCTTACAGATAATTCTAAGAGTGGTCACGTGGTTTTTAACTAATAAGTGACTCATCTTAACCATATAAAATAGTTTACCAGTCTTACAATTAATTCTAAGAGTGGTCACGTGGTTTTTAACTAATAAGAGCCCCATCTAAACCATATTAAATAGTTTATTAGTCTTACAATTAATTCTAAGAATGGTCACGTGGTTTTTAACTAATAAGAGCCCCATCTAAACCATATAAAATAGTTTACCAGTCTTACAATTAATTCTAAGGATGGTCACGTGGTTTTTAACTAATACGAGCCCCATCTAAACCATATTAAATAGTTTATTAGTCTTAAAATTAATTCTAAGAATGGTCACGTGGTTTTTAACTAATAAGAGCCCCATCTTAACCATATAAAATAGTTTACCAGTCTTCCAATTAATTCTAAGAGTATTCACGTGGTTTTTACCTAATAAGAACGCCATCTTAATCATATAAAATAGTTTACCAGTCTTACAATTATTTCTTAGAGTGGTCAGGTGGTTTTTAACTAATAAGAGCCCCATCTAAACGATATAAAATAGTTTATCAGTCTTACAGATAATTCTAAGAATAAGCACGTGGATTTTAAATAATAAGTGACTCATCTTAACCATATAAAATAGTTTATTAGTCTTACAGATAATTCTAAGAATGGTCACGTGGTTTTTAACCAATAAGTGACTCATCTTAAACATATAAAATAGTTTACCAGTCTTACAGATAACTCTAAGAGTGGTCACGTGGTTTTTGACTAATAAGTGATTCATCTTAACCATATAAAATAGTTTTCCAGTCTTACAATTATTTCTAAGAGTGGTCACGTGGTTTTTAACTAATAAGAGCCCCATCTAAACCAGTTAAAATAGTTTATTAGTCTTACAGATAATTCTAAGAGTGGTCACGTGGTTTTTAACTAATAAGAGCCCCATCTAAACCATATAAAATAGTTTACAAGTCTTACAATTAATTCTAAGAATGGTCACGTGGTTTTTAACTAATAAGAGCCCCATCTTAACCATATAAAATAGTTTACCAGTCTTACAATTAATTCTAAGAGTGGTCACGTGGTTTTTAACTAATAAGAGCCTTATCTAAACCATATAAAATAGTTTACCAGTCTTACAATTAATTCTAAGAGTAGTCACGTGGTTTTTAACTAATAAGAGCCCCATCTTAACCATATAAAATAGTTTACCAGTCTTACAATAAATTCTAAGAATGGTCACGTGGTTTTCAACTAATAAGAGCCCCATCTAAACCATATAAAATAGTTTACCAGTCTTACAATTAATTCTAAGAGTGGTCACGTGGTTTTTAACTAATAAGACAGTTTTACCTGGATTTTCCATGGCAAGAGGTTTGCTTTAAAACAGCTGATCCCACTATTTGCTGTAATGAAATAACACAAGTAATCTTATCTGGAATGGATGCATATATCCCACATACAACTAAACGTAGAGCTAATGCAAAACCTTGGTTCAACAGCCAGTGTCAAACGGCTGTACAGAAAAAACACAGAGCATATAACCTTTGGAAACGACAACAAACCGCTCAAAACCACACAGAATTTATAGAAGCCAGAAATAGTTGCAAAATTACTATTGACTCCGCTAAAGAAACATACAATCAAAGAATAAAAAACAGGTTGCTGAATTGTCCAAGTAGTTCTAGGTCCTTTTGGTCTCTTGCAAAAGCTGTTGGATCTAACTTCACCAAGTCATCCATACCACCACTTACAGATAAAAATAATCACTTAGCCACAACATCAGAGGAAAAAGCCAATATGCTGGCCCAAATGTTTTCCTCCAACTTCAACCTAACAGTGCCAAACGGAAAAACTCCACCGTTCATTGAAAGGGTTTCCCATAGTATGCCAGACGTACCCTTTTGTCACAGAGAAATACGAAAATCCCTTAAAAAACTAGATACAAACAAAGCAATGGGTCCGGATGGCATTCCCGCAATAGTACTCAAAAATTGCGCCAACGAACTCACCCCAACTTTCGCAAAATTATTCAATTTGTCTATCAGGCAAGGAGTATATCCATCATCATGGAAGTCTGCCGCAGTACAACCCATTCCAAAGAAAGGAAAAAAGATAGATCCGTTAAACTATAGACCAATTGCTCTACTTCCGGTGATATCAAAAGTAATGGAAAGAGTTGTGAACAATCACCTAACCAAGTACTTGGAAAAGTACAAAATTATCAACGATAAGCAATACGGATTTCGAAAATATAGGTCAACTGGCGATTTACTTACATACGTCACTCACTTATGGCAAAAAGCGATTGAGTTGCGGGGTGAAACAAGAACAATTGCCTTAGATATATCTAAAGCATTCGACAAAGTTTGGCATGAAAATCTGCTCAACAAGCTCAAAGCAATGGGATTATCGCCGAAACTTTGCACTTGGTTTGAAAGTTACCTAAAGGACAGATCCATTTATGTTGCACTGGATGGCCAGAACTCCAACTCTTACCAAATAAATGCTGGTGAGCCACAGGGAGCAATCCTTTCGCCAACTCTTTTTCTGATTTACATAAATGACCTCATAGATAAAACAGTAAATCCACTTTATTGCTTTGCAGACGATGGCAATGTAGTCTCCTCACTCATACCACCCACAGGTCTTTCCGCACGTGAATTCCATCATCTTAGACTAACTCAAATATCGCAGATAAATAACGACCTGGAGATAATAGAGAACTGGAGTAACAAAAACCTTGTACAGTTCAACGCGCAGAAAACCCAAGCAACTCTGTTTTCAAAAAAGACCAGCACCGGTGAGCCAAACATCATGCTATCTGGAAGTGCTATCACATTACAGAGTCAGTTGAATATCTTGGGGGTTACTGCAGATACCAACATGTCTTGGCACAGTCACGTGGCAGATATTGCTAAAAGGGCGTCCCAAAAGCTGGGGGTGCTATTTCGTACAAGACATCTGTACACACCAAGCCAATTGCTGACACTCTACAAAGCCCAGATTCGACCAACTATGGAGTACTGCTCACATATATGGAGTACAGCACCCAAACATACCTTAATGCTTTTGAACACCGTGCAAAAACGAGCTATCAAGCTGATCAATGACCCCGCACTTACTCGTAACTTGGATGGTCTCGAACATCGCAGATCTGTGGGCGATTTATCTCTCTTCTACAGGTACTATCACGGAAAATGCTCTGAAGAGTTGGCACGTATGATTCCACCGAGAGTAGCGCCTACCAGGCGAACCCGTCAAACAGACGGTAACCATGAATTTACTGTCAAACTAGAGGCACCAAGAACCTCATTATATCAGAATTCATATCTCTGGAGAACAGCATCGCTGTGGAATAAACTCCCTGCGACGGTTTTCCCTGCAGGTTACAACCTGAACCGTTTCAAGACCAACATACACCGACATTTCCGCGCACTCGCCGCTTCTCGAGCGTGATAGGATATTTCCTTGCGAGTGCGCATATCCGTAAAAAAAAAGAGCCCTATCTAAACCATATAAAATAGTTTATCAGTCTTACAATTAATTCTAAGAGTGGTCACGTGGTTTTTAACTAATAAGAGCCCCATCTAAATCATATAAAATAGTTTACCAGTCTTACAATTAATTCTAAGAATGGTCACGTGGTTTTTAACTAATAAGAGCCCCATATTAACCATATAAAATAGTTTACCAGTCTTACAATTAATTCTAAGAATGGTCACGTGGTTTTTAACTAATAAGAGCCCCATCTAAACCATATAAAATAGTTTACCAGTCTTACAATTAATTCTAAGAGTGGTCACGTGGTTTTTAACTAATAAGAGCCCTATCTAAACCATATAAAATAGTTTATCAGTCTTACAATTAATTCTAAGAGTGGTCACGTGGTTTTTAACTAATAAGAGCCCCATCATATAAAATAGTTTACCAGTCTTACAATTAATTCTAAGAGTGGTCACGTGGTTTTTAACTAATAAGAGCCCCATCATATAAAATAGTTTACCAGTCTTACAATTAATTCTAAGAGTAGTCACGTGGTTTTTAACTAATAAGAGCCCCATCTTAACCATATAAAATAGTTTACCAGTCTTACAATAAATTCTAAGAATGGTCACGTGGTTTTTAACTAATAAGAGCCCCATCTAAATCATATAAAATAGTTTACCAGTCTTACAATTAATTCTAAGAATGGTCACGTGGTTTTTAACTAATAAGAGCCCCATCATATAAAATAGTTTACCAGTCTTACAATTAATTCTAAGAGTAGTCACGTGGTTTTTAACTAATAAGAGCCCCATCTTAACCATATAAAATAGTTTACCAGTCTTACAATTAATTCTAAGAATGGTCACGTGGTTTTTAACTAATAAGAGCCCCATCTTAACCATATAAAATAGTTTACCAGTCTTACAATTAATTCTAAGAATGGTCACGTGGTTTTTAACTAATAAGAGCCCCATCTAAACCATATAAAATAGTTTACCAGTCTTACAATTAATTCTAAGAGTGGTCACGTGGTTTTTAACTAATAAGAGCCCTATCTAAACCATATAAAATAGTTTATCAGTCTTACAATTAATTCTAAGAGTGGTCACGTGGTTTTTAACTAATAAGAGCCCCATCATATAAAATAGTTTACCAGTCTTACAATTAATTCTAAGAGTAGTCACGTGGTTTTTAACTAATAAGAGCCCCATCTTAACCATATAAAATAGTTTACCAGTCTTACAATAAATTCTAAGAATGGTCACGTGGTTTTTAACTAATAAGAGCCCCATCTAAACCATATAAAATAGTTTACCAGTCTTACAATTAATTCTAAGAGTGGTCACGTGGTTTTTAACTAATAAGAGCCTTATCTAAACCATATAAAATAGTTTATCAGTCTTACAATTAATTCTAAGAGTGGTCACGTGGTTTTTAACTAATAAGAGCCGCATCTAAACCATATTAAATATTTTATTAGTCTTACAATTAATTCTAAGAATGGTCACGTGGTTTTTAACTAATAAGAGCCCCATCTAAACCATATAAAATAGTTTATCAGTCTTACAGATAATTCTAAGAATGGTCACGTGGTTTTTAACTAATAAGTGACTCATCTTAACCATATAAAATAGTTTACCAGTCTTACAGATAATTCTAAGAGTGGTCACGTGGTTTTTAACTAATAAGAGCCCCATCTAAACCATATAAAATAGTTTACAAATCTTACAATTAATTCTAAGAATAGTCACGTAGTTTTTAACTAATAAGAGCCCCATCTTAACCAATTTAAAATAGTTTACCAGTCTTACAATTAATTCTAAGAATGGTCACGTGGTTTTTAACTAATAAGAGCCCCATCTAAACCATATAGAATAGTTTAACAGTCTCACAGATAATTCTAAAAGTGGTCACGTGGTTTTTAACTAATAAGTGACTCATCTTAACCATATAAAATAGTTTATCAGTCTTACAGATAATTCTATGAGTGATCACGTGGTTTTTAACTAATAAGAGCCCCATCTAAACCATATCAAATAGTTTAACAGTCTTACAGATAATTCTAAGAGTGGTCACATGGTTTTTTACTAATAAGTGACTCATCTTAATAATATAAAATATTTAACCAGTCTTACAGATAATTCTAAGAGCGGTCACGTGGTTTTTGACTAATAAGTGACTCATTTTAACCATATAAAATAGTTTACCAGTCTTACAATTAATTCTAAGACTGGTCACGTGGTTTTTAACTAATAAGAGCCCCATCTAAACCATATAGAATAGTTTATCAGTCTCACAGATAATTCTAAGAGTGGTCACGTGGTTTTTAACTAATAAGTGACTCATCTTAACCATATAAAATAGTTTACCAGTCTTACAGATAATTCTAAGAGTGGTCACGTGGTTTTTAACTAATAAGAGCCCCATCTAAACCATATAAAATAGTTTACAAATCTTACAATTAATTCTAAGAATAGTCACGTAGTTTTTAACTAATAAGAGCCCCATCTTAACCAATTTAAAATAGTTTACCAGTCTTACAATTAATTCTAAGAATGGTCACGTGGTTTTTAACTAATAAGAGCCCCATCTAAACCATATAGAATAGTTTAACAGTCTCACAGATAATTCTAAAAGTGGTCACGTGGTTTTTAACTAATAAGTGACTCATCTTAACCATATAAAATAGTTTATCAGTCTTACAGATAATTCTATGAGTGATCACGTGGTTTTTAAATAATAAGAGCCCCATCTAAACCATATCAAATAGTTTAACAGTCTTACAGATAATTCTAAGAGTGGTCACATGGTTTTTTACTAATAAGTGACTCATCTTAATAATATAAAATATTTAACCAGTCTTACAGATAATTCTAAGAGCGGTCACGTGGTTTTTGACTAATAAGTGACTCATTTTAACCATATAAAATAGTTTACCAGTCTTACAATTAATTCTAAGACTGGTCACGTGGTTTTTAACTAATAAGAGCCCCATCTAAACCATATAGAATAGTTTATCAGTCTCACAGATAATTCTAAGAGTGGTCACGTGGTTTTTAACTAATAAGTGACTCATCTTAACCATATAAAATAGTTTACCAGTCTTACAGATAATTCTAAGAGTGCTCACGTGGTTTTTGACTAATAAGTGACTCATCTTAACCATATAAAATAGTTTACCAGTCTTACAGATAATTCTAAGAGTGGTCACGTGGTTTTTAACTAATAAGTGACTCATCTTAAACATATAAAATAATTTACCAGTCTTACAGATAATTCTAAGAGTGGTCACGTGGTTTTTAACTAATAAGTGACTCATCTTAACCATATAAAATGGTTTACCAGTCTTACAGATAATTCTAAGAGTGGTCACGTGGTTATTAACTAATAAGTGACTCATCTTAACCATATAAAATAGTTTATCAGTCTCACAGATAATTCTAAGAGTGGTCACGTGGTTTTTAACTAATAAGTGACTCATCTTAACCATATAAAATAGTTTACCAGTCTTACAGATAATTCTAAGAGTGGTCACGTGGTTTTTAACTAATAAGTGACTCATCTTAACCATATAAACTAGTTTACCAGTCTTACAGATAATTCTAAGAGTGGTCACGTGGTTTTTAACTAATAAGTGACTCATCTTAACCATATAAAATAGTTTACCAGTCTTAGAGATAATTCTAAGAGTGGTCACGTGGTTTTTAACTAATAAGTGACTCATCTTAACCATATAAACTAGTTTATCAGTCTTACAGATAATTCTAAGAGTGGTCACGTGGTTTTTAACTAATAAGTGACTCATCTTAACCATATAAAATAGTTTACCTGTCTTACAGATAATTCTAAGAGTGGTCACGTGGTGTTTAACTAATAAGTGACTCATTTAACCATATAAAATAGTTTATCAGTCTCACAGATAATTCTAAGAGTGGTCACGTGGTTTTTAACTAATAAGTGAGTCATCTTAACCATATGAACTAAACTGCTGGACAATTGCTTTCGAACAAGGTAAATATCGCCTAACTTTCAAGCTCGATATTTTTGGAACCAGACTAGATATCGACCTGCGGTTTTTACGGGCTGACAGATTGACTTTTTGTAGAAAAAACTGCTATTTTGAATTTTTTTTAAATGTCTACTTTTTTTTATACAGGGTGTTAAAAGAGTCCATGATTTTCATCCCAATTTTGAATGTGTGTAACTTTCTCAGATAATTTTTTAAATTTTATTTCTATGCGGCGTTTTAATCATTGATCTTCTGCCAAAAAAGTAATTTTTCTACAAACGCCAAAAAATGACAAGGTTCGCGCATTGATAACAACATGCGAAGTGACCCTTTTTTTCATTTTCCTATGTTACCATGACACCGTGCGCGAAATAGTGTGCGAAATACCCATTTCGCGCACTGCATGTAAATTATATGAGATTTTTGTATTTTACCCTTTGTGGTTCTCAATCAAGCAAAAGTCGAAAAAAAATAATTTGATGTAAAAATCGAAGAAATTATTTATTACTAAGCAATAATCAACACTTCAAAATATATTTAAAAAAAATTGCAGGACCTAATTTTATTTATTATTAACAATGTTAACATTAATGGTACAACGTGGAAGACTTCACCTTCCTAGACTTTTCTGCAAAATATGCCAACAGCATATTTTCGGATATTTTTCTTGCTTCATTTGCTTTACACTACTTTTTGAATTACTGATATGTATTTTCGTACTGGCGCTTCGATTTTTCTGGTAGAAGATTCGAAATTACCGAATGGCCGCATCAATCAAATTAGGTGGAGTACTGCTAAGTTCATCGTCGCTCGAAATTTCTATTATTTCACAGCTAAAAATATCAGGAACTGAAAAACTAACAGAAGCAAAAAGTAAAATGATTACTGTTGCTAACAACTGAATCCATAGATACTGAATCTGTAAACAACTGGCATTTTATTTCCATAGTTACAGTTATTACTTACCTTCCTGATTTTATTTTGGCAACATATTTTAAGCCAGTTCCACACTAACTGTTATATTAAACTAAGGTGTATTTTTTCCCCAGATAGATTTTGACATTGTCAACTTTGAAACACAAACAATATCGCTTGGCCCTGATTGGTCGCAAAATAAGGTGTCCCTGCAGGTTGGCATCAGTTTTACAATGCGTCGTGCAAATGGCATCTTGCGACCAATAAGCGGCATTGTTTATGTTTCAAAGTTGACAATGTCAAAATCTATCTTGGGAAAAAATACAATGTACGCATATTACTAAATTTATTTTAGAACAATAATTACGAGTTATACCTACATATTTTAACGTTTGTAGAAAAAATATTGTTTGCAACTCGTGCGCGAAATACTTTGGTGATCTCGACTATTTTTTTAACTCGGCTGCGCCTCATTAAAAAAATCTGATCTCGATCACCAAAGTAGCATTTCGCGAACTAGATACAAAAATAACTATTCCCAAATTTTTTATACCTGCCTTAGTTTTAAAAATATCGACTTTTTTTCATAACCTCCACTTTTTCCAACTTTTAAGCACCTAAACCATCCTGTACAATAAATCTTGCATCTTATGCTGCTGTTTGATATACCCCACGATATCCTGGTTTATTTTCAATGAAAAAAAAAAAACTTAAATAATGTGGTGTCCAGTAGCATATTGTTCGTCGATTTTTAACTGACACTTTCCGTATGAGGAGCGAGGGAGTGTTTCATATGGCAAAAACAGGTGTGACGTCAGGTAACCATTGGAGTTCTAATGTAGGGAGCCACCAGCTCACATTCCGTCCGAGTATCAGATTAAAATCGACGGACAATACTAATAATCGCCCATTTTCGGAATAATTTATTAATGGCTCACCGATTTTTACATTCAAAGGTGCATAATTTTAAAATAATCATCTGAAGTTTCATTTGTTTAGTTCATTTTAATCATTGACATATTGTTAAGAAACCAATTTCTCAAAATTTTGATATTTGCCTTTGGTTTTAAAATATCGTTTATTTAACATAACCATATTAATTTTTTCGATTTTTCCGTTCTAAACCATCCTGAATCGTTCTTACCGGTGAATTATTTAGCAATTGTTATACCTTTCAGCCAGCATATTTACTATGGATAAAAATATCGAATACCTCAATGATATGCTGTACATTGGCGTGCAAAGAGAAATTATTATTTTTCATTAAATCAATTTTATTAGCAATTGTTATATCTTTCGATTAGCGTATTTTTATGATTAAAAATTTCGAATACCTACCTCAATAATATGCTATACAGTGGCGTGCTAATAATTATTTATACCACTGATAAAATTTAAATATTCGGAACCGATTTCGTTGTGGTGAGAGGAAACCCGAATTTTTATTACCTGCTTATTTTCCTTGTAGCTTCATGTTTAAAGGTATTTCAATTAAACATTCTTCCACTAATGGTAGCAGTATCACAAATTAAAGTTAAGGATGGTAAAGTACATTATCTGCCAAACAAAAATTATATGAACAACGTTAATGCTTCTTTAAGTTGATTCAAAACAAAACACAAAAAGTGTTTCTATAGGTTTTTTACGTTATGTTTAGGATGACGTCGTAGAACAAGGACTGACAATGTTGTCAATGCCTGTTTTTTTCCTTATAATTTACCAGAATGTAATAAAAAATTATCAAAACCACTGACAGCTAGAAATAACAAAATGAATCTACACGTGTTATTTACTTGAACCTGATACACTCCGATGGTAGTGTTAGTATGGAGGCAACCTGCGGAGCAATTTGAAGAAGACAACATGGCTTCTCAGAAAACCTTTGGAGGAGGAGGGTTTAATGTTTGGGCCGGAGTGATGTACAACGATATATCCGACTTATACATTTCACGGGGTACTGTTAACGCCGTAATTTATCGGAATCACATAATAAATGACATTGTTATTCCATATGCAGAAAATATTGAGGAGCATTTCATCATGGTTGACGATAATGCGAGAGCACACAAAGCAAGAATTGTTTAGGAGCTTTTGGGGGATCATAACATGTAACAGTTACACATGCTTCCAAAATCTCCTGATATTGTGTGGTTTCAGCTTAAGTTACTGGTACAATCGCGCGAAAATGCTCCCAAACGCTGGATGAGTTCGCACTTGCCATAGAAGAAGAGTGGCATTCTCTGGCAATATCCCTCAGGCATTCATTAACCTCTTGGTTGACAACATGCCACGGCCGGCGATGCCAAGAGGTTGTGAATGTGAGGAGACGGCTTACTAACTATAACTTTGATTATCTGCCGTTCTTTATTAATTTTTTTAGTTTACGTTGTTTATTACTCAACTTTTAGGTCACTTTGTTGTTCTTATTGAATCTTAGTTTGATTAGTTTTTTAGTTCACTTATTTTGATACGTTTTACCTAGGTATCTACCTAACTAAACTGAAAGTACTTCTTAACGCATTTAAAGTAGGGGAATTTCAGATGTTACCGGTTGACAACGGCGCGCGACGTTGTATGATTTGAATAAACATTTTCAAATAAATAACACGTGTCGATTCATTTTGTTATTTCTAGCTGTCAGTGGTCTTGATAATTTATTATTACATTCTGGTAAATTATAAGGAAAAAAAAGGCATTGACAACATTGTCAGTCCTTGTTCTACGACGTTATCCTAAAAATAACGTAAAAAACCTATAAGAACACTTTTTGTGTTTTGTTTTAAATCAACTTAAAGAAGCATTAACGTTGTTCATATAATTTTTTGTTTGGCAGATAATGTAATTTACCATCCTTAACTTTATTTTTTGATACTGCTGCGATTAGTGGAAGAATTTTTAATTGAAATAGCTTTAAACATGAAGCTACAAAGAAAATTAGCAGGTAATAAAAGTTCGGGTTTCTTCTCACCACAACGAAATCGGTTCCGAATATTTAAATTTTATCAGTGGTATAAATAATTATTAGCACGCCACTGTACAGCATATCATTGAGGTATTCGAAATTTTTAATCATAAAAATAAGCTAATCGAAAGATATAACAATTGCTAATAAAATTGATTTAATGAAAAATAATAATTTCTGTTTGCACGCCACTGTTCAGCATATCATTGAGGTATTCGATATTTTTAATCACAGTAAATACGCTGGCTGAAAGGTATGACAATTGCTAAAAAAATTCACCGGTAAGAACGATTCGGGATGGTTTAGAACGGAAAAGTTGAGAAAATTAATATGGTTATGTTAAATAAACGATATTTCAGAAACAGAGGCAAATATCAAAATTTTGAGAAACTGGTGTCTTAATAATATGTCAATGATTAAAGTGAACTAAACAAATGAAACTTCAAATGATTATTTTTAAAATTATGCACCTTTAAATATAAAATTCGGTTAGCCATTAATAAATAATTCCGAAAATGGGCGATTATTAGTACGCTACTGGACACCACATTATTTTAGTATTTTTTTTTTCATTGAAAATAAACCAGGATATCGTGGGGTATATCAAACAGCAGCATAAGATGCAAGATTTATTGTACAGGATGGTTCAGATGCTTAAAAGTTGAAAAAAGTGGAGGTTATAAAAAAAACTCGGTATTTTTAAAACTAAGGCAGGTATAAAAAATTTGAGAAATTACTTTTTTTGCAGAAGATCATTGATTAAAACACCGCATAGAAAAAAAAAATAAAAAATTATCTGAGAAAGTTACACACTTTTAAAATTGGGATGAAAATCATGGACTCTTTTAACACCCTGTATAAAAAAAATTAGACATTTAAAAAAAATTCTAAATAGCAGTTTTTTTCACACAAAAATCAATCTGTCAGCCCGTGAAAACCGCAGGTCGATATCTATTCTGGTTCCAAAAATATCGATCTTGAAACTTAGGCGATATTTACCTTGTTCGAAAGCAATTGTCCAGCAGTTTAGTTTACCAGTCTTACAGATAATTCTAAGAGTGGTCACGTGGTTTTTAACTAATAAGTGACTCATCTTAACCATATAAAATAGTTTACCAGTCTTACAGATAATTCTAAGAGTGGTCACGTGTTTTTAACTAATAAGTGACTCATCTTAACCATATAAAATAGTTTATCAGTCTCACAGATAATTCTAAGAGTGGTCACGTGGTTTTTAACTAATAAGTGACTCATTTTAACCATATAAAATAGTTTACCAGTCTTACAATTAATTCTAAGACTGGTCACGTGGTTTTTAACCCATCTAAACCATATAGAATAGTTTATCAGTCTCACAGATAATTCTAAGAGTGGTCACGTTGTTTTTAACTAATAAGTGACTCATCTTAACCATATAAAATGGTTTACCAGTCTTACAGATAATTCTAAGAGTGCTCACGAGGTTTTTGACTAATAAGTGACTCATCTTAACCATATAAAATAGTTTACCAGTCTTACAGATAATTCTAAGTGTGGTCACGTGGTTTTTAACTAATAAGTGACTCATCTTAACCATATAAAATAGTTTACCAGTCTTACAATTAATTCTAAGAGTGGTCACGTGGTTTCTAATTAATAAGAGCCCCATCTGAACCATATAAAATAGTTTATTAGTCTAACAGATAATTCTAAGAGTGGTCACGTGGTTTTTAACTAATAAGTGACTCATCTTAAACATATAAAATAGTTTACCAGTCTTACAGATAATTCTAAGTGTGGTCACGTGGTTTTTGACTAATAAGTGACTCATCTTAACCATATAAAATAGTTTACCAGTCTTACAATTAATTCTAAGAGTGGTCACGTGGTTTCTAATTAATAAGAGCCTCATCTAAACCATATAAAATAGTTTATTAGTCTTACAGATAATTCTAAGAGTGGTCACGTGGTTTTTAACTAATAAGTGACTCATCTTAAACATATAAAATAGTTTACCAGTCTTACCATATAATAGTATATTACATACCGAGGTGGGAAGAGTTTCATTACTGTCGAGAGATTAGTTAGTTAACTGAGACGCGAAGCGTCAAAGTTAACTATAATCTCGAGACAGGAATGAAACTTCCTACCGAGGTTTGTATACTATTTTATTTACAAGAATTACAACCCTCATAATTTCGATTAAATACAAAAAAAAATAATAAAAATTTGTTGACAAGTTTTGACTCATTAAAAAAAACGTTTGACATGCAGGACTCGTCTTAAACATTTAAGGAAATGAGAACTTACTTTCCACCCGGGTGGAAAGTGAGCACTTTCCACCCGGGACCACTTTCCACCCGGGTGGAAAGTAAAATTCAAAAAAGTGTCACTTTCAAACTTTTGAAAAGTCAGAAACGTCAACATTACATATGTGGTTGTAAATAATAGTATATTACATACCGAGTAGGGAAGTGTTTCATTACTGTCGAGAGATTTATATAGTCAATCGAGACGCGAAGCGTCGAGATTGACTATTAATCTCGAGACAGAAATGAAAACTTTCCTCCGAGGTTTGTATACTATTTTATTTGCAAGCACACCATTAATTATGATTAGTCATTTAATTTTTTAAATAATAAAAAAATAAAACAAACATGCCAAAATGTGTCATTCACTGTTTTGACGTTTTCACCTGACATGTTCTCATTGTTGCCAGCAAAGGTAAATAAATTACAGTGAGGGAAATCGGTGAGGGAAGTCGAATAGGGAAATCGGTGAGGGAAATCGAAGAGGGAAGTGACACAGGTAAAGTGACACTTCCAAATTTTTAAAAAACCAGTAATGTCAAGATTACATATCTATGGTGAGTGGGCTAAAGAGTACAAGTCAAAATTAGACAAATCAAGAAAAATGCTTTCGAAATATTAGACTTTAAAATAATCGGATTTTTTGTGGCTGTTTCGGACGAATCAAATTTTTAACTTTACAAAGGTGTTTTTTTATTAGAGATAATCTATTTTTTTATTTTTTTTTTTGTTCTGTGTTTTTTTTATTACAAAAAAAATGGACTTATACTCTTTTGACCAGACCTATAGATGACATATATTATTATGAAATAAGATAATATGACTTATAATAGTTTGACCTGACCTAAGAAATGACTTATACTAGTTTTGCTCAACCCAAAATTTAATATTTGCAAAAACTGGAAAAGAAGGCCAACTCTTTTTCACAAAACACTTTTTTTTTGCTGATAACATAACCTCTTTGGTCACCAAATGGTACTAAAAGTATAAGTCGACCGACAAAATCAGGATAGGAATAGTATAAGTCTACTTGTACTATTTGAATTTTATTATTAGTGTTTAATCTATATAGTACAATTCAACTTATACTGATATGCCAACAGAATAAAATTCCTTTTAAGTTAAACTATGTGGATTGAAATTAAAAGTAAAGTATTTCAAATAAATTGACTAATACTGTTTGGACCAGTCGATGTAGGAACCGAAAATATATACCAAAATGACTTAAACTCATTTTCGCAAAATTTTGACTTGTACTCGTTAGCTCACCCACCATAGATTATGATTGCAAATAAAATAGTTTACAAGTCTTATAATTAATTCTAAGAGTGGAAAATGGTTTTTGACTAATTAGAGACCCATCTAAATCATTTAGGATAGTCTACAAGACTTACAATTAATTCTAAGAGAGGAAAAATGGGTTTTAATTAATTAGTGACTCATCTAAACCATTTAAAATAGTTTGCAAGACTTACAATTAATTCTAAGAGTGGAAAAATGGTTTTTGACTAATTAGTGACTCATCTAAACCATTCAAAATAGTTTACAAGTCTTAGAATTAATTCTAAGAGTGGAAAAATGGTTTTTAACTAATTAGTGACTCATCTAAACCATTTAAAATAGTTTACAAGACTTACAATTAATTCTAAGAGTGGAAAAATGTTTTTTGACTAATTAGTGACTCATCTAAACCATTTAAAATAGTTTACAAGTCTTACAATCAATTCTAAGAGTGGAAAAATGGTTTTCGACTAATTGAGAAATTTGTCGGATAATCTGGAGACATTTTTGCAATTTTTATGATATCTTGCTTTGCTATGGAAATATAACGGCTTTGGTCAAATATGATTTTTTTCTTTAATTTCTTTATTCAATCAGGAGGAGGAGGAGAAAAACATGGAGGAATTGGGCAGAAATAGGACCAAAATAAAACCCTTCACTCCCAGTAGGTACCTTCCAGTGGCGTGCGTATGGAGGCTTACATTTTAAGAAATATGTATATGTTTTATCACATTGAAGGACAGTGAACATTTTTGTAAGATACCAATTTATGCAGACGCTGGACGGCGTCCTATTTCTATTTGTGGAGGGGGACTGCGAATGTAAACAAATTTCAAATGTGTGATACTACGGCACTGATATTCGAACTAACAGTAGCGATTGGATTCACATTAAATTGTATGGTAGATACAAATGCTGAATGGCGTCGTGTCATTTTCAACCATCAATCTGAAGACGCGTATCAGCGTTGTGTCACATCAGAACTTCAGGAAATGATGCTGATCTGCGTCTCTGTCCTTCAACGTGTTAAATTTATTTTGATGCATGATTAGGGACTTAAACACCGGTGACGGGAGCGGAAAGGGGGGGAGGATAGAAATAAGTAGCAGTGCCGTGCAAGAAGGGGTTCAATTCTGAAGTTGGATGAAGTTGGTACTCGCAAAAAGATAGAGCACCAACCGGAAAATCTAGACGAGCTTGAAGTTATGATCATTGAGATCTGGGAGGAAGTTCCAGCTGAATTAATAAACACTTTAATTTCTTGCATGCCCAGGCGATGTTGAGCAGTTCTTCAAAATAGAGGAGGGCCAACAAATTATTAGTTTTGGTTAATCTACCTATTCTTCTAATTTTTGATTGTTTTTTAGTATTGTTACTCTATTTGTTCAATGTTCGTATTAAAGAAATTGAACCCCCATCTTGCACGTCACTGGCTATTTATTTCTATCCCCCCCCCACTGTTATTTAAATCTCTTACTCCCTAATCATGCATCCAAATAAATTTAAAACATATGCATATTTCTTAAAATGTAAGCCTCCATACGCACGCGACTGGTAGGAACCTACTGGAAGTGAAGGGTTTTATTTTTCTCCTATTTCTGCCCAATTCATCCATGTTTTTCTCCTCCTCTTCCTGATTGAATAAAGAAATTTAAGAAAAAAATCATATTTGACAAAAACAGCTATATTTCCATAGTAACGCAAGATATCATAAAAATTGCAAAAATGTCTAGAGGTGTCCTTCTAGTGATCCACCCTATACATAAAAAATCATTTTACTATGCGTCATTATTTCCAGATTCTTCGATGAATTTCTCAAAATTCGCATGCTGACAAATTCAGCACCCTGTATATAAGAAAGCTTCGGTCAAAAGCGGATACGTCACCACTGAAAAAAGTATAAAGCTAGGGCTTCTCAACACTGATTTGAGATTCACCATCGGAATGAAATTACGAAAGTTACAGCTTTCCAAATATAGTGATATTTTGAGGTGTCCCATTTCATTTTCGGCTGAGTTTAATAAAATGTAATGGCTATTTCAAGAAAAACAAACCAGAGGTTCTTCAGGGAATAATAATTGAAGTCCAACTACCAGATATATTTGGGGTAGGTATAGTTTAAACGTAGATGTGAAGCCAGTTTTTACAACCAGCAATCAATATTTTTGTTGTACCAAACCCGAAAACAAAGTTACTGTGAAAACATATTTAGGCTGTTGAGCTTACTGTTATGGTTACGTTTGATTTATCTTATTTCAAATAAATCGAATAAACTTACCACCCAATCTTTTTTTTATAATCAATTTGGAAAAATATTTTGGAATAGACCAATCTCCTATTACCTGGACTGCGCACGTCGCTTGTAGGCTGCAGGTGAGCGTCCAATGAGAAGCAATTTTGTGACAGGCTTGCGTCATATTCTTATTGAGGGGCCATTTCAGAATTAATCGTCCCTTCTTTCTTTGTAAAATGTAATTCGACAAAGAACAAACTAATACTTTACATATTACTTGAACTCACCGCAGTGTCGTTTAAGGTTATGTTAGATTATACTTGACATATTCCTTTGCAATTTCATTGAGCGATGTTGCTGGATGAAACATTTATCAAAATAAAAGTGCAAACGCTGTTCATCCACTTTAAAGCTCTTTTTTTGTCTGATTTAAGGTGTTGTAAAACACTTGATATATATCACTTCTTTAATGTTATAATGTTCGATTTGTATTGTCTACATTTTTGTTCTGCAACAATACATTCTGACCACACTGCAGCCTACGAGTTGCGCGCGCATGTCATCTTTTATTGCTTTCTAACTTGTATTTATTATAATTATAAGCTCTCTTTTTCTAATCCTGCGAGATAGGTCTATTGAATCTCCTCAGATATTTTACACATTCTGGCAACTTGGCTTTCTGTTTCATAACCCTGAATTTAAAAAAATACCTTGTCATCAAATGTCATTAATATACGATGGTCAACCTGTCAAATTTCCAAGGATGACGTTTCGCCAATAATATCTGAAAAGCATACCGGGTGTTGCGGAAACATCCGCAACTATTTTGAAATATTTGAAAAAGAAGATGCCATTGCATAATTTTCTTTCCTAATAATAGAGGGCGTTCACGTTTGTATTTTCATTACGTTCTTTGCATTCTGTCACGAAAAAACAAGCATGGCGTGGATGGTCATGCTGGTGTTTTTCGGCGATTTTTTTGTTTTTCTAGTTACTATAGCCCGTTGTTGATTCGTTGTTAACCAGAGTATAAAAATTAATAAAAAAAAGTAAGAAGTTTTTGAAAAAGCTCCCAACGCTTTCACTGAAGGCGAAAGCTGCGCAAAATGCACAACACCCAATTGGCCCTAATTGCACGAAGAATTACCCCATGATTGAAAAGAGCACTGTTTTGTGAAGTTTCCCAGTATCGCCTTCCAACCTCAACCTAAATTCCCATTGCATACAGAAAGCGAAATATTTGCAGAGTGCAACATGTTAAAAAGGTGATTATGTATTGGCATTAAGAAGTGTATTCTAATAATTGTTTTTTAGTTAAGAAGTTAGGATTAATTCTATTGATATTTGTCAATTTCAGAATTAATTTTTTTGATATTTATCAATATTATAATAAATAACAATTTTATTTGAAGTTTTGTATAAATGCGAAAGTATGTTTATTTTTCTCCAAGAAGCCATTTATTAAATTGAACAAAGCCACATATGGAGTCCTCTGCTGGATTGAAAACCAAATCGGTAAGATCCACCCTAGCTTTGGATTGACAATTCTCAAGAAAAGATTGTTCGATTCAAAACACCGGGTGTTTTTCAAAACCCGCTCACCCCTATAACTTTTTTATTTTTCCAAATAAACAAATGAAATTTGGTGTGTTTATTTATAACCCGAATGTGCATTATTTGACGTATTCAATTATTTATCATCATTTCCGGTTTCACCTGAAGTGACCAGAACTTTCTTATTTTAAATGAGACGCCAGGTATATTTTTCCTCATTTCAATAGAAAACTACATTACGAGTACAATGACACTTCATTTGTCACTTTTTGACATTTCATCTCCAAATTATTTAAATTTTTACTTTTTAATCTAGAGCGCCATGAATTAGTTAAAATGTTTAATTTTGCTCCAAGGAACCTGGGAAAATTTGTTTTGATCTTATTTTGTATTTTATATCCTCTACAGAGTCATTTAAAAATATTAGAAGTGCATTTTTTTAATTATCTCAATTTTTTCAAATGGAAAGGGTGTGGCTCATTACAATATTCCAAAAGAGTGTTTTCTAACGAGCGATTCAGTACCACACAATCGCTAGTTCATTACTCAAATGAAGAATTTTCCTAGCATTCTAAATATTTTTGGAAAATTTTAATTCAATATTTGAATAGACTAGCGATTGTGTGGTACTACACCATTTCCACTTTTAGTTCAAAATAGATAAAGTTGATTTCAAAATGCATTAAATGTATTTCAAAATAACAACTTTTATTTTAAAAAATATCAAATGTATTTCAAAATCATCAATTGAATATCAAAAAGCATAAATTTGATTTCAAGCTTTATGAATTTTATTTCAAAATACATCAAATGTATTTCAAAATTATCAAATTTATTTCGAAATACATCAAATATATTTCAAAATAACCAAATTTATTTCGAAAAACATCAAATGTATTTCAAATTAGTCAAATGTATTCCAAAAATGGTCAGTTTTATTTCAAAGATTACCAATTCAGTTAAAAAATAAAGTATGTGTTTATATCGTACAGTTAAAAAAATCAAATTATAACCAGACACCCTGTACCTTCCTTACAGTTTTTGATGATATAAGAAATGATGATTTTGAAATACATCTGATTTTTTTGGAAGTATAAATGGTACAGTTTGAAATACATTTGATTAATTTGAAATACAAATGACATATTTGGAAATAAAAGTGACTAATTGGAAATTAAAATATCAATTTTTGAAATAAAAGTGATTATTTCATTCATTATAAAATAGACCCATCAGACAACGTCATTTTTTGAATGAATTTTGTTTAAATAAGTGATTATTTCACAAGACCTTGTTTATCAGCGATTAAATTTTTGTTTACCTTTTTTGACAGAATTTTGATAGAAATATTCTGACATTTTATAATAAATAGAACTCTTTGGATAGGATTGACGCCAACAATTCCATCCTAATTATTCAGGAAATAATCTAGCCGTATACCACTCGACCTATAAATTTAAATGGATTAAACTATCCAAATATTTTTTGCATAATTTTGCTTTTTGGCAAATAGTTTCATGCACAATAACTTTTAAATAAAATGTTATTGTGCATTCAACTATTTTCCAAGCAAAATCATGCTCAAAATATGTTGCATAGTTTAATCGATTAAATTTAAAGGTCTTGTGATATAATATATGATTATTTTGAAATACATTTGACCGATTTTGAAATACTTTTGGAAATGGTGTAGTTTGGCATGTAATTCACCTAGTTTTTACAGTGTTTGTCTGTAATGTTTCACTGTTTGTTTTGTATTTGAGCGTTGGGCAGGTGACACGCTGGAGACATACGTTTCCTGAAACTTCTTGCAAGAAACTGGAAATTTGTTTCATTACCACACGACACATACATTCAAATAAGGCGGAGTACACTGGCGTTTCTGAAAGAGGAGAGCATACATTGTTTCGCCAGTTTGCTCCGCCTCATTTGAATGTATGTGTGATAATGAAACAAATTCCAGTTCCTTGCAACAAGTTAACAGTCGCACTGGGACCCTAACTGGGTACCCGGAGAACATGGAACAGGGGGGTTAGTGAGTGACCCCAGGTTTTCTTGAATTTAAAACAGGGGGGTTAGCGGCTCACCGAATCCGTGATTTGTAAAAAAATAGTGAAAAAATTCAGTTCTTATCCAAAACTAATTTTCAAAGTAGCTATACCGGGTGGGGCACGAAAAACTTTCTACCCAGGTTTTCTCTGGTGTTAGGTGTTTAATCAAAAATCGCTCAGACACGTCAGTTTTTGGGGCACACATTTGAATGGTATTTTCACCCCTTACCTGTGAACTCCTAAGCGGGGGTGACAGGTACCCCCAAAATTTCAAATAAAAAGGGGGGTCGAGTGATTCGTCATTTGATAGCTATTTTCATTAAGATTATATCCCCGAAGTTTCAAGTTGCTACTATTTACCCTGTCGAAATGGCGGCTTGTCAAAGTTAGGAAAAATCAATGGAAAAATGCTGTGTGGTTTTTACCTGTTACCTACGCATAGGTGTGACAGGTAAAAACTAGCTTAGATTATCAAAAAAAAGAATTTATCCTAACTTTGACATGCCGCCATTTCGGCAGGGTTAATAGAAGCAACTTAAAACTACGGGGATATAGTCTCAATGAAAATAGCTACCAAATGACATATCACTCGACCCCTCTTTCCATTTGACATTGACCTGTTACCCCACTTAGGGGTTCACAGGTAGGGGGTGAAAATACCAATAAAATGTGTCCCCCAAAAAACAAAAATTGACGTATCTAAGCGATTTTTGATTAAACACCTAACACCTGAGAAAACCTGGGTGGAAAGTTTTTCGTGCCCCACCCGGTATATTTATTTTGAAGTCCTCTATAGCTTGAGCGATTACCCATATCAATTCGACACAACAGCTTGCCTAAGCGTTTTATAGAAGAGAAGAACTTTTTTCCTAGATTTTTGTTTTGGATTATCTCTCGCCCAATTTTCATTAGCTTCTATTAAAAAAATGTAGGAATTATAAACAACTATATCAATCAAATTGGAAAAACCGCCATCGGCCATCTTCTTGTGTCTCGCCGATGACTGTACGCGTAACAAAAACGTCTGGAGAAGGTCAAAGGTTGTACCAATCCCAATAAATTTTATCTCTACGGGTTGAAAAAACACGTAAAATAAAAGTCCTAAACGGTTTTTGAAGAGAAAGTAAAAATGAGCAAGTAATGCTAAAGAAAGTAAACTGGGGTCATTGCCTGACCCCCCTGTTCCAGGTGCGACTGTTAAACTTGTTTCCAGGGCCGCCGCTAATGTATTGGCCGCCCGTGTGCAACTCAGTATTTGCCGCCCGCGCCCCCTTCCTACTTGGGTTCTTTTAATTTCAGAGCGAAGGTGCTCAACGTCGCCGCAGGTGCCACCGGAGGCAGAATTTTTTATAGGTACCACGCCCAAAAACGCTTATTTTAAGCCTTCAAAAAACCATTTGGAAAATCTTTTACGGCAAGGGCGGCACTGCCTTCCCTGACGAGCCGCCACTGCTAGGTACTAATATTTAACAAAATTGCAGAATCATTATAGTTGGGGAGCTGGCGTCAAAAACATGCAAGAGTTTTCGCAAGGCGGATATTTTCAAAATAGGTCGTACTTTAGTGCTAGAATGCTAGTGTACAGTCAGCAGTCACAGTTCCGGGACAGCTGGCTCTGGGACGCGGGCAAAGTTGTAATTTTAAGAAGCATCTAAACTGTTTTCTCAAAGCTCAAAATTTATAGAAATTTTGCACATTATCTGTTTGAAGGTCACAGATAATGTATGTAAATCGTCAGACGTCTAGTTCGTTGCAAAAAGGGGGTCAGACGTCCTCAAAGTTCTTATTTTATGGCATTTTCTTCAAATATATTTGTCAAATACCTGCAAAAATATATTTTGACAGGACACCGAAGAAAATGCCATAAAATAAGAACTTTGAGGACGTCTGACCCCCTTTTTGCAACGAACTAGACGTCTGACGATTTACATACGTTATCTGTGACCTTCAAACAGATAATGTGCAAAATTTCTGTAAATTTTGAGCTTTGAGAAAACCGTTTAGATGCTTCTTAAAATTACAACTTTGCCCGCGTCCCAGAGCCAGCTGTCCCGGAACTGTGAGTGCTGACTGTACACTAGCATTCTAGCACTAAAGTACGACCTATTTTGAAAATATCCGCCTTGCGAAAACTCTTGCATGTTTTTGGCGCCACCTCCTGGACTATTACTATTTAATTTAAATTAATTTTTTTCGTTGTTTTGGAATAAAAGTATTATCAGTGGGGTGGGGTGTGCTTTGACCGCCCCTATTCTTGGACGCCCGTGTGCGGTGCACACTTTGCACACATGGTAGCGGCGGGCCTGCTTATTTCTCCAGTGTGTCTCTGGTCTTAGAATGCCGTTCAAAATCGTCAAAACGATTGAAAACAATATGGTTCGCTCGACCTTTGTCCCAAATAACTGGGAGCAGAACGGTATTTGAATTGGCCACCTGAACACGTAAAAAATAGTGAAAAATTTATCAATAAGCTAAATCCAAACAAATCGTCTAGCATAACACAATTTCGACACAAACTAGACAAAATTTGTGTTAAATGTGTCCCTTTGGAACCCAATGCGCCCACTTCTCACATTTTTGAAACAAATCAGACACCATGAAACCAAGATGCGGCTAAATGGAAACATTTGCGTCCAATTGACTCATTAACATAAGGGAAACAGATTAGTAAGGTACAATATGGAAACATTGAGTCAACTAAGTGTCGACCCTAAGTGAGCCCAAATTGTGTTACTGTTTCCCAGAGGGCACAGAAGCGACGCAAATTAGGTACATGTTTCTTAAATATTGCTACTTAGACCCATACTTTTTTTTGGACATATAATTGGTCTAAAAAGTGTCGAACCAAAGCAGCCACCAATTTGATGAATGGACACGGTTTCCATTTGGACATCAGTTTTCCGATTTGTGTCGAAACAATTTGGAAACAGAAAGTGTCGTGGCCAAGTTTGGGCACAGATTGCTGCTTGGGACTGCTCACCGAGCTGCAGTGAGAAAGATTTTGAGTGTTCATTGGTTAAATGTTAAAGTGTTCATTCGATTGACTATTTATTGAATTAATTTGGTTTGGAGATGCATGTTGAATCTCATACACGTGTAACTAAATACTCAGCCACTATATTGGATTATGTGAGTTCTAATATTGTCACAAATCCTGTTGAATGTTCTGTAATAAATGCAGGTTTATCACATCACGAGGCTTTTTTCTGTAAATTTTATCTCGACGATCATGAAACTGTACCTGCTGAGCGACGTGGTAGATTGTTCATTAAAAAAAACTTTTTGGGATTTTCACAAGTTTGCTCTAGATTTATTTGGAGAACGATTTTGCTAAAGGCAGATGCTCTGCATTAATTTCATTTTAAAATTATGACTTGATGACTTGAATCATAGATTATTTAGTTGTAGACACAATGAATTGGCAACTTCGTTCTTAAGACGAGAATTGGAAAAACTCCATCTAATACCTATGAACCACAAGGTTTAATTAAGCTTATTTTATCAGATGATAACTTGGAAAATATATTTATTAATTATTTAAAATTATGTAAAGTCCTTATTTGAAAGATAGCTAGAGTTAGTTTCGTTTCCTATGTTTTTTTTCCCTATATATTACATCCTTCCTAACCGGGTCCACCTGTGTTTTGTTGAAGTTTAAACATGTCCTGCATAGACCCCAGGACGAGAAGCGTGTGTCCATGTGTTTCTCTCTATTATCGTTGGCTAGGTTTAAGTAATTGTGAATGGTTAGCTAAAGTTTGAACTTTTGAATTTTTTTCTCGTATGAGCTATGTTCAAAGCCAAAAAAAAAAAATTGAAATTTTTAACCATGCATTTCCGTTAGTCAAGCTGAAAATAAAAGAAAAGCCTTGGATCATTCAAAAGGGTTTAAGAATTGCTTCTAAAAACTTCGGATGTCCTCATTCCTTAAGAAAGTTTGCGCTTGACAATATATTTTTCATGACCTATAGGTATCTATTTTAATGGATACAGGAACATCTACAGAAAGACGATAAGACAGGCAAGGAAGATTTATTACAATGAGAGAATGTCATTCGCGTCCAATAAACAGAAAGAGATATGCAACATTGTTAACGACCTTCGCGGAAAAAAAATTTAGGAAATAAGGTACCTGACCCAAATAAGGCCATGTACCTGATAAGGCCAATGCCCCTTATTGTTTAATATTGAGTCCCATCTTCAAAAATTACAATATTACTAAAAAAGATATCTCTAATGCAAATGGAAAATTATTGCGAGGATTCCTAGCAACTCGTTATATGTCGAAAAATGGCTAACCATAGATTTCATATGTCAAGTTATAACTTTGAGGCTGGAACTTAATTAGTTTATAGACATTTTCTCAAAGGGAATGGAGCGAATGTAATTTTTACACAGACCTTTATGCTTTGAGAAAGCTATGGAGTAAGTACAGAATAATATCTTTGCTAGATTTCTAGTTACAGACTCTTTTTTTATCAATGTAACATGTTCCTGATAAGGCCACATGCAAAAATTTCCAATTGGCGTCACATCACAGTGTTTTTTTTTAAAAGAATGTGTCATATTATTACTTAAGTGATGTGTTTTAAAGCACCTGGAGTCTAACCAAGCAAGAAAAGCTGCGGTTATTTGTCCTAGTTGTCTGTAGACCTATTTGGATTACCATCCCAGGAATTAAAATTATTGTTTTTTTAGAATGCAGCAAACGTTAAAGTTCTATTTTGAGTACTTTTTGTCAAAAAATAATATTTTTATAAATGATTCTATTTATTTTAATTTTTTTTTATTGGTGGCCTTATTAGGAGCATAGTGATCCACACAAGGCCAATGGTATGGGTCTTTGTTTTACGCAAAAACCACCACTTACATGAAAAAATAAATAAATTGGAGTTAATATCCAAGTAATAGAAGCGAAACACTTCACATATAGGCTCGCGATTTTTGTCGGGTTTGGTGGATAGTGTTCGGAAAAAATAAAACTTCTTAACATGGCCTTATTTGGGACAGGTACCTTATATGTGTTTCCAATTTAAAAGCAGATAATATTGATTCATACTACTGTACGATTGCTCAGAAACTCTCTATGTTAATATTAAACAATATATTGATCCCTTGCGTCTTTCCATATATCTATACCTGAAACTTTCTACTTCTCAATCTTACCTGTAAACTTTGATGAACTTAATAGATCGATTTTTGTAAGTATTAAAAATAGAAATTCTTCTGGATGGGACGATATCTCATATTTTTGAATTTTCCTGATTCTGCTGTTGATGTGTTGGCGGATTTCATCAATAATTATTTTCTTAACGGAAGTTTTCCCTCATTTTTGAAGCAAGCTCGGGTAATACCATTATTTAAGGGGGGTGATAAGGATTTACCACCCAGTTACCGACCAACATCCTTACTGCCAACTTTGACCAAGATTTTAGAAAGGCTAAGGTCTACGGCTTTAGGGAAAATGTCTTGGACTGGTTTAGGTCATACCTGGCTTAGTACTTCGGAGGGGTTGAAGATCACTGCAGGAGTGCCCCAAGGATCTGTTTTGGGGCTTTTGCCCTTGTTGTTTTTATTGTATGTGAACGATCTGCCACTTAGCATTAGACACGGCAGATGTTCATCATTTGCTGACTACACCACAATTGTTTGGCACCATGAGAACTCCACTATACTTGAAAATATTATGAATTATGATCTAATTGGACTTAAGAAATGGTGTGACTGTAATCTATTATCGTTTAACGTATCAGTCTCGTATTTTAAATTTTAGGTGTGATTTATGTAATGTTTTTTTGGATAATGATAAGATTACTAACTTATATGCGACAACATGTTTTTGGGGTTGTTTATATTTTATATATAATATCACAAGAGAAAAAATTTTGTCGGCAAAATTTTCGAAAGGTATGAAAGTTTGTTGCTTGGCAATTTCGCGAATGACACTTTTGACAAAATCACGAGCCGTCAGGCGAGTTATTTTATGAAAAATGTCATGAGCGAAATTGCCGAAAAGCAACAAACTTGAACAAAACCTTGAGAACAATTTTGCCTACACAATTTTTTCTCGAATGGTATTCGTCGTGACTATTTCACTTAAGATTTTGAAAATAAATAGAATGCAAAAATATGAATAAAAACTTCAAATTAAAAATAACAGTTTGACAATGTCAAAAAATGGTCGCTGAAATACCATGTTGTTGGTATTGGCGATTTCAAAAATCAATGCGGCACCTGGCGGAAATATTTGGAACTAACTTGAAGAGTAATAAGATCGTTTGTTTACATACCGTATTGGAATATTTTCTTGCTTTTTCGATGCTTTCTGTTCGTTCCTAATTTGAATTACGTGTTTTTTGTCGAAAAGTGGGAAATAATAAAGGGATAGCTTCTATTGTGATTCTGTGAGGTGCTATTATTACAGGAATTCAATGGCATCTGTCTCCAAGTCCAAGCGGTCCAAGCATAACACAAACTGCTGTGTATACGAATGCCATTCCCGAAAAGGTGCGGGCAGAACTATTCATTTTAATTATTTTCCTAAGAAAAATAGGGATCGTGCTTTCTACGCCAGCCTGCAGGTAGGATAAAATTGTGGCCAAACTCAAAAACAGGCCTCCATTTTCCATATTCCGTGTTGTATGGATACGAAATGCACAAAAGAAAGTCACAACGTTCAAAATTTATAAAATATAGTAAAAAAACACCGAAAAAACTACGAGAACAACGAGAAAATTAGCGAAAGAAATACCAATGCATATAAATACAATGCTGGACGTCAAAATATTACTCGTTCTTCGCCATATTTGTTTACAAACGCCAGCGCCCCATCGGTAGTCGAAACCGCCAATTGTCCAGGTAGCAATATTGTCAGCTGAATACCGAATTTATTGCCGGTGTAATACTCTCTAGAGAAATAGTCATAATAAACTTAAGTTTGACATACATGTGGAAAATCTTTGTAGAAAATTATCATCAGGTTGCTATGCCATAAGGGCTATTAAGAACGAATTAGATATGTCAATAGCTAGAAATCCATATTTTGAGTCCCACCTGTTTGCGCAATAGTATTTGAAATTTAGTAAACTGGACTGCGACTGAAAAATCGCGTAAACAAATAGAAATAGAAATGAAAATGATACCATAGGGTTGTCGAAACACACAAAAGTTATTACCACCCACCTGGGTTTTCTTATAAGCTGTGCGTATTTACGGGGATCCCCTGGAAAACGGTTCTCCACAACCACCAACGTATCACCATCGACTTAAGGCACTCAAGGTCCCTTTTTAACGGCACAAGACATAGACTTTTTGAGCGTAAAACACGGAACCGATAAAAATGCAACGTGCATATCAAGTACCATTGATCTAGTGTCTAGTGTAAATCCAAATCTTCAACGGCTGTCTCGGTCGGCGCAGGTTCGTAGAAAATACACTCCTGTGTGTTTTACGCGAAATTGACATTTAAGTAATTCTTTAATAAGAATGAGAAGAAACCAAATTTATAAATAATGTTGCGTTAACATTTGCCGCCGGCCAAAACACCTGTGTTTTAACTAGCATAACATAAAAAATATAAAAAGAAAGAGAAGAGAAAAAAAAACTAAAAATAAAATAAAAAATAATGAAAACTGAACATACTATACCAAAATACTGGTAATAGTATCTGTTACCAAATATAAATTTCGTAAACATACCCAAAAAAGAAAAGAGAAAAAAAAAATATATAAATTTCTAAATTTAATTTTTGTAAATCGTGATTAAATTTATTTAATCACTCGAAGGAAGAGGGCACAGTTTGATAACTGGCCTTTCATATTGCCCAATTGCCGATTTGACAGTAGCAACACGTACTTGGTTATCGTCTCCAGGGTGCAGCTCAACAATTCTACCCAACGACCATTTCAGTGGTGGAACATTATCTTTACTAATGAGAACTAAATCGTTTAATTTAACTTTAGAACCCGATTCACACCACTTTTGCCGTTGCTGTAACGTATTGACATACTCTTTGAAATAAGGTTTCCAAAAGTCGTTGTGTAAACGGCTAATGAGTTGCCATCGTGATAACCTATTAACATTAATTTTGGAAATATCAACCATAGGCGGTTCCAGCCCATCTGTGCTGGGGGGGCTGAAGCCCCTGCTCCGGAAGTCGCTCACCGCAGGCGCTGCCAGAGGCCCCGCCGAAGGCGATAATTTTTTTTGGCTGTCACGCCCAAAAACATAGGCGCCAGAATTTTTAAATTACTATGGGGGCTCGGGCTTCACAAATTAACATGAGTAAAATCAATTAAACAGAACCAGGATACTAGACACATAGGCTTAAATAGGACCAGTTGACAAATGCCCATTTCACTGCAAGATCGCCACGCTGATGGATCATTGATCTTCCCTACATATTATTAAAATTCGTGCACCTTCGGCAGCTCGGCTATACTTGGCTTCGGCAACACCATTGGCGTAGCCAGGATTTTGTCTTTTGGGCGAGGGGGTGAAATTTGCAGAAAGTGATCCTTGCATCTTCGCCGCAGGCGCGAAATTTTTAGGTTTTTTTACGATTATTGGTGGGAGTAAGCGGAGATGCGGCCATAAATTTTTAAAAGAATTTATGGCCGTAGAGCGTTACCTATATTATAATATATGTATGTATTTGATTATTTACGTAGGACTTGAATTGATTTTTTTGTTTATTTTAATTTTGAATTATTAATACCATTTAGAGGCTTGGGAGAAGGAGGCAGTAGATTGGTCCGGTCTATATAAATTTTTCATGATAAACTAGGTGAAAAAAGCCCAGTGTATTCGTACATCATGATATATTCATGTGATGTGAACATACCTATCATTAAAACAAACGGAAAGAAAATAATAATCCAACAACTTATTGAAAATACAGGCTAAATCTGTTTGTTAAGGTAGGTATAGTACACTGATAAAAAAGATCATTTGATTCAAATAAAATTGGAGTGAACTCAAATAAATATTTGTTCTATATGGTCTGAACAAATATTTATTTGAATATGTCAGCTCACTTGTTTACCAGTTTATAAAAGGGTTTGTTTGATGGAAAAATTATTTATTCGGGCTAAATAATCAATTTGTTCAAGCGGAATTCAGATTTATTTAGAAGGATTTCTCAGTTTATTCACACTGAATATCGCTGTATTTGGTTGAAATATGTTGCACATTTGAGATAACTATTCACTCATTTCTCATGAATATATTATATGTTTGAAATTGGTGAGGGTTATTTTCCAAACCGTTACTAGTATTCTTAAACTTAGATCGTTCTTAAGAAATGAATAGACCTATTCTTGAGATTTTAATTTTATCTTCCTATTCTCCTCGTACCTGAATTAATATAGAGTATTATTTTTTGTTCTTTTTCAATTTCAAATTTGGGTTTACATATTTAAACGTGTAGCTTATAAGTATGAGAAATGTAGCATTACTTAGATTAAGTTTATTATTGTGCAGAACCTACTGTTATAAGAATGTATATTCTTTTTAAACAATAAAGAATTGATTGATTGATTGATTGATATGTTTGAAATTAATATTCCTCTATGTACTTCAGGGACTGAAGTGGCACTTTAAATCCCTAGGGATTTAAAATGATTTTAATCCCTAAAGATCTGAATATTGCGGATCTTTAGTTGGGACAAAGTCTGTTGTTTATAAAGTAGGCTATATTTCAAAAAAATAATGGCCGTGCGTGCGTTATTAAAACACTCGGTATTTATTTAGAATAATATGGAATTTGGACTTTTGTATTAAAAACTCGGTTTTTTAAATTAGTAATTAAGAAAAGATAAAGAATGAATAATTTAAAACTCACCTTCAAATAAAGGCCATAAATGGCCAAGATCCCACTGCACCAGCAGTCCTTTGACATCCATTCTAGTCTAGGTGATAACAGTGGCCTGTTTATACTTAATACCTTTTTCACCAAGTTTTTTACCACACAGGGCCGCGCGACATAAAATTTAGTACTTCACTTCTTACAGTTCTTGCACAAAATGGACAACTATGGCAACTGCCGTTTGCTCGCCTGATGCCTGGATGCCCCAGATGGGAGCTCCTCCGAATAATTTTGTCAAGTAAAAAAAATTGTTTGTTCCAAATAACTGGGTATTTGAGGTCCGAACTCCCATTTTAGTATTATTTGAGAACAAATATTTGTTTCGCCTAACATATTATAAAACAAATAAATCACCTACCTATTGAGAACAAACAATTAAAAAATGAAGAAATGTTCTTTTTCAAACATATTTTGTTTAACGCGAAAAAAAATTATTCCGTAGGAATAAAACTTTGCCAAATACACCATTTATTTGAATATACCTAAATGAATTTTATCAGTGTAAAACCCGTATTACATCTGTGTATTTTTCCGTGTATTTATTCATGTAGTTCAGGGTGCCAACATTATTTTGTTTTTCATAATGTTGATTTATGTTGCGATTGAAGTTTTTTGGTTGTCACCCTGAACTACATGAATAAATACACAGAAAAATACACAGATGTAATACGCGCATTAAACAACAAAAACATTAAACAAACAAGTTTGATATAGAAATAAATAGTTAGGAACTCAATATTTTTGAACCTACCCACGCCCACCCAATACATACAATACCAAAGTCTCTATGAGGGCTCCGCTCCTACTTATTACACTCACCTACAGGCAACAGAGGCAACCCTGTCTCTAGCGATGAGGGCTAGGGTTGCCTCTGTTTCCAGACGTCCCAATTTCGGATATTTATGAAATAACTGAAAAAAAAAATTATGAAATAATAGTTATTTATGGTACTAGTGTGTTATGTTGAAAATAAGTCACGCGAGAAAGATTTATACCACGAGGCCGTCAGGCCGAGTGGTATATATTCTCAAGTGATTTAGGAAACATAACACACGAGTGGCATACAATGTTTTATCCAACAAGTGGAAGGAATCATTTTTTTATGAGTTAATAAAAAAAAAATACAAGGTTCTATGCGTCGGGTCTTCCAGCACTATCAGCAGCTGTACCGATATGGGAGCGTCTGGTTCCAATGAACCAACGAATTTTACAATGACTTCAAATTCGAATAAACCGTTAGCGTTTTCCTTCAATTTCAATATCAATGTGAATTCTGCTTGTAATAGTAATAAACAAATAGAATACTACTTCAAATATGAACGTGAGTTATAATCCATTACCCACTAGTGAGTTATAGATTATAACACACTAGTGTGTTATTTGATAGTTTACTTGTCTAAAATGACATTAATTATAACAGTCATAACTGTCATGTTGGATAAAATAAATTATGAAGTTAATTAATCCTAACGCGTGAATATTTTTTATTCAGGGACTGCGAAGTTTTGCCACTCATCAGTAATCCAAATTTGGGGGGACTAATTCCAGATTTGGGGGGCTTAGCCCCGCCCAAGCCCCCACCGCCTATGATATCAACCTCTGGTACTACCGAATTCAGAGGTTCCAGAGTCAAAAAATGTACCGGAGTAAGGGGAATGAGATCGTTCGGATCAGTACTTTGGGCGCACAACGGGCGAGAATTAAGTAAGCTCTCTATTTGGCACAATAGGGCTGAAAATTCTTCGTAAGTTAGGCGTTGATCGCCTATGACACGTAATAAGTGGATTTTCATCATTTTTACCCCTGCCTCAGCTAAAAAAATTCAATGAACAAAAGAACAGATATTCAAGATTTAAGTTCCATATATTCATATATTTTAACAATTTAAAAAATAAACCCGTAATTATAACCTTTACCTTATCTATTAAAAAAACCAGAAATGAAAAACTAAAAATTAAACATAGATAGCACAAAATTTACCTATAACAAAAGACTTTGTTTTAACAACCAAAAAATTTTTCAAAAAAACTTTACAATTCTAACTTTATAGTCGTTATACAAATTTTATACTTATCTATGCAGTTTTTATTTTAAATAATTCATTTACAAGTAGGTAAGTCACAATTTTGTAATTTTATAATTTTAACTTATATAATTTTAGCCCTGAAGAAGATACAAAAAAGTATCGAAAGCTTGGTTAGTAATAAAGAATTATTTTAGAAAAATAAACTTGTTTGGCTGCTTTACCCGCTATCTAAAGAAGAAAACGTAAGAAATCCAGCCGTTATCCCCAATCCTACTAATAATTTTATTTCATGAAATAGGCCAAGGACTATATGGTTAATCTCAATAATGACCGGTCACATTAAAATTCTCAATGTCAGTGTCATTAGTTCATTTGAATTAATTTTTTGTCTCAAAATCATGAGTAGACGCTTTAGAGACGAAGAAGAAAAATTAAGAGCACTCAAAGATGAACTCCAAGAAGAAGAAGACAAAATGAAATTAATGACCGAGAAAATATTCAGCCCTTTAATTTGGAGAAGGTATCAAAATGGTATTAAAATTAAGGATTTACAGGAGAATCGGTTTTATGAAGTGATTGAAATGATTCTGGTACCTACTTAGTCTCTTCCTGGTTTAGATTTTAAAAAAATAATATTTTTTCTTGTCACAGAAATATTATCTCCCAGAAGATGTACTATGCCGAAATACCAAAATCGGTAAAGATAAAGTATCGCAACAATGCTTTGCAGATAGATTATTTTTTAAATTGAAAGATAGAGCTTCTGTGATTGCTGTCGATGAAAGTGAGTATTTTCAAATTATGGTTTATTCAACATTTAGCCAAACTGGAAAAAAATCACTTTAGAAAACGATAACTGCTTGGCAGGAGTTCTGGTTCTAAATCCTGTACAAAAATGCGATTATGGTCGTGTTTACAGCCGCGCAATGCTTGTAGATGGTAATAGTTATAAAAGCATCACTGAATTTATGAATCACATAAACCGTAAAGTGGATATTTTCGAAGAATTTCAGTGCGAAATTTATCTAAGATATTACTTGTTGTGTGTTAAGCCCGAATATAGACACAGAGGTAAAGCATTTCGTGCTATCCAATTTAAGTATAAAACTCATTATTATTTTTAGCATTGGGTATGCAACTAATGATGGTGGGACTGGACATTGCGAGACATTTAAAAATTCCAGTGGTTACAGGCGTTTTCAATAATTACAGACTACAGCAAATCGCTAGAAGAATTGGTATTGATCAAGTAATAAACTAAAATAATTCTTGACACATAGACGCAAGAGTGTGAATTAATTCTAAATTCTAGGTACTCTACGAATACAATTACAATAAATGGTCGGATAAAAATCACGAATTAATTTTTTGTAATCCAGGTGCTGGGAATTATACCTGTAATATTCAAGCTGGATTGGTACCGGCACCACCTGAACCCGAACCGACTCCTGTAAAAGGTTTCGAGGTGGGTGGTGGGGTGACTAGAGCCGATAAGAAGAAGGCAAAGGCAAAGAATGATGCTAAAAAGAAAACAAAATAAATAGTTTTTCTATCTGAAAAAAATACCTATTTCAAATACGGAAAAAATAAAAAATAAAACATCAATACCTAACTAAAAAGTGCCTAGGGAGAATGACTTTATTGACCAAAAATTATAAAATTTGACATGTAAGTAATATTTTACAGAAAAAGGGTACGAATAATTCTCATACCAAAAATGATGGCTGATGAATATTATACAGTTTATTCCCAAAATGTTTGTTTCAATTTTCTGTTTTTTATCAATCTCATCATCTTTAAAAGTTGCTTCGGAAATTATTGTTGTTGGTCTAGACGTTGCATCCTGTACAAGATCACATTTCCATCCTAGATTCATGACTGAGTCCACTTTACTTGCAACCGCAATTTCCTCCTTATCTCGAATTGCATTTAGGAAATAAGAATTTTCAAGGGCTGGTTGCCGATTTATGAGATTTTGTACTAAAAAATTTCCATCCCTATTTGGTGGGTAACAAACTATTACTTAGCCACATTTACACTGAGAAATCCTCCTTATGGCCCTCCTCGCCAATTTTTTAGCAACCACAGCTAATTTTTTTTTAGAATAGGCTCCAGCCAAGTTCTTAACTGTGGTAATAGAGTTCACTTTATTGAACTGTCTTACCCGTGGCAGCAAAGTAACTTTGTTGTGACTATAAAGGATATCTTTATTGTTACAATAAAGTAACTTTATTGTGACTATAGAGTCACTTTGCTACGACAATACAGTTTTTCTTATGACAATAAAGTAACTTTATTGTGGCTACAAAGTAACTTTGGTGCTACTATAAAGTATCTTTGTGTGGCCATAAAATTACTTTTTGTCATACGCTCCCAAAAACAGCTATTTTACGGACTCATTCAAGTCCGTAAAATGCTTCTTTTTAGGACTTTTTTTTTCTGACTGGATGCACCTTTATAATTTCAAAAATTAGGGAAATTTTGCAAATTTTAGCGTTCTGAAGAATTCTAAAAAGCGTATGACAAAAAATAGTGTTTGTCACATGTACCTAACAAAGTTTTTCAGGACGAATCATTGCTGTTTCCGGACGAGGCGTTAGCCGAGTCCGGAATAGCAGATGAGGTACTTGTGACAAAAATAACTATTTGCAGTGACAATAAAGTCAGTTGCTCATGGTTGAAAAGTTAATTATGGCCGGTTGTACCGATCATTTTAGGGAAGTCTTAGCGATAAGTATCCAATGACATTTTTGCGTGGAGAAATGTCACTTTAAGGAAAACTTATCGCTGAGGCTTCCTTAAAATGGTCGGTGCAAACGGCCATTAGTAACAACAGTAAAGTTCACTTTGCTGCATTCTCTTTATTATACACTGATAAAATTCATTTAGGTATATTCAAATAAATGGTGTATTTGGCAAAATTTTATTCCTACGGAATAATTTTTATTCGCGTTAAACAAAATATGTTTGAAAAAGAACATTTCTTCATTTTTTAATTGTTTGTTCTCAATAGGTGATTTATTTGTTTTATAATATGTTAGGCGAAACAAATATTTGTTCTCAAATAATACTAAAATGGGAGTTCGGACCTCAAATACCCAGTTATTTGGAACAAACAATTTTTTTACTTGACAAAATTATTCGGAGGAGCTCCCCACCTGGGGCATCCAGGCATCAAGCGAGCAAAAGGCAGTTGCCATAGTTGTCCATTTTGTGCAAGAGCTGTTAGAAGTGAAGTACTAAATTTTATGTCGCGCGGGCCCTGTGTGGTAAAAAACTTGGTGAAAAAGGTATTAAGTATAAACAGGCCACTGTTATCACCTAGACTAGAATGGATGTCAAAGGACTGCTGGTGCAGTGGGATCTTGGCCATTTATGGCCTTTTTTTGAAGGTAAGTTTTAAATTATTCATTTTTTCATAAATAGAAACCTGCTATTGCTTACTTTGCTATATCTTTATCTTTTCTTCATTACTAATTTAAAAAACCGAGTTCTTAATACGAAAGTCCAAATTCCATTTTATTCTAAATAAATACCGAGTGTTTTAATAACGCACGCACGGCCATTATTTTTTTGAAATATAGCCTACTTTATAAGCAACTCTTAATGACGCAATGCTAATAATATTAGATACATTTGTAGAACATCCCAACTAATGTTTGTTTCCAATAAATACCCATTTTTTTCTTATTAACAATCTCTCTGGATTTGCTCCCATAAGGAAGAACAATATATAGTTTTTTATTTATTTATTTTTAATTTTTTAGCGAACAAAATTGATGATATCGCCATTCTGCATCATTTGGGCAGTGAGGAGATATGTTTGCTCACTGGAAATGTATTGGGCGATAAGATTAGACTGTGCCAGAAACTCGAATAGTTGAAAAAGGTTAGTGAAGAATAATTATTATAGGACAGGTGTTAGGATGGGTGCGGGAAAAGTGTTATATAACTACATAGTTACTGCATAGTTATTAGAGTTTGATTTTTGTTACCATGAGAGTTTATATTTTAGTTTTCCATAGGACTCTATATTGTATTATTAATAATAAATATCTCAAATAATAATAAATAGTGTAAAACCTTAATATAACCATAAATAAAAAAATATATATCAACAAAAATAGACCTAAATTAAGTTTCAAATAAGAAACTTTACTTTTTTAAAAACTTTATTTTAATTAAAAGTAAAAGTAAAGTAACATATGAAGACTGGTGGAACTAGTTGCTGCTGCAAAGCATGAAAGCAAAAGAACAATTGTGCATGGCTGCACCGCTTTTTATAAACAATAAATGCAAGTTAGCAATATTCACTAAAAACGTCAACAATTGTGATGTCATCGTGGGCGAGCAATTAGTATGCTCCTTTAAAGCAATAGATTGATTAACTAATTAACATTAGTTGATATGGGAATCGTTCAATATAACTCCTACAATAAATAAAGAAATAATATAAAATATCAAAAACAATCACAATAAATATAGGTACATAAATGAAAGAATCATCAAATGTCAAAAATCTCGTCCAATCCTTTGTCCTTCTGAATGGTACCCATCACTGAAGCCGCATTACCTCGTTGAATGGCTATGCCGATCCTCTGAGTTAAGAAACTACGTGACTGATTAGTTGGAATTTTGGAACTAATTTCCGAAACCAATCTCCTAGCCTCATCACCCCAAGGACCTAAAGTCTCTACAGAAAAAGGGACAAATATAAAGCGGTCTTCAAGCTCAGAATACTTTCTATGTTTTTTTTCTTCAGCCAGCAAAGCAGCTGATCCAGATGTTTTTGATGTTTTCCATTATATTTTTGAGTTTATCTTAGGTACTTATATTTAGTTGAACCGTTCTCAAATACATCCTTTTTGTATTGAATCTTTCAAATTTAAAATAAACTTATTATTTTTTTAAGAAGCGTTTTTTATTTGCCAGCCAAATCCTCTTATCCCAAAGTTTGTATGTACAATTCGTCGAGGAATAAAAAGACACTTATTTAGTCTTAAGGTTTATATACTATTTTGTGTACTTCAGGAACTAAAAGTATACTTTTAGTACCTATTTTCAGGGACTAAAGTAACACTTCAAATTCCTAGGGATTAAAATGATTTTAAATCCCTGGAGATTTAAAATGCCACTTCAGTCCCTGAAAATAGGGACTAAAAGTATACTTTCAGTCCCTGAAGTACATAGAGGAATATTAATTTCAAACATATAATATATTCATGAGAAATAAGTGAATAATAATCTCAAATGCGCAACATATTTCAACCAAATACAGCGATATTCAGTGTGAATAAACTGAGAAATCCTTCTAAATAAATCTGAATTCCGCTTGAACAAATTGATTATTTAGCCCGAATAAATAATTTTTCCATCAAACAAACCCTCTTATAAACTGGTAAACAAGTGAGCTGACATATTCAAATAAATATTTGTTCAGACCATATAGAACAAATATTTATTTGAGTTCACTCCAATTTTATTTGAGTCAAAAGATCTTTTTTATCAGTGTAGTAGTAAAGTATTTTTATAAAGTGTCTTTTCTGAACCAGGAAAGCTTCTTTTGTAAAACAGCAGAATCACTTTGCAGAAACGGGCCAGCTGTTCACTATTATAGTTATATCCTTTTCTACTATGAAAAGGATTTATTTTTATTTCAGATATTTTTTTTTTACAATAGGAACAATATTATCCACCTACAGGCGAATTATTTATAGTTCTAGCAAATATTTATGCTACCACAGAAATATGCCTTTCCAGCAGTTTCTTGTTTGTTTCTACTTATAGTGCGGCTGGATCAATTGCTTGTTAAGTCTTGTTAGTTAACAAAACCTTAGATTGTGTGTATGTCAATATGACTTTGTTTTTGTGTGGCACATTCTAAGGATAATTTATTTACTAACGGACTTAACCAACGATTGATCTAGCCGCACTAGGATAATCCAGCTCTTCATAAGTTAAACCTATAATTTTTTAAAGCTTGAAACTAGAGGAAAAAACCATTGGGTTGGTTATACGAGGTGGTAAAATCGCCAGTAGAAATAATTTCAGTTGCTGGAAAAAAAAAAAATTCTGTGTTTACAATAAATGATTATTATTAGAACTATGTACCGTAATAAAAAAAATAATCAAATGATGGCCAAACGGCGTCAGCCAGATTGAGCACAGTACCAACAAGAGGCCTTCCCGCGCAGTTCCGTCATCTATGAATGCAAACTCAGAAATGCGAAAAGAAAAGATGGAAATGGAGATGGACACGCTTCGCCAGGACTGGCGAAACGGCGAAACGAAGAGCGACGGGAATAGCCGATGTAAGTCTATAGACAAGTGCTCTCCCGAATCAAATATGATCTTTTCTATGGTAGTAAAGTACTTTGCCATTCTTGCAAAAAATAATTTAGAAATAATTTTTACCAGTAATAGCAAAGCACTTATTCATTTTATAAAAATACATTTCTGGAGAAGCAGATAGATGCTTGTTAAAAAAGTTAATTTCTGGAATAAGAAATAAACTAATCTATTTCGAAACTCAAACTCATCTATTTCAAGAACGTATTGTCACGGCTTTCGGTTGCCTAACAGAAATCTTGGGTTCGTTGTTCGTTTCGTTTATTCCAAAAATCAAAGTCCAATTAACACAGCAATAATTTATTCCATTTAACAATACACTCTGACACTAATTACTTTAATAACTAACTCAACAATTAAACTCTTACAACTCGCAATAATCACTATTTAAATCGTATCACAGTCAAACTTTAACTCCTACAAAGCAATAGCCGCCTTTATATATCCCCAAATCTATTCCTGTAAAATCTAGAATACACACGATAATCTTATTTTCCCGAATTAAGTTGAGTAATTCGCTAGAATCTAGTATACTCAAGAGGAAATACCGAGAGATTCTCGACAGCCTGGCGAATCGTCACATTGCCCTCCTCTTAAGGTTGATCGTCCCGATCAACTTCACGCCCGTGATATTGCGTTAACCTGTCCAGATGTACAACTTTCATCTTACTCCTGGTGTTGCGCTGAACTCGATAAACCAAATCATTGATCCTCTTGATTATTTTGTAGGATCCTTCCCATGCTGAAGATAACTTCGGCGACACTCCTTTCTTTCTTGCTGGATTATACAACCACACTAAATCGTCTTCTTCAAATCCGGCCGAATTGGCTTTCAGGTCGTATCTGGTCTTCATCCGGTCACTGGCTAGCTGAATATGCTCCCGAGCAAAATCATGGATACCCAGAAGTCGTGCCCTTACTTCGTCGGCATAATCTCGGATTTCTCTCCGTTCTTCTTCAGGTATCCCAAACATCAGATCGCAAGGTAACCTGAGTTCTCTTCCAAAGACGATTCTGGCTGGACTTTCACCTGTTGACTCGTGAACAGCTGCTCTATAAGCCATTAAAAACAGAGGCAAGTGCTTGTCCCAATCACGCTGGTTCTTTGCGACCACTTTTGTCAGGTGTTCCTCTATGGTCTTATTAAATCGTTCTACCATGCCATCAGACTGTGGATGTAAAGGTGTTGTCCTGGTCTTACGGATTCCCATGATCTCACAAATTTTATTGAAGATAGCAGATTCGAAGTTTCGTCCCTGGTCTGAATGTAACTCTAGTGGCACACCATGACGACTAAAAACTTCGTCCACTAGCACCTGGGCAACAGTGATGGCTTCTTGATTGGGAATAGCGAAAACTTCTAAGATGTATTTGTTACCACGCTCTGATTCTGGGAACGGTCCGGCTACATCTATCGCTATTCTTTCAAATGGAAGACCGACGTTGTACTGTTTTATGGGTCCACGAGGTCTTAGTTTAGGGCCTTTACTGGTAGCACAGATGTCGCATTTTCGGCACCAGCTTTTAACGTCTTCATGGTAGTGAACCCAGTAAAAACGTTCCCGAATTTTATCCAAAGTCTTGTTAATGCCGAAATGTGCCCCTGAAGTTCCGTCGTGTATTTCTTTTAATGCATCTTCCACTCGGTCTTTTGGGATAACTAGTTGGCTCTTAGTGGATTCCCCATCGGCACTTTCCCAAACTCTTTTGAGCAAACCATTTTCTACGGCCAGAGAGTTCCACTGGGCCCACAGCGCCTTGTAAATCAAGCTCTTGTTTGACACATCCCTCCATTCTGGCCTACATTCATCATTTTCTTTAAGATGTAGAATTTGCCTGATGTCCTGGTCTGTCTCCTGATCTTCTCTCATTTGTTTGGTAGTCCATTTGTCATCGACGATCAGGCAGTTCTTCTTACAACTGGACTAGTGTTTTTCTCGTGTATATCGATTCTTTGACAATGCTTGCAATCTTCTTTACATGGCCGTCTAGACAGAGCGTCAGCATTTTTATGCAGGTTTCCAGGTCGATGTTTAATTTAGAAATCGTATTGCTGCAATTTCTCAATCCATCTAGCAAGCTGTTCTTCAGGAGTTTTTATTTCTAAAAGCCATTTTAGAGCTGCGTGATCTGTTCGAATTAGAAACTTGCGTCCATAGAGATACTTATGAAAATGGTCGACTGCTTTTACTATGGCAAGCAACTTTCTTCGGGTGACACAATAATTTCGTTCCGGCTTTGATAAGGTTCTACTGTAGTACTCCACGTCATGTTCTAGTGAATTTTGGATTTGTGAAAGGACAGCTCCAACACTGGTGTTACTTGCATCTGTGTCCAAAATCAACATGCCTTTCTGATCAGGATAGGACAACACTGGGCTCGTACATAATGCTCCTTTCAATTTTCTAAATGCGGAATCGCATTCTTGGGTCCAATGGAATGTTGATTTTTCTTCTGTTAATCGATGAAGCGGAGCAGCTATATTGGCGATTCCTTCAACAAATCTTCGATAATAAGAACATAATCCTAGAAAACTCCTTAGTTCATGTTTGTCGCGTGGTTTTGGCCAGTCCCTGACAGCATCTATTTTGCCTTCCATAACTTGTATGCCATCTTCAGATACCACGTGGCCTAAGAATTCCACTTTCTTTTGAAATAGAAAACACTTGTTTGGATTGAGTTTCAAGTTGGCATTTCGGAAGCGGTCAAAAACTTCTTTCAGATTATTGAGATGTTCTTGGAACGAATTTCCCATGATCATGACATCATCCAAATATACCAGGCAAGTTTTCCATGTAAGGCCTCGCAAAACAAGATGCATCAGTCGCTCAAACGTAGCTGGAGCATTACACAATCCGAAAGGCATTACATTAAACTGGTATAACTCGCTTCGGGTATTGAAGGCAGTTTTCTCTTTGTCATCGTCATGTATTGCCACTTGCCAGTATCCACTTTTGAGATCCAAGGCGGAAAACCATTTGGAGCCCGATAGAGTTGTTAATGTATCGTCTATTCTCGGGAGAGGAAAGCTGTCCTTCTTGGTTACGTCATTAAGCTTTCGGTAGTCCAAGCAAAATCTAAGACTCCCATCTTTCTTTGTAACCAAAACTACTGGCGCAGACCATGGAATATTTGACTCTTCAATGATTCCCTCTTCAAGCATTTTATCAATTTAGTTTTCCACTTCCTGTTGCTTAGCAATTGGCATACGTCGTGGTGGTTGTCTAATTGGGTGTGCCAATCCAGTATCAATTTTGTGTTGAATTAAGCTGGCCCGTCCGGTTTGATTGTCCATCACAAATACGTCTGCTTCTTTCAAGATGAAATCTGTGGATTCTTGAAGTCTATCTGGATCGAGATGTTTCCATGATTTCGCCAAAGTCTGCATCAAGGTGTCTGAATCTAATTTGGATTTCACAAAATGTCGCTTATCTGGTAGGTCACAGTTCGATATTTGCTTAACTGGTTCGAGAGTTCCAATAATGTCTCCTTCTTTTATTCTTACTGTTTCGGAAGAAACATTGGCAATTCTTATCATAATGTCTCCATTTGTTCTTACTAGAGTCTTTCCAACAAGAAATCTTTCTGGTTTATCTCCAATGAAATTACGTGTTAGTCCAACGCAGCACCCAGGGTTTGTTTCTAATCTTCCGCAAATGATCTTTTCAGTACTTCCAGGAATCCTCACTGGGGTTGTGGCCAAGATCTTAACGGCATCGGATTCTTCTTGTGTTGTTAGGACAATTTCTTCATTACCAAATTTAAGGATGTTCATGGAAGGATCAAAAGAGAAACCATGTTGGCCGATCAAATCCATTCCCAAAATGAAATCATCTTCTATATCGGCGACTAATGTTTTGTGCCTTAAGGTGGTAGATCCAAAAGTAAGCTCAATCATAGCTTCTCCTTGAATTGGTGCAGATTCGCCGGTGAATGTTCGTAGTGACAGGTTTCTAGTGAGCGGTTGGATTGCTCGAGACTTGATTAATGTTTTTCTAATTATGGAAACTTCAGCACCCGCATCAAAAGTGATGGTTTTCAATTCTCCATTGATTTGTCCTTCGAATTTTAATCCTCTATAATGACTGCCCAATGATTTTATGTACACAACTCTGGGGGCTTCGTCATTACTAGCCAGCGTCCTCCCTTCCGTACTAGTTGGTTCCTGTTTGTTATTAGGGCTGGCGTCTCTAGACCTTGAAAAGCGTTGAGAATGATCCCCAGATGGAAAGGACATCCTTAGTCTACAATCCCATTGCATGTGTCCAAGCTTTTGGCACCGGTAGCATTTTACTCGGTTTCTCGGTGTTGGTGTTTGTCTGGAATCGTTTCCCATTTTTCTATCTTCTAGTAACAGTTTCTCCATTCTCTCCATGAAATTACTCATTTTAGTTTCGAAGCTACCATCTCCTTTTGACAACTGTTTATCTTTTAGGTCTTCAATGGACACTGCTCGTTTTCTGGGTCGTGAGGCACCAAAGATTGCTTCCAGTTCTAATGCTCGGACAAGGGCTTCGCTACTTTGTCTGAACTTAGACATTCTTAGGTTTTTCTGGATCTTCGAATCTCTGAGACCATCAATAAACGCAGATACTGCCATCCATTCCTGCATGTCTTCCCCAGCTGCAGGAAACGCCAAACTCACTAGCCTTTTAACTTCCGATTCGAATTCTTGTAGACTCTCGCCGGGTTTTTGAACTCTTGATTTAACTTGAGTTCTGAATACTTCTTGTCTGTAATGGTCTCCGAAGCGCAATTCTAAAGTTTGACTAAGATGCTGGTAATTCTGTTGGTAGATTGAAGGAATGGACTGAAGAAGGTCTAAGGCAGGTGCTCGTAGCGCCACTATTAGTGCTGTAACTTTTTCTTGGTCGTTCCATCCGTTGGTATTTGCAGCAGCTTCAAATTGTCGAATATACATGGTCCAGGACGTAGAACCGTCAAATGTTCGTGGTTTTATCTTCATACTGGAGAATGCTCCAACACTAGCTGGATTGATGGACTGTATTTCTAATCTACGCGTCTTATCTTCGAATGCTTGAACTTGGTCCTCAATTTCTTGTCTTAATTGCTGAACATCGGCTTTGACTACAGCTTTTACTTCCTGAACCTAACTTCTCGAACATCGTTTTTAACTTCTCGAACATCGTCTTTAACTTCGGCTTTTACTTCCGTAATCTTTTGTTCTAGGTTAGCGACAAATCCGTGTATGTTTTGAAATATTTTCTGTAGTTGTTCAAGGTCTTCTTGCCGTTCTTTTTGTCGTCTGGCCTCTTCATCATGTTTCTCTTGTTGTCGTTTAGCTTCTTCGTCTTGTTTTTCTTTTTGTCGTCTGGCTTCTTCGTCTTGTTTTTCTTGTTGTCGTCTGGCTTCTTCGTCTTGTTTTTCTTGTTGTCTTCTAGCCTCTTCTTGTTGTCGTCTAGCTTCATCGTCTTGTTTTTCTTGTTGTCGTCTGGCTTCTTCGTCTTGTTTTTCTTGTTGTCGTTTGGTCTCTTGAAGTTCCAACATTTTGCGCAGGAGTTCTTCAACTTTTTGTTCGTTCATTTTGGCTTGTTGTCTTGTGATAGGCATATACAGAATGTTCTAGAATTTTCCTCGAACTTTCTTCAAATATCTTTTCTGGTCTTTGCTCGAAGTTCCAAACACGCCGGTGAAGTCACAAATTGGATAACTTGCTTTATTCTAGAATAGAATGTTCTGGAATTTTCTTGAAACTTCTTTTCTAGATGTCGATTGATACAGCAAACACGTCGGTGAAGTCACAATTTCGATATCTCCCTTGGTTTCCAAATAGAATGTTCTAGAATTTTCCCGAAACTCCTCGAAAAACCTCTTCTGAATGACGATTGATGTTCCGAATACGTCGGCGAAGTCACAAATTCGATATCTCCCTTAGTTTCCAAATAGAATTTTCTAGAACTCACTCGAAGATTCACTATTACAGTCAAAATTGGGTATAGAGTCACTTCCGGGTAATTCACACGATCGGTTAAGTCTCTTTTTGTGATTGTCACTGTTTGCACTGCACTAACTGTCCCAGTGTTCACTTAGTGTTCAGTCACACTATACTAGTGTCCCCGCACTTCCGCAATTGGATTTCACTCTGCAGTCCTTTATATCCGACTTCTGGCACCAATGTCACGGCTTTGGGTTGCCTGACAGAAATCTTGGGTTCGTTGTTCGTTTCGTTTATTCCAAAAATCAAAGTCCAATTAACACAGCAATAATTTATTCCATTTAACAATACACTAATTACTTTAATGACTAACTCAACAATTAAACTCTTACAACTTGCAATAATCACTATTTAAATCGTATCACAGTCAAACTTTAACTAACTACAAAGCAATAGCCGCCTTTATATATCCCCAAATCTATTCCTGTAAAATCTAGAATACACACGATAATCTTATTTTCCCGAATTAAGTAGAATAATTCGCTAGATTCTAGTATACTCAAGAGGAAATACCGAGAGATTCTTGACAGCCTGGCGAATCGTCACAGTATTATGCATTTTTAGTAAAGCTTTGACTGAAAAGAATTTTACTGGCCCAAAATAGTTATTTATGCAACAAGTGTGTAAAGTGAACCTAAGGCGAGTGCGACAATCACATGAGTGAAAAAAGGTGCTTTACGCACGTATTGCATACAAATTTTTTTCTACTACCAATCAAATATGTTTAAAATAATAGTTTTCTACTACCAATCAAATATGTTTAAAATAATAGATTTGAATAAATATTTCACGCACTAGTGCCTGAAGTATTTTCATTTTACACACTAGTGCGTGAAGTAATTTACCAGAAAAATACTAAATTGACAATGATGACATCTGTCATTGACATTAGTTATATAGAAGAAGAAGACTGAGGTTAGGTGCTCTTAAAATTTATTTAAGCATTTTTCTTAATTAATTGTTATAAAACTCAAAATAAATTATATAATTCATTGCAGTGGAGTGTGCTAGGTGCATTGTACACACTGCAAAGTAAAATTTGTCGTCCCAGGCGGGTTTACTCGCAATATTAATTGAGGTTAGTTGTGCAGTGTTTACATTTCCATTATGGCCCACAATTTATGTTCAACCTGCTCTCTGGATCTGGGTGCTGATGAAAAGCAATCCATAGCCTGTGATAGCTGCAGGTCAAAGTCCCACTTACAAGAACGGTGCTCGGGTTTATCAGCATCTGAAGTTAGAGCAGTTCAATTGCAGAAAAGAATACTGATGCATTTTTGCGAAGCTTGCAGAGAGGCTTTCAAAAGCGTACCACTTATGGTCAGAAAAATGACTGTAATGGAAAATGAAATAGTGGCTTTACGGGAAAAGGTTCTTGCCTTAGAGAAAGAGAAAACAGTTATTAGCGAGGGTTCTACTGAATCCATGCTATATGAAATAAACCAAAGAATGATTCGATCCCAAAACTTAATGGTGTATAATGTGCCTGAGCTAAATTCACAAGCATTGGAGGAGCGAATAGACTATGATAAAGCTAAGATCAGTGAAGTATTCAACAAGCTTGGTTTGCAGAATAATGTAGCCTTAAAGGTGGTGCGGGTGGGGCAAAGGGTTTTAAATAACACTAAAGCTAGACCTATAAAGGTCATATGCAATAGTCAGGAGACAGTTAAACTGGCTTTAAAGTCTGGAAATAAGCTACGCGGATCTACAGTAAGAATATCTAATGACCAGACTAAAATGCAACAGGATGCGTACACCAAAGCAAAATCATTACTTGAAAGTAGAAAGACAGCTGGCGAAGATAATCTTGTTATAAAGTATCGTAATGGCTTACCTGTTGTGGAAACGAAACAACCAAAACAACAAAAAAACCTGCCTCTACCCCATTAACTATTTATTTTCAAAATGTGGGAGGTCTACGGACCAAATTAGTGGATTTGTTGAAATCTTAGCAAGTTGCGCCTATGACATAACAGTTTTGGTTGAAAGTAATTTAAATGATCACTTCAGTGATAGTGAAATTAAATTTGAAGAGTTTTGTGTCTATAGAAGTGATCGTAATTCTTTCACAAGCAAGAAGTTAAGTGGTGGGGGTGTTTTGATATTGATTAAGAAAAGTATTAAATCACTGTGCATCAAAATTGAGGAAAATCGAGTGGAGCAGATTTTTGTTCTGTGCGAAATTAATAAATTCAGGTTTATATTGGGTGGTGTATACATCCCTCCACAATCATCAAGGGATGTTTATGGCTGGCATTGTGAAGCGGTGGAGAATGTTTGGCAGCGGCATTCTGCAGGAAATATCTATATCTTGGGCGATTATAACTTACCTAATGCTGCGTGGACTAATGATGAATTTGGAGCAATTGTGCAATGCTCTCAGGGCGACCCAGCCCTTCAAGTGGCTCAGGTGTTTGGTTATCTTAGACTTTTCCAAATGAATGGCATTCCAAATGATAGAAATGTATTTTTAGATTTAGTTTTTTCTAATAGTAAAGAGGTTGTTGTCACACATGCCTCTGAGCTGCTTTTAAATGACAGTCATCATCATATTGGGTATGAGTGTGTATTATCGGTGTCCAATACAAAAGAAAGTACAAATTTAACTTATGAAGAATTTTATTACGACTTTAGAAATGCAAACTATAGGGAACTTGATAATTATTTAGCTTCTATTAATTGGCAAGAATATTTAAATATAAGCAATGATGTAAATGCCATAATAAATATTTTTTATGAGATTTTGGCCACTGGCATTGCATATTTTGTCCCAGTAAAAAAATTTAAAACTTCTACATTTCCCAAATGGTTTTCTTCTGATCTTAGAAAATTGACTTGTCAGAAGAGACGTGCACACTCTTTTTACATTAGTAACCGCTCAGATGATAATTATGCAAAGTTTTCAGATTTGCGTGTCAAGTGTAAGAGGCTCTCTAACATTTGTTTCTCTAATTACATGCGGGGTTTTGATGGGAGACTGAAAGTTGATCCAAAATCATTTTGGAAATTTATCAATGATAAGCGTTCCACTTATTGTCTTCCAAGCTCACTCTTTTATAGGGGGAGAGGGCTTCAAATGGGCAGGATGTAGCCAATTTATTTGGGAAATTTTTTCAGACTGTATATGTAGCTAACCAGAACTCTCCAGTACTACCTGATTTAACATTGGATAATAACGTAAGTAGCAATATTAAGTGCTCAGAAATAAGTAAGTCTGATATTTTCGATCAGATATGCAGTCTTCCCAATAAACTTACATCAGGGCCGGACGGAGTGCCTGATCTCCTCTTGAAAGAGTGTGTTTGCACTATAGTTTTACCATTGTATATCCTTTTTAATAGATCCTTGATTAGTGCTGTGTTCCCGAATGAATGGAAAAAGAGCTATGTTGTTCCTATTTTTAAAAGTGGTCAAAGAGGAAATATTGAAAATTATCGTAGTGTTTGTATTCCATCCGCAATACCAAAGCTCTTCGACTGTCTTGTTGGCAAGCAACTGAGCTGGATGTGTAAAGGTTTAATTTCTGTGGAGCAGCATGGCTTTTGTCAGAATAAATCCACATTAACGAACTTGGTAGGTTACCAGACAAGCATTTTGCATCATATGGAGGGGCAGAAACAAGTAGACTCTACCGGGTGGTCCTCCGGGAATGACATCGATTGCTTATGGGAAAACTGTGAAAGGTAAAAATTTGAAAATTTGGCAACATAGCAATGTCGATGGGGGACATCCAGGTAAAATATTTTCAAGATGGCGGCATTTCCGGTCATACCGGAAGTTGATACCAACTCGGGTATTTTAAATAGAACACCCCATATATTAATGTATTTTTGGATTCTACATAAAATTCTGAGCAGATTTCATGTAATATACCCTATACCTAAGTTCAACTGTTTTGGAAATATTGACAGTTGAAAATTGACTTTTTGCAACTTTGACAAGCTGTAAAACCTAATTGGTTAATTTTAGAGGAAAACCGATTTCACATTCCTATCTTAGATTTTGATAAACTATCATTTGACACCAACTTTGAACTTAAACGGAGATTAAATTTAACTGAAATTTTTAATCATGGATTTAATTCAAAGTTGATGTCAAATGATAGTTTATAAAAATCTAAGATAGGAATGTCAAATCGGGTTTCCTCTAAAATTAATTGTTCAGGTTTTACAGCCTGTCAAAGTTGCAAAAAGTCAATTTTCAACTGTCAATATTTCCAAAACAGTTGAACTTAGGTATAGGGTATATTACATGAAATCTGCTCAGAATTTTATGTAGAATCCAAAAATACATTAATATATGGGGTGTTCTATTTAAAATAACCGAGTTGGTATCAACTTCCGGTATGACCGGAAATGCCGCCATCTTGAAAATATTTTACCTGGATGTCCCCCATCGACATTGCTATGTTGCCAAATTTTCAAATTTTTACCTTTCACAGTTTTCCCATAAGCAATCGATGTCATTCCCGGAGGACCACCCGGTATATATACAGACTTTGCTAAGGCCTTCGATAGGGTGGATCACCGGATACTCTTGCAGAAGTTAACCAAGATTGGTTTTCATTCTCATTTTGTTATGTGGATCCAGAGCTCACTGACTGATCGTATCCAACATGCTAAAGTAGGTTGTTATTTTTCTGAGTCAATCTCTGTTAGATCCTCTTCTTTTTAATATTTTTGTTAATGATATAACTGATTGTTTTATAAACAGTGAGTGTGCAAAATTTTCAGATGATTTGAAATTTTGGAGAACGGTGGAGAGCATTGTGGACCAGTTGCTTCTGCAGGAGGATCTGGATCGCTTGTCCGTGTGGTGTGTAGAAAATAAGTTATCTCTGAATGTGGATAAATGTTGCTATATTAGTTTTTCAAGGAAAGTAAATAAAATTCAAACTAGTTACTTTATTAGCAGTCAGTCTCTGAAGTGTGTGTCTAGAGTGAAAGATTTGGGTGTTATTTTGGACGAGAGATTATCTTTTATTGATCACATACATTCGGTTGCAGTAAGGGCTTCGAAGATGTTGGGTTTCGTCGTGAGAAACTGTCAATGCTTCTCTGTGGGGGCTACCAGGGTTGTCTACTGCTCCTTGGTAAGGTCAACATTGGAATATTGCTCTGTGGTGTGGTCACCATATTTTCAGATTCATATGGATTCCTTGGAGAGGGTGCAACATAAATTTCTTAGAGTGTGTGCGTTTAAAAATGGCTTTGCTATGGCTGACCACGACTATAGAGCAATGAAACAACAATTGTCATTGAGTCCTCTGGGCCTTCGTAGAGATAGTTTTGGTGTAGCATTTATATACAAATTAGTACATGGGTTAATTGACTGTCCAAGTCTCCTTTCTTCAGTTAGTTTTAATGTACCCACTAGGGGACTGCGGCAACACCCAACATTTCTCATACCTTCTCACCGCACAACATATGGTGAAAATAATCCTATTGACAGATATATGTCATTAATTAATAACTTAAATATTGATATATTTGATATGACCCTAGGTCAATTAAAAACGTACCTGAAGAATATGTGATATTTTTTATATAACAGGGTCAATTCTGGTTTGTGTATTATTTGTTGTGCCTAATTCTATTTTATGTTTCCATATGTTAACTACTCATTATCAAGATCAAGATATTTTTCATAATACCTACATACTTTTACTAATACTAATACCTACTTACTTAAAAGATGATTTTTGGCTGTACTTGATTTGTTTTATATTATTGTGTAGTATTAATTTTTATAGTTAAATAATATTTATTATTTATGTAGTTATAGTTATAATATAGTACCTAACTTATGCTTTATTCTTTATATTTTTTCTTAAATTGTATTTTAACAGTTAATGGGGTTTTCCCGTAAATAAATAAATTACTTTACGCACTAGTGTGTTAAGTGAATTACTCTACGCACTAGCGCGTGAAGTGTAATTTTACGTCTTCTGAATAGTGCGTAAAGTGAGTACTTTACGCACGGTAGTAGAAAATAGTTATTTATGCAACAAGTGTGTAAAGTGAACCTTTTTTCACGAATGTGAATTTTGACGCACGAGCCGAAGGCGAGTGCGACAATCACATGAGTGAAAAAAGGTGCTTTACGCACGTATTGCATACAAAATTTTTTCTACTACCAATCAACTATGTGTAGAAAAATAAATTTAGATAATTTCTTTACGCACTAGTGCGTAAAGTATTTTCACTTTACGCACTAGTGCGTGAAGTAATTTACCAGAAAAATAGTAATTTGACAGGTTGATATCTGTCATTGACATTACTTTACGCACTAGTGTGTGAAGTGAACTACTTTACGCACTAGAGCGTGAAGATAAATGTTACGTCTTCTGAATAGTGCGTAAAGTGAGTACTTTACGCACGGTAGTAGAAAAAAATATTTTTATAGGTACCGAGAAAATTCTGCAAGTCTTAGCCAAAAAAAGTTTAGGAAATAATTATTTGCTGGGAATTTTCTCAGTGTACCGAGCGATGCGAGTGTCAGGAAACCTCGTGGATCGCAAATCACCCCCCACCTCACCGCCCGACGGATTTTGTTGAAAATCTTTTGACTGAAGAAGCCAAAATCTTTCCAGCAATAATTAAAAAAACTTATAAAAAACTTTTTCATAGTTGCAGGCATGCACTTTGCCGCAAGAAAACATACTTATTAATAATAAGTGTTTCTACTGTATCAAGAAATAGTATATTACATACCGAGTAGGGAAGTGTTTCATTACTGTCGAGAGATTTATATAGTCAATCGAGACGCGAAGCCTCGAGATTGACTATTAATCTCGAGACAGAAATAAAAACTTTCCTTCGAGGTTTGTATACTATTTTATTTGCAAGCACACCATTAATTATGATTAGTCATTCAATTTTTTTAATATTAAAAAAATAAAACAAACATGCCAAAATATGTCATTCACCTGTTTTGACGTTTTTACCTGACATGTTCTCATTGTTGCCAGCAAAGGTAAATAAATTAGAGTGAGGGAAATCGGTGAGGGAAGTCGAATAGGGAAATCGGTGAGGGAAATCGAAGAGGGAAGTGACACAGGTAAAGTGTCACTTTCAAATTTTTAAAAAGTCAATAATGTCGAGATTACATATATGGTTGCAAATAAAAACTATTAGTGGCAGAAAAAAACTTCACTGTTACAGCAAAGTGACATTATGTTAACATAGTAAAGTGCATCCTACAACTAGAATAGGATCGTTTTGCAATTTCAGCTAAAATCTCTGCTATGATAGCTGAAAATACACTAGTAAAGAATTTTTAGCTGGAAGTTTTCTCAGTGTACAGTTAGGTAGGTGGGTATAGGTATAACTGTCAAAATTATCTTTAACTGTGGGTCTGTTCCCACAGGAGTCTTTGACAGTTTGCAAACTGTCAGTAAGCATCGCCCATACATGTTTTTAATGCTGTCGTTCCAAGATTAATCTGTACTTCAGCTGAGCGATTGTTTCTGACAGGTTGCAAACTGTCAGAGACTCCTGTGGGAACAGACCTTATTATATCTGCTGTGTGGTATAAACTTGATATTTGTGGAGGCAGTCACCATAATTTTGACACCCCGTAATTACAGAGGTGATAGGTAAAAGGTGTAAATAGAAAAGTTTTAGCATTTTATCTGAACAGCCAGAATTTTTAATTAGATTAAACAAATAAGCAACGCAAAGTGAAAAAATATATTGATGATCACTCTTTTTTAAATGGAATGTCCTTCATTCTCTTTCAAATTCATAAACTTCTCATTTTTCTTGATTCACAATATATAGGGGAACCCGGGGCAGAACGGCATACCGGGGCACAAAGGAATAGGTCTCGTAACACCAGCCGCAACCAAAATAGTAAATCGAAATCGCGTTATAACCATACCCTAGACTATACTCTATTATGTTTTGATAAATGCCAGTGCAAAAACAACTTTAGTCTAACGGAATTCATGCATGTATTGCGCAAGTATCGAAAGCGACGACGATGAGACTGTGCTTGTCTGCGAAATCTGGCAATAAGTTTAAAATTTCTATTAAATTGTGTATTTAATATTTTATCCACAATCATCAAATAATGGCAGTTTTATCCACTCATATGAAGCGTCTAAAGTGATACTTTATCCACTAGTGGAATAAAATAACTTTATTCCACTAGTGGAATAATGAAATCAAGAAATACGAAATTTTTATTTTATTTATTGATATTAACAATAACATTTATATTAAAAGATACTCCGTTGTTTGATTTGTCTCCTATAACTTCGTTATTGTTGGTAAAAAGGTGATAATTTCCATCAGCTTGGGAACGCATGTTTATGGGTGTTTTGGCAGAATTACCAGGAACAGGAATATAGGGTGTCTCCTCTCGTAAGGGACATTTTCCCCTTGAATTTTGTTTGCAATACTAAGCTTATTGGAAATGGAATCCTCGATATAACTTTCAGCAACAGAGGAGCTCTTCCATCCACCATGTGTATGTACGCGTGATTGTGGATAAAACGTTGTATTACATTCGTGTTTTAGTTGCATTTTATCCACTTAAGAAAATTAAACACTCGAACTTCGTTCTCGCGTTTAAACATTCTTGCGTGGATAAAATGCTTCCTAAAACACTTATACAATAAATAACTATGAGTGTTTCATTTGTTCCCAAAAATACGGTTACTTCATTATTTTACCATAATGACCATTCCGCCCCAAGATAGGGCCATTCTGCCCCATAGTCGGGGCAGAATGGTCATTTTGACAATTTTTTTTTGAGCTTCAAAAACATTTTTTTTTTTCTGATAATATTTGTCTCAAACTTTTCTTGGATGTTATTTAAACAATAAAGAAGGACATGTCCTAAGTTGGTTTCGAAATTTCAAAATCCCTTGAAGAAAAGGCCTCTTAAAGCTTAGGTATGCCGTTCTGCCCCGGGTTCCCCTACATATAATACCTATGTTAATGTTTCTTTCAATAGTTTTGGAAATATCTGGAGTTTAGTTATTCAAATGCTCGTATTACATCTGTGTATTTCTCCGTGTATTTATTCATGTAGTTCAGGGTGACAACCAAAAAACTTCAAACGCAAAATAAATCAGCATTATGAAAAACAAAATAATGTTGGAACCCTGAACTACATGAATAAATACACGGAAAAATACAAGGTTGTAATACGGGCAAAAGACAGTAGTTTTTTGAATAGGGGAGGGTGGGCCACCATGAGACGCGTTTACCATGAGACAGTCGCCATTATTTAATAATGTGGGGTATTTGTCTCCATTTCACAGTACATCAAGTATTAAACATATTAGTCTTTTTTCTGTTGCCAGAGAAGCTGCACGTGCGCCCCCGAATTTTTTGCCGATTTCGATTTGTTTCCTCCATAGTGAAATTTCTTTTGCTGTGAGTTCGGTACCTCATCAATCGTTCCCAATATACTTTCATTTTGTTCTGAGGTTTCCAACACAACAGGTGGATATTGTTGTGATTTCATTGTTTATATACCGATTTTTTCACGTTTTACCAAAATATTGCGGTTTGTAACTCAGACCTATCATGGGCTACAATGAGACACGAAGTTTGGGCCACCTTGAGACGTGTCTCAAATGTTAAGAAGAAATATTTTGTTCAAAACATGTCACGGGGACGCAAGAGAAAATCTCAAAAAGGCCTGTTTAGTGCCGAATCAATGAAAAGGGCTGTTGAAGATGTGATTAAACATAAATTGAGCTTCTAAGGAATGCAGCAGAGAAAAACAACGTGAAACATCAAACATTCGCAAGATATGTTGAAAAAACACAAAATAATGAAGAAAAGTTATATTACCGCCCTCGTTACGATGTATTATTTTTGAATAAACCTTATTTTCCTCCTTTTTTCTCGGTTTTTATGTATGTCTCAAAGTGGCTCACCTCATGGGCTACCCTGAGACAAAATCAGATTTTTTTAGATTCCTCTATAAAATAAAATAAATAATATTGTGTTAATAATTTATTCAAAAAATGTGTGCAAGAAGATGAAAGATTATAAGCCTCACGAAACTGTAGCGAAAAAATTAAAATTACCATTTTTATCCCCGAAAAAGTAAAAACTGTCTCAACGAGGCCCACCCTCCCCTATATGTTACTTTACCTTGATTTACCTGTCACCTGTCACAAAACATCCTGATTCCTGAATAGGTCTTCGAACAACTAAACTTCAGATATTCCCAAAACTATTGGAAGAAACATTATTATACATAATCTGAATGAGACAAATGAGAACTTTCAGAATTTGAAAAAAAATAAATAAAGTGCATTCTATTTAAAAAAAAGTGAACATCGACATATTTCTTCACTTTGCGTTGCTCATTTGTTCAATCTAATTGAAAATTCTGGCAGTTCAAATAAAATTCTTAACACTTTTGTATTTACACCTTTTACCTATCACCTGTAATTACGGCTGCAGGTGGGTGTCAAAATATAAGGTTTGTTCCAGCAAAAAGTTGGAAACATGTTTGCGACATTAATCTAAAGCTATATCCTTAATCAATCTAGTAGCGAAGTGGCACTTCGGCACGCGTGGTGGAAAATTAATACCCATCCTCAATGCTGTCAATTTATGAAATGGTAATTTAATATACTGCGCATGACACAAGTAGTCACGCATCGAAAAAGTTTGCAGCTTGCAAGCTTGCACTTCGGAGTCGGCGGGCATGCTAGCACGAAATTGAATTGAGGATGCTAACGGTAAACAACATTGTCCTAGCATGCGCGCCGAAGTGTCACTTCGCTACCAGATTGATTGAGGATAGGCCTTAATAGTTAAATTTGTTGGTGTTAAGTTGGCAACAAATTTCTGCTGGAACGAAAATGTTTGACATTTCCCAATAAGGCGATCCAACGAGCTGTCAAAAAAAAGTTCAATATGGAGGCCAATGCCCAGCGTCTGTACTCTGTGAGGTGTTTTTGTTTATACACTACGTTTTATTGCGATTTTTGATTTGTGTTAAGTCTGTAAAGTAGTAAAGTACCGTAGAATGGGGTACCTAATATGAAACACATTTTTAACACAAATGGTAATAACTTTTTTGATAATTATCCGAAAATTTTGTAAAGAACATGCCTGGATGTGGGTTGACTAGGTGCCGCTACTTTTGCTCTCATTTGACAGCCGTTAAAAATAATCAGGGGTTTGAATGTGCTCTAACCACCTCATACTTATAGACCTTGGCCCATGCAAAACTTTGACGACGTATCAAATTCGTTAATCGAAAGCAAAAGTATCGGCCCTAGAGCTATCAAATCCATAACTGAAAAGAAAAAAAAGCTAACCCGCTCCTGGAAAAAAAAAAAATATTTTCTTAGGTGTTTCGTTTTACCCCATGCTCGGGGTTATATGAAATACCAGAAATTTTCTGTAGTAAAGGTTACAAAATCTGGATTTTGTTTCATATTAGACTCTCTTGGGGGTTTTATGAAACATACATATATCATCGTTTTTAAGGTTCTTAATAGATATTTATGTCCGATTGATCAATAAAGTGCTATTTATAGAACAGTTTTCCGTCAATAAAGTAGCACTTTATTGTACTAGTAAAATAAAGTGCTACTTTATTGCCATCCTGGACTACCTGACAAGGTGAAACAGGTCCTGACAACCTGCCAAGGTGAAACAGGTCCTAAAAACCTGCCAAGGTGAAACAGGTATACCTACGCGAATTAAGGTTTGTTCCAGCAAAAAGTTGGAAACATGTTGGTGACATTAACCTAACAGTTAAATTTGTTGGTGACAGATGTTTTTAAGTTGGCAACAAATTTCTGCTGGAACGAAAATTTTTGACATTTCCCAATAAGGCAATTCAACGAGCTGTCAAAAAAAGTTCAATATAGAGGCCAATGCCAAGCGTCTGTACTCTGTGGGGTGTGTTTGTTTATACACTACGTTTTATTGCGTTTTTTGATTTGTGTAAAGTCTGTAAAGAAGTAAAGTGTTAATTTTTTGAAAAATACCTACGTTATATGTATTGTACGTAGTTGTGGGAGCCGTTCTCTCTCTGCAGATACAAAATACAGGTTTTTAACGAAAAAAAAAAAACGATTTGTCTGTACTTCGTAGAGTTTCATGGATTGAGAGAAAGAAAAATCTGATGAAATCCATTTAAAAACCCAAAAAGTCTCTCCACATAAACGTTGTATAGATCCAAGCCATTTACTATCCTCAAATTTTGTTGATACCTTGAATAGCAGACAATAACCTTCAAGATTTGGTTGAGAAAAAACTAAACAGAAAACAAATCCTGGAGAGTACCTAATTATTTAGTAGGTAAAGGTTTGTCAAAAAGAAGTCATACCTTTTGCCAACATCCGGGCTTTCCACTAATAACTTCATAAAATAAAAACTTTCCATTTTAAAATTTGGAAATTATCCTTCCAAACACTTAGAAATCACCTTAAAATACCACAAAATACACAAAAAACAGTTTTTTGATGGAAAATGTCCCAGTTTGAATTAAATAATTTATGGCGTCAATTTCGTTGCTTGCCGCTTGGCATTGGCCGCCATTTTCATTGGATTGCCCTATTCTGTAATGAAAAAACCGATCAAAGGTGGAATCTTGATCAAAGGTGAAGGTCAAAGTTAGGTTAGGAATTAAAATGTTTGAAGAAAATCGACAAGCATTTTGAGCAGTTGCCAACACGTTATAAATGTTTCAAACATCTGCTGAAACAGCTGACATTTGCAAATTGTCACCAACATTTCTTTGCTGGAACGCAAATTTGTCATTGCGCATGTCACAAGCTGCTGCCAACATTTCTGCTAGCCTGCTGGAACAAACCTACTACTTTTTTCATGATTTTTTTTTTAATTTTCAACAAAAACCAGTCGTAATCGTACATAAAATCATGTATATAACGCTTACATAAACAGGCTTTATTGACTCATTATTTAATAGCCTCGCTCGCAAGCTCGCTCGGCCATAAAATTATTCGTACAATAAAGCCTTACTTTATGTACTTGTTATATAAATAGCTATTTCCTACAGCCGTGCGGAAAAATCGATTTTCCGCACTGATATGCGTGCGGAAAATGAGTTTTCCCGCACGGTGCGGTAAAACTTTTTTTTTTGACATATCAGTGCGGAAAAAGTTTTTCCGCACGGCTGTCAGTGCGGAAAAAATTTTACCGCACTGATATGTCAAAAAAAAAAAGAAAAATTTTACATTTTTTCGCCTGTAGGAAAAATATTGTACCTAACACTTGCGGAAAATATTTTTTCCTACGAGCGTGCGGAAGAGTTACTTTTCCGCACGATTTTTCGTTTTGAAAGTTGTACTTTTCCGCACGATTTTACTTTTCCGCACGATTTTACTTTTCCGCACTATTTTTTTACTTTTCCGCACGATTTTTATTTTTACTGAAAAGTGTACCCATATTAAAGTTCGGGGGCGCCCTATTTGGGGGGCGGAGCCCCGCGGTGGCCCCCTATTTGGGGGGCATAGTCCCGCGGGGGGGCCATTTTTGAGGGGCACAGTCCCGCGGGCCCCTTTTTGGGGGGCGAAGCCCTGGGTGCTTCTTTTTGGGGGGGCGAAGCCCCTTATTTGGGGGGCGGGGCCCCTTATTTGGGGGCACAGCCCCGCAGTGCCCCCTATTTTGGGTGGCATAGCCCCGCGAAGGTAGGGAATCCTAACAATTTTTTTGGCCAATTTAGTTATAGGCCAAGGATCATGATAAAAAAATCCGGTTCCATTATTTTTTTGTGTATAAAAAAATCGTGCGGAAAAGTAAAATCGTGCGGAAAAGTAAAATCGTGCTGAAAAGTTACTTTTCCGCACGATTTTTTTATTGCTAAAAATGAAGATATTTAGGATCAAATAAATGATTTATGTTATATATTATTTTATATTATGTGCTATTTTGTACAGGGTGTTTGTTTATAACTGGAACACTCAATAACTTTTTTATTCTTAAGAATAGAGGGCATGTTTAAATTGGAAAATTTCTTAATAAATTGCAATGATCTTAATCGCTACAATGAGATTTTTTTGTCGCCATAAGTATACAGGGTGCGCCAAAAAAGTCATTTTTTCAAATGGAACGCCCTGTATATTTTTGCATTTTTGAAATTCTTAGAAAGTTAGCTTCACAAACATATCAAATATTATTTGGATAACAAAAATATACAGGGCATTCCATTTAAAAATAATACCTTTTTGGCGCACCGTGTAAACCTATGACGACAAAAAAATATCGTTGTAGCGCTTAAGGTTGCAATTTACCAAGAAATTTCCCATCTTAAACATGCCCTTTATTTTCAATAATATAAGAAAGTTACTGAGTGTTCCAGTTATAAACAAACACCTAGTACCATCATTATAAAATTTTTGCGTATTGGAACATTTTTTTTGATAAATAAGATGGACAAAAGCACTCGAAGGAAAAATATTGTACCTAACTCTTACGGAAAATGTCTTTTCCACCCTCGGCTGCATCACCGAACTCCGCTACGCGTCGTTCGGTGAACGGCAGCCGCGTATGGAAAAATTCATTTTCCGCACTTGTTAGGTAAATAGCTATTTTCGAATGAATGCGATACGTCATAGGTTTTGGGACATCAGAAGCACTAAAAATCTGAAATAAAAAATCCAGGGTCGTATTTAAAAAAATAGAGATGATGATGGTGGCCCAAAGACGAAACGTCAGATTATAAATATGATGGTAGCATCTTGTAGGGAAGAAAAAGTGGCTACAATGATGTGATATTTTTATTGGAATATCACTTTAAATAAAGTCAGGAAGAAAACAATTTTGCAAAATTTCGGTTTTTTCCGGATATCTCCGGAAGTATTCGGAATATCCTAAATATCAAAGCGGCATTTTGTTAAGCATCAAATTACGCATCTTTGCCCCCATTTAACCAACCCTGTATATTTTAACGTTTCCGAATTCCCAATGATGTGGCTCGAATTTGAAACACCCTGTACTGTGGGGCGGCAAAAACTTGAATTCTATGTCAGCCTCAACACACTTGTTGATAATGTTCAGTGATAAATGGCTTGACAAATTGTCTCCAATCATAATCTTTTGCCCTTCTAGTCTTCTAAGATATGGATACGCTATTTTATTGAACCAGTCTGAAAATATATCACCATCGAACCACCCATTCTTACTACGATTATAGCAACTACCAGGAGGTCCGTTCATCACCCATTCAGGATAGACATTCTTCGCTCGATAGACGATATAAGGGGGCAAAAAAGTTCCGTCGGCTGCTGCACAAAACATGACCGAGGTCGATGATTTTGAAAAGTCTAGGATTCTGGATGCATGCTTGACACCTCTACGAACAATAACACGTTGCCTTCCAGGATCATCTGTGAGATTGGATTCATCATAATTAATGATGTTTACAGGTGGGACACCTTCAATTAAAGAATGGAGCTCATTGAAATATGCGTTCAATGTTTCAATTGTCAAAGAAGCTCTTCTTCTCTCCAAGTTCTCAGATGCTCGTACGGATAACTGAGGGTATCGTTGTAAGAATAACTTGACCCAGTCATCGCCAGGCAAGTTGTCTCTGAACTGTGTTATGTTCACACCCTTGCGATTCAAGTATCCTTGGGCAAATATTTTTTTCTGAGATTGACAAGAAATGTCAGTATTTTTGACCGGTTGACAGGTCGCAAAACCCAATATTCTGGTATTTTAATTATGTTTCAATAGTTGCTAAGGAATCAATGCATAACAATACGAGAATCACTTTTCCGGCCTAGGCCGGGAAAGTGATTCTCGTACTGCTGAACAATTGGAACAAAAATACAAACGTTTAACAGATGTTTAACCGATCTCAGAAAAAATAGTATGTATATTTCGGTGGAAAACCACATTCTCGGCCTTCGGTGTTTGCCGGCCTCGACTACGCCTCGCCCGTCAACTTACACCGGCGGCCGAGAATGTGTCACTTTTCCACCTAAATACACAATATACTATTATGTCATTTTCAGTCATCGGGTAACCAAAACCAGCCGCTACTAACAAACCATCTCTCAAGGCTTTCTCTTCGGCTACACTATGAACTGGTCTGCCAAGTTTGTCTCCATGTATTCCTCTATATTTCTTGTACCTACAGGGTTGCCTAAGGCACACTAAACCTTTCTCCTGCTTGTCGGAAAGATACATTTTCGTTTACTACGCAGCTACCCAACAAACACGAACTGGCTGGTCCGACAACGGGACGAAAGCGATTTGCCGAACTGCCGTGTGCGGCCCGCCTACGTCGGCCGGCTCGGCGTGTAGGTAGGGCATGTCCGCCAGGCCGTAGGGTGGCTAAAAGTCGGCTAGCCAACCTTTAGCCTCGGCAAAGCTTGGAATAACCGACGACGGGCCGATGGTAGATAGCCGAGCTGGTAGAGGCTCGGTAGGCCATCCGCGGCTCGCAAGGGGCTATCCTCTTATAAACCGCCATTATTATCTGCCAGAAAAAGGCGCAGGCGCCCCGAAACATTTGTATTTTAATCTTTCTATGTTTTCATGAAAACATAAACCTAATTGCCGTAAAAATTAATTCGGAAAAAATCTGCCGTAAATTTTCTCAATTTCTCTACTGGGTTACTTGTCCAACATGGTATATGGTCTTATGTTTAAAGTTGAGAAAATGTACGGTAAGATTTTTTGCAAATTAATTTTCAAGGCAATTCAGTTTTTAAAACAAACAAAAGTATTGATTATCTTTAAAAAAATTGAGATTTGAATAAATCATGTTACCAGTTAAATTCACTTTTTACCTCCTCCCTTATCACATCTCCATGAATTACCAATAGCCCTGGTATTCACACTATGAAAATTAGGTTTTTATTTGAAAAAAAAAAAGTTTTAAATAGGTATAAAAAAGCTGCTTTAATATGTAGAAGTAGATATAAAAAAGAAAACTATTTTCAGCAAACTCTGGTTTATTAGTCACACGACAAAAATAACTTATATACTTGAGATGAAATGAATCTCAATCTTTTAGTAAACTTAGCTGGAAATGTTCTAGAATGTGATAATATCTACAACAAAAAATAAGTTATCAATTCACAATAATATACATAAGGAATGCAAAATACTTACACATATGCAACAAATTATTATACATAGAATAATCGGCTAGAAAAAAATCTCGAAAAAAATACACTGGAATATACTTATTCTAGCTTCCAAAAAAAATACCTATCCAAGGAAAAAGAAGCACAAATTTCTTATACATAGTTCACATCATAACTAGAATGTGTCAATGGGTACACTACAAATGTAACAAAAAAACATAGTTTCTAATAATAGGAAATCAACAATGGCACAGTTTTAAAATTAAATTTTAAATTTAAAAAACAACTAAGGCTCGGTTTATTTACCTTCTGATAACTTTCAGGTACCTTTATTATCTGGCAGAGGTGGACATGACGCAGCAAGCTTGGAAGCAAAACACAAAAATCATCGATAAATTGATAATCAGTATCACTTTAACGGCACACAACTTAACACATTTAAGAACAACGGGGATAATGCAAAGAGAATAAAAAAATTCTTAAAGAAAGTCCTATAAAATATATTATTTTCGAAAAAAAACAAAAACGTCAAGCTAAGCTGAAAGCAAACACAACACACAACACAAATGGACGCCGTGCCGCGATGACAACGATTCGGTTAAGTGGAGAGGGAGACACGAACGCCCTCTCAGCGGTCCGAGTTGTTCATGAAACGGCGCGAAATTCAATCGCGCATGACACGAGGTCCCAGAGCGGTAAACCGCTTCTTAACCGTATGTGGTCCGGAAGATGGACTACGTAACTGGCAAAGCGTACTGCAGATCTGCTTTGGCACGAAATATGGCTTCCCGGTAGCGAGTTTCCGAGTATTAGCCACCTTCGCCCTGAAAGCGTAAAAACCGTTCCCGGTATACCCGAACTGGACCGATGGAGGTCCAGATAATGGCTACATCAGCCACCAGAGTACCGAACGTGCCGGCTGGCGGCCGCTCATTTGCCGACTGCGTTTGGTTTGTTGGGTAATGTATTTTCCATTGCATTTGGATTATAATCCCTCCTTATCTTGCTACCCAACTTTCTTTTATATTTTCGTGGCATGTTTCATATTACCCTGAAAAAGATGATTTTTGTTTCTTTCGCCAGAAAAAAAGATATGGTATAATTTAAATTAATTTTGTTTACATAAGGTGTTAGTGGAGGTTATGAATCGATTTTTTTTTCATTAGAGCATATTTGTAACTATAATAATAAAATCTGTACAGATGAGACTCTATGGGGTTCACAAAAAGTCATATTTTAATAGGATTTTATTTAATTTTTAGAGTGTTCGTAAGGTACTTACCACAAAGTAATTGATCACGAATAGCACTGGTGGTTATCTGTTGTGAACCACAGAAATTTCTTTTCAATGTCAGACAACTGTCAGATGTCAGTTTTCACGCCTAATTTGAAATACATACGTTTGTTTCGTATAACCCCGGGTGTTTCATAATACCCCATTCTACGGTATTGATTTTTGGAAAATGCCTACGTTATGTATTGTACTTAGTTGTGGGAGCCGTTTTAATCGCGACAAAGTCTCGTTTTATGCCGTTCCTACAGATACAAAAAACAGGTTTTTACCGAAAAAAAAAAAAAACGATTTGTCTGTACTTCCTAGACCTTCATGGATTGAGAGAAAAAATCTGATAGAATTCATATTAAAAAACCAAAAAGTCTCTCCACATAAACGTTGTATACATCCAAGCCATTTAGTATCCTCAACCTTCAATATTTGGTTGAGAAAAAACTAAACAGAAAACAAATCCTGGAGAGTACCTAATAGTATATGCCTTTCAGATATTAATGGCGTAGCATCATCCTTGGAAATTTGACAGGTTTACCCTCGTATAATAATGACATTTGATGACTGTAATGTATTGTAATCATGAAGAAGCGTTGAATTACTTTATTAACTAACTTCCAATAAGTATAACTATGACATGACTATGATTAAACTAACTGACAATTATCATGACAAAACTTAAGTGCCTGGTGGCCTTAATATAGGTACGTATGTACCAGGTGAGCAGCAGACATCACACCTCTCACCCCCAAGTTCAAAAATTATCTCTACAAATTTAATCGGTTTGGAGGTTTAATATTTCTGCGAGGTCTGCTCCTCACACTGGAACTATCTATATCTCTAGGTGATCCTGAAAGCATACTTTTATTTTTGTTAGGTTTTTCTGAACTGTTTTCTGCATTTTGATTCGCCAACGGACCTGCACTTACATCCTGAGAAACCGCACTAGACTTATTTTCTAAATTCACAAGAGAGGGATGGGGTGCATTTTCACTATTAACAACTGTGTTCTCAGAGGACGTGACATTCTGCTCAAAATCGCTAAGGCTTAAGGCTTTGTCTAATTTCAGGATTGGATATCTCCGGACTGCAATGTGTTTCAATGTTGCAAGCTATATCTGTTTTCTTACTCTCAGGAATATCTAACCCCTCAAAAAACTTGCCCAATTTGATCATCTGATTCGAATGCCTAAACCACCTTAATCTACTATCCTCTAAAGGACTACAAACATAGCTTTCACGGCCCAATACTTCCTTTACAATTGCCTTCGCCCATCCAGGTTTATTTGTAATACGATAATCTTTAACATAAACCAATTCCCCTGCTAAAAAAATCACATTCCTGTTACCATTATGAAACTCAATTTGTTTCTGCATATTTTTTTCTGAAACTGGTCTAGTCAAAAAATCAAGTCTTGTCCTAATTTTCTGCAAAAACATCAACTTGGAAGGGGTTTCCCCTGTTAAACAATGAGGAGTATTTCTATATGAAAACAAGTATTTACTCACCACAGTCTCCAGAGTTTGGCCCTTATTTTTATTATTGTTAAAGTACTCGAAGTATCCATTTTATTCATTTTATAAACCTCTGGCCATTTAGAGTATGAATCGACAATTAATAAATAAACTTCATTTTTAAACGGTCCCAAAAAATCTAAGTGTAGGTACTCGATCAAAGACATACTTTCCTTCAGGAAACTTAATGGGATATACCATCGTCACCAAAAGTATCTGGGACACAAATAATGCATAATAATCTCCTGGACTAATTCTACTGTCATTCATTTCAATGCATTTGATTCATAGTTTGACAAATATTTGACAATAAAATTCATGTAATAGGACAAGAGCTAATGTGATGCTGTCCCAGTTACTTTTGATGACGATGGTACCTTATTGGGTGTTCGTGAATTTGACATGCACGCATCACAATTTTTAACAAAGTCCTCAATGTGCTTGTCTACACAGGCCCACCAGGAATATTGCCTCGCCAACGACTTCATTCTTACCACACCATTGTGAGCGCCATGCACTTCCTCCAACAACTGCTTTTTAAATTTCTCAGGAATTAAAACCCTATAGCCCCACATAACCAAACCATTCTCGATACTCAATTCTAAACGCCTATGATAAAATGGCTTAAGCTCCTCAGCTACCAGATTAGGCCATCCATCACGCACATACAAATAAACCTTGCTTAGCAACAGATCCCTCCTAACCTCCTTTCTAAGATCGTCAGAACTAATAGGCAACTGGTCCTCCACCAAGAAATGAAAGTAATCGGCATCTTCATTATTTGTCTCTACAACTGTAAGTGGAAATCGAGATAGTCCATCGGCTCCATTATTTTTCCCAATAATATAGTGAAATTTATAATCAAACCCACTCAAGAAAAACGCCCATCTCTGAAGCCTCCCCGCAGCCATCTGAGGTACTCCCTTGTTTTCTCCAAACAAAGCCAATAATGGCTTGTGATCTGAGCATAATAAAAATTTATTGCCCATCAAATACTGATAATATTTTTTGACCCCCCAAAAAATTGCGAGAGCTTCCTTGTGTATAACTGAATAGATTTTTTTTTGCTTTGTTCAAAATACGGGATGCAAAACTGATTGGTTTTTCAGAGCCGTCAGGATACATGTGAAGCAATACAGCTCCTATGTCCACACCTGAAGCATCGCAAAAACCAGTTTAACAGGCATTTCAGGATCGAAATAAGCCAAACTTTGTTCGGAAGAAATGACGCTCTTAACATTCATAAAAGCTCTCTCACATTCCGATGACCGAACAAATTCAACACCGTTTCTCAATAACCTGTAAAGAGGATTCAATATGGTAGATAGGTTAGAAACAAATTTCCCATAATAATTTATCATGCCTAGAAATGCCTTTAGTTCTGTTACATCCGATGGCCTAGCAACTTCTCTCATAGCCCTAACTTTCTCCGGATCTTTATGTAAACCTTCCTTGTCAATTATATGCCCCAAATATTTTATTTTAGATTGAAAAAATCTACACTTGTTTAAATTTAAACGAAATCCCGCTGTACTCAAACGATCAAAAACCTGTCAAATTTTTTAAATGTTCCAGTCGATTTTTCCCCGTTACAACAATGTCATCCAGAAAGTTGATTGTACCAGCTGCACCTTGCAACACCTTTTCAACAACTTTTTGAAATATCGAGCAGGCTGGCTTTGTTCCAAAAGGCAAACGATGGACCAAATAAATACCCCGATGTGTACTCCATGCTAATAGTTTTTTGATCTCCTCTGTAAGCACCAACTGATTGTAAGCTACTGAAAAATCAAGTTTAGTATAATGTTCCCCACCTTGGGGTGCTGTAAACAATTCATCTATTTTAGGAAGAGGATGCTTATTATCCTCTAGAAATTTATTTACAGTCGTTTTGTAATCAGCACACAGTCGAATCTTACCATTTTCCTTATCCACCGGAACCAATGGAATACCCCATTCTGAATTTTTAACCAAAGAAATGATACCTTGTTTTTCTAACTCATCCAGCTCAGAATTTATTATTTTTTTGAAAGCAAATGGAATAGGGCGAGGCTTACAAAAAATTGGTTTTGCTCCTGGTACTACTTTAAGGGCAATAGTTTCATATTGATAACACCCTAATTCAGCCTTGAACAAATTATTGTACCTTTCTAACAAAATTTGTATGTCCTTATCAATCTTGACTTCACCCTTAACCATATTGAGCTGAATGTCATTCGCTCTTTCTTGAAAATTAAATTTGAGTCCAAAAACTTTACATAAATCTCGACCAAACAAAGGTGTTGAACCATTTTTAACAATTATTAATCTAAATTTTTCTTTAACTTGATTGTTATATATAATTTTGACAAAAATTTGATCTTTAGGAATGATAATAGTACTACCATCGTAACATCTAAATCTGACAGAAGTAGGGTGCAAAACACAACCATAGAATTTTGCTCTAAAAAGTTCTTCCGGCAACACAGATAAAGCCGCACCCGAATCCAACTCCATGAGAATCTCTTTGTTATTTATAATAACATTTAATTTAATAGGATTAACATAATTTGTATTATTCACATAAAACATGTCGATAAAATCTAGGCCTCGTGTCACCCTCAGATTCAACAAAATTTGTTTTAACAGAGCAAACCCTAGCCAAATGGCCCACTTCTTTACATATTTTACAAGTATACTGCTTGTACTGACATCTGGCAAAATTATGATTACCTTTTCCACAGCTTCTACATACCTTAACATTCACCCCTCCTCCTGATGATTGGTTAACATTCTTCTTATTCCTATTTCCACGCACATTTTCGCTTGATTGCCTCAGACTCTGGGACTTATTTTGAGATTGCCCCAGCTGTAATTTATTTACTGGAAGTGGAACATAGGAAGGTACTACCGCAGTTTTTTTTTTTAAAGCCACTTCTAGTAATTCTTCAAAGGTTCGGGTATGCTCCTCTTCGCAAACCCGATCTGACACAGGACCCTTACATCAGTGGCGACGCGTGACTTGCAGTCTGGGGGGGGGGGTAATGGGAAGATGCGACCCCCCGCTAACGCGCCGCAGGCGAAATTTTTTGCCAATTTCAAGGTCATTCACTTTTCCAGAACAATAATTTCCTTTGTGAGGAAAATAAAACAAAAAAAAAAGTATTTTCTTTAATATTATTATGTATTTTCTTTTGGGCATCGTAATTTTTCCCTTGAATTTTGGATCCTGGGGGGGGGTAATTACCCCCATTACCCCCCCCCGACGCGACGCCCTTGCCTTACATAAACCCGAAACAAATCTGTCCTTCAGAATGTCATTCAACAAATTACCAAACTTACAGTCGCTGGCTTTATTTTTAACGCGTATATACCATTGACGAACTGATTCATATTCAGTTTGTTTCAGGTCATAAAACTCAATTCTTTCCTTAAAAACTGAAATTCGCCTTGAGAACTGCCTTTTGAGAATGTTACAAAGCTCCTGATGATTTTTTCACTTTGGTAGAAGAGGATCACAGACATCCCTTAATATTTTTTATGCCTGTTCACCAATAAGAGTTAAAAGTACAGGTACCTTTTTATCATCTTCAACATAATTTGCTGCAAAATACTGGTCCAACCTTTCTTCCCATGTGTTCCAATCATCGCCAAAATTATATTCGGCCATCGATCCAATTGCCGTTCGAAAAACTGTTTGCTGATGTATGAACGGTGGAACATCGGCATCCTGTTGATGTGCCATTGTATTTCCTGAAAACCTTTGAGTTCGCCTTGAACCTTGAACTGCACCGCAAATTGTCAATGTATAATTAATTAACTTTTTACCTCGTCGCCATTGTAATGTATTGTAATCATGAAGAAGCGTTGAATTACTTTATTAACTAACTTCCAATAAGTATAACTATGACATGACTATGATTAAACTAACTGACAATTATAATGACAAAACTTAAGTGTCTGGTGGCCTTAATATAGGTACGTATGTACCAGGTGAGCAGCAGACATAACAATGACAATAGCTATTTATACAATAAGTTACGAAATGAGCGTCTTTTAGGCACGCGACGTGAAAATTGTCCAACGAGGCAAAGCCGAGTTGGACAACACGTCGAGTGACTAAAAGACATCGTTTCGTAACGTATTGTATACAAGATTTTTTCTACTGGCATTTTATAATAAAAAAACACAATTTTATTTCATGTGAATAAGTCGATTACACCCAAAATCTTTGTTACCTGCTTTTACTTGACACCTGACACTTTTCATGCGATTTTCTTTTCAAAATTCGACATCAATAATTAAAATCCTAGAAAGTAGGTAATGACACAAACTTCTGTTTTGAGTAACCCAAACGTTCAATTCAGTAATTCCATTTTCAATATTCATAATAAATACAAAACAAAATTCAAATATGTGTTTAGTGTGTTTTTTATTTCTGAATAATGAATGACACTTTTAGGCACTAGTGCTTAAAAATTACTTTTACGCACTCATAAGTCACTTTTACGCATTCAAAAGTCACTTTTACGCACTGAGTGCCTAAAAGTAACTTTCACGCACTCAGTGCCTAAAAGAATGTCGTTTCAAAACTGAAATGACAATCGAAAAGTTGCTATTATGAAACGTCAGTAGAAAAAATATTTTTTTTATGAAACAGAAAGCCGAGTTGCCAGATTGTGTAAAAAATATTAATTTTCAAAAAATTGGGTACGTTGTAAGATTATTTAATTTATTTGAAATAAAATAAATCGAACGTACCATAACAGTAAGCTTAACAGCATAAATATGTTTTCGCAGTAACATTTTTTTTGGGGTTGGTCGAGTTTGGTCCAACAAAGATAAGGCTGCTGGTTGTAAGAAATGGCTTTACATCTACATTTAAACTATACCTACCCCAAATATATCTGGTGTAATTGGACTTCAATTATTATTCCTTGAAGAACCTCTGGTTTGTTTTTCTGGAAATGGCCATTACATTTTATTATTTTCTCTTGTAAAATTATTTTGGGCATCTTAAATATGAAATAAATTTGACAAGATAGGCCAGAGAATTTTAATACCGCGACACTTACGAAATTATGTAAAACACGCTTAAAACTGTCTGGAAATTAATTTGACATATACTGTCATTATTATACGAGGGTCGACCTGCCAAATTTCCAAGGGTAATGCTACGCCAATGATATCTGAAAGGCAAATAGATAAAGGTTTGTCAGAAAGAAGTCATACCTTTTGCAAACATCGGGGTTTTCCACTAATAACTTCATAAAATAAAAACTTTCCATCTTAAAATTCGAAAATTATCCTTTCAAACACTAAAAAACCACCTTAAAACACCACCAAATAAAATTAAATTTATGGCGCCAATTTCATTGCTTGCCGCTTGGCACTGGCCGCTATTTTCATTAGATTGCTCTATTCTGTAATAATTGAAAAATCAAAAATCGATCAAAGGTGGAACCTTAATTAAAGGTAAGTTAGGTTAGGAATTAAAATGTTTGAAGAAAATCGACAAGCATTTTGAGCAGTTGCCAACACGTTATGAATGTTTTAAACATCTGCTGAAATAGCTGACATTTGCAAATTGTCACTAACATTTCTTTGCTGGAACAAACCTAGTGACTCAGCCTGTACATACATACACAATTACCTATTTCTTTTTATACTATAGGTAGCTGTGGTAAAACATTGATATGTGTATGTATTCATTCATTTCAATTGAGTGAGAGTTTTGAATACTTTTTCTCATGGAATTTACCTGAAAAATTAACCGTTGTAACATTTCTGCTCTCATTTTTTCATCTGGGATGAATGAGATTTATTTATGTAAATAGGCAAATTATTCTAAAATTTCACATCAAATTACCAAGAATTGGAAATATGAATTTTGAAAATTATCATCTATTCGAAATTAGGATACAATAAAGTAATAAACACATTATATGATTGGAAATAAATTCATCTCATTTATTTTATGAACATTTTTGGCGATAAACTATGCTATAATTCATCCTTTGATCTAGTATTTTGACTCTGCTGTAGTGAGTTCGACTGTAAATTTCTCCAAAATTTGGCTCTTTCCAAGAACAATCCTTGGCTCATTCCAGGTGATTTGGCATCAATGCGGTAATACTGCATTTCATCCGCATTCACGGGTTGCCACTTTGCTCGAATGATGTCTGAATCGGAAAGATCTGGAGTAGGATCTCTAAAGAAGAAAGAAAAAGGTGTACATTTTTTATAGATTTTGCTGGTAATTAGGTAAGTCAATGAAAAAAACATTTAGAAAATAAAGATTGCGTTTACCCTGTGCGTGCAAAGTTTGCAAATAAACTTGTGAATAATTTGGCTACGTATTTATCATCGGAAGTTGGTTTTTTGTCTGGAAATAGTTCGTCTCCCACAGGAAATAAGTATTGGAGATCATCGGCATGACATACACCTGAAAATTATAAGCACTTGAACACTTGACTATTGAAAAAAATCTCCTCCTATTTTCAGATTGAGTCAGTCAGATAATGTAGCAAATTACCAGATAACATGGTTCTCTTTTAGATGGAGAAGAGTCCTGCCTAATAAAAGGAGTAGCCCATGAGTAGTTGTACAGCTTACAATTTAGTTCCAAAAGAGATTGGAAATTTTAAATAAGCTAAGTGTAGCAAAAGCGAAAACCATATAATGATTAGTTATGCTGATAATGATTATCGACTTTGGAACAAAGATAATCTAAGAATGATAACTACCTACGTGGAAGAAATGTTATAATTTGATGAAAAAATAAACATTGTAACAAACGAAACTTGAGACGCCCCTGGATTGCGGTGCGAATGACAATCGACCGAAAGGGGGAGTGAGTCACAGAGTCAGTAGTCAGTGTCAGTATTGTCAAAATTCATTGTGCTGGTGACGGTGAGTCGAACGGAAGTCGACGCCATTCTGTTTGGTCTACATGGTTCTGGCTTACGTTTTATTGTTTTTATTATGTGGCCATGACAATGTGTTAACAAATGTTCAATTCAGAAGACACATTAAAGTAGTCACAGAAAGTAGTTTCTAAAATTTGTTCAATATATGCGTGTTTGATTAGAAAGGGGTAAGAATTTCATTTAGTTTCCTGGAGACCATGAAGTACTCATCACACTGGCGCCCAACTTAGTGGCCAGGAAACTGTTGTGATTTGTTACCTAGGAAGATGTATTTTTGTATTTACCGGATTCTTGGACATTTTGTGACAAATGTACGTGGCCGGGTTGTGAGTCGTTGTGATTTATTTGGACATGCGGACAAAACAGGCCGTTTCTGAAAAACTTTCCACATGGATGACATGCCGCCAAACGCACTATGTACCATGTCTACCATCGACTTGAGATCAGGTTAGCACCAGGTTGTGCACGAATCAAATCGTCACAAGACTGCTTTTGTGTCGCCTTTCAAGACATATTGTAACACGCGCAGCCGTTTGACCTTAAAAATGCGCTGGCGTCCTTCCAACGGCTAATCGATCGATTCCGGAATGGATTGACAGCGGCAGTAGTTCAAGCGTACTAGGATGATCTTATTATCCTTTCCAGTTCATTTTGAACACTCGTAGAGAATTTAAAACTGGCGTTGGATAGACTTGAACAGTTCAAGCTTTCGTGCGAATCGCGAAAAATGCGTGTTCGCGTGCTCACGTGCGCACAAGTGAAGTATCTCGGACACTTAAGAGGACTCTTCCACAAAATTGGTTGAATTGGCCAACAGGAATATTAAGGTCAGAGTCGCTATCTTTGTCATCTTGTCTGAACGGTTACCGCGATGATTAGATTTGTCATGAGCTCATAGATATGTGCGAATCCACCGGACGGAGCGCTGCGTATTTGAGTTCCTCGTGATAAAAAAGGCGAGACGTATCCCTGTTTCGGTTGGGTGATAAATTTTGGATCACTATTCAGGCACTCATAGTAATGCTGCAAAGGGAGTAACATGTTACCCAGAACGTGACGGCCCATATAAGATCTTTCTTTGAGATCGTTTCTCCTACAAGCTATCAAGTAGCCAATCCCGAAGATCCAACCATGCCATTGGGGATCTATATCATGTTAGAAGTTTCGAAGTTTGAATCGTGCAAATGTAACTGACGAAGAATTGCTAGTTGTCCCTTCAAGGAAGTGAGGCACACCCAAAAAATAAAATACGTACCTACTAGCTAATTCTGGTCCCTTTTCCAGACGATTTCGTGATCAAGGGGGGAAGTGTATAACAAACAAACCTTGAGACGCCCCTTGATCGCGGTACGAATGACAATCGGCCGAAAGAGGGAGTCAGTAGTCAGTGTCAGTATTGTCAAAACTCATTGCGCTCGTGAGTCGAATGAAAGTCGACACCATTCTGATTGTTTCAGTTTACGCGCGTTTCATTGTGTTTTTTTTTTTTTTTTGTGGTCATGACAATGTGTTAGCAAACGTTCCATTCAGAAGACATTTTTAGTAGTTTCTTGCAAAATTTATTCAATATATGCGTGTTTGATTAAAAAAATTCCTGGAGCCCTAGAAGTAGGTACCTAGTACCTATCACAACATGTAATTAGGTATATACATTTTTCTGATATTCATTTTGAAAATCCTGAACCACAAATTAAGTCAAAAGACTAATATAACATACATGCAATGAACAAAAAATTAGCTGTAAAGAAGTAGGTGGATAAGCCAAAAAATAAGGAATATCGTATAAAACGTATAAGAAATACTAACATACCCAGCCCACCTCAACGACTATGATTTGATTCAAATTCAGCTTATAACAATGTTGATTTATTTGCTGTAGGTACCATCAATCAACAGGATATTTTATGTCAGATGTGCCACAAACCTATTCAGGCGCTACAACAACAGATAGAGGATGGAAAGATGCAGTTGGGGAGAGAGAAGACTGTAAAACATTGAACCAGTGGAAGAGCCCAAAGATATGGAAATTCTAGACTCGAAGTATCAGTTAAGTGAAGAAAATGATGTCTAAAGAATCCATATAGATGCAAATCACGAATTTCGAAAGCCGGTCCTATTGGTCAGCCCACTGTCAAGAAAAGTGACATCTGCCAGAGTTCAATATTTTACGAATTCACAAAATTTGAAATTTAGGGGACGGAAGAATTGGAATTGGTTTGATATTTTACGATATTCGTTGTGGATTTTATGTCTGCGCATGTATTCATTTGTATTTCATAAATCCTTTTTTTTTTTGTCTAGTCTCATTTATTGGACTAAATTATGCCATGCTCCTTGCATTTAGGCACCTAATTTCTTTCTTGCGAATTCCAACAATAAAGTAGTGCCAACACTTCAGTGTGTCATCGAAAAATGAGATGAATATTCGTAGAATAACTTCGAAATTCGTGTCTATATGAAATTCGCATTCCATTCGTAATTCGTGATTCGCATCTATGAACTACGCTTGCACCTGTCGCCAGAATCGCATGTAACATATTTTATATCCTACTGAACTATTAAAACCATATAATACCTTGGTTACGATAATCATAAACAGGGTCTTAACTCCCAAGGGAGTTAAGGATTTTCATAACTCCCAAGGGAGTTAAGGAAGGGAATTAAGGATATCATAACTCCCAAGGGAGTTAAGGATTTCCATAACTCCCGCTTTTACGTTGAATAGGTAACACTTTGACAAAAAATAGAAATTTTGAATTATGGCTTATTCCTTTATAAAAATAGACAGAATACAGTAAATTCAGTAGGATATAAAATTATCTATGTACCACGGGAATTATCAGGAGTTAATACCCACGGGCAATTGGTGTCCCTCGGGCCGGAGGCCCTCGGGACACAAACGTTGCCCTGGGGTATTAACACCTGCATAATTCCCTTGGTACATAAATAACTATTTGTCACTCATGAAGTATGATTTGTTTGTTATTCAGATTGATGTCGAATCAGCATTTTCAAATGGAACACTGATAGATCCAGTTTTTATGGATCTCTCCTGAACGGCTTAAACTCAGATAGGATTCAAATTTATTTTTTAACCTATTATAGACTTTTTACCGGTGTGCATGGGTCGCTAAGATATTGGAAGTGTTTGTTTAATGACAATCCAGCAATTTAACAAGGCTGCTTCCAGCGATCCAGGATTTATATATATTTATACTTTCTCAAGCTCTAGAAAAAAATCAGATGCTGTGAAAGCAGGTTTGCTAGGACAGTTAAAATAAATTCAGTCTCGTTTTGTTCTCGCCAGAGTGTAGTCGGTTGGCGGAAGAAGCTACAAAGCTTCACCGGGTGGTGCACTGGAGGCGTGTTGAGGCCAAATTCGGGTGCCACCGCGAAGAAGTACCGAGATTCCAGAACAGCAAACTGGAACAAGGTGGATTAGTGACGTGGAAGGGTTGCTCCACCTCTTTTAATTAGCCCCGGACGCAGTTGAGTTCCGTTGGCGCCATTTTAGCGATAAGACACGTAGACACGTTGCAGAAAAACACTTCATAACCTCAAAATTTATAAAAAAATATAATTAAAAATTAACATTAAAGATAACATTATGGAAGACATAGGTAACACTCAGACGTACTAACCAGTACATCTTCTATAGTAAAACCAGACTGGTCGGTGGTCTAGGAAGACTCGAGCTCACAAAATCCAAAGAAGAAGAGGAAGTAGAAATAAAAATATGAACTAGATAATAAATAATTAGAGTATAGGATGCAGTCTTTGTAAAGCGAAGCAATATGATTAAAAAAATTATGAACAGGTTTTTGATAGGTGATGGTGACTGTAAACCGCATGAATCACCCATGCAGTCAAAGACATTGAAACAAAATCCAAAAAGCATCGTATACGTATATGTCCTTGAAAAGCTCTGTAATCCAAGTTGATTCACAGTCAATTCCAGCCTTCACCAACAGTAACATGTATCTATTGGTATTAAAAAGGTTTCACCATTCATTATTTCAATGACTTACCATAGTCTACATCTCCACCTCCAAACATTTTCGTGAAGCTAGCCACACCTCGATGTCCAAAAAGATAATAATAAACTGGCTGGTTAGTATAATTCGTGTGAAGCTGTACAGTTTGATCGGAGCAGCTGAGAAACCATCCATCAGTATACATCTAAAAATCGTGTGATCTAAATTATTGTTATTGTTATAAATCTCTAGAAGTTTGGGAAATTGTGCACAATTTTGTAACACTGCCAGATAACTAGAAAACGATAATTTTACCGTACAAAAGTCCAGCTAATTCGGAACAAATGGGGTCGAATTATCGAATGTAATACCACAAGAGGTTTCAGGATTACCGGATAATACTTTTACTCCGAAGGAGGAGTGGTGTTGCTTGTAACGCGTTGAGTGTCAGGTAAAAGTATTAGGTAATCCTGAAACATCATTCAAAAGGTTATACAACGAACTAAACTTTAATGCTTCGAAATTTAAAAAAATTCTATAATAGAATTTGCTATAAATGCCACCAAGCGCGATAATCCCAAAAGGTTTATCACTTATTAAGCCTCTCGTGTCATATGGGAATAATGTACAGTGAGTTGTATAATCTAGACAATCCTAGAAGCAACGACGCGCTATAAAGCGGATTTGGCCACCGAGAAAAAAAGATTGTGTGACAGTTGTTAGTGGTCGTTGGCATCAGAAAACTCGTTTCATTGAATATTTTCCGAAGGATGCTTTTCCTTCAACAATTTTATTACCGCGCTCATCATAATTATTTTTACGCGAATAAGTTAATATTCGGATAATTAGTGGAACGCGTGTTTATAGAAAGATAGTGTACGATTTAAATAGTTTCATCGCGATTTTTGTGTTATTCTTTAGCAAAGGTAAATTAATTTTGGAAGATTAGTCTCATTCATATAGGAACCCGCATACATGACAATTAGTTTCAGAAATGGGATAAGTGCGTGAAGAGTTTTTCGTCTATGGTGAAAGCAGGAAGAAGAACACACGACAGAGAGAAAAAGAGGAACAAGAAGACGACACAGAGAAAAACAGGAAGAACATGATCGGCTCCAGAAAACTTCACAATAACAAAAAAACAAACGACTGAAAAACAAAACAGAACCGGAAACAAGGACGGCCAGATATTGAAAGGGTCGCTGGATTATCTCAGACCATTCGACAAGAAGTTAAAGGCGAAATAGAAACAGTTCAAAATTCCTCGGGGTATTCATCTAACATTGAAGGGGTCTTTGACAAAACCACCTTTCAAAAAATTATCCACTCGCTAACAGAAGGGAATACCTACTCTGGAAACTTTCCGGTTTGATATTACATAGGAGTGCTTTTCAAAAGAATCATACAGAATAGATAAGTTTGCAGGATATCAACATTAAAGGAATGGTCACAAGAGGCTTTCCGCAGGGAGGCGTGCCTCTTCTATGGAACATGGTTCTGGACAGTTTTATTGTCCACCTAAACAATGACAACCACTACATAGTATAGTGACTTGTCGCCCAAAAATGGCTTGATACTTCGATTTTTGAGTAAAAGCAAGTCCTTTTCATAAGTGAAAGAACATGTCAGAATTAGTAGATTTTTGAACAGACCCATCTCAAAAAGTCATACCGACCCCCTCTCCACCCCCCTCAAATTTGATAAGTGTATTGTTTTAGTTTTTATTATTTTTCTCGAAAACGGTAAAAGATAGAAACGTCATTTTGGTGCCATTCGATAGAGCATAAAATTCTGCATAGTGGTTGTGACCTTATTTTTGTTTATGTTTTCAAGGTAAGGCCCCACAAGAACAAAAATGTGGTGGGGGGCAATCACAAAGACACGTGTTGATCAATATCATTAAAACCCCTTGAAAACAAAAAAAAATTGAAGACACAAAAAATTAAGAATAAAGTTTTCTCTATCGATTGGTATATAACTTTTATTTCTTATGTTTTGAAATAAAGCCACCAGTGGCGTACAAAAAAGTAGTGGAGTAAGAGGAATGATTAAAAATTAATATTTTTGTTTATATTTTGAAGTGATTTATTTATTTTATTGTATGTAAGTTATATTAACCAATTGCCATGCTGATTTATAATCAATTATCTATTTTTTATATGCTTTAATGTGCTTACCCCTTTCCTCTAGGACTTTTTAAATACATTGTTGTAAAGTAAACATCAAATTGCTATGTCGGCATTAAATGTTTATTTAAGCCGATGCCGTCCCATAAGGAACGTTCATTTGTTTTCTGGCTTTAGCCTGTAGCAATTTGATCCGAATATTTTCTTTTGTCACCTCTGTATTTTAATCAATAAAATAAATGTTTTTTAAAATACAAGTTTCTGAATCGAAAATATAATTGGCGCAGTCGTTCGGATGCTCAGAGTGCTTAAGTTTCGGGAGTTGTAACATTCGTAATCCGTCGCGAAAATTTCAAAAGACTGAAGAAAGTTCGAAAAAGTGAATTCGTCGGAAAAGTGAAATTTGGATTATTAGTGCTGCTATTAAACGTTCCAGATACTGTCCACTTCGAATTGGTTAACTGAGTAAAAGGAATAACAAGAAACAACGTGTGAAGAAAGACTACTGTTATTAGCTTTGCCTAGTAAGTACAACCTTTCTCTTTATACATTTTGTAATTGGTGTTCCATAGTTAAGATTTTTGGATTTTTGATCCTTTGTAATTTCTAATTTTTGACTTACTGAGAAGACTTAAATTCAGATTTTTGTTCTTTTGCAATTCCAAAACGGTTTGCTGAAAAGACTGAAATTAAAAAAATAAAGAGTAACAAAGAATTTACAAACCCACAACAACTTTTAATTTTAAAGAAAAAGCAACGCATAAGAATGAATAATTAATTATAATTTTAATTTTAAAACAAAAATAAAAACTTTTTAATTTTGAATTTTTCTAAATTTTCAAAATAATTTCTTTTAAAAATTCAAAGAAATATATATGTCAGATTCTGAAGAAGAAATCGAGAATCTTTTAACTCAATTTAATTTAACTCATCTTTACAATCCTAATTCAAGAAGTAACAACCAAAATCAAAGATCAACCGTAACAATGAGTGAAAATTTAAAATCAATTGTACAACTAATCAAACCTTTCAGTGGCGAAAGCCAATATTTAGAATATTTCATAAGAAATATCAATGAATTTTATCAAACTTACTATACTGGTGAAAATGCTCAAAAAGAGTATGTGGTTACCGCCATAAAATCAAAATTAATAAATGACGCAGGAAATTTTCTTATGGCACGTCCTGATTTACAAACATGGATAAGAAGCGTTAAGAATTAAGATAAGAAGAATAAGAGAAGCGTTAAGAATTAAGTATGGTGATCAATATTCTAGACAGAATTTGGTACAAGAGCTTATGTATACCACTAAAACTAATAAAGAAACTATTATTGAGTATTTGGATAAACTAAAAGGTTTAGTTCAAAGAATTACATCTAAAATCATGTGCAACCCGAATTTAACGGTAGTTGCAAATGTCTTAATTGAACAAAACGAAATTATTGCTATTCAAAATCTAGTCACTAATTCGCCAACCGAATTAAGAACAATTTTAATGGTTCAAAATCCACAAACGTTGGATGCAGCTAACAAATTTGTGTTAAATTATCAACTAGCTGAAAACCACATGAAATTTAGTAGAGGACTTACTCATTCTACTAGTCAAAATCAAAATCAAAATCAAAATTTTTCAAATTTCAGAAATAAAAACACGCAATTTCGTTCACAACAAACCTATACTCAACAAAAACCTCTATATACACAAAAAACATCGTATGTACCACAGAAACCACAGTTTCCATCCCTACCTATTAATATACAACCTAAAAAGGACTATGTACCAACAAAATTTCCTACTAGTTCAGGAACTTTTGGCAAAAACTACAATAATGCCTTTCGAAAAAACACTAATCAACAATTTTCGAAACCCACACCTATGTCCGGTGTTTCAGTGCAACCAAGAGCACAAAATCAACATCAATGCCCTTCTAAATATACAATCGAAGAAATTAATAATATCTTTGAAATCGAATTGCCTGAACCTGATGAAAATTTCGAAAATGACGAATGTTCTGAAAATCAAAACTATTATGAAGAGACAAATTTTGAAGAAAATCAAGTCGCAACTGAAGACGAAAATTTTCAGTTACAAGCCTTGGATGCAATGAGTCAGCATTAACTTTAAATGCTTATCAAATCAACCAACTGCCTTTTATTCAAATAGACTATCCACCGTGTAAATTATTAATTGACACAGGAAGTCATGCCTCTTTAATAAGACCCTCAATAGCAGAAGAATATTTTTCAAATTCTATAATTAATTCAAGAAACAAGCTAACTACTTGCATGGGTACAAGAAAAACGTATGGAAAAATCAATATCCCAATTTTACAAGAATATAATATTCAAAATAACATTGAAATGATAATGTATAATTTCCATGACTATTTTGATGGAATTATTGGAATCAAAGCATTACATGAAAATAATTTAAATATAAATTTTTCTAATATGCTTCTTTCTAATAATAAAACAACAATTCCGTTTCAATATAGAACAGATTTCGAAAATCAAAATTTTGGGATTCCAAGCAACTCAATTCAAGTATGTTATTTCAATACAAATATAGCTGATGGCATTGAAATACTTACACCACCGATAAAAAATGAAACGTATTATATACCATCGACAATAGCCACAGTCATAAACGAGACCGTAGCTCTACACCATTTCCAGAATTATTTCACACTAGTGAAATTTGATTTCAAATTAATGAAAACTAAATTCACATCAGTGAAATCTAATTTCGCTCAAATGAAAATTGATTTCAAAGTAACGAAAACTAATTTCTCACAAACGAAATTTGATTTCACATTTGTGAAAATGAATTTCAAACTGACCCTAATTAATACTCATTTTTCAAACATTTATTATTTTAATTTGAAAAAAACATCAACAAATGTTATTTATTTCACCGTAATGAAATAAACCCAATGAGTTCACATAACGTAAAATACAATGAAGGGGGTGATTCGTCGGTTGGGACAAATAAAACTTAAAAGGCCTGTTAAGTCTTTGCCAACGTTTCAATCAAAAGTTTAGGGCTTCATCAGGGCTTAAATATATATTAGGAACATCATAAAAGTGCTAACAAAAAACTGAAGTGTACTTAAAAAATTATGTGGATAGAATTATATAAGACAGTGCGAGATTTTTCAGGATGGAACATTCAAGTGCACATAACCAAATCACAATACATTGATAAAATTGTAAAAAGACAAATTTTTTAATATTTTTTTTGTCCTAACCGACGAATCATCCCCTTCATTGGATACCGGTAGGACACAAACTTCCCTTAGATAAAATACAATCATGAAGCAATTAACAATAATAATTATAAATTATTAAAATAAATTGAACTTCAGTTGAATCTTCTCACTCTTGAGATAGCTGCATTATTTATTTAAATAATTCATAATTATTTCATGATTGTATTTTATGTTACCTAAACTACAGTTTCCTAAACTCACTAGGTTTATTTCATTAGGCTGAAATAATAAATGTTTGAAAAATAAGTATTAATTAGGGTCAGTTTGATATTCATTTTCAAAAATGTGAAATCAAATTTCGTTAGTGAGAATAGTTATTTATGCAACAAGTGTGTAAAGTGAACCTTTTTTCACGAATGTGAATTTTGACGCACGAGCCGAAGGCGAGTGCGACAATCACATGAGTGAAAAAAGGTGCTTTACGCACGTATTGCATACAAAATTTTTTCTACTACCAATCAAATATGTGTAAAAAATTAAATTTAGACTAGTGCGTGAAGTAATTTACCAGAAAAATACCAAATTGACAGTGTCAACATCTGTCATTGACATTACTTTACGCACTAGTGTATGAAGTGAATTACTTTACGCACTAGTGCGTGAAGTGAAATTTTACGTCTTCTGAATAGTGCGTGAAGTGAGTACTTTACGCACGGTAGTAGAAAAATTAGTTTTCGTTACTTTGAAATCAATTTTCATTTGAGCGAAATTAGATTTCACTGATGTGAATTTAATTTTCATTAATTTGAAATCAAATTTCACTAGTGTGAAATAATGCTGGAAATGGTATAGAAGTAGATAATTTAATGAATAAGCCTATTATTGTTCCATATAACATAAACAACTTAGCGGAAATAAGTTTACCTTACGCAGACGAACAGTTTGAGATATTTAATATAGAGCAAATGACTTTATTAGAAAATGCTGAATATGCAAATGACCCCATTAGGTCGTTGCGTATTAATCATTTAAACTCAGAGGAATTTGAGGCTTTAAAACACGTAATTAAATCTTTTCCTAAAATTTTCCACAAGCCAAATGAAAAATTGACATTTACTAATCAAGTCAAACATGAGATTAAAACAACAGATGAAATACCAGTGCACACGAAAACGTCTAGATACCCATATGTGCATAAACAAGAAGTAAATTCTCAAATAAAGAAAATGTTAGAAGATAACATAATCAGACCATCCTGTAGCCCTTGGTCATCCCCTGTGTGGATAGTACCTAAGAAAGAAGATGCCGCAGGCATACAAAAATGGAGAATACTCATTGATTATCGAAAGATAAACGAAAAAACTATTGATGATAGATATCCATTACCTAATATTACGGATATATTAGACCGACTTGGTCGTAGTAATTATTTTACGACACTAGATCCAGCCTTCTGGCTTTCATCAAGTCGAGATGCATGAAAATTCGATACCCAAAACAGCATTTAATGTTGAAAATGGTCATTACGAATTTAACAGAATGCCCTTTGGTTTGAAAAACGCCCCCGCGACATTCCAGAGAGTGATGGATAATGTATTACTAGGATTACAGCATAGAATATGTCTCGTATACATGGATGATATAATAATTTTTTCCACTTCACTTCATGAACACGTGAAAAACTTAAAGAAAGTATTTGAAAGACTCGAGAAGTTTAATTTAAAAATACAATTAGACAAATCAGAATTCCTACACGACAGTCGAATTCTTAGGACACGTAATTACACCAAATGGAATAAAACCGAATCCAAAAAAGATAATGGCAATAAAAAAATTCCCAATACCAAAGACGGTGAAGGAAATAAAATCATTTCTAGGATTAGTAGGTGATTACCGAAAATTCATAAAGAATTTTGCCAAATTGACCAAACCAATGACATCTTGTTTGAAAAAAGACAAAAAAATAATACACAATGCAGAATTTCTTAATAGCCTTGAAACTTGTAAAAATGTATTAATAAATGACCCAATACTACAACATCCTGACCTTAAGAAAACTTTCTTATTGACAACCGATGCATCAAACTATGCAATTGGAGCCGTTTTATCTCAAGGTCCTGTCGGAGCTGATCTTCCCATTGCATACGCATCAAGAACTTTAAACCCAGCTGAATGTAATTATTCGACGATTGAAAAAAAACTTTTAGCAATCGTATGGGCAACAAAATATTTTCGACCTTATCTTTTTGGTAGAAAATTCACAATCTTGTCAGATCACAAACCTCTACAATGGCTATTTAATGTTAAAGAACCAAGTTCTAAACTAGTCAGATGGCGACTAAAACTATCTGAATTTGATTATGCGATCAAATACAAAAAAGGAACATTAAACATGATCGCAGACGCACTATCAAGAATTCCTGCAATACAACTTCATGCCATTCAAAAATCAGATCCAGATGCCAGATTAACATCTTCAGATGAAGAATTTCATAAAAAATTAGGATTAATGCTGAAAGATACACCATTATGTAATGACGAAATCATAGCAAAATACTTTACAGATTCTAAAGTATATCTTCCTAAACAAAGCGAGATAGCTAAAGAAAAAGAGATAACAATGTCTGATTCATCTCAATCAACAAAGACAGCATCAGAAGAACCTGAAGAAGAACCTAAGAAAGTAAAACCCAAAATAAAGATATTATCACAACTAATAATACCTCCAAGAAAAGAGAAAAAAGAAATTCCCATAGAAATCGGAGAATCTTCGAAAACTCAAAAAAGTAATAGACAAATAACACCAACTAATCGTTCTTCAACAATTTCAGCCTTGTCTGAAAATGACCAAACAATACATACGTCTATGGAAAATCAAATATTAGGAGCTCCATATACTAAGAAACATGTAAATGTATTTGGAAATCAAATTGTATTTCGATATTCCAATAATAACACATTTAGAAAAGAGATAATCAAACTATTTGGTAATAAAAAGAGAATAATATTCTTCTTACCAAATAATCCAACAACATCACAAAGTACTAATTTAGTAAAGGAATACATGCCACCTGGTATTTATTGCCTTCATTTCCTAAATAAATCTTTAGAACCTATTGTGATACGAGCATTACAAGAATCGTTTAATTCGAATTCATTTACTTTATACATCTCGAACTCTTTATTAGAAGGTATCACAGAAGTTGATCTTCAACAAGAGAAAATTCAGCAATATCATGAGACTAAAACCTCTCATAGAGGAATCACTGAAAATATTGCAGCCTTAAAGAAAATATTCTATTGCCCCAATATCGAGAAAGACGTACAGAATTATGTCAAAGTATGCGAGATATGCAATAAAACCAAGTATGAAAGTCAACCATACAAAATCATATTCAAACCAACACCCATTGGTATGAAACCTTTTGAACATATTTATATTGACACGTATAAAATCATTAACCAGAAATTTCTGACCATTATTGATAGCTTTTCAAAATTTGGTCAAGCCTCTCCTGTAAATATGAAAACAGCTGTTGAGGTATCATCACAGTTATTGAAATATTTTAGTGATCATGGAATACCTCAAAAAATCACATCAGATAATGGAGCAGAGTTCAAAAATGCTATAATGACAGATCTTTGTACATTATACAAAATTGAGTTTCATTACACAACTCAAAGAAACCCGAACTCGAATAGTCCAATCGAACGTTTCCATTCGACACTACGTGAAAGTATAACGAGTATAAAACTACAAAACCCAAATAAAAGTATTATCGATCTAATGACAATCGCTATATTGAATTATAACAACAATACTCATAGTACAATGAATCACACCCCTTTTCAAGTGATTAAAGGAGATTTGAATTATGCCATACCAATCGAACAAACGGAAAATAAACTAACAACTGACTATATAACAGGTTTGGCAGAATCTCTTGCGAATTTGAATAAAGAAATTCAAGAAAAATTATTAGCGAAACAAACAAAGTCTTTAGAAACACGTAATAAAAATCGTGAACCTGAACCAGAATTACAATATCCGATCTTTGTAAAACAATTTAATAGAGACAAGATAAGTCCGCGTTATGATAGGAAAACATAGAATCGCTTTGCTAAACAAAATGTTAAACGACCATAATTTATTTCAGGTACTCCGAGATGAATCCATTAGTATTCCTAACTCTCGTTGGAGTCACCCAAGCGTATACATTGATGACGGTAGAAAATCCTATTTTACCAATTTCTTTAGGAACTACTTACGTAACAACTCAACATAACACGGCCTATTATCACATAAACACGACAATTATCATAAAAAGTATCCGTAAACTGGAAATTACCTTCATGAAATTATCTGACACTCTTAACAAAACAACATGGTCAAACCAATTTGTTGCACTGTTTCAAAAAAATATTGAAAACAGTCATTCTCAAATTAAGATTATGAAACAAGTTATCAGAACCTATCAAGACCGAAAACGTAATAAAAGAGGTCTATTAAATTTCATGGGCACAGCACAAAAATGGCTCTACGGAACCCTAGATGCTGAAGACGGCGCAAGATATGATTCTTATATCCAGACGCTTAATGATAATCAAAAAACTCTCAATGAAGATCTAAAAACACAAGCTCAAGTATTGAAACAAGTTACAAAAACATTTCACGATCAATTTTTAACTATTGAATCTAACCAAAAGGTTATCACAGGAAAATTACAAAATATTTCCTTGGAAAACCAAAATTTCCTCTCAATGTTAACCTTTAATCTAATATTAAACAACATCAATATTCAAAGTAATAAAATAAGGAATCTTATTGATCATGTGCAATTAGCAATAAATTTTGCACAATTGGGAATAATGCATCATACTATTTTACAGCATAATGAATTAAATCAAATATTAACAAATATACCCAAAAGTCAGCAAATACCTTTTGATAATAAAATCAAGTATTACGAGACGATGAAAACTCAAGTAAAAATCCAAAATGAGTTAATTATATTTGTGTACACACACCAATGATTGATCCCAAGCCAGATATTGTATAAAATCTATCCAATTCCTATCCAAGAACTTACCATTAGGAATAAGTACCCTTACCTATTACTTACTACGGACATTTACTACAATACGTTATGGGAATGCCCGAAAGTCGAAAGTGTGTACCTTTGTAACCAAGAAGAGCTGAAGTAAGAAGAATCATGTGTCTATGACCTGATTACTGACCTACCACAACAATGTCTTTTCACTAAAGTGGAATATGAAAAACCAACAGTGAGACAACTCCCGAATGGACAACTATTAGTCATTCCTAAGAAAAGCCTGACCATAGTTATTCAATGTGACAAGACAAACCATATGGAAATAATAACAAATCCAACGCTAGTTTCGTTTGAAAAATGCTTTGTGAAAATACAAAATCAAACATTTTCAAAAACCAGCGAGAACTTCAATTTTGAACTGAAGATTCAAAGAATAGACATCCCTGAACTTTCAGAGAACGCAACAACATGGGAACTTCAAGAAATCAACCAAGAAGACTTAGAAGAAGCCTTCAAGACGACGAAACAAATAAGAGTTCATAATCTAAAAGAATTGTCTTTTGAACACTCTTATTTAAACCCATATGTAATCATAGGTTTAAGTATTGCTATTTTATTTTTAATTTTACTGATTTACTGTTTTAGGAAGTTTAAAACTTCAGAAAAAGGTTGTGCAAATGTGCAAATTGAATTGTCTGATTTGAATTCACAACAATCCACGTTTGCAACATCTTAAGGAGGGAGGAGTTATATTAACCAATTGCCATGCTGATTTATAATCAATTATCTATTTTTTATATGCTTTAATGTGCTTACCCCTTTCCTCTAGGACTTTTTAAATACATTGTTGTAAAGTAAACATCAAATTGCTATGTCGGCATTAAATGTTTATTTAAGCCGATGCCGTCCCATAAGGAACGTTCATTTGTTTTCTGGCTTTAGCCTGTAGCAATTTGATTCGAATATTTTCTTTTGTCACCTCTGTATTTTAATCAATAAAATAAATGTTTTTTAAAATACAAGTTTCTGAATCGAAAATATAATTTGTATATGCAGGTGAACAACTTTTAAAAAAAATCAGGAACGTATCAGAAGATATAAAAAGTAAATACCTTAAAACGTCTTCACAGAAAAGCTACTGTAACCTCTTACATATTTACACCTTAAATTGATTGCAATATTCTACACACAAGCATAGCCTAGTACCTACATTTCAAATGTTTCAAAAACCCTTTGCATTCTAGGTCACAAGTTTTGCATTTACATTTTAATTATATGTTGGATGATATTTTTTCGTAGTGGTCCATAGTGGCGTCCATTTATTGTTTTCAAGAGTCCATCCACATTTAGATGGTCATGGAAGTTCTACCATGGTTGACACATATTACCCCAAACAAATCCTACTTGAAAAATATCATCGCTTGATATGCTTTTCCAACGCATTCATTGTTGCGAAAAGTTACATTCGGCAAACGTCAATATCGTTAGTTTCAGAATGTTTATCGTACACTATGATGACGAATTTTGAAATCATGTTGAGTTGTTCCGATGTAAGTTCTTTTAGATGCAGCACTAAACCAATGAACGTAGGTTTAACCTTCGCAAAAGTTTCCCAAGCTTCCCAGGACTTCTTTTTTCCTATACCAAAAAAGGGGAGGTGGTGTCGCAACCGGTCAATGAGTAAAAAAAAATATGTAGCCAGACTAATCATTAATTTTATTAGCAACTTCCATACGCGAAATATAGGGGAGGCTGGGCCACCATGAGACGCGTTTACCATGAGACAGTCGCCATTATTTTTTAATAACGTGGGCTATTTGTCTCCATTTCACAGTACATCAAGTATTAAACATGTTAGTCTTATTTCTGCTGCCAGAGAAGCTGCACGTGCGCCCCCGAATTTTTTGCCGGTTTCGATTTGTTTTCGTCACAATGGAATTTCTTTTGCTGTAAGTTCAGTAGTACTTCATCAGTCGTACCCAATGTATTTTCATTTTGTTCTGAGGTTTCCAACACAACAGGTGGATGTTAATTTCATTGTTTATGTATATTACGAGTCGATTTTTTTACGTTTTACCAAAATATTGCGGTTTGTAAGTCAGACCTACCATGGGCTACAATGAGACACGAAGTTTGGGCCACCTTGAGACGTGTTTCAAATGTTGAGAAAAAATATTTTGTTCAAAACATGTCACGGGGACGCAAAAGAAAATCTTAAAAAGGCCTGTTTAGTGCCGAATCGATAAAAAGGGCAATCGAAGATGTGATTAAACATAAATTAAGCTTCTAAGGAATGCAGTAGAGAAAAACAACGTAAAACATCAAACATTTGCAAAATATGTCGAAAAATCACAAAATAATGAAGAAAAGTTACATTACCGCCCTCGTTACGATGTATCATTTTTGAATAAACCTCTCTTAAGACAAAATCAGATTTTTTTAGATTCCTCTATAAAATAAAATAAAGAATATTGTGTTAATAATTTATTCAAAAAATGTGTGATGAAAGATTATGAGGCTCACGAAACTGTAGCGAAAAAAATAAAATTACCAATTTTATCCACAAAAAAGTGAAAACTGTCTCAACGTGGCCCACCCTCCCCTACCTTAGGTTCCTACCTACGTATGGTTTGAGTTTGGCACTGGTAGGAACCTAAGGTAGGTATATTTCTTGATGGAAGTTGCTATAAAACTAATGAAAAAAGTATGGCTCTCCCTTTTTTTCACTCATTGGTTGCAACACCACTTCTTTTTTTGGGAAAAGGAAAAAAGAAGTTCTGGGAAGCTTGGGAAACCTTTGCGGAGAACTTACATCGGAACAACTCAATATTATTTCAAAATTCGTTATCATAGTGTACGAACATTCTGAAACCAACGATATTGACGTTTGTCGAATGCAACTTTTTGCTCAAAAAAACCAAATTGTTGAGAATTTACTCCCAACAATAATGCGTTGAAACAGCATATCAAGCGATATATTTTTCAAGCAGGATTTGTTTAGGGTAATCTGTGCCAACTATGGTAGAACTTCCCATGCCCATCTCAATGGGGATGGACTCTTGAAAACAATAAATGGACGCCACTGCCAAATGCATATGCTTTTTGAAAAATTTAAAATGCACTAGGCTATGCTTGTGTGTAAAATATTTCAATAAATTCAAGGTGTAAATATGTAAAAGGTTCAGTGTTGCCAACAGTATTTCTTTAATTCCGCTAACTTTGCTGTAGGTTTCCGTCAAAAATCCGTTAAACCATTTTTTTTCCATCAATAAAATCCGTCAGAATGAAAAATGCGAAATGCGCAAAACAAATAAAATGTATTTTATATTTGTTTTGTTGAGAAGATTCGAGGCCCGGGGAAGTACCGGTTCGGTCGCACGGTAGTCAGTAGTGCCAACGAATAACCAAATCATGCGAAACCAACGACAATAGGTCTGTTTCCACAGAAATCACAAACTAGTCATTGGTTGAAAATAGTAAGGAAACTGCTTGTTGGCGATTGGGACCAATCAAAAACCCTCTGACTGGTTTGTGATTTCTGTGGAAACAGACCTATTCGACAGTGCCATTTAAATTTGGGCGTTTTCAGAAACACTGATCCGATTCACCCGATCACCGGCTGTTTGTATTTTATCTTTTTTCAATGAACACCATTGAAAAAAGACAGATAACATCAGCTGGTGCTCGGGCTAGCCAGATCATCGTTTCCGTAAAGGCTTGTTCACAGACCAAAAATAGCTTGAATCGCTAAACAACCAGTTCATTACATTTACAGAACATAATTTAGAATTTTTAAACGGAAACTTCGTTTCCGTTAAAAAATCCGCCACCCGTTGAAACTATTTTTTTTTCCGCTTCCCTTCACCAAAATCCGTTAGATATGACGGGAAATCCGCTAAGTTGGCAACACTGAAGAGGTTGCACTAGCCTTTCTTTGAAGACGTTTTGAGTTAAACTAAACATTGTTAAAATATTTACTTATAGTTATTTTATTTTATTATCTTCTAATACGCTCCTGATTTTTTTGCAATGTTGTTCACCTACATATATACATACAATAAAATAAATAAATCAGTTTAAAAGTATATAACCCAAAATACCGGTGTGAAGTTGGTGGCAAAAGATAGTAGCCAAATTTTCCGAAGATACCCGAACTCCCAGTGGCGTCGAGTCATATTTTAATCGACAGAAATTGTATTTTACTTCACTTGACTTAGTTATATAAAAATTCTACTGCAGATACATATCAGCAAAAAAAGACCCATATTCTTGGGAAAATTATATCAAGGGGTATACGAGAGGGATTTTTTTAAATGTTTTTTTGTTTTTTGAAATATCTCAAAATCTGCTCGTTTCAACAGATTCATATTTGAACCACGGTTAACTTAAGTACTGATTCAATTTTAGAAAAATATTTCATCCCCAGCAACCCGGGACAAGAGGTGCAACTGGAGGTTGGAAGCATATTTTTTGAAATATCTCAAAATCTGCTCATTTCAACAGATTTATATTTCAACCACGGTTAACTAAGGTGCTGATTCAATTCTAAAAAAATATTTCATCCCCAGCAACCTGGGACAAGGGGTGCAACTGGAGGTGAGAAGCATATTTTTTGAATTATTTTGAAATATCTCGAAATCTGCTCGTTTCTACAGAGTTATATTTGAACCACAGTTAACTTAGGTGCTGATTCAATTTAAAAAAAAATATATTTCATCCCCAGCAACCCGGGACAAGGGGTGCAACTAGGGGTTGGAAGCATATTTTTTGAATTATTTTGAAATATCTCAAAATCTGCTCGTTTCAACAGATTTATATTTCAATCACGGTTAACTTAGGTGCTGATTCAATTTTAAAAAAATATTTCATCCCCAGCAACCCGGGACAAGGGGTGCAACTGGAGGTTGGAAGCATATTTTTTGAAATATCTCAAAATCTGCTCGTTTCTACAGATTTATATTTGAACCACAGTTAACTTAGATGCTGATTCAACTTTAAAAAAATATTTCATCCCCAGCAACCCGCGACAAGGGGTGCAACTGGGGATTGGAAGCATATTTTTTGAATTATTTTGAAATATCTCGAAATCTGTTTGTTTCTACAGATTTATTATCATTTGAAATAAGAAAGTTAGGGTGACTTCCGGTCAAACCGGAAGTGATAGTAAAAAATTGAATACCTCAAATAATGCACATCCGAGTCATAAATAAACACACCAAATTTCATTTGTTCATTTGGAAAAATAAAAAAGTTATAGGGGTGAGCGGGTTTTGAAAAACACCAGGTATGTCAAGAAGGTCGCTTTAACCACAATGATGCGCTTTTGCACTGTTGGTATAGCACCAAGTGCAGAACAGAAGTCGGTTTGCAAAAAGGCCGCACATGGCGCGAGGCAACGAACTCACTTCCATAATTTTAACCCAGAGTATGGATTCTACACAGGGCCGGCCCTACCATAAGGCGAATGGAGCGAGCGCTCCAGGCGCCGGACCTCGAGGGGCGCCTCCGACTTGTTCCTTGGTGAAAAAGAAAATAAAAAAGAGAATAAGTAATATGTTTCTGAAATCTGTTTAATCCGAACGATATTTTTACATTACAGCCTATGGCCTAATTTTTGATTTTTTACCTGGAAATCTGGGATACTTCGGGAAATGTAGATTTTTTTCATATATCCAGAAGCCTTTTAGCTTAAACATACCAGAATTTGAGTCGAAAAAAACCAAAGATGGCAGAGTTGCGATTTTTTTAATTCAAAAGCCCCACTGAGTGATATTTTTGCATTACAGCCTATGGCCTGATTTCTGAATTTTTTCCTGGAAATCTGGAGAATTTTGGGAAATGTAGAATTTTTTTATATATCCAGGAGCCTTTTAGCTTTGACATACCAAAATTTGATTGGATGAAAACCAAAGATAGCTGAGTTACGATTTTTTTAATCCGAAGCCCCATTGAGTGATATTTTTGCATTACAGCCTTTGGCCTGATTTCTGATTTTTTCCTAGAAATCTGGGAAACCTGGAGAAGCCAAATATTTTTTTGCTTATTGAGGAAGCTTTTAGTTTCAACATATTAAAATTTTATTGAAAAATAGTTCAGGATAACGCAGCTATGATTTTAACAATTGAATAGACACACTTAGTGATATCTTTGCCATGGCCTGATAGCCTCATTCCTGATTTTTTTTCTAAAAATTCTGGAAACCTAGATTAACCAATTTTTTTTTGTTTACTAAGGAAGCTTTTAGCTACAACAACATATTGAAATTTTATGGAGAAATAGTCCAGGATAACGGAGCTATCATTCTCACAATCAGATAGACACACTGCTCTGAATCCTGTCTTCGCTTTTCGATATTCTGCTATTCTGTTTGCAAGCAAAAGGGTGGTAAGTCTGTGATAAGACAGCAGCCGCAACCCAGCCAGTAGGTAGGAAGAGCCCATCTGGCGTCTCCCAATACCAATTCCTGTGCCTGTGGCGCCTATACTGAATCTCTCCTATTAAAGGGGGTGTAACCTTAAAATACAACTTGTATTCAGAAAATAAAGAAGAAAATTCTAAGAACTCTTGTGAAAATCTCGCATCGCTACTCAAAATAATAAGGTACATACGACTAAATAAAATTATGTCTATTCATCGCGTGACGTCACAAATACACGCAAAAATTGCAAAACCTATTTAAACTGACGTGACGCAGCAATAGGTGTGAGAAAGCGAAAACAATACGATAATAGCTCTGTTTCAACCGACATGAGAAACGTTCTAGAACGATAATTTCCAGTCGATCAATTCATTTGTCAAGTAGGATAAACGTTAAACTTAGGTGGGCAACTGGAAATTACTGGTTTTGGAGCGGTTCTCGTGTCGGTTGAAACAGAGCTAATATATGCAGCAAAAATCAGAAAACGCGCACCAGCGCCGGCTGTCGGACTCAGTTTGTGCATATGACGTCACTGTGCTAGGAGTAGGAACTTTATATCACAGTATCTTCGCAACGGTTGGTCGTAACCTAGTGCGGTTTGAAAATTTGTTCTTAGATTTTTTTTTCTAAAACTTATTTTTGGGTCACACCCTGTTTAAGATTATCGATAGCAATAATTTAATTTGTTTTTAATTCGAATAATACTTGGAAGAAAAAATACCTAAATTATTTTTTGAAGTATTTCTACGTGAATGTCATTTGAAGTACCTACGCAAGTTTAAGTAAATACTAACTTGACTCTGACTTTCGTGGAATTTGGTACTTGTACTTGAATTTGAGAAATTCAAGTCAATTTTATACTTGACATTTTAAGTTTAGAACAGCTCTGATCGGTGGATAGAGTATACGATTAACATTTACTTGATTAGGGGCGCCAAAGTCAGATCTTGCTCCATCCTAAAAGTAACCTCGGGCCGGCACTGATTCTACAGCGCCATGTTTGGTCTCCATAAAGCACTACGCCATCAATACGAATGGCATTGGTAACAACACAGTGGCAGGGGTAAGTAAAATCTACACCAGGCTCGGGATGCGGAGTATACTCCAAAGCTCTCGAATTGAACCTTGGCCTCCATGTCCAATGTACTCCAAACGGAAATTACTGGCATAACCATCGCTGCAGAACAGATAGTCAGTGACAATATCACTGACAGATCGTGTCTATCTAGCTCACGACTCGCGTCACTGGACTAGCACAACATTGCCACCGCACCCTCTGGGTGGTAGAAGTCAGCTGGATGCTGGATCAAAGGATATGATCACAGCAAAGGCACTCGGGCTGTCGATGCTCTGGCTCGGAGGGCCGCCAGGGCTGGTACTCTGTAAGAGATAGAGATCGTTATCCCTATCGCTATGGCACTTGCTGTCTTCTTCTACCTTCTCGAAATCAATAGAGAGGGGACGTCAATAGAGATAGAGAAAATATGTCTATTCGTTACAGAGTCCCAGCCCTGGGCTGGCTACATAGCCTTTTGGACCGGAGCTCTTCGCGGGGCTGACCATGTCGGCGGCCAAAGATATGATCAAAGAACCTTTTTCAAAAAGCGCTGGGACGATACGATTGGCTGCAACTTATCCAAGGAACTGCTAAGCTACCCAGATAAAGCTGCAGCGAGCCAGTAACTATCATTGCCAGGAAAAGGCTACGCCTAGCCTAATAACCGACATCTTGACTGGCCACTGCAAGTTGAACAAACATTTATTCAAGTTGCATCTTAGCACCACACTCTTGTGTAGGGCTTGTAATCTGAAAGAAGAGACGATGGAACACATCCTTTGTGACTGCAATGCTCTTTTGCCAATACGCAGAGCCAGACTAGGCCAATTGTAACCATCCCTAGAAGAGATCAGAGCCATCGCCCTCGGCGACGTCATCACCTACGCTACGTTAAATCGCTAGACTGAATGACTAGCTAAGGATGTAGAGGCGCACAATAACGGGACTACTGCGGGTTTGAAAATTTGAGACTCGACTTGAGTTGTTAGCAAATAGAACGTCAAATGTGTAAATGGGTCGATCGATAACATCGATATTTATTAATTATCAAATTAAAATAGTTATTTTCCTAACAAGTGCGCAAAGTGATACTTTCCCGCACGAAAAAGCAGTTAGACGAACGACGCGAAGCGGAGTTCGGATAAGCTTTGAGTGCGGGAAAGACACTTTGCGCAAGTGTTAGGAACAATACTTTTTCTACGAGTGTTCGAAGATTTGCATAGCATCCAGAGAGGCGCAGTACCTAATCTTCTTAAATGTTTCCAGATGCTCAAAACTAGTAATTTTCTCTCCTAGTTCAATGTATTGTGTTTTCAAGTTTTTTTTTTTTTTTTTTTTCAGTGATCAGCTTTACTTTATTTGCAACATTGGTTGTGCTAGCGGTATTACTTAATTAAAATTTGAACAAGCCGTTAAGTTTGTTTTTCCTGCCAAATTGAGGCTTAATTTACCACGACGATATTTGTTCATGTGACTTATTAAATTAGTTTTACGTAGCCACAAGTACAGCATCTTCCCAAAATATATTATCCATTTTTTGCTTGCATTATCATAGATCTTGCTTTGTCTATTGGTGTCTGATTCATTCTTTTCGTAGCAACTTACAGTCCAACTTTTATAATCTAGGAATGTGAGTTGACTCCCCATGTCAACGGTCATCTGACCTCACATCTATTTTTGCTGGATTTTTCCTCTCCTCGCTCCTTATATCGAAAGTGTCAAATTAAAAAAGCTAAACATTACCTGAATGCCTTTCTTCGAATGGAACAAAAATAATATCAGGCTCTTCTATCTGAATATAAGTTTATCCAGAAACCCACAAAACATCGAAAAATCGAGTTTAAATGCGGTAGCTCTGCGTAACAAAAATGAGTGCGCAAAGAGTTTCCGTGCGCAAAGTTCAACTTTGCGCACGCAAATGAGTGCGCAAAGTAATAACTTTGCGCACGCAAGTAGAAAAAAATAGTATATTGGGTATTTAGGTGGAAAAGTGACACATTCTCGGCCGACGGTGTAAGTTGACGGGCAAGGCGTAGCCGAGGCCGGCAAACACCGAAGGCCGAGAATGTGATTTTCTACCAAAATACACATACTATTTTTCTGCGATCGGTTAAATATGTTATAGTAGAAGATCCGAATAGGAAAGGATCTGCACCCATCTGTTTATTGGGTGAAAATTATTTTATATCAAAGTTAGTATGTTAAAAAATATATCAGGTGTGGGTTGGCTAAAAAATTCCTGGCCAGACTATTATTAATAAATAATTCAAAAATTATAATTGTCAAAGGCATTGCACTCATTTGTTTAACGAACAAATTTCATACTAATCGAAAGTATAGGGCCTAAAGAATATAGAAACGTTGGGGTGTCTATTTTTTTCCTGGCATAACTATTGGGTTGACAGGTTTGAACAGGTGAGTCGATACTAGTAATTTACACCCATCTGTTTAATGTATAAATCATACACCACTCTGTCGCATATTTCCATGCTCACCAAAATTTCGCTTTTCAAAGCTCGCCAACCGTCAATCAGGCCATTTTTCGCCGACAACCTGTGCCTGCCCTATATCATCATGTTCGCAATAAAATTACTTTTTTCTACGACTGCCATTTAAAACCTTAAAAAACGCACGCCAAAGTCAATCTGAAAGTGACGTTTTTCACACGCCTTGCGCAAATTTTGTAGTGTGCAATCTTTGCGCACGCTTACCTTAAAGGTGAAACTCCGTATATCAGGTTGTCGCCGCGTAACGCGTAACCAGAGACAACAACAATTGTCAACATCACAGAACAACATTGTCTCTGACGTAACGTATTTGTCATGTCATATTGTTTGAAAAGTAATTCAACTTAAATATCAGATTTCCTTTAATTTTTTCCCTTATCTTCGGGTAATGGAGCATACAATTGAATCCACCGATCCTTTCGAATTGACGCAGCAAGCCGCAGATATATCGTTGAGCCTATTACCTGAAAAACCTCGAGAACGTTATGAAACTGCATATAACAAGTTTATGGTTTGGAGGGACAAAAAAAATATTAAATCCTTTTCTGAAAATGCGACGCTAGTCTATTTTGAAGGACTTTCGAAGAAATATAAGTCGTCCACTCTCTGGTCCGAATACTCAATGTTGAAAAGTACGCTGAGGATAAAACACAACGTCGATTTGGGTAATTATATGAAATTGGTTGCTTTCCTAAAGAGAAAATCAGAAAATTATGTTCTAAAGAAGTCTAACATTCTGACTGAAAAGGATTTTCATCGGTTCCTATCTACTGCTCCAGACGATAAATATTTGCTTGTTAAGGTACTTTACTCAGATAATAATATTAATAAATTAGAAACTAATATAGTAACTTCTTAGGCTGTTGTGGCAATTGGATTAACAGGAGCTTGTAGGCGGGATGAGCTCTGCAGATTAACAACTGAGGATATCAAAGATTTTGATTCAGCAATGCTGGTGAAAATAAAACACAAAAACAAAAGTACCCAGATCTTTTACCATTACAGGTACTTTTTATGAAATTTGCAAGAAATATCTCAGTCTTCGTCCCCAAAATATAACAGAAAAAAGGTTCTTTCTCAATTATTGCAATGGTAAATGCACAAAACAGGTTGTTGGTATCAACAAAATAGGAAATATGGCAAGAAAAATCGCCGAATTTCTGAACCTTCCGAATCCAGAAAAATACACCGGGCACTGCTTTCGGCGATCATCAGCCACAATATTAGTCAATGCAGGGGGTGACTTGCTTACTTTAAAGCGCCATGGGGGCTGGCATTCCAGTGCCGTTGCCGAGGGATATATTGGCGAGTCCATTGGAAACAAAATACAAGTATCCAATAAAATAATGGAGTCTGTGGAGCCATCGTCGTCCAACATTCCCCCAAAAATCCCTTTGCAGCCTTTGCCAAAGAATGACCCAGTGACCCAATCATATTCGTCCGAATATTCTCTAAATATTACAGAAAATTATGAAAATAAAAGGGATATTCCTATAGTTAATTTTAAAAACTGTTCCAAAGTTACCATTAATTATAACTTTAATAAGTAATTCAATTTTATTGTTATTTCAAAGATGTAGAAAATAGAAAACTTGTTCACCTGTTATTGTCATTAAATAATATTGTTGGAAATTTAAATAAATTTACAAAGAATGTTTTTTATTTTGTGATATGCAGTCGTAGAAAAAGTATAGTGTGCAACACGTTTGAAATCGGCTCTTTGCACACTCGTGTGACTTATTGCACTCGCCTACGGCTCGTGGCAATAAACCGTCACACCCGTGTGCACAGATTAACCCGTCCTAAAGATAGGAAACTGGGGCCTTTTTCCCTATCTTTCTCTTACTCATGCAGCGAGTTGCATGACTGCCACAGCATGGTGGCGCCAGTGTGCACTTCGGTGTGTCCAGTATTGTGGCAGTAGTCACGTGATTCCCGCTTTCTTTCAAATAATTTGTCTAATCAATTTCATTCCATTATTAAACCCTATTTTTTGAAAATAAAACAACAACATTTCAGTACTATCTCCTTCTTTAACTTTAACACAACAACAGAAAACCGTATTGAAAAAAAAAACACTAAAAAGTTGATGGGTCTAAATAGTGCACAAATAACTTTATCAAAAATTGCAAATAAATACCATCACTAAAACCATTTCCACAATGTTTACATGTAACATAAAGTCTCTTTGGTTAAAAACATATTAAGAAGTCAAAGTTTTACCAAAAATTGATAGAAAATCAAATAAAGAACACCATAGAATAAGAAGAACACTAACACACATCAAACGGCTAACTAATGGCAAATACAATGACAAATTACATTCTTTTACAGATGACATTTGCTTGTGGCTTTGCTATACTAGCGCCGCATAGCTTTGGCAGTCATGAAACTCTCATACGTGCAATTTTTTAGACAGCTCCGAACGAACATTTTACATAGAAGTTTCCTATCTTTAGGACGAGTTAATCTGTGCCCGTGTGCAAAGAGCCTTTTTCAAAACTTATTACACAATATACTATTTTTTTGATGTAAGATTTATTCATTAAACAGATGGGTGTGAATTACTATACTTTGTTTTTCTCCAAGATAGGTTTTGACATTGAAAACTTTGAAACATAAACAATAACGCTTGACCCTGATTGGTCGCAAAATGAGGTGTTTCTGCAGGTTGACATCCGGTTTTTTAATAGCGGCCAATAAGTGGCATTAGCGGCATTGTTTATGTTTCAAAGTTGACAATGTCAAAATCTATCTTGGAAAAAAATAAAGTGTAGTATCGACTCACCTGTTCAAACCTGCCAACCCGATAGTTATGCCAGGAAAAAAATAGACAATCCAACGTTTTTATTCTTTAGGCCCTATACTTTCGATTAGTATGGCATTTGTTCGTTAAACAAACGAGTGCAATGCCTTTAACAATTATAATTTTTGAATTATTTATTAATAATAGTCTGGCCAGGAATTTTTTAGCCAACCCACACCTGATATTTTTTTTAACATACTAACTTTGATATAAAATAATTTTTATCCAATAAACAGATGGGTGCAAATCCTTTCCTATTCGGATCTTAGACTATTAGGCGGTTACACACGGACGTGGATGTCTGAAAACATGTACGCACATACATGAACGTGCAAACAAAAACATCAATGTGTATGCAAAATATCGTCGCGTTTTTGAATGTGCAATTTTGTATGCATACTCGGAATACTGTAGCAAGAATAGCAAGACTGCAGTTTTGTGCGAGCGTCTGTACAAAAGCGCCATGCACGTTCTTGGTTGCACGTTGATGTATGCACGTATATGTATTAAGACATCCACGTCCGTGTGTAACCGCCCATTAAATGTTTGTCTTTTTGTTCCAATTATTCAGCAGCAGTGGCGGATTTACGATTTATGGGGCCCTACGCTACATAACTTTTGGGGCCCCTACCCCCTACTAAAACAAATATTTTCATTTTAGAATTTATTGATAAATTAAAAGAAAATCGAAACGAAGTTCTAAAAGTACAACCGAAAAAAATCATAACAGTAAAAAAACTAAAAACTAGGTACTAGGTAGTAGCATTGTGTAGGGATATAAGTGACATCGAGAACTATCGTGGTATTTCCATCTTATCTGCTATTCTTAAACTTCTCGAATCTATTCTAACTGACAAGATATTCACGACTTACAACAGATACTTTAACTCTGTTTATCATAACTTATACCGAAGACGTTCTATAACAACCAACCTTGCAGTCTACCAGAACTTTTTGGTCACCTCAGTTGAACAGGGACATCAAGTTGATTCTATTTATACTGACTTATCCAAGGCCTTTGACAGCATTCACCATCAGCTCCTCCTCAAGAAATTGTCAGAAATTGAGATAGGTAATTGGAAACTATTACAACGGTCGAAATTTGATCGTGGCGCCATCTAAGACAAAAATTCAACACTAAACAGCAATTTTTGCTGTAATTTAGTGATTGACTATCTAATCGGCCGGTTTGGTTTGGTTTTCTTTGCTTTTCCTAGCCATACTGATGAGACCTGATGGAAAAGCAGAGAAAATCAAGCCAAAATTTTCTCATCAGTAGATAATAGGTTTTCCTATTCTGGGTTTTCCCACGAACTGAATTTTGGTCGGCCGATTAGATAGTCAATCACTAAATTACAGCAAAAATTGCTGTTTAGTGTTGAATTTTTGTCTTGGATGGCGCCACGATCAAATTTCGACCGTTGTACTATTTGTATTTTGCCTTCAGGCACAAAACTTGGTTTGGTTTTCTTTGCTTTTCCTAGCCATGCTGATGAGACCTGATAGGTCGTCGGTCGAAACGCGTCTATGGATGGAAAAGCAGATAAAATCAAGCCAAAATTTTCTCATTGGAAACTATCTCAGCTGAATTCAATCTTACTTTGGTGATCACCGGCAGCGAGTTGATGTCGCTGGTACACTATCCAGTAAAGTAATGGTTACCTCTGGTGTCCCTCAAGGATCTCACCTGGGACCTGTCCTGTTTCTCTCTGCATCAATGACGTAACGTTTTCTCGTGTCTTGTTGTATGCCGATGATCTGAAATTTTACAATAAGGTATGTGTGGACCATAAGCGATTGCAGGATGACCTTGACAAGTTTGTATCTTGGTGTTCCCTCAATCACCTAAAGATTATTTTTCCTAAATGCAAATCCATCAGTTTCTTTAAGTGTGAAAATCAAATTGTTCGTAACTACACCATAAACAATCAACTCGTTAGCTCAGTCGATTCATTCAATGATTTGGGAGTGGTTTTCCAGAAAGACCTGAGTTTCAATTTGCATGTTGAAAACGTTGTAATTAAGGGCCTTAGAATGCTGGGTTTTATAAAAAGGAATTCCAAATATATAATGGATACCAAAGCAGTATGGTGTCTATATTACTCCATTGTCCATAGCACACTAGAATACTGCTAAACTATTTGGACCCCCAAATACACTATCCACAAAAGCAGACTAGAAAGGGTTCAAAATAAGTTCACAAAGTACCTTCTATACTAGGCACCATTTTCCTTCAGACGGACTAACTTATGAAACTAGGCTAATGCTTTGTGGACTAAAAAGTCTTGAACACCGAAGAATAGAAGCTATGTTTATTATGCTTTACAAGTTGTGCAATGAGATAATCGACTGTGACACCTTGCTAGGCTTACTACATTCAAAAGTTCCCTTAAGACGCACCAGGCAACAAACTGTTTTATGAAGGACAACATCGTACCAACTATGGCCAAACTGCTTTCTTCGACAGATTAGTGGTTAACTACAACCGTTTCTACTGCAACTGTGACTCCTATTCATGTCTCGTTTTATATAACTTTGTCTATCTGTTTTTATCAGAATTTTTATGCGGCTTGACTTTAACTGACATTGCTTCTGTATGTTATCTGCATATCTATATGTTTTTATTATTGTGCAGTATTTTATTTTGTTTTTTACTTTTGATTATTTTGAGGAACTACCATTTAAAATATATTATTATTCTGTAGTGTATGCTTGAGATAAATAAATAAGTATAAAATATGGACATATAAGAAAGAACTAAAAATCACAAAAGCATTTTTTTTTTCTTCCTAATTTTAATATCGGCAAATTCTCTTATCGCATAATCGTTATTCAGTTGTAATTTCTATTTTTTTATTTTTTTTTTAAAGATTTAAATTACTTCAACATATTTTTTTATAAATCTGGAATTTGGAGTAGGTACCTATATTCCTGAAATGTAAGCAGGGCCCCTGCGGGGCCCCAGGCTGCCCGGGGCCCTACGCTGCCCGGGGCCCTACGCTACAGCGTAGTTAGCGTATGGGTAAATCCGCCACTGCTCAGCAGTACAAAAATCACTTTCACGGCCTAGGCCGGAAAAGTGTTTCCCGTATTGTTATTCATTGATTCCTTAGCAACTATTGAAACATAATTGAAATACCAGAATATTGAGCTTTGCGACCTGTCAGCCGGTCAAAAATGCTGACATTTCTTGTCAATCGCAGAAAATAGTATATTGTGTATTTAGGTGGAAAAGTGACACATTCTCGGCCGACGGTGTAAGTTGACGGGCGAGGCGTAGCCGAGGCCGGCAAACACCGAAGGCCGAGAATGTGCCTTTTCACCGAAATATACATACTATTTTTTCTGCGATCGGTTAAATACCTGTTAAATGTTTGTCTTTTAGTTCCAATTATTCAGCAATACGAGAATCACTTTCCCGGCCTAGGCCGGAAAAGTGTTTCCCGTATTGTTATTCATTGATTCCTTAGCAACTATTGAAACATAATTGAAATACCAGAATATTGAGTTTTGCGACCTGTCAACCGGTCAAAAATGCTGACATTTCTTGTCAATCGCAGAAAAAAATATTTCCAGTAACATTATTTTTTTGCCAATTTGTTTTTTTTCCTGTAATACTCACATTGATAAACTCCCGTTTTTTTTCCACATCTATTTTCTCATTATCAAAATAGAAGTTTATTATTTTCTTAGTAACTCTGTCCACATCTGTGGCGGTTTTGTCATACATTAAACTGATTGGCAGCAATTTTTCAAAGTTATCACTTAACTCCTGCAAGAGATCTTCATTGTTTAAAAGAGCTAGAAAAAAATCAATTATAAACTAAATTGTAGGATGTTTTGTGGCAAACCTGCTCCTCTCAAGGCACCATCCTCAGTCGTAATACCAACAATCAGTGGTATCTGAGCACTTTTTCCAGCTTTTACAATGTCGATAGGATGTTCGGTCAGAAAAGCTCCTTCTACTTCAGGCTCGATGGTGGGTTTAAAGGGAATCATTGGATCAAAATCCCATTCCTAAAGAAATAGAGCAATGAGAATCTATTTCTCTGCAAAGTTTTCAGATCTTGCCATGAATAGAACATCATGTTTAACAATTTCCATTGCATCTACTTGTCTCAAACACTCCACCATATTTTTCGTGGACTCTGTAGGACAATCAAAAGATTTTGCTAATTTTTTTGAGTTTTCAATTCCCTCTTTATTCGGAGCTAAAGCCCAGACACATAAAGCGGTGCCACTCATAGCGATACCCTTGTGAAATAAACCTAAAATAAAACGTGTTTCCTTGGATGTAGGAAGTATGTTATTTTGATCATATTTTTCAAGGAAAATAAATCCATTAAACCAGTAGCGGTTAATCATCAGCATCCAATTGCATTCTACCGTATATGACACTTACACGGAATCACTTAAAATCTCATTAATTAGCAGCAAAAACTAATAGTTGTGTAATTATTTTATCTCTACTGTCTAGATTGATTTTAAAATTATGTCATTTGCGTATGAAGCCAGTGTATTAATTTTATTATCACATATTTTCTAAACATGCAGAATAAATTATATTTAAAAGAAAAGCAGGATTGGATTGAATCAGTTAAGCGAATTTTGCTCTTTAGTTGGAATGCCTGAAAATGTTCTCTAAGCCGAAGAAAATTACGGCCCTGATACGAGTAAGTACAATATTCCGCAATTTCGAGCAATTTGGCATCATACATTGCAAAATTGGCCTTGTGTTAATAGCCAACCTGCCTATAATAGTTTATTAGACGGTGTTCGAGATAAGGCTCAAAGAGACTATTAAAATTAATTTTGCATGTTCAGGTACATATTTTAACGGCGTGTGAAGTAATTTAATGGAAGTATTATTTACCAATAAATCAGCAATATGACAAATCAAATTATCAAATTATGTTTACCTTGACTCATTGTTGATACCATGTGATAGTGAACACTCGCACCTCCAGCCGATTCACCAAAAATAGTGACAATTTTTGGATTACCTCCAAAATATTTTATATTTGCTTGGACCCATCTTAAAGCTAGATTTTGGTCCTTCAGTCCGTTGTTTCCCGGTACCACTTTGTCACCGGTACTGAGAAATCCTAAAGCACCTAAAAAGCGATTACATTTTGCAGGAGAAATAATAGCATGCAATCAAATTGAATATTGATACAATTATAAGAAACGATAATTAAGCCAATACTTATTTATCATCTAAATCATCTACATCTACACGTGGAATTTTTCTAATAATTGCAGAAAAATGTGATTCAATTATTAATTAGAATTTAGTGCTCGTCATAAGAAAAAAAAACTGGGAAATTTTTTGATGCAAATTATTCGTAGATTTTCCATCATGATTTCTTTTCTTACTTACCCAATCTATAATTGGTAACAACCAAAACAATGTCCCTGTCTAATAATATATCTGGACCGTACCACATAGTATTACCTCCGCCACACAACCAACCACCTCCATGAAAGAATACCATGACTGGCAAAGGAGCGTCATTTTCTTTAGTCGGCTTCTAAAAACAAATTTTACGTTTTAGTCCAAAAAGCCTGTCGGAGGACAGAAAAGGTTTACAAAGACTAAATGCATCAATTTTGCTTTCTTAGTTAAAACTGATGTCTGCGTTCTTTGGCATCTCAGAAAACGCCTTTCATTGACTATTTTCCAAATGATGCTTCTTGACGGAGAAGCATCTTTTGGCACTTTTACTTAAATTGTATTGTAACTATTTTCATTTTGAATATTGCATTTTACGAAGTCCATCAGTGATAACTATAACCTATGGTTTTTCTGTTTTGGTGGCAGAAGTTCAGTTCAACCAATTTTCGTCAATTGTCACTTCGAAATGGCTTATTCTTCAACTGGCTGGTGGCCAATTGCAGAAATCTGAAGGACCTTACCGATAGCATCTGTGACGCAGCAGCGTTCAATGTTGAAACTTCCTTTGAAACTTCCATGAACATCATGAGATAATATTACAGCTTGGTTTCATAGAACGAAAAAAATTTGAATTTACTCCAAAAGATCGAAAATATCAGTGATGAACAAATTTCTCAAAAATGCTCCAGATAAAAATACCTAATTTAAAGTTGGTAAAATTTTTCAATGTTGCTTGCAGAAGTAGAAGCTGACAAAATTGTTACAAAGCGACATCGAAGAAAAATAGGACAGAATTAGAATCTCAAAAAATCTTGCCTGAAGAAGTTTTGAGGCGTATGATCTAAAGAAGAAAGGATTGAGCCATATTAATTTATACCGGAGATATCATTGTGACTGTTATTGGTATCAATCCTCGGGAAAATGTCTGGTAACATAGCTGGCTAATATCTGCACCTTCCGAACCCTAGCTTCTAAACTCTACTACAGGCAGTGCTATGACCATGACGATCATCGCCCGTTATGTTGGTCAATGCTGGGACAAAGGGCAAATGTTTTACTCTTCTATGTCTGAACGGTATTGCTACTTCAATATAATTGTTTCCCCGTTTATAAATGCAACGGAGACGTTTTCATTAAATTAAGAAGAATGAGGGTAGAATTTAAAATGATTATTGAGGAATTTCCTGAACAAAAAATAGTACGTTGGCACGATTGGAATATTCTGAATACATTATGTAATAATGGTTCCATAGAAATGAGAGATGGAAGAAAAGAAAAACAGCAAGCTTCGCTACGAGGATTCAATTCCAGTGAACACATCGAAAAAAAAAGGTTGTTTTTGAAAATACGCAAACAAAAAGGAAAAAATTGCGAATTACAGTTTCGTCGTGATGGTCGAAGCGAAGATATACCTATAGAGCTTGGAAAATGATGGTTATTTGAAATGAGTTGGGTAAGACCCAAAAATCCTTAAGAATTCTAAAATCCATGACACAGTTAAGAAGAAGGCCAGCGCATGTATGAGAGACATTATTACATCGAATGAAGTCAGTGTGGATGAAAAGTGGAAGCAAATACAAACAGGGCTAGAAACAATAATTCATCTAAGAAGCAAAAGAATCAAGAATAATCCCTGGATAACATCAGGAATTTCAGATCTTATGGAAAAAAGGAGAGATAGGCGAGAGAGGAAAGGTAATAAAGATGAGTACAGGACACTACATAAAGTAGTAACTACAAAAAAAATTTAAGGAAGGAAGCAAAAGAAGAATACCTAGTAGCTCAATGTGAGGAAATAGAATTTAGAAAAAAAAATTGACAGCTTTCCCATGCACAAAAAGATAAAGGAAATGGCTGGATGCAGCAGGGTCAAGCCAGCTAGTAATATTGTCAAGAATAACGTATGGGCGTATAATAACTGACGTGGGAGACAAACTTAAAAGGTGGAAAGCATACCTGTGGGAACTCTTCGATGATGAAAGACTTCCAAAACTCAAAACCGGTCTTAGAATCAAGGAAGACATATGCAACACACAGTTTGGATTTCGCAAAGGACTTGGAACACGAGAGGCGCTTTTTGGGCTTAACGTTTTTTTCCAGCGCTGTCTCGATATAAACCAAAAGGTGTATGCATGTGACATCGATTTCGAGAAAGCCTTTGACAAAGTGAAGTATGACAAGTTCCATCGTTGCTGAAGAGTAGCAGCAAAAACATTGACTCGGACGACGTTGGAGTTATTGGTAATATATATTGGGGCCAAAAAGATACAATGGTAGATAACCAATTAACAGAAGAGATGGAGATTCGTCGGGGTGTGAGATAAGGTTGCATTCTATCGCCGCTTCTCTTTAACCTATACAGAGTGTACCATTTACGAAAAAAAAGGCTGAACATCTGATGCCACGTTTATTTTTTTGAAAATCGCTTGTACACGTAATTTGATTTTCGACCGCCTGTTCCATTTGGAATGGTAAGGGTTGGTCCCACCCCACCTAGAGGGTTAAGTTAGTGCTGAAAATGTTGCAAACACTCACACAATCAAATTACGTGTACGAATTATTAAAAAAATAAATAAAAGTGACATCAAATATTTAGCCTGTTTCGTTTTAAATGCTATACCCTGTATAGCGAAGCTACTTTTAGGAAAACCTTAGATGAGTTAGTGTGAATAGTTAAAAATGGAGAAGTGATTAATAATATGAGACATGCTGAGGACACCGTCTTGTTTACGTGCAATCTTGAAGTCACACAACACCTCTCAGAAAAACTAAATGATCGATGTAATGAATACGGACTAAAAATTACCTTTAAGAAAACGAAGTTAATGGTAGTTACAAAGTTCTCACAAAATCTGAACCATGTGAACCTGACGGTGGCAAACACCACGATAGAGAATGTGCCTAGGAACTTGAATGGAACAAACGGGTGATCAAACAAGAGAGATAAGAACAAGGATAGAGATAGCCAGATCAACATTTATGAAGATGAAAAATATATTTAAGAGTCAGAATATTAACATGGAACTTAGGATGCGGATACTTCGTTGTTAAATTTTTTTCCGCGCTTAGACACTTCTCCAACTGATAGTCCAGGGAAAGACTAGTGAAAAGCAGAACATTGGCAGTGTGTCCTGGCTGGAGAACCTAAGAGATCGGTTTAATTGTAGCAACTGTTCAGAGCTGCAGTCCTAGTTCTGGATTGTTGTGATGATAGCAAACCTCTGATAGGAGATGCACTATAAGAAAAAGAAGGTATCATTTTCTATATTATTTTCCACGTGAAGTTTGAACATTTTTTAGATTGATTGAATGACTTTCTAACAAAATATGATTGGTTTTGAAGGATAAGGAGCAGAAATTGTATTTGATCTCTTTTTAAAAGAAAAGGATATTAATCGTCATGATGTAAATTATCCTCTCCCTAGTCTGATTTGACGTGAATATCAAAGTGAAAGAGATCAGTGTTTTAACCAGGGGCTTTAGATTTAGATCTTCGAATGCATGATTGCTGCAGGTTCCTCTCAGAAATTTTGCAGAGTACCTTCGTAATAAATTATGCAACTTTTTAAGCAGCTGCATTGCTTAGTAGAGCAGCTTCCTTTATAGGCGTAAAAATTACTTTCATGATTGCCTATTGCTTCAGAGGTACATTCTAAAGTCAATTCAAGTGGCTTCAGTATAAAATATTGACGAACCCCAACCTACACTCAAAGAACAAACTATAGGATTGCAACGATCTAGAAAAATGGACCATTACATGAACTTAAAATGCAAAAAGATAGTTTTCTGAAAATAAAAATAAATTAGGTAATTACAATTGCATAAAACTCAAATTAAGATTTTTTTTATAAAGTAGGTAGCTTATGAAAAGTTTTCTGGAAATACCATAGGGGATAGTTTTGCAGAGCAAACGATAAAAACTGGAAGTCAGAACTAATCTGTTGGGAACCCTCCCAAGCAAGTGTTCCTCTTCTTTCTAGGAGGTGGTCTTGATTAATTAATCAGGTAACATCACGATGTTCCTGAACCTGAAGAAGAACCCATAAATTAGGCACCGAAAAGACATTGAAAGCAAGGCTCGCGGCTCGATTAATAAAATTGTAGGGCCAAAGCCGTCCAAGTAACAGATTCATACAAAAATTGACCGGTACACGAGTTATCGGCATCCTTTGATAGATGCACCCTCACATTTTTATGACATCTGTTGCGGCATCTTCAGTTGATCAAATAATTACATATAGCGGAAGAGGAATTTTAGTCAACGTATCGAAATCACGCGAATTCATGTTGGGACCGGATCAAAAGTCTGGTGAAAACAGGATATAGTCTAAAGTCGAAAGTCGAAGAGTAAACGGTCATCAGTCCAGTAAAAATAAAATTTGCGCCTAAAATTAAGTCTTGTATGTGTGTGTTCACAATTGAAAATTTTCTTTCGTAGCTTTATTATTGGACTACTCTGGGCTATTTGAACATGAAATCAGTAAATTTTAATACTAACAATTAATGAGATGATTTCTACATACCTACTTAATTTTCAGATTCCACCTTCATCGAGATCAATTTAAAAAAATGTTAAAAGCATAAGCACTTTTGGCTAAACTGGAAGTTAGATCTGAAGATAAAGTATGTAGAAAGCATCCCATTAATTCACAAAAAAATTACAGGGTGATTCTTTTTTCAGAAACTGTTTTATCCCACATTCTTTTCTATTTGATGTTAATATTTTCTCAAATATCACGGCTACTTTTTACTGTGATTTTTCACTCTTTAAATAACTGCTTCTTCACTGCAATTTGTACTTCCGTTATAATATAAAAATGAAAATCATAAATATAGGGTGTCCGGAAAATAGCGTAAAAAATCTCCACGTAGTAGGGGACCCTTTGAGAAACCCTAGAAAAATGATTTAAAAAATCCTTCTCCAGCATCATTCTTGGTAATATGAAGAGGTAAATGTGGAAATTCATCTTCGAATTCTACAGGTAATCACCTAGGTATTTAATTTAATTCTCTGACATATCGTCAACGGAGTATTTTCAGTGTTGCCAATTTTAATAAATATCAAAATGCAAATAACTTTGTTAATTATTATTCTGGGGTTCCTTGAAGGGTCCTCCACCACGTAGTGAAGAGTTTTTACGCTATTTTCCGGCCACCCTGTAGGAGAAGGCGAGGCAAAACGGGGTCGTTTGATGCTCAATTGTCACTACAAAATATACAGATATATTTTTTTTTGCTATAGGTGGGGTATGTAAATTGGGGCTTTACACCATTTTTAACAGTTAAATAAATATTTTTGAGACAATAATATTGAGAAACAAAAAAAGTGTATTTTGCCCCATTCCGCCCCGCTAGCGGGGCAGAACAGGGTTTTTATATTTTTCACCAGAAAAACGGCTGGGTGCGGTAATTGCATCTGCGAGCAAAAAGAGCAAATTTTGACGGATGTCACGTGATCACTTATCTTTTTCACTTGTGAAATAACGCGACATCTGTCAAATTTTGTTCATTTTCCTCGCAGATGCATTTACCAAACCCAGCCAACGGCAGCAACTGCTGCTTTCATGGATTCGATACTCTGTTCCTGACGCTTTGTCTTCCAAACATAACTTCTAACTAACAATCTGAAAAAAATACTAAATCGACATTAAACGGGACAGAACGCGGTACCCCATTGTACCCCACCCCATTCCGCCCCATGAGCAATATTTACTTTAAAGTAAAATTCTTGAAAAAAAAACATAAACTAGAGTAAAGCTAAACTGATAAAAATGTTGCTTAATAAAAGCTCTTTGCATAACATAATTGAAATAGATTAAAATTCAATATGCAAATTACCTACGGTGGTTAATATGGACGCTAATGTTACTTTATACGAAAATTCAAGTTGTTTAGGACACTAAACCCTTGCTCGACGTTTTGCGGACAACTGACGTATCTGACATGTATTTGATGCGTTTAGGTGAGATTTGGTGAAAGGTCGGATGATTCCGACGCACGCTTGCTATTTAATGACAGTTTTCCGTTCTACCCCGTTCTGCCCCGCTTTCTCCTACTCGAGACCAGACGAGACCACTCGAGACGAGACAAGACTTTGGTACTCGAGAACGAGACTAAGTCACGGTCTCGTCTCGAGATGTCGAGACGAGGCCGAAGGGGTGAGGCGGGGTGAATTAAAAAGAGCCTTATTTTGGTTCCTCCTCCAGTCCCTTGATACGTATTTGAGATATTCCTGATAGTATTTTTTATCTAACGAGATATTCCCGATTACTACTTTTCAAATTGTCACCCTGTGTGTTATTCGTGTTAGCTTTGAGTATAATTGAACTAAACTGGTGGACAGTTGCTTTGCAACATGGGAAATTTTACCCAAATTCAAATCTCGATATTTTCGGAACGGAAAGAGATATCGAGTTGCGGTATTCGGGAGGTTCTTCACCAACTCTTTGAGAACACGCACAAGGTTTGACCGGTATATTTCTTTCATTTGTGCACTTATACAGGGTGAGTAAAGGAAGTCATGTTTTTTTGGCAAAGTGTGGGGCTATGCAATTTTTGATCTTGGAAATTTTTATATGCATCTTTTTGATCCTTGGACTATCCCAAAAAAAGTAATTTCTCAAATTTTTCGAAAGTTGGCTATAACGCAAATTATCGAATTTTTAAAAAACGGTTACATTTATCCCTAAGAAAGTGACTTTTTCAGGGTTTCGCTTGAGAATGGGTATTTTTTCCCATACTTTTGCATGAAGTAGAATTTCTTGGCCCCGAAAAAAGATTGAAGCACTTATTGAATGTATTGCCTACAGTGGCGTGCAGAAAAAAATTGCTTTTGACATTATGTAATTAAAACCGAATTTATAAATTAAATTATATGATGACAGGAATGTGAAATCAGCAAAGAATAATTATACCAGATTCAAATGCAGGTTTGTGTTCAATGTCAATTCAAAATTCAATGACGTAGAATCTTCTTGAAGAATCTTCTTGGATACGAATAGACTTTAGAAAATACATTTTTAGATATGTTATTGTATGCCATCATAGGGCTTACAAAAAACTGGATCAAGGAAATAATAAAAAAGGAAAATCAGCAGTTGAGTGCCGAATCTAAGGTTAAAATGTTATAAACAGTGCTGGGCATCAGGTCAGAATGTAACAATGCGTTTGGCACGGTTTTTATATCAAATCAGCTGTCCACCCCCTTCGTACAATTTTGCAGCGGATGCGGTCTGTTTGGCACGTTGCTTTATGCGTCCTTGTGCTTTACATGCAAAATGAATTTGTCTGAATCATTCAAACACTTTCAATGCGGTGAACAAATTCACCGTGCATTTTAGAGGAAAACATAGTACTGAACAGTGAACAAAGCTGTTCAGTTCATGTGGCAACAAGTGAATAAAACTTATGTTCGCTGATTTTGTGCCGCGCTGACGGGGCAACATTCCAACCTGCAGCTGGGCACTATTTAACATTTTGACCTTAGGTTCGGCAATCCACATACCTGTTGCTACAGAACCATTCAACCTGATGCTCAGCACCGTTCAACATACCAAAAAAATTCGAGGTCAAGCCGAAAGACATGATTGCGGGAAGTTATTCAAAGAACGACCCTTTTATCCAAGCGGGTACGCCAATGCGAAATAACAAGGTTAAAAAACTCCAGATGAAAGATGAACAGCAGTGTAGACCAGCATCAGAGCATTTTGAAAAATACGAATTTTTAAGTTCTTCCCACCAAACCAAAAGATGCTCTTGGTGTTACGCCACTGAAATACACTCCTGTATGAAGAGTATGGTAACTTGGATTTGTTCATTAAGCTGTTTAATTGCATAGTATAATTTAATTTATAAATTCGGTTTTATACCATAATGTCTAAAGCAATTTTTTTCTGCACGCCACTGTAGGCAATACGTTCAATGAGTGCTTCAATCTTTTCTTGGGGCCAAGAAATTCTACTTCGTCCAAAAGTATGAGAAAAAAATACCCATTCTCAAGCGAAACCCCAAAAAAGTCACTTTTTCAGGGATAAATGTAACCCTTTTTTAAAAATTCTATAATTTGCGTTATAGCCAACTTTCGAAAAATTTGAGAAATTACTTTTTTTGGGATAGTCCAAAGATCAAAAAGATGCATATAAAAATTTCCAAGATCAAAAATTGAGAATCTGGCATAGACCCAAACTTTGCCAAATAAACATGACTTCCTTCACTCACCCTGTACAAGTGCACAAATGAAAGAAATATACCGGTCAAACCTTGTGCGTGTTCTCAAAGAGTTGGTGAAGAACCTCCCGAATACCGCAACTCGATATCTCTTTCCGTTCCGAAAATATCGAGAATTGAATTTGGGTAAAATTTTCCATGTTGCAAAGCAACTGTCCACCAGTTTAGTTCTTTAAGTTTTAGAGACTTTTAATGTTGTGTACCGACCTAAATACACAATAGTATAAATAGAAATTTATACATATGTTGAATGTGAATAATTTAGTGAAAGTAGAGAGCAATTGTAAGTACATGTAGGAAATTGAGACTTTAGTATTTAACCTTTTAATTTATTTGAATTTAAGGGCCGGTTTATTCACCTTCTGAAAAACTATCAGGTAGGTATGCTATCTGACGGATGAAAACGCAATCTGTAATCTAATTGGTTGGTCAGTTATCCGCCGACCAATAGATGAATAAACCAGGCCTGAGTAAAATTGACTATTGAATATTTTCTTTGCTAAGAGTATAATTATGGAAATATAAAGCACATGACTATTCCCTTATTAATATGAATCGTCCGAAGAGTTTTGAAATGAAATTGACTATATTTTGGGCTCTCAGGCAGAGATTCACATGAAATATGTAATATTCATTGAATAGCCTTGTTTTGTCTAGTTTTGAAATAAGTGGGTAGTACTAATAAAAGGTTTCCGGAATTTTTTAAATTAGAAGTAGGTATGTAATAATCTATGAATGACATTGTTCTGTCGATGAGTTAAATTATTTTTGGTTGAACATTTTATATACTATTGAAGCAAGGCTCCTATAAAAAATTATTTATATTTCCTAATTATTAGAAATATTAGAGGGTTTTAAAAGTAAAATTTTTATTGTTGTATTGTATGTATAGGAAGTCCGCTCCTTTGAAGGTTTAATTTATGATTGAATTTATGTCTAATTGTGAAAACATTTAGAAAATTGGAATCAAAGATTCAAATAATCAGTTTGTAAAATCTTAGAATATCTAGGAATAATTGAGACAGGTTTTATTTACTAGAGTAAGCGAATAGAATAGGTGGCTGTGATGTTCAGAAAATTGGAATTTTAGATTGAATTAAAATACTGTGTTAATCTTATGAAATAAAAGTTTATGTATGAAAACCTTACTGAAGTTGTTTCTCTAATTTGCAAATAGACCCCCTCCACAAATTTAATTGTAGCTACCCAAGGATTTTTTTTTTTTGATTTAGCTCTTTTCTACCCTTTGGGTATAAGCCTCCCTCTTATTTTGCCAGTTGTCGCGGTTTTGTGCCACCTGGTACCAGTTCAGTCCTGTCGCTCGTTTCAAATCGTCGCTCCATCTTATTTGCGGTCTTCCTGTGCTCTTTCTGTTGCTCCATAGTCTCCATCGAATTAGTTCACCACTCCACTTATCCTGGTCTCTTGTGTCCTGCCCAGTCCCATTTCAGAGCGGTGGCGCGTTGTACGACATCGTGCACCTTTGTTTCTCTCCTGATCCATTCATTTGTTTTCCTATCCCTTGATGATATCCCAAGTATTCTCCTCTCAATAGCTCTCTGGTTTCCTTTAAGTTTGTCAAGTATAGCTTTCGTAAAGGTCCAAGTTTGTGACCCGTAAGTCGTTACTGGTAGGATACACTGATTGTATAATTCGGTTTTAAGGTTTAGGGGTATGTCCATATTCAAGATGCCTTTTATTTTGGCATATGCCCCCCAGGTTTGCCGTATTCTCTCGTATATTTCGAGTTCTCGGTTAGCCTTGCCAGTAGTTAGTGTTTGTCCTAGGTATTTGTATGTAGTAACTTTTTCGATTCTGTTGTCTCCCCGGGTAATTTCTCGTTCGTCCTCTACGTTTGATGTCATGTACTTCGTTTTGTCAAAGTTGATTTCTAGGCCTATGCGCTTCGTGGCCCTGTAGATGTCGTCGATAAGTGTGGCCAGTTCTTCCCTACTTCCGGCTATCACTACTATGTCATCGGCAAACATGAGGTGGTTGAGTTTTTCCCCATTGATATTAATGCCTCTTAGTCCGGGGGCCGAGGACCTTTTTTCAAAATCATTAATAACAAGCTAGTTTTTTCAATGCAGCTTCATTTCACCGAGACGCCCAACTTTTTTCTCTTCGAAAATTGCGAAAACAGGTAGCTAACATACTGCGCAGGTGTAAGACATGTCGATTTGGTGACTATGAAAATTTAATTAATAACAGTTAGTTTTTCAGCTAAATGTTGAGATAATTTTATGAATAATTTGAAACAACATTTGTCCGACAAAATAAAGGGTTTGGTCTACGATGTCCCCCCCCCTCAAACATGTAGCAATTACGTTGCATAAAAAATGATTAATAACAAGTTGATTTTTTCAATGTAGGTTGGTAAATATTGTTACAATTAAATGGTCACACTGTCCTACAAATAAACAGGTAGCTACATAGAGAAACAGACTAAAAAGAGAGTAGCGAATTAAACGAGAGAGATCGGCACCGCATTCCTTTATGCCTGTAGCGCAACGCAGACGTCGCAAATTTGTCCCTTTATTTATCGCGTCGTGATTCGACCTACGTGCTCGTTTCTGTCTCATTCTACCAACATTGAAGCACTACAGAAGAAGAAGAAGGAAACAGAACGGTAGATATTTCCATATTAACTGACGCATGCTGATGTTTACGTAGATAAACATAACCTCTGTTCACTTCTAGGAAAAATATTTAAAAAAAAAATACTATTTTCCCAATAATTATCAAGTCAACAATTTTAATATAAGAAATGTAAACAAAGGGCTTCCGAGAGCTCTCATATGTGTGTCAGGTCAGTGTTGTATTTTTTTATATTGCATAAATAATTACATTATAGATACTTATTACTTGTTTTATTTTTATTATTTTCAGACTGAGGATAATTCAATGTTTTCGTTTCCTATCACATATTTTTTGTATTTGGAGAGGTATTTATTATTAATTTCATTACTATTGTTGATATTATTCGTATTATAAGAGTTATTGTTTTATTTCATTACTACTTGAAGAATTCAGAGTTTGTGTATATTATTTATATTTTAAGAGTTATTATTTATTTCATTATTGCTTGAAAAATGCCGCTAATAATTATTTCAATAAAACTAGCTTGATAAAGAATTAGGTATTGTTTTTTTTTCCCTAAAAATTTCCATTAAAACCAAAAAATCTTCAGTACCAATTTAAATTTCCCGCCATGCGTCCCACAAGTTTGGTTCATCCTGTAGCTCACGGAGGCGCTACAGGGATACAGTGGTGCCGATCTTTCTCGTTTAATTCGCTACTCTCTTTTTAGTCTGTTTCTCTATGGTTAGCTATTTTCAGTCCTACACTCAAAAGTTGTCGATTTCACGATTTAACTTTTTTCATTAATAACCGGTTAAATCTTCGTGAGTATCTTCATTTTGATAAGACGCCCAAATTTTCTGTTGCGAAAAGTCCAAAAACAGGTAGCTAACAGAGTGCACAGGTGGAAAACATGTCTATTTGGTGATCATACAAATGTAAATAATAACAGTTAATTTTGTAGCTGAATGTTGAGATAGTTTCATAAATAATATGAAACAACATTTGTCCGACAAAATAAATGGTTTGATCTAGGCTGTCTCCCTTCTCAAACATGTAGCAGATACGTTACATAAAAAATGATTTATAACCAGGGGTCGTATTTTCGAAACCATGCGAATTCTTTCGCATGCGATTTAATTCGAATGAAAAATGTCGTGTACGAACTAAAATGCGTATTTTTGAAGACCCTTCGAAAATTATATCGTATACGAGTATTATTTGCGTTGACAACGTCGCAAATTCGAGTATTTGATAATGGCCATTTCGACAGATACAAAAACGAAGAAGATTTTTTTGACATCTGACTTTTTAAATGCTGGTATATATCTTGCTGAAATAAATTTCGTGCACCTAATCGTTGGGATTTCCTATTTAGAACATCCTTGCTTTTATAACGTTAATGAACAATCATGGTTTTTGGATGGGGCTCTAAAAGCTCTATCAACTCCAAGGTGAGTAGCTTCGTCAGGCGATATAATTTTCGGAACTAAGTACCTACCTACACCAATGTTCTTCCAGCGGATCAAGAAAGGGATGTAACACCCTATCCCTACGATCTGCCAGTATTTTTGCTTCTTCGAGGGCATCAATAACATTTCTTTCGATTAAATAATCCAAGCTAGCCATTCCAAAAACTGTCTTTTAATAAAGCAGGACAATTTAATTCACAAATTATTTGGAAACGAATGAAAAGTCAAAAGGAGAAGGAACAACGAACACAATTTTCAATTTGCACAACGTATTTAGGTACATAAACAACAAATGTAACGTATATAAACAAAATAAGCACTTCAAAATTGCAAACAATGCGCAGAATGAACTAAAATCGCATGCGAAATGTGAAATTCGACTGGTGGAGACCCACTCGAGTAAACGTACACGAACCAAATCGTGTACGGACCGTTCGAAAGCGATTCGAAAATACGGAAATTCAATTTTCATGCGAATTTCGCCTTATTTCGTATACGATCGGCATTCGAATGGTTTCGAAAATACGACCCCTGTTGATTTTTTTAATGTAGGTTAGTAAATATTACTACAATTAAATGGTTACACTGATGTCCTACAAGTAAAGAGGTACATTTCTCCAGTCCTACACTCAAAAGTTGTCGACTTCACGGTAATACTTTATTCATCAATCACCGGCTAAATCTTCTCGAGCATCTTCGTATTGATAATACGCCTAAGTTTTCTATTGCGAAAAGTTGCAAAAGTAGTAGCTACTAGAGTGAGCATTAGTGAGCACATGTAAAATACCTTGATTAGGTGATTATGCAAATGTAATTATTAACAGTTAACAGTTAATTTTTCAGGTGAATAATGAGATAATTTTATAAATAATTCGAACTTCGATTTGAGCCACAAAATAAATGGTTTGGTCTGCAGTGTCCCCTTTCTCAAAAATGTAGCAATTACTGGCTCATAAAATAATTTATAACCAGTTGATTTTTTGACTGTAGTTTGGTAAATATAACTACAATTGAATGGTCACATTGTCCTAAAGAGGTGAGATTTCTCAGCCCTACATTCGAGAATTTCGAAAATAGCCTTATGCATATTATACGTAAATATGTACAGGGCTTTTATTTCAAAACTTGCCACTCACGTTATCTGCGTAAATAGACAGAATTCTAGAAATCGCCGAAACATGTCAACAAATTTATTGAGGGGGTGCGTTAATTTGTTGACGTGTTCCGGCGATTTCCAGAAATCTGTCTCTTTAGGCAGATAACGTGGGTGGCAAATTTCGAAATGAAAGCCCCTGTATGTACATATGTACGTATACAGATGCGTGTATAACAGTATATGTGTTATGTGTATGTACACATACCTACATTTATGTCGATGGTTTCCATTCGCATCGACGCGCATGCTCGTAAATAACACAGTATCGTAGTATAGGATGATTCAAAAAGCGCGCCAGATTTGAATTGCTCGAAAAAGAGTTCTGGCATGCCATCAAAGTAGAGGGGGCCATGCCCTTTGTAATTTTCCATACCCAGATGGAGAAGGTTTAATCCAACCGGTTCATCTTAATTCTAAAGATATTTAAAAAAAATAGAGCTCCTTTTTTAATGTATTAAATCTGGCGCGCTTTTTTACTGTATATAGGGTGAATACAGAGTGTTTTCTAAGTTAGAGTTTTTATTTTTAAATAACGTGGAACTTAAAAAAATACAGGAGTTTTCCAAATAATATTTTCTCGACAGCTCAAAAATAAAAGAGATAGGTATGTTCATTTTAAATAATATCAAAGATCGAATACTTTAATAATTATATTTTTCAAAATACAAAAGGTAAAATTCTTGAATTTTATCTTTTTTTCCAGAAATCTGTCTCTTCACGCAGATAACGTGGGTGGTAAGTTTTGAAATGAAAGCCCTGTACATATTTACGTATAATATGCATAAGGCTATTTTCGAAATTCTCGAATGTAGGGCTGAGAAATCTTACCTCTTTAGGACAATGTGACCATTCAATTGTAGTTATATTTACCAAACGACAGTAAAAAAATCAACTGGTTATAAATCGTTTTTTATGAGCCAGTAATTGCTACATTTTTGAGAAAGGGGACACTGCAGACCAAACCATTTATTTTGAGGCTCAAATCGAATTTCGAATTATTTATTAAATTATCTCATTATTCACCTGAAAAATTAACTGTTAACTCTTAATAATTACATTTGCATAATCACCTAATCAAGGAATTTTACATCTGCTCACTAGTGCTCACTTTAGTTGCTACTACTTTTGCAACTTTTCGCAATAGAAAAGTTAGGCGTATTATCAATACGAAGATGCTCGAGAAGATTTAGCCGGTGAAGTCGACAACTTTTGAGTTTTGGACTGGAGAAATGTACCTCTTTATTTGTAGGACAGTGTAACCATTTAATTGTAGTAATATTTACTAAGCTACATTAAAAAAATCAACTGGTTATAAATCATTTTTTATGTAACGTATCTGCTACATGTTTGAGAAGGGAGACAGACTAGATCAAACCATTTATTTTGTCGGACAAATGTTGTTTCATATTATTTATGAAACTATCTCAACATTCAGCTACAAAATTAACTGTTATTATTTACATTCGTATGATCACCAAATAGACATGTTTTCCACCTGCGCACTCTGTTAGCTACCTGTTTTTGGAATTTTCGCAACAGAAAATTTGGGCGTCTTATCAAAATGAAGATACTCACGAAGATTTAGCCGGTTATTAATGAAAAAAGTTAAATCGTGAAATCGACAACTTTTGAGTGTAGGATTGAAAATAGCTACCTGTTTATTTGTAGGACAGTGTGACCATTTAATTGTAATAATATTTACCAACCTACATTGAAAAAATCAACTTGTTATTAATCATTTTTTATGCAACGTAATTGCTACATGTTTGAGGGGGGGGACATCGTAGACCAAACCCTTTATTTTGTCGGACAAATGTTGTTTCAAATTATTCATAAAATTATCTCAACATTTAGCTGAAAAACTAACTGTTATTAATTAAATTTTCATAGTCACCAAATCGACATGTTTTACACCTGCGCAGTATGTTAGCTACCTGTTTTCGCAATTTTCGAAGAGAAAAAAGTTGGGCGTCTCGGTGAAATGAAGCTGCATTGAAAAAACTAGCTTGTTATTAATGATTAGGAAAAAAGGTCCTCGGCCCCCGGACTATCTGTTTTGGAGGTCGATTGTTTTTAGTGCGTCTTCCAGAACTAGTGTGAAGAGCTTGGGTGATATAGTATTCTGCTGATGATGTTTTGTTATTTGTTATAAGTTGTCGTCTTTTATCTAGCATGTTTAGTGTTTGCGCGCTTAGTTTATTTTGCTTTTCAGTTTTTGTTTCTGTGTACGCATCTGCTGCTTGGTTTAGGGTTCTAGTGATCGTTTTATTTGCTTCGTTATGTCATGGGTACTCGGTCTCTGCTCTTTGAATCTTTTTCCCAGGTATATTTGGAATTTATTTGGGTCGTGTTGGAGTTTCTCTCTGTCAATCTGTTTGTGTATCGACTTTTTGATTTTTCTGCAACGCTCTACTTTTGGTTTATGCTTATTCTTGCCCTCACCAGACGATGGTTACTTACAGTATTAAATCTGTTCAATACCTCGACGTTTTGTACTATTTGGATGTTCTTCGTTAGAATATAGTCGATTTGGTTGAAAGTTGTCCCGTCTGGGCTTGCCCAGGTCCATTTGCGGTTGCGTTTTTTTTTTTTTGAAAAAGGTGTTGGCGTTGTAGAGATGTTCTTCTTCTAGAAAGTCAGCCATCATTGAGCCTCTGGGATTTCTTTTGTCTAGCCCGTGTTTGCCTACATATTTTTCCTCTTGGTCTGCTGGGCCTCCAATCTTGCAGTTGAAGTCGCCGATCACTAAAACTTGTGATGTTTTATTTCTGCGCATTCCTTCCGAGATATCCTCGTAGAATTTGCTGACGTCTTCGTCATCGGCGGTGCTTGTGGGAGCATATGCCTGAATTATCTTGAGTGTTTCCAGTTTGTTTATTTGTAACGTTATGTATATCAGGAAGTACATAAATAAAGAATTTTTGGGATTTTCAAGACTGTTTTTCTTCAAACCTATCATCTGCCCAAAAAATGGACCACGTACAATCCTTATGTATATCACTCGTTCAGATATAGCTTTGAGCATTTTTACGTTATCTGTTAGTCTCCTGTGTATCATTATGCCTACGCCACCAAAACTGGAGTTTTCGTGTCCTTTGTGGTAGAGCTTATGACCTGATTTGAGCTTGGTGTAGCCTTCGCCTCTTTTCCTTGTCTCACTTATGCCAATCACGTCCCATTTGATTTTTTCTAGTTCGGCTTACAGTTCTCCAGTTCTGTCTTCCGTCGCCATTGATCTAATATTATACGTAGCAATGTTCATCTTTTTGTGGCAGCCTGATCTATTCCAGTTATTCTTCGCACCCTCCGCCGTTCGATTCTGGCTACAGCTGCCGTTGTAGGGAACTTTCCGGCTGCTGGGGACTGAGGGCCTTTGGTTATTGTTCCTACTCATTTAATATAAAAGGGGGTTTTGGCATTTAAACTTTAACGGCTACGGTGGAAAAAAATCCTTTAACCGCTACAGAGTGGTCTCACAGACACACCATTAGAATTCGTGTTTTAAAATGCAAATTAATCTCGAATTATATCTAAACTTTGGTTCAAATCAAACTAGAAACTGTTAACAAACTCAGCTCAGCTCCTGTAATTTTCTTAATATTACGAAAAATTATTTCATTTATAATTTCTTTTGAAAATAATAGACTGACTCTATATACTTCCTCAGGGGCTGGACAATTTCCTAGTTGCTTCGCACCAGCTTTGAGTGTATCTAAGTGTTCTTCGTTATCTATATCGTTATCAAGTTCATCAAAATCTGAATAATCGAAATATTTTGTGCCCATTTTTGAAATTTTGGTCATTTGCATGTATTTAAGTAATCGCTACTCTGTGGTCTAGCAGACAAAGTATCTATCATAAAAAAACCCCTGCTCACTCCACTGACGTTATATCATTACTGATGTGTGGGACAGTGATCCACTGAAAGGTACCTAAACCCCCACTTCTCAAAACACAACTATTTTCAAAATAACCGAAAATGATTTTCGCGAGGTGTCTATGGCAGACCACTGCGTAGCCGTTAAAGGTTAAAACACCACGCTTGCCAAGCGGGTTGGTGAGCTAGGTTTCAGCCGCCCATTTTGGGTACAGACGCTGTTGACAGCCGCCCACTCTGGATCAGACACTGTCGGTATTCACCATATCTGTCTATCCGCCCAAGGAAATGAAACCATAAATAAAATCGCATGCCATTTATCATCTAATATTCCTGGAGCCCGTGTACAAGAATTGCAACGATTCCCGTTAGTTTCATCCACATCGTGCAGATACGTTTGGGATGTCAGCTGGCTAGGTGGCGGTGGTAGTATTTGCTGAGCTGGTTGTAAACACATCAAAAAAATCGTGGCGGGAATCAGTCCTGGGCAGCATGTTTGCAACCCCTTAGCAAATACCTCCACCGCCACCTAGCCAGCTGACACACCAAACCAAACGTATCTTCACAATGTGGGTACAATCAAATAAAAATATAAAGAACAGACCCGCTAATCGTTACACTTTTGTATACGGGGGCCAGGACTATAACTAAATGATCGAGTAGGTACTTGGGCAGACAGCTACAGGATTATAAAATCCATAGATATAATTTTTTCCTTTTTCTTGTATGTACTATACACAGTTTCCAGTTTCCAGACTCAAGTCTCCTCATCAGTGTCCCAACATCAATCGGAAAACCAAACCCCTGCTGCATATTCATCAAGTATCAGTACCTATCTCTTATGGGGAAAGCCCCTCTGAATTACGTCATTTTCTGTATAGCACTAAGCAACAATAAGTCGACGAGAGCGGTAACGCGAGGCGATATAGACCTTGGATTAGAAGATATTTGTTTCCTATAGGGATAGGACATATCTGACAATATATTTTGATATTTTCTTTATATACTTGAGCGAGTTTCTCTCCAAGGTCACCGAACCCTTCGAGGTGCGACCCTCATGTCACTTTTTTAGAAAGGGTCGTGACAATGTCTTTCAGAATCAAGAACACCTTTCTGAGAATAGTCTTGGAAATGCGTGTAAAACTGGAAACGCAGATGATTTATACGTATTTGCCTGAATTCACCGTTATCACATACAAAAAACGTCTTTGTATCATCAATCTGGTACATTCTAATTGTTAAAATCATCTCTGGTGTAAATCAATTTGGGTACTAATGCTGCCAATGGTTGAAATTGGTTGTATTTCCAAATTATTGGGGCGCATATAGCTTTCAAACTTCAACAATTATATAAAATTTTGTATAGGTTGTATTTTTGTTTATGTCCGATGAGGATTATTTTCAAAGGTCCATAATATTTTGGTTTACTTTTAGAGGAATGCGATGGTTGTTTTTTATATACAGTTTGGTTTATTTTGAATTGACTTTGTTCGTCACCTTTTGTGTTAATTTTTGTTATTACACGTTCTTTTTCTCGTTCTCTGTTTCCTAGGATATTTTCATATAATATGTCTACTTTATTCTTGTGTGAGTTCACATAGTCAGAATAGAAAGTTGTGGATATTAAATCCAAAGGATCACGATTATTGGTATGTTCTAGTACGAGTTCGTAAGGAGCAAATTTCGTTACAGAACTTGTAGTACTATTATATGCTATTATTGCGTATGGCATCAATTCATTAATTGGTTTATTAGGGTCTTTAGTTCGCAATATTCGTAAGTGTTCTATTATAGTAGAATGAAATCTCTCTCTCGATCGGTGAGTTTGATTCATGATGTCCAGGAGTTGTAAAGTGTATATTTATCTTTTGAGCTTTTAGTAATTCTTTAAGAAGCTCGTTATTAAACTCGGTTCCGTTATCAGTAACAATTGATTCGGGGCATCCCACAAAAGAGAAAAATTGGACTAGTTTGTCGCAAACTAATTTAGCATTTTTATCATAGGGAAATGCTTGGGCATATTTAGAGAATTTGTCAATTATCGTTAAGAAATTCTGTTTTTCGAAGATAAATGTATCCATGTGTAAGATTTGGAAGGGCTTCGATGGTGATTCTGTCCTGACAAGTGGGATATACGTTTTTAATCGTGAGTATTTTTGAGTTTGACAGATAACACAATCGTTGATATATTTTGTAACCTTCTCTTTCATTTTTGGCCAGTAATAATTGGATTTTGTTCGATCAAGTGTTTCTGTTATTCCTCGATGATTTGTCTTTGATTCGTGCTGATATCCCACATAACAGTGAAAGAACATTCATATTCTCAGAATATTCCCTCAAAGTACTTTTTGGAATGTTCTTTTAGGAATGTTCAATGAATATTCTAAGATTGTTGCGATTGAAATATTCATTTTTGAACGTTCTATTTATGTACTAGGAATGTTGCACCTACCTGAAAGATTGTACTAAGAACCTACTTTATATAACATTATTTGAATATTCTCATACGAACATTATTATAATGTACCCTGAAAAATGTTCTTTCGGCTAATATCTCTATCAAGTATTAAGAATATACCTACCTACCAAGTTGTGCTGAAAAGTTTATGTAGGTAGGTACCCATGATAAGAATATTTCCATATTGTTCACCTAATTATCTAAAGTACCTACTCAAAAACTTAATTGAACAATTAAACAGTAATGCTCTATCTAGAACCTACTAAGAATATTATAGGTATATTCTTTTTTTTGCTTTGTAGGACTTCCAAGAGAGGGAGCCACGCGCTATTAAAGATCTACATCTTGCCTCGCGCTTGAATCACCTTGGAACCTGTTTCTCTCAGTTGGCGTGCTTCGACGAGAGCATAACAAGCTCGAAACCGGAGTTTTGGTTTTGGCCTTTAATATAAAAGGACTGGAAGGAGCATTATTTAGAAAAGAAAATTAACATTCCAAGTATATCCTTAGAATCAAACAAGAATGTTATGTCTAGGATGCATATTGAGAATGATATATGTAGATATATTCTAAGAATATTTCAAGCATATTGGTATAATATTCTTTTGAGAACATAACTATAATGTCATAGAAACATTCTTTGAATATGAGAATATACATTTCGAGCATATTTTTAGAATCAAACAGGAATATTCTTTTCAGGATGTACTGAGAATCTCATAGGTATATTCTAGGAACATCCTAATGGATTTCCCAGGAAGTTCTTGGGTATTGCAAACAGTATTTCTACAATCTTTTCTCAGAACATTCTCAGGACATTCGCAATGGTTTTGGCGAACATTCTAGGCACATTCCTCCTAAAAAAAGAACATTCTTAATACATTCTAAGGATGCAATTTTGTTATGTGGGATTTGATCAATAACAATTGTTCTTCGATTTCTTTTACATTATTAACTAGTTTCGTGCATCTTATGATTTTAGGTTTTGTAAAATGGTTGGTGTATATATTAGCAAATAATGTTAGTAGAATCTTATCTAGGAAATATACATAAACTGGTTTATCATCATGTGGTAAATAGTCTCTTATAAATTCAAATATCAATTTAGGATCTTGTGGTAATTCACAATGATTGATATTATGATTTTCGAAACGATCGACGGATACTTTGATCTGTAAATGTGGATTTTTCTTGATAATAAATTGAACTGATTTATTATTAATTAATTCCTCTAATATTGGAAGATCGGATTCATTTTCATCATTATTACTATGTACAGTGTTGTCTGATGTTGTTGGGTTTCTAATTATTTCAGAAATTACATTAATTTTCTTTTATTTGTCTTGAGTTTCGTTTTGCTTTTCATTTGGAAGTACTTGGAATTGGATTTTCGACCAAGTTTTTTAAATATTCTACACCATTTCAACCTCAATTTCGGAAAAAGTAACTTTTATTTAGGAAAATGTCAAGTCATTTCCGGAAAAACTCAAATCAATTTCAGAAAAAGTAATGGTAATTTCGGAAAAAGTAAAGTTAATTTCGGAAAAAAGAAATTCAAATTCGGAAAATGTAAATTCATTCATAGCTTACTTTTGCCGAATTTGAATTTACTTTTTCCGAATTTGAATTTACTTTTTCCGAAATTAACTTTACTTTTTCTGAAATTAATTTGACTTTTTCCGGAAATGACTTGACATTTTCCTAAATAAAAGTTACTTTTTCCGAAATTGATGTTGAAATGGTGTAGTATGTCTTGGTTTACGTCACCGGGATTATTGATTATCGATTCCTGTTCGTGGACATTTAATTGTATGCGAGATAAAGCATCTGCGACTTTATTTCGGGATCCACTTCGATAACGTATTTCATAGTCATATTCTTCTAGACGTAGTCGCCATCTAATTAGCTTAGAATCTTGGGTTTTTACATTAAATAACCAGACTAGTGGTCTATGATCTGTGTATAGAGTGAATTTTCGTCCATAAATATAGGGTCGGAATGTCTTACAAGCATAAACAATTGCAAGTGCTTCTTTTTCGATAGTACAGTATCGAGTTTGTGATTGGTTCAGAGTTCGACTTATAAATGCAACAGGTTTATCATTTGGAATAGTTCCTTGACTAAGAACAGCGCCAATTGCATAATTGCTGGCGTCAGTAGTGACGATAAAAGGTTGGGAAAAATCTGGGTAAGATAAAATTGGGGCATTAATTGAAAGGTTTTTCAAATGTTCAAAGGATTTTATGAATTCTGAAGTATACTGGACTTTTGCATCTTTCTTTAAGCAAGAGGTCATTGGCTTTGTTACTTTGGCAAAGTCTTGAATAAAACGTCTGTAATACTAATAACCAACTAAACCGAGAAAAGATTTTATGTCTTTAACAGCACTTCTGTTCTCAAAAATTCAGATTTGTCTAGTTGTACTTTGAATTTAGCTTCACGTAATCTGTCGAAAATTTTCCGTAAATATGTGTTCTTGTAAGCTGCTACTACAAATTATTATATCGTCTAAGTAAACAAAACAAATTTCATTCTGCAATCCACGCAAGATATTATTCAGTGCTTTCTGGAATATTGCTGTGTTCTTTAGACCGAAGGGCATTATTCTGGTAAACTCATAATGTCCTAAATCAGTACTAAATGCTGCTTTATGAACGTCTTCTGCATCCATTTCAATTTGATAGTATGCATTTGCTAAGTCTAAAGTCGAAAAAATATTTGGCTTTTCCCAATTTATCTAGAATTTCGTTGATATTGGGTAATGGAAATTTAACATCAGCAGTTTTTCGTTCAACTTCCTATAATCGACACATAATCTAAATTTTGGTTTTCCAGATGCATTAAGTTTCCTTGGTACTATTAATATAGGAGCTGAAAATGGTGAATTTGACTCTCTAATCATATTTTCTTCCAATAATTTATTGATTTGAGTCTTAACTTCTTGTCGGTGTATTTCGAGGTATCTGTACATTTAAGCAAAAATTGGTGTTTCGTCAGTTAATTTAATTTGATGTTTAATAACATTCGTAAAACTCAATGGTAGGTCTACACAATAGAAGATGTCTCTATATTCTAGACATAGTTGACGAATGGCTTGTTTTTTTCTTCCAAATTACAGTGTTCCAATCTTAAATATTTCAAGTTAGCCTTTATTGTCTAATTCTTTTGGCATTTTATAATTATTATTTTCTGCACTGATAAAATTCAATTGATTTACTTCGAATGGTTCAACTGGTAAAGGTTCTGAAAAATTAATTGGGGTTTGAACTTGAATTCAATGCTGTCGTATAAGCGAAATAATTTTCAATTCTTATTAAAGACTCGGGGATCTCGATGCTTCCTTGTGCATAATATACCGTATCCATTTTCAAGATTTACTGGTACCTTAATCTGCGATATCATACGCAGCGGTATGACAAAAGTTCGTTTCAATGTTTTCAAGACAAGAGGTTTTAATTACGTCGTAAAATTCTTTGAAAAAAAAAAATAATGGTCCGCGGTCGGATACATTAACAAAGTGTATTACCGAGTTTGTTTATCGTTATTTATTTTCCAGTACTAATAACGTCGCGCCCGTAGACTGAACAATGGCATCATATGCTTTAAGTCTACACAAATATATTCAGTCTTTTTCGAACCTCCAACAGTGGACATTATAATTATTATAAAATTATTGCACCACATTTTTTTTTTAACAAGTAAGTAAATCTTTTATATACTAATATCAATACCTACAGAATATTTTTTAGATATGGATTTGAAATCAATCAACGAGACCTGCTTCTTCAAGGATTAAAAAACACTTGTGAAATTACAAGACATGGAGCCTGACAGAAAGTACCCAATATTTTCTGCTAAAAAAACCCAAAGTAAATTCGGACCGAGTATCCTCATTGAACTTGACGATAAGGCAGTGTTTCTTCGAAAACGTACCACCAAATCATTGGAAGATCATATTGAGCAGTTTATGGATGGAAAATATTCAATAATATACAGAGGCCAGAAGGATGTAGGACGACCAAACCAAAACACATTTTTTTTTTAACAAGTAAGTAAATCTTTTATATACTAATATCAATACCTACAGAATATTTTTTAGATATGGATTTGAAATCAATCAACGAGACCTGCCTCTTCAAGGATCAAAAAACACTTGTGAAATTACAAGACATGGAGCCTGGCAGAAAGTACCCAATATTTTCTGCTAAAAAAACCCAAAGTAAATTCGGACCGAGCATTCTCATTGAACTTGACGATAAGGCAGTCTTTCTTCCAAAACGTACTACCAAATCATTGGAAGATCATATTGAGCAGTTTATGGATGAAAAATATTCAATAATACAGGGTGTCCCAAAAAGATACCGACAAACTTTAAGGGGTAGTAGGGGACATCAAAACAAGCATTTTTGTTTATATAAACATATGTCCGCAAATGAGCCATTTGGACTGTAGAGCAAAAAAACTGTTTGATACTTTTATTCTTCGCAATAATTAAATCACTGTTTATTTATTAATTTTGCTTTATTATCAAATAAATTATGGTTTAGAATAATTGTTCAAAATGTTGACCATTTACTTTAATGCACAGATTACACCGTCGGGTCATTGACTGAAAAGTTTAGTCTACGAAACACCTGTTCGTAATGAGGAAGATCTGATAGCAAGGAAACTCGCGAGTTGTACTCATGTAGAAGCTATTCCCGGAATATTCCAAAGAGTTCGCGAGTTGAACAATAATTGTAAACCATAATTTGTTTGCTAATAAAGCAAAATTAATAAGTAAACAGTGATTTAATTATTGCGAAGAAACTAGGTAGGTACCAAACAGTTTTTTTGCTCTACAGCCCAAATGGCTCATTTGCGGACATATGTTTATATAAACAAAAATGCTTGTTTTGATGTCCCCTACTACTCCTTAAAGTTTGTCGGTATCTTTTTGGGACACCCTGTATTCAGAGGCCAGAAGGATGTAGGACGACCAAACCAAATATCGCTTTTTGAAATAGTTGAGTCTTGAGTGGATATCAGATTTAAAAAAAATGAATTCTTATCCAATCTACAGTATGCTGAGCTTTGCTGTATCAGGTTTTTCTCAAAATTTCCATATTCGGTCATTTTCCGACAAAATCCCACTAGGGAGCTAACTTGACGCTCAGCCCCCCCCCCCCAAAATTTTGGAAATCAGATTAAACAAAATTGAATTCTTATCTAATCTGTAGTGTGCTGAACTGTGCTGAATCAGGTTTTTCTCAAAATTTTCATATTCAGTTATTTTCCGACAAAATAATCATACTGGGGAGCAGGGAGCCAATTTAAAGCTCAGCACCCCAAAATTTTGAAAAAACAGATTAAACAAAATTTAATTCTTTTCCAATCTGAAGTGTGCTTAACTGCGCTGTATCAGGCTTTTCTCAAAATTTCCATATTCGGTCATTTTCCGACAAAATCCTACTGGGGAGGTAACTTGACGCTCAGCCCCTCAAAAATTTCGAAAATCAGTTTGAACAAAATTGTATTCTTATCCAATCTGAAGTGTACTGAACTCTGCTGTCAGGTTTTCTCAAATTTACATACTTATTCAGTTATTTTCCGACAAAATCCTACTAGCTAGCTTGACGTTCAGCTCTGAGAATTTACATACATACCATCCATTAGGTTTATATCGGGAAATGGCCAAACATGGAAACTTGGAATAACCTGATCAGGCACAATTCGGCTCACTTCAGATTGAATAAGAATAAGAGTCCGTTTTTCTTTGATCTGATTTCTAAAATTTAGCATCAACTTAGCCCCCTCTTAGTTTTTTGTCGGAAAATGACCGAATATGGAAATTTCGAGGAAAACCTGGTACAGCACAGTTCAGCACACTTCAGATTGGATGAGAATTCAATTTTGTGCAAACTGATTTTCGAAATTTGGGGGGGGGGGGGGGCTGAGCTAAAACTTCCGTTTTCTAATTGTTGTTGAATCTTTGTACCCTCCTGCAGTTTCATAAAGTTGAATTTGTTTTTTCCTTCCATAGATAATAGCTATTTATATAACAAGTACATAAAGTAAGGCTTTATTGACTCATTATTTAATAGCCTCGCTCGCAAGCTCGCTCGGCCATAAAATTATTCGTACAATAAAGCCTTACTTTATGTACTTGTTATATAAATAGCTATTATCTATGGAAGGAAAAAACAAATTCAACTTTATGAAACTGCAGGAGGGTACAAAGATTCAACAACAATTAGAAAACGGAAGTTTTATTTGTTTTGGTTTATCAAAGTATGAGGTTATGATTTGATATTATTGATGGCAAAACGTAACTGCGCCTGCGTATGACTAATATTTCCACGAAACTTTTGCTAGACTTTTATTTGCCGTGTCAAACAGGAAAAAGTGAAACCAAGAATAGTAAACTTACGAAATATTTCGGCAATAATTTCGTGAATAATTTCGTGAAAAAACTTTGCCGTGTAAAACGGCTCAAAAAAAGTCTGATCCAATCTCTAACCCAAACGCGTTTTTTCCTATTTTTCTTGCGTTCTAGCACGCACTACCCTACTTGGAGCCATTTTATTTTCTACTGTTTGGCAAATAAACTTGGAAATATGTAAACACAAAACAATGAATAAGTTTAGTGACAGCAAGTATAAGTGTATAAGTAGCTTTAGGTAATTGTCTTTACGCCAGACTATAAACATGGTACTTAACACATTTTGAAAAAATGGAAAAAAGCAATACGAATACGAACTATCTTTCACTTCTTTCTTGTTCAAAAGACTATTTCTAGGCGGGGCTAGGGGGCTTGCCCCCCCCCCCCCCAAACGACGCCAATGTCTGTTATTATGCTTTGCTGTGTTACTGGATAATGCTTCGCATGGATTTTATATTTTCAATTTGTTGCATTTGTTATTGGTCTCGTCAGATGTGAATTTTTTATATAACAATATGACAAAACAATTCATGTAAATAATGAAGGGCATACAGACACTATGTTGAGGCATTTTAGTGAAATTTATCCCAATGCAAGAATTAATTAAAATTAGCTCCAGGTATAGCTTTATGTAAAGGATTTATATTCACTGTCGGGCGTCTCCCAAGATAACCAAGCTCATCCTGCGAGATCGCGCTAATTTGAATTGGGCTTAATCATCCAAAAACAAAATATTATTATTCAGGAATTAAGCTCAAAAAAATGCTGCAACATTTTGAACGGCATGATTCTTACCTTAGGAGTGTATACGTTCAAATACAAACAATCCTCTTCACCCTCAAAAATATTAGACCTTCTGTAAATATCTCTCTGAGGGCATATTGGGTGGAGTTTTGTAGCATTTAGGGTGTGTTTCCAGCAACCAAATGGTATTGGAGGCTGAAAAAAAAAATCTACATATAGGTAAGAGTATTTCGAAAATCTATATTACTATGACAACAACGTACCAAATGGCACCAAAATAGATCTTTTTTATGAAGGTTTGCAAAAGCTATTTAAATTTGTATATTTATAGTTAGGAAATTGAACATTCATTAATTTATTTCATTGAAAATCATTTTCCTTTAACGCAAAATGTAATTATTATTACTCTGACTTCAGTACTTTGTAGACCAGCTATTTGCACAACTGCTAAGAAAAATCTGCAACAAATTAATAAAATCTATGCTAATGAAGACGTTGGTTGCGTTCTAGCCATTTACGTTTTATGATTTTGGTATTAATTCTCAACAAATAATAGACTTTCATTGTTTTAAAGTACTTACAATATTGTTAAAAATCAATGATTTATTGACTACTTTAAAAAATTATAGCCAGCAGGCTTTTTGTGAAATATTTATGCATTCAATTGATTTAATCCATAGTTATTTCAACTTTTCGGAAAACTTGAGAAACGAAGAAAAATAAGTTATAGTTGTAGCGTTGCATATCAAACAAGGGCTGCTTATATTATATCATTCGTCAATCTTGATTTTATGGGCAATTAAAGATGCGTCCCATGAAAAAATTACTTTCACTAACCATAAAATTTTTATGAGATAATTGGGATATTATTTACCTACTCAAATTACGCCATAGTACCTACCATAAGGCACTTGTTTTCAACTTATATCTGAAGATACATTGCTCATTCTAACATAAAAATATCCAGAATTAGGTGAAAAATATGCACAAGTTTCTCGATAGAGCTTGCCCATACTTGATTTAGGAATAGTGATTGCTTATAATATTATTATATCTGAAATTAGGATCCATAAATTATTTCAATAACAAGTTTTAGTCGTAGGTATGAGTTTAATGCTAATCAATTCCAACATGCAATCAAATTGCAGAAAAAAAATTATTCCATATAAATTATCTAAAATTTTATTGCTGATCAGCAATGGTTGAGCATTTTTTTTTTCTAATTTATTGTTTAAAGTGCATAAAATAAAGTGAAGGTTTTCTTCTTAAATGACTAAACCACTCAAAATTGACTTTTTTCGTAAGTTTTAAATGCATCAATGTTGACACTTTTTCAAAAATACTGATGGAAGTTGTAAAAATTTAAAGCAATGGTAAATAATACGAATTATTAATAAATAGTAGGTACCTCAAATCTCAAATTCCCAATGGGAGGTTTGGCGAAAGGTATGCCCAGGTAGCCAAAAATGTCTCTACCCTCGCGACTTTTCAAAATTTTACCCTCCAATTTTCCATCTGCACATTTCACTATCGGTGCCCTATCATCACTAGCGACTACACTAGAAAAAATCACACATAAAAAAAATTTCAACATTTTCATCAGTTTAAAAAGAACTTTTGCTCTAGCTACTACGACAAACAACCCATTGATTTTATATTTGCCATATTACTACCGATAATAGTAAATCATATTATGGTGGGAAAACAGAAGAGTTTTCGCAAATATTTTCAACTATAGTCATACCGTTCTCATTTGACAAGTTTTTAAAACACACCAACTAATAACTGATAATAAATTTCCTTTTTTTTTACCGTAATTAGGATACTCACCTTTTATAATTTTTTACCATAAATATTGCTAGTAGCAAACTTACGATAGCTGTCAGGAAAAATGCAATATATTCATTCTGTATCATACAACATAGACAGTTTTGCGTAGGTACTAGATATAAGTCAGGAAAAGAAGCTTGATTCCTGTAAAACCTATTTATCTCAAACTGATTGGCATAGGTATAAGTCATCATAAGTCCGGAAAATGGCATTTTCGTCATACGTCACTACTTCAGTAACAATGTAACATTACTAGTTTTTTTGTCTAAAACTAGGCAAAACTTGAAAAAGGTTGGATTGCCAACTCGTTCTGCCAAATGACACAGGTTTCCAAATTGTCGTTCTTAGGAATATAAAAAAAAAATTCAACAGAAAAATTAGGATAAAAATTCTGCACTCAACTATGTCCATGAAGATCTAAACTCTCACTTCAATAAGTAATTTCTCGGACTTGTAACGTAATTCGAGTTTACGTTACGATATAAAATATCAAGTCTTCAAAAACTTTGAAATCGTGGAATGCATTATAAGTAAGTACCTACCCATTACAGATTCATTCAAATTTCGCCGATATTAAACTGTTTGTCGCCACAGAGAGTATCTGGTTGAGTGGGATCATTTCTAGCGGGGTTCGGAAAGAATTATCAAGAGTATAAAGAAATGAATCTGGATTAATATACGTAGAAAATGGATAAAACACATGAAATCATCGGAAGCAGTAAACGAAACAATCATAAAACCAAATGTATACCTTTTTCACTTATTATTGGCGTAGTGGCGTGCCATGGAAATTTGGCAGGTTGACCCTCGTATAATAATGACAGTATATGTCAAATTCCAGACAGTTTTAAGTGTGGTTTACATAATTTCGTAAGTGCCGCGGTATTAAAATGTTCTGGCCTATCTGGCAAATCAAATTTAACACATTTGTCAATGCATTTTTCAATAATGCTATATTATAAACGGTACCTAACTATTTTGCGTACCTGCAAAATCTAATGACATTTTTTAAAACTCGGCATTGTCTTTCATATTGAAGATGCCGAAAATAATCTCAGAAGAAAAAAAAAGGGAAATATTAAAATGTCATGGTTATTTTAAAAAAAAAATAAACCAGAGGCTCTCCAGGGAACAATTGAAGCCCAACTTGCAGATATACTTGAGGTAGGTATAACTTAAATGTAGATGTGAAGCCATTTCTTACCCAACCAACATTTTCCTTAAATTTTAGGTGGGAACCAGGACTATTCAAAGAATTTTGACTGGACAATATACAAACAAAAAACCTTTAGGCCGACCGAAAAAGACAGAGACTATTATGGACCGAATGTTTAAAGAAGATTTACAACGACAAATTTGGAAATACAATTCTAAAAATGAATATTTTACATTACAAACATTACTGACAAAATTTGGAATTTAAGGGAGGGCAAACAAGTTTATAAAAAATTTTAAAATCTATGGGATATAAATTTAAATTAGTAATTGGACGCAAAATTTTATGTGAGCAGAAACATGTTCTTGCTGCCAAAATTACATTTTTGCGGAAATACCTGCAATATAAACATTCAAACGAATATATCAGATTCGTGTATTTAGATGAAACTTGGATCTACCAAAACGGACCTTAAGTTCGTCGATGGATACACGAATCTGATATGAAAAGCAACCCATCCCAAATTAAGTCAGAGGGGAAACGTTTTACTATTTTGCATGCGGGGAGTAGTTCGGGGTTTTTAGTTGGGTGCGATTTTTTTCTAGATTCAAGAAACAATGACAGAGACTACCACAATACCATGAACGTGGACATCTTCCAAAAATGGGTCGTTGATCAACTACTTCCTGCATTGAATTTATTTGAAGAGAAATGTGTAATAATCATGGACAACGCTCAATATCATTCAGAGCAGAAGGATAAACCACCTTCATTCTCTTCAAAGAAAGACAAAATGCAGGAATGGTTGGTTAAACATAACGTAGGCTTCGACACAAAAATGACCAAAAAACAACTATGGGACCTTACTCAACCATTTCGGAATAAACCAAAACAATACAAAATTGACGGCATTTTGAAAAGCCACGGACACGAAGTTCTTAGATTACCTCCTTATCATTGCCAATATAATCCTATTGAAATGGCATGGGGGTTTTGTAAGAACTTCTATAATAAAACTATAACTTCGCAGCCACCATCCACGGATAGGGTTGCGAGGGTATGGCGTGAGTCTCTTTCAAAATGTACCTCAGACATGTGGACGAATTTTTGTAGACATTGTGACGGACTTATTTCAGAAGACTGGACAAAATACATGGGAGATTTACCTTTCAAAAATATTCCTCCTTTCATTATTTCTCTTGGAGAATCCGATTCCGAATCGGATTCAGAAATGTTGTCTGAATTTGAGGAGGTATCTAGTTCTTCAAGTGAAATGGTGGAAGCTGAATAAGACGGACTAAAAACGGATCTGAATTTGAACTATTACTTTGACAAAACTATAAGGGGAGGGTGGATAGGATCGGGACTCTGTGAGACAATGGACACGCTAATATTTCCCGCCTCTTGCGGCTTTCTGATCTATCACGCCAAGGTGCCAACAGTATCTCCAGAATGGTCAACCGGCACAGATCAGATTGTTTTTGTGGAATATATTTTTTTTTTGAAAAAGCTTATCATGGGAATATTGGGAATTTTGTATTTTTGGCATTGTTGATCTAATATTTCAAAGAAGCGAGGTAAGTATTTTATTGTTTATTTTAATGTTATTTGTTTAACTTTTTGTGTCAGAGTAGAAAGCAGGTTAACCGATAAAGTTATGTTCTCACAGAACGAAAATACCAATGGGAGGTTTTGATATTTTTAAGCTAATCCGATAAAGTGTACAAGGGGAGAGGCTGCACAGGATCTCCCCTTGTTGTCCATAGCTTCCCTTCAAAAAGAAAAACAGCAACAAAAACTTGTGGCAACATGATGGTTGAAACATATTATTATATTCCATTTCAGTTGAGCAAGAACATAACAATAAGAACATAGAAAAAGACTGACAGGGAGTTCTGACTTGATTCCATGAAACAAGCTAGTTGATGTGATTGACTTCTGACATGTCCTATCCAGATAGGAAAAAATGGAGTAAAGAAATTCAGTGTTGGTAACCGGGTTGAACTATGTCAGACAAGTCCAAGAAAAAGGTCTCGAAAATGTTATGTTACACCTAATTTTATAACGTCATAAGTATTTTCTATGCGGATGAAAAACGCTTAAGAGAAATATCCACTGAAGTGTTCCTCTATATTTTACGGTCTGGAGCCAAACGCAACAACGCGATTAGTTTATGAATATGCTCAAACGAATTCTAGAACTCATGCAAATTTATAATTTAGATGAGGTAAAATTTAATATTTTTTGAACCACTCATGTTATTTTAAATTCTTTTTTGTAGACGGGTGTAACGACGGTACAACCAGTTCCTGAAATTTTTGGAAAGAAGCCACTTCTCGTGAAAGAGGTGAATTGATTACGCAAGTAGGAATAATCTCTTCCAGCGGAACAGCGTTGTCGCCAATTTGAGCATTTCCGTTTCCCCGCATACGCTATGACGCCAAGAGAATGATGCAAGGTGTTTCGGGATGTGGTGCTCTGGGATTTCCTTGTGATATGTTAACAAGCTTGGGTTAGAACGTTAGAACCGCTGCACCAAGAGATGCACTGAAGTAATGCAATTTTATCGAAACATCTTCAATGAAGAAGACTTTTCCTCCTCTCACGTAATGGATCAACCGGCTCCCACCATCTATAATAATTATTCATATCCAGAGCCGCAACTAACTATCCACATCAAAAAGGCAACCTAGAGCTACAACCATCAACATCAAAAAACTATCCTGCGCCATAGATGGTAGATGCATGATTGCCACTGACACTCCCTAAGACAGCGATTAGGGATATGGAGGAGGATCGAATTGAATGAAGATAATTTATCAGAAGATTAATTAATTTTCATCAACGACGAGAAAAATTTTGATTACAAAGAACTTCCAGAAACATGTTCTATAACGACAAAGTTTATGGTAAAAGTAGTGTCAGAAATTAGGCAGCGAAAATAAAAAGAAGAGTTGATTGATATGAAGTGAACTTCATAGAACGTCACGTTGTATCAAATAGATTCACAGTTCTTAAAGATGATTAAGCTTTGGTTCCTTTTTACGACATTACTTCTTCACTTCCATCTCCCATTAATGATAGAAGAAAGAGATTTAGAGACATGATTTATTTCAATTTAGATTTGACGTAATTTGGTTTGCAGTGATGATTTTTTTATTTGTGTTTTTATTTTTTTCTATTCTTTAAATTTTCAAGAATTCCATTCAATTTAATTAGAATGTAGGAATTTATATCTTTTATCTGTTCTAGTTATTTTTAAAAATAATTACTTGGCGAAATATAATATTTTACCTTTACCTTGAAATAATAGTATATTATATACCTAGGTAGAGAAGTTGGTCATTACATACCGAAAGGTATATAATGACTTTCTCTACCGAGGAATATATAGATTTTTTTTTACTACTGCTAGTAGAAAGAAAAATTTGTTTAAAATCTGTGTTCTAATTATTTTTTGTGAACGCCCTCTTGAAAGTGCTGCCCTCTATCAACAGCTTATATAACTTCCTATGTACCTACAGAAACCTGTATTTTTTTTCAAATTGACGTATGAAATTGAAATTGAACCAATAGAAACATGACAATATCCTTGCGTCATGACGTCATTTTCATTATTGACCTAGGTATTTTTTCATTATTTTCATTATTAACCTAGGGAGAGAAATTCAATTTTTTCTTAGAAAAATAGATTGAATAATGTCTATTTCTCAGGTTAGTAGTAAAAAAACTATTTTTATTAAATGCACCATGTTTTTGCTCATGCCTAAAATCTCCCCTATTTTGCTTCAATGTCTCCCTTCTGATGGAGAGGTATTGGACTCAAGCAAGGCTACATACAAGATTATTTTTAAAGGAAACGCTTTACAGAATTGGTTCTCTAATACATCATTTTAGTAACCTATAGTTGAGGTTATCTAACTGAAAATGTAGGCTTAAGTATATTAACACTTTCTCAAAAAATGGCCTTATGTAAAAATTGTCGAGATCTTACCCACCCTCCCATGCCTTACAACTCTTTCAAAAAGATAAGGTTTTGTTACAATACGATCCTGCAAGGGAAGATATTTGGATAGAGAGGACCAGGAAAGAGTAGCATATGAAGCTTAAGGCACGAAAAAATTGAAAGAACATAAAAACCTTATTGATGAGTTTTAAAAGTCGAGAAATACAAAACAGACAAAATGAAGAAATTCCATCAGTACCTGAGTTCAAATAAAACAGGAGATGAAGAAATAAATATACTATTATTAAGAAGCACAAACAAAAGTAAGGAATAAAATAGTACGGAAAAAAAAAAAGAGCCATGGAAGAGAAACTGTACGTATAGTCCGTTGCATGGTTCTTGAGCTACGACTACTGAATAGACAGAAAGAACAATGGGCTATTGCTGCGTTGTCATATCAATAATAATATTTATTATTACATGAAAATAAAGGAAATTTTATTGCAATTTTCATGTATTAATAAATATTATCGATATGACAACTTACAACGTAGCAATAGCCCATTGTCCCCTCTGTCTATTCAGTAGCCGTAGGTCAAGAACCATGCAATGGACTATATATTAATAAATTCAGAAGTTGATACTGAGAAACATCAGGACATCAAAAACCAAAAATATTATTACCACAATAACACCCCAGCAATAGGAGAAGTAAAAAAAATAGTCCATCTTTTTGAAAAATGGAAGAACGCCAAGGAGAAATCTATGGATAACTCATAAAGTATGGGATCAATAAACTCCATAAACACCTAACAAAACTATTCCAAACATGCATAGATACAAATAAAGTACCGGAGTGTTGACAATACATACGAAAGAAGTCAAAACAACTGCGAAAACCGCAGAAGCATTGTAGTGACAAATACGCTAAGCAGGATATAGGGAGAATTGACCATATTAGTTAGGTTAGAAAAAATCGAGCGCGAAATTGGAAATGGGTTCCTAAACACATTTCAACAAATTTAACAGCAATGTATATCTTATGGGGGATTCAAATGAGTAATTTTCAGACGGGAATATGTCGGGTTCCGGAAATTTCACAGTATTTGAACCTATTTTGGACAATTTTCTCTACAATTCATGCTCTAATTGTTTTCTTAGACCTACGAGTTAAAAATACAAATGATTATAATTGAAAGTGTCCCTTTTCCGTGATCGTACCGGGTGATTGGGTGATTGTCTGTATTTTGCACCCTCACCTATCTCACCTGTTTGAAGATATACCCAGAAATGTCAAATATGAAAGTTGTCGGTAATAGTTAATATCAGAAAGTATTCAATGAAGTTAGTTACAAGTATATAGGGTGGGTCACAAAAGTGTGGCAAAGCAAAGTTAAACTTTTTTTAATACAACACCCCGTATGTTATTGATCCATTAAATTGGATTAGCCTTCTCTAACCTGATTCCAATTATAGGAGAAGGCGGGGCAGAACGGGGTACTTAACGTTTGATGCTCAATTGTTACTACAAAATTAGCAAGATATATATTTTTTTTGCTATAGGTAGGTGTATTGCTTAACATGTAAATTAAGCTTTTCCGCCATTTTTAACAGTTAAACGGCTCATGGATTCGGTAATTGCATCTGCGAGCAAATAGAGCAAATTTTGACGGACGTCACGCGATCACTTATCTTTTTTCACGTGTCAAATCACGTCATATCTGTCAAATTTTGCTCATTTTGCTCGATTTTTTTAGATTATTGATGTAACATCTACTAACCAAGTTTATAGGGACACTTTTATTTTACTATAATTATTGGTTCCCATAATTTATGGATCAAGGAAGCCGCGCCAATTTGAGATTCTAACCTAACTAATATGGTGAATTTAAACAAACCAAAATAGAAAACGGGAACAAAAATATTGAGGCAGAATAGGCCGGTTTTAGAGCAGGAAGATCAACAGTAGAGCATTCCTAATTTAGTTTGACCCAGGTAATAGAAAAGATATTAGCGGATGACCAATAACTTCATTCGCTACTTGTGGATCTGAAAAAGCATATGACGATATCTTATTAAAACAACTATGGGAGGCACTAGAATAGACCAATTTTAGCTAAGAACTAATAGAGACCCTCATAATACTCTAAAATGACGTGAAAACCAAGACTAAATATGATGGAACGAGCACCAAGGGCGTAACAGCAACTGCAACTGAAAAACTTAAGCCAGGGAGGCTTCATAATACAAACACTTATGGCAGACATATGGGGATACCGCTCAATGAATACAATCTATAGGTAGAATACTCTTGACGGGTAACATATAAGTTTCATGAAACTTGTTGAAAGAAACAGGAAATTTGTTCATTATCACACAACACATACATTTAAATACGGCGGCGCACACTGGCGAAGCAATTTCTGCTCTCTTGTTTCAGAAACGCCAGTGTGCGCCGCCTCATTTGAATGTATGTGTCGTGTGATAATGAAACTAATTTTGTGTTTCTTTCATCAAGTTTTATGAAATTTTTTGAACGTATACAATGTGTTCCGCTTAAGGACTGACCACACTTCTAAAATTATCATTTTTTTCCATAGCTACTGGTAAAATAGCCTTTAATCTACTAAAAATAGTAGATAAAGTAGTACTTTAACCGCAAGGGTAGATTAAATGATACTTTAACAGCAAGGATAGATAAGGACGTTTATTTTGTCAAAAATATATACATATTTTGTTTTTTATTTATTTGTCAAAGTTTGTCAAACGAATTTTTACTTATGCAAAAGTGTTCGACTCAAATAATTTCTAAATATTTTTGATACTACAAGTTTTGTTGTTCTCAAGCAAGGCCTTAAAATACGACATTGTTGCGGTTTGGTCCATTAAATTTGAAAATTTGTTGTGATCATTCTGTATCGTATTGACACAAAACTTAGTACATTTGGGCTTTGGACCATTCTAAACAAGAATTTGCTATCAGATTTTTTCTAAAAAAATCCCTTATAGTACTTATTCAGCCTATAAATGTGGACACCCTCTACACCCGTACAGCCGCAGAAATAAGATTATGAGCGAATAAGTGCCAAATTCGAGTAGATATAAAAAAAAAAAAAAAATGAATCGGTTGAAAAATAAAAATTTTAGAAGGGTGGTCAGTCCTTAAGCGGGACACACTGTATAGATATATGTAATATATCTTGATTTGAATAAAACTGTTTTTCAAAATCTAGAACTTGAGAGGTGCCATCAGCTCTTGGTAGATAGGTTGGAGAAGATGGTCCAATTACAGGGGCTCCACAGTTCAGCAAGTCTCTTCCCGTTTCCGCACTGCCATGTACTGTTTCAAATTGTAGACTTGCAATTAAGGGGATTGAATGCGCCGTTTAAAATATATTGTTACGCACGTTGAACTATACAACTACCCAATAAGTTAATACTAATAAGGACGCGAGGTTCATCGCGATCATTGCATTGGGCTACTGTTGACCCGGTCGGCACTGGATCCTTCATCACGGCAATTTAAAATTTATAGAAAAGCAGACGGAGGAAAGAGCCATGGGGTTTGCTGCAGGTATAACAGAGATAGACAAAATGACAAAAAGAATCAAGTAAATTTCTACAAAAAAAACTAGATAATTTTTGGAATTCTGGTTTGCGCCATTGTATTGCTAACACATATAAGAATGGCGCTAACTAAAAAAAACACCATAAATTGATGAAGTTTCTTGTTTTTTTTTTTCAGTTTAAATTACATTTTCGTAATTTTTCGAGAACTTGTTTCTATTATTGGATTTCTAAAAAGATAGCGCCATTCGTCTCTATATTATAAATCGAATGCAAAAAAGAAAGTTGATATAACTTCAATTGTTAAAAAATTAGGTTGAAATTAGGAATGCAATGCATTCCTTGTTTCATTCATCTCATTCCCACTAAGGAGTATTAATCGGAGCGGAAGAATACAATGATAGACTGCGTTAGGTGCTTCGCGCAGGAAAAAATATTTTGGCATTGAGGCGCATCCAATACCCTTAAGGTCTCCTATGATAATTTTAGGTACATTGTCCATTAGTATGTTTCCAATATCATCAGCTAGTACCTAGTATTTGCCCTGGAGGCTTATACACAGTGGACACTAGCGTCTTTTTACCATTAACTGTAGCTTCAACTGTCAAGTGCTCTATGTCCGAGTCGCTGTTTCCAACTATATGGTGGGTAACATCATTTCTAACAATGATAGTCACTCCTCTGGTCCTGGGATTGGGTCCATCTTTTCTGTAAGGCATACAGGTTGCCTCAGCTAGTTTGGTTTCCTGCAGCGCCAGCAGCTGAGGTTGGTGTCTTCTAGGAAAAGGTCCACGTCAGTTCTACGTGCTCTCACTCCGTTAAAGTTTCCACGAAGCGACATGGAACATTACTATTTTTTGGCTAAGTAAACATCTATAGCCTGCAGGATGGCTGGCATAATTGATTTTAATAAATCCACAACTTCATTATTTTTGTTTTTGGCACTATCATTCTCTGTCTCGTCGTTTTAGCAGGGGAAGCCTGTTTTTGGGTTTTATTTTGGTTTTGTTTGGTACCTTGAATCCACGAAATGTATTTAAGACAGCCCCTGTAGCTGGCAAGGTGCCCTTGTTTGCTGCACAGTTGGCGCAGGTTGCATTTCTTCCATCATTTTGGGCGATAGGAAGGTCACATGATCTTGATGGATGGTTTTTGCCACACTTCACACATCTCTCTGGCATCGAGCAACTTGATTGTGTGTGTCTAAATCTCTGACACCTGAAGCCCTGAGATGGAATCGTCGGTTTTCTTTTGGTTTCCGTTTTCACAATCATATCCACTAGTCTGGTTGTTTCATACACTTTTTTCGAAGAAGTTTTAATTAAAAACAGAGGCAGAGGCTCCTTATTTGTACTGTTTCTTGATTCCAGTTGGACTATTTCATTTGGACTACTTCAAGTCCTTTTTGCTTCAATTCTTCAGTTATGTACTCAACTGGGGTGTCAGCTTCTAATCCTCTGAGCACAACCTGGGGGCCGATCCTTGAGCCAGGGAGTAGAGCATCTCGAGAGAACACATTTTTCGTCTTTATCATTCTCATTTACTTTTCGATTACGTTGACAAAGACAAAACATTCGTTCTATCGGGGAGCCCTTCTCCCTGGCCCGAGGATCGGGCATTTGGTGTTTGGTCTCTTTGTGAGTTTGTATGTATAATAATGCCTATATATACTGTTCAAGAAAGCTGTCATTCTCCTGTAGTCTTCTGGAGTATTAGCGAATAGTTTGGTATCTTCACCCACATTTTTAGCTTTATCAAAAGCAACGTCGTTACTTTTGAGTTTATTTCTCAGTGCAATCCAGTCTTTACTGCCAGATACCACAATTGGCGGAATTTGCTTTACTTTTCCTGCATAAGATTGTTCTTCGACTTCTACTAAGTCCATATTGTTAGTTTCATCTTCAATAATTGGAGTAATTTCCTTAGGCATGATTCTCCTCTTTGAGGTTCCTGGCTCTGGCCATTCCTCATCGTTAGTTGGTCGCTTATTTTTATTCTTTGGTTCCTCGTTTGGTTTTTCAAATATCTTTTCAAGTTCATTGAAGACTGCTTGCAGCTCCTTTATATCACTTTTAAGTTGGTTTATTTCGTCACTTTTCTTCAATATTTCTTCGTTTGCACTAATCAATTTATTAGTTTATTTAATTTGGCATCTTTTTCAGCCTCTTGAGCTTTGTGCTTTACCATCTTGGAGAAAATGGGGCGAGCCCCAGCCTCTGTTGATGTTCCACAATTTTTACCCACTTTCACTTTACACACTAATCGCTTATTTGATTTTTAGTCAAAATTTCGAAGTCACAAAGGAGCATACGTCACGCACGCACCGCTGCTCGATCGGAACTAAGACTTGCCAATAGCACTACAAAATCAAATAAGAGAAAACCGAAGACTTAGAAGAGGATACGCCAATTATAGAGACCAAGTAACAAAAATGATTTTAAACTAACATTCTCAAGATTTGAAAACTGCCCTTAAAAACTACAGAGTCAATAAATGGAATGACAAACTGAAAACATTAAAAACATCAGACAATTCGGCATGGCAAATGCAGAAACCTCTAAGACGACCAAGTAATACCATTCCTCCACAACATGGAGCGAATGGTATGGCTTATTCTGAGCAAGAGAAAGCTGAAGCGTTTGCAGATTCTTTGGAAACAATATTTACAGAAAATGTGATTCAGAATGTAAGCTCAGAAGAAATAGAGGAGACAAATGAAGCTATTAGGAACTTAAATAATATAATAACATCCAAGATATACAATAAATTCATCCCCAAAGAGATTATCACGAGAATTAGGACAAAAAAGGCACCAGGGATAGATGGCGTTCTTAACAAAATGGTGAAAGAACTTCCAAAAAAGGCTCACACAGCTTTAGCAAACTTAGCCAAGTCCATTCTGAGAAACAACTATTTTCCCACTGCCTGGAAAAAAGCGTATATAATTGTAATTAAGAAGCCAAGGAAGAATGCGGCCCTACCAGCCAGTTTCATACCAATAAGTCTACTTCCCACAATCTCCAAAATTGTAGAGAGAACAATAAAAGACAGAATAATTGAAAAAATTGATGAGCCTAATTTGATACCAACATTCCAATTTGGCTTCAAGTCACGCCATTCTGCTGAACAACAAACCTTAAGGATTACCGAGTATATAACAAACAGAAGGTTTCAATTATTATAAAATGGCCACTGGTGCCATATTTTTAGACATTGAGAGGGCATTCGATAAATTATGGCACTTTAAACTAATTCAGAAAATGGTCAGCTGGAATTTTGCACCGCAAACGTGTCAGTTAATACTCAGCTATCTTATGGGCAGAACTTTTCAAGTCAGAATTGGAAAACAATTATCTTCTACTAGGACTATTCAAGCTGGAGTAGCCCAAGCCTCGGTACCAGGCCCAATTTTATATAATTTATATATCGGTGACATTCTGACATCCCCTACATAATGACTGCTTTTTTCGCCGATGACACGGCTATTCTAACAAGAGGAAATAACACCAACATAATTAGTAGAAAACTACAAAATAATATTGTTGACATTTAAAACTGGTGCAAACAAAACAAAACCAAAATTAATAGTACCAAAACTCAGGCAATAATTTTTCAAAAAAGAAGACTAAATTCAGGACCCGCAATTAAAATAGGAGGACAGAATTCAATGGAGCCCTGTAGTCCAGTACCTTGGTCTCCATATGGACAAAGGCCTCACTTGAAGATTGCATATCAACAATATAAAGAGCAAAACTAAGGCTGCTCTCTCCCAGCTATATCCTATACTGTGCCTTAAACATCAAAACTAAAACACAAATAATCCAAGCAGGGCACAATTGGCTTATGCATCCACCAGTTGGGGATACGTCTGTAAATCACAAATGTTGAGATTAGTCCAAACCGAAAACTTAGCATTGAGAATGGCTGTTGATGCTCCATGGTTCATCCGTAACGTCGATATCCAAAGAGACTTGAATTTGACACCACTTCAGAAGTACGTTCTGGTTAAAGCTGAGAAACTCCATCGAAACCTGGAAGCTCATCCCAATCAAGATCTGCGAAACCTACGGCGTATAAACCTGAAGAAGGACGACAAATAGTTGCTTACTACCATACAAGACCCAAGAATCTCTTCCTCACTCTCAGGCAGCAGCTGCCTCCGGACTAATACATCCACCGGACAGGGAGGTCCTGAAGGAAGCAACGACGAATAAGAGGCAGTCTCCCTAACCTGGGGGCAAGAGGCATTGCACAGCAGAGATACCAATTAAACTGGTCGTAAGACCCGTAATTGAAACAAGGGAAAGATTACTCTTTCCCTTGACGCACGGTGAGGTTTTAGTGGGTATGCCTTCTCTTCATTGCACACCGAAGTAGAAGGAGAGCCCCACACTCAGTTCAGGCGAACTGAGTGTGCATAAGGCGCATTTTCTCACCTTACCAAAAAAAAAGCTTGATGTGAAAGTTTTTGATATATGCAGATGATATAAAAAATAAAAATATACAGGCGGATGAAAGATGTGAGTGATTGTTTCTGCTTCAGAGAAATTTGAGCAAAATACATTCCTGGTGTTGTGCAAATAACCTTCAGCTCAATACTGAGAAGTGTAAGATTGTGTCGTTAACTATACGAAAGTATCGGTCATAGAGCATAATTATCTTATCAACAGTGATAAAATATCCCGCTCTGATAACTTTTGTGATCTAGGTGTTCTCTTTGATTGTAAACTTTTGTGCCTCATATTAATATAATATTGTCGGAAGCATCAAAGAGCTATTTATTTTCCGTTGTTCAAGGGATTTTAATGATGTTGATGTAATCAAAATTTTATTCTATTCCTATGTTATATCCAAGCTTGAATATGCTTCAGTTCTATGGGCACCTGGTTATGATATTCATATTGATAATCTTTAAATATTTAGGTTTTAAGTGTGATGGTGTTTATCCTGCTCAAGGATTTGCTTATAGCACTTATTGGACAGATTCAATTATTATATCTCACTTGAGGATCGCCGTGACCACCATACACTAGTTATGCTTTATAAAATACTAAATAACCATATTGATCGAGATATTGATTGTTGTGATTTGCTTCATAGGTTCAATTTTAATGTTCCTCGTTTAACTTCTTGTTAAACTTGTGTATTGTATTTGCCAACTCCGCGTACCAATATATTGAAACTCTTTCCTATTTTCTCTATGCTAGTGCAATAAATAAAATAAATGTCTATAACTAGATTGTCATTTTTTTAACTTGCCATTAAATAGGGTGAAGCATATATTGCGGAGATGAGTTAATATATTGGATTGGTGTATTAGTATATAGGTTTGGGCTGGGTAGGGTATAAGTTAGGTTTAGGTCTTTTTATATACACAATTTGTTGATACATTCTATTCTTTAGTGTTAAATTTATAAGTGATTATTTTTCCAATCCTGTAGTTGGTACGGTGTACTGTAGGGCAGGTAATGTAAATAAATAAACTTATTTCTTCAGGTGTGTCACCCGCCTAAGCTTGGCAGATGAACAAGTATTACCTGCACTGTATTACTGTATTATAATTACACGTACAGTACATGATACATAAATTAATAGAGGAATACGAGAAAGGGAGTTTGGAAGTACAAAACTAGAATAAATAAAATGAAGACAGAGTCTCCATTTTTTTTCTGGTCCCTAATTGATCCGTTACTCTAATTAAAGCTAAAATATACAGGGTGTTCTTGGATAAACTGACACATTTTGCAGGTAAATATCTCGAAAACGAGAAAAGATAACGAGCTGCGGTTTGTTCTGGAAAAATAAGGATTTTTTTAAAGCTTTCTTTTCACATTATTATTGCCGAATCCTGAAATTTGTTGAAATTTGGTTTTACAGACATGCGATTTTTTCAAAATAAAATGACTCCCTTATTTTTAATGAAACACCCTGTATATTTTGTCATCGTCAGAAAGCTTGATTTTTCTACTTTACAAAAATGTATGAATTTTTTTAATTATCTTGAACTTGCATCCTGGAAATTGCACTTTGTCGAAAAGAATACCATCCAGCCAAAAAAAAAAAAGATAATTAATTTGTGTTTAATCATTTTAATAACTATAATTAGAGCATAGTTAACTAATAATACAAGTATTAAACACAAACAAATTAATAATGCAAGTGCATAATAAACACAAATTAATTATTACAAACCGGTAGTATTTCTGTCAAGAAAAGTAATTTTTTGGGATTTACAAGACATTGGGTATAATTTTTTTTTTCGGCCAGTCGATGGTACACTCTTCAACAAAGTGCAATTTTTACGATCAATTTCAAGATAATTGAAAAAAAATTATACATTTTTGTAGGGTAGAAAAGTCACGCTTTCTGACGATGACAAAATATACCGGGGGTTTCATCAAGAATAAGAGAGTATAAGTTTCTTTTTTCCCTCTTTCTTGAACATACCTATGTAATTACATATTTCAAAAAATCGAAAGTCTGTAAAACCAAATTCCAGAATTCGGCAATACTATGAAAAAAAACTTTAAAAAATCCTTATTTCCCCAGAACAAACCGCATCCCGTTATCTTTTCTCGTTTTCGAGATATTTACCTGCAAAATGTGTCAGCTTATCTAAGGACTGTACAATACCATCTTCAAAAGTATAGTTGCACAATACACAGTTCGTAGATCTGCGTAAATGCTGGAAGCAACTGAAATGGACTCTGAAAGAAGAGCGATAACCAGTTCAAATGTGCGAAAGTGGAAAGGATGACAATCCAGAGAATTAGAGAAATTACACTGAGAAAAGTCCCAGGAGAAAATTCTTTGCTGTTTTTTTTTTAGCTGTTACAGTGGAAAATGTTTTAGAGGTAGCAATGTTATTTTGCTTCTACAGAAAAGACCACTTTGCTGAAACTACTTTATTGAAACTGCAAAGATATTTCTTATTCCAAAACCAAACTTTGCTGTTATAGTAAAATTAAAATTTTATGAAAATATTTCTGCTTCTCCGAAATAGAACTTTTCTAAGATAGATACTTTACTGTTGCAGCAAAAAAAAATTCCTGTAATTTTTGTTATTGTTACAATAATGTTTTTTGCTACCCTAGCCAAATAACTAAAAATACCGTTCGGACATTTCCGTGATTTCTTCGGGTCCAAAAATAACCGATAAAATATGTTTCGTGTTCATTTTCTTCCATTTTAGTTTAGTAGCTAACGCCGTACGGTGAGGATCGTGGATGCTGTCGAGTCAAGTCGAGTGTCGGTCGCTGGAATCTTTTTGGAAATGGTGCCAGCGCATCTATCAAAACTAGCAGAAACAACTCTAGCGCCAAACTTTTCATTAATTGACATTATTTCAGATCAGGTAATGAAAGTTTAGGGGTTTAAATAGAGTTTGTTTATCTCCTGGTTTTGTTATGATGGACGCGCTACTACCTACATATTTCCAAAGATTTCCAGCAAAATATTTTTGCTATTGGTGAGACAAATAACTTTCCATGGCTAATAAAACACTTGGCTGATTCTGGCAAGAAATTTTTTGTTCTGAGACAAACGCTTTCCTATTTCAGGAAGCATTTCTAATAACAACAACAAATATCTTTTCTGTCTTAGCAATCTACTTTTCAATAGCAAAAAAGGATGTTTTTGAGGGTATATAACCTCTTTTCTAGGACAGCATAGTTACTTTCCTACGACAGCAAAGTAGCTTTTCTATGCCAGCAAAGTGACCTTGTAGAAACTGTGAGTAAATTCTTTATAAAGTCACTTTGCTACCGCAAATAAACGGTGCCAGTAAAGTTATCTTTTCGGCGGTAGTAAAGATCTTGGCTGTCCCCTATGTAGCCAAAATTTTTGGCTACGGCAGCAGAAAAATTAGCTATGACAATGAAAAAATTTTCTCAGTGTATGAAACTATAAGACACACCAAGAGAAATAATTGATTTGGTTCGGACAAAAAATGGCAGATACGAGAATTCCCAAGCAAATCGTTTAAGGAAAACCAGGAGGAAGGAGACTACGCAGCAGACCGAGAAGAAGCTGGAGGAGTGGAGTAGACAAAGAAATGAGAGACAGAGGATTGGAAGGGATGACAGAGATGGTTGGGGACCGGGAATAGGAAGAAGTGGAAAGTTATAGTCCAATAGACCTATATCTAATCGAATCAATCAATCTCTAGGGTTCCAAACCTTAATTCCTTCCAAATCTTGATTCCTAATCGCAGAATATTTCTTAGGCTGTACACAACTACAATTACTAGAAATTGAACATGATTAAATAAAGATCCCTTGCCAACACTTTGCCGAACAGAAGTTGGAAATTTGTGTCTCAACACTGGAGGAGATAGGTATTATTCCATTTATCCTCACTCGAAACAGTCTGTTTAAAAAGGTAGGTAACTTTTTCACTTCAGATGAAGTTGTCCTCTTATCTCTTGTGGCACGGGCGTATCAAGCTTTATCATAATGCAGGACGTAAGATGTATAATGAATTAGGATTAAGGCCTGCTTTGTCTACAACATTAATAATTGTTTTTTGACAATAAAGCTTATTTGATTTGATTTGATTTGATTAATTTGAACTGAAACACTTAAAAAACATCAAAGCCGTTTTCTCGCGTTCACTTTTTTGACATTGGTTCAAAACAAGTTTGGAACGCGCAATGTATTTCCATTGACTGTTTCAAACTTGTTTTGAATCAATGTCAAAAAAGGGTACGCGAGAAAACGGCTTAGATGTTTTTTTAGTGTTTCAATTCAAATTATAAATACTATACCTACCTAGATAAAAAGTTTCTTATTTGTTCAAAAAGTTGATGAAAGCTATTTTTTTTGTAGTTCAATTTTGGTTTGTGCAGCAAATTAGTTGTTATTTGTGAAAGAATCATTATATGCATTTGGCATGGTTTCAAGATAAATATATCAAGCGTATAGAGTTCGTCAAAATGTCAGGATTTTTCTTATAGTGTGAACTAGCATGACTAGTAAATATAGATTACTTAACACTCTCCATGCTGTCAGGATTGGATAGGTAACTAAAATTTTTGAAGAGTGATAAGACGAATCTTAAGGCGAGTTTAAACAACTTCATAACTTTAATTTAGTGCGTAATTCACAATTTAGTGCATAAGCTTTAAAGTTAAATTTAATAATTTCTATGGAAACGTTTATACATCTATTTAATGCTCAATTTATAATTTAGTTCATAATGGAAAACCTTGAAAGTTCCCAACTTTTAACTTTTATGCATTAAATTATGAAAAAAACTGGACCTTCCGAGTTCTGTCAGTGTCAAAAATCAAACTATCAATAGAATCCAAATAAAACGTACATACTAATTATTTTCTAATAAAAAAAAACATCGTCCAATAATTGAATGTATGCGGCATAGTAAAGGGTCTTCAAAAAAAATAATCAAAAATTGCTTCGATTACGAAAACGTACGTCGCATTATGAAAATGGTTTACCTACTAGGACTAACTCGGGAAGTTTTGAAATTCGGCAGGGTCGTCGATTTATGGAGAAGGTAGGTATTTAGGACCCACCATATAGTAGACTTATGCTCCTATACAATGCCAAGACTAAATTGAAGTCCGCATTATCTGCACGAAGCAGTTTCTCTTCTGCCTTCTTTATCTTGCATTTCTATTTCAGAGTTACAACCCTATCGATAGGCAGGTTTACGTCAATCAATGGTTTAACACACGCCAATTGTTCCACAATCGGATTGCTTATCAAACTACACAAACAGTAGGTAGCTTTATATCCATCTTGACAAAAAAATTTGAAGACGATTGAAGTCCGTTGATTTGAATCTGATACCTACTCGTAAGGAATGTGAGCTGGTGGCACCCTACATTGGAACGCTAATGGTCACCTGACGTCACACCTATTTTTGCTGTATACTTCACCCCCTCGCCCCTCATACAGAAAGTGTCAGTTTAAAAACGACGGACAATACTTAAATGTGCACCTTGCTAAAGAAGATGCAGATACATTGATAGAAAAAATTCTTGTTTTTATAGAATGAAGCACACAAATTTCATCAAAGCCTTTTTATTCAATCAACCAAAAACATACAAAATTCTTGTGGCAGAAAAACAACTGGCAAAACTTATGTTATTAATTAATCATCGGACACACCCTTATAAATATTGACAGTATATATCATAACCTCACATACATTGGTTCTGTTCCGTTACTGCCCGTGTTCCGGTTTCTTACTCTATTCTTACTCTAGTGTCAGAAAAGATTTTAGTGTGAGAGAAAATTACATATTTCAACAGCCCCCCTCACTAAAATCTTTCAAACCTATAAGTATATTTTTTAAAATTTTTAAATGTGGGAGATGGTAAGCCCTTCGTCAGAATATCAGCCTCTTGGTCGCTAGATGAAACATATTGTAGTTTCAAAATTTGATTGTTGATGTATTCACATACGAAATTATATTTCAATTCCAAATGTTTCACCCTGCGATTATTGGCCGGATTATTAGCTATTGCTATACAGCCCTGATTATCTTGGTATAAAATAATTTCATTTATTTTCAAAGAAAAATCCTTTAATAATTTTAGAACCCATAAACTTTCTGTTACTGCACTGCATAGAGCAACTAATTCCGCTTCGGTAGAAGAAAGACTTATGCAGTTTTGTTTGCGGGTTACCCAAACGATTGTATTCCCAAAAAGCTTGATCAGAAAACCAGAAACAGATTTCCTATCAATGAGGTCACCGCCCCAATCAGCATCAGCATAACACACCAAACTATTGTTGCATAAATCTCTCTTATATTCCAGCCCAACACTTCTAGTTCCATTCAAATAATTTAATATTCTTTTAAGATAATTCCAAGTTTGGTCTGTGGCCTTGTCCTGGTATCTACTAAAGAAATTTATTGCAAAACATATGTCGGGTCTAGTACCCAACATCAAATACATCAAACAGCCAATCAATTCCCTAAAGGGTTTATTGGTTAATTCATTTTCATCTTTACATTTATCAACTTTAAGTTTTGGCTCGATCGGAATAGGAGACGTCTTACAGTCCTCAACATTAAACTTCTTTAGTAGATTTTCTACATATTTTGCTTGACCAATTTTCAAAACACCATTGTCCCTATCATAACATATTTCAAGACCAAGAAAATTTCTCAAATTACCTTTATCTTTCATTTTAAAATGTGACATCAAAATTTCTTTGAAATTTTTGATTTTGTTTAGCGAAGGACCTGACAAAATAATGTCATCGACATAAATAAGTAAATACACAACATCCAAAGCATTATCACATTTCAGGTAATATAAGCAAAAATCATTTTCAGATCTCATAAATCCTATACTTATAAGAAAATTATTAATATTATCATTCCAACATTTGCTACTTTGCTTCAAACCGTACAAAGATTTTTTTAATTTAAGCACTTCACCTGTTTTACATTCTATACCACTAGGTGCAAATATATAAATGTCCTCATTAATGGATCCGTTTAAAAATGCGGTCATAACATCAAGTTGTATAAAGTGGTGTTTATATTGATTACCTATTACCAGTAACAGTCTGATAGTTGACATTCGGGCTACAGGTGAGTAAATATTATCAAAATCTATATGTTTTTCTTGCATAAACCCTCTAACAACAAGTCTAGCCTTATATCTATCTTCTAAATTCTCCTCCAAATTCTTGTATGTAAACACCCATTTAGTATCTAAAATTCTAGCATTTACAGGCCTATCCACCTTTTCCCATGTCTGGTTTTCTATGATTGAATCTAGCTCCCTATTTACAGCACCTAACCAGTAATCTTTATCAACCCTATCCTTTAATTCTGAAAAACATTTAGGAACATCATTCACAAAAATCCCTGCATCAAATGCCATGAATAATTCATAGTCCCTATATTTGGATGGGATTTTTATAGGTCGCTTATTTGAATTTATATTATTACCTAAAATCTCATTCTCACATCCCAAATCATACTGCTCTTCTATTTGATCCTCATCTTGATCTTTCTCATCTTTTTCCAAGTTTTCCTGTTTTTCTTTTTCTATACCTATGTCTATTAACCTATTTTTGTAGTAAAATTTATCTTCATCGAACTCTACATCCCTTGATAAAATCAATTTATTATCTTCAATATCCCATAGCCTATAACCAGTTGGTGAGTACCCCAACATAATACAATCTTTAGTTTTAGAATCAAATTTCGCCCTGAACTGTTTTGGAATTAAACTATAAGCCATGCACCCAAAAATTTTAAAGTTTTTAATATCTGGTTTTACCCCGTACCATGCCTCAGCTGGTGTGATATTTCTTAAATTTGCAGTTATTCCCCTATTCATCAAATAGTTTGCTGTTAAGATCGCTTCTCCCCAAAATTCTTTAGGCATACCTGCATCATCCAACATAGCCCTACTTCTTTCCACTAAGCTTCTGTTTTTTCTTTCGGCTTTCCCATTCTGCTGCGGTGTGTATGGCACAGTATAGTCCAAAATTATTCCCTTTTCCTTACAAAAATCTGTTACCTCTTTTGACTTATACTCCCCCCCATTATCACAACGCAATTTTGAAATTTTACTATTAAATTTTGACTCAACCATGTTCACATATTCACATATTTTCTCATATGCCTGGCTTTTATTTTCTAATAAGAACACAACTGTAAAATTTGAAAAATCGTCAATAAAAGTCATAAAGTATTTCTTTTCGTTAAAAGAAGTGGGGGTAATTGGTCCACACAGATCCGTATGAACTATTTCTAAAATCCTATTGCTATTTGTACGTGTTCCAAATGGTATTCTTGATAACTTTCCTTTAATACAAGGCTCACAAAACTCAACATTTTGTACTTTTAAATTTTCCTCAATACCGTATACCATCCCTGACTTAATAATTTCTTTTAACCCCGAAAAACCAATATGACCATATCGCTTATGCCACTTCATAAAACTATCATACTCAGATTCTATATTTAAGCATTCTGACTGGATCAAATAAAATGATATTTCATATAGATTATTTCTTTTTCCTAACCCAACAACATTGTTATGTTTATCCAATAATTTTACCTCACCTTTTTCAAATATAACCCTAATGTCAACCATCTCTAGCTTTTTTACTGATAAAAGATTTCTGCGTAAGTTAGGTACAAAAAATACATTTTTGATGCAACATCTTATCTTTTGTTTGTTTACAATACCATATACTTCTATGTCACCAATACCAATGGCCAATAAATAACTAGTATCCTTTGCAACTGCAATTTTTATTGGCTCTTTGAGCATAAGTAGGTTATGGAAAAAATGTTCTTTATTAACCATATGGTCGGTGCAACCCGAGTCTACATAAAAATTCAATGTATTAATATTTCTGTTCTCAGTTATTTTTTCATTTCTATCCCCCATGAAACACACACTTTTATCAAATAAAATATCATTTTCATCAACTACATTATCTTGACTGTCACTTTCATTTATATTTTGATTATTAATTTCTGCATGATAACTATGAAAATTCCCTCGAAAATTCCTATACCTATTCCTACCTTGAAATCTTCCTCCGAAGCCACCTCTACCACCTCGATATGTACCTTGATATCCACGTCCTCGAAAACCTCCTCTATTTCCATTACCATTAGCATAACCACCACTTCGAGCACCACCTTCATCTTGATGGCCCTGACCACTGCCTTGATTTCTTCCAGGACACTCACGTTTGAAATGGCCAACAAGTCCACATTTATAACAGGTCCTCTGTGTATTAAAAGCAGTAGCTACTGTACTTGAAATGCCTGTTGGAGTAATGTTCCTTGTATTCAAATTTCGTTTATCACTTTCAGCCAAAAGCTTTGATTTAACATCATTGTATGAAATATTTGGTATATTTTCTATGACTGTGACAACCGTCTCATAAGAACTAGGCAGGCTTAATAGTAAGTTACATATCAGGTCGTCATCCTTTATTTCAGCTTTAGCAGCCTTCAACTGTCTGACAATGTTTTCAAAATCTTCAATATGTTTAACAAGGCAATCATTCTCCTTTAGTTTCATAGAAAGCAATTTTTTCTTAAGGTACAGCTGACCTGGTAATCCTTTTCGTTCGTATTTTTCCACAAGCACATTCCACATTTCAAAGCTTGATTCACAGTCCCTCAGGCACTCCAATTGTGTGTCATCAACACACTGTACAATTAAGCACTTAGCTTTGTTGTCCTTTTTAACTTCGGATTCTTTTGTTGTATCAACTTCTGCCTCGGTCAGTTGCTTCACACCATTTTCCGCCAAAATGAGCTCCATTCTGAATTTCCAATTGTGGAAATTTTTACCATTTAATGGCTCAATCGAGTAGCCTTTTCCTGCTGCTGCACCCGCCATTTTGTTGTATTTTAATCCCCAGCAAAATCACTTTTAGAACCTCGGATTTTCACTGAATACTTTTTCCTTTTTAACAACACCGCTCTGGGCCCATAACCTCTTGTTTTTATAGAATGAAGCACACAAATTTCATCAAAGCCTTTTTATTCAATCAACCAAAAACATACAAAATTCTTGTGGCAGAAAAACAACTGGCAAAACTTATGTTATTAATTAATCATCGGACACACCCTTATAAATATTGACAGTATATATCATAACCTCACATAGGGTCATTTCACTGGTTCTCGGCCTGCTAAGTGAGAAATCGACTTTGGAGGTGTAGTTGATATGGAAAAAAGTGTCGGATCAACAATGTGAGGATATTAAGTAAATCTTTGGAGTGTTTTTTATCAAAAATTAGTCGTCTAAACCATGCTTTAGATACAAAAAGCGAAAAAAAAAAAGAAAAATTAAAAAAACGTAATTTTTTTGGTTCTCGGTCACTCGCCGCAGATCTCGGCCAATTTTATATCAGTTCTCGGCCATACAAATTCCAGGTACCTATTCGAAAAAGACGTCTGATGTCATCCAGCCTTTCTCGGATTTGCCTAGAACCCATCCACACAACTGCATGAGCTTTATTGATGCCTTCTGCTTCTCTCAAAGAGATTTCTGGGTTTCTTCTCATGAAGTTAGAGTACCAAGTTTGCTTCGGCATTCCTCCTTTAAATAAGTTCAGGCCAGATTCTACATTTATTTTCGATACAGTCTCCAACAACATGTTCTTTTTAAAGGGAAATCCACATTTGGAAAGCCTAATCACCCATTCTTTAATAATTTTTTGCCTTCTTCAGTTAATAGAGGCTGTGGTCCTGGTTTCCTCAGCTCATCAGGAACTCGACCAGTGAGCCGGTCTTGAAGTGTCGTTCTCGGGACTTTATACTTATACCTTCTACTGGCTTCACGAACTGAGATATTGTTGATTCGGACTTCATGTAAATCTTTTTTTAAATCCATTTCAGAATATTGAAACATGGTTCGTTTAGCTACTGCTTTTGCCTTGGGTCTGACAATTGTTTTTTTCTTGGAATTTACACTTTTTTTTGTGGGAGCCACTAAAAAAGACAGAAACAAAAACTTTTCTTTTAGCAAAATTGTTTATTAGATCTCTGAGTTATCTTAAATGATGGGTACTTTAACTTTAGTAAGGTAGGTGGTATAGGTACCTACTCCATTGAACATGCAATCAGGAATTTTATAATGGCCGACAATTGAAACACACAAAATATATGGAACCATGGGTTCTCGGCCACTGAACTCTAGTAGTGGCCGAGATAAGGTAGTTCTCGGCCCCTGAATATTTATGAAAATTGAAGTTCGAAACAAACATTATTTTATGTAATATTTGATGGCCGCAAACTAATATATAAAAAGGAGATATCCAAATGCACCTGAGTAGTACAGCAACAGGGATTCAAGCATAAAAATCCGACCATAACCTCAATCTTTCATTCTTGACACGTGGTGGATGCGCCGCCGTTGACACGAAGGTGGATGCATCGTCGGCGCCATCTTGTCAAACGTCATGGCGCCATCTAGCGTACATAGTGTGAAGTTCGTAATACAGGATGCTGTAGTTGGGACCCGTAGGGCTCCGCCCCCCAAAAAGGGGGCCCGTAGGGCTCCGCCCCCCAAAAAGGGGCCCGCAGGGCTGCGCCCCCCAAAAAGGGGCCCCCGGATTTTATTATGGGTACCGGAAAAAGGGGTGGGGGGAAATGTTTTCCCGCCATCATGTCAACCGTCACCTGTCAAACGTCATCTGTCAAACGTCACCTGTCAAACGTCATCTGTCAAACGTCATGACGTCATAGCGGGAGTTTTGAGTCGTTCCGGGTTCTGTGATGACGTCATAGCGACCTGGGTCACGTCCGTGGAGTCATTTAGAGTACATAGTGCAAAGTTTGATTCATGGTTCGGGTTCTGTGATGACGTCATAGCGACCTGGGTCACGTCCGTGGAGTCATTTAGAGTACATAGTGCAAAGTTTGATTCAGGGTTCAGGTTCTGTGATGACGTCATAGCGACCTGGGTCACGTTCGTGGCGCCATTTAGAGTACATAGTGCGAAGTTCGTTTCATGGTTCTGTGATGACGTCATAGCGACCTGGGTCATGTGGGTTACGTCAGTGCGGGTCCGTGGCGCCATTTAGAGTACATAGTGCAAAGTTCGATTCATGGTTCGGGTTCTGTGCTGACGTCATAGCGACCTGGGTCACGTCCGTGGCGCCATTTAGAGTACATAGTGTCAAGTTTGATGTGTCTTATAACAGGATGCTGTGGTGGTGACGTAACTATGAGGGTCCAGCAGCTAGCTTCATGTTGTACCTGGTAGAGGGTGTTCGAACTTAAGGATGATACACACCTACAGTATTGCTCATTGACCTCGTGTGTTACCATTTACGACGCCATAACTAAGTCATCAGCTGTTTAAACAACCTACGTCAAGGCGAGAAATAACATGCTGCTTACGTCACAACTGGTGATTTAACGTTGGGGAGAGAGTGGATTTGTTCCACACAGGCCTTATGAGGATAGGCTATCCTGTAGTAGTAGTGTGTATTATCCTTGGTTGGAACCAACGTTTGATGGGAAAGGGGCCTCGTTTTTTTATTAAAAACATACATTTTTTAAGACAACGATTTCAAAAAGCGAATATTTTCCATCAATAAACTGCTTAATATGATCCAATCATTTTGGTGGTACGTCTTGGGAGCAACACTGCGTTATCGTCAAATTCGACGAGTATTTCAAATCCATACCTAAAAATATGCCACAATTGTATCGATTACCTAAGTATATATAAGATATTTACTTACTAGGTTAAAATAATAATTTCTGTACAATAGTTTTATGATCTACCTTAATTTGTATAGTTTATTGGTTCTAGTGAAGATTTGCAATTATTTTGAGGTCTCTATCGTAGAAAATATTGGGAACTTTCACTTTATACCAGGTCTTATAATTTTCTCAGTGTTTTTGATCCTTTGTTATAAAAAGACAGGTCTTGTTGATTGATTTCAAATCCATATCTAAAATATTCATAATTGTATCGATATCAGTATATAAGATATTCACTTACTTGGTTAAAATGATAATTGTTGTCCAATAATTTTATTGTTGTTGACGAGTCTCAAACAAGACTGAAAGAGCTTAATTATTATAAAATCCGATTCAAACTTCGAATTAACAACATAACATACAAAAAACGCTGTCAAAATATTGGGAATTTCACTTTCTAGCAGGCTTCAGGTCTTGTAATTTTCTCAGTGTTTTCAATCCTTTGCTAGGAAAAGACAGGTCTTGTTGTTGATTGATATTAGTATATAAGATATTTACTTACTTGGTTAAAATCAAATTAATTGTTGTGCAATAATTTTATATTTTGCACTGGTGACCAGTTTGAGCGAGACTGAAAGAAGCTTGTTATTATAAAATCCGATTTAAACTTCGAAGTATCACATACAAAAAACACCGCTAAATGCAAACGCTTAATCGGCAGTTTTTTTATCTGAATTATATCAGGACCATTCGCAGAAATCGCCCGAGAAAAACAACAACACATTTGAAAAATAATTTTTTAGTTTAAGGCGTAATTATTAAGTTAGATATTAATATGTCCATTTTTATTTTAAAAAAGGTGACAAATTCAATCAATTTATCAAAATTTAAAAGAATAGATTTAAATTAGCATCGTTGACATTTTATGAGCCAATAACCCTATGCAATACAAAATTTCAGTGGATACATTGTTACCTGTAAAAGATGAGGATTCAATTTTTTTTCTTTGTACAAAAAACGCAGCATCCAGTACCAGTACTTTGAGCCTGGATTTTCAAAGTTTAGTTTCTTGTGCGATAAGTGTCGGTTTCGAAAAACTGTAAGTACTATTTTTAAATATCTAAGTGATGTAGGATAAATCATGCCCTGAGACATATTTTGAATTAACACAAACCTCGATTATTGAATTATTTTTATTTTCCTTAACACATAATCATATTGTTTGTTTTTTAAAAATACAGACAACCCTGAGTACCTACCTATTTCTTAATTTAATTCCAATAGTTTTTTACGCAGCAACTTGAATTTACTTTTATACTTACATTTGCACAAAACTCAAATTTCTTTTTCTAAAATTTAGGTAGGTTCTTTAACCAATTTAAACTGGTTTTATTTTTTTATTTACTTTAAAACAAACCTCCATAAACAGCGAATTTTTAATTTTTTGTACAAAATGGTTCACCAGGAAGGAGATAACCTGAAAGATCATGAGGATTGCTAAACATCTTCCAAGATCTGTAACCAATGTGGTGGGATTTTTGAAGCAGAGGGGGCTATCCAACACCACCCAAACACCCAGCTCCAAGAGAGCCTCCAAACGAAAGGCTGGAGATCCCGCCGCCCCCATGATGAAGCAAGCTAGACTTTTGCGGGTAAGTTGACATTAATCGAATTTTTTAAATCTAATTCAATTATTTTCAGGACCTTCAATATCAGCCACATGCCGGTGGTGTGAGTATTGCGATTTGGAGGCACCGATAAATCAATGGGCTGGTCATTTTCGGTGTCTCTAGCACCGAGCCAACACCTGGTGAAGCAGGAGGAAGACGTTAGTCTTGTCAAAACATCTTTCAAGAACCGAATTGAAACATAGCGGCTTTCATCAAAGCAGGACCCTATCAGCGTGAAGCACGTTTTGAAATTACCTGTGGCATACCTATTCAGTATTAGGACGGACGGAGGACTGAATGATTTTATGACACACTTACCAGGATAGCAGAAAATGCGTATGCGAAAAAATAATTTAGAGCAAACAGTTAAATAGCGCAAGGATATGAGAAAACTAACTTCGCACATTCTTGAGCAACCGACCCACTGAATTCAACAAACATGCGTATACGTAAACGAGAAGAAGGGGTTTTAAAACTAGTTTTTCCTTCAACAAATCAGGGTAACTATGGAATAACATAGAGGACTAAAATATGACAACCACTTTCAAGTTGAAACTGGAAGTGGATACCGGCTGCCACTACCACCCCCTGCTCATAAATAAATTTGGTCATTTAGGTTTCCAGTCATCCTAAACAAAAAGTTCACAGAATTCTAGGAAAAAGAAAGCGGTGTGTATCATTTCAATTGCAGTGTTATATACTAAACAATGTCTCTTACAGGCTGGACGCTCCAACAACTTTAAGCTCTAAATATGAGTATTAATAGGATCATAACCCTCTAAAAGCCTATTCATATCTGCCAGTACCAGGATAACCTGTAACGTCATGGGAGTTGCCGAACATCTGCCAAGATCTGCAATTAATGTGGTGGAATTTTTAAATCATGTCATCCTGAAATAACATGGGTTGAGGAAAAAAGTATTCCAGTACTTCCAAGCTAGATATTCAGGAATGTGAGAAATTAGCAGTTTATACGAATTACTTCCAGAGGAGTACGTTCGCGGATTTCGTTCGCAGGCGGAAATTTGGGATCTGTTTCTATTTAAATACTCAATATATATTGAAAAAAAAAAAAATTCAAGGGTGACGATAAAGACGTATTTCATTTTTATGATTATGAATATTGCTACAATTTAGATGGTAGTCGCACTCACAGTCCTATTAACCATATTGGCAATGATTGTTGAGAATAAAAATAAGCTTTAGTATAAACTATGTTTTATTTTCCTGAGAATGACAGAGATGAAGCCACCATTGATCTCTGTAGACCACCAACCCAAACCCACAGTCAAATAGCGCCAGCACACACTTAAGATAATATCATACAACTTTTATTTATGTTCCAAAATTGTATCAAGATTATTTCCATTTCAATAATTTTTGAAAAGAAACTTCTTAAACGGCTTTCTGCTATTTGGACGACAATGGAGAGCGATTTGAAAAACGCGTCACGGGCAAATTTCGTTACTCGAGAGACAAGAAAGATGTAACGTAAAGGAACAGAGAAAGACAGCTATTGATTGACACAAACCAAGGATTATAAGCGTCGAGAGGACTGCCCATTATTGACAAGCGCCGATATTGACACAAACCAAGGATTATAAGCGTAAGGATGATTGCCTATTATTGACAAGCGGTATTGGAAAAATAAAATCATTTCTGGCGAATTTCGGGGTTTTACGGATATCTCTGGAAAGCACTCGGAATTTTTGAAATATCAAAGCAGCATAATAATGAGCACAAAGTTGCACTATACTTTTTTCTGATTCAACCGACGTCGGGTCTCTTTCTGTAGGATTCTAATACAGGATTCGAATAGGATTCAAAATAGCTAGTATTCGAATGATACCCAAGTCTCCCAAAGTACCAAGTGTTATCACAGGAGTTTATTCAAAACATGCCGCATTAGTAATAATTATCAAACTTCAAAATTGTATAACAGGAGACTTTCTCATTGAAATCAAGCATTACGTTGATAGACTTGATACTGTTTACAATGCCAATCCCCATTAAGTATACATGCCCCAGATGTAAGGGTGAAACTGATATACCTAATCGACTTTGTTTGCCTTGCGAATTTTCACAATTTGTTGAACAAAAAAGGATACCATCTCATTATTTTGCAAAACCCGAACGTAGAACCTAAATTATGAAGTTTTACCAGTAAATTTTCTGTTAAACAAAACTTTTGTTATTATATTTTTCTGCTTTTTATTTATGGCCTCTAGACTAGGTTAGGCTATAATAATTTAAACAAAATTCAACGAGAGCATTGTGCACAACATTAGGATAGGCCATCGAATACTATATTCTTAAGTTTTTTTTTTTTTTAAGTCGACACTTTCCGTATGGGGAGCAAAAGAAGGAAGGATACGGCAAAAAACAGGTGTGAGATCAGGTGACCATTGACGTACAATCGTAGGGAGCCACACCAACTCATATTGGAGTATCAGCTAGGGGATTCTTATCTTGTCACAAGTCGCTATGGCTCGCTAGCTGTCATTCGATACCTATTTCGATATCGGATGGAGAGTGATTCATATGTATTATTGACAATTATTGTCGAATTTCGTATCGACATCAAATACACGGTGGTATGAAAAACGAGAGAAAAATCGACCTTCAAATTTGAATGATAGATGATAGATTATGTTTATTATTTTATAATTTATTTTTCGCTTCAATTCAAACTATTTTTACTTCTAAAGATTCCTTTCGCGTTGAAAATAATTTCAATTTCTACTTATTATGTTGCAACGAAATTTTGGAAGCCAGACAAGTAAGAATGGATAGGTATATTATCTGATTGGCTTCATCCTCCATGTACACGTTCGATACCAGTAAACGTGGACTCAATAGATCTGATTGGCCATTGCGGATCATGATTGATTGACATACTGTCTATTGATTATTAATTTTAGTACTGTTTTTTGAAATTACGCCGCCCATGTTTGACAAAGAAAAAGCCGATGGATGCCGGGATTTAGTTAGTTTTTATGCTAGTCCAAGTGACTTGGTATAGACTTTACTTACAAACATTTTTTATCAATAATTACTCAATGATCTAGTGCCTTGTCTACAGTGCAGGATTTTGGTGTGATGGTCTGAGGACACGATTCCCCGGCTAGACTTTTTGCAATCGATCGATGACGAGACGACGATGAGGATGACGCCCGATGGTGGGACGATAACTGTGTTTTGATGATGATAACATGAGATAAGGAGCTGCGGTCGAATTCCGGGAAACTCCCCAAAAATTTGGGTTTGGTTCGGGTCAAACCCCGAAATTTCAGATCAAATGCATCGTCGATCTAGATTTTTCCCACGGTATCGATAAACTCCCTAGGCATAAAAACGCTGTGTGGTTAGTCCTTCTATACTATTTTTCATTTATTTCGCGTTCCAGATTTGATCCACATTCGAAAAGGTAGAAATGAAACAGCTCCTGGTAGCTTAGTTGGTTAGAGCATTGCACTGGAAATTCAGGGGTCCTGAGTTTAAATCCCAGTCGAGGCAAGAATTTTTATTTTTTTTCAATTTCTAATTATTACGTCTGCATGCCACTAAAATAAACACACGATTTTCTAAGCCAATGATTTGAATTACTAGGATTAACAGAGATTCAAACAAAGTTAAACTTAGACACGAGGAATTAAATAAATAAACAGTGACTTGTTTGTGTTTTACACTTTAACATAAAACCAAGATGGTGGATGTAAATGTACGTAATATGAATGTTTTTACTAAAATGTACGTCTTATGTATGTTCTGAATAGGTCCACTGATCTAAAAAATAAATGGATAAACAATTCATACGGCTTGATTTGCATAATTTGTGCGAAAATTTGGGGTCCATATTCTACGAACAGTTGTGCAACGGAACAGCCTAACGCCTGCGCAGTGTTTTATCTTTCGAACAACTGTTCTAAGTTTCGAAATTCCTTCATTTTCATTGGCCATATTTTGTCTACGCACAATACATGTATCTACTGCGCATGCTCACAGCTGTCCCCGTCAGTTGTTTTTGTTTAGATTTTGACCTCGTAAATTAGCAGCATTAGGAGCGTTCTTTGTTTATCCATTTATTTACGAGATCAGTGAATAGGTCATATGGACGTATGAACGTGAATATGACATTAAATGGACGTTTTATGTATGCAGTCTGTTTGTTCGGTTTCATTAATATTTCGCAGGACCTATAATATTATATGTATGAGTCAGGCACCGGCTATCAGTTATTGATGAGTAGGTAAAATGAATTAAATTGCATGCGTATACAGTCCATCATTTATAATCCTGCGGAATTTTTAAGACCAATTCGATGTCGAATTGCTGATTCGGTATCGACTCTCTGGCGTAAGTGAGAGGTCCCGTTTCGGCTTTTCGATTTGCTGATCTTTGTTTGAATGATTGGCTATCCTTTTTTATTTTGAAGTGACAAGTTGTGGTGTCATGTGTTATGTTTATGTTTTATGTTTGACGTTTGTGTATGTAATCCTTCGTTATATTTCATCTTTTTCAACAAAGCCGCTGACTAATCACTCAACATGTTGAGTGCTGGTGGACGTGGTCAGTCTCACATAAGGAAGACGGGAGTGTGGAGTTGAGAGGCGAGAAGAAAAATGTAAATCAAGTTTCTCCTACCCTACGAGTCGTGCGTCTAAAGTGAAGGTTTTTCTGTTGACGGTGCTGCCTTAAAATTTCGTTGCAACATAATAAGTAGAAATTGAAATTATTTTCAACGCGAAAGGAATCTTTAGAAGTAAAAATAGTTTGAATTGAAGCGAAAAATAAATTATAAAATAATAAACATAATCTATCATCTATCATTCAAATTTGAAGGTCGATTTTTCTCTCGTTTTTCATACCACCGTGTATTTGATGTCGATACGAAATTCGACAATAATTGTCAATAATACATATGAATCACTCTCCATCCGATATCGAAATAGGTATCGAATGACAGCTAGCGAGCCATAGCGACTTGTGACAAGATAAGAATCCCCTAGCTGATACTCCAATATGAGTTGGTGTGGCTCCCTACGATTGTACGTCAATGGTCACCTGATCTCACACCTGTTTTTTGCCGTATCCTTCCTTCTTTTGCTCCCCATACGGAAAGTGTCGACTTAAAAAAAAAAAATTAAGAATATAGTATTCGATGGCCTATCCTAATGTTGTGCACAATGCTCTCGTTGAATTTTGTTTAAATTATTATAGCCTAACCTAGTCTAGAGGCCATAAATAAAAAGCAGAAAAATATAATAACAAGTTTTGTTTAACAGAAAATTTACTGGTAAAACTTCATAATTTAGGTTCTACGTTCGGGTTTTGCAAAATAATGAGATGGTATCCTTTTTTGTTCAACAAATTGTGAAAATTCGCAAGGCAAACAAAGTCGATTAGGTATATCAGTTTCACCCTTACATCTGGGGCATGTATACTTAATGGGGATTGGCATTGTAAACAGTATCAAGTCTATCAACGTAATGCTTGATTTCAATGAGAAAGTCTCCTGTTATACAATTTTGAAGTTTGATAATTATTACTAATGCGGCATGTTTTGAATAAACTCCTGTGATAACACTTGGTACTTTGGGAGACTTGGGTATCATTCGAATACTAGCTATTTTGAATCCTATTCGAATCCTGTATTAGAATCCTACAGAAAGAGACCCGACGTCGGTTGAATCAGAAAAAAGTATAGTGCAACTTTGTGCTCATTATTATGCTGCTTTGATATTTCAAAAATTCCGAGTGCTTTCCAGAGATATCCGTAAAACCCCGAAATTCGCCAGAAATGATTTTATTTTTCCAATACCGCTTGTCAATAATAGGCAATCATCCTTACGCTTATAATCCTTGGTTTGTGTCAATATCGGCGCTTGTCAATAATGGGCAGTCCTCTCGACGCTTATAATCCTTGGTTTGTGTCAATCAATAGCTGTCTTTCTCTGTTCCTTTACGTTACATCTTTCTTTTCTCTCGAGTAACGAAATTTGCCCGTGACGCGTTTTTCAAATCGCTCTCCATTGTCGTCCAAATAGCAGAAAGCCGTTTAAGAAGTTTCTTTTCAAAAATTATTGAAATGGAAATAATCTTGATACAATTTTGGAACATAAATAAAAGTTGTATGATATTATCTTAAAAGTGTGCTGGCGCTATTTGACTGTGGGTTTGGGTTGGTGGTCTACAGAGATCAATGGTGGCTTCATCTCTGTCATTCTCAGGAGAATAAAACATAGTTTATACTAAAGCTTATTTTTATTCTCAACAATCATTGCCAATATGGTTAATAGGACTGTGAGTGCGACTACCATCTAAATTGTAGCAATATTCATAATCATAAAAATGAAATACGTCTTTATCGTCACCCTTGAATTTTTTTTTTTTCAATATATATTGAGTATTTAAATAGAAACAGATCCCAAATTTCCGCCTGCGAACGAAATCCGCGAACGTACTCCTCTGGAAGTAATTCGTATAAACTGCTAATTTCTCACATTCCTGAATATCTAGCTTGGAAGTACTGGAATACTTTTTTCCTCAACCCATGTTATTTCTGGATGACATGATTTAAAAATTCCACCACATTGATTGCAGATCTTGGCAGATGTTCGGCAACTCCCATGACGTTACAGGTTATCCTGGTACTGGCAGATATGAATAGGCTTTTAGAGGGTTATGATCCTATTAATACTCATATTTAGAGCTTAAAGTTGTTGGAGCGTCCAGCCTGTAAGAGACATTGTTTAGTATATAACACTGCAATTGAAATGATACACACCGCTTTCTTTTTCCTAGAATTCTGTGAACTTTTTGTTTAGGATGACTGGAAACCTAAATGACCAAATTTATTTATGAGCAGGGGGTGGTAGTGGCAGCCGGTATCCACTTCCAGTTTCAACTTGAAAGTGGTTGTCATATTTTAGTCCTCTATGTTATTCCATAGTTACCCTGATTTGTTGAAGGAAAAACTAGTTTTAAAACCCCTTCTTCTCGTTTACGTATACGCATGTTTGTTGAATTCAGTGGGTCGGTTGCTCAAGAATGTGCGAAGTTAGTTTTCTCATATCCTTGCGCTATTTAACTGTTTGCTCTAAATTATTTTTTCGCATACGCATTTTCTGCTATCCTGGTAAGTGTGTCATAAAATCATTCAGTCCTCCGTCCGTCCTAATACTGAATAGGTATGCCACAGGTAATTTCAAAACGTGCTTCACGCTGATAGGGTCCTGCTTTGATGAAAGCCGCTATGTTTCAATTCGGTTCTTGAAAGATGTTTTGACAAGACTAACGTCTTCCTCCTGCTTCACCAGGTGTTGGCTCGGTGCTAGAGACACCGAAAATGACCAGCCCATTGATTTATCGGTGCCTCCAAATCGCAATACTCACACCACCGGCATGTGGCTGATATTGAAGGTCCTGAAAATAATTGAATTAGATTTAAAAAATTCGATTAATGTCAACTTACCCGCAAAAGTCTAGCTTGCTTCATCATGGGGGCGGCGGGATCTCCAGCCTTTCGTTTGGAGGCTCTCTTGGAGCTGGGTGTTTGGGTGGTGTTGGATAGCCCCCTCTGCTTCAAAAATCCCACCACATTGGTTACAGATCTTGGAAGATGTTTAGCAATCCTCATGATCTTTCAGGTTATCTCCTTCCTGGTGAACCATTTTGTACAAAAAATTAAAAATTCGCTGTTTATGGAGGTTTGTTTTAAAGTAAATAAAAAAATAAAACCAGTTTAAATTGGTTAAAGAACCTACCTAAATTTTAGAAAAAGAAATTTGAGTTTTGTGCAAATGTAAGTATAAAAGTAAATTCAAGTTGCTGCGTAAAAAACTATTGGAATTAAATTAAGAAATAGGTAGGTACTCAGGGTTGTCTGTATTTTTAAAAAACAAACAATATGATTATGTGTTAAGGAAAATAAAAATAATTCAATAATCGAGGTTTGTATTAATTCAAAATATGTCTCAGGGCATGATTTATCCTACATCACTTAGATATTTAAAAATAGTACTTACAGTTTTTCGAAACCGACACTTATCGCACAAGAAACTAAACTTTGAAAATCCAGGCTCAAAGTACTGGTACTGGATGCTGCGTTTTTTGTACAAAGAAAAAAAATTGAATCCTCATCTTTTACAGGTAACAATGTATCCACTGAAATTTAGTATTGCATAGGGTTATTGGCTCATAAAATGTCAACGATGCTAATTTAAATCTATTCTTTTAAATTTTGATAAATTGATTGAATTTGTCACCTTTTTTAAAATAAAAATGGACATATTAATATCTAACTTAATAATTACGCCTTAAACTAAAAAATTATTTTTCAAATGTGTTGTTGTTTTTCTCGGGCGATTTCTGCGAATGGTCCTGATATAATTCAGATAAAAAAACTGCCGATTAAGCGTTTGCATTTAGCGGTGTTTTTTGTATGTGATACTTCGAAGTTTAAATCGGATTTTATAATAACAAGCTTCTTTCAGTCTCGCTCAAACTGGTCACCAGTGCAAAATATAAAATTATTGCACAACAATTAATTTGATTTTAACCAAGTAAGTAAATATCTTATATACTAATATCAATCAACAACAAGACCTGTCTTTTCCTAGCAAAGGATTGAAAACACTGAGAAAATTACAAGACCTGAAGCCTGCTAGAAAGTGAAATTCCCAATATTTTGACAGCGTTTTTTGTATGTTATGTTGTTAATTCGAAGTTTGAATCGGATTTTATAATAATTAAGCTCTTTCAGTCTTGTTTGAGACTCGTCAACAACAATAAAATTATTGGACAACAATTATCATTTTAACCAAGTAAGTGAATATCTTATATACTGATATCGATACAATTATGAATATTTTAGATATGGATTTGAAATCAATCAACAAGACCTGTCTTTTTATAACAAAGGATCAAAAACACTGAGAAAATTATAAGACCTGGTATAAAGTGAAAGTTCCCAATATTTTCTACGATAGAGACCTCAAAATAATTGCAAATCTTCACTAGAACCAATAAACTATACAAATTAAGGTAGATCATAAAACTATTGTACAGAAATTATTATTTTAACCTAGTAAGTAAATATCTTATATATACTTAGGTAATCGATACAATTGTGGCATATTTTTAGGTATGGATTTGAAATACTCGTCGAATTTGACGATAACGCAGTGTTGCTCCCAAGACGTACCACCAAAATGATTGGATCATATTAAGCAGTTTATTGATGGAAAATATTCGCTTTTTGAAATCGTTGTCTTAAAAAATGTATGTTTTTAATAAAAAAACGAGGCCCCTTTCCCATCAAACGTTGGTTCCAACCAAGGATAATACACACTACTACTACAGGATAGCCTATCCTCATAAGGCCTGTGTGGAACAAATCCACTCTCTCCCCAACGTTAAATCACCAGTTGTGACGTAAGCAGCATGTTATTTCTCGCCTTGACGTAGGTTGTTTAAACAGCTGATGACTTAGTTATGGCGTCGTAAATGGTAACACACGAGGTCAATGAGCAATACTGTAGGTGTGTATCATCCTTAAGTTCGAACACCCTCTACCAGGTACAACATGAAGCTAGCTGCTGGACCCTCATAGTTACGTCACCACCACAGCATCCTGTTATAAGACACATCAAACTTGACACTATGTACTCTAAATGGCGCCACGGACGTGACCCAGGTCGCTATGACGTCAGCACAGAACCCGAACCATGAATCGAACTTTGCACTATGTACTCTAAATGGCGCCACGGACCCGCACTGACGTAACCCACATGACCCAGGTCGCTATGACGTCATCACAGAACCATGAAACGAACTTCGCACTATGTACTCTAAATGGCGCCACGAACGTGACCCAGGTCGCTATGACGTCATCACAGAACCTGAACCCTGAATCAAACTTTGCACTATGTACTCTAAATGACTCCACGGACGTGACCCAGGTCGCTATGACGTCATCACAGAACCCGAACCATGAATCAAACTTTGCACTATGTACTCTAAATGACTCCACGGACGTGACCCAGGTCGCTATGACGTCATCACAGAACCCGGAACGACTCAAAACTCCCGCTATGACGTCATGACGTTTGACAGATGACGTTTGACAGGTGACGTTTGACAGATGACGTTTGACAGGTGACGGTTGACATGATGGCGGGAAAACATTTCCCCCCACCCCTTTTTCCGGTACCCATAATAAAATCCGGGGGCCCCTTTTTGGGGGGCGCAGCCCTGCGGGCCCCTTTTTGGGGGGCGGAGCCCTACGGGCCCCCTTTTTGGGGGGCGGAGCCCTACGGGTCCCAACTACAGCATCCTGTATTACGAACTTCACACTATGTACGCTAGATGGCGCCATGACGTTTGACAAGATGGCGCCGACGATGCATCCACCTTCGTGTCAACGGCGGCGCATCCACCACGTGTCAAGAATGAAAGATTGAGGTTATGGTCGGATTTTTATGCTTGAATCCCTGTTGCTGTACTACTCACCTGTTATAGCTATTTATGTACCAAGGGGATTATGTAGATTATAATGCCCGAAGGCGAAACTAGCCCGAGGGCCTATGGCCCGAGGGATATATTTCGCCTGAAGGGCATTATAATCTTGAAATCCCCGTGGTGCATACAATGCTTTATTTTCTACTCAACACAATGTTTTTTCATCAATTTGTTATTAACAAAATCAGTTAAACTTGTGTGACAGAATATTGTTTTGTATTTTGACATGTACCTGTACCTGTGACCTGTACCTGTACCTGCGACCTGTACATAGAAACGAAATAAATTATTATATCTATAAACATCTCATAAGGCAAGGCAACGGTGGTGGTCCTGTGGGTTAACGCGCTGGACTACATGGGAAACATTGATGGTAGACCGGGTTCGAATCTTGGCTAGACCGAAAATTATTTTTGGTCAGACATTTAGTGGCTGCCTAGGGTAAAGTGCAAATTAATAGAACAACAACAACAAAAACACCTTAAGGTATTATAAGCGGGCGTTATAGATCATAACGCCCGCAAATGCGGGCGTTATGGATCAGGTTGTTATAGGTGTGTTAACGTATTTCGTTTGCTAGGTATTATGGATCTATAATAGTAAAGTAGAAAATAAAAAATTTTATTATGAATTAACTATTTACATAATTTGAATGAATTCAAAATAGAAACATTAAACAAGTATATGATTCTCGGCCACATGGCCGAGAACTAAAATACGTGTTTTTTTCAATACTACTTTCCGGCTGCCTGAAATTTCATGAAAAAAAATAGTTTTAATAAGATTTTCTCATAAAATTATGAAGGTAAAATATATTCCTATAAGTAAAAACACTTTCCATACATTTCTAACATAAAAATGTTGAAATATTTACTATTTTCTGCTCAAACATCACTAAGCACTTTTGAAGAATAACAAACGTCGTACTCGCGACTTGAGTAGACCTCTACTAAATGATTTTTCAAGTCTAAAGCAATTGCACCCCTAACAACATCCAAAGTCATATGGGTACGAGAAAGATACAGAGAGTCAGATAAGCATCGAGAATATGTATACGTGCTGTAGTTTTCTTATTTTTCAACATTAAACAGAAAAATGGCCGAGAACCGGTGATGGCCGGTTAACCAGTGAAATGACCCTACATTGGTTCTGTTCCGTTACTGCCCGTGTTCCGGTTTCTTACTCTATTCTTACTCTAGTGTCAGAAAAGATTTTAGTGTGAGAGAAAATTACATATTTCAACAAAAATGCAGCCATAAAATGTCGCTTCGTCATATATGATGAATTTCAAGATGATCGACTATGATCAAAAAAGTCGCATTTTTCAGACCTATATGCTACCACAGGAAAAAAGAAACACGCGGTTATCCCCTGCGCTTTGGCTTGTGAAAACCAGCGACGAGATGATCTGGAAAATCAACAGACTGGTGAGATTAATTATCTGACAAGAAAGGAAAATTAGATTTGGATAGCCTCAACAACGTTTTAAATGTCAGGCATTTGGATACACATAAGCCAGATGAATGGTATATCCAGAAAGGCGCGCGAAGAGAGCATGAAACCACTGTTCCAGCTCCTGCAAAACCCTACAAGATACCAAAGATGATAACTATAGAATTTTGAAAATCCCGAGAATTTCGGTCCTCTCTATATGGGCTCAAGATGCCCAGAGAAGGTTTCCCGAAAAATGGATTACATGTGACAGAACTTCAAGCTCCAAGAGGTGAAAATTTCATTCTGCCTGACAGAAAATAGCTTTTTGTTCGGCGACAGTGTATAAGCTGACACCACACTCAATTGAGGATGCAATAGATTCTGACTATGGTCAATCGTCTAGCTGACAAGATTCGATTCCTTGAGAATCTGATCCTATTACTAGGTCGCGAAACATACCACCGTGTAGCTGACAGAAAAAAATAATGCTAAATTTGTAGCTTTTGCCATTTCTATTGCGGTTTGGTTGGTGCTTCTAGCTGGTCTGTGTGAACTTTTTAACAGTAGGTACATAGTTTAGGATGTCCTACAGGATGTTATTAATCAGTAGTTTGTGGTGTCCTTCTGAGAGTGCATCTCTGCGATTGCTGGTTTTCCGGTTCCTGATGATGAGCCGATGAGGCGGAATAAAAATCATACTTCAACTGGTATTTAACCTTTGTTCCTTATAAACATTTTTGATAATCCTCAAAACTACTTTAAATCATGCAAGTATTATCAAAATATAAAAAAGTGTGCGGTTGTATAGAAACAACGTTTGATATGTATCGTTTTTTACAGGTTTTTTTTTAAAGAAAAACCTGGGGAATCCGATGAACATGAGCTCTTAACTTATGTCTTCAGAACATAGAGTTAAACGAAAAATAAGTGAATCGGGTAAATTAGAAAAAAGCAACCCGATTCTGAAACGGAAACAACCACAAACACCGTTGGAAGTAGTAATAAATATGCTCTTGTGGAGTATGCCTCTAGGGAATACCATAGAGAAACAGACTAAAAAGAGAGTAGCGAATTAAACGAGAAAGATCGGCACCACTGTATCCCTGTAGCGCCTCCGTGAGCTACAGGATGAACTAAACTTGTGAGACGCATGGCGGGAAATTTAAATTGGTACTGAAGATTTTTTGGTTTTAATGGAAATTTTTAGCGAAAAAAAAACAATACCTAATTCTTTATCAAGCTAGTTTTATTGAAATAATTATTAGCGGCATTTTTCAAGCAATAATGAAATGAATAATAACTCTTAAAATATAAATAATATACACAAACTCTGAATTCTTCAAGTAGTAATGAAATAAAACAATAACTCTTATAATACGAATAATATCAACAATAGTAATGAAATTAATAATAAATACCTCTCCAAATACAAAAAATATGTGATAGGAAACGAAAACATTGAATTATCCTCAGTCTGAAAATAATAAAAATAAAACAAGTAATAAGTATAATGTAATTATTTATGCACTATAAAAAAATACAACACTGACCTGACACACATATGAGAGCTCTCGGAAGCCCTTTGTTTACATTTCTTATATTACAATTGTTGACTTGATAATTTATTGGGAAAATAGATTTTTTTTTTTTTTTTAAATATTTTTCCTAGAAGTGAACAGAGGTTATGTTTATCTACGTAAGCATCAGCATGCGTCAGTTAATATGGAAATATCTACCGTTCTGTTTCCTTCTTCTTCTTCTGTAGTGCTTCAATGTTGCTAGAATGAGACAGAAACGAGCACGTAGGTCGAATCACGACGCGATAAATAAAGGGACAACTTTGCGACGTCTGCGTTGCGCTACAGGCATAAAGGAATGCGGTGCCGATCTCTCTCGTTTAATTCGCTACTCTCTTTTTAGTCTGTTTCTCTATGGGGAATACCACATAAATGTGTAATTGCACTCTTTGGTAGTGTGATAACAAGTAGGTAGTAAATTGTTCCAGTCAATTTTATAATAAAGGTAAGGTAGACGTGCCTTTTAGCATTGTCTTTTAGTTATAATTAGATGTTAATACAAAATTATGCACGCACGATGAAATTGGATAAAGATCTTATAGAATTAGCTCCCCAAATTTCTAAATCAGATAAATTATTTCGAAAAATTGTTCACAAAAAACTCCTTTACAGAAAAAAAACGGATTTTTTTCTGTATAACTCTTGTGTATTTGTGTATACACTCTATCGTCCACATGTCTTGTATACTCACTACCTGTATGTATACTGTTACATAATATGTTAATAACCGGGCGTGTTAATTTTTTCGAAAAATAAATTTGTAGTAGTGAAGTGAATATGTAATCAAAATGAAATAGCTGAAGTCGTTCTCCACAAAATAAAACGAACATTTATTGACATATATGAATACATAGGTAGTATAGGTACAGGGTCATCCATCGCGGACTGAACCTGGACTTATTTTTGACATTCCTTGTATTTTTGGGAAAATCCAAAATAGCCTACTACAAAAAACCATATGAACCTAAAACTAAAAGACTTACGTCTTACGTCATGGATGAACTGTTTTTTGCATGAAACACCATGCTTTTTGTATTATTTTTGGGAAATTCGCTTTTATGTACGTCTATTTTGTATTATTCTTAATAATTTTAGCATCACCTGTTTAATATTGGCAACAAAAAAACAAAATAACTTTATGTCCGATTCGATTAACCAATAAAGGGCTATTCATAGAACAGTTATGCTTCAAGAAAATAGCACAATTATTTTACTGTAAAATAACGTAGGTACTGCTTTTTTTTACTAGTAAAATAAAGTGCTACCTAATTGCCTAGCTGGACTACCTGACAAGTGACAACCTGGCCAAGGTGAAACAGGTATACCCACTCGAATTTTAATTTTTAATGAAAACCTGTCGCAATCGTACATCCAGAAAAAATTCCAATTGGCTAATATGGATTTTCTCAAAAATACAGGAAAACTCGAAAACTTGCCCTTGCTCAGTCCTCGTTGGATGACCCTGTATGTACAGGTTGGCCCATTTTCGATGTATAATGGGCTATATCAAAAACCAGCAGAGATCAAAAATCGGGAAGCACTTTCTCGAGCTCTTTTTTTTGGGAAAATAACAATGGCGAAGACAAATCACGGCTTACTTGATGCATTTAGGAAATACAGGGCACTTTTCAAATTTTGTCCAATTTTAAGACTTTCTAATCTCCTTATTATTCAAGATATACATAAACGAAAAATACTTTCTATAGCCAGTTTTTTAAGTACTATAGGAATGATCAATTTTTTTCTAGATGCCACCGATTTTGGAATATTGACCAAAGTTGTGTTTTTTTAAATGGGACGTATATTATTTTTTAATTGAATAGCTCTGTGTAGTGATGCCGCGAGACGAGACGAGACGAGATTAGCGGTTGATCTCGTCTCGTCTCGCCTGAGCATCAATCTCGTCTCGTCTCGACCTCGAGATTAACTCGAGACGAGACGAGAGTCGTAGAGAGTCTCGTCTCGTCTCGTCTGATCTCGTCTCGCGAAAAAATCGCTTGCATTGTACAACATAACCTATGGATATTTTTCTTTCTGGTTTGGTTCGTATTTCGTATTAAATAAAATCCAATGTCCAGCTGATCCAGAGCTAGAAGAAACGCAATAGCTGTATTTCTTTCGAGAGCTTGAAACATTATCGCTCTTACTCGACCCTACCCCTCATTGAAAGGAACCGCTCGTGAGATGGTGTGTGAGAGAAAAGGACCGAAGGGAGGGATGGGGGCTTGAGCACTTCGGGTGCAACAAACACGCGAAACGCCACGGAGCTGTTCCGGAGCCCCTCCTATGTGGAAGGAATACAGCTATGGCTAACAGCATGTTTTATTTCAATTTTCAAACTTCCTACGACAGTACAATTGGTTCTGAAAACAGTATAATTTGCTCTGAAAACAGTACAATCGCATGACCCGTTTCAGCAAGTATAATTAACACTACTACAGGATACAGGATTGCTCATCGGCCTCGATTTGTCGCATCAACATCATATGGTGTAGCACCGTTGCCAACGTCATCAACGGTGCCGACGACTATTTGCGCCAGCGGTCGTAGTTAAGAATTCAAATTTATGATTGATGACATAATATGTAGAGATGAAGATGAAGAAAAGATTTTAACGAAAGGTTTGTTTTTGAATGCTAATTAATGTACTGAAACCAAATTCATTAAGCCAAAAGGGAATTTTCCGCGCTGTAACCACAAGTAACCAGGTATGATAATACTATGACGTCATGGTATCTCATTTGACATATGGTGAGGTATGAGGTAATCATAATTAGAAAAAAAATGGTATGATGTAACTACAAGTAAAAATGTTACATGGTTACAGCGCGGAAAATACCCTAGAGTCTGCGGAATCATAGCCTGTGGTGCAAACACCCTACGTCAAAGCGACATTAAAGCGAAGAACGACACGCTGACTACGTCATCAGTGGTACTTTTGCGTAGTGGGGAGCTTGAGATATGAACTACACAGACCTTATGGGCAATCCTGTAGTGTTTATTATCCTTGCGGTTTCAGTTCATTTGAAATTTCTCCAGGAACAACACTGCATATACCATATACCTATCATTTATGAAGGCTTTATTGCAACCAATCAGATTGCGATTACGTGATAATTTGCAACTAGTGCAGGATTATCTGATAATTGCACACTAACGGGTGGCATTTGACATTTTTTGTGACCATTGACATTTTTATACTTACGAGGGTATACTAAAGATTCAAATTTTTCATTCATGGAATTCTCTCATAAAATATAACTCGAGCAATGGAAATATATCTATAATTTTTGACAAATTTGCACTCATGCATTTTCAACTGAAAAAAGCACTCGTGCTCTTTTTCAACTGAAAATGCATTCGGGAAAATTTGCCAAAAATTTTCGATAATTTCCATTGCTTTCGTTATATTACTATCGAATAAAAGATTTCCTGTAGGTAGCTCCTTTGAAACATTATTGAAAAAGAAACTAAAACGATTATTTGAAGGACGAGACGAGATTAGTCGAGAATCTCGTCTCGTCTCGCTTCTTTTAATCTCGTCTCGTCTCGTCTCGAAGTCGAGACTAAATGGCCTCGAGACGAGACGAGATTAGGGCGAGACGAGACGAGATTAGGACGAGACGAGACGAGACGAGACGAGACGAGACGAGACGAGACGAGACGAGACGAGACGAGACGAGACGAGACGAGACGAGACGAGACGAGACGAGACGAGACGAGACGAGACGAGACGAGACGAGACGAGACGAGACGAGACGAGACGAGACGAGACGAGGCGAGACGAGACGAGACGAGACGAGACGAGACGAGACGAGACGAGACGAGACGAGACGAGACGAGACGAGACGAGACGAGACGAGACGAGACGAGACGAGACGAGACGAGACGAGACGAGACGAGACGAGAGTGTCATTTTAGTCTCGTCTCGCGGCATCACTAGCTCTTTGTGAGCTGATTTCAATGATGTATAGGGTTTTATACCTTTACCATCAATAGTTTTGGAGAAAAAAAAAAAAAAAAACCAGTTTTTTCCATAAGAAACAATGAGTTAGAAAGAGATAGTTGAACTATGAATCGGCTACAAAGGACCTCGCACATTTCTTATGGAAAATGGCTTTCGGCTAAATTTTTTGAAAAATTGAGATAATGTATAGTTCTCGATGTCCTGATTAAAAGTTCTCATGGGCACAACTCAATCCTATGATCAGTTTTTGAGTTATGGGTTGTCAAAATTGGCTTTTTTAGACTTCGAGATATTGATTTTTTTTCAACATATTTGTTTATATTTCCTCCATTAGCACATTTAAATTAAAAGTTTCTACTCTAAGTTTTAGGCGTTTTGGTGTCTTCTTAAAATGTGGTATAAAAGTTCCTACAGCATCTTACACAAAATGGTGGCGACAAAGAAATGTCAATTTAGAAAAAGTCGCAAATAACTAAATTCGATCAATTGTGTAGGATACAAAAACGAACGGCTAGATTTTGCCCTATTTTCAATATGTTGTTATCAAAAGTATACTTAAGAATACCTACTATAGTTTTGGATCCAGAATGTTATACCAGAGGCGGATTTCTGTAACGGATAGAGATCGTTATCAATATCGCTATGGCACTTGCTGTCTTCTTCTCTCTTTTCGAAATCAATAGAGAGGGGACGTCAATAGAGATAGCGAAAATGTCGCTATTCGTTACAGAATCCCAGCCCTGGTGTTCATTTTGTACCAGGGCCCCGGTGTAGATGGTAAATGCCGACTGCAAGCGGGTTTCAAGTTTAAATGCTGTTTCAATGGGCATTATTCATTGTTTTTAGTTCACCGTAGGAATGGAGTTCACTAAAATTGATAATATTGACTAAGCGTAAAAAACATAGAATAGTCTCATCTTTTTTAAAACTGTACAAATAGACCCTGAGATAGGGCCTGTTTAGTGGAGTCATTTTGATTGCCCAAAGTGAGGCAATGAAAAAAATTATTAGGTTTATTAGTTTAAGTAGATAGGCATAAGTCTGATGGATGGCACTCTTTATTCCTACGCTATATCTGTGAGAATGTTTATTTATACAGTTTTAAAATAGGTCACACACAGTGGCGGTTCCTCCATAAGAGCACATGTGCACGTGCACTCCCAAATTAATATCAAACAACTTTAAATTTAATTTTATCATTCTTCAAATTTTAACAATCTACCTGTAAAGTATTAATTTAAAAAATTAGTGGCCAAATGCGCCAGCAAAACAAACGCAACCGGCATTTATTATGAATTACAAATTATGTGCACCCCCAATATGTTATACCACGAGCCGCCACTGGTCACACACTCGTCAGTCATCAGACTATTTTATATTTTGTACACTATGGCCGTTTGCACCCACCATTCTAAAATGGGTGGTGCAAACGCCCATTAGTCAACAATATCAATTTTAGTGAACTCTATTCCTATGGTAAACTTAAAACAATAAATAATGCCCATTGAAACAGCATTTGAACTTGAACGCCGCTTGCAGTCGGCATTTACCATCTACACCGGGGCCCTGGCACAAAATGAACACCTGGTATAACATTTTGGATCCAAAAATATAGTAGGTATTATTAAGTATACAACATATTGAAAATAGGGCAAAATCTAGCCGTTCGTTTTTGTATTCTACACAATTGATCGAATTTAGTTATTTGCGACTTTTTCTAAATTGACATTTTTTTGCCGCCACCATTTTGTGTAAGACGCTGTAGGAAATTTTATACCACATTTTAAGAAGACACCAAAATGCCTAAAACTTATAGTAAAAACTTTCAATTTAAATGTACTTATCGAGGAAATATAAACAAATATGTTGAAAAAAAATCAATATCTCGAAGTCTAAAAAAGCCAATTTTGACAACACGTAACTCAAAAACTGATCATGGGATTGAGTAGTGCCCATGAGAACTTTTAATCAGGACATCGAGAACTACATTATCTCAAATTTTCAGAAAATTTAGCCGAAAGCCATTTTCCATAAGAAATGTGCGAGGTCCATTTCTTAATTCTTAATTTAATTTTTCAGTTCAGCTAATTTTTTTGAACTATGAATCGGGGGTGATAAATAGGCAACACATAATTTATTTAATGACTTATCTCTCTCTAGGTCATTGTTTCTTATGGGAAAGCGGAATTGATTTTTTTTTCTCCAAAACTATAGAAGGTAAAGGTATAAAACCATATATCATTGAAATCAGCTCACAAAGAGCTATTCAATAATATACGGGATGTCCCATTTAAAAAAACACAACTTGGGTCAATATTCCAAAATCGGTGACATATGGGAAAAAATTGGTGATGTCACTGGATTCTACTTGAAAAACTGCCTATAGAAAGTTTTTTTTCTTTTTTGGATATCTTGAATAATAAGGAAATTAGAGTCTTTAAAAAATTGGAAAAAATTTGAAAAGTGCCCTGTATTTCCAAATGTATCAAGTTAGCCGTGATTTGTCTTCGCCATTGTTATTTTCTCAAAAAAAAGAGCTCGAGATTGTGCTCCCAGATTTTTGATATCTCTGCTTGTTTTTGATATAGCCTATTAAAACATCGAAAATGGGTCACCCTGTACATTCATTTCAAAAAAATTGGAATGTGAAAATTATCGACTTAGAGCACTCTCGTCGACCATTATAAAATTTTAGTCTGTTATAATTAAAAATTTAAAAATGATTCCAATTTCTAAATCTAATGGAGACGCTATTGAAAAGGCAACAAGATCAATAGCAGTTCATAGCTTTTTTTTAGTATCCCAGCCTGCGCAATGGGGCCGTCCCGCCTTTTTTTTTATTGGATTTTCAAAATGCCTGAATACAATATAAAATTTATGTAACAATAATTTGATCCACCATTTGTTATTCAACTAGAAAAAGAATATTGAATTAGCCGATAAAACGAGTCTATTTGAAACGCGCGCGAAAAGTGACGTCACATGACTCTGAGCAATAGTATGATAGTCTCCCAATCTTAAATAAAATTGTTATGTTTCATTGCATAATTTCAATAACTATATTAAACGGTATGTTAGTGTAGTAGAAGTACTTGTCTTACATTGGAAATATTCATTTCAATTTAGCGGGACGGCCCTATTGGATTCGTACACTATCTTGGAGTATGCTCAGGAAGACGCCGGCCGCTTTGTTGTATCGAATGGGAATTTGCATGAACTATGTTTCCAAAAGGCATTGATTCCTACGCTGTTGTCGTTGACGATTATCCAGCAAACTCAGCTAGCTGAAATACCAAGGGCGCAGAAAGATATCGATGCTCCACACTACATGCATTCACTAATATAATTTCTCATAAAGCGATCACTATCCCTCGCGATTTTTTACCGAGCAAAATTAGTAAAAAGACATTTAATTTAAATGCAAACTGAAACTATTAAGTCTGAGACGCAAAATTAGACAGTGAGGCAGTTGAAGATGTGCACATCCTTCAGTCATCCATCGACGAAAATTATGTGGTTATGGGGGTTCAGGAAAAAATAGAGTAAGAAGATCTATAATTATAGAAGAGGATTGAGCTAATAGGGCAGTTTGATGTTTGACATTCAAGATGGCGTTGCGGCATAACAAACTTAACCTTGACGTCCATAAGAGGCTGTTTGTTTACACAGCTTTACCTCACCTTAACCCTGTTTATTTTAATTTTTCTGTGAACTGTGAATTTCTAAAGTGTTTTTAGCAGTTTGAGAACGCGAACGTTTTTTGATAGCAATTTTTTTTTTTTGGCGTTGTTGTGGTTCATGTCACATCATGTAATTTATGTTTTTGACATTCATTTGCCTCTGGCACAATTTATATTTGTCAAAAATGCCAAGATTGGCAAGGCATGTTTCATATCACTTTCATATGCCATGTCCATTATCTTTTAATACAAGTGAACTACAAACTTTTACCTCTTCCCAACATCAAGAGATTCCAGCAATAACTTTTGTAGATAAGCATTCTGCATTTTATCAAAAATCAAAAAATATTTATGAACTATATGTTTCAGACAGCTTACAGTTCTGGAGCACACGAACAACTGATCGGAGGTGCAGAAAATCACCTTGATGTAACTTATATTTAGGCATTTCTACCTACTTGGGTACTACTTGGGGTACTAACGTACTTATTTTGGCAATTGCCTGATTATACTGCTACGGCTAGTCAGCTTCAGTTCGGAGGCCATGGGTCTATGGGTTCCTTGTATACATCTTACCTTTGGGCGCCACCAAGTTAATTGTGACTTAACTAGGAAGATAACTTAATGATGTTATAAACAGGAGAGCTTATCAATAAAACAACTAATTAGGTACAATAATGTATCTGGCTTCTTTATTAAAAATAATAACAAAATATAGGGATAGCCAGGAGGTTATTAAAAATGTGTCTAGAATAATGCTTGTACCAATTTATAAATATTTGATTATAAAAAAAAATAAGAATGTAAATAATGTATAAAAATATTGATTTTAAGTGAACATGACTAAAAACCTTTTGGTATTTACACTTGTGAGTGATAAGAAAAATACAGTATGGGTTACACTTTACCAACAGGCAAATTAAACACAGAAAGATGAAATAGTTATTTACCTAACAAATGCGGAAAGTGATACTTTACCGCACGCAACGGTAGTTGACCGAACGACGCGAAGCGGAGTTCGGTCAAGCCGTTAAGGGCGGTAAAGGCACTTTTCGCATGTGTTAGGTACAAAATTTTACCTATGAGCATCTACATCTCCAAAAAAAGCATTGATAAAATTAATTAATGAATCAGATTAATTAATGAAATAAGATTAAATTTAGAAATGATCAAAAATCCATTTTCTGAAGAAGAAAGGAATTTTGATTATAAATATCAAATTCTACTTTACCGCACACTATGCGGTAAAGTGCACTTTACCGCACACTTTGTAGTCCACTTTACCGCATACTATGCTGTAAAGTTAACTTTACCGCACACTATGCTGTAAAGTTAACTTTACCGCATAGTGTGTGGTAAAGTGATACTTTCCATTTTCAAATACGTACGGTAAAGTACACTTTACCGCGCGCTCATAGGTAAAGTTATTGTCAGGGCAACCTCAGGGTAAAATTCTAGAATTTTATTTAAGGGGCACTTACCGACGTAATTCGGTGTCAGATGATTTATATAAGATTTGCCTAAATAGTAAAGGTGCAACTTACATTTATACAAGTGAAATGTAGGTATGTGAAAATCCAGAAGTTCCAAAGTGAGATTATCTACAGGTTTGGTCTCACTATAGATAGGCTAAGGTATGGTGAGTGAGTCATGAGTCCTATCCACGTTGTATCCGTTCAACGTAGAACTCGAAGTGGTTCTGCCAGAGTGGCACCAATAGGGTTGTTGAAGGGAGGCTACCAAAGCCAACTAAGAGCAATCTAGATCTAGTCTAGAATCTCTTTCTAGGAGCTGTCCAACTATAGCCTAAGACTGTCTAGCTACAGCCTAGCACTAGGATTGTCCAACTATAGCCTAAGAGTAGGACCCTATAACGATGTTCGTATAAAAAAACAAATCGAGCCCCAAATATTAGAAATAATCTTACCTCAAATTGAGGGATCCTCTAGACCAAAGGTGAAATCTTAAACTTCCAAAAGCTGCTCGGAACAGTCCTATTGAAGAAACGAAACACGTATTGTAGGTTAATAATCCTGAAGAAAATCTCAAAAACTTACCGAAACAAAATCCAAAATGACCAAGGGACGACTCCAGACAATTATCAATAAGAAATTAGTCTAACCCTTGAGTTCCCTGGCACAAAATTCCAAAAAGTCTCGCCCAAAATCAAATAGGGCCGAGACCAACCTTTCGGTATCAAGTCTCAAGATCAAAAGGGCTGATTCTTCCTTTAGATTTCGGAAGAAGGCTTTCACTTGTCAAACTTCTAATTTTGACATTGAAGAAAATTATAGAAAAAAAACGTGTTCAATTTCACTCCAAGAATACGAACTGAAAGTTTGGTTGTATAAAAATGACTGGTGAATATTGAAAAATGCCTATAGAACATATATCAAAAAGTAGAACAGGTCTAAAGAAAACGCCTAGACAAAACAGCTGTTCAATGACATGATGGAAATGAAAAATCAAAAAAATAAACAACAATTATTATCATAACCTCAGATTATTTATTTATCAATTAGATTTGCAAACAGAGATGATGAAAAAAATCTCTCCTTTATATAAGATTCTAATCAATAACAGCGGGCCCTGCCGTACTGAATCAAACCTTCCTAGATCAATCAAAAAAACTTGCAAACCTGCACAAAAAACTTTCAGTAGAAGGCAGTAATCAAGGTAACAAAATCTGGGCACAGAAAAGACAGCTGTTTATTCATTTATTTCATTGCAGTTCTATATAGAATCATATCTACTAGAGCAAAACACAGTAGCATATCAAACAAGAAATTGAAAATGCTACACTACCCCCTTCCAAAAAGAAATAAGAAAGCTGGAAGATTTCTTATTAACCACAAACCACAAACGGCACAACAAAAAAGCTTAAATTTTCCATAACATACAATGTCTCAGTGTGCTCGACCAATGAAAGAGCAAACGCTAGACCTGCAACAACAAGTCAATGGCACTGAAGGCTCCTTCCCAACGTGGATCTTAAAGGGTGGGCCGTTGGAGTCTCCAGCGTGATCGATCCTAACATAATCCACTGGCAAGTTGTCACACGCCACACGCCTACTCCACCACCGACCTCACACACAGATAACAAGGGGTCCAAAAAAAATAAAATAAAAAATAAAATGAAACAAAATCATTTTGGCAAAGCCAGGACTTGACCAGAGCCCTAGTGACATTATAGTAAGCCACCACCACTGAAACTACTCGAGAGTAGGGATACAAAAAAAATGATCGGGATAATCCGTAGTTTGTTACTGCTGTCAATCCACTTCAGATTATCTGGGCTACTTATAGGGATTAGGATTGCACAGTAGTGCCACCCAACTATCTACAACTGCAATTTGAGCAAGTTGAAGTCCAAGCGACACCCCCCAATACGCACCCCTTCCTACAAGCAGGATAACCCCAGACTCACCTGAAGTACCCAACAGCACCTAACCTACCATAGGGCCCATAACAAAAAATTCAAAAAAACTCTACTGAAGGTAGAAAAAAAAGGTCAAAATCGGGTTATGTACTTGCCTAAAGCAAAATACAAATGTCAAAATCGGGTATCAAAAGCTTCACTTATCTTACAATATCAAGATAAGATCACAAAATAAAGTCTAAATAGGGTAATACTTGGTTTAATTCTTGGCGTTAGCACAACATAATCCAAACTGCAAAACAAAGTACTCAAAACTGCAGAGACAAATTATATTAGGAATACCTACTATGTTTATGCTCACCAAGGTCAAATCCAGAGTTCCAAAATGAACTCACAAAAATATTTCCAAAAGCTAGAGACATATATGGCAAAGTGGGTGTCGCGACTACTCACAAAACCAAACGCTCAAAAAAAAAATCATACTAATTTTACAAAAATAGTATCAAAACATGACTATTGATACAATAGCCAAAACTAATTTAAGAATCATTTGACTTAATACTCTCAGCATCACTATCCAGGTCTACATCGATACCTGTGTATGCCTTAAGGTCCTTTTTATGTACTTTGCCAGCATCTGAACCATCTATATTCTTCAGACCATAAACTAAATTTGAGTATTTTTTATGTACTCTGCTGAGAATATATTTAGGTGCTAATTTTGCACTAAATTGGTTCGCTGCGTTTGACAAAATATGATTTCTCCTCCACACTTGATCACCAACATGAAATGAGGCGTCCCTCTTACGTAAGTTGTAAGTGTGAGAGTTTCTCTGATGTAAACACTTTTTTACATCAGCATAGATTTGTTTAAAATTTTCCAAGCCAGTAGCACAATTCCTGTCACCCGGAGTTATTTCGACATCTTTATTCTGTAACAACTGAATATCGGAATAGAACTTCCCAGATAATGGTGGATGTCTACCAAATACTAGAAAAGATGGTGTGAAATGGGTGATTTCATGTTTGGAATTATTGATCGCATGTTGGATTTTAAAAATCTGATCATCCCATTGAACATGATTATCGACATAACTCCTGATGGCGGTACCTATAGTTCGATTATTCCTTTCAACAAAATTACACTGCGGAGAATACGTTGCGTTGTACCAAATCTTAACGTCATAATTCTTGCACAGTGTTTTAAAGGTTTTCGAAACGAACTGAGGACCATTGTCACAAATCAGAATTTGGGGACAGCCATAAACTAAAAGAACTTCATTTTCCAAAATACGTTCGATGTGGGGTGACTTTGAACTACGAAGGGGAAACAAAAGAGAAAATTTAGAAAACCAGTCTTCAATGACCAACAAAAACTTACTGCCTTTCTTTGACCTAGGGAACGGTCCTATCAAATCCATTGCAATACACTGAAAAGGCATATCAATAATCTTTTCTTTTCCCATGAGTCCCATGCGTGCTGTATTTGAAGCTTTTTGTGCACCACACACCAAACACGACTTTATGAAGAGTAACACATCCTTTCTCATTTTTGGCCAATAATAGAATTCCTGTATTCGGTTCAAAGTTTTATAAAATCCAAAATGTCCTGAAGTGGGTGGAGAATGACAGTTCTCAATGATTTCCTTCACCTGAGGTTTTGGGACTAAAAGTTTCCATTCTGGGATATTGGCTTTCATAGGGGAATTATTCGGAGCAAATTTGAATAAAAATTGATCTTCCACCTTCCATTGGGGATAACGATCAGGAAACTCAATTACTTTGGGTCGAAGTTCATTATACCAAGGATCTACAAGATCAATATCGACATTATGGGGATTTAGAATTGAAACACAGGGTAAGTATTTATCTGGATCGGAGTCTTCCGGAATTACTCCTTCAGAATGCATACGGGAAAGCGCATCTGGAATAACATTGTCAATTCCTTTCCTATGTACAAGATCGAAGTTATGTTGTCTTAAACGAACTGCCCAACGAGCAAGTTTTCCAGTTGGATTTTTTAAGTTATTGAGCCAAAGTAAGGAATAACAATCTGTCATGATTTTGAATTTGGGAGCACCCTCAATCCACATTCGAAATTTCTCTATACAAAATAGAACAGCCAAACATTCCCTCTCCACAACAGAATAGTTCCTTTCGGTTCTCGAAAGTGACCTGCTTGCATAAGCAATGACTCGCTCTTCCTCATCGATGACTTGAGTAAGGCAACCCCCCAGACCCGTATTACTGGCATCTGATTGAATAATGAAGGGCTTTGTGAAATCAGGTTGAGTCAAAATAGGTGCTGAAACTAGAAAATTTTTGATGGCGACAAAAGAAGTTTCTGCAGCATCTGTCCATGTAATCGGCTGAGATTTGCGACGTCCTTTTAACAAATCATTAATAGGAGATACCAAAGTCGAAAAATCCTTGACAAAGCGCCTATACCATGAACACATGCCAACAAACCGTTTCACTTCGGTGGCTGTCTTAGGTCGAGGATAATTGACCATCGCAGAAACCTTCTCAGGATCTGTGCGCAGACTGTTAGAACCAACAACATATCCGAGAAATTTCAGGGATGTCTTGAAAAACTCACACTTCTCGATGTTTACTGTAAGGTTAGCCTCTTTCAATTTATTTTTTACTTCGATCAAGATCTTAGTATGATGTTCGAAATCTGGACTACAGATAAGTATGTCGTCTAGGTAGGTAAAAATATAGGGCTCATAACGGGGACCAAAAATTGCATCGACTAACCTCTGCTGCATCTGAGCTGCATTGCATAGTCCAAAGGGCACAACTTGGAATCTAAATGAACCTCGTCCAACCACATTAAAGGAGGTTTTATCCCTCGATTCTTCACTAAGTGGAATTTGCCAAAATGCTTTCCGAAGATCAATGGAAGAGATGAATTTAGTATTCCTTAAGGAATTCAAAATCCTATCAATGCTAGGCAAGCAGTAGCTATCGAAGCGAGTAAGAGCATTCACACCCCTTAGATCGACACATAACCTATATTCTCCACTAGACTTTTTGACCAAGAGTACCGGAGATGACCAAGGACTATGAGATGGCTCTATAACACCTAACTTGAGCATATCATCAATTTCTTTATTCAAGATTTGAGACATGTATGGCGACATCGGATAGGGTTTCTTATGAAATGGTTTAGCATCACCGGTATCTATGGACAATGTCAATTTGTCAGTTCTACCAAGACAGTCTTTACTCACAATTTCATTGAAAGAAGTGATAACCTGTTCAGCACAAGTTCTTTCGAAATAAGAAAGGTCACTTAAGGAACAAAGAAGTCGCACAGAGTCATAACATAAATTATTGGCACAAACCTTGACAGTTTTGACTTCATGGTTATCAATATTACCATAAACCTGCCAAGAATTATTCCTAAAACTAACAGAAATCTTAAAATGATCAGCAAAATCACAACCAAAAATGAAATAATGAGGCAGAGATGGCACAACTAAAACTGTAAGGACCTGACAAATATTTCCAACAGTAATTGGAAGATCAACTAAACCAGTAACAGCTTTCTGAGTACCATCTGCCGTACATATATTTGCAACTGAACTTGGATAAACACATAAACCCAAACGTTCCAAAATATCCAGGCCTTTACTACCCACAATAGATGTGGTAGCACCTGAATCTAACAACACTATAATTTCCAAATCAAACAATTTGACAGATATGTAGGGCCGATTATCTAAAGGTTTCCTAATGAAAAGAGGGGACAATTCACACTTCCTATATTTCTCATTAAACTCAGATATAAATTTAAGCCAATTTTTCCAGTCTGCACTGTTCCTGGAAAACTTGAAAGAAGAGGACTTCTGAAAAGTTGTACAACTGCCTCTAGGCTGCACAACGCCTAGTTTTTTGTACAATTAGGGCATGAGTTGGAGTTTACATTCTTGTGACCACACTTATAGCAAAAAAGTTTACGTTTCAAGGTACAGTTGTCATGGTAGTGATTTGGCATGTCACAATTCCAACAAGTGATTGGTTTTGATTCCCTACTAGGTCCAGCTGCATTTAGGTTATTGACAACCAGGACTGAATTGTTGCGAGACCTATTTGAATTCACTTGAGAATTTTTATTTTTATTGTTAAAATTGGACCTGCTTTTAGAGCCATAACTATTCCTTGACTTATCCTCATGCCTATTTGAATTTGGATACTCATTTTGTAAAGATGTTGAACATTCAGGCTGAGGGTAATGTAACTCACTAACAGAATGATTTTTATTTTTGAAATAAGTTGCCTCTTCAAGTTTTCGACATAAGTTGACTAATTCATCGACTGAATTCACTTCAGTCAATGCCAAATGAGAGATATATTCAGGCAAAATGTTCCTGCGAATATGTTTAACTTTTGTTACTTCAGCTGGTGCTGTCGCTAACCTAGAGAATAGAATTTGCATGTGAGCAATAAACACAGCTACAGACTCGGAATGTTTCTGTTTCCTGTGCTTTATTTGCTCCCACAATTCATCTTCTATGTCAGAATGCAAAAAATCTCTCTTCAAATATGACACTAAACCTTTCCAATCAGTCACAGAAGTCTTAATACTTTTAAACCATATAAAAGCATTGCCAGTAAAAAGTTCAGCTGAAGAAGTGAAAAGATCTTTTTCAGTTACCCTACGAGATTCAGCTAATTCTGTGACACGTTCTAAAAAGTTATACAAGGTTTTACCATCACCATTGAATTTAATTTGCCATTCACTGACAAGAGGAGGTCTACTGGAGCAACTAACTATAGGAGATGGAATATTAAATATGGGCTGCTGAATAGATGTACCTGGTGATAAAGGCGTAGGCTGAGAATCCTTCTCTGCTTTTTCATAAAGATCGGCCTCTAATGTCAAACAAGTTGCATAGCATTCCTTGACATAATCAAGTTGATCTTTATCTCCCACAGGTATTGGCATACGATGAACTCTATTTGAAACATGAACTAACCGAGACTTCATACGAAGAAAAGTAGAATCTTGAACAGTACCTTCGAAATCATCAACAATACTTGTAATAGACAAAATAGACCTATCAATTTCCTCCCTTTCCTCATCAAAGTCAAGGTTGTTCAGGACGATTTCAGAGATTTTAGTTTTCCCAGAATCTTTCTCTTTCTTCAAAAGAAGGCCCAGCATCTTACGTTTCGCTTGTACATCACGTTGACAAACTACTGCTCTAATTTTCAGCTCATAATCCAGCTCATAGTCTAGTAGATGATTACTACGAAAAATTTCCAACATTGTAGCGAGAAATTAACACATAAACCAACCTGAATAACAACTCACAAAAAAAAATGTCCCTACACACAAAAGTTACCAAAAAACAGAACCACTCTTGGTTAAGAAAATTCAGCAAATAGAGAATAGTTTTAATGCAACAATAGCATAAATCAAATTAATAATTCTCTATTGCCTGTATTCTAATATTAAATCAAAAATGTAAACTTTAATCAGTAGGACTCACGAACCATTTAAATTCAAAATCCAATCAAAATAGTTAAAAAAAAATATTACACATTATATAATATAACAAAGTTCCAAAAAAAATTATTGAGCCACTACTCCAATTGTCTTGTTAAGATAGAGATGTATTCAAGGGCCACACACGTTTGGGTGTTAAAAAGTTAGCCACGCCCCACGTTGTTGCGCCAAAAAGTATAACGTACTTATTTTGGCAATTGCCTGATTATACTGCTACGGCTAGTCAGCTTCAGTTCGGAGGCCATGGGTCTATGGGTTCCTTGTATACATCTTACCTTTGGGCGCCACCAAGTTAATTGTGACTTAACTAGGAAGATAACTTAATGATGTTATAAACAAAACCTGTGCAATTGGAGAGCTTATCAATAAAACAACTAATTAGGTACAATAATGTATCTGGCTTCTTTATTAAAAATAATAACAAAATATAGGGATAGCCAGGAGGTTATTAAAAATGTGTCTAGAATAATGCTTGTACCAATTTATAAATATTTGATTATAAAAAAAAATAAGAATGTAAATAATGTATAAAAATATTGATTTTAAGTGAACATGACTAAAAACTTTTTGGTATTTACACTTGTGAGTGATAAGAAAAATACAGTATGGGTTACACTTTACCAACAGGCAAATTAAACACAGAAAGATGAAAAGTTATTGTCAGGGCAACCTCAGGGTAAAATTCTAGAATTTTATTTAAGGGGCACTTAACGACGTAATTCGGTGGCAGATGATTTATATAAGATTTGCCTAAATAGTAAAGGTGCAACTTACATGTATACAAGTGAAATGTATGTGAAAATCCAGAAGTTCCAAAGTGAGATTATCTACAGGTTTGGTCTCACTATAGATAGGCTAAGGTATGGTAAGTGAGTCATGAGTTCTATCCACGTTGTATCCGTTCAACGTAGAACTCGACGTGGTTCTGCCAGAGTGGCACCAAGAGGGTTGTTGAAGGGAGGCTACCAAAGCCAACAAAGAGTAATCTAGATCTAGTCTAGAATCTCTTTCTAGGAGCTGTCCAACTATAGCCTAAGACTGTGTAGCTACAGCCTAGCACTAGGATTGTCCAACTATAGCCTAAGAGTAGGACCCTATAACGATGTTCGTATAAAAAAACAAATCGAGCCCCAAATATTAGAAATAATCTTACCTCAAATTGAGGGATCCTCTAGACCAAAGGTGAAATCTTAAACTTCCAAAAGCTTCCAAAATGACCAAGGGACGACTCCAGACAATTATCAATAAGAAATTAGTCTAACCCTTGAGTTCCCTGGCACAAAATTCCAAAAAGTCTCGCCCAAAATCAAATAGGGCCGAGGCCAACCTTTCGGTATCAAGTCTCGAGATCAAAAGGGCTGATTCTTCCTTTAGATTTCGGAAGAAGGCTTTCACTTGTCAAACTTCTAATTTTGACATTGAAGAAAATTATAGAAAAAAAACGTGTTCAATTTCACTCCAAGAATACGAACTGAAAGTTTGGTTGTATAAAAATGACTGGTGAATATTGAAAAATGCCTATAGAACATATATCAAAAAGTAGAACAGGTCTAAAGAAAACGCCTAGACAAAACAGCTGTTCAATGACATGATGGAAATGAAAAATCAAAAAAATAAACAACAATTATTATCATAACCTCAGATTATTTATTTATCAATTAGATTTGCAAACAGAGATGATGAAAAAAATCTCTCCTTTATATAAGATTCTAATCAATAACAGCGGGCCCTGCCACAGCCCCCTACATTTAACAAGCCATGAAGTTAAAAAGGCAACACCGCAATCTTACCGCCAAGTGGTGCTGGTGGTGTTTGTTTGTATATATATATATTTTTTATTTTATTAATATGAATCACAAAAAATACATAATTTATTGTACTAAAGGGCCAAAAACAGTAATTCAATGAATAATTTAACTATTTGTGTAAATAAGAACAGTAAATAACTGATTTAAATGAATATATTTCTAGAGTCTAAAGTGTTATAGGCCTATGTTTCAGTATGTCTTTTGAAAATCTAACTTTTTCTTTCTTCGGGATTTTTTCGGAAGGCAAGTCCATTCAAATACTTGAGCTGATTTTCGAAAATAAGAGGTACCTACTTTTAAGAGTTGGACGTTTTAGTTTGAACTCTCGAACTACGCCTTTATCCTTGTTTGTTTCAAATCTAATTATTTCGGTTTCTTCAAAATGTTTACAACACACCACAGAATTTTTCGTTATTGTATAATCTCGGGTATAATTATCTTGGTGTATTGCTTTCATCCACATTTTTTGCACTTCAGAATTTTTTTGGAAATAAAAATGTTTGCATTTCTTCAGTTTTTAAGGAACTCCTAATAGTTCGATTTGCACCCAGGAACACAGTAGTTTCATGGCATCTGGAACAAGTTTAAATATCTTAGGTAATATATCGAGACCTATGCTCTTGCAGACAAATATTAATATTGTTTTTATTGTTTTACCTTACCTTACCTTCATTTTTGCTCCTGTACCCATTTGCTAAAAATTTGCAATCAAACACTCAAAAAAATCTTGATCATAATATCAATGAGCTGCTTTCATAAATTATATTTTCATTGATTCAGTGAAATTTTCATTAATCCCAGGTACAGAAAACTGTAAGTATTATGATTTCATGAACAGCTATCATTAAAATAAAGAATGAAGCTTCATCAAGTTATGAATAGTCATCTACATGAATCTATGTTGAATAGTGCATCGGTTACAAGAACTAAGTTCATTGATATTATGAAATTAAACCTTGATATTAAAGAAAATTTCTTTGATGGGAGCTTCCACGGAATATTCATAATATAAATGAATATTAACATGAATAATATGAATATGGTTCATATGACCTTACTAGAAAATTATCCTTTTAAGAACGAAATTCATTGATACAATGTACGGTTCATTTAAAACAAGTAAGTATTCCTAGAAACAAAGCTGCAACCATTACATCAAGATAAATCATAAATACAATGAAACAGTTCATAGCATTAATGTAGACAGTTCCTAAGCACATGCGCAAAGGTAGCTGCAGTCGGGCAACGACATAGAAAAATATGTTGAAATAGGAATAATTACATTTCTATTTTCTGGGTGCACTGCTACGTACTTCGTTCAAGTCGGTTTTTTCGGTTTTGTGTTGTTCGAAGTGTTAAATAGAAAGTCGATTATACCTGTCGCCGGTTTTTTCTAAAGGTAAGTTGTATACCTCTATTACCTCTATAATATGTATACCTATTATGTAGGTAGGACTTGGATGCCTTGCACGGAGACGGTCTAGTCTCAAAATGGGAATGCGAAAGAAATGACCTACAGATTTAAATGTCATCCGGGGAGAACGTGAAAGACAAAAGCGTCAAGAGCTCCTCAGAATTTCTAAGGAATACTGAAGTCTCTAAAAGTAAGTATACTCAATCCCAAATTAAGTTGTAATTTTTTTAATCGATATATTTTTGTTAAATGGTTTTGTTTCACTAGGTAGAAAAGCAGAAGATTCAATACCGCAGCTAGTGTTCATAGCCGAAGCAAGGAAACCAGCCAAAGCATCAAATCTTATTTTCTGATGTGGCTTGTTTTAGAAACTTTGGATGTTGATAGTTCAAAAACAGCTGGAACAAATATAGATATAATATATATTTATGGAAACAGGATTTAAGGAGGATTTGAAAGATAATAGAATATACGGTTAGTGTCATTTAAAATAAAAATACATAAGTAGGTACTTAGATTTTTAAATTTTCAGATTTTGGGATGCCCATTGGTTTGTTTGACAATTCTGGAAGATGATACGAAGAAACCATGCAACTTTTGCATTAAAAGCTTTTTTCCTATTGCTCATATTCATCAGTACAGGGGACACGCAAATATAAAAAATGACCCTTTACCCCATTTAAAATCATAAGTATATTTAAGGCATAATTCATGAAATTATTTTAATAAAAATAAAGAATATGGTATATATTATTGAAAACGTCATTATTAAATATAATGAATGCAATTCTTAGTATTCAAGACTGTGATTCATAAATACAATGAAAGGGTTTCATCAAATTATATCTGGGCTTCATTAATATTATGCCGTCTGTTCATCAGGACAATGAAAAAGTACATATAAACTAAGAACGATGTTTATTGTTACTATGAAAAGTTTCATTAATACAAAAACCTTACTACATACCTTAATGTTCGTTGTTCATACACAAGATGAATCAAAATAGGAATTAAGAAATTGTTCATACTTCAATAACCTAGAGTTCATGTAATCAAAGAAACCGTTCTTTGGACCGATTTTAATGAATTGTTCATTAAATCTAAGAACAACTTCTTTTTATTTATGCTACTATTTGGTTGAGTGAAGCACAAAGGAACAGGTAGGTATCAACTAAATATGGGCAATATATTGGTGTGTTTCTATCCACTTTTTCGTCAATAATGCCCATAAAAATACTAAATTGCAACAATACACAATGAAAGCAATACACAGAAACACATAACCCAATAACAAAATAGCACCATACGCGACGTTGCCGTCATTTCCAATTTCATGGCTTGTTAACTATAGGAGGCTGTGGCCCTGCCGTACTGAATCAAACCTTCCTAGATCAATCAACAAAACTTGCAAACCTGCACAAAAAACTTTCAGTAGAAGGCAGTAATCAAGGTAACAAAATCTGGGCACAGAAAAGACAGCTGTTTATTCATTTATTTCATTGCAGTTCTATATAGAATCATATCTACTAGAGCAAAACACAGTAGTATATCAAACAAGAAATTGAAAATGCTACAAACAGCTTCTTGGGGTTCGTTATGTACATGGTGTCCATGTTTTTTATTAATAGATAAATATTTCAAGTAACTACGAACATTAAAGAAAATTGAAATAAAATAAAATTCATCAAATTAAACTCTGAAACCAGTAGAAATAAGTGAAAAAACACACATTTATATCTGAGTTTATATGGACGCATGTCTAACCTCAATGGTTTGTTTACAGTTGTGCCGCATCGCCATCTTGAATTATCAGCTGATTCGAACTGCCTAATACTTTGAAAGTTTATATTAATTTACAAGTACAAAATCTTCGTTTCTCTCGAACGAATTAAAAAAAAAAACCTCGGAGTTTCTATTTGAAATTTTTAGGGGTCTGTTTTAGATATAAACAATGCTTAAACTCCTAAGGGGACTCAAGGAGGTAAGTATAACGTGTATTTTTCTCATTTAAAAACCACCTCAAGTCGCATTTTTATGTTGAAGGAAATTATAAAATAGTGAAGGGTTCGAGATATTCTATACCAAACACGTTTTTTTTTCAATGGATTTCTATCTACTAATATCACTTTTAAATGGATCAGCTAAGTGATTGAAATTTTCAGGATTTATATGGTAGAAAGTTCTTCAGGCTGAATTTTGCCAAAATTTTACGAACAGTGAGATTTAGACGGGGGAAGGATACGATAATGTGCGACCAGCAGGAATTTAACAGTGGCAAATATGCGAACTAATATTTCTATCACGCTCTATTCCATTGCAACTGTGTATTTGCATATCGTTTCTTCCTCCCCCTTCATCTCAGACCGAAACGCTCTTTTCACAATTACAAACCTATAATCGGACATGGAAGCATCTCTGAAGAAGTTATCTATTCGTGCTAACGGAACATCAGGAAGAAATACCAACTTACGACGGTCATTTTAACAGATTGATACCATTTAATACATAATTTGCTTAGGAATGTGGATGGGATGATCAGCCCAACGCTCCTGATAATGAGCATTGCCTCAATCCTGGGAGGGATTGTTTTCCTGAAGAATAATTTAATGTGGTTTGCTCAACGTATCCTGCCAGTTCATTTTAAATAGTCTTCTTAACCCGCAATGGTGATGCACCTCAGATGTCGTCTCTTTAAGTGGTCTAAGTCAAATTCGTAGAGAAGAGTGTTGGTATGACGATGGCATTAGTTTGGACACTTATGTCGTCGTTATCAAACACTATTTTCAAGAGACCCCAAAAGATGCGCTGGCGCCCTCTATTTGGCATTGAGTTTCCACGTCAATAATATTTATACGGAGGTATGAGAAGTCTTATATGTTTTATAGGTCCTCCATTGATAATTACACCTGCATCTGGATTCGAGGCAGGCTGGTATAGGATTTTTGTATTATCATCGTTTAGTTCCAGAAAGATGCTTTTCTATGCTCGCTTAAATGCATTAAAAGTAGTTTGTAGGTTTTTCTCGGTGTTTGCCAGGAAAGTGTTATCATCGGCATATTGAACAAACAGTTGTTGGAGATTCCTTTTTCTTGGCTCGAAGTCTGCTTAGATGAAAAAGCTAGCTTACCATCAATTCTATAGGAAGTTTCAACACCTCTATAGACTTAGCGCCCCCAAAATGAAATTTTTTACTTTTTCCACTCTCAATGGTTTGATAATCGTGTGATAGTGATTGATAGTCCTAATAGATCGTTTGATAGCGATTTTTTCCAGTGTTATCAATTATTTGTCTTGATGCAATAGGTACATTTTCTTTTTTTTTTAAGGTTTGTTTTTAGGTTTTTTTTTTGAAAAGATTATTAAGAGTGTGGATTAACTTTTTTCGTCTAAAATGCCAACATGCAAACAATAGCATCTATTACGACGAGGACGGGTCAGTTTGGATTAGTTCTTTTCGTCCAAAATACCAACATACAAAGGCTAGCGCTTATCATGTGGATGGGTATGCTCTTCGTCCAAATTACTGACATACAAAGACTAGCACTTATTATGGAGACAAGAGACAAGTTAGTTTGGATTAGCTCTTTTTGTCTCAAATACCAAAATGCCAATACTAGCATTCATAACGAGGACGGGTTAGCTTGGATTAGCTCTTTTGGTCTAAAATACCAACATACAAAGACTATCACTTAATATGAGCACGGATCAGTTTAGTTTAGGTTAATTTGGGATTAGCTTTTTCATCTAAAATACCGACATACAAATACTAGCATTCATTACGAGGACGGGTTAGTTTGGATAAGCCCTTTTCGTTTAACCAACATACAAAGACTAGAACTTATTTTAACGACGGGTTAGTTTAGATTACCTTTTTTCGTCCAGAACACCAACATACAAAGGCTAGCACTCAATACGATACATTTGGCAACGGTCTCTTGAGCTCTCCCTATAATTAATTAAATGTAGTAAAAATACAATTAATAGAAATTGCCTTACTAATAATAATGAATGATAAGTCAAGACCAACACGCTGATACGTTGATATTAAATTTTCAAACCTCGCACAGTCGTGACGAATCATTTTTATAAAAATAATAATTTTTGACAAACTAGGGGGGCCGACAATACACACAAAAAAAGAATTGATGATAACTCTGGAAAAAATCGCTATCAAACTAGCTATCAGGAGTATCAAATAATATTATTATATTATGTAGAAAATTTCTGGAATTCGGAAAGGGTAGAAATAACCCTTAAGCACATTCGAGGATATTTTAGTCAAGTTAGGTCTGGAAGAATGAAAATACGTGAAAAATTATGTAGGGATTTTTTGGAATTTGAAAAGCATTAGGATAGAGTCAACCCTCAAAGTACATTCGAGGATATTTTTTTATCGGTATTTTATATTATTTTAGTAACAAACCTACTGTGCGCGTGTTTGCACGGCCCCCCACCTTGAAAAGCCCAGTAGAGACTCCGTCGAACCTAGCAGCTTTATTATTCTTAAGAAGGTTGATAGCTTTTTCTACCTCTTGCTGGAGGATAGGAATTTCATTCAGATGGTTTCGCGTGGGTTTTTATGAGGCTTGTTGTAGACCTCATGATCTACTCGTTGTGATCTCTGTTTAAGAAACCTTGAAAATGATCCTTATATTTCATCGGGAATCAAATAGAAGCGGGATCTATGAGTTGCTGATGGGTCCAATCTCTAGATATAACGTGATATGGATTTTGAATCTTCTTTCGTAGACAGAGCATCGGTTGCTCCTAAATGTTTCAATTCAATTAACTTAGATAGCATTGTTGTTATTATCAAACCGATTTTTATAATAGTTAAAACAAGAAAATTAGCTCAAATTTACCCAGGGATTGCTTTCAACATCATTAATAACCGAAACTTCATGGAGTTAGCGCTGAAAACAGGAAGGACCTTTGACAAATCCTCAAAGGTATAATAATTGAAAGTCACCTACTCAATTAATGTTATGTCTAAATAGTCAGGAGAAGGAACTAATTATTGTAGGTGGAGATTTTGTTTTCAAGTATAAAGCTGCTGAAACTACGTGCTACCTAATAACGGAGTGGTATACACCCTTTGTCGATCGCAAATATGTATGATGAATTGTTGCTCTTAGGTATATGACTTATCAGCCTTGCTGGTTTGCTGCGTCTGATGTATAAGCCGACTCGTTCCATTAAACTTTATATATAACTAGCTGACCCGGCGAACTTCGTACCGCCTCTGAATTATTAAATACCTATTAAATGCTTGTTAACGTATCTATATTAGCTGAATTAAATTCAGTTTTTTCGATGGCGAATTTGGCTTTGGTTGAAGAAAATTAATCTTTACTCTCTGGATTAGAAGTCACCTAAAATTAAAATTTTACATCATCAATCATCATCATCATCAAAATGAAATGACCACATTAATGACATAACAACATGCTGGTACTGTCAACGCTGAAAAAAGTTTCATTTTGACAGCAAAATCCCCATTAACAAAATGATCCTCCATTCATTGAATAATTCATTTATTACAAAAAATGTGATAAATGAAGAACCGCTCGACCGATTTTGTGCAAACTTCACATAAACCATCTAATAAATAGTTCGAACAAAGCCTAAACATTTGGTTTGGCTAGGTGAGCCCGTTCTTGAGTTATAAAATTACAACGAAAAGTGGCATTCATTTTTATATAGGTATATAAACTGGTGGACAGTTGCTTTGCAACATGGAAAATTTTACCCAAATTCAAATCTCGATATTTTCGGAATGGAAAGAGATATCGAGTTGCGGTATTCAGGAGGTTCTCGACCAACTCTTTAAGAACACGCACAAGGTTTGACCGGTATATTTCTTTCATTTGTGCACATTGCCACGCTTTTTCGCTGATTAAGAAAAGTTTATTTAAAAAAAAATAAATTTAGAAAAATAAATTTAAAAAAAAAATTAAAGTCGAGAATAAAAAAAAATCAAAAAAAAAAATAAAATAAAAATAATGAAAATAAAAATAAAAATAATTGAATGAAGAACTTGAGATTGTAAGACTGAAGGTCGAAGTGCGTGCAAATTAAGCCCTAGCTCAGAACTAAATAATTCGGAGAGTAGGGGTGGGTTTTAGTTTTGGGCGCCACCGACTCTGAACAGATGAGTCGGACTCTCCAGGATGGTATCTGGCTTCAGGTCCTTACAATCCAAATAATAATTAATAAAAAAAAATAAAAATATTAGCAAAACCAGGCTGTGTGCATAAAACCAAATAAAAGTCAAGATATCAAGTGCTACAGTCGTTTAATCACCAAATGGTCGCAGTCCACAATGAACAATAATTTGAATTTAAGAAAAAAAAAAAATAATAATCAAGTAAATGCAAGCAATAAGTAATTAACAAAATGACAAGCAAATGTAAGTAGTAATTAATAAAATGACCTTGTCATGAAATGTCAACCAACAAATACAGAAATGCGATACTATAGTCATGAAGCGTTAACTAACAAATACAGAAATGCAATAACTATAGTCATGAACAGTTAAATTTAAATACAAACATGTCATTGAGACTCAATGACCCAAATGAATAATAATAAAAAAAAAAGGTATAAATAGAAAAGTTGTTAATGTAAATTGAAGAGAAAAACAAAACAAAAAAAAAACAATAAATTAATGAATAATAAATTGGAGCGGTTATTTTACACTTACGTAACCAGAACTACCAGTAAGTTGACATTAATTCAACAGGTTACGTCTAGTTAAGTTACCTATTTTATAATTCATTCACCACACTAGGGGCAAGCAATGAATTATACCCTGAAATACCTAGGTGATCACCGGGTGTACAAATAGGGACCGAATGTAAATAAACAATAATAATAAGTAGGATAACTAAAACTAGTACGATACCAAAATGTTCCAGGTAGTAGTAGTACACACAATTAACCAGATTAGTCCTGGCTTCTGGTTGTGGTTAACTTGTTCGATGACTCGAGTAACCGTCCGATTACTTAGGCTGGGGTCTGTTAGCCTTTTAGTTCAATTTCGGTTACAATTGAACGTCTATTGTTATAACCTCGTGAAAAAAAATACCCTCGTGAAAGGAAATACCCTCGTGAAAGGAAATACCCTCGTGACAGGAAATACCCTCGTGAAAGGACCCTAAGAGAAAAACTGTTATACACACTGTATTTGTAATTGAACCAATAGCGAAGCACTTCATGAATAAATTGAATTAGAAAATGAAACTATAATGATTAGTTCCCAATAGCAAATTTACTTGATAAAAAAACTATAGCTCTTGAAAACTATTTTAATAGAAAAACTGAACATTAAGACATTAATTAATTAAATCAGATTGAATCATAATAAAGCTTTGAGATTGATCAAGAAAAACGTGCCCCGAGCCTGCAAAAATTGTTATAAGGTTATGTTTCTTTTACCTGTTGAAATAGGGTTTTTCGCCTCGAAAATCTCTGGAAATCTGGATCGAGGATTGGATCTCCTAGAGAGAGTGAGAATTCTCTACTCCTTAGGGCAGCTTTCAACTAAATTAAATTGAAAAAGTCAGACTCTACTATAAGAAAAAAACGTGTAAGCAGCTTACCACATGGGAGTTGTAAAAATCCGAATAAATCGGCGAAAATTATAACACTACGAAAACGTAAGGCATGAAGGCAACTAAATGTTATAACTTCAAATGAGAATTTAGGGTCGAAATCCCACAAAGGCGAAGACAATCTTCATAAAGACCCTAATTCTCCAACGTCCAGATGTGAAAAGAAATGTGTTACACCTTCAATTAATAAACTAACCTAACCCAAAGGAAGGAATTCAGACTTAGAGATGATCGAGAACAACGACAAACAACAACAACCAATCGACAGAATTCCCACTTACCAAAAATTGCACACAACAATATAAACTGAGAAAAATAACAACGGCTGATGAATAATGATATCAACAACCAATAATCATCCCATAAAACAATCAAAACTTGAAGAATACAAAATAGAGTAAATGTTCCGTTTTCAAAATTAGAGAGCTCAAGGAAGAATCGACGATACTGAAAACATCACTTCTCCACCGCTGGTTGACAGAAATTTTTGACAATCAAAAGTCAAAGAAACGAAATCAAAGGGTGCGGTGCGTTCAAGATGTCTCAAAGAACATCGAACCAATGCGCGACTCCGGGTTCGCTCGAATTTGCGCCGAGATCGATAGCGCTCCACAACCGGAACAGTTAGTACGAACGGAGTAGCTCGGTACATCCACCTGAAAACGGTACATCACGATTACGGAACACGACATACTTTTGACAGATGAATTAATTATTTTTGGATGAAACAGATGATCGAATTTAAAATAGTAATTAAAACATTGCTTTGTTTTGATTTAGAATTGAATTAAAATATGGATTAAAATGAGGAAAAAAACTATCACAGCAAATAGAATTTGACTATGGAAAATTAGAAAATTTACAGGATCTACAACCGTTGAGATTATTGATGAAATTTTATAGAGAAAATGTTGACAAATTTAAGGAAATCTTGAATATAAAGTTGAAAGTAGGTAAGAAATGTTTATGCAATTTTGGCCCGTTACAACTCCCCCTCTCCTACGATAGGAGGGAAAGTTAGAAAGAACTTTTCCGACGATAATCTAAGCAAACTCGAGAACTAAGGTACTATAAAGAATGTAAAATATATGTATTTATAATTTAAACTTAAATGAATTCAAAATGACTATCAGGATACAACAATTAAAAAGGTAGATAATAAGAAAGGTACGAAACGAACATCTACTTACTTTGCCTTGAAAAACACAACGATAAGATAAAAGATAAGGTAACTGAAGTCAACGAAGCTAAAGGCTTTCAACACACATGGAGTTGTAAAAATCCGAATAAATCGGCGAAAATTATAACACTACGAAAACGTAAGGCAGAAAGGCAACTAAAATGTTATAATTTCAAATGAGAATTTAGGGTCGAAATCCCACAAAGGCGAAGACAATCTTCATAAAGACCCTAATTCTCCAACTTCCAGATGTGAAAGTCAACGAAGCTAAAGGTAAAGGCAAAAATAAGCAAAGTCGTGAAGGAAAGAAAAGGGAAGAAATAAAGGAAAGAAAAGAAGTTATTGACCACTAAGAGTTGAACGCCAAAAAGGCAAAAGGTAAACGCAATAAGCAAGGTAAAAGGTAAATTCAACCAGCAAAAGATAAGCCAACTAACTTCAGGTAAGGTCAGGTACGGGGTAAGGAAATATATAAACAAAAGAAAGGTAGGAACATCATCCTGAACACAAGAAACAAACGGAAAGTCAATAAACTATTGACAAAAGCAGTAACGGAGAACTCAATGGACCGAATGACATGACACTGTCCCGTTTCGCGCCAAGACAGTAACATGCAACCAATACAATGAGCTCCTCGCTCAGCCAACAAAACAATCAGGTGTTCCAGGAGTCAACAAATTAAGGGAATTAAAACAAAACAAAAGGAATTAGGAATAAAAAAAAACTATGATGGACATAGGCTTGCAAGAAATGGTATAACAACCACAAACCTATTCCTCAATGACCTAACATATCCTATTCCTAAAAGACATGCCAGGGTGATGCTGAAATTGCCAGTGAGATGTTACTGGTTAAGGCTACAGACAGTATGGTTTGCCGAGAATACCATAGCAAGGGGTTTGAATCAATGATTGGTGTTGATTAGCATCGGAAGTTAACCCTTGGTCTGACGGGAGTTTTCCAATATGGTGTTGATGGTAGGGCTACAGACTGTATGGCTTGCCGAGAGTACCATAGCAAGGAATTTTCCTTGGCCTGACGGGGGTTTTCCAATATGATGTTGATGGTAGGGCTACAGACTGTATGGCTAGCCGAGAGTACCATAGCAAGGAATTTTCCTTGGCCTGACGGGGAGACATAAAGAAAAGGGAAGGGAAATGATTAAAAAAAAAAATCAGTTGATTACTCAGTATCTGAATGATTGGTAGTTGGATCAAGGAATGGTTTGAGCTCCTGTACATGCCAGACACCCTTCGAGTTACCATGATCGTCCTGTAGTTCATACGACCAAGATCCACATTTACGCTTTATAGAAAATGGTCCAACATACTGTGGTGCTAACTTAGCAGTGATGTAATTAGCAGCATCAGAAAGGATTTTGTTCTTTCGCCAAACCTTATCACCTGGATCAAAAGTTACAGGACGCCTACGAAGATTGTACCTATTAGCATTCTGGGTCCTTGCGGATTTAATTTTGCTTTCGATTTGCTTGTACAATTTCACAAAACCTTCCTGTCGGGTCTTCAGATGAATATCCAAATTGGGTAAAGTGTGTGGAAGTTGGATGGAATTGTCGTTGCCATACAAATGATGCTCTCTGCCAAACAAAACGAAATATGGACTATACCCAGTAACTTCGCTCGGTGAGGTACGAATAGCGCAACCAATCTCTTGGAGATGTTCGTCCCAAGATCTGTGATCTTCTTGACGCACATAGGTACGCAACATAGTCTTAATGACACGGTTATGACGTTCTGTGGGATTTGCACGGGGATTGTAGTTGGCTGTATAGAATATATGGGTCTTATAGCGTTGACACAAGGCCTGAAACTCCTTCGACTTCATCTGAACACCATTGTCACAGGTCAAAAATTTGGGAGCACCAAAAAGTAGAAAGAAATTCTCTACATGTTCAACTAGAAATTTGGCCTTAGCGGCACGACATGGATACAGGAAAACTGACTTACTGAAATAGTCCGAGATGACAAGAATGTAACAATGTCCCTTTTTAGAACGAGGTAAGGGTCCTATATAATCAAGGCTTATTGACTGAAATGGTTCAGTGATGACTGGTCTTTCTCCCATTAATCCTGCAGGTTTCACCTGTTCAACCTTACTCTGAGCGCAATAACGACAAGATTTGATGTAGCGAACTATGTCGGCTTTCATCTTGGGCCAGAAATAGTTTTGACGGATTTTGCCAAAGGTCTTGAAAACACCAACATGACCAGAGGTTGGAATGTCATGACAGCGATTTAGAATTTCGGACCTTTTATCCTTCGGAACTACCACTTTCCATTCTTCAGATGGAGAAGAAAGTTCAGAGAAAGGAGTCTTGAGGAATTTATAAAGGATGCCACCTTGCACACGCCACAAAGGAAATTTCAGAGGATTTCTCCGAGGCTCGTTTCCCGAACACTTAGTGCAGTTCCTGACTGTCACACCAGGGTTACCACATCGATAGCAGTGTGTCTTTCGAGGTTCAGTACAATTACGATTCAAATGACCACTCCTTTGACAATTCCAGCATTTGAGGTTTGCTCGACCAGAATCCTGTTGGGGTGAAATTTCATCGACAGGGTAAGTTAGGCTACTTGGAGATTCAGTGCTCGAAGAAGGTTCACTGACTGCTAAGAACGCGAAGTCGGGTTCAACAAACTGTTGACGCTTCCTAGAAGGTGGAACGTAATGCTCAACCCGATACTTTTTAGTCTCCAACTTAAGACATTCTTGCTCAAGTTCCTCAAGAGAAGTGACAACTGGAAGTTGGGTGGTGTAGAAAGGGGACAAGTTACGAGATAAAATGTCCAACTGTGTTTCCGGTGTCAATCCATCGTAACGCCTAAACAAAGCCTGCATACATGAAAGGTAATCGACAATACTTTCCGATGTATCCTGGGTGCGCTCTAAAATTTCCCTGAAAAGTCTAGGACGGTAATCGGGTGGTTCGAAGTGACGTCGAAGCAACTCACACAAGGTTCTCCAGCTATCGAATCGGTCACGGTTTGCTCTATACCAATTTAGAGCTTTGCCTGAGAATAAGTCTATGGCACAATCAAAGAGATGGTTTTCCGTGACACGACGAGATTGACTTAATTCGGCCACTCTCTCTAAGAAGTTATGGACAGATAATTTGTGGTCACCAGAAAATTTGAGATTCCACTTCTCTAGATTTGGGGCTTTGGAGTTGTTAGGCAGAAATGATACTTGTGGAGGAAATCGATGGTGGGTGGAGTTATGCACTGGAGAAGATACATGAAATTCATCAGCATCAAGCTGTCGACTAAGTTCAGGATCAGCTTTAACAACTCTCTCTAAATGATCTAAAGCAGCCAAAACGTCAATGAGGAGTTCAGTCCTCTCGGACTGTTCTTCCGTTGACAAAATAGAATCAGGTATTCGTTTTACCCGCTCAAGCAAATGAACTAATCGTGACTGGGTGGAAATTAATTTATTTTGACTGGCCTCACCTGATATGGTGGGAATGACAGTATTAGCTTCGTCAAGGAATTGCCTAATGTGAACTTTCTCATCACTGAAGTTAAGGGAATATGGGGCAAAAGAACATGCACCAGACTTTTCCAATTTTAAAAGTGGTCGCAATATAGACCTTAATTCGTCCACAGTCTTGGCATCACTAACTGAGACACCTCGAACAGTAATCTCATGAATGAGCATTTCCTTTTTAAGGTACGAGATAGTCATTTTGTAATCCATTTTGTCTATCAATCAATACGGTAAGTAATCAACAATAAAATAGAATAGGAATAAAGATAATTAATTATACACAGGGATTCGTAATACCTGCTACCCAAAAGTAATTTAAAAAAAAAAAAAATGAATAAAAATTTAAAGATAGAACTTGAAATTTGATTCCATGCACTCAAAACAGCCAAAAGAAAAGTGAATTAAATTTTCTTTCAAAGAAACGGCAGCCCCACGTTGGGCGCCAATTAATTTGCCACGCTTTTTCGCTGATTAAGAAAAGTTTATTTAAAAAAAATAAATTTAGAAAAATAAATTTAAAAAAAAAATTAAAGTCGAGAATAAAAAAAAATCAAAAAAAAAAATAAAATGAAAATAAAAATAAAAATAATTGAATGAAGAACTTGAGATTGTAAGACTGAAGGTCGAAGTGCGTGCAAATTAAGCCCTAGCTCAGAACTAAATAATTCGGAGAGTAGGGGTGGGTTTTAGTTTTGGGCGCCACCGACTCTGAACAGATGAGTCGGACTCTCCAGGATGGTATCTGGCTTCAGGTCCTTACAATCCAAATAATAATTAATAAAAAAAATAAAAATATTAGCAAAACCAGGCTGTGTGCATAAAACCAAATAAAAGTCAAGATATCAAGTGCTACAGTCGTTTAATCACCAAATGGTCGCAGTCCACAATGAACAATAATTTGAATTTAAGAAAAAAAAATAATAATAATCAAGTAAATGCAAGCAATAAGTAATTAACAAAATGACAAGCAAATGTAAGTAGTAATTAATAAAATGACCTTGTCATGAAATGTCAACCAACAAATACAGAAATGCGATACTATAGTCATGAAGCGTTAACTAACAAATACAGAAATGCAATAACTATAGTCATGAACAGTTAAATTTAAATACAAACATGTCATTGAGACTCAATGACCCAAATGAATAATAATAAAAAAAAAAGGTATAAATAGAAAAGTTGTTAATGTAAATTGAAGAGAAAAACAAAACAAAAAAAAAACAATAAATTAATGAATAATAAATTGGAGCGGTTATTTTACACTTACGTAACCAGAACTACCAGTAAGTTGACATTAATTCAACAGGTTACGTCTAGTTAAGTTACCTATTTTATAATTCATTCACCACACTAGGGGCAAGCAATGAATTATACACTGAAATACCTAGGTGATCACCGGGTGTACAAATAGGGACCGAATGTAAATAAACAATAATAATAAGTAGGATAACTAAAACTAGTACGATACCAAAATGTTCCAGGTAGTAGTAGTACACACAATTAACCAGATTAGTCCTGGCTTCTGGTTGTGGTTAACTTGTTCGATGACTCGAGTAACCGTCCGATTACTTAGGCTGGGGTCTGTTAGCCTTTTAGTTCAATTTCGGTTACAATTGAACGTCTATTGTTATAACCTCGTGAAAAAAAATACCCTCGTGAAAGGAAATACCCTCGTGAAAGGAAATACCCTCGTGAAAGGAAATACCCTCGTGAAAGGAAATACCCTCGTGAAAGGAAATACCCTCGTGAAAGGAAATACCCTCGTGAAAGGACCCTACTTGATAAAAAAACTATAGCTCTTGAAAACTATTTTAATAGAAAAACTGAACATTAAGACATTAATTAATTAAATCAGATTGAATCATAATAAAGCTTTGAGATTGATCAAGAAAAACGTGCCCCGAGCCTGCAAAAATTGTTATAAGGTTATGTTTCTTTTACCTGTTGAAATAGGGTTTTTCGCCTCGAAAATCTCTGGAAATCTGGATCGAGGATTGGATCTCCTAGAGAGAGTGAGAATTCTCTACTCCTTAGGGCAGCTTTCAACTAAATTAAATTGAAAAAGTCAGACTCTACTATAAGAAAAAAACGTGTAAGCAGCTTACCACATTGGAGTTGTAAAAATCCGAATAAATCGGCGAAAATTATAACACTACGAAAACGTAAGGCATGAAGGCAACTAAATGTTATAACTTCAAATGAGAATTTAGGGTCGAAATCCCACAAAGGCGAAGACAATCTTCATAAAGACCCTAATTCTCCAACGTCCAGATGTGAAAAGAAATGTGTTACACCTTCAATTAATAAACTAACCTAACCCAAAGGAAGGAATTCAGACTTAGAGATGATCGAGAACAACGACAAACAACAACAACCAATCGACAGAATTCCCACTTACCAAAAATTGCACACAACAATATAAACTGAGAAAAATAACAACGGCTGATGAATAATGATATCAACAACCAATAATCATCCCATAAAACAATCAAAACTTGAAGAATACAAAATAGAGTAAATGTTCCGTTTTCAAAATTAGAGAGCTCAAGGAAGAATCGACGATACTGAAAACATCACTTCTCCACCGCTGGTTGACAGAAATTTTTGACAATCAAAAGTCAAAGAAACGAAATCAAAGGGTGCGGTGCGTTCAAGATGTCTCAAAGAACATCGAACCAATGCGCGACTCCGGGTTCGCTCGAATTTGCGCCGAGATCGATAGCGCTCCACAACCGGAACAGTTAGTACGAACGGAGTAGCTCGGTACATCCACCTGAAAACGGTACATCACGATTACGGAACACGACATACTTTTGACAGATGAATTAATTATTTTTGGATGAAACAGATGATCGAATTTAAAATAGTAATTAAAACATTGCTTTGTTTTGATTTAGAATTGAATTAAAATATGGATTAAAATGAGGAAAAAAACTATCACAGCAAATAGAATTTGACTATGGAAAATTAGAAAATTTACAGGATCTACAACCGTTGAGATTATTGATGAAATTTTATAGAGAAAATGTTGACAAATTTAAGGAAATCTTGAATATAAAGTTGAAAGTAGGTAAGAAATGTTTATGCAATTTTGGCCCGTTACAACATATACAGGGTGAGTAAAGGAAGTCATGTTTTTTTGGCAAAGTTTGGGACTATGCCAGATTCTCAATTTTTGATCTTGGAAAGTTTTATATGGATCTTTTTGATCTTTGGACTATCCCAAAAAAAACAATTTCTCAAATTTTTCGAAAGTTGGCTATAACGCAAATTATCGAATTTTTAAAAAAGGATGACATTTATGCCTAAAAAAGTGACTTTTTCGAAGTTTCGCTTGAGAATGGGTATTTTTTCTCATACTTTTGCATGAAGTAGAATTTCTTGGCCCCGAGAAAAGATTGAAGCACTCATTGAACGTATTTCCTACAGTGGCGTGCAGAAAAAAATTGCTTTTGACATTATGTTATAATACCGAATTTAAAAATTAAATTATAATATTCAATTAAACAGCTTAATGAACAAATCCAAGTTACTACTATTGATACAGGAGTGTATTCCAGTGGCGTAACACCAAGAGCATCCTTTGGTTTGGTGGGAAGAACTTAAAAATTCGTATTTTCCAAAATGCTATGATGCTGGTCTACACTGCTGTTCATCTTTCATCTGGAGTTTTTTAACCTTGTTATTTTGCATTGGCGTACTCGCTTGGATAAAAGGGTCGTTCTTTAAATAACCTCCCGCAATAATGTCTTTCGGCTCGACCTCGAATTTTTTTCTGTCATGGGTAGGTAGCTTTTAAAAAAAAAAAAAAAAAAAAACGTGCAATTGACTGGTCTCCTGAGAAATTATGGAGACCGACTATCCCAAAGAAAAGTAATTTCTTAAATTTTTCGAAAGTTGGCTATAACGCAAATTATCGAATTTTTGAAAAAGGGTTACATTTATCCCTAAAGGGACTTTTTCGGGGTTTCTCTTGAGAAAGGGTATTTTTTCTCATCCTGTTGCATGAAGTGGAATTTCTTGGGACCGAGAAAAGATTGGAGCACTTATTGAACGTTATTGCCTACAGTGGCGTGCAGAAAAAATTTGCTAACGGAATTTATAAATTTTACTATGCAATTAAACAGTTTATTGAACAACTCCAAGTTACAACTCTTAATACAAGGATTTATTCTAGTGGCGTAATACCAAGAGTATTTTCTGGTTTGGTAAATAGAACTTAAAAATTGATATTTTTCAAAATGCTATATAATGCTAGCAAATACTGCTGTTCATCTATTATCTGGAATTTGTTATCTTTCTCATTCAGCATTGGCGTACCAGCTTGGATAGAAGGGTCTTTTGATGGATAACTTCCCACAATAAATGTCTTTCTGCTCGACCACGTATTTTTTTTTCATGGCAACTTATTATTTTTTTTACCATGCAATTGACGTGCCTCTTGAGAAGTAATAGAGACCTACTTATACACAATACAATAGGTTCCTACCCATTTCGGGCGCTTCGAGAGTGCCGCAACTTATATCTATTCTGTCCATAGGCGTCTGAATACTATTATCATGATAAATGAAAACAAATTGGTTAATAAAGAATAAACATACTCCAGATATTTCTATAAAAACTGAAATGACGAACGCCATTGCCCCGAAATTCTAGCTGATTTACCTCTAGAATACAGTGGAGTTAATACGTTAAATAAATGGGCAAAATTCATATAGTAGGTAATCCTTAAAATGCCGTTTTAAACTATTGAAATAAATCAAATATAAATATTTGAATGGGACTATTATTCCTTTATTAAAAATTCAAATTTGAAATTGATTTTTATTCAATTATCTGTGTAAATTTATACTTTTGTCCACTTCTAAAGAGAATATCTCACACTGTCAACAAGAGCGGCTTAGCTTTGTCGGCAAGTGACAAAGCCTAGCGGCATCGCCAACGATTTTCAACTTTTTTTTGCCGGCGTGCGGTGTCTTTGTTATAGTGTACCAGGACTAGGCATAAAAATATAAAAATTATTTTATATTATTATAAGGGGTATTTTTCTAATTTTGAGTAGTCACCATAGAGATGCGATTTTCAATTGATAATGGTTATACTTTAGATACCTTCTGAGGTACGCGTCCACTAAGCGGAACAAGTCGGGGCGGATCGCATCGCAAAAATCCGTCTACCATAGATTAAAATGGAATTGCAGAGTGGACGCAGCTTCATTTGAATCTATGGTAGACAGATTTTTGCGATGCGATCCGCCCCGGCCGCATCTAAATATTCCAGTATAGGATTCGGCACCTACGTATATTTCATTGGTCCGTTTGAATAATTTAAATTCGGATCGCCAATTAATGCGGCGAGCCGAAATGCGTACTGGTATGTTGAACGGTGCTGAGCATCAGGTCGAAATGGTTCTGTAGCAACAGGTATGTGGTGTGCCGAATCTAAGGTTAAAATGTTAAATAGTGCCCAGCTGCAGGTTGGAATGTTGCCCGTCAGCGCGGCACAAAATCAGCAAACATAAGTTTTATTTACTTGTTGCCACATAAACTGAACAGCTTTGTTCACTGTTCAGTACTATGTTTTCCTCCAAAATGCACAAGGACGTATAAAGCAACGTGCCAAACAGACCACATCCGCTGCAAAATTGTACGAAGGGGGTGGACAGCTGATTTAATATAAAAACCGCGCCAAACGCATGATTACATTCTGACCTGATGCTCAGCACTGTTTATAACATTTTGACCTTAGATTCGGCACTCAACTGCTGATTTTCCTTTTTTGTTATTTCCTTGATCCACTTTTTTATAAGCCCTATGACGGCATACAAAAACATATCTAAAAAATGTATTTTCTAAAGTCTATTCGTATCCAAGAAAATTCTACGACATTGAATTGGCATTGAACACAAACCTGCATTTGAATCTGGTATAATTATTCTTCATATCATTTTCTTCTAAGATGTTAGCACGGTAAATTTGTTCACCACATTGAAAGTGTTTAAATGATCCAGGCAAACTCATCCTGCATGTTTAAGCACAAGAACACATGAAGCAACGTGCCAAATAGGCCGCATTGGCGCATCCGCCGCAAAATTGTAGCAAAGAAGAACACGAAGGGGGTGGACAGCTAATTTAATATAAAATAGCTTTTAAAAACCGCGCCAAACGCAGGGCAACATTCTGACCTGATACTTAGCACTGTTTAACAATTAGACCTTAGATTCGGCACTCCACATGCGTGTTACTACTGAACCATTCCGACCTGAGGCCCCAGCACCGTTCAACATTCAAGTACGGATTTCGGCGCTCCGCATTAATTGGCGGTCCGAATTCAAACGGACCAATGAAATATGCCTAGGTGCCGAATCCTAAACCGGAATGTTTAGATGCGCCCCGGCCCGATCCGCTTAGTGGACGCGTACCTTTAAAAGGTATCTGCAAGCGTATCGCGCAGCAATAACGCTATCTCTTTTGGACATTTAAAAAAAAAGCTACCCATGACAGAAAAAATTCGAGGTCAAGCCAAAAGACATTATTGCGGGAGGTTATTCAAAGAAGGACCCTTTTATCCAAGCGGGTACGCCAATGCTGAATAACAAGGTTGAAAAATTCCACATGAAAGATGAACAGCAGTGTAGACCAGCATCATAGCATTTTGAAAAATACGAACTTTTAAGTTCTTCCCACCAAACCAAAAGATGCTTTTGGTGTTACGCCACTGGAATACACTCCTGTATCAAGAGTGTTAACTTAGATTTGTTCATTAAGCTGTTTAATTGCATAGTATAATTTAATTTATAAATTCGGTTTTAATTACATAATGTCAAAAGCAAATTTTTTCTGCACGCCACTCTAGGCAATACGTTCAATGAGTGCTTCAATATTTTCTCGGGGCCAAGAAATTCTACTTCATGCAAAAGTATGAGAAAAAATACCCATTCTCAAGCGAAACACCGAAAAAGTCACTTTTTTAGGGATAAATGTAACCCTTTTTTAAAAATTCGATAATTTGCGTTATAGCCAACTTTCGAAAGATTTGAGAAATTACTCTTTTTGGGATAGTCCCAAGATCATATAAAAATTTCCAAGATCAAAAATTGAGAATCTGGCATAGCCCCAAACTTTGCCAAAAAAACATGACTTCCTTTACTCACCCTGTATAAGTGCACAAATGAAAGAAATATGCCGGTCAAACCTTGTGCGTGTTCTCAAAGAGTTGGCGAAGAACCTCCCGAATACCGCAACTCGATATCTTTTTCCGTTCCGAAAATATCGAGATTTGAATTTGGGTAAAATTTTCCATGTTGCAAAGCAACTGTCCACCAGTTTAGATATGTAATTTAATTACAATAGCTATCTGTATTAGTCGCTTTCAGGAAAAATCATGATTCATGTAGGTAACAATTTGTTACTCTCATTTATACCTGAAAGAACCTGCCTCGCTATTTTGATTTTTGTTCTAGGTATAGCCAATTTGAACCCTCCTCAAAAAATACCTAATTGGTAGGTAGGTACCTAAAATACCCAATGCTAGTGTTTAATTAATTGAAAAATAGATACTATACAAAATTTTTAATTGAAGCAATCTCTTAATAATTAAGTAACAACATAAATTCCCACCAGCAAAGAGAGAAATGGAGTCCCACCGGCCACCACCCACTAATTTCTTAGAATTTCATCCGTTTCCTTTTCCGAACAAGAACATCTAAAAATACACCCCGACCAAGAAATGCAGTGGGAAATCAAATAAAATTTCATTTCCCTATGCACCTTCCTATTGAATTCACAAAAACGCATGCGTTTTCCTGCCGAAAGACAGTGTTGCCGGAGAATCAGCTCGACATTTCCCTTGAATTATTTATTAATCTTATTGGACTCGACTCTCGATTCAATTAAATACTGAAACTGAAACATCACAGCTGCTATGATAATACGCCAGTTTTGATAGTTTATAACTAAAGTTTTTCCTTTTTGGAATTACGGATCATGGATATAAGTTATAATAAGCCTTTAAATTAATAAATAAGTGAATTTGCCTTTTAATATTTCAGGCTCGGCCATAGCGGCTGACTTCCGATAAACCCCTAAATAATCTAGCTGAAAATCAATAAGCATTAAAATCATAATGTGATGACAGATATTTGAAGACTACTTCTATTTTCTCGGCATCCTATAAAGTGAAGCATATCAGCTAAGTATTTTTCTGAAAATGTTCAGCAGGAATTCCTTTTAGACAATAGTTCGAGCCCCATTTGGCATCATTGGCTTAAAACCTGCGGACGCATGGCATCCACAAAATAAACATTTTCAGTGAGTCTCTGTGCCGAGGCCGCGTTATGACGTAACTGGGTTCCCGCTGGCGCGTTCGAAAATCTTATCAGGATTCTCTCACCTATTCTTGATTTTTTTAAGCTCGATAACATATCAGATAAAGTAAAGGCGGATTTTTTTGGAAATATTTACACCCCTATTTTGGTAGGATTTTTACAAAAAAAAAATAGTGAATGTACTGTATGAACGGGACAGGAGTATACGAGAAGGTAAGAAACAATTTTTTTTTAAAACTAATTGTGAGGTTATGTTTGTAACGTATTTGGATAATTATCAATAGTAATTTGTATTGATTTTTATTCATTGTGAAATGTGTCTGTAAACAATCTAATCATATAGGTATAGTCTTTTTTTGAGAGACCTTCAGATTAAATAAATTTTCCGCGATATTTTTAGGTAAAAAAATCTGATGTTGATTCAAGCGTTTTTATCACCTATCCAAGCGATTTTGTCAAATATTTTCGTGAATATGCAAATTGTTTAAATAGTTGTTTCTCTGTGACGCACATCGGCACGTGAATAATTATTAAACATTTATAATCACGCAAAATTAGGGGATGATTTTTTTTTGGGCTTCATATGTTCATTTCATTTTAAAAAAAACCGAACGACATATTTCTCTCCCTGATCATCAGCTGATAACATTTGTATGTTTTAACACTACACATCTAGTAGTGTATAGGCCGGCCCCAGTTATACAGAAATTATTTTGTATGGCACTATAATGAAATTGACTTTTAAGAGTGCCTTCGAAAAACTAATGGTTTTTTTCTCAAAATAGGCATGACAGGCTTATACTTACTTACGTACCTACGTTTCTTTGTGTGCCAGACCATTCATCCACCATCCAAAGCCACTTTTTTGTAATTCAAGTTGGGAAATGAGATTCATTAGGCTACTTAGTCCTTCAAATGTCGATGTGTTTCGGAAATCCTATGATTTCTTGTCAATCGTTGCGATTTCCAATTTAAGTGATTTATGATGATTGCCAGCAAAGTCGCAAATATATTATGTCCATATGGGTAACTGCTGCTTCGATTCTCGCGAATTAGGCATTACAGGAAGGTCTGAGGGATTGTAGGAAATACGAAATACCACCAAAATCCTTAGAATTAATTGAGTATTGAACGAATGTTATTTGCTCCACATGACGTAAATCTGAAGTGCGATCTATCATAATCGAGGATTGCACTTAAAATTTCACCACATGACCCAAGTTTACTAATAATCTCAGCTTATTAGATATTCTTGCCTAAATAGTGAATGTAAGTTTCTTTGTATTTTATGTGGCGGAGATGATTTGCATAATAACAATATGAAACTAACCAATAAACTCGAACAGATTTCTTAAGTTCCTATTGTTTCTACTAAAACTGACAAGTTTGTCTTGTCGTTCCTTGTTTTGTGTAATTTGTTGGTTTTCTTCGTCAAGTTTATCAATTTTTTGGAAAAATAAAAAGGTTTATCACAACAACGTAAACACAAAAACCCATTTTGCTAATATCAGTTTCGAGAGCAGTAACAAAAGACTAATAATTTTATTGTGAACGTATATGTGTTTATCATATTTTGATAAGTATTTTCAATTATTAATATATTTTTCCATATCGCTAATATTTAATTGAAACGGTCCATTGAATAGTTTAAGTAAATTCATATATTTTCTCTTAACATCTTCTCTGGGCCAAATATACTCAAAATTAGATTTTGTTGGTCCAAAACTTCGACGAGTATATCAAGTCCCACATAAAATAATACAGCATAGCCGATTACGGAGAGTTCGCTTGCAGAACCGCCAAAATTTCAGTTAATTTACCACAAAATCATACAACAGTGATAAGAAATTTGGCGTGAAATGTGAACCAACATATGGTGCAAAACTTCCAACAATACAGAAAATCGTTCATCGAATGTCTGGATAATATAATGAATGTATTATGTGCTCATGTTTTTCTCTTCATATACACTTAACCCCTAGCTTGCCAAATCTATCCTCAATTTTCGATTATCAACGTTATCCAGTGGGCATAAAAAATAACAAAGTCATTCTACCAAAATTTTACCCCTACCCATATTTTTTTTTTGTGTATACAACAGCGTTCTGTTGAAGGAAACTCCTGTACTTTCTCGAGAAGATTAATTAACAAATAATAATTATCGTCCATAATTATTTTTTCAAAATTCGTTTCTAATCACGTTTCTAAGATCCCTTATTAAACAAGTTCTGCAGTTTTAAAATAATAGGGGTTTTACCACGCTTATTACATGGCGGTTTATTTAACTTGACAAAGTGGGAAAACTCTTGTTCGTTGGAAGAGAAAAGGGTCGGGCGGAAGGGTGAAAACATTCAAATTTTACGCTCGTGTGTATTGAATAGATATCCAATTAGCTATTCTTGTCATTACACAATTTAGACGAAAAAAAAAAAACCGCAATGAAACGAACCTTAAATGTAATTTTGACCTAGCGCTAACGTGAAACGAATTTCAAATGCAGGAAGGAGAGGTAATCGAACTTGCAAAATAAGAAACGTACCCGCACCTTGACTAATGTACACGTTCGATTTTATTGGGGAAATTGAAATTTTTCGAACGTTTTCCATTTTCCAGACGAGGCTTATGTAGGTATGCTCTATATAATGCTGCTGACATTCATCATTTTTCAGCACGGATAACGGATAGTTTTAATTATTTTTCATTTCTGTTAATTTTTTACACCGGGGTGAAGGCATTTTTTTATCTATATTATTCAGGAGTGATTAAACGAATAATGATTTCTGGTCTTCTGTAAAATTATCCAGCCTATTCTCGATAGGCTCGTAATTATTATCAATCAAAATTAAAACTATTACTGGCCCTTGATTATCTTCAAAAAAATATTCTACCAAAACTATTGATAGGTAGTTAAAAAAAAAAAGGAAATTGAACATCTGGAAAAGGAAAAATCACCAAGAGATAAAGTGCCAGCTGAAATGCTGGAAGAAGGAAAAGTGGCTATTAGTGTAGGCAAGTTAGATGTTGAACCTGAAAAAATTCTATACAAGCATTTCTTAACAAAAATGCATTAGAAGTAACGTTCTAAACAACATACTAAAAGTCCCATGGATTATGTCTCTGGCAAGTTGAAAAAAACGGCCGCCATTTTGTTTTTTATATTTTATTGCAAATATCTCAAAAACTATCAGGTTTAAGAGGAAAAGTGGAAGATATTTTTTACTTAAAATGCAAATTTACATTTGTTGGAATGTATCAGCAACATGTATTTAAATAATTACTGACCTATTCCAGTTTCACAAACGAATACCTACTACGTTCAATTAAAAGTAATATCATCTTCTTCATCATTTTCATATACGATGCACGAATTGCAGCAAATCATTCCTCAGCATTGACCACATTTTGCAGAACATTTTAATCCAAGTTTTATGCAGGAGCATGCCTTGTTGCATGTCCCTTCCTTGCAATTACAGAATATCATTTTTAGTATTATCAGAGGGGGAAATTTCTTTTGTTATATATGTAGGCGCAAGATCTCCATCTCTATCTCGTTCCCATCTGTAGAATAACGGATCTAACTTGTATTCCATCCACTCTTGTATCTTAAAATTACATACATCTTCATTATTTGCATCAAGTGATAATAGGCATGTTGAACAGCAGCGTCTTTGGTTGGGGGAAGCGCAGCCAAGTTAAAGTTTGCAGACAGACCTTGACGAGATGTTATTCGATTGTATAAAGTAATTTTTAAGGTATCAATTTTTTCTTTGCTATTCCTGGGCCTGTACAGTTTGGTTATAACTGTTACGCCTACTTCTAATAATTGCTTTTTATCTGGATTTTGTTGGTAAAATATTTAAAGACTTTGACATAGGGGAATTTCATTTTTCAACAGCTTTAAACATAATGTTTTGCTTTTTTTGAAAATGAACGAAGTGGTACGTGTCGCAACCTGATATAGCATGAAGGAATAATATGTACTTATTGTTTAATATGCCCAAGTTTTTCTTGAAGTTCTAATATACTTGTTACTTTATCAGCTTTGGCAGCTTTTCCGGGACGACGCAGAATCATCTTCTCATGCTCTGAATGATGAATCAACAGAACAGAACAGACGAGAGAACTACGAGACACTGGATGACTTTTTTCAAGTTCGATAGGTGACTCGTGACAAATTTTGGGTGACACGTAAACAGGGTGTTGGGACAATCAATAATTAGAACACTTATTTCGTCTGGAGTTTTGTTGGACCATATAATTCTATCAAATAATTGCAAAGGGGACACATAATTCTGATTAATTTTAATATTATCGCTCATTTGTGAAAAAATTTTGATTTGATCCGTTCGCTTGCATTTAATATCTGTGAATACTTTGCCTATATTTTTTGTTAGTACTGTTCTTCCAATTTCATCTGCTAAATCGCAGTTTATATCGGATTTAGCTATTCGTCCAGAGAAAACTGAGATGAACTCCTTGCATTTATAAGGGTTGTATGTTGTATTCTTCTAGCCAATCTTGAATTTTTCGCGAATCAGTTTTGTCACGTTGCTGGCGTCAGCGACTTAATTCTATATGCTGTTCTGAAGTCACAGACTTACATCCCAAAAAATCTTCCATAGCTGTTGTAACAGGCATACAAACTGACATACCAGCAATCCATCTGACTAAAGACAAATGAGTAAATCCGCGTCCATGAGTTAGGCCACCAGTTGTTTTGACTGACCTCATCAAATTCTGCTCGATCACCATGTCGGTCCAAGTACCGGACCAAAAGTTGTTGGTTCTTCTTACAGTGAACATTCCTTCATTAAAAAAAATTTCATAGTTTTCAGGACTCATATTATGAAGTTTCTGAATCTGTTGTAGATGAAGGTGGGTACTTTTGGCATAATTATTATGACCTGTTGCGTGAAATATTGGGATCATCAATTTTGTTTATTTATTTGCACCAAAGTTACACCAAGCTGCACCAGGTGCAGCAAAAAATAAGTCTGTCTCTATCAGACTAACAAAAATATAGGTTTTAAAATTCATTTGGAGTAGAAAGTGCCATATTGGTGCAAATAAACAAACAAAGCTATTGGCGGCCACTTTTTTGCAACTTGCCATTGTCAGAATCTACGGGACTTTTAGTTTGTCATCTAGGGCCATATTATTTGTATGTTCCCACTCATAAACATTTGTATATATTTTTTTCAGAATTTGGACCTAAATTCCGATAACTTGACTACACTATATTCTATCAATACTGATAAGAGACCATTTTTTCACCTATGCCTAAAGAGTGCGAAAATACTAGAGAAATGAAATAATAATCTCGCAGTTCTGCTCTTCAAAAAAGGTGATAGGACTGACAGAAACGTTCGTCCTATTTCGTGATTATTCCAAATATAAAAGATGTTCATGGAAATCATTCCCAACAGCTTATCACCCAAAATGAACACCTACGAACAAGTAGAACATCAGGCTATATTCCGCCATAACGAGTACTTCTGCCATTTTCTCACCATAAAAGTTATCGTAGTAGAAAGAACCAACGAGTGCCATCTTTTTCTCTATCTTGCTTTCGTGGACTTTGAGAAGGAATTTGATATCATCGAGTTATGGACCATAGGCCCTATAGAAAGCTTATTTATAACATCTAGAGAGATGTCACATTGATGGGAGAGCTGGAAGAGACCATCAATCTCTCTTAAATCCGGAGAGGAGTCCGACACGGATATGTGATATCACCGAAACGCTGGTAATGGAGGATGTCGATGTCTTTAAGAAACTAGACTAGTCTAGACATGTGTATCATGTGTCACATATTTATATTCGACATTATTATTTCTAATATTGGCGATTGAAATGTTTATTTAGAGTTAATCTAGGAATTCATAGATTTAGTTATTTGTATCTTTTAATAGATGTCGCTACTGAATTACACTACTTTCATTTATAATAGGTTCGACTAGTTGCTAGTGAGTTAGTTGTTTTTGGTTGCTAGTCAACAAGACAATTGTATGTTGTCTTGCTAACGATTTAAACAGGATTATTCAACAGTCTTTTAATATTAAAAAGCATACTAAAATAATTGTGCTTCCTTTATAACATAATATTAATACATGGTGCTCTACATGGTGCTCGACATGGTGTCAGGTTTTGTGTCTGTAAAGTGTAAAATAAAAATCTAAAAACCGAACAACAGAAGAACCCACCTTAAGAAATATTTGGAGCAAAATGGAAGGAACATTCATGCCACCCAAAAGCTTAATGTTTGATAAAAATATTCATCAAAATCTTGAAAACTCTTTGAGAAGTTTACAAATCTACCTAAAAGCAACAGGCCTGGATAGCAAAGATGAAGAGACCAAAGTTGCGATATTGCTCCAATCATGCTGGTGAGGATGCACAAAGAAAATTCCTAACATTTGCATTGTCAAATGAAAATAAGTAGTTTGACTGTGTAGTTGAAGCTTTTAAGGATTATTGTAAACCCATGAGAAATGAGACGTATGAACGTTACAAGTTTTTTACTAGAACGCAACCAGAAGGAGAGAATACTGATAACTTCATAACTGATATTAAAATACTCTTCTTCTTCTTAAATTAGAAACAGAATTGTCAGTGGAATTTTAGACTCACCTCTGCAAGAGAGACTACTTCAACAATCAAACTTAACAGCTAAAAAAGCAGAAGAAATTTGCAGAGCTACAGAAATAAGCCACATACAAGTGAAGCAGTGAAGAAATGACAAAGAAGTTGATGAAGTGAGAACAAATAATGAGAACAAACCTAGCAGTCAAATCAGTGGTGATCAAACTGGACGTGATAAGGTTAGTGGAACTGTCAGAGATACTATAAACTGTCTGAAATGTGGTCGAAATCATAAAAAACAAAATTGCCCAGTATTGTAGTATTTGCCTTAAGCCTTACCATTTTTCCATAGGCTGTAAGAATAGAAATAATCATTTCAAAAACAACTTTAACCGAGACTTTATTTGATGGTAGGGTTCATAAAAATATACAAGAAGTTAATGAATCAGCTAGTGATGATCATGACGATGATACACAAGACAGCTTATCAGATTTTTGATCGATTCTATTACTATTGATAATGTAGAAACAAGTAAGTCTTTTTTTTTCCTACTTAAACAGTTGATGTATTAATTAATAATCAGTCGATTATATTTAAAATTGATACAGGGGCTAGTTGCAACTGTATGCCTGTACATGTTTTCAATAACTCAAATCTTGATCATAATAATATTGATAATATCTCTATGACACTGGTAACTTATCTGTATATATAAAACACAGTTGTGTTTTGTGGAAGCACTTATAACTCGAGAACGGCTGGACTGATTTTTATGATTTTTGCTTTATTGGATTTGTCTTTGTCTATCCTAACATAATAAATCGAAAAATCCAAAAAAAAACAAAACAAAAAAATTACCTTTTTTACTTATTTATGAAAAAAAATTAATAAGCCCGCATACGGCGCCATCTCTTATAACCGATACCAAGTTTACCGTCACATTTTCATTGCAAACCATGTGGATTTTATTGTCACACGCTTTGCACAAAAACAATTTAAGGAAAGCACTTTACTTACAATTATTGTTCTTCACAATAAAAATGTCCAAAAATAAATAGAATTACAATGTTTTAATTGTGTATTTTATTTTGTTGTTGGTCCATTCCGAAAGAGCGCGAACTGGTCTTCCTGTCATTTCTTGACGCTTGACCATTGACGTTCTGTGGCTAAGTTCCGTTTCTCCTCTCAGGCATCCCTTGACAGCCGTCCCAACTAGCAAAACTAATTTTATAAAGACTGTAAGAACTGCTAAACAGCATATCTAATAGAAACGTGAAAATCTTATAATGAGGCTATAAACTACTATACAATGTCTACACAACCAAAAAGGGCCCCAGTTTATACAACAGTTAACTTCTTTTAGGAGATTCTTTAGTAAACGACACAACCATTATAACATAATCAATGTGATAATTATAAAACTATTCCATAAATATGTCATCAGTATCACTTATACAATACATTTACAAAACTATTTCAGAACTGCTATAAAACTATCATATAGCAGTGCTCAGTGCTTTTATTCTGCGGTTTAAGTCTATTCTACGAACATTTATAGAACTATTAAGAAAATATTTTAAAAGGATTTTATAACGCAGAAAGAAACGCTGATACAATAATTTGGTTTTCTACGGTTGAAATTCAGAATTGAATTATCGCAAGAATATTTTATTATGCAAACTTTATGAAGTAAATCAAATATAGTTTGAGGTTTAAGACCAATCATGCAATATGGAAAATGGGAGTTATTGTATCGCAACCTCGCCATATTGAAAATGCCTATTATAATAAATTAAACCTTGCTGCTGCACTTATGGGACAAAATTTGCTTGCGCAGCCAACTTTTCTGACAATATACAATATATATTTTTGACAAAAAATTGAAGCGCCACCAGTTAAGCTTACATTTCTTGAGATGATTGAAAAATTGAAAATTTAAAAATATTTTTTTAAGGCCGAATTCTCAACTTAAACAGAAAATGCATTGTTCCTTTTGTAAAAGAGCAAAAAAATCGCCATATTTCGTGAAAACATGTATTTGTTTTTAAAATTTTTGCGTTTGTGTATGAATTCTTCACAATGGCGGCGGTTTCTGAACGGCCGAACTTTTAATAAATATGGCGTATGATAATACGATAATTTGGTGCTATTAGAAACGGTATACAATGATTCTGTTTTCTTCTGGGCTATATACGATATTAAAGTCCTATAATGTGGTTCGATATAACGCCATAAAACTGTTTTTGAGAGCCTCAGGATGTTTGTTCCTTGATCACTTTTTGATGTTGCCAGATTTTATAATATGTATTTATTTACATATAAAATATTTTCCCACAGCATCTTGTTTTTAACACCAAAAATAGCTTTTATGAATAGTTGCAAAATTAGTATGTTCTCCGCACTCTGTACTAGATGTCAAGATTGTAGAAAGATAATAGTAAGTGTTCCAACACATCATGTTCAAAAAATACAGGATGTTTTTTAAAACAAAAAAAATTAACCACTTTTGACAATGTCAATCAGCATAAACAAGATCACCAACGATAATTATTTTTCTACAACATACATAAAGTGTCATTGTGCGATTTGTTCTGTCTACGCGAAAAATTGTCCTTTTCCAATTGCCAATTCAATTGACAAAAACTTTGTCGATTGGAATGAGAGACAATCGTCAAAATAAACTTTGCCGATTGATTGCACCTGTGAAATAGTAGATATACTACCAGTTTTTTTTTTTTTTAAATGTATTGACATTTAATTTGTTTCTGTGATTAACAGATTTGACATAATAAATAATTGTTTAAACTAACGTTAGGTTAAGGTATGTATATAACTAGTGCTTAAGACGGCAACACTGTATGAGCTGTTCCCGTGTTATCCTATAGCGCGTTGCCGAATTACCCAATAGAACAGAAATATCCCTTAATCTGCGTGATGTACGGCATTAGAGAATGTTTCAGTTATATTGTGTTTTGCTCAATTGCGTTAAAAATAGAGTTTTTCAAAGCATGACCTAACCTGTAAATGGGTATTATTTTTATTTATACCGCGGTATCAAGATGTTTAAGATAGTGGAAACTGTTGAAAACAATAGAAACGCAAATAAAACATCGAATTTTGACTTGAATTTTCTTATTTTGGCGCCTTACAAAAATTCCATCTTGAAGCACTTGGTTTGCCTCAATTACAATTCTTCAGATACTTAGCTGTTTATATTAGCAGGTTTTCCAGTGCCACTATAGATCCCGATTACAAGTGGTTTAACTTCTGGGATTTAATGTATGTTACATAAAATTGGCCAAAATGCGCACTTCGAACTTTTATACATTGGAAGCGCTTCCATGTTTATATTTAGGCCTTAGGGTAATAGATTCTATGAGGATATTTTCAAAACAAATTGTTAAATTAAATTCAAGACTATTGTGCCAATAAGTGTCATTCTCAAGTGTTACCAAGTTAACTTGCTGAGCAGTCTTTAGAAATGTCTTTGGATCTGTGGGAAGAAGATTAGGCAGAGCCAGGTTCCATATTACGAATAGCTCTCTTAAAGCAGAATGATTAATGTTGAAAGACGCTGCCTACAACCTATGTTGTTCTTTTATTTCAATCTTCTTTTCAATTTCCGAAAGAGAAGGAATCAAACTTTCGTCGTCGGTATCCAGCATATAATCTTCATTAGCACTAATAATGTCGCTTTCTTCACCGATATTATCTTGTTGGTTTTCGTTTCCTGTGAATTTTTCTTCAATATCACTATTGCTCACAGTTGGAGCTAAAATTATTGTTATTTCTTCCAAATTAGCCTTGTCGTTACAGTTGGAAGAATTACATGCGACTTCAGGTTGATCACGAGAACTGCAAGTCTGAAGTAATATTCTATGGTACTTTTTTTGCTAATCCTTTAAAATAACCACTCTTTTTTATGCGCTTCCACCAAGATATTGCCGATTCCATTTTGGAAACGAAATATATATGGACCCAGCTCCATTCGTTCTAGTATTATTTAGGTAATGTACATACATTAGTTAATATGAAGATTTTATAACGCAGAACTAGGCATAGCCCTATTCTTGGGAACAACATTTTTATTCCATAAGCTCTTCATAAGAGAAAGAACTGTTGTATTTATAGGATGTTTATAAAATACTGCCGTACTTATTGTGTAATGTTTATACTTACCGCGTAAAAGAACAATCTTATTACTTTTCTTAAGGAACTTTAATACAACTACTTACACAGCTTCCAATACAACTAACTTTTAACGTCGCTATGAGAAGTAATATGATAGCTATACAACCGTATTATAATTTGTATACAATTCTTTTAAAATAATTTTATTGGGATTATATAAGACGTTATGCAATTGTTACAAAAGTGATACTTCCATTATTTCTTTTTCCTATAATATGAGTTGTAAGAACATTTATACAACAGCATTACGGAAACCCCTGTATTTTATGACAAAATTGTCGTATTGAAACGCTTTAAAAAATAATTTTCTCCTTCAAGCGGCGCTAGGCGATAATTATAAAATAGTTTCGTTCTTTTAGGGGTCTATTTTGCTAGTTGGGGTGTTCCGTGCCGACTGTTCGAAGTGCTCCGTCCGGCTGGTGTCGAGTGGCAGAGAGCCAGGTTATGAGTCCGCCACAACCATTGTGTATACGGCGCAATATATGATACCTAGAACGAAGCTCACCGATGCGCGGTAATTTCATTGCAGATGCAGTAGAACCATGCTGCTCAGGAACTGGAGATATTTAGAACAGAACTATTCCACTATTCTGATCAGATAGAGTGATGCAGAAAGAGTAGATCAGATAGAATAGTGCAGATAGAGTAGAACAGATGGAGTAGTGCAGTGCAGATAGAGTGATACAGGGCTGCGCTGTAGATTTTTTTCTGTTTTCTTTACATTCTTTGAACATTCCTGTGCCTGAGTTTATTTATTTGGTGGTACACTTTACAAGAAAAATGCCCACAAGGTACCTTGAAAGGGATGATGTAAAATTTTAATTTTAGGTGACTTCTGATCTAGAGAGTAAACATTAATATTCTTCAACCAAAGCCAAATTCACCATCGAAAAAAACTGAATTTAATTCAGCTAATAGATACGTTAACACAACATTTAATAGGCATTTAATAATTCAGAGGCGGTACGAAGTTCGCCGGGTCAGCTAGTGGAAATAATAAAATACAAAGCAGAGGGTCTATTGTTATTGGATGTGAAGTAAAAGAGGTCAGAAAAAACTTTAAGTTTTTACTTGTTGAGGGTGTTACTACTAGTACTATTCCTATTTTTGGTCTAAATGCTTGTACTAAAATGAATCTAATTAAAAAAGTTGACTAATAAATAGTGAAATTAAAACGTCTTTTTCTTATAAGGATTGTTCTGGTGCGCGTCTTCTTCGTTTCATAATAGGTTAGACTAGTTGCTAGTTAGTTGTTTTTGGTTGCTAGTCAACAAGACAATTGTATGTTGGCATGCTAACGATTTTAACAAGATTATTCAACAGTCTTTTAATAATAAAAAGCATACTAAAATAATTGTGATTCCTTTATAACATAATATTAATACATCATGGATATAAACGACAATCATCTATGGTGCGTCACCTATATTCTCACCAACAGTTTTGAAGGGCTACAGTTAATGACTAGTCAATTGACGCATCAGGAGACATGACTCATTAAAAAAAATACATAGATAGAAGTGAAAACCAGGTTGAAGGAGGTAACATCAAAAGTCAGCCATCAAAAATGGAGTTTTGCATCATATAGGTGGAACTCATCAAGATGAAAACCGCAGATGAGATTGATACACGACCTCAGACTGCAGGATTACACTAGTTCAAAAAAAAGATCACTGGTGAGAATAGAGGAAGGCCAATGTCCAAAAATGCATGATAAACTGAGGAAGAAGAAAAATAAAAATACTAATAGGTTATTCTGCTCAAAGATGTTTTATCCAAGATTAACGCATGAAACTATGCTTTTTTGTGGGGTTGTAAAATTTCTACTATTCAGAAATTATATTTGTTTGTCACTTGAATTGCCTTCGAAGATGCATTTTGCATATTCGTCTAGCCAAATTTGATCAATCTAAATTGTACCGTATACACCCTGATGAACGTAGCACGTGCGTTAGAAGTTTTCCACTTTGCAGTTCGATTAGTAGATATAGCATCTGATCCAACTGCAAGCACGGGCTACGGCTACTTAAATCACCCTGTATATTCCATCGACATTTGAAGTATTCGATCTTGTCAGAGTCTATAACATAATAAAAAACCAGAGTCGACGTAAAGAAAAAAAGTTGATGATGGATATGAAACGTCCGATTCGAATTTTTAGCTTACCATCTTGTAGAATAAAAAGGATATAAGACTTTTGAATAAAGTCAATAAAAAATTTGTTACGTACCTACTCTATTATGTCAGTTATTTGAAACAATGGTTCACTACCAGATTTTTAATTAACATATGAGTAGGTATTATCTTACAAATTTAATTAGGCAAATTTTTTAATGAGATAAATATAATATGTGGCGCAGTTGGTAGGATCGTTATTTTCATTAAAAAAATTGTCGATTCACTGATTATATTCCAATTAATTAATGAGTTTTGCATTTATCTGATACAGTACAACGTTGCTGGGGCGCCCGAAGTTCTTATTGTTCAGGTCTCACGGTTTGGCCGGTTCGTCCGTTCGAAAAATCCTCCATACAGCTTGACCATAAATAGAAAGGCATTTCACCGCTTGTATAACGCCGATACGGCTTCACATGGCAATATACATATTTTACTTCCTTTTGTTTTCTTTTTTTTTAGCGAGGGCACCGGGTTTTAGCGTATGTAGGTATACGCTAAAATAAAACCCCAGTTAATTGGTATTTGTTTGCAATAAGTTACTTGGAACATTTTCTGGGACGATATGGTGCAGCTGCGAGAACTTTTAATGGACAGCTATCGGGTTGCATACTACTTAGGTACCTACTATTAAGAATTTGTACTCTAATTATATCGTGTGAAATATTTCTAAAAATTTCAAAATTATTATTCTTACATTAATAAAACTACTATTTTATTTTAAGATATAAATATGGAAAATACCTGCTATATTCGAAATCATGTAATTAGTAACTACCTACGGTTTCGGGATTAGAGTGGAAAAAAGTCCAGTGATATATACAGGGTTGATACAAATCATTATTTTGAGTAGTTTTTATACATGCACATACGATACCTACGCAAGACGCAAAAATTTCGCGATTTTATCGGAACTTGAAAAACTTGTAGATGAGATGCGGATGAATAAACTTTCGGACTATCTTGAGATTGATGTCGATGAGTCACCAAATTTATTGAAAATGTGTAAAGGAATTCTTGGTCCAATGATTTCAAATGAAGCATCATCAGATATCTTAGAAGAATGGCTAACCTCTTTTTATAGTACCTAACCAAATCCAATTTCCCAAAACAATATCTGATAGTTTCAACAATTATTGTTATGTTATGTTTATATATTTTGTCTGTTTGTGTTTTATATTTTAATTCTTCACTTGTATTAATTTCGATCGTGGCTTTTATTAATTATTAGCTGTATAAGTATAGTTATTTTGCCATCTGGGCTTCGCCACGTGCATCGTGTGTATGTTTTTATGTGAAAAAGCTATATTCCTCTGATATAGTAGATTTGTCTCTAACTTGATTTTGAGCAAAGTCTCGTCACGTTATAAAATAACAATATTATACCTACCTACTTCCGGAAGAAAATCCTTTTCACAAAACTGCCCTCTGGCTGAACATACAGAAAATGCTATGAGGTTTTTAATTTTCCCTTTTTGATCTGAAAGAGTCAAAAGACAAAACAACATTTACTAAACATTTATACAACACTTAAGACATATAAATGGCAATATCAATAATGTAGGTTAAAACTCATAACCCACTAGTGGATTATAGGGGTCATAACTCACTAGTGAGTTTTGACCTACTTCAACTTTAGAAATACCTGAATTTTTTGAATGATTTCTTCTGTTGATTAATTAGTAGATACCCACGCGATTATATAAAATCATTGGATAAAACGTTTGCCAAGTGGCAAGTCGACGAGCACGGTGCGTTGGATAGCGTGCAACTTTACTCGCCAATTGCTCAATTGCGCTCGACGCATCCACTGGATTCGCCACTGTGGTGGAAACAGTGGTGGCATCGAGAAAGTAAAATAATAGGACACTAACAACAGAACATTTCACACTTAAATTGTTTTCGATACTCTTCCAGCTATCATGCACAAGTTCGATTAAGTCGAGCCTGCGATGCTTGTTTATTCAGGAAATGCCGAGCCGCTCGCTCTGTTCACGGTCTAGCATACCCGTGACTCGCCAAATCGCGGTCCGGACTCGCTAAGTCCCGTGTCGCGTGAAGCCGGCTTAAGTCACTGGGAAACTTTTCCTGGGGGACTTGTGACATAGGTACCTAATAGTTAATTATGGTACTAGTGTGTTATGTTGAAAATAAGTCACGCGAGAAAAACTTATACATATAATTTCTTGAGTGACTTAGAAAACATAACACACGAGTAGCATACAATGTTTTATCCAACAACTAAGAAATCATAACACAAGAGCAGCATATAAGAATTGAAAAAACTAACATATTTTTTAGGAATGAGTCTTCCTTAAAGCATGATTTATAAAAAAATAGCTATTATGATCTAAGTTAGTTATTTTATCTAACACCTGCTAGTTATAAGAGTCATTATTTGTGCCAATTTAGACAGGTAAACTATCAAATAACACACTAGTGTGTTATAAACCATAACCCACTAGTGGGTTATGGTTTATAACTCACTCTCTTATAACGTCAACGTCAGAAAATAATTTTATGTACCAAGGTGATTATGTAGATTATAATGCCCGAAGGCGAAACTAGCCCAAGGGCCTCTAGCCCGAGGGATATATTTCGCCTGAAGGCATTATAATCTACATAATCCCCGTGGTGCATACAATGCTTTATTTTCTACTCAACACGATGTTCTTTCATCAATTTAGTATCAAACAAAATCAGTTAACTTGTGTGACAGAATATTGTTTTGTATTTTGACATGTACCTGTACCTGTGACCTGTACCTAGAAACGAAATAAATTAATATACGTATAAACATCTCATAGGGCAAGGCTACGGTGGTCGTGTGGGTTAACGCACTTGACTACATGAGAAGCGTTGATGGTAGACCTGGTTCGAATCCTGGCAAGACCGAAAATTATTTTCGGTCGGACATTTAGTGGCTGCCTAGAGTAAAGTGCAAATTAATAAAACAACAACAACAAAAACACCTCAGGGTAACATAAGCGGGCGTTATGGATCATAATGCCCTCAGGTTGTGATAGGTATGTTAACGTATTTCGTTTCCTAGGTATTATTTATCTATAATAGTTAGGTAGAAAATAAATAATTATTTTCCACCATGCCCCCCCAAGCAAAAAAAAAAACTTGTCGGTAATTTAAAAAGGACCATCAACTTTGACTTAAAAACATTCAAAAATCCAGAAAACAACCCAATACATTCAAGCTTGAGTAGAAACATAAATTATAACAAGAATTTACAAGGAACTACTCCCAGAAGCTGTTTATTTTATACTTTTCGAATAGGAACCTATGTGTTGAGTTTAAAAAGGTGTGGACAATCTGTCAACTCAACCTTACCTATTCTTAGAAAACTCCACTAATAACCAGCCATCAAAAATATTAATGATTTTCGTATGCGTTGATGTGTGACAAGACAAGCAATAATTTGTTCAGTCAGTTTGTCTTCCTTATCTCTTATTTGTTCGGGATATTTTTACACCTTCGAAACATCAGAGTTTTGTTGTCGATGGTTAAACACGATTGTGTTTAAATATATTACAGTGCTAAAACTGCTCGCATTGCAACCAAAGAGGATTTTCGTCCGTAGGTATTTATAGCTACAGGTTCCCCAATTTGGAAAGTTATTTTTGGACACTGCCTTATTCGGCCAACAAACCACTTGCCGAATTTATAACTACACGGAGGCATCCTTTCGATAACTGTAACAGAATACCAAGCCAAAATAAAAGTTAGACATTTTCATTATTCAGTGTTTTCCACAAAATCATAGAGTTATCAGCTTTCCAAAAAGAAGTGCCGCGGCCCTTAGGGCAAACATTGTTTCTTCCTGAGGCGGGAACTACTTTTAACAAGCAGAGTTTCCTGAAAGTTTGTTGAAGTAAATTTGCCGTAGAAACCGCCAAACTCGCTTTTAACAAGCTTGGAACAAACTCTTTTTTATTTCCCTTTTGGACACACATAATGGGGAGAAAAGTGCGCTTTGGCTATAGTAAATATTATTGTAAGAGAAAATAACTTTATCTGGAATTTTACGTGCTGCGTCCTCGGAGAAATACCAGTACAGTGAAGTTGGAATTTTTATTTGCAATGCATTGGAATGGATTTTTTTTTTATCATCAGGATAACCTGACCAACCCCTTGAATAAGGATGAGTTTCTATCACATGGGGACGAATGTGTAAAAGGCTGTCTAAAAAATGATGGATCCACCCACAGCGCACTGGTTATTACCTCACACACACTCACAGGTATTCACAGAGCACGAGTGATGGGATGAATATTCTTCCACAAGTGATAGAATGAAGCTATTCGGTAATCGGTAAACTGTGTCGGAATAGTGTCGTGGAAAATAGTGCGTGCTATATAGAGGCCGGTATTAGTTTGTAGTTTCTAGTTTAGGAGTGGCTGTGATACGTTTTAGATATAGTGATTATTTTGTAAGAGTTGTGTTGTTTGAGTTAATCACTAAAGTAATTAGTGCCAGATCGTGTAGTAACGTGGAATAAATTATTGTTGTGTTAATTAAGGACTTTGATTTTGGAATAAACGAACCCAAGATTTCTGTCACGCACCCCAGAACCGTGACATTGGTGTCAGAAGTGAGATATAATTCGAGGACTGAAAAGTGAAATCCGATTGCAGAGTAGTGTGAACACTATTTCGGAAAGTAAGTGAATACTGGGACAATTAGTCACAGTAAGACGTGACAATCACGAAAAGAGACTTAACCGATTGTGAAAATTAGCCCGGAAGTGACTGTATACCCGATTTTCACAGTGATAGTGAATCTTCAAGCAAGTTCTACAAAATTCTATTTGGAAACCAAGGGAGATATCGATTTTTTTTTTACTTCACCGACGTGTTTGCTATATCAATCGACATTCAGGAAAGACATTTCAAGAAAATTCTAGAACACTCTATTCGAGAATAAAGCAAGTTATCCAATTTGTGACTTCACCGACATGTTTGGAACTTCAATTGAAGACCCGGAAAGGTATCTGGAGAGAGTTTGAGGGAAATTCTAGAACATTCTGTATATGCCTATTACGAGACAACAAGCAAAAATGGAAGAGCAGAAAGTTGAAGAACTTCTGCGCAAAATGTTGGAACTTCCAAACGGCAACAAGAAAAACAAGACGAAGAGGCTAGGCGACAAAAAGAAAAACAAGAAGAAGAAACTAGACGACAACAAGGAGAGGCTAAACGACAAAAAGAAAAACAAGAAGAAGAAGAAGAAGCCAGGGACAAAAAGAAAAACAAGAAGAAGAAGCTAGACGACAAAAAGGAGATGCTAGGCGACAAAAAGAACGGCAAGAAGGCATTGGACAACTCCAGAAAATATTTCAAACCATATAAGGATTTGTTGCTAGCTTGGAACAAAAGATTAAGGAAGTTAAAGCAAAAGTTAAAGAAGATGTTCAAAAAGTTAAAGACGATGCTTGAGAAGTTAAAGACAATGTTCAAGAAATTAAAGACGATGCTCAGCAATTAAGACAAGAAGTTGAGGATAAGGTGAATAAATTAGAAATACAGTCCATCAATCCAGGTAGTGTTGGAGTATTATCTAGTATGAAGATAAAACCACCAACTTTTGACGGTTCTACGTCCTGGACCATGACAACTTAACGCTGCTGCAGTTACCAACGGATGGAACGAACAAGAAAAAGCTACAGCACTGATAGTGGCTCTACGAGGACCTGCATTAGACCTTCTTCAGTCCATTCCTTCAATCTACCAGCAGATTTACCAGCATCTACGTCAGACGTTAGAATTGCGCTTCGGAGACTATTACAGGCAAGAAGTATTTAGACCTCAAGTTAAATCGAGAATTCAAAAACCCGGCGAGAGTTTACAAGAATTCCAATCGGAAGTTAAAGGCTAGTGAGTTTGGCGTTTCCTGTATCTGCGGAATGATTGGCAGTATCTGCGTTCATTGATGCTCTCAGAGATTCCAAGATCCAGGAAAACCTGAGAATGTCTAAGTTCAGACGAAGTAGCGAAGCCTTCGTTCGAGCATTGGAACTGGAAGCAATCTTTGGTGCCTCAGGACCCAGAATACGAGCAGGGTTCATTGAAGACCCAAAGGATAAACAATCGTCAGAAGAGGATGGTAGCTTCGAGAAGGTTATGAAAAATTTTATGGAGAAAATTTCTATTACTAGAAATTAGACAAATGGAAAACGACTCCAAACAAACACCAACACCGAGAAACCGAGTAAAATGTTACCGGTGCTATAAGCTTGGAAATATGCAATGGGATTGTAGACTAAGGATGTCCTCTTCATCTAGAGATCGGTCCCAACGCTTTGGAGAGAAAGAAAGGAGTGTCGCCGAAATTGTCTTCAGCATGAGAAGGACCCTAGAGTATAGTCACGAGGATCAATGATTTGGTTTATCGAGTTCAGCGCAACACCAGGAGTAGGATGAAAGTTGTACATCTGGACGGATTGACGAAATATCATCGGCGTAAAGTTGATCGGGACGATCAACCTTAAGAGGAGGGCAGTGTAGCGGTGCGCTTTTGCCATGGTGTATAGAATCTAACTTGAAAAGATTATCTCGTAAATTCTGGATTTTACAAGAATGGATTACAGATATATAAAGGCCGATATCAGTTTGTAGTTTTTAGTTTGAGTGGGTGTGATACGTTTTAGATAGTGATTATTTGTAAGAGTTGTAAAGAAATTAGTGAAGTAAGTAGTGTCAGAGTGTGTAGTAACGTGGAATAAATTATTGTTGTGTTAATTGGACCTTGATTTTGGAATAAACGTACCCAAGATATCTGTCACGCACCTCAGAGCCGTGACGATATTATCTAGGAAGGATAGCATAATATTTCCTTTGATAACATGGCGAATTTGACGTCACTGCCTAACTGCACGCTTTTTACTATTCTTATTAATTTGTCCGTCTTTTATAAGGGAGTTTAGCAATCTAACACCCAACATCCCAACTGCCAACATTGCCTACGCAATCCCACAAGCCGGAAGACGTTAAAAGAAAAGGAATATATTATCTTCTCTAAAATTCATGGGTATCCTCACTGGAAGATCATAAAATTTTGAATGAGCGGCCTCTTGATAGTGTTTTTATTGTTTTGTGACTACGAATTTTTTGCAATACTACGTCTATGCCCACACAGAACATATTACCCTGTAACCTGCATGTGAACCGAGATAAATTGAGATTTTAGATTATCGAGGTGCTTCAAGTAAAGCTCCCCAGCTGCCAAGACCATCAAGACCTAAGCTATACTGATAACCGTAAAATTTAAATAACATTTACTGAGTTGAAAATTCTTGTATGTACCCAGAAAAAAACATTTTAAAACTTTCCATTCCTACCCTACACAACACTCTGCTTCGGTTTGCTCTAAAAGTCTAAAAAGTATTTTTCAACCTCAAAGTTGAAAGTGATTGCATAATATTTTATTTAAAAATAAATCTTACCTTTTGGCTTCTGATTCTTAGGAATAAATTGTAGGAGCCTAAAAATAGCTTGTCATTGGGTTAGTGTCCCAATGTCAAAAGAAAACGACTAATGCTAAGCAACCAAAAGGGCATTTGTATGCGACAAACAACCTACACGGTCGGGCTTATCTCCGAGAAGAAATCTGAGGACTTATAAGGTAAAGTGGATTGTGACGGAGCAAAGAAGGGGTTCGTCTAACTAAGACTACAAGAAATTTGATGCGCTAATATGGAATACGGAATGAAGGTCTTTACCCCCTGAGAAAACGAGAAAAAGGCATTCTTAACTCACTCCTGAACTTTCGCAAAAATAGAAAATTGAGCTAATCGGGTTTTTGAATAAAAAAGATTTTTGCATTTTTCTTGTCGTTTCTACTAAGTTATTCAAATGTCACAGGTGATTTCTTGGGGTGAAATATGGGTCTATAAAAAAATCATAGGAAACGGCAAAAAAAATCTACATTGATAATAATGACTACAATTTTCATATAAACTATTTTTCCGCTTACTCACCTATCTATTATCGAATCTACGGATCGAGCATTGGGATTTTACTCCTGGCTGGCTCAGGCGTAATTAGCTTGCCAACGGTCCATTTCGGTTTCACGACAAGCTGATTGAGCCTTGGCCAAAATCGGTTCATTTCGCGTTCATGGAAAATTACGTTGCTGACTCTTAGACCATTAGGAAATTCCGACTATATTTGGCCAAATTCTCAAATTTCATTGAAAACCATGTTGAAATGGTATAGGTACCATTACAATTTTCTCTCGGTATTTCTAAAAATTTGTTCTAATAAATTCCAAATTTTTTTGAGGGCGGTTCAATTGACTCTTTTTCAAAAAATAGGCTATCGTCGTATCTGGGTTTTTTGGATTTTCAAATCAAGCGCGATTCAAAAATACCCGAAACTTGGCGAATTCAAATCACGATTCTCTTGCACTACACTCCTCTACACTTTCTCAAAACGAAAATGGAGACATAATTACGAATAAAATGAAAAGCAGCCAAAATAACTCGAATGCACAGGAGCAAAGTCGGAAAATAGGACTCTAAAGAAGTGCTCCTGCTGTGCACAATTCCAACCTTTTCTTGTTGCCACACACGCGGGCGGTTTTTCTTGGAAAGCCAATGTCAAGATACAATAATTGAGTATATTTACACATTTTTGACAAGTTTTAAGTGGCCAATTGGAACCACTTTAAAACTGACCCAGTATTTATAATTTACATCATTTTTACACCGGATATTTGATACAATTTTTAATGCAAACCTGAGCAATGAGTTTCACCATACCAAACTACCTATATCAGATTACAAAAATCAATACAAGGTCCATTATTTGCAAAAGTATACCTAAATTAAAACTTCAGCATATTCATGGCCGAATTAATTTTAATACTGACGCTAGCTATTTTTTTCTTTAATTGAATCTACTTAATTATCGATATTTTTCTCAGATCGCATTCCGATTGTTGGTAGGTATATATACCTATAAATTATTATATTTTTTCAGGCGTGGTCGTTATTACATAGTTTGTCGTTATCGAATTGGTTATCAGTAATTATTGTGGTTAGCTACTCAACTGCGCCGGTAATAAATAAAATTAGTACGTATGGATGTTACTGTGTGTGTACTAATTTGGTATCATTGGGAGTTGTTAATCAAAATCTTGTTCTTTTTGCGGCTTCGCTAGCACATTGAGACTAAGAACAGGTAGTATAATTTATTAGTAGCAAGCTGTTTGTCAGACTTGCAGCTTTGATACCTATCTTTTCAAATGCGCTTTTTTTTCAAATCTATTTTCCTATAATATTGGAGCTGTCATATTCAATTTGCTAAAATTAAACAAAAAATCTATTGCGCTATTATCCGACCGTGTATTTCCCAATGATGCAATATCACGAAAATTGAAAACTCCACTCGAAAATTACCAGGGCTCGGAAAATTGCAGATGGGGTTTCCGCCTTTTCCACTATCGTATTGGCAAAACTAGATTTCGTGTCGACCCAACTTTTCCGGAGGCCACTTCGGGTGATTGGACTTGATTCGGATTTACACTTTTTTGCTCATCAATTTCACTGAAGGAGAACGCAGTGGAATCTTGAATACCTCTTACGAAAGGACAAATGGATCAAGCGAACAATTTTGCATGGTCTGGAGCTTGGTTTTATAAAATCCTATACATATAACTTGACTACTTGACCTTTGCGTGGATCCTCCCTTGTATGGTGTTTTTATTTGAAAAGCAGAAAAAGGCACTTTTTAAACGGACAATATAACAGCACAGAATAACAAACAATCAGAAGGAACACAGAAAGAGAGATCAGATGTGCTTTTTTATGACCTGGAACCGGGCTAACGGCGGAAATATCAGGCATTAGATAAAAACTATTGGGGCTTACGGGTTAAGTAAAATATGATCAAATAAAAATTCTTTGTTCTTTGCAAGTTGCAAAGCTAGCTGCTAGAATGAGTATACATTTATTTTAAGAAAACTGTATTATCTAGTACTGTATTCTGTTGGTAAAAGCCGTGCTGCCCCAGTTTTACACTGAATCAATTTAAATTTAGTACATTCCCAGAGGAACATGAATTTGGCCATTTACACCATTCTACGTTTTTTTTCTACGATCTGCGTTCGGCTTACGTATAGTCTGGCTAGCCAAACGGCGAACTCCAAAAGAATTTGCTGCTTTGCCAAACTTGACGGAAACAATGATAAACAAGTTGGTGACATATTTTTTTTGCTGTATGGGCATGTGTAGTATTTCGAAATAGAAAAAAATTCGGCAACATTGCGAAATGATAGATGTAGAGAGGCGTGATTATTCAGAGGCATGATTCTATTGGTTAGAGTCTGAACGACAGCACGCAGTGGCGTGGATATTGGCGAAACTAGAGAATTTTTTTCTAATAATTTAATTGGTTTATTTCCTTGGTGTTTCCGGTGCCACTGAACCGAAAGCCATGGCTGTCATCAGGCGGTGTCAGTTGAGGTGTCAGTGGATATTTTTAGGTTACGCCCCAGTTTTCTTTCCCCTTTCGTCTCTACCAAGTTACCACTTGCCAAACTATACTTGTTCAGAGCTCACTCTGCCTAGGACGTCACGATATCTGGAAAAGTAAATGAGCTCCGGACTCCCCTTTAACTGTACCCCCCTCCCCCCAGAAATGTAAAGTATCTACGCCCTTGATGTATACAGGGTGTCCCACGGTGGATGGCGTATTAGACGTTTATGGAGAACTAAAAAGCGAATCATTTTGAAAATTTGGCAACCGGGATAAACGACCGTAATTTACACTTTAAAAATATTTTTGTTTATGCGGAGTTGCCGCTTCTACTCTTAACCAGTGGCAACATCGCTATTTTAAATGGAACACCCTGTATGTGATTGCATATTTGGATTCTACGTAAAATTCTGAACAGATTTCATGTGATATACCCTATACCTAAGTTCAACTGTTTTGGAAATATTGACAGTTGAAAATCGACTTTTTGCAACTTTGACAGGCTGTAAAACCTAAACGGTTAATTTTAAAGGAGAACCGATTTTACATTCCTATCTCAGATTTTCATAAACTATCATTTGACACAAGCATTCATCACGATATATTTGGCAATGGTGTCTCGAGTTCTCCCTATTCCTACTTACTAGACTCCTAAAATGCTACCAGTGTGTATCTCAAAAATATTAGGTGTTGCTGGGGTGAAAATTGAAGCAGAATGAGGCAGGACCATAGCAGCATAAGCAGGAACATGTTTGAGTGATCCTGCCTCCAGAATGTTGCCAAGGGTGAAGTCAGCAATCAAAATAAAAATCGCTAAATTTCGAAAATAGTACGTGTTGCCGCGGTCAGATTTGAAGCATGATGAGGCAGGACCATAGCAGCACAAGCAGAATCATGTTTTAGCGATCCTGCTTCGAATGTGTTGCTAACTTCCGCGACATCAAAGATACTGATAAAACTACTGGTGACGCGCTACCACTGAACATTTTTCATCCGTTGCCCAAGAGGCGTGGCTTCCTTCATGATCATCGGATCTCTCTGTGTTCCTTCTGATTGTTTGTTATTCTGTGATAAAAGTTTCTGTGACAACGCTTTAACATTATTCGCTCTGAGCATTGGTCAGGGACTGAAAGTGTGATTTCTGGTCTTGGCTTAAATATTGCGTTTTTTTTTTCGAATGAACGGAGTTCGCAACCTGAACCAACTGACCTTAGAACCAACAGGCTATACACAGAAGCCGAGTTCGTTTTTGTCATCTTGTTAATTGAGACTATCTGATCCAGTCACGTGCCTGTCAAAATTTCGGAGCAAATCGACGAAAAAGATGACAAAAACGAACACGGCCAGAAAAAAGAAATTATAATTCATACGTTGTCACTGGTACCAGTCTTATGTCACAGAAGCTTACCGGTTTTTGATATTGATTTCGAATGAATGATGAAAATACATTCTATTCTATCTCAATGGGATGTGGTTCTTTTCCCACTGCACCCTTCGGTGTTTACTCCATCAGACGAGTGTCTCTGATGAAGTTCAGGATACTGTTGATGGGGACATTAACTATTTCTTCGAATTCTTCGGGCTCCGGGTAGGCTTCCTCGAAGTGTGAAAATATTTTCCTACTTAGTGCCGGGCATTGTCATGTATAGAGGAGTTTCTTCCTCATCTCCGCATGCTCTGTATGAAGGGTCCATAATAGGTTATACCTCAGTCGGCAGTGTCCTGTGAGTAGTCCCGTTGCGATACCGAGGTTTTTCCTGCTCAGTGTGTCTCAGAACTCAGAAGTGTCTTCTGTTTGTTTCTGCTGGGCTCCCTGATGAACAATCGCGATTGTCTTAACCAACCCTGGAAGTTCCATCCAATACTCTTGGTGTTGTTCATTTACTCTTTCTCGTATGGCTCTGTGTGCAATCCGGTATGAAATTCCGCATTCCAGGGTAATTCTGTTATGTTGTGCCAGGCGCTTCAGTATATAGAGGCATTCTTCGATGACTGAGGATTTAATTTCTGCTTTATCAAGTGATGTAAATCTGTTCGTATATCCTCTCTTTTACATTATTTTGTGCACAGGTGTTAATTGCTATTACTTCTGCTTGGAAAACGGTTGTTTGGTTGATAAAAACGCCCTCCCAGGTTGTTGCATGATACACGCCGCTCCAGTCCTTGTTTCCGTCTTTGACCCATCAGTGTTCCAGACCGATCCTTTGCGGGTTTTTAACTCCTTCTTCCTGCCATCTCCACCCCTTTCTGGAATTATAATTCCGAAGGTTTTGTTAAAGTCATAGGTAGTTGTTTTCTTGTCTGATTGTGAGTTGGTAGAGAATTCCCTATCTCTTATCAGAAAGATTTTGGAATGTCCTACAGGTTTGCCCCCTTGTCACCTTGGATTGTTTATCTTTAACCAGTGCCTCCGTTTCCACTACGAGGTGCACTGGTGGAAGACATAGGAGCAGCTCTATGGCTGCAGTGGGCGTTGTTCTCATGCCCCCTTTTATGCCTAGACATGCTAGTCGCTTTAGCTTTCTAAGCTTGTTTTGGGCTGATATACTACTGGCCTTATGCCACCAGACCAGCGATTCATAGGTAACTGTGGCTATCACAACTATGGTGTAAAGCCAATGCATCATCCCAGGTTTAAATCACCAGGTTTTTCCTATCATGCATTTGCATGCTCATAATGCTCTTTTGAGTCTTTTGGCTTTGGTTTTATTACATCTATGTGCTGCGCGAAGGTCAGTTTTTGGTCGAGGGTGACTCCCAAGTATTTGACTACCGTGCTCTGTATAACTTGTCCATATATTTTGAGGTCTCTTAGGTCTTGAAGATTCCTCTTTTGTGTGAACGCAATTGCAGAAGTCTTTTGTTGATTTACCCTGAGATCTTCTTTGTTGCACTATTCTTCAACAGTGTTTGAATGAATGAAAATACATACAAAGATATTTTTCTAATACGAAATTATCATTGGTACGCCCAGAAATATCGATACCATCTGCTTGTATATATTGATGAGTTTATTCAATATCTCTTCTTCTTCTCCAAGCTTTCTTCCATCATTTTCATTCATACACCTTTTCCAAATCAATTTTTTTTCTATGGTCTTCGCTAGAAAACATTCAGTTTTCCATTGATCCTTGTTTAAATTCTCTACTTCATAAGTCATTAATGGTGGAAAATGCATGATTGGGATACTTTTGCTTGCATCACACGTGTTTTTAAATATGCATATCGTTTCAAATGCCAAAGATGATAATTTCGTTCTTCAATTTGACAGCAATTTTAGAACTTTAATAATCATTTGGCATCTTGTAAGAATTCATTGAACACTATTTTCTTGCTCAAATGTTTCTAGCCATAGTCAAACCTGTAGTTAACTCGTCATAGTAAACTGCTGGACAAATGAAACGGAACAAGCAAATTTTTAGTTTAACTTTGGATTCCAATACTATGCGAACTAAGGAAGATATCAATGATTGATTTACGTTATTTAAAAGTTAAGTTTTAGTTCGCGTTTAACTGGAATTTGAAGTTAACCTAAAAATACGCTTGTTCCGCTTCATTTGTCCAGCAGTCAGAAAAATTGAAAAATCGATAAATCATCCCAAATTGCTTAACACGATTTTATCTCAGGAACTATAATTCCAAATGAGCTGGAATTTCCAGGAGTCCTCTATTGGAATTAGAATCGCTGAAAAATGCAGCTTTCTATCTCTAATAGAAAAAAAGTTATGACCTTCCAAAGTTTTCCAAAATCTAAATTATAAGGTAGGTAAAGGGTTATTGGTTATAAATGTCACCCCATTCTATCTTTTTTATTTGACATTTTAGAAAAAAGTGTCCCAAATAAAAAATTTATGGTTGAAATTAAATTTTTTGAAAAACTTACTTTTGCATATACAGGATGTTTCAAAAAAGCTGGTCGCGCTCCAACTTGTTCTTCTTAATGTCTTTCAATGTTCTCTTCTCTGGTGAATTCATATTGATTTTCAGGACCAACTGCTAGTAGTAGGCCTTTTTTTGTTATCGCGGCAATTAATGTCTTGTGTTTTATGTAGGTAGCTTCGAAAAGAAAAAATTCTGAGTTTCTTTCGATACCTACTTCGATGTTCGTCAGTTATTTCTTTACAATGCCAGGAAACTTTCGCTAGGGTTCAAACACGTATCCTTCCACTTTATTCCTTTCTCATTTATCCTCCGATTTTTTCTTTAATTCACCCATTAAATTCTGTATATTTAGGTGTTTCTTTCTTATCATTAGCGTTTAGTACAGTTTCTATCAGTTTCTGTATTTGACCTTTTTGGTTAATGTTTTCTTGTTTCCAAAACGCTTCCTCTTACTGCTCTGATAATACTTTGGGAAGAGAGTCAATGCTGTTCATAGTGTTTTCTTTTATAGAAGGTAGTTTTTGTAACTTTCATATTTCTGTTGATAGTTTAGTTTTGATGCTTTCCTAATTTCATCATCAAAATTAGTGAATTTCCTTATCCCCGTGTGACCTTCTCAGTTCAAATTGAACAGTTATGACAAAAATATAATATATAGAGTACAAATTATATTTTAGCCTGATGAAAAGGAATATCTCTTTCTTAAGACTTCGCCTTCAAATTGTCTAAGACGTATGTGTTAATTAAACCATTTCGCGAGATTTTGCATCTGGTCTGAATTAATCTGGACTACAAATAAAGCGTCTGTGGTTTGTAAAATTTTTTAGATACAATCGAAATGTACTATAAAAATTCCAAGTAACAGCACCAAATGGAAGAATATCCGGTACATGGGCCAGCCCAGGGCGATAACTTAAAGGTCTGATAAATCATTTTATTTGCAATTAGGGTTCCTTTTAAAGCGCTAAACGACCGAAAGCAATTACATGCCGTCGAAATTAAAAGGAGAGGAATTAAATGGAGCCCCGCTTTCTGAAATTAAATCTCCAAAATCTCATTTTAAAACTTCTTTAATGACGGTATTGTTTCGCCGCTTCTGCTGAAGAGATACAGTCTCAAGATCGTCTTGTGGAAATTTAACCAAAAAGTTTTAAAACACAGGCTCATTCTTTTTTTTTAAATTTAATTGAATTTCCATTACAATAAGCCCTTCCAATAATGCATCCCACTTCCTACCTCTATACATTATCAGGACATAGTCAGATACGCGGCTTACCGTATAAATAGGCAGTTGCTGCAGCATTTATAAGCAGTAAACAATAGAAGCTGATGTAGTCTGTGTAACCGTGTAAAGTCCTATCCATAAATTTCAGCTTGGGGACAATGCTGTCGCGACGGATGCATCTGTGGTATATGGGGATATTGGATTATGTGTTGAATATTGGAACTTGATAAGATAAATAATAATAACAAGAGAGATATTTGAAAAAATACCCCATTTTTTTTAAATGCTAAAAATTACCTTTCTCTTATTACTTCTTCTCAATCTTGCGTAGGTATATTCTCATATTCTAGAATATTCGTTTCATTTATCGAGGAAAATAATATTACAAATTCAAATTATGCTTGTAAGCGTTTTCATTTACCAAACAAATACCAAATTTATGCTAAGAAATATCCAAGAGACGCCGCAGATTGGCAAAAGGCGTCGACAACGATAATTCACTCAGAGGGAGATATTTTCCATATTACACTTTCCAAGGTATAGAAACCTTTCTCTCTCTCTCGGAGGGTGGTGTATGTTTTAAAATAAAGGCAGAAGCCTGAAGTCAATGTCAGGTCAGAGAGAGATAAGATAAAGAAGGCAAAAGGAATGGTGGCGTAGCCGACGTATCTTCCGGACGACGCAGTATACCTCATTTGCATCCGGTTTACGTGCTGTACTGCATTCGGTGGTTAGAGAGCTGCGTTAAACTTAAAGGATAATACGTTATTCAATGTCAACCTACTCAAAAATAAAATCTGAAATTTCTTTAAATTTTGCATTTCTGAATAATCACCAGATGATTTACAACAAACGGCAAAGTAATGAAAGTCTGAACAATGCTTTCTCGAGGCATGATTAAGTTGCAAAAGCAACTATTCAGGAAATACTCGGAGAGCTAAATCATCATTTTTCAGCAAGTAAATTAGTTGCAACCAGTCACGAAACTAATTACGATGGAAATAAGAAATATTAAGCCTGCATTGAGGGTAACAACTGGCTACACGAATTTGGAAGCATGTCTTGCTAATTGCCCTAGGGACAAAGGGCATGATTTTGACCTCGATATTGCTAATTTTGAATGTTACAATGGTGTATCGATTTTATCTCTCTCAATAATGATCATCGAACTTCAATAATTTGGAATTGGTTTGATCTGATAAAATTAATATGGCGTTATTTGAAAGTGTGGTTCCGTGTGTAAATAGTGAAAGAAATTTTAAGACCATTAGCTGGAAAAGGAAAAAGTTATTGAGATTTATTTCATTTGGCAATATGGAATTTTTCAAAACATCTGAAAAAACTCATAGTTATTTTTTATGCACGACGATAAAATCGTAGTTTATCGTTGACCCGAAAAGTTGATTCACGAGCGGAATCGCGAGTGAATTAATTCCGGGAGACGATAATGGCATTTTATCGTCGTGTGTGAAACAAAGTTTTTTTCCATAGCCTAATTATGGACGCCTGTAGTATCAAAAATATTTAGAAATTATTTGAGTCGAACACTTTTGCATAAGTAGAAATTCGTTTGACAAACTTTGACAAATAAATAAAAAACAAAATATGTATATATTTTTGACAAAATAAACGTCTTTATCTATCCTCGCTGTTAAAGTATCATTTAATCTACCCTTGCGGTTAAAGTACTACTTTATCTACTATTTTTAGTAGATTAAAAGCTACTTTACCAGTAGCTATGGAATTTTATTTATTTTTTTTCGTGCAGAATAAAAAACTACATTTAATCGAAGATAAATTTAATAAATTTTATCTACAAGCGTGCGGTAACTAAGGTATATCATACGATTTTGCGTGCGGTCGATAAGTAGCGTGCGGTAATATTATAACCTATCATCTTAATTAATTCTACTGTATTTCTCCAGTTCAACTTTGCCGTTATTTTTATGTCAACCACTCAATGTGCAATTTTCCAAGATACATTGGATAGGTACTTTCTTTCTCTGCCTTATCCACTTACTTGTTTTCCTATATTTTGGTGAAATTTCGTAGGAAATATTTTTTTCTTATCAGTAGTCCATTGTCAAAGGTGACAGAAGCAATTTTATTTTCGATTATTTTTTACAATTTTCTCGGATATTTTGCTACCGCACGGCTGTAGATAAAATACTGTATAATATAATATGTCTGGTAATTAGGTTATTACCGCCCTTAGAGATTGCAAACCTCGCCTCACCGGCTCGGTTTGCAAATTTCTCTCGCGTGCGGTAATAACCTAGTTACCACACTTATTATATAATACACTATAATGATCTAAATATTTAAAGATGTACGCAAGACATCTGAAAAATCGTTTGTTGTACATCGTAGCAACGTCTTTAAGATGCCTACAAAAATTTCCCACAGAATTCGTTTTTCATTCAATTTAGAAGTTACTGGAAACCATTTAGGATTCTACAGAACAGTTCAAAACACTTAAAATTCAATCCAGGATTTCCAAAAGCATTAATTCTGTAGCGCTTCAGACCATTTCGGAAACTTTTGAACTATTATTAGAATGCCTCAAAGCATTCAAAAACAGATTTACAATTACCAAAAGCATTTTTATAACAATAATTCAGAAGTTTGAAACCCATTTTAGGGTGCTCCAAAACACTCAAACACTCTAGAATCTCCAGAAACATTTTGATTTTGAAAATCGCCAGAATCGTAGGATTCAGGTTAAAAATTACAAAACGCCTTCCAGAAGGCTTTTAAGAATGAATTTAGATTGCTGTAGAACTTTAGACCTTTAATAAGCATCCAAAGCAAATAAAAATCAGCATTTTCAGGGGCATTTTGGAACAAGTTAGAATTTTCAAAGTTATTTTAGAACAATTAAGATTCAATTTAGAACTGGAAACCTTTTAGAATGCTTTTAAACTAATTCAACTTCACTTTGGAACTTCAATAGGACTCTACAATACTTCAAAATCTGCCAGAACATTTTGAAATTTAACATGGATCCTCCAAAGGAGCGGACTTCTCAATTTAGAAATTACTGAAAAACTTCTAGAATGCTCCAGAACTCTTCAAGCCAAGTTAGAACACTTCAGAATTATTTCAGAGAGCCTAGCGCCTGGAATAGACAAAAATTGAAAGTTATAAAATAAGTAATAAATAATAAGGAAATATCCAAATAAAAATGTTTCTCTTTCAATTCAAATTCTTGAACTTTTATAATTTTTCCAGGCTCGTGATTTGTTTTTTAATTTTCAGTCCTGTCTCTTCAAATGGTTTTCTTCCAAAATAAATGTTTCGTATGTTTTCGTTTAAAAAAATCAAAAATTAAGGACCGTATAACTATTGGAATGGGCAAAAGTTGAAAGTTATGAAATGAGTAAAAATTAATACTAAGCCTGAAGACGCCTTTAGGCAGATTTTTCAAATGTTTATAAAAAATCACTCAACCTTCCCAGAAGTGGAAGAGGAAGACTGGAAACTTGAGACCATGCTTTAAATCTTTGACACCCAACTTTTGATAATGACTGATGCTTTTTTTTTATCTCAATATAGGTATTTTCAATCCTCTCATCTGGAAAAATATTTAAAAAAATCCTACTCGACCATTCTTGGAAATACGAAGAGGTAAATGGGGTAATTCAACTTCCTTATTTTTGATATTTTTTTCAAATTGCAATATTTCGTACAAAGTATTAGGTATCTTTTGTTAATTCATTACATGATGGTTTATTAAAATTTCTTGTGAACCTTTAAAACGCATTATGAAAAAATTTTCAGATTTTTTAATAAATCAAATTTCAATAACTCTTCTGTTTTCCAGCTAATAGTGTTAAAATTTCTTTCATTCCTTTTCCACAAAAAAGTGTTCCCTTGAGTTTTTTTTTATACAATGCATACTTTACCAAATATTCAAATAAAATTGGAAAAGAAATCAAGATGGCGGCCATTTTTTAAGTACCACCAATGCGACAAAGTACGATTTCTGAGGGATTAATTAGGACTCTATTGACTACTCATTTCCGGAGAGATCACCTCACCTGCATAAATCTGCCAAGGTTGAATACACTATTTGTAATTAGATCTAGTTCACTCAAAGGAAGTGAAAAAGAAAATATAGTATAGGTAGGTAAAGAGCTAATTCAATTGAGCTCCTTGCATCAAATTTTTTTATTGCTGATTTCGATAGTCCATGAAAAATAAGTCAACACGTGTTTTTTCTTTCTCTTCTTAGTCAAAAATTGACGAAGATACAACGCTATGAAATATGCCTATGACGTCCCTTATCATATAAATTAGTGACGTCGCACATGCTCAGTATATCTATATATACAAAACTTAATATTTGTATAACTTCCGGAATAATCATATTTGGGCGAAATAAAAAAAAAGTAACGATTTTTTTTCGATTTCCTACAGTTTGCAATAAACAATAATCAATTTCATTTTCATGCAAGTACCCTATAATGGTTTTCCATTGTATTGGTATACTACGAGGGGGATGTCAGTAGTGGAACTGTGTACACTAAATTACCACTTCTTCCAGAAATTACCACAAATTACCAGTAATTACCTCTAAATTACCACTCATTTCCTCTATTACCTCAGGAATTACCACTCAATGCCACTCAAATTACCACTTATTACCTTTTATTTCCGCTAAATACCACTAATTACCACTGTCAATACCACTGTCAATACCACTAATTACCACTGTCATTACCATTAATTGCCACTGAAATTACCACTAAATACCAGGAATTTATTTCAATTTTCAAGTATACCCGAGACTAGAACTCAATAACAAATTGAGATGTTAAAAGAAGAGCAAATCAAGATGTTGAAAGTTGAAAAAACAAGATACTCAAGAAGGCATTGTAACATGTGTCGAAGAAAAAAGGATTCCAAAATCCTGCAAAAACTCAAGTTTCATCTTCTAGAAACTGGATAAAAATAATGTGATTGATGATGAACGAACAAATGATGTTAAAAGAAGAGCAAATAAAGATGTTGAAAGTTGAGAAAAAGAAACACTCAAGGAGGCATTTTAACATGCCTCGAAGAAAAAAGGATTCCAAAATCCTGCAAAACTCAAGTTCCATCGTTTAGAATCTGGATAAAAATCATTTGATTGATGTTAAAGGAACAAATCGAGATGTTTAAAGAAGAGCAAATCAAGATGTTGAAAGTTGAAAAAGAGAGACACTCAAGGAGGCATTCCATCATGTCTCGAAGAAAAAAGGATTCCAAAATCCTGCAAAGCAAAAACTAAAGTTCTAGAAACTGGATAAAAATCATTTGTTTGAAGTTGAAGGAACAAATCGCGATGTTAAAAGAAGAGCAAATCAAAATGTTTAAAGTTGAAAAAGAGAAACACTCGAGGCATTTCAACATTTCTCGAAGAAAAAAGGATACCCAAATCCTGGAAAACTTAAGTTCAATCTCCTAGAAACTGGATAAAAACCATTTGGTTGATGTTGAAAGAACAAATCGAGATGTTAAAAGAAGAGGAATCAAGATGTTGAAAATTGAAAAAGAGAAACACTCAAGGAGGCATTCCATCATGTCTCGAAGACAAAAGGATTCCAAAATCCCGCAAAGCAAAAACTAAAGTTCTAGCTTCTAGAAACTGGATAACAATCATTTGATTGATGTTGAAGGAACAAATCGAGATGTTAAAAGAAGAGCGAATCAAAATGTTCAAAGTTGAAAAAGAGAAACACTCGAGGCATTTCAACATGTCTCGAAGAAAAAAGGATTCCAAAATCCTGGAAAACTCAAGTTCAATCCTCTAGAAAATGGATAAAAATCATTTGATTGATGATGAAGGAACAAATCGAAATGTTAAAAAAAGGGCAAATCAATATGTTGAAAGTTGAAAAAGGCAGACACTCAGGGAGGTATTCCAACATGTTTCGAAAAAAAAGGATTCCAAAGTCCTGCATAAACTTAAGTTTCATCTTCTAGAAACTGAATAAAAATTATTTGATTAATGATAAACGAACAAATCGAGATGTTGAAGGAAGAGCAAATTAAGATAATGAAAGTTGAAAAAGAGAAACACTCAAGGAGGCACTTCAACATGTCTCGAAGAAAAAAGGATTCCAAAATTCTGCAAACCTTAGGTTCCATCTTCTAGAAACTGGATAAAAATCATTTGATTCATGTTAGAGGAACAAACCAAGTTCACCATCAGCGACTTTAGAACATTCCGACACTATTTCGGATTCCATGTAGAATACGAAAAAATACGAAATTTCACACGCCTCACACATATTTGCGTATTTGGCTCGGTATTTGGCATCCATCTAGGATAGGTGAAAATCTTGAAAATTGAAACTTGAGAAACAGAGAGACGGAATCACATAAACACCTAATATTTGTAGCTATTTGCCGAATGTGTGATAGAGGCTTAAGGTATTATAATAATATAACAAGAATGTACTCTATCACATTTACCTTTTCTTCTAGACTTAGAAACACTAAAACACAAAACTGGGCCTTAAATGAGACGAGGACTTGAAAGTTTTGAAATGAGCAGTAAAAACGACGTTCATAGATGATGTCAAACCAAGTGTTGAACAATTGCAAGGTTGCCACTTCTCATATAATGAAACCTCAAATGGAACATTCCTTAGAAAATGAAAGTTAATGTTTCTAACTGACTAATAGGGATTCAGAACTTCAGAAGAATATTTTACTTAAATCTTAGTTGAATAATTTAGTTAAAGCTCTGTTAGTTCTAAATTAAAGCAAATTCGAAGGCATATCATAATTTCATCACTATAGAACTTTGAGGTATTACCACAAAATTTCCTTTAATTACCCCCAAAATTGCCTTAAATTGCCTCAAATTACCAAAAATTACACCGAATTACCACTATATTTCCACTAATTTCCACTAAATACCAGTCATTACCACTAATTTCCAGTCATTACCACTCATTTCCCGTGAAATTTGCACTAATTACCACGATTGTGTACACTAAATTACCACAATGAAATCCCCCTCGGTATACTACTTTCAGTTTTTTTCTCTTCTGTGCCTCTTCGAATCTTATTTCGCATATTCCTACAGTGTTTCGGTTTACGCTGAGTTCTCTTTCCGACAAAAATATCCATTTTCGAGTTTTTTGAAAGTCTCTGGCCGTCCATTCTGTTTAGGTATGTGTTTATTCCAGTTTACTTGTATTTTGTATTTTATTCTTTTATTAAAGTTATTTTTGTCGTGTAAAGTTTTTTCGTGAATGCTTCTTGCATGTTTCTATGGTCAGTTTTTCACGTGGAATCCAGTGGCATGACCAATTTTTTTCCAGATGCCACCGATTTTGGAATATTAACCTCGATATTAACCAAAGTTTTGTTTTTTTAAATGGGACACCCCGTATATTAATTTTTCATTGCATAGCCCTTTTTGAGCTGATTTCAATGATATATGGTTTTATAGCATTATCTTCAAAAAAACTAATAAATTCCGTTTCTCCATAAGAAATAATAAGTTAGAAAGAGATTGTTGAACTATGAATCGGCTACAAATTTCTTATTTCTTAATTCAATATTTTTGTTAAGTTTTTTTTTTTTTAATATGAACTATGAATTGGGGTGATAAATAAGCAACACAATTTATTTGATGACTGATAACTCATCTCTTTCTAGCTCATTGTTTCTCATGGAGAAAAAGAGTTTATTTTTTTTTTCCCGAAAACTATTGAAGATAAAGCTATAAAACCTTATATCATTGAAATCAGTTCAAAAAGAGCTATGCAATGGAAAAATAATATACGGGGTGTCTCGTTTGAAAAAACACAACTTTGGTTAATATTCCAAAATCGGTGTCATCTGAAAAAAAATTGGTTATGCCACTGGATTCTACTTGAAAAACTGCCTCTAGAAAGTATTTTTAGTTTTTGGATATCTTGATTAATAAAGAAATTAGAAGGGATTTTTAAATTGGACAAAATTTGAAAAGTGCCCTGTATTTCCTGAACGCATGAAGTGAGTCGTGATTTGTCTTCGCCGTTGTTATTTTCTCAAAAAAAGAGCCCGAGAATGTGATCCCAGATTTTTGATATCTCTGCTGGTTTTCGATATAGCCCATTAAATTATCGAAAATGGGCCACCCTGTACATGCGTTGATTCAGACCAATACAATACATTAACTATTCTTCATTCTTTATCAATAATTTGCGTTAATGATCATATTTAATTTATTTGATGTATATGATTAAAGGAGTAGAGGTTATCGTCTGAGTGATCGCCAAGCACCTACCGCAGCATCCGCATTGAAGTTATTGTTTCCCATTGTGTAGCCTGATATTTAAAATAGGTTTTCATTCAGATTATTTTGTTCATTATCATCACCATATTCTTTTTATATATAAAGTCTATCCATCCAATTCATCCCTTATATTAATTAGCTTTAATCGAGGCTTTAATAATCTTCAGTTCAATTACTCGCCATTATTCTGGAGAATCTGTTGAGCGGGCTGGTCGAAAGCTTTGCTTATATTTGCAGTTTCATTGTATTCCAAGGATTTTATATTTTTTGACGATGAAGATTGTGTCGATGGCGGATCTATTTCTTTGAGAACCCTTTTTAATAAATTTATTGATTTCCTCTAGAATTGTTTTAGTGAACGCTTTGAGCGTGATGTGGAGAAGCATTAGGTCTGTTCGCAGAGAAATCGCAAACCAGTCAGAGTGAATTTCATTGGTTGAAACTAGTTTTCTGACTGTTTGTGATTGCTGTTCGAACAAGCCTATTATTCCGAGGTAGGTAATTGACCTTTTCAATTTAGAAGCCTCTCTCTCTGGCGTCAGACTGTCAGACGCCAAAAGAGTATGAAAACAATGATTGGCAGCTATTGACAGTGGTTTGTTGACAAGACTTTTATAGGTGTGAGAGTGGAAACTATTATTTCCTCGGCTTTTTCAATGTTTTTTCCTAATAATGGTGATTGTGTGTACTGTGCCTTTTCGTGAAAATAATTCCTATTCACCGGCGGATGTGTCTTTCCATAAGTTTTTATCAAATCCTACATTTGTCAAAATTTGGATACACAAAATCGGAACGGATACTCGCAAAAGAAAGGGAAATTCACGACCCATCAAGTTTACAAAGAAATCCACGTGCAATTTTAGTTTGCGGAAGCTGTTTGCTTCCCACATTTTCTTTCCAATTTCAAATTTTACCATTCTATGTCGGTCATTGTCATTTTCCATTCACTGAACAAAGATACCTAACTCATCGGTGGAGTCACCGATTAGAATAAAAACCAGGGGATTGCTAAACACCCTATACACTTGACATTGACGAGCAAGTGAATATTGGCGGGAATCTGAATGTTTTCATACTTTATCGTCCATCTCTTTTAATTGAAAACGTCAATTGTCTGTTTTTTTTTATGGCGTTTGTTGAATATCGGGATCGTTATGCTGCTTTCCCATTTTCTTGATATTTTTTAGTCTGATGTGATGTTTTTGAAAAAAATTTGTATTTCTGTTGAAAGTTGCGACCTCCGTATTTCAGCTTTTTTTTAAAATTTCGTCGTGGACTGGTATTTTTCCATTTCAAAGATGTTTTCATGTGTTCATATCATATAGCTAATTATTAGTCTTCAATTTCTGGGGTAAACGACAGAGTATTCTCTTGAGAGCTCATAATTAGTGGTCTTTTTTCTCTTCTTCTCTTCAATGAGTTATTTTGTAGAGTCCTCCATTGCGTGACCACGCTTTCGTCTCGTAGTATTGGGTTCAATGTTAACTTATTTTCGTGTAACTGCTTCACACTCTCGACTTTCAAGAATCCGATATCATATTTTTATATGTAATGCGGTTCAAGTTGTCGTGTGATGGGTATATTTATTTTCATTCGGCAGAGTACTAGCTAATCAGCTACTGACCACATTGCGCGCACGAAGTGTTCTCAGATTTAGTATTATCTTTGGATTAAGTAAGTAATTAATTTTGTTCTCAAATTCTTTGATCAAACATTTTTCAATATTTACGACACTCAACTTCAAAGACCACATCACAATTAAGTTCTGGAAACCTTTTTCTCTTTTTTTTTTTCAGTCAGTATTCCTCACCTCCTGGATCTCTTTCATATATTTCCTATCCTGAGCTTTTTGTATCTAGTTCTTTCCTTCTTTTTCCTGGATATCGTCTCGCCATCTTTTCTGGTGTCTTCTAACACTTCTCTTGGGCGCCATACTATCAATCTTTTGGTCCATCTGTCGTCTTGTTATCGTGCTATATGACCAGCCCAACGCCATTCCATCTGTGTTGTTCTTCGCATCACATGCCACTCTTTTTCGTCGCTTGATTTTGTCATTTGGCACTCTAATCCCTAGAATGATCCTTTCCATTGCACGCTGTGTTACCTGCAGGATGTGTATAGATCTTCGGATCAAGGACATTGTTTCGAAGCCATAATATGTAAGAGCCGGTATATAGTTAAGTATGCATGAATCATAGACTTTTCTTCTGAGATTTATTGGTATATCGTCTGATCCGAGGATGAACCTGTGCTTACCAAAAGCCGCCCAACAGCGGGACTGTTCGAGAGATTTCGGCCGTTTGATTTTTTTTAACGAATTGTGTTTTATGCCCGAGATACCTAACCGGTGTGAAACTAGCAGCCGTATTACAGCAGCCAAAATGTGAAGTTAGCAGCCTGTTTTAGCAGCCATTTTTAAGACAACATGGATAATATCATAACTAAATTTTAAACTTTTGTTTCGAAAAATATAAATTTTTCTCCGAATGACAGTAAAAGCGGCCTTTTAATGATACTTGACAGGATCAAAAGTTGTATTTCTACTGCCTAGGCAGTAAAAGTGGACTTTTACTAGGCATTAAAAGTGACAGTGTCACAACGTTCCAGGTAATAATTTAACTCAATTTGGTATTTGAAATTGATAGTGACAATAACAATTGTCAAAATAATTTAATTATTTGGATAATAATAATGAATGAAATAGATATAAAAAAGATGTCCATATGTGAATTTAAACATTCAGAGAAAAAATTATATGTTTTACATGGCAGAAAAGCAGATTTAATGCCTTGGCTGGTTTCCTAGCCTCGGCTATGCCTCGGCTATGAAACACCAGCCGCGGCATTAAATCTTTTACTTTTCTGCCTAGTAAAACAAATAACTAATTTCTCCATTCGCCTGCGTAATTATAAGACGCAGAAGAATCTAAAAAAAAATGTAGGTCGTGAAAAATGGAGTTCCGCGAATAAACTTGGTAGTATCTTTGACGATGTCCTAAAGAACATCTATACCGAGTCTCATCTCCTTAGGCCCCGTCTAACATGGAGAAAACGGGACATAATGGAAAAATCGATAAAAAATCAAAAGTCACTTTCAAAAATGGAGTTCCGCGATTAAACTTGGTAGTATCATTGACGATATCCTAAAGAACTCCTATACCGAGTCTCATCTCCTTAGGCCCCGTCTAACATGGAGAAAACGGGACATAATGGAAAAATTGATAAAAAATCAAAAGTCACTTTCAAAAATGGAGTTCCACGATTAAACTTGGTAGTATCATTGACGATGTCCTTAAGAACATCTGTACCGAATTTCATCTCCTTAGGCCCCGTCTAACATGGAGAAAACGGGACATAATGGAAAAATCGATAAAAAATCAAAAGTTACTTTCAAAAATGGAGTTCCGCGATTAAACTTGGCATTATCATTGATGATGACCTAAAGAACATCTATACCGAGTCGCATCTCCTTAAGCCCCGTCTAACATGGAGAAAACGGCACATAATGGAAAAATAGATAAAAAATCAAAAGTCACTTTCAAAAATGGAGTTCCGCGATTAAACTTGGTAGTATCATTGACGATGTCCTAAAGAACTCCTATACCGAGTCTCATCTCCTTAGGCCCTGTCTAACATGAAGAAAACGGGACATAATGGAAAAATCGATAAAAAATCAAAAGTCACTTTCAAAAATGGAGTTCCGCGATTAAACTTGGTAGTATCATTGACGATGTCCTTAAGAACATCTATACCGAATTATTTCATCTCTTTAGACCCCGTCTAACATGGAGAAAACGGGACATAATGGAAAAATCGATAAAAAATCAAAAGTCACTTTCAAAAATGGAGTTCCGCGATTAAACTTGGTAGTATCATTGAAGATGTCCTAAAGAACATCTATACCGTGTCTCATCTCCTTAGGCCCCGTCTGACATGGAGAAAACGGGATATAATGATACTACCAAGTTTAATCGCGGAACACCATTTTTGAAAGTGACTTTTGATTTTTTATCGATTTTTCCATTATGTCCCGTTTTCTCCATGTAGAACGGGGCCTAAGGAGATGAGACTCGGTATAGATGTTCTTTAGGACATCATCAATGATACTACCAAGTTTAATCGCGGAACACCATTTTTGAAAGCGACTTTTGTTGATTTTTTATCGATTTTTCCATTATGTGCCGTTTTCTCCATGTTAGACGGGGCCTAAGGAAATGCGACTCGGTATAGATGTTCTTTAGGTCATCATCAATGATAATGCCAAGTTTAATCGCGGAACTCCATTTTTGAAAGTAACTTTTGATTTTTTATCGATTTTTCCATTATGTCCCGTTTTCTCCATGTTAGACGGGGCCTAAGGAGATGAGACTCGGTATAGATATTCTTAAGGACATCGCCAATGATACTACCAAGTTTAATCGCGGAACTCCATTTTTGAAAGTGACTTTTGATTTTTTATCGATTTTTCCATTATGTCCGTTTTCTCCATGTTAGACGAGGCCTAAGGAGATGCGACTCGGTATAGATGTTCTTTAGGTCATCATCAATGATAATGCCAAGTTTAATCACGGAACTCCATTTTTGAAAGTGACTTTCGATTTTTTATCGATTTTTTCCATTATGTCCCGTTTTCTCCATGTTAGACGGGGCCTAAGGAGATGAGACTCGGTATAGATATTCTTAAGGACATCGCCAATGATTCTACCAAGTTTAATCGCGGAACTCCATTTTTGAAAGTGACTTTTGATTTTTTATCGATTTTTCCATTATGTCCGTTTTCTCCATGTTAGGCGAGGCCTAAGGAGATGCGACTCGGTATAGATGTTCTTTAGGTCATCATCAATGATAATGCCAAGTTTAATCACGGAACTCCATTTTTGAAAGTGACTTTCGATTTTTTATCGATTTTTTCCATTATGTCCCGTTTTCTCCATGTTAGACGGGGCCTAAGGAGATGAGACTCGGTATAGATGTTCTTTAGGACATCGTCAATGATACTACCAAGTTTAATCGCGGAACTCCATTTTTCACAGCCTACATTTTTTTTTTTTTCGATTCTTCTGCGTCTTATAATAACGCAGTCAAATGGTGAAAAATTTATATTTTTCGAAACAAAAGTTTAAAATTTAGTTACGACATTATCCATGTTGTCGTAAAATGGCTGCTAAAACAGGCTGCTAACTTCACATTTTGGCTGCTGTAACTGGCTGCCAACTTCACACTTTGGCTGCTGTGAAGGCCGAAACCCACTAGCAACACGCCACGCCACCCCACGCCATGTGACACAGGTTCACGTGGGACAGTTTGTGTGCAAATGGACGGATGGCGTGGCGTGCCATGGCGTGGTATCGCGTATGGCAAGTGTGTACGCAGCACATATAAATAAATGGAAGAATATACGCATACATTTTCGTTACATGGCGCGGTGTGGCGAAGCATGACGTGGCGTGTTGCTAGTGAGTTTCGGCCTTAATGCGGCTGCTAGTTTCACACCGATAGATACCTATATGTAGTCAGTTACATTTTCTAGGGTATGCTTCTCTATGTTTATTTCTGTTGGCAAAGGGCTTATTATTTCAGTTTTACTCAAGTTCATCGGTAATCCTACTTGTAGGGATGCTCTATGGAGCTCTTCTAGCATCACGGAGGCTTATATTCTTTGCTGGGGCTAAAAAACAATATTCATTAGGATACACATACTTGTATACATGCAAGTCATGAGACCCAAACAAGGGCGTAGATACTTTACATTTCTGGGGGGGGAGGGGGTAAAGTTAGAGGGGGTGGTCCGGAGAGAAATTTCAAGCTCATTTACTTTTCCAGAACTTGACCTTTAATTAGTACTATTATTTAAGTACATACTTTTTTAAATTTTTTCATAATGCTAGTTTTAATCAGTTTTATAGTATTTATTCAATTTTGGCGGTGATGGGAATTTGAAATTAATTTAAAAAAATATAGAGATCCAGGGGGATTGTCGACTATTGTTTGTAATTGATTCTTCAGAGAAATTTTCTCTAACTTTCCTTGCTTAGGTACCTATATCGCTGACGATTTCGAAGTGAATACTTTCGTTCTCGATTTTCAATATGCACTTGCCATATTCGATCATTGATATAATTGTGGGTTTAATTTTTTTCTATGAGTCTGCCCACTCCGAAATATTATCTTTTATGTTGTTGAAAAAAAAAGATGAATTTTTCAATTTTGCGCTTTCTTTTTCTTTTTATTTCACTGATGGAACCCTTATCAATGTCGTTGTTTGTAGAATTTTCATGCAAACATGAAAAGTTGAATCATGCTGAATCCAGTCTTCTATTGGATAATTTGCATAAATTTCTGTGCACATAAGCTAAAGCGGCGTTTCTTGGCCAACGATTTTGCTCAATATGATTTCCTTCATTTATTTCGGACTTCGACTGATAAAGTCTAATAACTTTTTGGCCTCCACTTTGCCTTGATTTTCTAATTTAGATCTTCGTTCATTTTCTGACTAACCTTTGCTGGGTGTGAAAATTGATGCTATGGTACCTCTTTCATCTTATTATTATGATGACGTAGATAACTTTAAGTCAACCGTGGACGACACTGAATACCGACTGTGGCTTCTAATTGGTGTGGGCCCAGGCAATCCTTTACTTTATAATACGACTAAAATTGTACTTACATAGACAAATGCACTGCGATTTTTACTATTTATAGTAGTGGTTCTAGCTGAAATCTGAAATTAACTAACGTTAACCTTTCTCAATTGTACCAATTTATTGTTGAAATTTCATACAGTGCGCAAATACAAGAAACCAACCTTACCGCGTAGTACCTACTTTTATCCGAACTTACTTTGACCGGCATGTCCAGTTCAATTCCAGCTAATCCCATCTATCAAGACGTCTTCTAGTAAAGTTGCAAGATGGTTTCTCTCCGATATAAGATTGGGCTTTTCGACAGTTTGGTAGGTGCAGCTCAAACAATTTCAGATAGAAATTGAGAACGATCAACTAAGAAGAAAATCACTTCACATTGAAGTAATAATCATTGGTGTTGCATAAGGAGAGGTTCGAAGCTTATATATCGTGTAAGGTTGGACGCAAGGTTTGAAGAGGCAGTGGCTCGTGGCAATTTCAATAGAAGAAATACAAATTTAAATACAAAGGATTACTATTTTTTTTTTGTTTAAACAATAAAATTTCTATTGTCGCCTATAGACGAACATCAATAAAACTTGTTTTTAATTTATATTTTTAATTTTTTTGTCGTTGTTGAGCTTGGTATAATATCATGTAATATCAGTTATAGATTAGGAGATTTTTTTGCCTTCTAAACCTATTTTATAAAAATATTCTTGAAAATAGAGAACCTTCAACGCACATGACAAGGAAACTTGAAATTCCTACCGCCGTCAGCAGACTAGTTCAAACTGAGTAAGTCAAAGTCAATTATGAGGGTCATTTATTATTGAGGAAAATTTTTGCTGACAAAGTTCCAGCTTGGAATCCGGAAGTCCCTCGCCGGGCATACAAATAATAAACGTTCGGTTCTATCTAACTGTATTAATTAAAAAGTGCAGACGTGGATTGTAGCAACAAAATTGAACGAGTTGCTTTTTCATATCAAAAGCCAATTTACGTGGACGTCCCGACAAATGGTTTGTGCCAGCCATCACGGACGATGTGGGGTCGTGACCCTAGAATGCAATAAATTCACAGACGTCGATGATGGATAAATTTAGTTCCTGATGATTATTAAAATCTTACTTGAACAAATTTAAATGTTTCTTGAATGTCTGCTGTCTGCAAAAACATATTTGGCAGTGTGTTGCTGTTTAGGCTGGAAAAGACGCGAAATTCTATATTTATACGTGATGGGGAGGATCGAGTTTCATGTGAGCCGTATACACGATCTGATTTATGAGAATATTAATCTCGAGCTAACGTGACTTTTTGACTTTCAACTCGCTTCTTTGGTAGCTCCATTAGCTTGGAGCAGATTATTATTTATTGGGAGGTGGGAGCGATAATTTACATCTTGATTGGCCTTTTAGCAAACATTGTTGTTTGAACTGCAAATCAAAATATCATTCACATTATTTGAACAAATTTACACATATACCCTTATCTATGTACTAAACATGTTTTCCTTATTTGAAGTTTCCTTTTTCGAAAAAGTAATGAAGTTGTATCGCAGCAAGTAAAAATTAAATTGCACCTACTTACAACTTGTCAAACATACCTACAGACGTGAAGAATGAGTTCTCAATCGCTTTTCTATGCTCCGTATATTTAACAAGTTGTACAATAATATTTCTAATAGGACGAATATATTTTTGTTTCAATATATAAACTGCTGGACAATTGCTTTCGAGCATTTGGAACCAAAATATCGACCTCTGGTTTCCATATACAATTAGTTTCACAAAAAGTCAATTTGTCAGCCCGTGAAAACCAGAGGTCGATATTTGGTCTACTTGCTTGAAAGTTACGCCAAAAAATTTCCTTGTTCGAAAGCAATTGTCCGCAGTTAAGTTTGCCTATGGCAGCAGTAGTAGTAAGTACCGTCTTTTGATTTTACAATGGTTTTTTGTACGCTCTTGCGAAAAGTTGCTACTTTCCGCATGCTTTCAGAAAAATAACAATTATATCAATTTTCATATAGGTAGGTACCTACCTAATTTAAAATATTTCTTGTTTTATAATGTTGAAATGAAATGTTTCCCTGGATGTTTCCTATATTGTACCCACACGCGCAGAAAGTGTCTTTTTCCGCACGTGACTGTCGTTGGCCCAAACAACGCAACATTTTTTTTTTTGTGCGAAATTCATACAACTTCTAAGCATCTACCTGCGAGCTTAATAAACCAAGATTTTTGAGAATACCCGGTTTTTGTTTACTTAAAGAAGATGTAGACCTAGTATAGCCGCATTCAGCAAACTTGAAGTTTTTTCAAAATATTTTATACCTGTTTTCAAATATGTTCCACCAATAAGTGTATCAACTTATACCCAGTCTCCTATTTTTAAATTTCAAATGATTAATCCAAAACTGAATAACGCACCGGTAATAACAACCAATATACATATATATTCCTAAAACTTCCCACGTGTATATTTATAGACATAAATCCCGAACTGGGTGGGTGGACTTATGAATGGACTGTGAGTACAACAGTCTGATATAGTAAAACGTGGGGGGTACTTCTACTTAAAATTTTAATACAAAAGTAAAGGTTTTAAGATAAAGAGCCTTTTATACAGAAATGATTGAGCATATGTTTCAAATTTCATAATTTATTGAACCATCTTGCTATCTTTCTTGTTTAATGTTAAGTATGTGATTACTAATTTAAAGAAATAAGAAATATGTAAAGTTTGTTTCGCCAGGGTTTGTACTTGCCACCAGCATTTACCTTCCTTGTTTAACAAATAAAAATTGACTGAAATAAATCAATGACGTCCAAAAGGTTTGTCGGTTCTTAACCAAAAGTCATTCATTTTAATTTGTCAAAAAAATTGCATGTGTCATATGAATCAATCTACGACAACCCTTTTTTTTCAAGTTTCAAGATCAAGTATGAACCCTGGTGAAACGGACCTTACCTACGTAAATACTATTAAAAAACAACCAGTAGTTTTTATTCAGTTTATTATCCAGAAACTTATTCTGGAAACGGAAACAATAATTGATCCTGCAGGATCTACTTGTATGGACAAAAAGTCTATGTGGTTTCAATTATTATTATTATTAAGTACTCACTTGGCATACGTATACGTTAGGTATAAGTGATTGGACTATAGCACTATTATGACCACTCAAGCTACTTGGTTCCACGATTTATCTAGCTTGAAGATAATTGCGTGCATGCCGAAACGTATAAAAATTAAAAGGGCAGCATAAAATAGGTTCCTCCAACTCCGACTAAATTCCTAAATTCACTCCCACGCCACCTAAATCGGTTATCTTCGACCATTTGCAATATGCTTTTTCATACTACCGATGAATATCGTACATTGATTTAATAAATGAGGTATTGAGTAATTAAAATAGTTTATTCATTCAATGAACATGCGGTACCGTCAAACGGGGTGACTCTGGACTACGGGTTGACTTGGGACACTTGGGCGCGCGCTTCCATAAAAATTGGCAACAGGGGTGAGCAAGGTGGGAGGTCAACATAAATATTCTGGGGATTAGCATACACTTTGAGGTCTTTAATACACCTAATGCGGGCGGCACCGGGTGAGTCTTTACAGCGACAAAAAATTTGTTTTCAAAGTATAGAGAATCGGTGTTTTTTCAAACCGCTACAATTGTTGTCTGTAAATATATCAAGGTAAGTGATGACATGTATGTTTTATTTATTTTTTTGTCCGCTAATATGTTGTTAAAGATGTAATAAGGTCGTTTTTGCTCAGAAATTTTTATTTATTTTTTTGTGATAGAAAATCTGATTGAATGCACTTTTTAGGGTGACTCGGGACATGCCTCGTAAATATGTTAGGAGGCTTGGCGCAAGGCCATATCAAAATTACGACAAAAAAAGACTTGAAATGGCCGTTAGGGAAAGGTTAGCGAAACAAACAAGTTATAGAGAGTTAGAGGAACGGTATGGGGTATCCAGAAATACCATTAATCAGCATGTCATCAAACAAAATTTAAAAAAACCTGGGGGTCAATTGGCCTTAGCTGAAGCAGACGAAAAAAAAATAGTGAATTCTTTGTTGTGTGTTGCCGATTGGGGATTTCCCTTAGAACCAATGGATATACGGATTTTGGTAAAACAATACTATGACAGAATGGGTGTAAACATAAAAAGATTTACAAATAATATGCCAGGGCCGGACTGGATGAAATCATTTTTATTGCGCCACAAAAATAATTTGGCTTTAAGACTTTCCGAAAACATTAAACGAGCAAGGGCTGCAGTTGACAGGCAAGCAATAAATGTCTATTTTGATGAACTAAACTTATCTCTAGAAAACATTCCTCTTGCGAACATCGTGAACTATGATGAGACAAACTTCACGGACGATCCGGGCCGTCAGCGTGTCGTTATTCGCAGAAGCAACAAACATGCAGACCGTATTCTTGATTCCAGTAAAACATCAACATCAGTCATGTTTGCAATTAGTGGATCTGGTGTAATGTTGCCGCCATACGTGGTGTTCAAATCAGAACATCTCTATGAAAACTGGATAAGAAATGGACCACAGGGTTCTAGATATGGAAATACAAAAAGTGGATGGTTCGATTCAAATCAATTTGAACAGTGGTTTTTGACTATAGCATTAGGCTACTTCCGAAGACTTGAGGGGCCTAAGGTTGTAATAGGCGATAACCTGAGTAGCCACATCTCCCAAAATGTCATCATGGAATGTCAAAAAAATAATATCAGATTCGTTTTGCTACCTCCCAATAGCACCCACCTTACACAACCTCTGGATACAGCATTTTTTAAACCACTCAAGCAATCGTGGAGAAAAATTTTGTTAGAGTGGAAGAAAAAAAATAAAGGAGTACTCCCAAAACCTGAGTTTCCAGGCTTATTAAACAAAGCTTTGGATAATATTGGAGACAAGCTAGAAGACAACATAAAGGCTGGATTTCGTTGTTGTGGTCTTATTCCACTCGACAGGGATCAGGTCTTGAAACGTCTACCCCCAGAGCCTGTTCGAGAAGATGAGGGCCAACTAGCTTGGACCGAAACGCTCACAGACTTTTTAAAGAACCAGCGAACTCCAACAAACCCAGCAAAGAAAGGTAAAGGAAAGAAAATTCTAGTAACACCCGGTAGAAGTGTGACATGTGAAAGAAGTTCTGACTCCGATTCTGACAATAGTGAAATGGAGATGGAATTAAATAGAAGTGAATCTGATGATAATGGGAGCATACAAGACATAGAGTCTGAGGGAGAAGAAAGAAATCAAAATGAAGATGTGGAAAACCTGGAAGAAGAGCCAGAGGAAGTGACTGATTTGCACATTGAAGATTTTGCAATTGTAAAATTTACAGACGGAAAGTTTTCGAAAAATTTTGTGGGAAAAATTTTAGACAAATCTGGTGACCAAATAAGAATCACTTTTTTAAGAGAACATTCGAAAATAGAAAATGGCTTTGCTTTTCCAATAGTTCCCGATGAATCCACAGTAAACATTTCCCAGGTTTTGAAAATACTTCCAAGACCTGTGGAACTGCGAAGAGGTGCAGTTAAATTTCCATTCCAAATAAATTTGAAAAATTAGGTAGACCCATTATTGTTATCGAAAGAAATGACCTTTTTTTTTATAATTTCTTGTGTAGAAATTTTTTTATTTTGTTCAAAAATCAATAAAAATAATGTTTACTTTTTTAAAAATTTCTATTTTTGTCCCGTCTCACTCCAGAAACGCCTTACAATGGTTTCTAGTGCTAAATAAGTGCTTGTCCCTAGTCACCCCGAAAACGGGGTGAAACGGGACAATTTTCAAAATTTAAAAAAAAATATTTAAGATTTTCGAAAAAATATTATTTTTAGCATACGTGTTCCCAAAATATGTAGAAACATGTAGCCACCTTAAAATTGCCATTTACTAATTCTGGTCATGAAATATTCACAAAAAAGTGTCAAATCCGTCCTTAGTCACCCCGTTTGACGGTACATTGATTTAATGAACATCATAAATTCATTCAGATGAACAATATTCAATATTATTGACTAATGTAAGGTTCATTGTTTCATATAAAGATGTTTATTGAAACAATATACTTTGTGACATTGACCAATAAAACTATACCTATATTATTATTATGTATATTTTATATGCAGGAGTTTAATTAGGACAACGAATATTTAAATTGCGACAACGCATAAGTTAATTAGCGCAATGAAAAAATCATTTCAACAATGTATGAGGCTTATTGAAAATGAGAAAAATAATTTCGTGAAATCGATAAACGTGTTGATCGGTTAATCAAAAATGTTCCCGTCTTGGTTATCCCTGATAAGACTTGTCGATGCCTTCTTATACAGCCCACCTGTTTCCTTGATATTTTCGTGAATAATAAAGCTGCCACCTACGTGATTCAAGCTAGCAGCTTGGGTGCATTGTTCTTGTAGCAACTTTTCCTTTGCAGTGTCGGTAACCGTCCACGTCCTTCTAAATCTTTCACTGTTTACGCCTCTCCATCATAGAATTTCCCTGGTCGTATATCCGTGTCTGCATGTTGCGCTGTCTTTGAGTAGATGTGTGTTGCTTGCTTTTTCTATAAGATACCTTTGATATTTGACCAATTTTCTCCAATGAGATTTGCACCTTTGATAATGGAAAGCTACCTGTGAGGATGTTGTCTGTGTTCTGATCTTATATCATCGTCCCTGATGAGCAGCACAATACTGGGTTTACTACACTTTTCTGTGGGACCAATACAAGGGTAGGAAACCCAATATTCTACCCACACAACCCACAGTCCCAATTTTCTTGTAGGTATATACTTCAAGTTAAGCGTTTAAGCTCAAGAGATTCAAGAATAAGGTTATTGAGCAACAAAATTGCAAAAAATGGTACGATAACTTCACCAGCTTTTGGTTTATAAAATTATCTTACCAACCATCTGTAACTTAACTATATAAAATCACAAGTCCTTTTTATGCGGAGAAGTTCGATTTTATGCGAATTTTCAGAACGACGAGTGGCTTAGGTTTGCATCCAGAATGGCTTAATGAAACTGGAAGGCCCAAAATTACTTTAACAACTTCCAGTGGTAAAATACTAGTAAGTTTGACAGAAGCTGGACGAGAAGCATCATTTTCACCGGATTGTACACGACTATCGGAGTTGTGGCTTCAAGAAAAAATAATGCTTTAGAAACTAGAGCCGCAAATGTAAGATTACCACGTAGGATTTCCATTTTCATCAAATCAACCAATTGAAAAAACTCTTGTTTGGCTCAGAAAAATGCTGGAGAATGGTGAATAATAACAAATTATTTATCTTCCCATGCGCAGCTTTGCCATAAGAACCACATGCCCACATTACCATTCTAATCGGTGTTGGTGATATTACAAGCGGGCCACCCGTGATACTTTGTACCAGCAATAGTATTTGGAGTGGCGACATACTACACCTTTTCCAATTGTATTTCAGAAGCTGTCAAATGTATTTCAGAAAGTGTTAAATGTATTTCAGAATAGCCAAATGTATTTCAGAAAGCGTTAAATGTATTTCAGAATAGTCAAATGTATTTGAGAAAGCATTTAATGTATTTCAGAATAGTCAAATGTATTTGAGAAAGCGTTGAATGTATTTCAGAATAGTTAAATGTATTTCAGAAAGCGTAAAATGTATTTCAGAATAGCCAAGAGCATTTCATAAAGTGAAAATTCGGCGAAAATAATTCAGGAGGGAGGCCACAAAAAAAATTACCTACCTATTTCTGTGCAGTTCTTCCTACGTGAGCTCGACTGACCCAACAGGAGCTTAATAGTAGCATTTAACTATTCTGAAATTCATTTAACACTTTCTGAAATACATTTAACTATTCTGAAATACATTTAACGATTCTGAAATACATTTGACGCTTTCTGAAATACATTTAGCTATTCTGAAATACATTTGACGCTTTCTGAAATACATTTAACTATTCTGAAATACATTTGACGCTTTCTGAAATACATTTAACTATTCTAAAATACATTTGACGCTTTCTGAACTACATTTGACTATTCTGAAATACATTTGACACCTTCTGAAATACAATTGGAAAAGGTGTAGTATAGCTCGATTGACCTAATAATTCAAAATATTTAGAGTGAGGATAGTTTAGTTACTACTGAAACAAAGGATAACGCACGCCCTAACATGGGATTTTTGGGTTCTCTGGATTTTGCCAATTTTTTGGCGTATAGATAATTTAATTCTGAACAACCTTTAAATGGAACCAAATCTTGTATGTATTACGCTTTGTGAGATATAGGCGTTGGAAGATGGACTTCTTTTCCAAAGAATCTCTGTTACAATATTTTGAAAGCTGCGATAACCTATAAACATTTGTGTGACGTGAAATATGTTGACCTGTCAGTATAAGGGACTATTCACACACATAAGTTCCGTATCAGTGCCGTGTGTCAGTTCAGTATCAGTGGCAGTGAAAAATAAAATATCGTTGCCTACTCTCAAATGAACCTGTTAAGACAAGTCTGGCGCAGTGACGTTTTTTACCATCAGTGCTGCGTCAGCGTCAGTTCCGTGTTATTAATTAAAGTCGGCAACGATATTTTGTGTATTTCACTGACGAAAATCGATTGAAATTTGCGTTTGAATTTTTGAATATGGATGAAAAACTTCATTTCATTTCATTTCATTTCTTTATTAATGTTAATACATACATACAATGCTTACACACGTCAAACAAGTTACATTACAATACAGGTTAAAATACATATCAAAAGTTTTCTTTAAGAATTCTAATAACTAAATAATCCATAATTACTGATGGCATTTTGTTTACTAATTACAATCTACAACACTAAAATCAAAAGACAAAAACTCATTAAAATTGTAAAACACATTTTCAGTTAAAATTTTCTTCAGAATTTTTTTATAGAAATTATAGGGCAATTCCTTTATTTTACTTGGTAAGACATTGGAAAATTTGATTGCCCAAAAGCCTGGGCCGTCCTGACACCCTTTCAGACGCTAATATAGTGGCACTATGCCATCTTTATTTCTGGTATTGTAATGGTGAATATCAAAATGTTGTTGAAGCTTGCTTTGAGATTTTATAAAGAGCAAGTTTTCCAATATAGTATATAGGGATGGGAGTGTTAATATCCCGAGAGAGGAGAAGGCTTCCCTACAATCATCCCTATACTTCAGGCCCCCAATGGTTCTAATAGCTTTCCTCTGTAATGCAAACAATCTATGAACCCCGGAGGAGTGTCCTCATGCCAGAACTGCATAGTTCAAATGTGGCTGGAAAACACCAAATTAGGCCATTCTTACAACAGATAGTGAAACACAGGTTTCTGACCATGTAAAGGGTGCCTGCCAACTTTTTGGCCACACTGGCAGTGTTCTCATCCTATTGTAGCTTTTGGTCTAAAGTTACCCTCTGAAACTTGACCGCCGTCACTTTCTCACATCGACTTAGGTCCCTCTTAGAGAAAATGACTCTCCTTGTCTCATCCGTATTCAGCAGAAGCCTGTTTGATCCAAACCACAATCCAGCCGGATCCTGTGCGACCACAGATCCTGCATGCGCGTAGTGATGCCGCTTTGGGTCTCTCGTGAAGTCTCGACGAGACGAGACCAGACTCGGCGCGAGTCACGTGTAGTCTCGAGTCTCGAGATTACACTTAAAATTTTTCTTCCATAGCTTTATTATTGGACTATTCTGGGCTATTTGAATATGAAATCAGTAAATTAAATATCACGGTTACTCTTTACCGCGATTTTCCACTCATTGCTTTTTCACTGTGGCAGTTTGGACTTCCGTTATAATATAAAAATAAAAACCATAAATACAGGGTGTCCTAAAAATAGCGTAAAAACTCTCCACGTAGTAAGGGACCCTTTGAGAAACCCTAGAAAAATAATTAATTTAGAAAAAATCCTTCTCCAGCATTATTCTTGGTAATATGAAGAGGTAGGTGTGAAAATTCACCTTCGAATTCTTCAGGTAATTACATGGGTATTTAATTTAGTTCTCTGACATATTGTCTACGGAATATTTTCAGTGTTGCCAATTTTAATATATATTAAAATGCAAATAACTTTCTTAAGAATGCCACTAGATTTTTTAAAATATTTTTATGGGGTTCCTTGTAGGGTCCTCCACCACGTAGAGGAGAGTTTTCACGCTATTTTTTGGACTCCCTGTATAACTCGAGACCAGACGAGACCACTCGAGACGAGACGAGACTCTGGTACTCGAGACCGAGACTAAGTCACGGTCTCGTCTCGAGATGTCGAGACGAGACGAGACCAACCCTAAGTCTCGTCTCGCGGCATCACTACATGCGCGCCCTCCAGACTGTCGTCAGCCAAGGAGATCGACGTATCATCGGCAAAAAGAGTTCACACAGCAGTGGTAGTACTTGCTGATAGGTCATTGACATAAATTAGAAGCAAGATGGGACCCAAGATAGAGCCTTGTGGGACCCCTATGATAATTTTTCTTTCTGACGACGTCACACCATCATATCTCACACTTTGACACCTGTCGCTGAGATCTCAAAAGATCAAAAGATCTCAAAAGTTGGACATTAATGTTGTCGAAATGGTACGAATTGAGTTTATCTAGCATGATATTATGGTCAACACAGTTAAAGGCTTTACTCAGATCACAAAAAACAACCGCGCTGTATTGGTTATTATGGAAAGCCTCTATAATTTGCGATGTTAGATCTAGTATTGCCATGATTGTGCTCTTACCCTGTCGGAAACCGAACTGCTGGCCAGAAAAGAGTCCCCTGCTCTCGAAAAAAGACACCAGCGGTAGAGCCATACACTTTTAAAAAATCTTTGAAATGATGGGAAGTAGAGATATGGGCCTGTAGCTTCCAGGCGAATCTGAGTTTCTGTATTTAAAGATAGGGAAAACCACCGCTCTCTTTAAGATTCTTAGGAATAGACCATTCTTTATACAAAGATTTATTATTTTGGTAAGGGGTGAGACAATGATGTTCTTTGCAGACTTTATTAATTTTGTATAAACCCCGGCTTTTTTTGTCTTTTAAGCTATTTATTTACGACTGACATATAATGTAAGTATTATATTTGTGATTTTGGCAGTATAATGCCATATATTATTCCCGCAGGGATTAATGGTCATTATTCCCGCTTGCAGACCAATCACAAAATTTCTCAAATTTAAGTAGTACCATGGAAACAATATACCTGAACAAATTCAAAAGTGTCAGTGTCAAACGCGTAGTGTTTGTGTATTTGTATTGATATGAGATGGATGAACAAAGAGCGTTTTTGGAAAGAAAATTTCAAATAAATTAATTTGTCGTAAATAAAGTAGAGTATACTACTCGCAATAATGGCTATTATTCCCTCGGAATGTTACTCCCTCGCCGCTAACGCGGCTCAGTTCGTAAATATTCCTCGGGAATAATAGCTATCATTATTGACTTGTGGTATAATCTACTATTATAACGTCACGTACTTCATTAAATGACAGTTCAGAGAAGGAGAAAGCCTCTGGCAGTGACAGAGTTGAGGGCAAGTATGTATTGTAATTAGTGTTATCTACATTTGGTAGATCCTTGATTATGTTTTCCGCAATAGTAGAGAAAAAGTCGTTGAAGTTATCGGGAGATATGTTATTTTTTACAGAGTTGTTATTTGTTTTATTTTTTTGCTCATTGACTATATCCCACATTGTTTTTGATGAGTTGTTGGCATGTTTTATTAGATTATCATTAGCACGGATTTTTGCTTGCTTAATCTCAACTTTGTACAAGGATCTATATTTTTTGTATTGGTCAGTATTTACTAAACCGTGGTTTCTATCCATCTCCCTGAGGAGCCCTAGTGCTACCCTGATCTGACCTGACCAAATATGATCTCTCAGGAAAGCAGTCACGAAATGCTGTCTCTAAAATTTGCATAAATATGTTGAATTTCTCTTCCACCCTTACAATTTCAGATTCCACAAAGTCCCAGGTCTGAGCTTCCAACACATAAAATAAAAAATGACCCCTTTGTGTTAGTGATCTAAATACTTTCTTAATTTGCGAGAACCCGGAACTATTCGCCCCCTGTGATCGGATATGCCTACATCAACTACCTGTGCACAACTTACCCCCAGGCCCGAATCAACAAACACGTTATCAAGACAAGACTCCTTCCGAGTAGGTTTATAAATTGTCTGCACCAGCCCAAAGCCTCCCAGCAAATCACACAGGCGACCTCAAGCGGGTTCCCTGGTGTGAATGGCTTCCAATTCTTCCTTATTGAGCCAGTGCTCAGTTACACAGACAATACCGATGTTTTTGTCTATGATGTATGCTTCTATCTCATCAGTTTTCCTCCTCAGAGACCTTACGTTGATTTGAAGGACTTTCATTTCAACTGTAGAGGAAGAGGACGTTCTGTCGCCTGGTTTTGGAGCTCCAGATTCCGAAAATGGTTTATTGTTATGCCTTTTAGCCATAGTGCTGGGTCAAGATATTTGTCCACCTCATCCCGAGGAACGTAAAGCCTAAATGAGCTATAATAAATTGGGTTCTTGGTTGACATTTTTTCACTTCTGTATCCCACTTCAAGACGCTCTTCTCTTAGAAATTTCATAATATCCCCACCAGTTGCTTCACGTACTAAACCTGATAGAAACAGAGCAGATACTTCAGTTACTGTTTTTAGAGATAAAACATTTATATTTTGCCCCTTCATTGGTTCAGGTCTGCTTGATATGACTTATCACACAAAATATATTATTCTTTTGTTCTTGGGTATATGTGGACCATTGAGGTAATGTGGACCAATGAAACGAATAGTGGTTTTGATTTTTTACTAGGTTTCGAAAAATTTATTTTCTTCTTCAGGCTTCAAAACAAGGTCAGTATTAATAAAATTAACAACAATAGATTACAATTTTTGAATTCCATACACTGATGTCTATTGTATATCATTGTTAAACATATAACATTACACTTTCATTCAAATTTTGAATTTTTAAAAAATATAAATCAAAAATACGCTGAAGCGTTCGTTCTGTGTTTCGATCAAAAGTTTTTTGATATTAAAACAATTTTGAGACATTCTGAAATATTCAAAAAATATTGTTTCATCGTCCACTAATTCCTTATAGAGAGTAATAAATTTTCCCTCACTGCCTCGTTTCATCCAAGTTTTATGTACCTACCCATTTTCGTTTCTTTATTGGATTTTCTTCATCTTCCTGGTCTAAAGCTTTGACAATAATAGCCAATTTTTTGTTAGCAAAAAAAAAACATCTCTGAATTCTGATCTCGATTCTGATATTTCACTGAAAGCAAGGTACGGGCTACAGACGGATGTGTGTGAATTGACACCACTGATGAAGCACGGAGAGCACTGATACTGAACTGACGCGGCACTGATACGGAACTGATGTGTGTGAATAGTCCTTGAAGGTCCATCCAGTCCAAGTCTTTTTGCCTATGTCTCACAAACCCGAGCACAAACCCATACAAGATTTGGTTCTATTTTAAGGTTGTTCAGAATTAAATCCTCTACGATGCCAAAAAATTGGCAAAATCCAGAGAACCCAAATATCCCATGTTAGTGCGTGCGTTATCCTTTGTTTCAGTAGTAACTAAACTATCCTCACTCTAAATTTTTTTTAAACATTAGGTCAATCGAGCTTTAGGACAGATATGATAATTCACTGTAATATTTCAAGCAGATCCGTGTTTGAACTTGAAATAAAATTTTCAAACTCCTGTAAGCTTTACATCAATTATCAATAATTGATTATTGCTCTTTGCAACTTACGAATAGGTACAATACTTAGGAGCTATATTAGAAAACGGAGAAATTCTTGAAATTTTGCATAAAATAATATAGGCTCTTTTTGGAGCTCGTCAAATACAAATTTAATAATAAACAACGATACCTATTTACCAAAAACCGATACAATAATGCATTGATTGTTCCAAAAGTACTTGTTGACACTTATTATTAACTTAACTTGTAGAAAAAAAAAACCATTTAAAGTGACTGTGCGCTGCATATTTTATGTAAAATCAAACACAGGATGCCATTAACAAGACACCCGGGAGCTCCAAAACGGCCTTGTTTTCTTTTTTTGGCAGTTTTGATTGACACGCGACCGCACTTTTAATCGAGATTGAAGGCGCTTGCACGCTGAAGATTTTAATTTTAGATCTGATGATTGAACACAGATTTTCAAGCCCATACTTTATTCAATTAAGTATCTCCAGTGAAAAATGGTCAGTTTTTTTGCTACGGCATAAACGAAAAATTCCAACCCTTCCCGGTAAATTTGCCAGACAACGTCCAATGAAAATTGGAAAATTCGTCTAAAGGTGTACTCCGGAAAAACCGACGGTCGATCACTGCCAGCGCTGGTCTGGATTCTCTACACCACGTGAAAATTGCTTCAATTTCCCCCCTGATGATGGCCACGATGGAAAAATTTAATTCATCGCTGAAACAGAAAGGGGATGTTTTCTTTCTGATGATGGGGCATCCCCTGATGACGGATGCGGTCAATTAATTTTTACATAGAACGTCGGCAAAGTGAAACGATTTTTTGCCTGTTTTTTTTTTAATTCCCCTGGTTGTTCAAATTAAAAGTTCATGTGGAGATTTTCCCAATGGAATATAACCTGCCTATACGTTCAATCCTATAAAACAACAAATTAATGTTTAATGATAAGAGACTGCGTATAGGCTTTCAGAACTATCAAATAACGTCATTATGGTCATTTCATTTCTCATATACGTAAAATCGAAGTATATTAACGTTTTGCTTCATCGAAGGGACTTTTATTATTATTGGATTATAAATCGTCAGTTGCGTAGATAACTGCCTATAGGAATATTTTGATTTTATGAATAGTAATATTGGGATTCTTGGATGAAATATTTTACTTTTATAGCTCACCCCCATGAAAATTCGGTTGTGTATGTAAATTCAAGGACATTAAACTTCCTCTCAAAGCCAAATTTATTCCCCAGTGTACTTCTCAAAATTACTTTGAATTTGATAATGAATACTATCTAGGAAACGATGGGATTATAATTAGAGACAATCCACTTAGTCCCCTATTAAGTAGCCGAAATTTTCAGGAAATCTTTGGAGAATTTAATTAGTTCTAATACTTCTAATTGATTTCAAAAGACCATTATTCTTACCTCAAGCATAAATCTCATTTAAATTATTTCAACCATCCTGTTAAAACTAGCCACAGATTTAATCATAATCAATAAACTTCGAAACTCGGATTTATTATTGAACTTTCTTCCCTTGTGCCCTCAAATAATATACTATTGTTATTGGAATATGTTTTACCTGCACATATACTATTGTAATGTTGTATTATTTTTCTTGTATAAATTACGTACCTGATAGTAATTAGTTAATGTATATATCAGGATCAAACCTACATAATGTAAATTATTCTGATAAAGCTACAGTGTAGCAAAACAAAGTTACGAATTCTGCATTGGCTCAGCAGTGCGCAGAGCAATGTATCGAGCTTTACTCAAAATGAAAGTAGAAGCAAATGATATAAGCAATATGTAGGTACGTTAAATTGTACAATAAATGCCCAGATATTCTGATTAAGAATTTTATTGATGGTTTTATCCAGCAACCACTGTCTGTAGGATCAGGATCTGTGAAAAGGCAAAAAAATTCTCGTTCTATACTTTCAATAAACTAGTCGCAGAAAAAATTGACATGTCATTGGCAGTGCTAGAAATACTTCAGCGGAACTAACATTGCTTTAATCTGTGCAAAGTATGATGAGCTCACCTTTTCCACCCCAGAACAACACTCCAGATATCTTTATGATCTCAGGAACTTGGCTTAAAGACACAATAATCACTTCGCTAATTGATATCCGTAACTACATATCTTGAACAGATACACTGTAGTGGAAATACCCGTTCGTTAACTGCAGTAGCACTGACATTCTGGCCTTACTTCTGACCTCACCTGGGTTCTCTTTTGTGCTGGTGTGTGTCTACCACCCAACGGAATGCTCTATAGAAGATGATGCACTTTTCTTGACGAACACGATTAATAATCTTGCATGAGAATACGAAAACTTGGTAATTGTGGGCGATTTCAACTTTCCCAAAATGTCATGGCTAATTACAGATTTGGATGCATTACGGGATGGAGCTGCCATATTGGGTGAGACTCTTTCAATTGACTAGTGACTAAAGCCACTCGGTACAGGGAGGGTCAAAACCCCTCACTACTTGACCTTATATTAGTAAATAGCCGCTTTCGCCGAGTGTGATCCGATTAATCGGTTCGATCGGATTAGTAATCTCATCGTTCGAGTTCGTAAAATGATCTGAAGTCGAGTACTCGCATTCGGTAAGTGATCTTGTTGAATCGGTTATCTCACATGTTTGTGATCTCGTTAACCCTACTCTTGACCTGGGTAGAAAATTAATCTATCAGCTGTTTGATTTTTTTGGTTATGCGTTATGTTTATTTTGTATGTTTTGTTTCCGTTTCGTCAAGTTTTGTGTTTGAATTCTTGTGATTTTAGACCGTCAGCTAATGACAGATTATGCTGACCGATTTTCTTTCTTCGGGGATTTCAACCACTGAAAATTATGTCAGTGCTGAGCTCAAACCAAAAACCAAAGCCATAGGGTTTGCATGTACTGGAAGGGTTGTAATAAGGGTGCGATCTTGTGAAAGAATACTCGGTTGCCGATCGTTTCCTCGCCTATGACAATCGACGGAATCAAACTTGATATCGTTAAGGTTGGATTTCGTTGCGACGTCCAGCGTTCACGGTCCGCGGCGACGTCTGGCAGCGACGGCTAGCCGTTACGGTCACATACTTTGCTTAAAACGTCTGCATTGAAAGCATAGCACTGATTTGTGTATTTTGAAGTGAGTGATTAAAAAATGGATCCGGAAACAGATTCTTTTTGCTAGAAGATGAAGAACAATATGGAATTCTGAGTTTATTATTGTCTATGCGAGAAGAAACTGACGAATTATACGCATCTAGAAACCAAGAAGGATATTATAAAATTCTAATGGAAAACCATCTTGTTTTCATGGTCGTATTCACGCACTTGGTCTATCAACATTTCGTCATCACCATCAGAAAGGTTTTTGGACATTTTTATAATAAATTCAGCATTTATTATGTAGACGTTTGCAAAGTATGTGACCGTAACGGCTGGCCGTCGCTGCCGGACGTCGCCGCGGACCGTGAACGCTGGACGTCGCAACGAAATCCAACCTTTAGCCGGTCAGCTGCTGAAGTATATTTTACGGCCGCTACAAAAGGAAAGTAAATTTTCTATATGCCTAGCAGACGTCCGGTCGCTAAATTTTTATTTTTTGAGCTCAGCACTAACATAATTTTCAGTGGTTGAAATCCCCTAAGAGAGAAAATCGGTCAGCAAAATCTGTCACTAGCTGACGGTCTATTTGTTGTATTTGGGATGGCTTGCAGTAAAAAGTCAAAGGTGAAGACTTAACCTCAACCTCAAATCATTGAAGAAAAACAAACGCGGGTGCGGGTGATCGTCGATCCGAATCGTTCGGAAACGTTGAATAATCTATTCTGAAAATGAGCTAAACCGCGATCAGCTGATTAACCTACTCGATCCAGGATTTACATTTCTACTAAAACTCACACTCCAAGCACATTGGCTACTTTAGTCTGCAGGTGCTGAAACCTCCAAACAAAAAATCAAACGCAATAACTTTGCAGCAGTTAACGAACACCTTTCTGGGGTCGACTGGGAAGAACTTTTGGGTAATAACATATAGACATGGTCTGGGCAACTTTCCATAACACATTGGAAAAAACAGTAGAAACCAACCCAGAATTTATCATAAGAAGAACAAACAAGCTTATTACTGATTGTCAAATTCGAGACTGTAGGAGGAAAAAGGCACTTTGGAAAAAAATTCATTCAAACAAAAAATTCCACTGACCATAGAGAACACCGCAACTTTTCAAATACCCTAACACAGCAAATAAAGGAGGCAAAGTATGGTATATCTAAGCAGTTTTACAAGATTTGATAATTCCAAAAAGCTCACAAAAATACACGATCAAATTTAAACACTAAAGTGGGTATACCTGCTCTTGAAACTGCCAATGGAGATATTTATGCATATAACAGGGAAAAAGTCACATACTTGCCAATGAGTTTCCAAAGGTCTTCACGAATGAGGCACCCATTTCGACTACCCTTCAAATCCATACTGCCAGGGTAAGAAACCAAATCACTACAATCGACTTTATCCATCAAGACATCTCAAAAAAATTAAATTCTTGAAAACAACTAGCACCTGGACTTAATGGTGTGTCCATTCTGACTGATACTCAAAAGATGTACAGAAAGCCTTCTGCACCCCTAAGCAAAAATAATGAACATGTCCTTCCAGCAAACCAGACTTCTAACTGACTGGAAGAGGGCGTCAGTCGCACCCATCTATAAAAAAGTAACAAGTTAAACGCAGAGAACTACAGGCTCTTATGCATTATAGGCAAAATGATGGAGTCCTTAAAAGTAGACCATTTCAGAGACTTTGCAGCTGCAGAACAGCTGATTTCCACACCAATAAGTCATTGTCATTTTAAAACGCAGTACCTAGATGTCCATCTATCTTGATATTGCCAAGGCGTTCGACAGGGTGCCTGCACGGAGACTCGTCATGAAATTGGAGCATTTTGGGATGAGGGCAACTTGCTGGACTGGGTCAGGGATTATGTTTCAGACAGACAGTTCCAAGTCAGAGTTGTTGACTTTCTTTTCGAGCCACGCACCCAGTGCAAAGCGGAGTACCGCAGCGCTCAGTGCACCACTGCTCTTTGTGTTGTACACGCTGGATCTACTTATAAACTTCTCGTGCGCTAGTTATGGTGTTGACATAAAGATCTACAGTCCTGCCTCTGAGTCGGACGCTCTCCAAGAAGACCTTAATCTGATTTATGAGTGGACTGAGAACTAGCAACTTTCCCTAAATGTGGGCAAATATGTCGTATTGCACCTTGGAAAGAACAACCCACAAACAGATCGCTGCATCAATGGTATTGTGATGTCCAGTGTTCAGCAGCATAACGATCTTGGCATTCTGGTATCTAGTGATTTTTCCTGGTGTCCCCATATACCACGTATAATATAGGAGCTGGCAGGTTTTTCGGTAAACGATATCTATCAACATTTTTATTAATTAATCATGATTGTAAGTTAACTGGACATACCAAAACTGACCGTCTGCCGTTTCAGGGTGGCAGCTTTAAGGGTTAAATTTTAAAAAGGGATGAATTTTAATTTTGGTAAACGATATTTATCATGACCGAAACTTTCGAAAACGAACTAACAGTTTGAGGACTTATCAAAGTTACACAGGCAGACGATTTGTTTGACAGCATAACTTCGGCAGACGCCTGTTTTTTCTATTTAAAACATCTATCTTTTTTTTTTTTTTTTGCAAATCGATTCCTCTACTAACGTACTCTCAGAAAAAATATCGGCAGATGAAAAAGACGGCAGCATTGTTTTGGCAGGCGCTGGCATAGTGATCATATCACGCCTGCACCCCAGGCGGCCTGGTTTCCGTTCCATAATCGTGTCCGGTTAAGATGCACCCGTACTTGAGTCTCTTCATTTCTCTCTAGGTCCCGATGGTTGTGGCCGCAGAGGTCTTCTCCAAACCTGCGTATTCTTGCTGAAAAGGGAGTGTATCCTTACGCTTCCCATTGTAACACGGACGTTGATTATCGCTGCTTCCATCGCCGTCGGCTGGATAAGTTTACTTTCAATTAGGTCGGCATAAGATTTCCCAGACCAAATCCCCTTCCAGTTCACGCTTAATGTCGTTCTTCTTGAATTTTTTCCCTTTTACGTTTTTCTGACGGCATTATGAAACGTCTCCCCGCTTCCATACTTATTTTTCTTGGTTGCATGGGCGAGATCCAGATCGATAGACAGTGACCACTTGCGTGTCGATGACTAACCAATTGTCATTTTTGGTTGCGACAATTTCGGGTTTCAGGATTGCATTGTCCACTTTAATTTTCGGCTCTGCAGTACAACGTAGCCTTAAGTATTTAAATTTCTCCTCAGGTAGGCCGCCAAAGGCGTCGTGTCTTTTAATTCGAGGACCCAGGGATCTCGGGCATTGCTGGAGGGCGTGGTTCAATGTTTCTGGTCCTTGGTATCCAGCTTTGCACCAGCGGTCTAATTTTGGATCGTCTCTAGTTATTCTAGATAGAGTAGGCAGGGCATTAATTCTTGTTCTTATGCAGTTCAGGAGGTCCTCCCCAGATAAGAGCCGGGTCGGTTCTCTGATTCATCTGTGTGCCTGTGGTACCTGGCGGCTTCTCTCAGACCATGGCCGTCCACCATGCCACACAATTTAGTTTCCATATTCTGTGGATGTCTGCTGTGTACCTCAGGTTCAATTTATCGCATTTAAGCCACTTTTCCACTTTGTCCACTTCAGCTGCCAAAAAGTAGTTGGTTGTATAGTTGTAGTTGCCATCGAGCAACGGCAGCTGAAGGTTAGGCATTTCCTGACGCGTGATCTAATGAGTCAATCCGCTTTCAGAAGGTAGCTCACCATTACGTTGCCTAGTGCCAGTTTGTGGAAAAGTTTTGGAATATCATAAACTCCTAAAGCATGAAGTATCTGTTGTGGCTTAAGTGGGGCTGCGGATAGCGTATCAAGGAGTATGCTTATGTTTGCGCTTGGATAGTACTTAACACGTTCGGTTGGGCTCAAGTCAATACCGGGATACTTCCAGCTGTTCGCCCTGGTGAGGTAGGGCATGTACCTAATGCCCATTTTAAACTGTCTCTCTTTCACTATGGTGTATTTCTGCTTCGGCTGCCCTTTGATGCCAACCTGCACGACTCCAGATAATCTGTTGTGATATTAAGCACGTGTTGGAGTCCAGCCGAAGTAGATGTCATCAGAATAAGATCGTCTGCGAAGGCGAGGGCATAAATCTTGGAATAGTGACGATTGCAGCCCTGGTTTCTTTGCGGAGCTTTCTGAGTAACCTATCTATAATCGTGTTAAACAGCAAAGGGGATAGCTTGTTCCCTTGCTTGACACCTCTTTTAGGGTTGATAGGATCTGAAGTCCAGCCCTTGCCTCTAATATGGGTGGAAGAGTCGCAGTAGTACTGCCTTAGATACTCAACTGCAGGCTGCGGCAACCAGAAGACCAAAGGGTCCCGCAGATGGCCTCATGCGATACAGAGTCGAAGGCCTTACGCACGTTCAAAGAAACCATGTAACATGAAGTGTACTTTCTGTGTTGGTCCCTGGGAATTAGATCCAGGATTGAGTTGTCCGCGCATCCATCAGTAGGGATAAAAGCTCTTTGTCTTGGGTCTTACTTAATTGCTTTACTAAACCGACCCGCTAAGATGGAATGTAGCTGTCTTGCTATGACCGATGCTGTGGTCTCAAGTCCCCAGGCTCGAGATGATGTTCAGAATTATCACTTTAACCAGAGAATGATGTTCAGAATTATCACTTTAATTGGGATTGGGATGGCGTTCAGCTGCCTTGGGGTGATTCCATCTGGCCCAGGGGCCTTTCGTATTGGAATTTTAGCTTTATCAATTTCTTATGGGGTGATCGGCGCCCATACGTTCTTTACATCATGCTGTATTTATACCTCATCCGGGGGTGCTACGTTGGTTCTTGACTCCATTATGTTCCACCAGAAGGGTCCATTGTCTCCTTCCCTGGCATCCTCGCCTCGCTTAGAGCGTCTAAAATCGATTTAACGCATCTAGATTGATGCTTTCGCCAGTTAATTTGGGTGTTTGCATATTCAATCCGCCTCCTTTTCCTCTTTGAGAGGTTTGGATATTGTGGTTAAATGGTTATAAATCCGTTTTATTCGGTCTATAGGATCTAACTTAGAACATTTTGCTTAGCAGTACAGTAATGTCCATCAGCGTTTGTTCTCTACCTCTGCCCAGGCCCTGTTCTATTATGCCTATAGTTCGTGGCTGTAGTGAAAGTTGCTTGCTGGACCCGGATCCCGGACCCACAATCCGATAGTATCGTCCATATAAATTACATAGACGATACTATCGAATCGCGGGTTCGGGATCCAGTCCCTGAAACATCCCTATGTAGATTTTCTTGAATATCCCGAAAAATACTAATCCGACTTCGACGTTTTTGGGGTCCTTTTGTAGGTATCAAACTCCAAAAATGTCAAAATCGGATTAGTATTTTTCGAGATATTCAAGAAAATCTACTTAGGGATATTTTCTCGGATATTTTCCATGCATAGCATAGCAGGACCTACATACTTTGATGAGCTATATCTGCTATCACAGACATACGATCCTCTTTACATTTCAAATTTTTTTTTGCAAAGATGATTTGGTTGGAATTTACGGGGGCCTATTTTCAATGTTAATTGTGCCTCCTTCTTTGGCAGGCGTCTGCCGAGTGCCGAAGTTATGCTGTCAAACAAATCATCTGCCTGTGTAACTTTGATAAGTCCTCAAATTCTACACAGGTTGACTGCCGACCATATTTTGAGTCATTCTCGGACGCCGTTAAATTTTATTCGTTTTGTTTGGTATCCATGTTTAGCGACACAAAAAATAAAAAACGCGTTCTCAACTAAAACACGTGCTGGACAAATGTATTTAGAAAGACGCCGGAGCGGCTGCGACATTCTCTCGCCAACGCCTACTGAATATTAGGCTTACAAATTAAGCAGACACAAACTCCGATCGAAGTAGTTGGCGTCGCCGATTTATGCTAGTACACTCCGATCCGATCGGAGTAGTCGGCAGTCAATTAATTCGTTTCCGAAAATTTCGGTCATGATAAATATAATAATAATAATAATAATAATAATAATAATAATAATAAGACGTTTATTAACTCAAAAAGTAAATACAAATAACATTTTACATCAGCTTACTTACACGACTAGATGAGTTAAACGGCCCATATTTCAGCCTATTTTGCGAGGTCACGCATGATCTCACAAATGCTGTTGAGGCCTCAAATATAATAGCAACAAATTAAAGCTGCCACCCTGAAACGGCAGACGGTCAGTTTTGATATGTCCAGGTAACTTACAATCATGATTTATTGATAAAAATTTCGATAAATATCGTTCACCTGCCAGCTCCTATACTAATATTTGCAGTCGACCGAACAGAAAACTATTTCTGTTAAATTCCCCAACATACCCCAGGAAGAATTTACCAAACTGTTTATTGTCTACTGCAGACCCATACCTTAATATGCAGGTCAGGTGTGGAACGTGGAACCCTGATTTGATACGAGATAAGAGCAACCTGGAAGCTGTGCAGAGAAAATCCACGCGGTTACAACTTGGCAGGGAAAGACCATCCTATCAAGAAAGACTGACACAAGGACGAATTATACTTAGGTTCCGATAGAAGAGCCAGAGGAGATCTAATTTTTACTTATCGAGCTCTTTATAACCAAATATCCTCTATTGAGCATATTTACACCCTCAATACCGACCAATATTTAAGAGGCCACAACCTAAAACTTAAAAAGGAAAACTATAGCGCGTCAGTGTTCAGAAACAAGCTTGATAGACGGACTTTACTTCAACTGTGCAATCATTCGTGCGACGGCTTGATCATAGTTACGATGCCTGTGCTTTTTCAGATCAAATCCAAGTGATTCCCTTTTTTTAGATTACAACACTTCAAGGATTGTAATGAGCATATTCAATTCAAATGCTTGTTACAGGGTATATGTTACGTTACAATCTAAAAATATGCCAGAAATGCAAACTCAGTTCACGGTAGATCCAATGTTATAAAGGCTTCTAAAATCACTCGACATATTGTAATTAATATATTTAACAAATCGACATCGAAACTATCAATCACTTTTGTGTTATTGAACCGAAAAGCCTCATTCCCTCAATTTAGTTTGAGTCACAACGTGCAAACCTTCTGTTTCGCTCCCTATAAACACAATAATAAATTATCTTGGACAGCAAAAAGCACATTTAAATGACAATTTACGTTCATCAACTAAAATGTTCGGCCATTTGTTTAGGATTTGCTATTTTGTTCAATACAATACCGGAGAGGGTCGTAATCAATAACAATTCGCGCTTTCCGGTTGGAAGCAACAATTAGCTGTGGCAAACGCATAAATCTGAATTTTGGCTGATAAAATCTATCGGGTTTATTAGGATATACTTTTTTTTTTTAATGTAAAACATCTCCATTCGCATGTAATATAGAGGAAATGCTTCACGGTGACCCATTTTTCTGCAAACCACAATGCCATCATCAGGAAAATAGAGCAGTCGACAACAATTCTCCTCTCTCTAGGACCTCACTCCAGTTGGCACGTAATTGGAAATTTCTCGGAAAATTATTTTGCCTGGTTCAAAAGTCCTTGGAAAGGACCCCATTTATTGTGCCGCGGGACTCTGTGACTGACTGTTGAACGCTTGTTAAGTTATTTAGGTTAGAGGCAAATTGAAATAATTATCGCCATTATTTTGAGAGAGAATTTGGCTCTAAGAAAAGACAAACTAACAGAATGGAAAAAAGCATTTTTTGCCACATTGTTTTCATTTTTGATAAATTCATCAATAATTAGAACAATAAACAAAGGCAAATTAATTAATTGGTTGTCAATGTGCTTTATAAATATACCAATATGTATGTCATATTTATACGTTTTCTTGAAGCGTAACAATAAAAAGAAAACTTACTGGCGCCTGTAGCATTAAATATAAATAAATGCCGGCCGAAGTCGATTAAAATCATTGGCGTAGGATTTCAGAGTATACTGTAGAAAATGTATGGAAAATTTTTCCAACGTAAAATACCTAAAAATATTCCAAATGTCTGAGATTTTTTTCGTTAAAAAAACTCTCAAAGAGGCCTCACTCTCCCACGAAAAATCTACGAATTTTGAATTTTTGCATGCCAACATTTCATTTGGCTGTGTTGAGCTAATCGCCTGATGGATCATATTTTCAAAGTATAGCTTATATAAAGTTTAATCTCAATGTTCCTGAAACTTAAGTACAATTTACCTCAAATCCCTTTTCTATAAACACTGAAAATTTCAGTTAGGTGCTCCGTTAGTTGAGTAAATAACTCTGGGAAACTCACACCTTTCCTTTCGGGCGTTTCATATTTTCCATATAATAACCAGTCTGGCTGTAAATATTAACAGAAAACTGGAATTGTAATTCGAAATTTCGAAAGATACAAATTTTAGTTGACTCTATCAAACGACTTACCTACTTGAAGTATCAACATTCTCAGTAAAACAAAATACCTAATCTTAATTACAAAAGATAAAAAATCATGAGTTTAGTTGAAGACTTAACTCAGAACAGCAATTGAAAAGTCTTCACAACATGGGAAAAATAAAAATAAAAATGTACAGTGTGGTCATTTTATATTGGTAACATTTTAAACTGTCATCATTTCTTTATTTCTAAAGTTATTTAAATAAATAAAAAAACATACAGTAGGGTTATTTTCTAAGTTTTAGATAGAATGGACGAAGAACAAAAATATATTTTGACAGTTAAGCATACAAATAGCATTTTTTTAAATGGAACACCCAGTGAATTTTAAGTTTGTTTAAAAACATGTTTCATTCAGATTGCAATATATACAATACAATACAATTGAATGCAATTTACTTTCATATTTACATGCAGAAATGTTTTATTTATTTTAATTGAAAATATTGATCACCTACCTAGGTACCTTTGTAGGTAATCTGTGTAGGTCTTATCGAATGTAATACCACAAGAGGTTTCAGGATTACCGGATAATACTTTTACCTGTCACGAAACGCGTTACGCAGCAACACCACGACTACAAAGGAGGAGTGGTGTTGCTGGTAACGCGTTGAGTGTCAGGTAAAAGTATTAGGTAATCCTGAAACATCGAGTGATATTCAAAAGGTTATACAACGAACTAAACTTTAATGCTTTAAAATTTAAAAAAATGTCTATAATAGAATTTGCTATAAATGCCACCAAGCGCGATAATCCAAAAAGGCTTATCACTTATTAAGCCTCTCGTGTCTTATAGGAATAATGTACAGTGAGTTGTATAACCTGTGTAAGTCTCACCTTCCACCACCATCAAGCAGAGGATCTGGACTTTGAGACTCTCTGTTAGAGTCGTTGTATGGTCGTCATTAAGGTGCGCACCAGGAATGAGCGGATCGTATGTACCATTATTTTTCAGATCATCATGTATATTCATCAATAGACTGGTAAATTGCTTCGAAGTATTAATTTTTTTTTTTTCAGCCAGGAGTTTAGACAAATTCTTTTCTCATCCAATTTGTTATGTGAACCGGTCTGCAGACATTTCTTGCCAAGGTATTTTGACCAAGGTTGTCTTTTCTTGACCATAACTGTTTTGTGCTCAGATGCTATCACATTTTGTGCATTTTTATCAATTAGTCTTAGAGTAGTTATTGCTCTTGAAACACAGCGTGTTGCATTTTTCTCTACAGAGTCGAAATCAATAACAATAGAGTTGAGGACTTGTTTATTTTGAAGAATTGTCCTTGAACGATTTGATCCCTGAGTACACGCCAACATCTTGACATACTGGTATTCAATGCACTGTAAACAAAAGAATCAAAATTTTCAGCAAGGCAAAAAAAAAATATGTATATTTGTTTAAATTTTCAAAGAGCCTAGTATTAATGCTTCTTATAACTTAATTTTTTCGCTTCTGTCGTAAGGCGGGAATTTTGTTCGCATTCCTGCAACCTGATAATAAATAACTGAATTCTAAACTTGTGCCTCAATAAAATTAAAGCCAGTGTTCCTACGACCGAAAACTTCATTTCACATTACATAAGGCCAGAAGGGCACTAGCAGCAGGCAGCAGGATTTCGCGAAGCGTTTTATATTTTACGGTCGGTCGTCGGCTAACTTTGTGAATTATCGGCTGGATTCGTCACAGTCTGCAACTTATTTCCGTTGCGAAAGTTTTCAGACAATGCTGCTGTATTGAAATATGCATCGGGTCGACACTTTTAGAATTTTAAAACATTCAGCAGTTTTAAAAAGTGTTTCTTTATTACAGATGAATAGATTGAGTGATGCCACCGATGCGCAGGATGGTGGGGAATCGGATCCCGAAGATCCAGAACAGCTACTCAATGAACTTCTAGGAGAGCTGGACAGTTTTACAGGGGTAAGTCGAAACAACAATATTTCAAGGTCTATTTACTTCCAAGGTGGCTAGGACATAAATATTGGCTCTGAGTGATCATCAAGTGAAGAGAATGCGAGCTTCCCAATCTTATTGATGGTTTAAATAAAAATTAGTAGAAGAGTAGAGGAAGCAGGTAGTTTATACAAAGTTAAAATCTGCTAAATTTAGTGGCGTTAAGTTACCATTGTGGGGAGGAAATTTGGTTCAAAAAGTGCTCCATCCGATACAAAAATCGATGAGGCTGAGCTTTTCCATTCAGGAGGTGATAAAATATAAAGGATCGAGTTGCGCTTTCTTTGGCCACTCTTGTTTTTTTGTTGTATTAGAAAATAAATATGCACGTCCGACTTTCCCTACTTCATTCCTTCCTCACTTTCTTTGAGGTTATGTTACAAAAGTAAACATGGATTTATTAAATAATCAAAAATCTTGTAAGTTCTGCAAAAAAAAAGTGGCTTCGCCGTTGGAGTGCGATATATGCAAGACCAGTTTCCACCCCAGTTGTGGGCAGCAGGCGGGAGTGGCAAATAGTAGTAATAAAGTATTTTGCTGTGAAAACGGGTCAAGAAATGAGGTTAAGTCCAAAAAGACTAACAAAAAGAGTGAAGTAGAAGATATTCAACCACTAGAAATGGATGAGGAGAAACTGAGAAGCATAATAAGAGAGTCTTTTCTAAAGTTCCTTGGCCCGGTAGAGAAAAAAATGGATCAAAAATTTAATGAACTGGAAAAAGCCGTGCAATTCATGTCCGACTCTTTTGAGGAACAAAAGCAGAAATTTGAGGGCATAATAACCGAAGTAAGGACACTCAGAAAGGAAAATGAATCTATGAAGAATAGAATGCAGATACTAGAGGCCAAATTTGATGAGTTCGAGGTTAAGGAAAGAGAAAATAATATTGTAGTGGATGGAGTGCCAAAACAATCGGATCTGGACTTATGTAAAACTGTAAAGAAAATAGCACAGGGCTTAGGAATGAATTTTGAAGCCAATGATATGGTGGAAAGCTTTAGAATTGGCAGAAGGGATAATGGGCCTATCCTGATTAGATTTAAAAATGTACAAACAAAAAAGGAAATTCTCAAAAGAATTAGGCAACAGAAAGGCACAACCGTAATAAAATGTGGACTGGAAGGTCCAGACAATAAAATCTACTTGAATGAGGACCTACCGATAAACAAACGAAATATCTTTAAGAAAGTGAGGGATATTAAACGAGAAAAAGGGTACCGAGCAGCCTTCTGTATGAACGGTACTATATATCTAAAAAAAACTGATCAGGATGATCCAATAAAAATTAGAATGGAGAGTGATCTAAGCGAGATATAATCTTGTTTGAATAGAGCTTGTGAAACAGATCTGAAGTGCATTTCAGAATATAAAATTCACGGACTTCAACAGCATCTTGGACGATTACAAGCAATATGAGACAATTGTGTGTGATAATTTGCAGGGAGTTACTTATTTTAATAATGCCGAACAGGATATTAATATTATTCATGTAAATGTTCGCAGTTTATATAAAAATTTCGACCATTTTTTGGTTTTTTTGGAGTCATTGGGTAAAAATTTTGATGTTGTAGTGATGTCAGAAACCCACTATATTTACAACCAAAGTGACTTTAATATTCCTTATTTTAACATTGCTTTTAATGAAAGTTCCTTAAATAAATGTGATGGCTGTGCAATCTATGTCAAGCAAGTCTACCATATGGATACTGAAATTTTGACTGAAGGTAACCTAAAACTCATTAAGATAAACATGCAGAAGGGCAATCAAATTGTAAATGTTTTAGCTACATATAGATGTTTTGCAATAACCAAAGAGAATTTTATAGATAGTTTACATGGTATTTTGCAAAGAATAACATATGAGCAACAACATGTATATATTTTCACAGGTGATATTAACATTGATCTCTTAGATAGGGAAGGGTGTGCGACAAATGATTATTTAACAATGATGGTAAGCCATGGGTATGTGAGCATGATAAACAGGCCGACAAGAAAGGCTGAAGACTCGAGATCTTGTCTAGATCATTTTTTTGTAAAAGTTAAAAATTGGAATGTACAGGGCATGAATGCACTAATATTGGAGAGTGATTTTACTGACCATGATCCAATCTTGCTCAATATCAGATTAGACAAGTATTCAGAAGATAGGAATAATAATAGATTTTTCAAAATAGTGAATCATGATAAATTAAAAATTTTAATGAATGGAGCAACATGGGATGATGTGTTGAGCGCCTTGGATGCGAATCAATGTACAAATATTTTCGTAAAAAGAGTGAATGAGATGATTGAAAGTGTAACCAGAACTGTCAGGGTAACTAATAGTAAAAAAAAATTGAAACCTTGGATAACTGGTGGTTTACTGGTATCTATTAGAAATAGGGATCGTTTGAGAAAAGAAGTTGCAAAAAGCAATAACAATACTGCAATTTTAAACATGTATAGAGCTTATAGAGATAAGCTATCAAAACTAATTAAGAAAGCTAAGTATACACATTATAAAACATTGACAGAAAAAAACTCAGGTGATCCAAAGAAAGTATGGAAAATTATAAAAGAAGCCACAAACGACCAGGTTTCCAGGTTGGAAATAAAGAGCATTAACTGCAATGGGAATGTAATAACAAATGGAAACCAAATTGCCAATGAATTTAATGGGTATTTCACAAATATCGGAAAAAAATTGGCTGACAAAATTCTGGCGGGGAAAGGAAGGAGGGTGAGGGAGGAAGAACATAGGGCAGTGGGTTCTTTTCTACTCGATCCAGTTTCGGAACTAGAATTAGTGAGCCAAATACAGAGTTTAAAAAATGGGGTTAAAGGGGGGGGAGGATGGCATTTGTTCGAATATATTTAAAGAGTACAAGGACAATTTGGTGATTCCACTGATGCATATTATCAATGTTATTTTTATGTCGGGAGTTTTCCCTGAGGTTTTGAAAAGTGCAATAGTTATTCCTTTGCATAAGCAAGGAGACAGAAAAGCAATGAATAACTATAGGCCAATTACATTAACAAGTACCGTCAGCAAGATCATTGAAAAATGCTTCAGAAATAAACTATTGTTTTTTCTTGAGAAGAATAATTTGTTGCACAAAAATCAATTTGCCTTCAGGGAGAACTCGAGCACGGAGAATGCATTATGTGGACTTACAGAAACAATATTGAAACATTTGGATCAGGGTAAAAGGGTTATAGGGGTATTTTTGGATTTGCGGAAGGCGTTTGATACTGTGGCGCATCAAATTTTACTTGAAAGGCTGGAAAAAATGGGGGTAAGAGGGATCCCTAATGATCTAATTAGATCATATCTACAAAGGCATCAAAGTACGCAAGTTCTAGGAGAGGAAAGCGGGAAGCTGAAGGTGGAATTTGATGTGCCACAGGGAACAGTGCTCTCTACGCTGCTGTTTAATGTTTATATAAATGGGATATTATCTATTGCCAGTGAAAGTGGGGAAGTTTTTTGCTTTGCTGACGATGCAGGGGTAGTTGTCAGTGGAGATGGTTGGGATAGAGTTAGAGAGAAAGCTGAACTTGTGCTGTCAAAAATAAAAGAATGGTTGGACTATGGCTTGCTATCGTTGAATGTGGAGAAAACTAAATTTGTGACTTTCTCTCTTTCCGTGCGTTCATTGCCGGATTTCCAAAGTATCAAACTTCATGATACTGGATGTGATTTAACTGGCCAATGTAATTGTAATATGTTTATTGAAAGGAAGAGAAGTATTAAATATCTAGGAATATACATTGATGAAAATTTTAATTGGAAAGATCACATCAACTATGTAACAGGCAAAATCAGAAAAATAATTTATAAATTTTATGAATTGAGAAATATTTCAAATTTGAAAACACTTAAGTCAGTTTATTTTGCATTGGTGGAGTCAATAATTACCTATGGACTGGTGGTCTGGGGTGGCGCAGGATCAACAATTATGAAAAAACTTGAAATTGCACAAAAATGGATAATTAAGATCATGCTGTTTAAAAAGAAAAGGTATTCAACAGAATTAACTTATAGGGAAAGTGGAATCTTAAGCCCAAATCAACTTCACATAAAATCCTTAGTCAGATTTATGATAAAAATGCCAAACTATAGAGAAGAAATATCTCATAATTTGGGAACTAGAAGTGCAGCTAAGAATAATTTGGTGCTGCAAAACCCCAGGCATAATGTATGTCAGAATCATATCTATTATGTGGGTCCAAAGATATATAATAGTCTACCAATGCGGCTGAGAGCAAGACCATATAATAGGATTAAAAAGGAAATTAGGGACTGGATTCTGGAGAGTAATATTAGTATTAATTTTGTTGTTTGAAAAAGGGATAGATCAAAAATGATAGGATTTATTCTTTTGTTTTGAATGGTATATGAGTATATATATATATACTTTTTTTTTTTTGCGGATTGTAGAGTATAGACTTTTGCAATCGATTTTACATGATTATTTGATATACAATTGAATATGTACATATACCTTGAATATATTGTAGTATTAATGTAAGGGGTGCACACACAGTATTTTGAATACCATTGTGCACCTGAGACATTGGCAATTAGTATTAGTATTGAATTATTGATTAGTATGTATGTAGTGATAAAAAAGAAAGGAAAGAATATAAATGTATTTTTTTTTTTTGCTAATGAATAAATAAACTTTATTTTAAGTTGCCAATTTTTTCGTCTCTTTTTTTGTTCTGCCTTCATGACCAAAATCTTGCGCATCATATGTTTGTTAATTTTCCGTTATTTCTCGCTCTTCTAAAGCTGATCTATAATGTTATATTTTTCTATCCTCAACCGGAATTCCACTGCAATATCAAGCTCTATTCCCCAAAGGCTGTAGAATATGAAGAAGAGGTTGATAGACAAACTCAGCAATGGTTGTTTTCACATTTTCTTTATATATCTATATAAACAATCATACTTGTCAGGTGCCTGTTCATTCTGCTTCATATACCACCACCTAATGATCTTCAGGAGGCTACACCACTTTTATTCACCTGAGTGGGTAGATTAGAGACAATTTTGCTAGATACTACCTTATCATAAAGCAGTTTTCTATTTATACACTTTTCAGCCTATTTTTGTATTTTTAAAGTCTAGAGGCTTGTTTGTATCTATGTTGGTGCTGCGTTGCTGGTTTTATTGGATTTGCCATTATTCTTCTTTAACATTTTCTTGTTCCTCCCTTGTTGGCTCTTTCGATTGTATTCTTGATGTGCGCAGTCAAAGATAGGAATATCTAGGGTTTTTAATAAGTATTCCACAGAATCCCGGCGGTACTCATAACGATGTCCTCCACTGCGCAGAGCAACTCTTTTATTTTCTAGATTTCCACTGTCACTTTGCATCTCTTCTGCAGCTCAAAAAATATGTATTTTTCTGTACTTCTTTAGGCACTTGATGCTGACGTTCCCCTTGGTGTAGCTATATTGGTCGCCATGATTCTCTATTCTTTTTTCTTAGATCTCAGTTTGCATCATCATCATCATCATGATCAGTTGAATTCGTTCACTGTTTTATGTAAGCCCCACGTAATAATTAATGATTTTCACCTTTCTCTGTTTTGCGCTGATCTCATCCAGTTGGTATGTATACGATCAAGATCACCTGACCATTAAGTATGCCGTCTTAGTGTCCTGTACGACTAGCACCCGTTACAAAACTACGTCTCCTGATAACTTTGTTTGAAACTTATTCTTTCAGAGATAGAGGGAACATTTAATTCTCCATAGCACTTTGCATGACGCTGCTGTGTATTCTGTAATGACGGTTTTACACCAAACCGACTAGTTGAGTTGCTGTTTTGTTGCTGTTTAAAAAAAAAACAAAAACTCAACTGTTTTGTTTTTACCGATAAAACTGTTCACACTTAATAAATATTATAAAATAATGAACACCCATCTACTTTCTGAATTGAACTAAACAAAACTGCAACCGTTTCTCTGATGTAAAACGACAGAAAGTAAAAACTCGACAACCACTAATTTTTGGATGTTTAGTGTAAACAGTTTTATCGTTAAAAACAGATGAATTTTTGTTTTCCAAAATAAAAAATACAAAACAGCAACTCAACTAGTCGGTTTGGTGTAAAACCACCATAAGAATTATGGTTCGGCTCCGTAAGTTCAATTCTTCTTGATAACTCGCAGATTGGGTTGTCTCATGCCCTTGATACTTAAGTGGTTACTAGCGGGAAGTCGATCTACGATCGGGTTATGGTCTCATTCATAAATATTGAAATGAAACGAAGAACGGCGCCAGTATTAACTTCGTGACTGTTTTTTTAATATAAAAATTTACAATAATGACAAAATTAAAATTATTGTCAAACTATGACAACATAACAACTGAATAATCTTCACAAACAGAAAAGCCCACTACTTTTCTTTTATGATGACCACCAAATTTACCAACTGTCGTTATCAAATTGTTGTCACATTTTGTCATAAATATAACCTTAACATAAATAATCAATAATAAAATAATTCTATTAGGCAATTCAAACCACGTGACATTCAAGATGGCGTGGCGGCCACACATGGGCCAAAAAATACAAAAAAATATCTAGTTTCTGCCCGATTTAATAGTTAACGTACATGGTCAACAAATATTTTATCAAATAATCAAAATCAAAGTTGCAAGCAAAACTCTAAGCAAAATAATTTAAAATACGCATAAAAACATATTCAAAACAAACTTGCTTGGCCGCCATGCCATATTGAATTTTCCTTTTTGACAGATGGATTGAATTGCCTAATTGTAGTTTTTGACAATAAACATAACCTATCACAATGTAGGTATCGTAGGTAGTTTTTTTTTTCAAATCCGCATCGATAAAAATTTTGGAAAATATTAAACAATAGATTTTCAAGCACCTGGAATCGATAAAAAGTGCATTTTTAATTGGAATCGATTTTTTACAATAGATTTCTATTTTTGTTGTCACTCTTTTTGACCCTTAGGGCCGGTTTTTCAATAGCAAGTCACCCCTGGGGCCAGGTTAAGCTAACTCCAGGGTAAACATTGCAACTGGGCACTCTTAACCTGGAGTTAAAATCAACCCGGAGGTGACTCGCTATTGAGAAACCGGCCCTTAGCAAGGTTGCCAGATATCCAAGCCCATTGGATTCTTGAGGTTGAATACCCCTTAAATACCAACTGTCGAGAAATGCTTAGAGCCGTTCTCAAGATAGCATGACTGAAAATACATACATACTACAATTTTCACTCGTAAAAGATAATAAGATTGATAGTTAAGGTTTCACTTGCAACCAGATTAGACATCATCTTGGATTTGCCCGCTCAAATCAAACTAATTGACAGCAGCTTTCAGTTCATACAGCATTGTGCCTTACCAATAATATGCCATCAGCAGTATAGGTATTCTACACATTTCTAGATGAGGATCTCAGTCGCATGGAACACCATGACCAATCCGGAAAACTGTCTGCTCTAGTGTTTGGTAGACATAACTTTTTTTGAGTAATTAATATATCTAACAAAAAAGCTGATGGATCTATAGTAGTTTCAGATCAATATGACGATAGATTTTTGCCAATTCTGTAGGTACCACGCAATTTGTATTCCAAAGTTAAAAGAGTTGTTTCTTTCATACTAATATGTGCAATGCTAATATGATCTTTGATGTGTTTCATATCTGCTAGGGTTATTTTGGATATTCACACGGTAGTAACTTTTTTCGGGAATTTCTGTTCTTTCACATAATGCCTCTTCTCAGGTATACAGTATCCAGAACCTTCAGCACAGGCTGTTGGATCTAACTTCACCAAGTCATCCATACCACCACTTACAGATAAAAATAATCACTTAGCCACAACATCAGAGGAAAAAGCCAATATGCTGGCCCAAATGTTTTCCTCCAACTCCAACCTAACAGTGCCAAACGGAAAAACTCCACCGTTCATTGAAAGGGTTTCCCATAGTATGCCAGAGGTACCCTTTTGTCACAGAGAAATACGAAAATCCCTTAAAAAGCTAGATACAAACAAAGCAATGGGTCCGGATGGCATTCCCGCAATAGTACTCAAAAATTGCGCCAACGAACTCACCCCAACTTTCGCAAAATTATTCAATTTGTCTTACAGGCAAGGAGTATATCCATCATCATGGAAGTCTGCCGCAGTACAACCCATTCCAAAAAAAGGAAAAAAGACAGATCCGTTAAACTATAGACCAATTGCTCTACTTCCGGTGATATCAAAAGTAATGGAAGAGTTGTGAACAATCACCTAACCAAGTACTTGGAAAAGTACAAAATTATCAACGATAAGCAATACGGATTTCGAAAATATAGGTCAACTGGCGACTTACTTACATACGTCACTCACTTATGGCAAAAAGCGATTGAGTTGCGGGGTGAAACAAGAACAATTGCCTTAGATATATCTAAAGCATTCGACAAAGTTTGGCATGAAAATCTGCTCAACAAGCTCAAAGCAATGGGTTTATCGCCGAAACTTTGCACTTGGTTTGAAAGTTACCTAAAGGACAGATCCATTTATGTTGCACTGGATGGCCAGAACTCCAACTCTTACCAAATAAATGCTGGTGTGCCACAGGGAGCAATCCTTTCGCCAACTCTTTTCCTGATTTACATAAATGACCTCATAGATAAAACAGTAAATCCACTTTATTGCTTTGCAGACGATGGCAATGTAGTCTCCTCACTCATACCACCCACAGGTCTTTCCGCACGTGAATTCCACCATCTTATACTAACTCAAATATCGCAGATAAATAACGACCTGGAGATAATAGAGGACTGGGGTAACAAAAACCTTGTACAGTTCAACGCGCAGAAAACCCAAGCAGCTCTGTTTTCAAAAAAGACCAGCACCGGTGAGCCAAACATCATGCTATCTGGAAGTGCTGTCACATTACAGAGTCAGTTGAACATCTTGGGGGTTACTGCAGAGACCAACATGTCTTGGCACAGTCACGTGGCAGATATTGCTAAAAGGGCCTCCCAAAAGCTGGGGGTGCTATTTCGTACAAGACATCTGTACACACCAAGCCAATTGCTGACACTCTACAAAGCCCAGATTCGACCAACTATGGAGTACTGCTCACATATATGGAGTGCAGCATCCAAGCATACCTTAATGCTTTTGAATACCGTGCAAAAACGAGCCATCAAGCTGATCAATGACCCCGCACTTACTCGTAACTTGGATGGTCTCGAACATCGCAGATCTGTGGGCGATTTATCTCTCTTCTACAGGTACTATCACGGAAAATGCTCTGTAGAGTTGGCACGTATGATTCCACCGAGAGTAGCACCTACCAGGCGAACCCGTCAAACAGACGGTAACCATGAATTTACTGTCAAACTAGAGGCACCAAGAACCTCATTATATCAGAATTCATATCTCTGGAGAACAGCATCGCTGTGGAATAAACTCCCTGCGACGGTTTTCCCTGCAGGTTACAACCTGAACCGTTTCAAGACCAACATACACCGACATTTCCGCGCACTTGCCGCTTCTCGAGCGTGATAGGACATTTCCTTGCGAGTGCGCATATCCGTAAAAAAAAAAAAAAATCACCTAACCAAGTACTTGGAAAAGTACAAAATTATCAACGATAAGCAATACGGATTTCGAAAATATAGGTCAACTGGCGATTTACTTACATACGTCACTCACTTATGGCAAAAAGCGATTGAGTTGCGGGGTGAAACAAGAACAATTGCCTTAGATATATCTAAAGCATTCGACAAAGTTTGGCATGAAAATCTGCTCAACAAGCTCAAAGCAATGGGATTATCGCCGAAACTTTGCACTTGGTTTGAAAGTTACCTAAAGGACAGATCCATTTATGTTGCACTGGATGGCCAGAACTCCAACTCTTACCAAATATATGCTGGTGTGCCACAGGGAGCAATCCTTTCGCCAACTCTTTTTCTGATTTACATAAATGACCTCATAGATAAAACAGTAAATCCACTTTATTGCTTTGCAGACGATGGCAATGTAGTCTCCTCACTCATACCATCCACAGGTCTTTCCGCACGTGAATTCCATCATCTTAGACTAACTCAAATATCGCAGATAAATAACGACCTGGAGATAATAGAGAACTGGGGTAACAAAAACCTTGTACAGTTCAACGCGCAGAAAACCCAAGCAGCTCTGTTTTCAAAAAAGACCAGCACCGGTGAGCCAAACATCATGCTATCTGGAAGTGCTGTCACATTACAGAGTCAGTTGAACATCTTGGGGGTTACTGCAGAGACCAACATGTCTTGGCACAGTCACGTGGCAGATATTGCTAAAAGGGCGTCCCAAAAGCTGGGGGTGCTATTTCGTACAAGACATCTGTACACACCAAGCCAATTGCTGACACTCTACAAAGCCCAGATTCGACCAACTATGGAGTACTGCTCACATATATGGAGTGCAGCACCCAAACATACCGTAATGCTTTTGAACACCGTGCAGAAACGAGCTATCAAGCTGATCAATGACCCCGCACTTACTCGTAACTTGGATGGTCTCGAACATCGCAGATCTGTGGGCGATTTATCTCTCTTCTACAGGTACTATCACGGAAAATGCTCTGAAGAGTTGGTATGATTCCACCGAGAGTAGCACCAACCAGGCGAACCCGTCAAACAGACGGTAACCATGAATTTACTGTCAAACTAGAGGCACCAAGAACCTCATTATATCAGAATTCATATCTCTGGAGAACAGCATCGCTGTGGAATAAACTCCCTGCGACGGTTTTCCCTGCAGGTTACAACCTGAACCGTTTCAAGACCAACATACACCGACATTTCCGCGCACTTGCCGCTTCTCGAGCGTGATAGGACATTTCCTGGCGAGTGCGCATATCCGTAAAAAAAAAACAGGTTTATTCTGTTCACTTCTTGCATTTGGGTTATTTCTGTTGTATTGTAACGTCTCACGTCTGTCGCCTTGTCGGATTGCTTCAAATTGTTTCTTGTTGAGCTTGCTCAGCTGTCGACCTTTCACATTTTCTTGCTATATTTTGTGATTAAGTACTTTGGCCTTTCCTGACTTACATTCAAAATAATTCTGCTCCTACAAGCTATGATCAATTGAACAGGTTTTTTTTTTTTTTTCAAAACATTACAATGACGTATTTAAAAAAATATATATAAAGTCAATTTCGTTCTTCATGACTGAGACTGGGGACTTTTTGAAGGTTGATTGAAAAGTTCCTTCGTTGCAAAAAGTTCGATAATATAGCCCTCTCTGATTCTCTGATCTTTGAGCTCTGATTGATCTGCCGATGTCATTTTTCTTGCCTATCAGTTTGACATTTAGTCTCCCATTAGGTACCATGGCATAAATGGATGACGAGTATTGTAGAACTGGGTCGATATTGTCGTGGAGACTCCACTTCTTGATCTGGTGTGGATGGACATAGGGACATATATCTGTATTACTTTTAATGAATACCTAGTATTATTTCTGGGCGAGAAATGCTACTCTATGACCTAGGTTTGTGATCTCAATGAAATACGCTATTTGTACCCTGTATTCTAGGAGTTCTACTCCTTCTCAGTCAATGTTATCAGCTCCTACGTTATTCTTGTGTTATAGGTAACAATTTGCAGTTAATGTTGTTTGGTGTAGCCTAATCAATTCTGGGGACTCTCAGTTACCCGTACTTGCTCTCTTGAGTGAACGCTTCATCTTATCTCGCTGGCAATTTGGTATGATTGCCATTTAAAGCATCCGAGATCTTCCTTCCCTGTTGTGTCAGTTCTTCCGTGTTCAAAACCCTCGGATTTTTGAAATCTAATTTGCTGTTTCCAAAGTTTACCAACTTCAGTATGGATCAGCTAAAATGTCAATAAAGAGCAGGCCTGCTTTTTATATTTTTTTTTAGCAAAAAAATTACATTTTTGTGATTAAATTTATTCCTCCTGCATATTTTACACTATATGTAGGTATGTATTATTTGTCTTATGTAAATTGAGAACGATGTAAAGTATAACATCGCCTATCATGCAAACCGCTGGCGTTTATTTTGGTCATGTCTATCTTGGAAATAACTTGGAGATTAGCTGGCCTACCCACCAATAAGGAAGTTGGGGTAGGTCGAAAATTAATTAATATCGACCAAACACCTTTCTCCTAATATGTAAATTAATGTCTTTGAGCTGAGAAGACAGATAAATCTATCAGTTTTAATTATTGAAGGTAGTAGTATTTTACGTTTTGATTAGTATTACCCGTTCGATTTTGCCTACTGAGTGTTTTCACCAAACCCCCGCATTTCAAGTGGATTAATGGATATTTGTATAGATACAGGTGTGGTCAGGCAATCTCTGTCCCCGGACCCCCGGGAGACTAATAAGTAGTGCAGTTCAAGCTAAATTACGTGCTAAATATTTTGCGCATGTATCTACTTTCATGCTATCTGATAGTTGACTTGATGTAACCGCAACCTTGCGCCATCATCTGATATGTTTCTCATTTTATAAAAATTGAACTGATACTCAACATATTATGAAGCTCCTACCTCGAGACTTAAAGTGCGGACAGTTTATGTTGTACTCTTATACACTGTTATTTGGAATAAATACAAAGTCAAGTCACAAAATAATAGCAAACAAACCCAAAAAAAATCTCTTTTCATCCCTTCAGCCAAAGAGCCCCTTGGCCAAACATGAAAATTATCAGCAAGCCAACATCAGGACTGAGGGGCTAATTAAAAGGCAGAATTAAAAAAAAATAATTTGACGCTGAATAAAAGGTCGCTTTAATTTGGTGCGGGGGAAATTTTTCATCATCCGGCCAAATTTGATATGTACCTATTTCGCCGGTGGAAAATGGGGTGTGGTTTATGGTTTGTTTATTTAAAAGGGCTGCAAATGAAATGGGATATAATGCCCGGTAAAACTAATTTCAAAGTTGATTTTGTAATAAGAATTTAAAAAATGCAAATCTTGTTGACCCCATAAACAAACTAGATAACATCGTTGTCAAGCGATCCGTATGTTAATTAATTATAATATACACCGGGCCCAAGTTATAATGCATAAACATGTTAACATCATAGGCAGTCAGTAGCGACCTGTCTTACAAGTTAATCCGCTAATAACGAATTTAATTGTTATGCGAAGGTCACTGGAGTGCGATAATTGTACACTTTGCACATTTGCAATTTAGATTGAAAATGACTGCGGGCGCGTTATCTTTACATAACGATTTTACTTGAGTGACTGGACATTTGATATTGGGACGAGGAATTTTAGGATCTTTCTGCCCCTTGCAATTTGAAACCAGTGTTTCAAATATAAAATATAATATAGCGAATCTGCGTATTTTAAGTCTGGGTACACAACCAACCGACCCGACGTAAACCAGTTTAGATGGTAATATCGGCCATAAAAGCAAATAAAAGTGTAACGGTACGCAGCGTGAAATTGATATTAAAATTGTTTATGGACGAATTCAAACTTTATATCCTTACTAGGTAGGTACCTATATACTATATTATAATGAAAGCAGAACAATCTGTATTGTAATATGTAGTGTTGAGAGATATGGGAAATATTTGCGATTTTGTGCCTTATTTGAAGCTTTATGAAAAAAACATCCCACTTCGATTAAAATCCATTAAAATCTTCAAATATCTTCTTTCATCTAAAAGCGACTCTATTCACCCTCCCTTTTCGTACAATAAGTAGATATATTTCGTATTTTTCTTGTATGAAGTCTTGTATAGGGATGCCCATAATTTTGCTTATCACGCTATGAAACCGATTCAATGCGGCCCTTTATAACTGAGTTTTGTGCAGCAAACAATGCCCACCCTCGTATTTTTGGCCGTTTTCAGAGAAATCTCCCCAATTTTAGGAAAGCGATGACAAACAGGGCTTGTTGGACCCTACATCGAAAGCAAAAATACACCCACACTCTCAGCAGAAAATTAATGATATTGCATTATAATTTGAGCTTGACTGCTAGTTATTTGTCAGCATAGAGCCATTGAAGCTGACTCATTTCTGAACGGATTGAGAAGTAGGAAGATAAAATCTGTTTTTTTTTAAAGATAAAAGTCAAAATGACATTCTGTTGGCAATACAATGTAAAGTTGTCAATGCTTCCGATTTTTTTATGTAGAAAAAGCTTGTGTTGCCAACATGGTTACTAAATTTTTGACTTGGGGAATTATCTTTAAAGAAAAAATAGACTTTAAATGATTTTTTTCTACAACTGACAAGTAATGTCATTATTATTTTATGGTTTTTAATGCGACAAATGTGTCATTTTTTAACAGGTGATAATTTTCCAAAGCAACGTGCGCTAAAAATTTCGCACCCTAGTGCGCGAAATATTTTGGAGCACTAGTGCGCGAAACATTTCAAAAAATACTCTTGAATTAATTGAACTGTAAATTTTTTATTTTATTTATTATTAACAATGTGAATAGTACAATTATTGCAGTTACTGATAGTAATTCCTGTTGATGTTGATTTAGCTGAAATTTCTGAAGATACTCTTGTTGTGGATGGTGCAATTACTGACTCAACATTTGGAAGAGTTGAATGATCACTACCTATATCGTAATAATTTTGACCACAGTCCTCATTTGTAGTGCTTGAAATATGTTTCGCAATTTCCATTTTATTTTGTACAGAATCCTCGACATATCCTTCTGCAACCATTGTGGACTTCCAGCCTCCGTGCCGCTCCAACATGGTAATATCAGCTCCGGTGTTGGCTAATAAAGTTGCCAAAGTACGGCGAAAACAGTGGCCGGTATACAAATCAGTTTGAAGTAGGGTAGATCAAGAAATTTTGCTATCATACTAGGAGTTGCCCCTATTTTATTAATGCCAACAACTTGGTTTGTGCACTTTCCTTTCTGATAGAATCGTTTGCAACTTACATGAGGGGGCCGAAATTCTGCAATGTCCGGAATATTCGAATGTATTCAGGATTGATGATTGTGAATATTCTTTGGCCATTAGTTTTAGTATCTGGAACAGTAATTATTAACACGGATCCTTCATCTTGAATATCATCAATGGTCATTTTGACAAGCTCACCACGCCGGAGCTCCAGAAACTCCAATGATGAGCAGAACTTTGGACAGAAGGTAAGAGTCATCTGGAGCAGTAGTTAAAAATTTGGAAATATCCGCACTTGTGAATACCTTGGATTTTTTTGCTCGATATCCTACCATCTGTTTTTTGAGGAATGGGACTATCTTCAAGTATTTTGTAACATCTACGTTTTCATTAACGTTTAAGGTGGACTTGAGCATGGAGTACCTAAGTAGACCACAATGTAGACCCTTTTACAGATTTTGCCTTTTCAGCTAAATAGGCCAAAAGAACGTTTTCACATGCCGATCCAACGTTTTTTTCTTTTCGATATTTGAGAAACTGATTATGTGCTTTTTCATAATGTATTCTGGACTTGGATGGAAGAAGGTCTTGTACTGCCTCATATGCGACTTGCGCAACATCTGGTGGAGTACCAGATATTTCTATTTCTTCATGAAGATAACATTTTGTGAATCGAAATTCTTTTTGACAAATGTCAAACATTTACACGTAGATACGTCACATACCAGTATGATACCAGTCACATACCAAACGTTGCTTTGAAAATTTTCTTACTTGAAAGCAAGTATTTATACATAATCGCAAAACTCATTGTAAAATTTCAGATACTGCAGTTGTAGAAAAAATAATGTATACAACTCGGTTGCGAAAGAATTTCGCGGCTTCGCTTCATATTATGACTCGGCTTTGCCTCGTCATAATATTTGCTCATGCGCGAAATTCTATTTCGCAACCTTGTTATATAAATAACTATTGTTGGTTTATACAAGTTTGTTAGTGTTTATGTGATTATAAAGGATAGGCATATTTGATTTAGACATCTAGTAAAAAAAATTTAAAAATTACCGAAATTACGTCTGCAACAATTGATAAAATACCGAGACGTCAACCTTTTTCAGAAATGTATTTAATTCCAGAGTTGCCTTAGAGTTACAGTCTGCCGAATAAATATTCGTTATGACCATAGGCGCCGGAATTTCAAAATTACCATGGGGGCTCGGGTTCCGAAGATTAACATAAGTAGAATTAACCATGCAGCCAGGACTAGAGTACTAGACACATAGGCCTAAATGGGACCAGTACCAATGGCGTAGCCAGGTTTTTGTCTTGAGGGGAGGGGGCAAAACTGCAGGAAGTGATCCTTGCAGCTCCGCCGCAGGCGCGAAATTTTTGGGTCTTTTTACGGTATTTTTGGGACTTCTAATGGCTGAGGCAAGCGGGGATGCGGCCATTTCAATAAATTTTGATAAGAATTTATAGTAGAACATTAGTTATATTATAATATACAGGGTGTCCCATGACGTTTTCACCAGGTAATAACTTCGGAACGCGTCATCCAATATAAATGAAATTTTGAGGATCTAGATAACTTTTTGTGCCGTTTCTACCATTGTCAACCAATTTCACCACTTCAAGTCACGTCAACTTTTGAATCTTAATTGTAACTCATGGTATATTATGACATTTTTCAGTAGAAAATTAAATTACAAATCGACAATGCTATATTTTTTAAGGTTTTATTAAAGAAAATGATAAAAAAACTATACAGAGGAACATACGATGATGCGTTCCGAAGTTATCATTCGGAAAAAACCTCGTGGGACACCCTGTCTACATGTAATTGATTATTCACCTAGGACTTGAATTGACTTTTTTGTTTCTAATTTTGAATTAAATATTAATAAAATTTAAAGGCCTTATGACTGTAGAATGAATGGTATGTAGAGTTTCGCCCAACGAGAAACTTCTTCTGAAATTTGATGAACCTAATATGAAGACACTATTTTGGACATTTTATATCTTTTTACTAAATTATTTACATACCAATTGAATAATAATTACAAATAGTAGGTACCTTAAACACTAGTTGTTGCGTTAACGCAGTTGTTGTATTGGACTTCTAGTACGTGGAAGTTTTATCATATTATATAAATGTCGCTTGGGGTAGTCTATCTCTATCTTCTCTTGAAAATTGATAAAGATAACCTACAAAAGAGGAGATATATATTTTTCTCCGCGTTTTTGGTCTCTGAGATAAAAGATCAAATTTGCAGCATTTTTATCATTCACCCAAAAACTGATTTAAACTCGGTATTCGCACAATTTGAAGCCGCACTATACTTATTATTTTGAAGGTTTTTAATGACTGAAAAGAGAAAGAAGAAGAATGAAGAGATTGAATTTTGGCGACGTTTTTTTTTTAATATTAGGTACTCTAAGTAGGTAGGTATCTCTTGTAAGATCTTTGAAAAGGCTTCATTTGAAAATTTAAGAATGTTATTTCCCCAACTGCGATTAATTTACATAACTTTAGAACCTATCGTGACCGACTCAGTGCCTTATGTACCTACTTCTCCGCCCCCGCGGTAACGAAGAACAACCAAAAATTAGAATCTACAAAAATATGCATTTCATTTCCTATAAAACTAATCCCATAAAATTAACACAGTCATGTAGGTAGACTAAACAGCCCGGTGTCAGCATATTCTCGAACATATTTCATCGACTCGAGCCAATAGCCAATTCCTTCGAAATTTATCGTCCAAATAATCGTTCAGGTTACAAAACACCGATGGCATTTTCACCTTATTTTCGAAAATACACCCGCGCCGGGAACGTGACATAAGCCCCACTTTTACGAAAGGAAAAGTTAACTTAACCTCATTTTTATAAACCTTATCCTATAAAATACGACACACAAAAAATGTTATTATATAAGTTCGTTCTCGAGGAAAAGTGCGGAAGAGGAATTTCTGGGGCTATAATTTATACTTTTTTTTTCTTCTCAAAGCTTTATCCTTTGTCATAAATTTTCTTTCTTTTTTTTTTTTCCTGGAAAGACAGTAGAGTATAATTAAAATCAGTTTAGCGGTGCAAAAGGTAAGAATTATAGGGAATTGGTGAAATAATTTATTCATACATTTATAAATTTTGCTGTAGAATTTCCTTCAGCGGCTTTATTACAGCGAAAAAGTTATTACATACTTTAAAGCTTCTCCATTAGCGCCCTCTTTTTATAACTTTGGAGATAAAAACTCCATAAAAGCTTCAATTAGTAATTTTCGAGTTACGATGCAGTGTTGCCCAATCGTTTGGGCATACTTACTTGGCAGGTAACGACTTTGCTTTATGATTCTAGGTAATGATGATCTATTATCTTTTATATTCCATTTTGATTGGATTTTTACCAGATGTTACTTACATAGGTATACGTCTTATACAGTATTCTTCCCTATTTCCCTGTACACGTAAAAAACAATTTTAAACTTCAATATCCTCTCACCAAAACCGAAAAGCTCTTTGATTGCGAGATTACGGCATCAAAAAAGCGTCAATCCCTGTTCAATCAAAGCCCAGATCTTCATCTAAAGGGGGATACGCTTCAACCTAATACTGTAAAGACCACGTGAGAGGCATTTCAGTTTCCCCCTTGTTTTGTAGGGTGGTTATTAAAACTGTACATTATTTTTCAAGAATGATTTTTAGCACTTCTGCCTAAAAAAGTGTTGCGTGTGTGTGACATTTCTTCAAAGTCCCAATTTTGGTTGTATAATATAAACAAAGGCCGCAGCATAAAAATTATTTTCAAATGTTACGAAACAGGAAACAGTTACTGTTAGAGGCTTTTCTTGCTCTTCAACATGCAAAATAATTGTTTTCTTATAGTAGTTGCTTTAATATTCACTTCAATAACTACTCGATCAGTAACAATGTCTTCCTTCGATGATAGGGATGATATGAACTTGGCTTGGTTTAAGCCAATTTTATTGAGTTTTCAGACTGTTCAAATCACAGAAGATTCGACTAAAATATAAGTTTTATAACATTGTTAGGAAAATTCATCGATTACCTGGCTAGAATTCTAGGAAATTAGTTGTTTACGTCTGGGAGCGCGTCTTATCTGGGAATTCTATTATATTCGACAAATAAGTTTTTCTACACCTTTTCCAATTGTAATTCAGAAACAGAATAGTAAAATGTTATTCAGAATGCGTTAATTGTAATTGAGAATAGTTAAATGTAATTGAGAAAGCGTCAAATGTAATTGAGAAAAGTCAAATGTTATTGAGAATGCGTTAATTGTAATTGAGAATAGTCAAATGTAATTGAGAAACCGTCAGATGTAATTGAGAATAGCTAAATGTAATTGCGAATGCGTTAATTGTATTTCAGAAAGCATCAAATGTGATTCAGAATATGTCAAATGAAATTGAGATCATGCAAGATTCGAAACTGTATAGTGTGTAAGCATTCACAATTCGTGATTCGCATCTATAGGAACTAACGCTTTACATAGACAAATCATTCAGTGAATGAAATGTCTGGATCAGGCGCCACAATTTTGAGGCTACCTCCTTATTCGCCAATGCTGAATCCCATCGAGAACATTTGGTCCAAAATAAAAACTTATTTTAAACGTAATTTACGAGTACCAGAAGTGAATGGGCCTGGAGTAGTTGAACAGCGATTGGCTTATTTAGAAGAAATAGTAGACCATGCTGGAACCACTATAGTTAATGGTGACTGTGCCCGCGCTACGCAACATTCGACGACGTTCTATGAGGCGGCTTTAGCTATGGAACCAATGCTTGTTGGACGATAGTTTTGATGTTTGTTTTTTAATTAGGATTTTATGTAACTTTCATTTCAATAATAAAGGTTCTGGTTCTGATATTATTAATTATTATTCAACCAAAATGTTTTACGGTTTCCGATATCCCCACAAATTCTCACGAATTTGTGTCACCTTGTATCTATATGAAATTTTCGCATTTTCATTATCTCAATTTCATTTGACCTATTCTGAATCTCATTTGATGCTTTCTGAATTACATTTAATGTTTTCTCAATAACATTTGACTGTTTCTCAATTACATTTGACTATTCTCAATTACAATTAACGAATTCTCAATTACATTTAACTATTCTCAATAACAAGTGAAAAAATCACTTCAGGGTTAAATTGTTTATTATCATAGTCGTAGGTTATTGTTTAAATTATATTTTTGAAAGTTATTCTACATTGATAAATAAACTTCTTTATTATTATTATTATTATTATTTGACGGTTTCTCAATAACATTTGACTATTCTCAATTACAGTTAACGAATTCTGAATAACATTTAACTATTCTCAATTACATGTAACGCTTTCTCAATTACATTTGACTATTCTCAATTACAAGTGACGGTTTCTGAATTACAATTGGAAAAGGTGTAAATAGATCCGGAGTACGATTGCGACTATACATGGCGCGTAGTGATAAGTTTGAGTTTAGTTTAAAATGTCGACTGCTTTTCTGAATAGACTTGTCGGGGTTTCGCCATATCTGTGACGCAAATTCTGTAATCGCATTGATTGTTTCATTGGATCAACAATAAGCTTCTTGAATGTTTCTTTCTCCATCCTGTACAAGTTTTGGATTTCTTCAGCATATACTTGTGCTGCTGTGATACAACAAACGTACTATGTGCATCAGCATTTTCTCGTCGTAAGTATACGGATGAATCCAGATATTTTTTTTCCTTTCTCCTTCTCTTCTTGCAATCACAGCAGCAAAAAGTATAATATTGTCTTCTTCCGATGACATCTCAAAGGCAACCGTTTTAATATATTAGTACCAGCAGTTAACTGGGGTCGCACTATCTGACTTTGGTATGAATGTAAACATGAAAGACGCAAGTTGTAATGTCCTTCCGCTTTCTAGCAGTAAGTCGCACGTCGCATACTACTTTGGTGTGAATGCCCACTTAATTACTCTGCAAAGCTCTACTCGCTCTTTACCATGCAAAAAGAGCGTCACTCATAAGCCACTTGTAGAATTATGAACAAAAATAATTTCAAACAAACATTATTTCGGTTCCTAACATAATTTCTAGAAATTCCCTTACCCTCTTTATACGTAAAGAGATACTTCAGTTCTCCAAAAAAAAATCATGTTATTTTACTCCTCAAAGATCACAATTTCTCAAATTATAACAAGGAAGGGATGCAATAAAACACCCTCCAGTGCTTGGAGAGGGTCAAAGGGCCGGGGATTTGTCAGTGAATCGAAAGATAGAGACATCCTTATTGTTCTGACCTTTTCGGATCCTATTGCCTGGGAGCGGACGCGATCGATAAAAGATGCAGCTCTATTTTCTTGCATTTTATTAAAATTTATAAACCGTTCAAAATTATTATTCTTTTCAGGAATGCCTTGCAGTTTTATTCAATATAAGCGGAGAGCAAACGAAAAATAAAAATGAAACTAAACTTCATTTAATGGGTCATTCTCCCGGGTGACTTAATTTTGAAAATGTCTTCCTTGGATCATTATGGAGTCTCAGACTTCCTCGTTTCTGGCTTAACAGCCAGGGTCGTTTGCCATCAAAACCGCCCACCCATGTTCTTAAATTGTCATTTGTGTCTTTTCATGGGAACGTTTATTTTCCAAAAAATAGGACAGTTGGGACTATTTTTGCATAATCAGACATTTAATTATGCTCGGACTTTTTTCTTCCCTAAAGTGATTGATTACCTTTAACCCTAGCAAAAAAAAAACCTTCGTCCATTGTTGACAGCAGGGGGGCAATGTGACCCGCGAATTATTTTTTGTATGCATGACACAATATCCGCCATTTGCATCTCGGTCTTTGATATAGCGACGTACGTGACGAATTTCTTCAATGTGCCTGACAGGAACCCGATGGCGAAAAATAATAAATATCATCCGCGAAATCGGAATATCCTTTCCTTATGAATGTATTGGTATAGTATATTGTTCTCTCTGTATTGAGTATTGTTTCTTATTTTTTTCTTTGAAATGATTGATGCATTTGAAAAATGTAAATGTAACTTAACTGTATTGAAGTGAATGGATCTAGTATAATCAGAATCAGAGTACTCAATGTGTTGCATGAATAAATAAGAGCTGTAGTTACTGGCAGCCCATCTTTCTGGAGCCGAAGTCCATAGGACTACTCGCTACACTCGAATTCCGACTTACAACTAACCGACTTCCAAAAACCAATTATACTTACTTGTTGTTCCAATTCAGTGAAATTAGGAAAAAATTATAATTTTTTATTTCGGGTTATGGAACCAGTTCCTTAATTCTCGCTGATGCACTGATTCCGATTTTCAGTGTAAATGTATAATTATCGGTTTATACCGTTCTACGTCTTCCGATTCCCGATCTCCAACCATCTCTGTCAATCCAGGCATTTTCCTCTAAGCCTCTATCTGTCATTTCTTCGTCTACTCTACTTTTCTAGTTTCTTCTTGGTCTGCCGCGTCTTTCTCTTTCCCCTGGCTTCCACTCAATAATTTGCTTGGTTATTCTTGCATCTGCCATTCTTTGTACATGTTCGAACCAAATCAGCTCTTTGTCCTTTACCTATATCATCTACTATTGTGTTTTACGTCCATATAATCGCCCTAACTCTCAGATTTACTATCCTTTCCATTTTTGACCTGCCTGCTGCTCTCCTCCAAAAGTCCATTTCAGTTGCTTCCAGCATTTTTGCGGTTTTGTTCTTTAGTGGCCAGACTTCTGAACTATATGTGACTATGCTTTTGACTATGGTGTTGTATATTCTAAGTTTTGTTAGTTTTGTTGATACTCTGGTCCCACAGTTACACCATTTAGTAGGGATATTGCCTTGCGTAATGCGTCCTTGTATATTCCGATCTTTAATCGCTTCGTCTAGGGTTCCCTCATGTGAGATTTTCATGCCCAAATATTTGTATTCAGTACATTGTTTTATTTCTTGTCCGTTATTCAATTTCAGAGTTCGTTGTTCACCTCCTATAGCCATAAATATACTGTTTATGCACGAGCGGGCGTAAAAGTGCACTTTTACGTCCGCATTTTGGAGCGTGAAGTAGTACTTTTACGCCCTGGGGCGCCTTTTATGCCCGCGGGCCTGAAAGTTCTAAAATTTCAAAAATAAGCAAGAATTCGACTCAATTTTTTAAACTTTTTGCATTTCTATTGCTAAGTCCAAAAAATACCAACTTTGTTCAACAAAACAAGGTTTATTTCAATTAATAAGAATAATGGAATAAGCAATAATAATGAAATTCAATCTATTTTCAAATTGAAATTGCTTTCAACCTTCCACATTGAGTAACAGCTCCATGTTTATGCTTATTTTTTATTGCATTTTTCATTAATGTATGTCAGGACAGTTTCTTCTACAAAGTACTGCTGCTCATTGACACCATGTTGGGCACACCAGGAAATAAAGTCCTTATAATATGTGTTTTCATAGAGTCTTTTGGATTTTGAAGGTAATAGATCTTCCTTGGCTTCTTCAACTGCCTCGAGAATAAACTTGGGGAGGCTATTTTGCGCCATTTTCAGACGCCAGACTACACATCATTAGAAAACTATACAGTGATACACTACACAGAGTAAAATAATTATTTGTTTGTATTGTTCTGGGTTGCTATAATAGTTATGTGATACTTTTGTCAACAACTGCTTTCTTGATCTAAATTTGACAAAAACTTATGACCTATTTATATTTTGAAATATTTTTGATTGATGTCATTACAAAATTAAAAAATATATAATTTTTCAAATATCAAAATGAAAACATGCTCATCGTGCATAAAATCTTGTATGTACCTCGGTCAAAAAGAGCTTTAACGCCCTCAGCGTGTAAACAGCCCTCGGCTAACGCCTCACATAGTAAAAAAAAATCCCGTGTATAACTACACGACAAAGTGGTAAACGCGTCATGTGTAAAAACTATACACTATTATTCGTAAAGTGCCGTCCAGTTAACCAACAGTAATTTGGTAAACTGATATTTTACACAATACAGTGTTGAATCAAAGTTATATCCTGGTTCCGTGTTACTCTACACGACAATGTGTAATTTTTTACACCACTCTCATTAAATGAACACCAAAAATGTTTAGATTTACACGGTAGACGAACTTTTATATACCCAATAGTGTATCGGGTCAAGCCCTGCGTCCTCTACCTTCTTTTGTGTGACAGTTCCAAGCAAGCGTGCTGATGAGATGGTTGATGTTTGCTTGTCGGTGTCTACAAAAAAAATCATTTGAAACAAAAACCCAAGCGTTACGCCATGGATGAACAGTTTTTTTAATGTGTTTTATATGATTTTTGGAGAAGTCGCACATTTTCGTGTCTATTCTGGTTGAAAATATGTGATCCGATAGCTATTTCTATAAACTAACTAGGGATAAAACATTAAAATAAAATAAAATAAAAATAAGTATCAGAATATCAAATATTTTCCACAGACTAGTCGTAAAGAATGCGACTTTTCAAAAAATAATACAAAAAACAGGGTGTTCCATTTAAAAAACAGTTCATCCATGGCGTAACTATTTGGCTCAAATTATTTTTTATGGTATTATGGTCGTCGGTGGAACACCCTGTAATTAACACTATTCGGTGTATTCTATTTAACACTGTTTTGTGTAAATCTAACACGCATATTCGAAAATACGTACACTGTTGCGTGTATATTTAACATAACTTAGTGTAAAAATTACATGATATGGTGTATTATGTTTAACACCGTTCTGTGTAAATTGTTCATGCAAATTCTCGTCAAATTTACCAAAAACCTTGGTGTGAAATGTACACAAACTGGTGTGGCCTTATATAGACCACTTTTCGTGTAAAATTTTGCAAGATTTTTTTTACTGTGCAGGCTGTTACACACGCTGCGGGCGTTAAAGCTGTACTTTTTGACCTAGGTGCATAAATAACTATTAGTTACATTTACTTTCAAACCCCATTTCTCGTATTCCTCTATCAATTTTCGTGTCATGTACTCTAGGTCACTATAGTCCTGTGTAATTAATACCTGATCATCTGCAAAGCTTAAAGTATATATACTGTATGACAGAAATTGCAACACCGAATAAATGTGAATTTATTTTCTTGATATTTTAGAAACTAATTGGGATAAATATTAATAACAATCGATGACATTTTCAAACAAATTTATTGAAAAGAATTGTCAACGATTCAATAGCGAGTTGCGCCTCCACGTAAGATTTGACATTCTGTAACTCTTCGTGGCATGCTGCGAATCAGATGATCGATAATCTACCTGTGATAGGTTCTCCCAGACTAAGCTTACCTCATGACGTAGACGTTGTACATCCAGTAGAAGATGTGGCAGCTGCCTCGGCCTTCTACCTATCACATCCCAGACATTTTCAATAGGCGATAAGTCTAGTGACCTTGCGGACCATGGAAGAAGGGTTACATTAGCTTGTTGGAGAAAGTTTCTAGTAACTGCAGCGGTATGTGATCTAGCATTGCCTTGTTGAAAAATTGAATCTTGCATTTGCCGAAGGTAGAGCAACGCGACTAGTTGAGTTGCTGTTTTGTTGCTGTTTTAAAAAGCAAAAACTCAACTGTTTTCAACGATAAAACTGCTCACACTAAACAGACAAAAATTAGTTGCTGTCGAGTTTTTGTTTTCTGTCGTTTTATGCCGGTTTTCCACCAAACAGACAAAACAAAAACAAAACCCAAACTCAAACTTCTCCCAAACATTTTCAAGACTAGCGTGTTTTGAGACAGTTGAAGTTTTGTTTCCCCGAGAAAACAAAACGTAGTCCGCTTGAGTTTAGTGTTTCTTTCAGTTTTGTTTTTGTTTTAAAACATGTTTTAAAACACAAACTCAACAGTCCGTTTAGTGGAAAACCGGCATTACATCAGAGAAACGACTGAGTTACAATAAACGCAGTAACTCTTTGAAGTTACCGACATCGATCGGAAAACGAAAAACAAAACACCAACTGTTGAGTTGCCGAAAAATCTTCAAAAAATCTGGAAAAAGTTGCGTTTTTGTTTTTTTCAACTCGAATTGCTGTTTTGTCGGTTTGGTGTAAATCCGTTTTAATACGTTAAGTAAGCGCAGTCTCACGTTCTATGCAAAACTGAAGTTGGTGCCTTTTGTATGTTCCAGAACCCATTGGCTGCATCTAGGAGAGAAAAATATTTGGCATTCTTAAGTTTACAAATTATGTCATCAAAAGTGGGAATTTGATAATATTCCCTTAAAACAGCTTTATTTACATCAGAGGGGTCAATGCAAAGTCTAAAAGCACCATTTTTTTTGGTACTATCACAGGAGAATTACCTAACCCATTCAGTGAGTTCAGTGATTTTTTTTATAATGCCTTGATTACACAGTCTTTCCAACTTACCTTTCAACTTTTCTAATATACCTTGAGGAAATTTTCGCATTGCATGTACTACAGGTTGTATCTGTGGGTTTATTTTTATTGAATACTGACCAGGAATGCATCCAATTCCATGAAAAACATATTCGAATTGACTAATTATATCCTGTTCATCCTGGATATTGTAAATTCTTTGTACAATGTTTAGTTTATTGATGCCTGGCACACCTATAATGCATGAACCATTAACCATTAACATTAACAATATGAAAATTCAATATGTAAACACTGTTTTTATACGTGCATTTCAATTGCATACTGCCAAAAACGTGAAGTCTTTCTCCAGAATATGTCGATAATTTAGCAATATCAGTGTTTTAATTTTAATATTATAAAAGTATTTTTGGAAAATATTATAAGGAATTAAATTTGTTTCGGGCCCCGTATCAATTTTAAATTTAAGAAAAACATTGTTAACATTTAAATCAATATTCCAATCATTTGAAGTATTCTCGGTGTTTATATTATTTATAATACTAATAAACAGATCATCCGAAGCTAAATCAGAATTGTTAAAATACGTGTTATTTTCTTCATATTATTGATTATGCAATGAAAGATCGTTACTCATACACTGTAGTTGTCTCATATTTCGGCAAACTTTTGCAAAATGATTAAACATACCACATGCAGTGCATTTTTTCCCATACGCCCTGCAATTTTTTCGTCCATGTTTACTTCCACAAGCCCCACAATTTTGGAAATTCCGTGCAGAATTCCTTGAGCCAGCTGACGCTGCCATGTTGTTTTGATACGAGTTGTGTATGAAGCTTGCCCGTGCTGGATAAGAGTTCATAGATAAGGTAGAGGGAGTCCGCTGCAACTGGTACTGTTCCTGCTGGGGTCTTTGCGATGACGTAGGCCACGATCTACCTCGTGATTGGCTTCTGTAGTTGACGTCGTTGCGCGCGTTTGAATTTTCATTTCAGTGGTTATCTTCTGTGTTCTGTCCTCTTCTGACTAATAAAATTTCCTCATTCTGCATGTTCATTTTGGAAGTTCCTATCTCCAATTGTATTTAATAAAAGAGCGCATTTAAATTCCTCACTTTTCTTGTCATTTTTTGATGCCTTTAGAAAAAGCGTTAGCTTTTGTAGAAAAAATGTTTGCAGTCAAAATCCATTTCGCTGGGAGAACTTGATTTTTCCGTCATTTTGACAAAGTTTCTTTAACTTAAACTTCACAATTTACTTATTACTTCACTAATTTATCACTAATTCACGTGACTGGCCGTTTAAACCACTTTTACCGACTGCGCCATATGAAAATAAAATATCTCAGCCTAATCTCAAAAACCAACTGTCATTTATTTCCAATCTTTATGCATCGTACATTTTATAAACCACGATATAAATCGATCTCATACGATCGATTTGTGTGTTACCGGGTTCCAACCAAAGTAATTAAACAATATGCAAATACATATATGACACTCACCAATAATGTTTACTGCAGCCGGAACAATCTGCACCATACAGCATCAATTTTCTGTGAGTCTTCTAAAGCATTCGACTGTGTGAGTCATAATATCCAAGCTAACAAATTGCAGTACTACGAAATTCGAGGAATGGTTCAGGTTGCATCTCCACAATACAAAACAGCCTGTGAGGGTTAATACGACGATGCCTTCATGTAAGCCAATAGAATGTAGAGTTCCACATGGTTCCGTGCTGGGTCCTGTCTCTTTGCTTTGATACTAGTTTCACTTAGAAGATATATAGGTACCTTTATAGACAAAGTCATGATGTGATGAAAGGAGATACTTAGTTCCGCTCGTTTTGCGATAAGATCAGTTTCCAAGGAACTTAAATTGTCAACTTCCAGAACATTCTTCTTTACTTCGATATGCCCTGCGATTCTGGAGTACGTACTATGTGACTCAGTTTAATTGTATCTTTAAATCACAGAATTTGATATTCTATAAGATTGAAGAATAGAAACCATTGTGAAGATTTTTAAAAAAATATATTAAATATGAACATTTCCTTCCTCAATGACCTCAATCATACTTAAATTATTCTGCTAAATTTGCAAACACCCATCAAATATTTCAGAAAGGCCATTCCATAACTATTCACATAGAAACGCGGAGCATGATATTTACCTGGGAAGCCCATCCTCTATTTTAATTAACTGCTCCATTCTGTATGTACAACGAAAATCATCATATAATCTCTTATTCCTAAATGTCGCATAGCTCTAAAATCATATTTATAGAAAGAGCCTTATTGTTCCAGTTAATTTGTGCTGTGTTGTAAAGTATAATTTTTGTTTTTGTTTGTATGTATTGACTTTGTATACAAGTAAATGTACCTAAGGTCCGTTTCACCAGGGTTCATACTTTTGACATCGAACATGCCATAATTTGGAAAAAAAGGGTTGTCGTAGATTAATTCATATGACACATTCAATTTTTTTGACAAATTAAAATGAATGACTTCTGGAATTTTTCCTTATGTGCGATCGATCCTGCATGTTCGATAACCTAAAAGTACATTTTGACATTTTTTGTCACGTGATCACTGTTGTAGCGGCAAATTCGAAAATTTAGATATGGAAACGCGAAAAGTGGGGTTAGATGGCAAAATTTCGGGAAAAGTTATTTGGAAAAAGTGATTAGAACGATGTTTTAGGGATGTCTGCGAAATTTGGAGGAAAAATAAGAAAAAACAGGAAATTCCTTGTTTTTCGGCATGAGTCTCTTATCAACTAATATTATAGAGTTTTTATTATTGAAATAGTCCAAATACCTCAATATTTAATGTGTATTGCTGAAACAAACTCAAATTCTTCATTGGAATCATTCCTAGAGAATAAAATACAAATATTCGATTAGTACATGAAATTTTTCTGTAGCAATACCCTGTATCTTGATAGTTAAGTAAGGTGTTTTAGAACTGTATTGAAATATTTAATAAAAAATCTCAAAAACGAATCTTTTCAATTGTAGTATCAACATTTAGTTATTGGAAATATCAGAAACTGGCAATATACCAGGGTATTGCTACAGAAAAGTTTCATGTGCAAGTCGAATATTTTTATTTAATCCTCTAGGAATCATTCCAATGAAGAATTTAGGTTTGTTTTACCAATACACATTAAATATTGAGGTAGGTACTTGGACTATTTCATAATAAAAATTGTATAATAATATTTGATTAGAGATCCATGGCTAAAGGCAAGTCATTTCCTGTTTTTTGATATTTTTCCTCCAAATTTCGCAGACAGCCTTAAAACATCATGTTAATTACTTTTTCCAATTTACTTTTTTCGAAATTTTGCCATCTTACCCCACTTTTCGCGTTTCCATATCTAAATTTTCGAATTTGCCGCCAAAACAGTGATCACGTGACCGATGTCAAAATGTACTTTTAGGTTATCGGACATGCAGGATCCATCGCACATAAGAAAAAAAAAATCCATATCCGACAAATAAAAAATTTCCCCAGATGTAGCGAACATTAGGGGGACACTGTATAAACAACAAAATTTCAAGATAGAGATATTCAGTCTCATGCGGTTAAACAAAATAGGGAGTTACAAGTTCCAAATAATAAGGCAAATTAGAAATGGTTCGGATAAAATATATCTTAGTATGCCTAGATAATAAATTAAAAATTTAACACAGACATCAATAATTTAAAAAGCAAAGATGAAAAAATTACACAGAATAGACCATACTCAGAAAGCTTTCCCGTCTCTTCGTACGTATTCCCATTATCTATGGTGCAGTATATTCAGTGACCAAAAGTGCCTTTTTTTATTAAAAATAATGTATTTCTATTGCCATATATTAAACATAAAAGCACCGATGTTCGCATGATATTTTCAGCTCAGCCAACACAAAATCCCCAAAGTACACAAACTAAAAAGTAAATTGAAAAAAACTACAAACTAGTAAACTAGGAGTCCTCCATTATTCTAAAAATCCTGTTTGCTCTTTCGCCAGTTTGTACACATACTCTCGCTCCCACTCTTGTCTCGAGTGTTTGAACATGTTCAAAAGGACCACTCGACTTTGTAGTGTCTGGATGCTTACACGCATTACCTCATATTGCCTGGAAAATGTTCTAGTTTTTTTCCATTCACGTTAGTATAGAATAGAGGTTTGAGTTTGAGGTGTTCTCCGGGGTTTTCATACATCGATAATGCGCTCTTTGTGTGGAAAATATTCCATATATTTCATGGATGACTTTCACTCCTGGATGCCCCTTTGGAATCATGGAGAATGGCATAAATACATAATGTTATTTTGTGAGCGTGCGGAAAATTTAACTTACCGACGTGGTTTGCCCAAAATTACTAAAAAGTTTAATTTACTTTTTTTTAAGAAGGCAGGGCATATTTCCAGACATTTTTCAGTTATGAGAAAAGAGTTCTAAATACGTCTTGGATTTGCGAAGCGGAATTTCCGGAAAAATTTGGTCCTCTTCAGTGACATCTCTTTAAAATTTGTCTCACTCAAGATAAATAAGTATTTGGAGTCAATCTGTTCTAAGAACCATCCAGTTACAAAAATAGGTTGTGGTCAATTTTGTAATAAATATTTGAAAAATATCACACGCGTGATAACTAATTGGCTCTCCCACGCTCACCTGCAAAGCATTAGTTACCGTCCTTGTTCGAAAATAACTATTTCTTTTTCGGACCACCCCGTGAACGAATAAAATCAAATGAAAAATATAGGCTTACACCCGCAAGACAATAGAAATATAAATACAATGATCAAAATAATAATAAAAACAAAAGCAACTTAGAGGGATTTGAGACTTAATTCTGAGAATTAGCGACTTCAACAAATCCTTTAATACGCGGGGGAAGCTCGGAACAATAGGTGCTAAGATTGCTAAGTCATGCCTTAATTCTGCTTTCAAATCGATGTTTGTCATCTGCTCGAATTTATGAGAAAGTGCAACGTTTCTGTAGATTCATTTGTTTTTTATTTTCACTTCTGCATGTTTTCCGTGATCATCTTTTTTCATCCTCCGTACTTATGGTGGCCATTTCACAGCGTGTTATTTCACCCCCGACTCGATTTTCCGATAATAGCAGGCGAAAACCTGTCGAAGTGGTGCAATAAAACACCCCCCCTGGTGCTTGGGCGTTGGAGAGAGGGTCAAAAGACCAAGAATTTGTTAAGTGAATCGCATAAGATTGAGACATCCTCTTGTTTTGACCTTTGGTCTAGGGCTTCAGGCGATCAATAAAAACGCAGCAGCGTGTTTTCGAAATGACATTTTGAAAAGGTTTTATGGGCATTCAAGGATTATTTTTAAATTTTGTTCTTGAGAAAAAGAACAAGGGAATTTGCTGGTTCGAACAAATGCTTTCAGATTGATTTTATATAGCCAGGATTATATAGTGAATCGATAAAATACAATGGAAGACTTACCAGCGAGCTTCTTTATTGCTAAGGCTGATTTACATCTGAACAAAATGCTTCTGTGAATTTAAGTTAGGTGTATCGTTCTCATACAAATCAAAATGCTTCTCAGAGGTTTGTTAGGGTATAATAATTATTGGATGTATTTATTTATTTTTATATGATATTCAAGTATATTGTTTGTTTTTTCTGAGGTTTTAAATTATTTATAGTTTTATTGTAAAATATTATACATATTAGGTTCATACTTACTTTACTTGTTTTAATTTCACAATCAATATATTTCAGTCGCACAGACAATAAGCCATGTTTGATTTAATTTGATAAACATTAAGGACTAAAGAGCTATTTGAGGGTAAACCAAATACGCTAAAGGAAAATTGAAAAATCGCAATGATTCTATCTACGTTATCAGTAAACGCCTAAAGCGAAAAATACTCTCATTTTCCGAGCAATAAAGGTGACGTTATTGCGATGTTTGTTCTCTACACTCTTTTTGGTTCTGTTTCCTCGCTTATTCGCGAAAAAAAGTTCGCGTTTTGTGCAAATTACGCAAATAAAAATACGGAAAAACTTCTCTCTGCTTTCCCCCATCGTCAGATTGTTTACCCAATTTATCAGCGATCGGTTCATTTAACGTGATGGCGGCAACTATCGGGGAAATTAAGTAAACTTTTCTTTTCGGATTTTATTACGTAAAAAGAAGGAAAGGAAATGAGGCGATTCGGTTTGTTTTATTAGTCGTTTTCGGTGAATTATTTTATTTAAATATACTTGGGCATGATATTTCTATTAGCTGTTTATTTTCATCCTATAATAATTCATGAATAATGATCCCTCCGAATCAAAGGGAGACAATTCCTTGGGAATGAGGAAAACCACCTAGGTATTTAAAATATTATTTCTTCAAATCTTAAACTCTTAAAACGTTTAGTAAAGAAAAGTACCTAAATGTTGCAACCAAATATACGCTGTCAAGTAAGGGCGAACCAGCGCGCCACAAAAAGGTACCGAAGGGTAGTAGACAGAAAAATGAGGAACTAGAGAGAAGACGCTTGTCTGCTATTGTTCATTATTCAATTTTTATTTTTATTTTGTATTACACTGATTGTTTAATCCAATTTGTGATAAGTTTGTATGTCATAAGGAGCATTCACAGGTCAGTTGAATAATTGTTATTTTGTTTTCGAGAGTTCAATTCATACAACTATTATTTTTCATGCTGTAAACAACTCAGATAAAGAAAAAGTAAATTAAAATCTAAAGAAATTATGTGCTGGGATTTTAATTTTTGGTATTCAGAAAGTGCATTAGGGCTTTGTTGAATCTACTTACATTTTCCTTCCCTGACGAGTGAATATCCTAGGAAATAAAGCAAAGAGCTATTGGCTCAAAATAACTATAGCTGAATAGCATCCCGTATGGGACCTCAGTACCTGTTGGTGGAACTGGCTAACTAACCAAAAACTCTTCAGTATTAAATTTAGGTAGTGTTGATTGAATGTGGTGTGTGGAATTAAAATTTTAGCACAAGCACAGGGGTGGTACCTAATTTAAACTGTTATTGACTTACAATATTATTATTGATTATCGACTTAAAATTATTATTGAAATGACACAGTATGTTTTGATTCCTGCTCTTTCCCGTTAGTTCTAGGTCGGGAACGGTACGATTTACTTTAATAATAAAGTAGACGTTTCACAAATTTTTCGTTTATTTTTACATATCACAACTTCCCTCAAGTTTCCCTAATTTTGCTATTGTCGGGCACATGTCAAGAAAGTAAAATTGAGTAAGTTTAGTAAGTTTACACAACGTAGGTCCTATTTGTTTTTCATTTCGTTCTCTAGAAGATTTGATGTTTAAAAAGAGATACAAATTCACACCGTACAATTTGCTGAACGAACCCGACTATGTTATACTACAAAAAATCAGAGCAAACGCGATTCCGATGCACCAGCAGGAACAAAACCAGTAGGCCGGCATATCACGTTTTTTATTTCAGCAAATTCCGCGTTGCTGAATTCGACAAAAGGGTGCAAAACATAATGATGACATGATTATTTTTAAAATATTCGGCATAAATTTTGGTGCTTATTAAAGAACATTCAATAGAATCCAAGGGCTCGCTTGCTCTGTGAAGTAGGCAGGTATGCGTGAAGCGCAAAAGTAAAATCTCACGTAATCGTGTGCTTAGTGCTTCGATCCTCAAATTAGCAACCCTTTTATTTTCAGAGATAGTTCGGTTTATAGAAATCGCCTGCTTACTTCACGTCCAGCAGGAACATTGGACGCACCAACGGTCATTTGTACATGAATGGTTAGTGATGATGCATTATCCCTGCTTTCAGCAATGCTTCTCCAACCATATTAATGGAATTTAGACCAGAGTGCTGTTCATGTTCGAGGTTTCGGCAGGGTGAAATCAGCAGATGATTGAGAAAAGTCGAAGCCAGAAAATCCCATCAGGAAAACATTTCTCAATCGAAAACTCCACGGGTTCAGTCAAGCTTCTGGAATTATCATCAATTTCAAATGCTTCCCAAGCAAATAGAATTTCTCCACTCCAGCATGGTTTTCTTAAACTTCTTCTACACTTGGAATGTCAAAAATTTAAAAAAAAAAAAACGAAATAGAGTTAAAAATTTATTACAATTTTTTCACAACCCTCACAAAATCTTCACTCTTCACCAAATACTTCATTATCTTCTTCTTTTCATCCACCAACACCTCCATTTCCAGTTCGAACAAATCATCCTTTTTCACAACCTTGAACTTTTCCAAATCATATGCATGTCCAAACTCATTTTCCAAAATCCTATAACAATCCTCTCTGAAAACATCAGGATACAATGAGGCTTCAATAAGTTCCTCTACAGCTTCAGTTAGGAGGCTTCTAAAATTATCATCAGTCTCAAATAGGTCCAGAGCGAATGGAGTTTTATCACCAAAAATAAATTGTTTGAAAGCTTCTGCGTCTTTTAAAAGTTTAGTGTAAAAATCCTTATTGCCGCACTGTTGCAGTCTTTGTAGGGGCCCTTGAAATTTTATTTCGGGCATAATAAAATGGACAGATCTCAGAAAATCATCATAAGACATTTGAATTTCGTCTGCGTCAATATTAACGTTACTAAGTTCTTGTTTTAAATGGTCATAGTAATAATTTAAATAAAAATGGAACTTGTTTTTTCTTACTTCTTGATTGGTTGTAAGTGAAATGAACAGTAAAACATCATGTACTGGCACGTTGTAGCGTGTTAGCTGAAAATCCACCAGGATAGCATGGGTCGGTACCATTGAATCGTGTTTGTAATGGTACATAACATTTTTAACCCAAAGATCACCATGGGCCAAAACACACCGGAATTTATTGTGAGGGAACATTAATTGTAAACTATTTTCAACTAATATCTGGTATTTTTCTTGAACTTCTTCTAAGCTAACTTCACAAGATTCATGAACTTTATTTATGAGTGCGCTTAAGCCTTTCTGAGCAGCCTTCACAAAATCGTAACCGAGAAATCCTTCTTCCTTGCGTATCAATGATTCTTTAGCTAAATCTTCTTTGCCAGTAAACAATCTGAAGCATTGTCCCAATTCTTTGCTTTTATATTCTTCATAAGCCAAAGACCCTGCGTGCAGTTTGGCTAGAGATGCTAACACTAAGCATATGTGCTGATCGTCCAATAAATTGTCACTTGGCATCTTTGACATTCCATAACCTCGCAAGGTAAGATCTTCAAATACTACAATGTCGTTTGGTTTCCCTAGTAGAAATTGCGGCACAAAGTCTAGTTGGTAGTTAGGTAGGGTGTTGGCAATATTTTTTAAAAATTCGTCAAAATAATAAATTTCCCTTTGCCAGCCGTTCATGGATAGCAAAAAGTCTCTTTGCATGACGTGCTCATGTGGAAATCGTTTTAAGAAAAATCGTAATTGTTGATCGTTGGTTTCTATCTGAAGTAACAGGTGTTCACCGAGAAATCCGTTCACGTGATCAAAAAATGGTCTCACTGTCACATTTTTTATATCGAAATTTTCACTGTTGAGGTAATTGTTTACGATTGTTTTGCAATCTTCGAGAGTTACAACGTCGTTATCAGCCATTACTCGAATGTGTACTGATGAAAAAATATTTAGTTTTGGTTGCTTTGTTGTTTAAAGATAAAGCGGTTATCTTTATTAGCTATATCTGCAATGACTTTGAGTTTTAATACAAATTGTATTGTCAGAGCTGGGCTTAATTTTCTTATTAAATTGCTGAGAGCTTCCTGTTTTTTTAATTCGAAGCTTATTGCATGAACCGGCTGTGATATACGCCTAATCAAAATTCGAGAAAGAAGATCTTTTTAAGATAACCTTTTCCCGGTTTTTATATGGAATTACTTAACAAAACTTTCTCCATCAGGACATGCATAACGGCTCGAGAAAAGCACTTTTCGCAGCGGGAAATTTCTAAAGCAGGGGTGGAAATGGACGTCAGCTTTTCATACAAAACACACTCAATATAAAAATGAATTATTTTAGGCTGTTTTTCTACCCTCTTTTAGGATGATTTCGAAAAAAAAGGCTAAGCGATGAGATTTATACACATTGTATTTTACTTTATCTATTTTACGTGATCGTTTATCAAGGACTTTGAGGGAAAATCTAAATACAAAATCAGAATTGGATTGAGGTTTCTAGAGAAAATTACTTGCTCACCTTTTTTTACAAAAATGACTGGCTTCTGGTGCCAAGGGCAACTGATCCTGATACCAAAGCATCAATTTATAGATGAAGCAAGCAAGGCGCTTGTACCATCAAGCAGAATACTTGCTGCAACTTTATAAAATACCCGGAACCAGACCAATAATTCACTTTTTGAAGCGTCTCTTGCTTATATATACCAGAGCTTCAGAAAGGGTGTTCCTCTAGGTCTTTTTGTTTTCTGTTTTGAGTTTCGGATTTTACGATCGCATGTTACGCGTAGTTTTGTAATTCCCAAATCCAGGTAAATAAATTCTTTTATTTGCAACCATATATGTAATCTTGACATTATTGATTTTTTAAAAATTTAGAAGTGTCACTTTACCTGTGTCACTTCCCGCTTCGATTTCCCTCACCGATTTCCCTATTCGACTTCCCTCACCGATTTCCCTCACTGTAATTTATTTACCTTTGCTGGCAACAATGAGAACATGTCAGGTAAAAACTTCAAAATAGTGAATGACACATTTTGTCATATTTGTTTAATTTTTTTATTATTAAAAAAATTAAATGACCAATCATAATTAATGGCGTGCTTGCAAATAAAATAGTATACAAACCTCGGAGGAAAGTTTTCATTTCTGTCTCGAGATTAATAGTCAATCTCTCGACAGTAATGAAACACTTCCCTACTCGGTATGTAATATACTATTGGTCGCATTTTTGACAGTAATGTGATACATAACTGCATTCAAAATTGAATGGTAAAGTGCCACTTTACTCCATAGCAACACTTTACCACATATCAATCATTACCAGTTTCCAGGTAACCGAAAAAAAGACCCACCTCAAATTAGCCACCATGTCTGTTGAAAATGTCGTTTCAAAAATTATTTTTGTCATGTCAAAAGTGAAAACTTTTTTAAAACAATTTATAGACAAATGGACCCGGTCACTATGAATATTTACGCATTCCTTTTGGCCTTTTCAATGCTCCTTCAACTTTTCAGCGTGCAATTAATATCGCATTACAAAATGAAATACAAAAGGGATTAGTTCTCCTTTCTTGGATTATATTCTTATACCTTCGTTTACAATTAAAGAAGGACTTTCTAGTTTTTAAAAGAAGAGGTTGAATATTTGGGTCGAGTAATATCAAAAGGCAGTCTATCAAACACGCTTTGATGGCTTTATCGCTTCCATCTAATGTTAGGGAAGTCAGACAATTTCAAGGTCTTGCTGGCTATCTCCGTAAATTTGTCCCAGAGTTCTCAACAAAAACAAGCAATCTGCTGAGAAAAAATGAACCTTGGTTATGGACTGACGAGCATACTGGATCTTTTTAATATATCATTAATATTAATATATAATTAATATATATTAAGTTTGCCATTACTTAGCCGATTTTTCATTGCAGTAACGTCTTTTTGCTGGTAACACTGGTTGTTGTATTGGAAGTAGATAATAATTAATTGTTAGATCTGTGTGTCATCAGGAAGATTATGAGTCAAATTTTTCAAAATTGCGTTATGTGAAACAATGATAAACAGCCCAATTTTACAAGTAGTTTGCAAATGATATCATATATGTATAAATTATATATTCACGGCTTATGCGCTATTGATTTAATTCTCATGGAGAAGCACCACTTTCGGAAGCTCTACTTATAAAACCACCTGCTAGTGGATTGTAGAATCGCTAGCGAAGCTATCCGTGGGACCAAAAAAATGTTGAAATAGTTTGGTCGGGCTATGAATGGGTTGCTAAAAACACTTAAAGATTGGTCAAAGAGGAAGTTTTTCAGTATGAATATTCATGAAGACATAGTTATGGGTAAACTGCTTCAGACTATTTATGAAGGTTCTTTTAAACACAATACCAAAAGTCCTTATTGAGCAAATCTGTATCATAAACGATTCTTATGGTTACTTCAAGCAACTGTTCATACTTTTCTTGGTTCTCAGAAACCTTCATCGTAACTATTTTTATCGAAGTTTTATCGAACTAATTGACTTTACGGAATCCTCTAATCAGCCATCACCTTCACTCAATTTCTCACTGCAATTCTCCGATTTAAACTGATTGCAACCCTACAATTTACATCAAGGAGCAACGCCTTCATCTACCCGTTGAAGAGACGTTTACTACGATACATAACGTATCAGAGCCATGAAATTCAAGCCTGTAGCCATGTGATCAGAGCTCCAACCATATCCATTACAACAGTCTCGAACTTACGCCTGTATATCACCTGTGATGTCTGCCCATCCTATGGTGGTGGCTTAACTCAAATACCGGTTGGAGGCTGACACAATTCCAACTTCTTGACGAATAGCTCCAACCAACATCCTAATGAACACTTTCAACTATTTAACTTGTCCTTCCAGAATATTCCTGAGTCTGTTCCTCATGGATTATGGTTTCAATGTTTCAATCATTCACGCTGAAATTTAGAGATTTCCTGAAGCCGCCCTGTTCTTCTTGTTTTATTTTTGATCTCTGATCTTCTTATTGTTAAAATGCTGGAAGCCAGTCCTGTTCTTCTTTTGATTTACTGGCTCTATTTTGTCTGTTTGTTGTTGTGTATTTACCATTTAATACTCTGTACCTCTCTTGAAACTTGATTTTATATATAAAGTCAAAATTCCCGTACAATCCAACTTTTATAGTCTGATACTCCAAAGAAATGCGAGCTGATGGCTCCCTACGTTAGTACGCCAATAGTCGCCTGGTGGTCAATTTTTGACCGTTCGCAAATATAGAAACGTATGTAGATTGTTCCTAAATCTGCGAACAGCCATAAGTTCGGCTCAGTTAAGGTGGCCCCCCCCAGTTGAATTTTTTTGCTCAAAAAGCTAGCGCAGATAGAGGATATCTAGCGCAGGCTAGCGCACCACTTTTAAAAGCTAGCGCACCACTTTTAAAAGCTAGCGCACCAACCCCCGCGGAAATAGCAGAGGATGCGATCGGGAGGGGGGGGGCAGATTAACGCTAGCCCCCCCCAGTTAATATTTTTGTCTCAAAATGCCAGCGCAGAATAAGGACACCTAGCGCAGGCTAGCGCACCACTTTTAAAAGCTAGCGCACCAACCCCCGCGAAAATAATAGGGGTTCCGATCGTTAGGGGAGGGGAGGCAGATTAACGCTAGCGCACCAACCCCCGCGAAAATAACAGGGGTTGCGATCGTTAGGGGAGGGGAGGCAGATTAACGCTAGCGCACCAACCCCCGCGAAAATAACAGGGGTTGCGATCGTTAGGGGAGGGGAGGCAGATTAACGCTAGCCCCCCCACAACCACACCGTGACAACACAACAAGCTTGACAGTTTCCGCATTTCACTTCGGCGCATGCTTACTTTAAAAAATTCTCTCTCCGAGGTGGAACTTTTGGAGTGAACTCCATGTACTTCACTTCGTATAGTCGAACGCTAATGGAGTCACCCCTAATACGCCAAAAAGCAATACCCGATCGGCTGGAGTGCGAATGGAGTCACTCGGAGGGCACGGAGTGAGCAAGCCGAAACCACCTAATATTGAAACTATTGACAATAATGAAATGGCAAATGAAATTCTGACATAAAGTCTGGTTTTTTTTAAAGATAATTCCCCAAGTCAAAAATTTACTAACTAAGTTGGCAACACAAGCCTTTTCTACATAAAAAATTTGAAAGCAATGACAATTTTACATTGTATTGCCAACATAATGTCATTTTGACTTTTATCTTAAAAAAAAAAACAGATTTTACAAATTATATATTTGTCATATGGATATGACAAATTTGTATCGATGTGCTCCATTATCGCGGACGTATCGATATATCGTATAATATATGGGTACATTAGGCGTGTTCTTTCTACGGCTCGTCTCATCTCATTTTGGGATGAAGTGGTGAGGTTATTCGAGTAAATCATATGTAAGTAAGTGAGTAAGTGAAGTAAAATGAGAATAAGTGAGATCCTGAGTAGAAAGAACACGACTAATCAGGCGGTGCCAGCGGCTAAGCTCAGCAACTCAGCAGGGACTTTATTCTCGAAACCGAGGAACAGCGTTCTCATGAGAACGATTGCTCTGTCGCTGTCAGTGTTATACATATTTACCAACAAAAACGAACGTCGATTGCTAATACGTCAATTTCATGTACAAATAGGAAATTCCTAACCTAGTTTTATCTGTGTGTTCAAGAAGCGACATACGTTTAGTCACTAGAACAACCGGTACTTCTAAAAAGGTATTAAATATGGAAACATGAATACATATGACGAAGACAGAACCTTCGCTCTCATGAGAACGCTGCTTCCCTGTTTCGAGAATAAAGTTCCTGCTGAGTGGCTGAACTTAGCCGCTGGCATCACCTGAATGTACCCTATGTATGGGGTGTCCCACGGTGAATGGCGTATTAGACGTTTATTGTAGGGCTGTGACAAACCGTATGTATTCGTTACCGAGTAACGAGTATTGTCTCGGATTTGAAATACGGATTCGTTACTGTCGGCCGCCTTTCGTTACTTGCATCAGTCGCATCTCTACGAAATGTTTTGTTTTTTTGAACATTTACCAAAGATTTTTCATATAAATTCTATAAACAAATTTTCAAATATTTTTAGACAGTTTGGGTATATTTATTATTGTCAAATATTGAAAATACGAATCCCGACAATACTTATTCGATAATCGGAACAAATGCGAATGGCGAATGAGTCACTTTTCTACTTTTTCGCATAAGTAGGTATCTTTCCTATCCTCTGAATACTAGAGTAACGGAAGTAACGAGTAACGAATATTTAGTAACGAATATTAATATCAAAAGTAACGAATACGTACGAGTATTAATTAATATTTTCGTTACTTTTACAGCCCTAGTTTATTAAGAACTAAATAGCGGATCATTGTGAAAATTTGGAAACCGGGATAAACGACTATGATGGATCTACCCTTGAAAATATTTTTGACCATGCGGTGTTGCCGCTTCTACTCTAAACCAGTAGCAACATCGCTATTTTAAATGGTACACCTTGTATATTTTTAAATTTTTGAATTCGGCACATACAGGGTGACACAATGAATAGGGAACAGCCTATAACTTTTTTAATATATAAGTTGAAAATTTGAAATTTGCGGAGCTTAAACGAGGCAACTTTTTGAGTTTCTTAGAAGTAAATTGCGTTACCAGTCACTTCCGGTTAAACCGGAAGTAGTCATAACTTTCAATTTTCAAATGGGACACCCGGTATTTTTTGAGGTTTCTGGCATCAGAAGATCATTTTACGTATGATAGGAACATTTTTGAAAGATTTATAACAAAACCAAAAAAAAAAAAATTGCATTTAAAAATAAGGATTTTTCAAAAGTTGTTGAGTTTTTTTCCAGCGGATTTTAAAAATGTTGATATCAAAAAATAGGGAAAAAAATCTAGTTTCAAAAAATTGATAGGTCCCAGCGTGGTTACATTTGAAAAATATGGAATACCTTGAAAACTCCTCTTTGTTTAATTTTGATCTGAAATTATGGCGTTCAGTTAGCAAAAAATTGAAGGTACAGACTTTCCTGATATTAAGAATATCTAACTAAATCAATTTACACCAGTGGCAGCGCCGAATTTTTTTTTCTAAAAATTAATTCAATTTATTTATTTTTTTTTTGTTAAAAATTTGCCAAAAATGGTCCTACCATACTTAAAATGATCTGCTGATGCCAGAAAACTTAAAAAATACCGGGTTTCCTATTTGAAAATCAAAAGTTAAACCGGAAGTGACTGGTAACGCAATTTACTTCTAAAAAACTCAAAAAGTTGCCTCGTTTAAGCTCCCCAAATTTCAAATTTTCAACTTATATATTAAAAAAGTTATAGGCTGTTCCCTATTCCTTGTGTCACCCTGTATGAGCAACAGAACAACTTTTCTTAATACTTTCCTATACCTATCTGTCGCCGCTTTTCAGGAATAGGTAATTAATTTCAACTTTTTTTTTTTAACGAAAACAGGACTAAATCTTAATATCTCCCTCCTATAAAAAAAATATGGGGCTGAAATTTGGATTATGCCAGAACAATGCTAATGAATAAACACTAATAAATCCAAAAAAAAATGAAGAATTAGCTATGGGCAAAGTATACATAGTCTGAAAGCTAGTTTTATCAACATTTTAAATCCGTATTATTATACAAAGTGTTCCATTTAAAAGAAAACTGGCATTTTTGTGAGTTACCGACAAAAATTAATTTCGGGATCATCCTGTAGGTATACTCGAACTAAGATGTGAGCGAAAGATCAAATGCCTACAGGGATAACCCAAATTACAGCTCAAAATTGTTTTATAGGACATATTAATTAATTAAAAATTGAAATTAATTTATTCCCGAAAAACGGCGACAGATAGGAATAGGAAGGTAATAAAAAAAGTTGCTCATAATTATATACCGAATTCGAAAATTTAAAAATATACAGGGTCTTTCATTGAAAATAACGATGTTGCCACCGGCTAAGAGTATAGAAGCGGCAACATAGCATGGTCAAAAATAATTTTAAAGTGTGGATCATGGTCGTTTATCAAGGTTGCCAAATTTCTAAAATGATCCGCTTTTTAGTTCTCGAGTATGATTACACGTTGTTTTTTTTTTTTAATTTATCCCTCCCGATCGCATCCCCTAATATTTTCGCGGGGGTTGGTGCGCTAGCTTTTAAAAGTGGTGCGCTAGGTGTCCTTGTTCTGCGCTAGCATTTTGAGCAAGAAAAATTAACTGGGGGGGGGCTAGCGTTAATCTGCCCCCCCCCCCCCCCCCCCCCGATCTCATCCCCTGCTATGACCACAGGGGTTGGTGCGCTAGCTCTTAAAAGTTGTGCGCTAGGTGTCCTTATTCTGCACTAGCATTTTGAGACAAAAATATTAACTGGGGTGGGGGGGGGCTAGCGTTAATCTGCCCCCCCCCCCCCCCCCCCCCGATCGCATCCCCTGCTATTTCCGCGGGGGCTGGTGCGCTAGCTTTTAAAACTGGTGCGCTAGCCTGCGCTAGATATCCTCTATCTGCGCTAGCTTTTTGAGCAAAAAAATTCAACTGGGGGGGGCCAGCTTAACTGAGCCCATAAGTTCTAATTTTTGGCCGTACGCAAAGTTTCGTATGCGCATATTTTCATTCGCTTTTCTGCGAGCGGTATTCTAGTCGCCTTATTCGGTTTGCGTATTCGTTTTTCTTGTGTCAAGTGGGGATGTTAGGTTGATTTTGTTTGTCAGTTTGTTTGATAACGATTTTAATATTGGATTATTGTGTATCTACTATCTCTGTATCTGGGAGGGTGGTATATAAGTTATGCTACAGCACTTAGGCCACAATTATGCCGATTGTGCGCCTCCACAAGAGAAGAGGTCATCATTAGCTCGTCATCCATCCTAGAGATTCTAGGTAGGCGATGACGTCGCCGAAGGCGGTGCCTCTGATCTCTTCTAGTGATGGGTACGATTGGCCTAATCTGGCTCTGCGTATTGGCGAAAGAGCAGTGCAGTCACAGAGAATGTGCTCTATCGTCTCGTCTTCTTGATTACAAGGTGTATCTGCTATAATATGGAAAACTTGATGAATGTGCTGGCAATTCTTGATTTGGAGAACGCTAAGATACGAAATCGACGCAATCATCGACATAACCGCCGTGATCCATTCGTAGAGCTAAACCAAAGGGCCTGTTTCTCAATAGCAAGTCCGGGTTGGTTTTAACTCCAGGTTGAACGTGTCTAGTTGCAATGTTTACCCTGGAGTTATGCTTAACCCGGGGGTGACCTGCTATTCAGAAACCGGCTCAAAGACAGTTTATTAAAAAGTGTTCATTTGTACTGGTTCTACCTGCACGAAAAATCAGAAAGATCTGCCAGGAGCTGCTATTTATTAGCTTATATGAGACAACGCCAATCTGCTGGTGAGATCTGCTTGAAGCAGGAAAAGCAATACAAATTACAAATAAACACCCTATTAATTTGTTCTGATTGTCGAAAGAGCTTGTTAGATATTTGGTTGAATGTTTAGAACCTCATACACGTCACACAATAGATTTAGATGTCTTGACTTAAGTAGGAAATTAATGTTATTTAGAAGGTTGTTTTGCAATGTTTGTTATACAGTTAGTTTAATGCTCATGGGTCTTGATTATGCGTTGAAATTTTTCGCAAGCGGTAGCTATCAACCGGGTTAGCTGTAGCTTGCTTTTCACATACTTTACAAGTTTCTTTTGCTTTTCACTGCGGTATTCGCAACGCTTTTCTTTTAGTTTTTGTCACTGCTTTCTTCCATAATTTATCACTATCGTAAACATCCACAATTCTTCAAAATAAATTAAAAAAGGCAAAAACACGTCAAAAATTTGTCAAACATCCTAAAATTTCCGACGTTGCCAAATCAACCATACGTATGTTTACGAATTCGCAATATCTACGTTTATCGATTTACGCACACCGGTCAAAAATGGGTTTCTAGATACGTATATGTTTATTTTTGTTCGCAAATCTTCGAATACGCAATTTAACGTATAATGTCAAAAATTGACCCCCGACGAGCCTCACACCTGTTTTTGCTGTATTTTTCCTCTCCTCGCTCCTCATACGGAATTTGCGGAAAGTGTTAAATTAATAAAGCTAAAGATTACCTTGTCTAATAATCTAGAACTTTCCAGTAAACCCGTTTGTATTATCCAGTAATAGGTCACTATTTTTGTGTCATTCACGGTTTTCAAATAGAGCACTATAGAATGTTCTGGAGTTTTTGTTGAGAAAACCGGTTTGTGAACTTGGTTTTCGGCGCGGTGTCAAGTCCAGTAAAAAAGTTACTGTGATAGTTCAAGTTTACAAAATCCACTAATCACCTCAAACAGCACTTTTCGTATCTAAACTTACCAAGTACGCCATTTATATACGGAATCACTCAACACAAGAACTGCATTACATATACTCATTTCAATACTCATTTCCACCTGCAACCAGTGAAATGCTCAATATTTTTTATTAATGGAGAAGTTAAGGCTTGTGAGGAAAAAACAAACTTAAGACCCATTAAGAACTTGTGGGCACCAGAAACTATGTCTCTCTCATTGATACAAGCTGCTGAAAGCATTTCATAAAAATTGAATAAACGGCGTCGTTTTCTGTTGCTAAAAGAAGTTGTTCTGTCCTCTATAGAACACAAGATGTTACCGGAGCGGAAGTTCTCTTTCTTTCACCTAATCTTGAGAATGCTTCCTCTTCTTCCTTTCCTATCCGGTCACCTCTGACCATCTACTTTTATCATCTTTCATCACTTGAAGTGGGAGAAGAGCTTTTCTTCGACCAAGGCAGTACCACCCCTCGCTAACATAGTTGTCTTGTAAATTCAATTCGAATTGTCTGGACCTGAAGTAGTACAGTGAATAGAGACAAATAAATCGCATTCACTAAAAAAAAATACTTAATAGCTGAAATTTTGAGGCATGTCCTGAGTCTATAACTGAGTTTTCGTATTCGAGGGGGTGGGGGAAGTTACAACCCCCTCTTTATGTAGAGTTGAGTTCGTTTTAATTCCTTATCTTCGGTGCTATTGCCCGTACCATCAAGTCCGAGAGATCAAATTTGTGGGAGATAAAATTATCTATCTAATGATAATAAAATCAAGGTCATAGGACGATTAGGTGAATCACAATGGCCGGTCAAAGGTCAAAAGTGGGGGGTAGTTTTTGGTTTTTCGTGAATACCGTGAAACCGGTAGGTTTTTTCGCATACTGCTTAGATACCATTTCGAAGTACTTGAAATTACCTACAAAATGAGTGCTCAAACACTCATCTACTGTGAATAGTTTGCCGTCAATCCAACGACCAAGTGGACCGCGCTTGCTTAGGAAGCGTCAGAGCAAAAAAACGCCTAGAGACATTTTCGACGTATTTTTTCCTCCACTATCCGATGAAAATTTTAATTTTTCGAAATTCGTGGAAATAAATGCAAAACGCGTATACCCCATTCTACGCCCTTTCTCAAAATTGGGAGATAGGGGCTAAAACCTTTCCTATATGTCGTAGAGAGCTGAAACTTGAAATTTAACCTTTTTTAGACCCCTTTTACCTACACTTTAAATTTCATCCAAATCGGCCCATTTTTAGGGGCCCCCTAGGGGACTTTCCTTCCAAGATAGGGGTTTCTCGTATTTTTTTTCCAATAGAGGACCCGTTTCACTATATACCACATACCAAATATTTCGACTCGATCGGACCAGCGGTTCGGGGGAGCTAAATGCATCACTGCCCCGGGACGTCATTTTTAGATCGCAAAGGGGGTCCATTCTCGAGATATTGCGTTTTTTATGTTTTTACCGCCTCCAAATTTTTTTAAAAATTCGTCTCCCCATCCATTCGATAGAGGAACTTTTTCTCTACTTCCCTTGAAAATTTCATTCCCCCCCCCCCCCCCCGTTTGGGCTGTACAGGGGTCGAAAGTCAAAACTTTGACAGCCCCCCAGGGTTTCCCAGGGGTGGGGGGAGGGGATGAAATTTGTTTTGGCTCGACAAAATTAAAAGTTCCAAGTCCCCTGAAAATTTCAACTTTCTAGCTTATCGGGAAGTACAACATCGGCGCGCGCGGTCAACTTGGTCGTTGGATTGACGGCAAACTATTCACAGTAGATGAGTGTTTGAGCACTCATTTTGTATAGTCCGACAAATACCATTTTAAAGTCACGTGATACTGGTGGCAAAAAACGTATGTCCATTGATTATGTCGTTGATATCACCTACAAAAAGCTACTGGTGGTTAATTACTATTGAATTTTAATATATGTTCCCACTAGCATTTTACAAACGCGTTTCTGAAGTAGTATTGACCAATCAGAGGGCAATTTTAATACTTGCAATTGTTGCGAGACTCACTTTTGTTGCATCTGCTGTCTGTTGTAAGTTGTAATGTAATACATTCTGAACTTAAACTGGGTACCCGTTTTCTATTTGCTTCTTTTCGAGTTGGAAAAAGGTTTATATAGTCAAAATTATTAGCTGTGTTTGTTCGTTGTATTATTTTCGAAAATAACTTTGACAAACTAATTGATGACAGTGACGGATTCTATTTCAGGCAAGAATATTATGAACAATAATTAGACAGCAATTTTTTTGTCAATTTTACTATCACCGCTGTTTGAGATGTATTCAACAAGGATAGAGAAAAATCACGTGACTTTAAAATGGTAGTTGTTGGACTATAGGTAATTTCAAGCACTTCAAAATGGTATCTAAGCAGTATGCGAAAAAACCTACCGATTTCACGGTATTCACGAAAAACCAAAAACTACCCCCCACTTTTGAACTTTGACCGGCCATTGTGATTCACCTAATCGTCCTATGACCTTGATTTTATTATCATTAGATAGATAATTTTATTTCCCACAAATTTGATCTCTCGGACTTGACGGTACGGGCAATAGCACCAAAGATAAGGAATAAAACGAACTCAACCCTACATAAAGAGGGGGTAGTATCTTCCCCCACCCCCTCGAATACGAAAACTCAGTTTTAGACTCAGGACATGCCCCCGAACACATCCTCAAAATTTCAGCCATTAAGTATTTTTTTTTTTTTTAGTAAAATATCCCTATTTACTGTACTAAAGCGAGACTTTCGATTTTCAACGCTCTATCCCTTTCTCTCCTCCATTTTTATCCTTCTTTTTAATTTTTTATCCTCACTGACTTGGTTTAGAAATGATGATGGATATCCTTCGTGCGAAGAATTTCGGAGTTAAAATACCCTGCCATTCGGATCTCTGGGAGAAGGGTGTACTGTACTCGGGGAGTCTACATTAAGTTTAATAATTGGATTCTCTAACATCAGAGGTATTAACTCAGTGAACATCTTGAGCACAAAAAACCTCACATGCTTAACGAAGGAGTAAGTAAAATCTTCTGTCAGCCCAATGCATCTCCTATGTCCCGGCTATGATCTTCATACGCGATTTCGCTTTAGGGGGGTCTTTGCGCCTTTTCTCGCAATAAGCTCTCTTGCCACAGAGAGGATGATCACGATGTAATTTGGCTAAACCTGTTCCATGTTCTACAAACATGGTTACGTTTGTTTGCTGCGTTTATCGTCCACCTAATAACTCCAACTAATGAGTTAGGAGCTTCTACTTGAGAATATGGAAAATTAATTTGTTTCTATCCAGGAGACCCATTTATTCTCTTGGGAGATATTAATGTTCATAACTCAGAGTGACTTAAGTTCTCTAACAGAACCAATGCTGGTAGAATTTCTGAAGCATTTGCTATTTCACACCGCCTAACTCAATTTTCAGAAGAGCTCAAACGTATTTCCGATTCTGTTTTTCAAAAGACCAACTTACCTTACCACTAATCCAGATCCTTACAAGATCGATGTGTTTGCACCTCCAGGCAAATCAGACCATAAGTTGATTTCGCTCGACGTTCGTTTGTTATACCCTCAGCTCTTGCTCCAATACCTCGTAGGGTGGCATTATGGAGCTGCAGACTGAGAGAGCCTAAAACTCTTTTTCTCGATATTTCTGTGGTCTGATGTTCGCTTCAAATCCAAAGATCCCTCCGCGGTTGCACAAGAAGTTACTGAAATAATTTCCTTAGGTATGGAATTGTAAATTCTATATTACAACGTCCCGAGCCGGAAAACCCTGGTGTAACAAGCAGTATGTCCGAGCGGCTGCAAAAAAGAGAACCACATACGAACAAATTAACTCGATCATCTTTTACGTCTGCCAGAAATAATTACAAATGTATAACCAGGGAGGCTAAGGACTTACACAACCAACAAGTGCGTAATCGACTTTTGGACTGCGGACTGCCCGAGCAGATCAACATTCACCTTTCTTCTTTCCACCTTCAGTCAAGGACGATAATTCCATTGAACTATCGTCAAAGGAAAAAGCAGATCTCTTTGCCAAACAATTTGCATCCAATTCCCCGATGGTGGACAATGGCACAGAGCCACAGGTATACTGCCACACATTGGCTCTTACATGGTCAACGTTGTATTTAGACTTAAAACTATTAGGAAAATTCTTCTACAAGTTGACACTTCCATCGTATGGTCTTCGAATTTGGCCATTGGCTGGGGATCTTTTTGGAAGGCAGGTCACTGCATGTTGTGGTCGATGGTGTGTCTGGCACTAATACTATTCCTCTTTTTTATAAATGATTTGTTAAATGTGACAAGAAACCCCATATAAAGCTCTGCGGACGATAGTAGTTTGATGTCATCTTTCTCTACTGACAAATCGCTTACTGCAGCCACCTCCACGCGCCTCACCAAAGCACAGATCCACTCTGACAACAGTGATCTTAACACTTTTACCAACTGGGTCCTTAACAAACTAGTCAAATTCAGTGCTTCCAAAAAACAAAACGTAAGCAACAAGTATTCTCAAATAAGAAATGTTCCTCCTATGATGAACCAGTTTTAAGGATGTCGGTACAAAACATTTCTATCAATTTCTCAGTATCTCTTCTTGGGGTACCGCATCGACCAACTTGTTTTGGCATGACCATCATGTATCATCGATCGCCAGAACCGCTTCTCCAGAATTGGGTTCTTTGTTTCCTACAAAAAACTTCATATTGCGATGCTCCCAAGCATTCGTTGGATCTATTAGATCAGTACAAAGAAGAGCAATGAAAATGATCGACAAATCCAACTCTCACCGGTTCATTGCAATCTCTCGAACACAGTCTCACGAACAAGTCGGCTACCTTGCGTATAGCCGTCGTTTGAACAAGCTAACGAATCAAAGTGGAACTTTTGAAATTTGAGAAAAATTCAAAATGGCGGACTGCGGACTTATTCAAAAATTGCCTAGTTTTACACGAATAGTCAACCATTCAATGAATTGTATAAATAGCAGTTGATAGTATATTATACCGAGGTGGAGAGAATCACAATCATTCGAATTTTGTAATTTTCATGTGAATGAAAACTAAAAAAAATACAATAAATAACAATTTCATTTACTTTCAGCCTACGGGAGGAAAGTAAACTTTCAACCCGTGGGTGGAAAGTAAAAGTCAGAAAATACAATAAATTTCAAAAATTTCATTTACTTTCGGCCCACGGGACGAAAGTAAACTTTCGACCTGTGGCGGGTAGGAAGTAAAAGTCAAAAAAGTGACATTTTCAAACTTTTTAAGAGTCAGAAAAGTCAACATTACATGTATGATTGCAAATTAAATATTTCATCCATCTTTCCCCTTCACCCTACCTAAAATTAATTAGGGCTCATGACACGCTAATAGAGGATTTTTGTGCAAAATTTGGATAAAATCCGTAAGGCGTTCTCAAGTTATCGTGTATACAGCAGACAGACAGACCCCCATACCTAAAGATATCTTTTTTTTTTGTCGATTCAGGTGTTTTGGGACCCAAATATATTTCCGATAAAATTTAAAAAAGTGAAAATTTAACGATTTTATTAGTCTTTCATACCCTGTGGGGTTGGTGGACTGAAAATGGCAAACACCTCACTTCCGAAAACGAGAACTAGTAGGTAAATATTAAGTTACGTTACCAGAATTCCTTCAGCTAAGCCATCAAGATTATCCCATTTCCCTTCTCCAATGTAGACCGTTACCCTTCTAACCACTCCTGACATTTCCAGTTATCCGGACAAAAATCCTTGCGGATTTCTTGTCTAAAACCGTAGGGCGTCAAAACACAATGCACACGCAAAAGTGTGAAAATTATTTCGCCTGGCACAACGTCGTTCCTGGAACGCAAACGAGCTGTAATCCTTCTCCCACCCCTTCTTTGATACTTGGATACGCTCGGTGCGAGGCGGTCCTGGATTATGTCCGGATATAGGGTGTTCGATGTTGATGTAATGGGATTGCTTTATTTTATTCTGGAATTTTGCATGGATTTGAAGATTGAAAAAAATTTGCGAGATTTGTGTATTTCATTTAAAATTCAGATTAGTTAGAACTTTTACACACTCCCTTTTTCACAATAAGTAAAACAATAAAACCAGCTCTACCATATAAAAGTAAGACCCGGAATATATTTAAAAGTAATATTCGATAAGGATAATGGCTTTAGGAAATGGAAAAGTGCAATAAAATCTAAACTACACGGATCCAGGCGGCAGGAAATATATTATTTTAATGGTCCTAACTGACACTACTGGGTGAAATAGGAGTATTGTGTCTTGTGTCGTCATATTGGTAAAATATTCGATTTCACGAAGGGATAAACGGAATAGTAACTGAATTATCTAATGATGAAGTGCAAATAATTATTGTTTCTTATTGGGGACGTCGATGTAGTTCCTGGCAGCGCTAAATTTAATCAAAATCGGACGAAACCGCACAACCACCGTAACAGCTGTTCACATTTTTGGCGTGTATCCAATATCTTGAGGAGGGCCGACTAAATCCCGCAAATAATAGTCAAAAGCCCCCGGGTTCAATATCTGATACCCTTTCTTTTTCGGCAAGGAGAAAAGTTCTTGTCAAAACAAACTTTATGACTCATTCTCACTGTTGTTTTTCCCTTTTGAGAAGGCGGTTGTCTGGGGATTTTGTAAACAGTGACAGGGATGTGGGTTTCTTTGTTATAAAGGCTTCTTATAAGCAGAACTTTTGCAGATCTCCAGAAAAACAGATTTTGCAAAAATAAATGTTTTGATCAGATTGAAGTGAAATAATATTATTTATTCTCGCCACTGGGCGTCGCCAGCCAGTGGGACAGGGGGGAGCAGTTTCAAAGAATTTATTAATGTATGAAATATTCTTATAAAATTCCTATCCATTGCATTGTGCAGAAAAAACCTTCTGTTTTAGATTTAAAGCTGAAAGCTGAAATTTTCAGCGATTCTTATCTTCGAAGAGAACTATCATCCCTGAGAAAAAGCTCATTTGGAATTATGGGTCCTGAGATAAAATCGCGTTACGGGATGTGGAGTGAATTTTTGGATTTTTCATAGATTTCGACTTCAAATCCCACGATAATTCACTGTATGGAGTTTCAAGAATTCCAATTCATCATTTAAATTTGAAATCTCTACATAAAAAAATTTCTTGTACCCGCAAAGTGCATTTTTTTTGGAATTCTTGGGAGTTTTCGTGGAATTAATGGCAGTGGCGTAGCTAGGCGTCGTCGACGTCGGCGTAGCTATCGATGCGCGGGGAAGCGCGAAGCGCTGGGGCCCCGGAAAATAGAGAGCCCGCAGGGCCCTTTCTTAAAATCAGAAAAATCTTCTCAATAAAGCTTAGTTCATATACTTGCGAATCGCGAATTGTGGAAAGCGAATAATGATCCTATTGGTTGATTTGGCTTCCCACCGCTTGACATTTAAAATCGACCAATAGGATCATTATTCGCTTTTCGCAATGCGCGATGCGATTCGCAAGTATATGAAATAAGCTTATTGCGTTTCCGTTTTGCATTCCATGCCATCTTCTCGGCTCTCGGTCGGCAACACGTCACGCGACCGCGTAGGGCCGAAAGCGCCCTACACCCAACGGCGCATGACCGCATTGTACAAACGGTCGAACAAGTTCAATTTTGATTCTGACATCGACGCAACGTATTTGATCAAGGTATTTTATTATTTGAGCATGTCAAACTTCCTGAGTTACTCTTGAAACAGGGGAGCGGGACGGGAGTGTTCCGTCTTTTGTTACTTAAACTAGCAGTTGCATATCCTTGAGAAATAAGGAACACTCGTTCTCCTGAGAACGCTGCTCCAATAAGGTCCCTTCAACGGCTTCATAAAACCAAATTGGACAATTTTTGTCATATCTTCAACCTTGAAACTGAGCGTTGAAACATTTTCGCGCTGGCTCTTCGTAAAATTGTCGGTCTGACGTCCCTAAGGAATGTTATACATGTACAGTCCGCTGTTTGCAATCTGATACTCCAAAGGAATGTGAGGTGGCTCCTTACGTTAGAACGCCAATGATTACCTGACGTCACACCAGAGGCGATTTCTCGCGTCCACTTCTTTGAAACTGGTTCAAAATTGTTTCGAAACAGTACATTCTCGCGATAAACCCATGACGTCACGTCAAAGTTGGTTCAAACCAATTCGAAATACAATCCACTCTTTGTTTTCAAACCATTTTCTCGCGCCGAGAAATTATGACGTCATGGTGACATTACTTACACCATTTTGAAAAATGTTTTGAAACATTTGAGACGCGAGAAAACGCCTCTGTTTTTGCCATATGCTTCACCTCCTCGCTCCTCAGTCCTCATACGGAAAGTGACAGATTAAAAACGATGGACAATACATGTAGTTTTAATTCCAATCGACTGTTTTCCATATTACATTAACGACATCACATCAAATTTGTTAGGCAAAAATCACTTGACTTTGGGAAAGGTCCGACGCCCCCAACCTGATGTTCCACAAAATTAATTTTTTTTGGGGGTGGGAGGGGCCTATCAAAAAGTTTGCGCTCGGGCCCATGAAGACCTTGCTACGCCACTGCGACGGCCTCGCGCCTTAAGGAGCCTCGCAAAAAATAGGTTACCGAACCTAAAAATTGACACTTTTCGATTTTCCAAAATAAAACGTAGAGAACAAATAATCCTATACGAAACCTCTAAATATTATAGATTTCGCTAAAACTTATCAATTCTACTGCAAATTAACCTAGAACTCTCAAATCATATGGTTTCTATTTTTTTCGATAGGTTGTCGGAAAAAAATTAATATTTTTACTAAATAGGTATTGTTATCAAATAGCATATGCTTACTACTACTACTAATACCGTTGATATGCCCGGAGGCGATTTTACATAGTATACCATGTAGAGAGCGTCGAGTCTACAAGCTCCGCCCCCAAGCCCAGTCCAGCTTTGGTACAGTATAAAAATGTATGTAATGCGGTATAGAATGTAATCAGCAGTGCGCAAAATGGGTTATGCTATAGGTAATCGCGTTATACGCTCGCACGAGTCGCACGCGGGATAACTATTTCAACCTATAAAAAACGTGTATTTGGGCATTCAGACTATTTTTCAAATAACTGTCACGTCGGATAGTGGCCTCAGTTATTTTTTAAATGTTGATGTCAATTTGTGCATTGCATCCCTTTTTCTTCTTCCGCAAATTAGAACTGCCCTTTTTCTGTGCATTCTTGTTAAGGTTGTTATGCTGGACTTGGACAGACGGAAATTTTGCGGAAAGCTAATTTTTGTATACCTAACTATCCAGTTTCTATATGTATCGGCACTAAGCTTTCCTATAAAACTCTTAACTTCTGCAAAATCAATCCCCATCATATTTACATCTAATTAGAGCCTTATATTCTTGATAACTTTCAAACTCCAAAGTTTCTATTTCCACCTTAGGTTGTAATTTTTTTAAATTAAGTCTCTTTACCTAGTCTGCTCACCCATCTTGCTTTGTATTTGAATTGTGGGTTCTAGAATCCCTCTGGATACTTTCGGAGTTGTCATGCTGTCTCACTCCATTCCATCTCCTTTTGCCGAATGCCGAATGCCGCGTTTCTGAGAACCCGACTACAAACTATATTGTATTTGGCGCCCTAACTACATTCTATACCGCATTACAGATATTTTCAATACTGAACCAAAGCTTGGATACGAAGCTTATAGACTCGATGTTCTCTACATGGTATACTCTGTAAAATAACTGCTCAGAGACAGGGGCGTGACACTCAAAAAATTCTCGCCTTCGGCGGGTATCGGGTATTTTTCGGCAGGCCTGCCGGCGACTTCCCGTCCCTGCTTTTTGTCACAAGAAATCCTATGGCCACTCCATCCTACATAAAAAGGGCCTCGCAATTCGGATGTCGCCGACATCCACGTTTGGTTTGGCTACGCCACTGATTAATGGAATTATTGTAGGAATCTTCATATTTTTGTGAAATGTGACATTTTTGGGAATTTTTTGACATTTTTTAGAATGCTTTGGAATTATCTGGAAAAACTTGGCATTTATGTTGTTTTTTTTAAACAAATTTGGCAAGCGATGAAAAAATTTCTAGGGGGAGGGGGACATGGAAACGCCCTAGTTTATTGTCCAAAAATACTGATTAGCAAAGCGCAAGTCGGTCTCTTATGTGTTAAGGCAGTTGAATCCTAAAAACATAATATAGTTAGCGAAGAATTATGGACTGCACTTGCACGAATAAAATAGGGGTAATGGTGAAGATGAGGTTACCTGCAGAGGTTATCGTACTATTCAAACACAATATGGCGAGCGAAGAGCTCTAATTTCCAACAACTCTCCATTAACTCAAACCCTCAAATAATATCCCCCGATTATAATGGAAAATGGCCAATCCAACTCGGGACTATCTACAATATTACAATAACTATGATGGACAACGAATTGAATTCGAACGTTTCGCTATAAATTTGTTTCATTCGAAATTGAGTTTTATTGCAATTGAATTTCTGCTTAAATTCATTTCATGAAAAATTAAGTTAATTTTACTAATTGAAAAGGGCTGCTGGCGAGCGGTTTTCGGATAGTTTTTTGTTCGAAATCATGGAAATTGAATAAATACATTAATAAATCCTGATGAGTATAAACAAAAGTTTAATTAATTGAATTTATCTGTAACATACAAAATACAAAACAACATTCCAGAGTTTTCCTGAATTTTTATTCTCATCAAATTTTATCGATGTCGATATGTCGGTCATTTGTTATTTTCCATCTACTAAACAAAGATAGCTAAGCTAACTCATCGGTGAAGTCACCGATTAGAATAAAAACGAGCGGTACTTATTCAAAATAATATAATTATATCAAAATGCGTCAGAAACTAAAAAATAATCTAATCCATTTATAAATCCACACAATATAGAAATAAAAATCGAATTGCACAAAAGCTGCAAAATCGTCTCTTTTGAGAGTGAGTGGAGAAAAACAAAATCGTATCCTCGATCTTGAACTTCGGCCACAAAGTTGAATGTCAAAACAAGGGGATGAACTCCCGGAGACATAAACTTGGCATCGGTCCCATTTTGGGGATGATGCAGTGGGATTTTCCTTTCTTTATCATAGAAAAGCCAGGGACGTAGAAAGGGATTTATTCAAACATAACTATATTTAAAAAAAAAAGAACCGTTAATCTAAAATGCATTTCCATGTACAATAACTACAATGAGCATTGATATATTATTAAAAATAGATGTCATTGCACCAGATAGAGCCATCAATCTAAAAACGGAACAATACTCACTGTAATAGTCAGCAGCACTGTTACAAGATGCTTTTAAAATATAACTTTCTGTGTGTGATGAAAACGTACTATCAACGGTACTATTCATCAATAATGCATTGTTAAAATACTGATGGTGTTTTTAAGAGCGGTAAAGTTTTGAGGAATACAATAGAACACCATCTATGGCTCATTTTTTAAATTCTGTAGCCTATGAGACATCCAATTAGAAGAGTGAATCGAGATATTTTTAATTGCAATCCATTGAGGCGTCAGGAAAGAATATGGACTTTTCCTTTTAGAATGCTCTATTATCAGTGCCAAATTACTCGCCCATTATCTCGTAAAGCCATCTTCACTAATAAATTGCTATAGTCGATAGGTATCGAAAGTGGTCCAATTAAATAGCGATTTGCGATTCAAATAACTTTTGGCGCCGGCTACTGGCATGCTTTTTTTCTTATAGAGTCTCGAAGTGGCGTTAATTATTCACAACGTGAATTTATTATATGGTTTTTGTCACGAAAATGGGAGCGATTAACCTTTCGCTTTCTTTATTCAAATAAGTTTAGCTAAAATTAGATTTAATTATCAATTTCAAGCAGAATTAACTTAAATTTTGACAAAAATATGTAAATTAACTAATGCCAATTCACAGAACTTCAGTTTCATCTATTACAAAATGTGTGAATTTATAAAAACGATTTTCCTGAGTTAGTCCTGCTTCAAACCGCAACCCAGCAGCACCCACCGTTTTCGAAATATATCGATTTCGATTTTGGCCGCTTAAACATATTATGGCTAGCGCTAACATGGTCCTGCCTCATCCTGCATCAAATCTGACCCTGGCAACACGTACTTCCGAGATACAGCGATTTATATTATGGTTTGTAACTTCGCCCTTTGGCTTAGCAACACATTGGAAGTAGAATCGTTGAAACATGTTCCTGCTTGTGTTGGAATGAGCCAGCCACATTCAGCTTCAATTACCACCACAGCAACACCTTATATTTTTGAGATGTATGTACACTGAGCATTACAAGAGTCTAGTCGTAGGAATGAGGTGGGAGCTCGAGACACCGTTGCCAAATGTATCATAGTGAGTGCTAATCTTTGTATGTTGGTATTTTAGACGAAAAGAGCAAATCTAAACCAACTCGTCCTCGTAATGAATGCTAGTCATTTCATGTTGGTATTGTAGACGAAAAAAGCTAATTGAAACTAACCCGTCCTCATACTAAAGCTGAATTTATGCGTTTTGTTGCTGCGTTACGGTTGCGGTACGGATACATTGGACACTTTAAGCAAACTCTAAATCCGTATCCGCATCTGAAAACGCATTGACTTACGTTGACCGCCTGAAAGTCCCTTTAAGCATGGCCATACATTACGTAAACTATCGTATCCTGCGATGAAACATTTTTTAACCTCAAACGTATTTTGATTGTGAGTGTAGTGATGCCGCGAGACTCTCGTAGTCTCGAGTCTCGAGATTACAAATAATTTTTTTTTTCATAGATCTCTTATTGGACTATTCTGGGCTAGTTAAATATGAAATGAGTAAATTTTAGTACTAACAATTAATGGGATGATTTCTACATACACTTTATTTCACGAGGGTTTATACTGTTGACATAATTTACCTTCCTTTTTTAACAAATAGAAATTGACTGAAACAGAAACAAATCAATGACGTCAAAAACGTTCAGCAGTTCTTAAACCAAGTTTTCAAAATCATCAATGACATATGCGCATTTTCACCGATGTAATGCTATCCTTGTCATTTGACAGTAGCAAAACAAGGATAGGTTACTCATCAAGAGAAATGCACATGAGTAAATGGTGAATTTAAAAACTTGGCCGTTCATTTTAATTTGTCAAAAAAATTAAATGTGTGAATTAATCTACGACAACCCTTTTTTTTTCAAGTTACGACGTCTTCGATGTCAAAGTCCGGAGTCTCATGCATCCGTTTTCCGACGTCCGATGTCCGAAAAACCTTCTATTCTGACATAATCGTATAAAAATATATTAAAATAGAAGGTTTTTCGGACATCGGACGTCGGAAAACAGATGCATGAGAAACCGGTTAAAAGTGTAAACCCTCGTGGAACGAACTTTACCTACTTAATTTTCAAATTCTACTTTCGGTTTAGCCAGTAGTGAGATAAATTTAAAAAAATGTTTAAAGCATAAGCACTTTTAGCTCAACTGGAAGTTAGATCCGAAGATAAAGTATGTAGAAAGCATGCCATTAATTCACAAAAAAATAACCTACAGGGTGATTCTTTTTTCAAAAAATGTTTTGTCCGACTCTTTGAATAACTGCTTTTTCACTGTGGAGTTTGGACTTCCGTTATAATATAAAAATAAAAACCATAAATACAGGGTATCCGAAAAATAGCGTAAAAGCTCTCCACGTAGTAGCGGACCCTTTGAGAAACCCTAGAAAAATAATACAAAAAATCCTTCTCCAGCATTATTCTTGGTAATATAAAGAGGTAAATGTGGAGATTCACCTTCGGATTCTACAGGTAATTACATAAGTATTTAATTTAATTCTCTGACATATTGTCGACGAGATATTTTCAATGTTGCTTGGAGGGTCCTCCATCACGTAGTGAAGAGTTTTTACGCAATTTTCCACCCTATATAACTCGAGACCAGACGAGACGAGACTTTGGTACTCGAGACCAAGACTTACGTCGAGATGTCGAGACGAGATGAGACCAACCTTAGGTCTCGTCTAGTCTCGTCCCTCGGCACCACTATGTGAGTGTTTGTAGGTTTTCTTTTTGTTATAAGTACCTACACTACTGTGTTTGTGTTGTGTAAAATATTTGAGTGATTACTGACAGGAAGAACTCTCAATTGTGTCAAATAGTAGATACGTTTTCGGATACGGATAGGAGTTTAGGCCTGTAACGATGCGGACAACGAAACCACCGTATCTAACCTGCTTAACGTGTCTATTTTAAAAATTACAATTTATACATTTCTCGCGTTACGTTCGGCCCATGCGTCGTAAATTGGTAGAAATCAGTGAATAATAATAATTTACAATATTCACTTTGTCTTTAATGATGCTGAAGGCCTCAATGGTCCTAGCTTAGGTTATTGCCAGCATCCCGAAAGCATTTTCATTTTATTTGTTTTGACATGTTTGGTTATGTTGAGTATTGTCGAGCTTTTATTAGACACTTTAAGCAAACCCTAAATTTTTCTACGTATCCGTATCCGTATCCGTGAACGCATCGACTTACGTTACTGCCAGGCCGCCTAAAAGGGGTTTTAGCATGCCCATACATTACGTAAACGATCGTATCCTTGTATGAAACGTTCTGTTTGTAAGTTTTCTTTTTATCTATAAGTACCTACTGTGTTTATGTTGTTAAAGTTATTTTAGTGATAACTGACAGAAAGATCTCGCAATAGTGTCAAATGATTGAGATACGTTTTCGAATACGGATACGAGGCTAGACTCGTAATGATACGGACAACGCAAAGCAACGAAACCACCGTATCAATTCTGCGCATGCGCAGATCGATGCGGATACGGATACGTTTGAAATTTAGGACCTGCTTGAAGTGTCCATTGTGCAAACGCAATATACGCAACGTAACGCGACGTAAAAAGTTGAAAGTTGGCCAACTTTTGCGGAAAGTTACGTAACGGAGATACCGTTACGATAAAGTATGAATTGCTTCACTTAAATGTGCATGTTTAACTTCTTAAGCCCATTTTACAATGGACGTAACGTAACCGTTAAGACGTAACATAAGTCCTAAGCATGCGTACATTAGATTAATTTGCGTCAAATAATATGTCACCGGAAACGCAACGTAAGAGAAGATGAGAGTTGGTCATTTCTAACATTGCATTTCCGGTGAAATATTTAACGTAAGTAAATCTAATGTGCGCATGCTTGGGTATTTACGGTTACATTACGTCCATTTTAAAATGGGCTTTACAGCGTTACGGTCACGTTGCGTCAATCTATAAATCGGGCTTAAGTGCTAGTCTTTGTATGTCGGTATTTTAGAGAAAAAAAGGTAATCCGAACCAAGCCGAACTAACTTGTCCTTGTAATGAATTCTAGTTTTTGTATTGTCACAGCCTTTCTGTGACGGGGGGTGTAGGGTGGATATAGAGGCAGAGAAACTCGCTCAGTTCTACATAAATATGTACATTTGCTATGAAGTTATTACATAAATCCTCCAGGATGCATGCTCTTCCGTGGATAGGGCCAGACGTTTGACGCTACTTAGGAATGTCGGTTAAAACCGATATTCCCAGGGTTTCGATACTTGCACTGGGGAGACTTGACTCCAGAGGGGTTTTCCCAGGGTAGCGGTACTAACACTGGTTCAAGTATGTCTGTTGCTCGGCTTGACCCGCTATTCACATAAATTTATTGCTGAATTGCAATAAACATCCAAATGAATCGGCAAATAATAAATTAATATGGTTGAATACCGAGCCCTCCTTTCCGAAGCAGCTAGTTGATATATGCTCCCCCTTCATGAAGCATTGAACCCACTGATCTAAAAAATAAATGGATAAACAATTCATACGGCTTGATTGGCAAAATTTGTGCGAAAATTTGGGGTCAATATTCTACGAACAATTGTGCAACGGAACAGCCTGACGCCTGCGCAGTGTCTTATCTTTCGAACAACTGTTCTAAATTTTGAAATTCCTGCATTTTTATTGGCCAGATTTTGTGCACGCACAATACATGTATCTACTGCGCACGCTCACAGCTGTCCCAGTCAGTTGTTTTTGTTTAGATTTTGATCTCGTAAATTAGTAGCATTAGAAGCGTTCTTTGTTTATCCATTTATTTTTGAGATCAGTGATTGAACCCCAATGCTTGGAAGAGACAAAGAAAAAATAGACTGAAATACAATAATATCCTAATCCTAAAATATCCCTTTTTCACCATAATACAATAATATCCCAATTATAAAATATCCCTGCTTAACAATTATATAATCCAAATATGGAAATAGAGTATGTATGTACATTATACAGTGACAGCCAAAAAGTTTGCAACAAATGGTAAACTATTTTATTATTAATATATCAAAAAAAATGTTTCGTGGGATCAATTCAGCATACCCATCAACAAAAAAAATTACTGTGACAGATGTCATGTGACCACAGTCATGGCAGCAAATTAAAAAAGTTCGCCTTAAATATGTGAAAAGTGGGGTTAGACGACCAGAAATCGAAAAATTGCAGAGAGAAAAGTTGTTCAGGATCCGATTCTACGTCCATGTGTCAATTTTTAAAAAGGTACAAGGATTTTTATTTAATATCAATTTATCGGCCTGTTTTCTGGTAATTTGAAAAATATCAAAATCTTTCCGTCTAGTTCACATAATTCAAAGTGAAACTAACAAAAAAAAAAATCCAGTGCAGTAATTCTGCTTAATTGTCCTGCGAAAAATTGTAAAAAACCAAAAATGCATTTTCAGACCACTCTGATCTTGTTGCAATGACCTACAGAAAATAATAATTTGGAATAACAAATTTAGAATTATCATGAAATCTTTCTAAATGATCCAATACCTCTTTTCTAAATTTAATCAAGCCAATATTTTTGTGAAATTTTTTCGATATTTTTCAAATTACCAGAAAACAGGCCAAAAAATTAATATTTATTAAAAATCCTTTTACCTTTTTTAAAATTGACACATGGACGTAAAATTGGATCCTGAACAAATTTTCTCTCTACAATTTTTCGATTTCTGGTCGTCTAACCCCACTTTTCACATATTTAAGGCGAACTTTTTAAATTTTCCGCCATGACTGCGGTCACATGACATCTGTCACAGTGATTTTTTTGTAGATGGGTATGCTGAATTGATCCCACGTAACATTTTTTTGATATCTTAATAATAAAATATTTTCCCATTTGTTGCAAACTTTTTGGCGGTCACTGTATAATGAAAATTAAAAATTTAAATCAACATAAAATCTGTTTTTTTTTTTTAAAGATAAAAGTCAAAATGACATTGTGTTGGCAATACAATGTAAAATTGTCCATGCTTTCAAATTTTTTATGTAGAAAAGGCTTGTGTTGCCAACATAGTTACTAAATTTTTGACTTGGGGAATTATCTTTAAATAAAAAACAGACTTTAATAAGTTTTTTATGGTGGGACGGGTCAGGGTGCATTATTATTCAGGTTACTACAACAAATATCTTATGCCTAAAAAATGTCATCACCTTTAGAGCTTCAGCCACGGTTTTTTTTTTCTTTTGGTCCGGTCCTGTATTCTGTCTTGTGGGTTTGTTCTGGTTCCAAGTGGGTACTTCCTGATGGGTCAGCTAGATCGTGGGGTGTAAACGGTCCCACGGTCTAAGTGTTGTTGCCTGGTTCCTGGTTTGTTATGTTTCTTGTTTATTGATACAGGCATGAGCCCCTACTAAGCTCAGAGCTAGCGCAAGGTACCAGTTATTCCTCCAGTTCTGGTTTCGGCTTTGCTGTGTCCGTCCCTGGTTGAAGTTTTGTGAATACATGCAAAAAATAAATGTTTAAAATTTTTTTAAAATGCTTATTTCTATAATTAGTTTAATTATGACCCACATTCGGTTCGGGCCACTAAATTTTATCATTTGCTTATTTGTTGATCATGGCTCCAACCGGTAAGTATCATAGTCCAACTTGTTTGTGTATCCATATGCCTTCTTTTTGTAGCTCGCGCACTTTTTTGGTACTAATTTCCTCCTATATTGAGCTATCGTTCCTTTCCATCCCTCCTTGTATACTCCTATTTCCCTACTTCATAGTTTTACTTATGTTTTTCTGTACAATCAGTCTTCTTCTACCTCATTTTCTGCTTCTTTGCTTCCAATTTCCCCTTCAATTTTTTCTTTGTCGTCTTCATCCTCTATTGTCCATCAACTTCAGATTCTGCGTCTTCAGCTATATCTGTCTCTTCTACCTATTCTTCAATAGGCGCAGCTTCTGTCCCTGAATTGTAGTAGGGTAACATCTTACTCACGTGGACCGTATCCTTTTCTCCGCAATCTTTTCTACCTCGTAATTCCCTTTACTACTTCTAAATTGGCCTAAAAGATCAATTCCGATTTTGTCAAAAATTATTCCCATCACCGGTATTGGTTGTAACATCCCTGGCGTTTTTCTATAAAATTACTCCTTTCTAGCTTGGCAATCTGGGCTTCCCTTCCGTACTTTTCGATGTCCTTTAGCATTCCATCCCAAAAAAATCTGGTTTTAAATTTATTCATTGTTTTGCGAAGTCTCAAGTGTCCACTTGTCGGTGACGCATGTAGCTCCCGCAGAATTTCTTCTCTCATTGATTTTGGTACTACTAATACTTTTTCTAAGCCGTTTTTTTGTCTTATTTATTTTATAGAGTAAGTCTTTTTCAATCCTGAAATATTTTGCTCTTCTTCTGATGCCAATATTAATTTCTGTTTCGTCTGGCTTTGAATATTTGTTTTAGACTTGGGTCTTTTTTCTGTAACGTAGCCGTTTGCACCGATTTTAGTGTGAATGTGGGGAGCTCCTCTTGTTCTTTTTTTTCTTGGGATTCTGGTTGAAGCACTGGATTGCGGGGCATACAGTCGGCATCGCTATGTGTTGAGCCTTTCTTATATACAACCGTGTAGTCGAATTCTGCAAGTTTTAGTGCCCATCTGGCCAAGCGTCTGTTGCTCTCCTTGATGGAGTCCATCCAGTAAAAAGCATGGTGGTGCGTGACGATTTTTACTGGTCATCCATGAATTAAGTGTCTCAGATAGCTCAATGCCCATACACTACGCCTAAGAGTTCTAATTCACTAATTGAATAGTTTTTTTTTTCGCTATTTGAAAGACTTGTGCTTATGTAGGCTATTAGATGTGCTTCTCCGTTGTCGTCTTCTTATAAAAGTACTACCCCAATTCCACATGTTGCTGCATTAGTGTGGAAAATGGTATCTTTATTTAGGTTGAAATGCTGTAGCACAGGTGCGGAAACAAGTTTTTCTTTAAGTATGTTAAATGCCTTGTTTCGTGCAGTACCTCATTTAAACCCTATGTTGTTTCTTGTAACTTCGTGTAGGTAACGGTCTTGCTATTGATGCAAAGTTACGTATATACCGTCAAACGGGGTGACTCTGGACTACGGGTTGACTTGGGACACTTGGGCGCGCGCTTCCATAAAAATTGGCAACAGGGGTGAGCAAGGTGGGAGGTCAACATAAATATTCTGGGGATTAGCATACACTTTGAGGTCTTTAATACACCTAATGCGGGCGGCACCGGGTGAGTCTTTACAGCGACAAAAAATTTGTTTTCAAAGTATAGAGAATCGGTGTTTTTTCAAACCGCTACAATTGTTGTCTGTAAATATATCAAGGTAAGTGATGACATGTATGTTTTATTTATTTTTTTGTCCGCTAATATGTTGTTAAAGATGTAATAAGGTCGTTTTTGCTCAGAAATTTTTATTTATTTTTTTGTGATAGAAAATCTGATTGAATGCACTTTTTAGGGTGACTCGGGACATGCCTCGTAAATATGTTAGGAGGCTTGGCGCAAGGCCATATCAAAATTACGACAAAAAAAGACTTGAAATGGCCGTTAGGGAAAGGTTAGCGAAACAAACAAGTTATAGAGAGTTAGAGGAACGGTATGGGGTATCCAGAAATACCATTAATCAGCATGTCATCAAACAAAATTTAAAAAAACCTGGGGGTCAATTGGCCTTAGCTGAAGCAGACGAAAAAAAAATAGTGAATTCTTTGTTGTGTGTTGCCGATTGGGGATTTCCCTTAGAACCAATGGATATACGGATTTTGGTAAAACAATACTATGACAGAATGGGTGTAAACATAAAAAGATTTACAAATAATATGCCAGGGCCGGACTGGATGAAATCATTTTTATTGCGCCACAAAAATAATTTGGCTTTAAGACTTTCCGAAAACATTAAACGAGCAAGGGCTGCAGTTGACAGGCAAGCAATAAATGTCTATTTTGATGAACTAAACTTATCTCTAGAAAACATTCCTCTTGCGAACATCGTGAACTATGATGAGACAAACTTCACGGACGATCCGGGCCGTCAGCGTGTCGTTATTCGCAGAAGCAACAAACATGCAGACCGTATTCTTGATTCCAGTAAAACATCAACATCAGTCATGTTTGCAATTAGTGGATCTGGTGTAATGTTGCCGCCATACGTGGTGTTCAAATCAGAACATCTCTATGAAAACTGGATAAGAAATGGACCACAGGGTTCTAGATATGGAAATACAAAAAGTGGATGGTTCGATTCAAATCAATTTGAACAGTGGTTTTTGACTATAGCATTAGGCTACTTCCGAAGACTTGAGGGGCCTAAGGTTGTAATAGGCGATAACCTGAGTAGCCACATCTCCCAAAATGTCATCATGGAATGTCAAAAAAATAATATCAGATTCGTTTTGCTACCTCCCAATAGCACCCACCTTACACAACCTCTGGATACAGCATTTTTTAAACCACTCAAGCAATCGTGGAGAAAAATTTTGTTAGAGTGGAAGAAAAAAAATAAAGGAGTACTCCCAAAACCTGAGTTTCCAGGCTTATTAAACAAAGCTTTGGATAATATTGGAGACAAGCTAGAAGACAACATAAAGGCTGGATTTCGTTGTTGTGGTCTTATTCCACTCGACAGGGATCAGGTCTTGAAACGTCTACCCCCAGAGCCTGTTCGAGAAGATGAGGGCCAACTAGCTTGGACCGAAACGCTCACAGACTTTTTAAAGAACCAGCGAACTCCAACAAACCCAGCAAAGAAAGGTAAAGGAAAGAAAATTCTAGTAACACCCGGTAGAAGTGTGACATGTGAAAGAAGTTCTGACTCCGATTCTGACAATAGTGAAATGGAGATGGAATTAAATAGAAGTGAATCTGATGATAATGGGAGCATACAAGACATAGAGTCTGAGGGAGAAGAAAGAAATCAAAATGAAGATGTGGAAAACCTGGAAGAAGAGCCAGAGGAAGTGACTGATTTGCACATTGAAGATTTTGCAATTGTAAAATTTACAGACGGAAAGTTTTCGAAAAATTTTGTGGGAAAAATTTTAGACAAATCTGGTGACCAAATAAGAATCACTTTTTTAAGAGAACATTCGAAAATAGAAAATGGCTTTGCTTTTCCAATAGTTCCCGATGAATCCACAGTAAACATTTCCCAGGTTTTGAAAATACTTCCAAGACCTGTGGAACTGCGAAGAGGTGCAGTTAAATTTCCATTCCAAATAAATTTGAAAAATTAGGTAGACCCATTATTGTTATCGAAAGAAATGACCTTTTTTTTTATAATTTCTTGTGTAGAAATTTTTTTATTTTGTTCAAAAATCAATAAAAATAATGTTTACTTTTTTAAAAATTTCTATTTTTGTCCCGTCTCACTCCAGAAACGCCTTACAATGGTTTCTAGTGCTAAATAAGTGCTTGTCCCTAGTCACCCCGAAAACGGGGTGAAACGGGACAATTTTCAAAATTTAAAAAAAAATATTTAAGATTTTCGAAAAAATATTATTTTTAGCATACGTGTTCCCAAAATATGTAGAAACATGTAGCCACCTTAAAATTGCCATTTACTAATTCTGGTCATGAAATATTCACAAAAAAGTGTCAAATCCGTCCTTAGTCACCCCGTTTGACGGTATTTTCCATAAAAATAACATAATCCTAGAAAACTCTGTACATCTTTGATGTTCTTTGGCGTCGGGAACCCTTTTATGCAAATTATTTTATCTTCATCTGGTAATATACCTTGCTCCTTTACTCAGAGCCTAATATTTTGATTTTTTTTTTCAAATATTCGGATTTGCTTGGTTTTAGAGTGAAGGTTAGCTTTTCGTAATCCCTCAAAAACTTTCTTTAGTTTGCTCAAGTATTCTTCGAACGTTTGTGAGAATATAATGATGTCATCTAGGTAGATTAGCACTTCCTTTCATTTCATGTCCCAAAAAAACTTGGTTTGCTAGTTCTTTGACAGTGGAGCGTTGCATAATCCAAAACTTAAAATATTAAAGTTCCATGTCCTTGCGCCACGAAGGCAGTGTATTGCTTCTGTTCGACTGGAACTCGCCAATATCCGGAAAGCATAGTGTGCTGAACCATTTTGCATTGCCCAAGTATGACAAGATGTCATCGATCTGCGGTAGTGGCCAGTGGGTGTGTTGATTTTCATGTTACTCTGTTTACCTTCCTGTAATCTACATAAAATCTTGTTTTCCCTCTTTTTTCTTAATCATCACTCAGTAGCGTAACTTGACATCAGGGGGCCTCGGTGCAAGATTACGATTAGATCAGCCCGCCCGCCATTGACCCCGCCGGAGTTTTCTTTGGGTGCCACGCCCAAAAACGGTAATTTTAAGCCTTCAAAAAACAACCTATTGTGTAAGTGTTTACCTAGGTGTTTACTTATCTTACCACATTATTTCTCTATTTAAAAAGGCATGGGCTTTTCGCAATTTTACCCTCACTCCATCTTGAGAATGGGAATTGCCCATATGCCCATAAGAATACACAATCAATCAATGCAAGATATTTTGAGGCCCCCTGAGTGAAAAAAGAGCATAAATAACATGTTTCTCTAGTATGTATATGAAGTAAACAATAAGAAAATAGCAAAAAAATAATGATTTTCTAAAAAACCTAAAAATAAAATTCGCGAATTTTATAAAAATCAAAAAAAAAATCCTTATATGGTTAAAGCTTTGGACACTTTATAATTGGTAAAGAAAGGAATACATTAAAAAATCAAGGTAACTAAAAAATAAATTTTTACTAAAGTCTGTTTTTTTTTTTTTAAGATAATTCCCCAATTCAAAAATTTAGTAACTATGTTGGCAACACAAGCCTTTTCTACATAAAAAATTTGAAGCATTGACAATTTTACATTGTATTGCCAACATAATGTCAGTTTGACTTTTATCTTTAAAAAAAAAAACAGATTTTATAATTTTTAGACAAATTCAAATTCAAATTCATTTATTCCAGGTGTATAGTACAAGTACAGTAAATTACATAGTATTTTTACCCTGCAAAAGACAAGAAGTCTGTGCACGGGCCGGTTTTAGTATTGTCCAAAAATCTGCAGCTACATGCGGTACAATCCCCATCTTTTTCATGTATCCATATTTTAAGACATTTGGAAGCATTTTTTTTTTTAAATTACATATTACGAATTTAATAAATTAGGTAAGTACCCCTCAAGTCTCGGGGGCCTCGGTGATTTGCACCGAACTACCCTATGAAAGTTACGCCAGTGTCATCACTACGGGGCTGGCCCATGGAGAGTGGAAAGGCCGAATTACTTCGCTGTCGAGCATTTCCTGGATTTGTTTGTCAATAATCTTTCTCTGTGACACTCTGTATGGGCGGCTATTGATTGGGCTAGCCTCTCCGACGTCCATTATGTGTTCTATTGAATGTGTCTTCCCCATATGTTTCGTAGATTTTGCGAAAACGTCGTTGTATTCCAGAAGTTCTTTGAGTTCATGCTTGTTCTTCTCGTTTGTGATGCTGTCTAACTTATGATCTTTCACTGTTACTTCTTCGCTCTCTTCATCTTTTTTTGCTTGAAATATGAAATTTTGTGAACACTGAAAAAAAGGATTCATCAATTCAAAGTAATACGCACTTCATTCAATGAAATTGCGACTTTGGATATGGCCAAGTGAATATTCTCTTCAAAAAAGTTAAATGTTTTCTTGTCATAGGATTGTTCGAATACTTTACTGGAAAGAAATAAGTTCTTGTCTCAAGAACACTATCCCAACACAATTTCCTTGTCCCAAGGTACTTAATTTTCCAATTTCTTGTTCCAAGAAACTTATTCGATTCCATTGAAGATCAAAGTACTTAGCTGAAGATCTCAATTTTTTCACTAGAGGTCATCAGCGCTTGAGTGAAGATGAGAATTTTTTGCCTAAAATCCATAGGTATTTGATGATAGGATTATTAGTCATAAAGAAATATCAGATTTTGTTTACTTTTGAAAATATTTATTAGCCTAAAAATTCAAACAATTTTTACAAAATATTAGCCCACTGACTGAAAAATCATTATATTATTAGATACAATTTAAATAAATAAAACTGCTAAATTGGAAACATGATTATTAGGTATACCTACTACTTGTAAAATTTACATTATATTATATACCTTCAATCTTTTCCAACAAGTGGGAGTAGTGGGACAACTTGTTTGCCTCCAAAAATTCTTGTATTGGGGCCATCACAAGTATTTTCCAAACAGGATTGCAAGATAATTTTGGTCCCCTGACGTTGACGCAGTGATATCCTGGGCAACACCCATAGGAAACGGGATATAACTGTTCAAATTGAAAAGTAGTCACCCGTCCGAGTAGGTCGTAGGCAGCACGTTACACTATACTGCTAGGCACTACACAAGGTTGGAGGGCATCGGCAGAAACTTGAATTTTGGATAAGATTTTGGAATATTCCATCAAAAAACAAGATTCTTGGCCCAAATAACAAGGAGCTTAACAATTATGCAATAAAAGATTATTCTTGGTATAAGAGAATATAATTTCGCCTGAAAGCAATGTCATTCAAGAGTAATTTTAAAAAATATCAAGAACCACGAAATTCTCAACACAAAGTAATTTTTCTTCATGCAATAGATTAACTCTTCATATAAGACAATTTATTTCAAGATCACTGAATACCTTGAGGTAAGGGGAGCTGTTTTTTCAGTGAAAGATTTGTCATTTGTCACTGCTGTTTCTGCCAAAAATGCCATTGTTGTTCCGGTGTATATAGCTACTGGGTTCCTTGTGTTTGATTGTACTTTTAAAATAAGGCTACCTCCGTTGGTGTGAATGTACGTTTTTAGTTCAAAATGATTTCTTGCTAACCAGTCTAAATTATATTTGCATGTATACGTAGTACCTATTATCTTTAATTTCACTCCATAATATCTAATTCTAATGTTTCAATGATTTGCATCAGATGCCTGTTTTCTTCTTCCTGCTCTTCTTCATTATACCCAGGTTTTTCCCTATAAATGTAAATTTGAACCCCTGCATCTTCAAATAGAAAATATAACATTTGTTAAAATCTTGCCCAATTTTTTCTAATCTTTATTCTTGTCTTGGAGTGCCTAATTTTTTGATGGATTTATTTTCTGAGATATTGTTCCTCAGTGCTGTAGGACATTTATACATGTTTCTTGGACTTGGCTTCGTTTTCATCGATTCTCTTGTGAATAGAAAAATGACTGATTTTTTTCCTTGTTTTGACATCGATAGCTCCCCAATGGTCCCTTTCTCTCTGTTTTTTGGAATCATATGCCTATATTTCCTGAAAACTGTTTTTTTTTTTATTTTTATTTATATAGTTTTGGGTTACTCCCACTACTAAAACGGTGTCGTTCTTTATGACGTCTATGTTTCCATATTCTTTTTTCAGGAGAACGTTAACCTGGTTATCTTTTATGTGAATGTGCTCTCTTATAAATTCTTGTTTATCTCTTGTAGTATCTACCATTTCAACCTCAATTTCGGAAAAAGTAATTTTTATTTAGGAAAATGTAAAGTAATTTTCGGAAAAAGTCAAATTAATTTCAGAAAAAGTAAAGTTAATTTCGGAAAAAGTAAATTTAATTTCGGAAACAGTAAATTCAAATTCGGAAAAAGTAAATTCAAATTCGGAAAAAGTATTAAGTGAACATAGTTACATATCTACTTAGAAAGTCTAGCCGACATCGCTATTGGACCAATGAATGTTGGAATTTGTATCCAATCGAAACTTTGTCCAGAGGCATTATCCTGCAGTTATGAGACTGGATGATTTCAATACGGGAACATAATATTTAGGAGTACATGCAATTTTTCCAATATTTGTGTATAATTTTTAATAATGGTATTTTTCTACATAAATAAATAATTTTTTGTTTAAATAATACTTATCACTTTTTCCGAATTTGAATTCACTATTTCCGAACTTAAATTTACCGTTTCCGGAATTAACTTTACTTTTTCCGAAATTAACTTTACTTTTTCTGAAATTAATTTGACTTTTTCCGAAAATGACTTTACATTTTCCTAAATAAAAGTTACTTTTTCCGAAATTGAGGTTGAAATGGTGTAGTCTAAGCTCTGTAAGCGGTTGGTTTGTTGTGACCAGACCTGACATGTTGATTTTTTCGTTATTCATTTGTCTTAGGGGTATCTCATGATGACCATTCAGAATCAGTTTTTTTCCGTAGGAGATCTACGATAGCGTTATTTTTTTGTCAAAAACTTCATGCCTAGGATTATCGGTTGTGTTTAATGTTCAAATCACTTACTTTGGCGTTTATGCCCTTTAATTTTTTTGACTCTCTGGTATTTCTTTCGGAACTTCAATGTATCCCAAAACTTTTATCTAGTGTCCCCCTGCACAAATCAGTTCCTTTTTGATTAAACTTCTTTGTAGAACGCTATCTTGTGCTTCTGTATCCACGATTGCTGACATGTATTTATTAATTATTCTAATTGTGATGTGCTAGATTCTTATGTTATTGTTCTTCCCCAAGTTCCCCAGGGTTAGGATGGCAGGAGCTTTTACTTTTGCCATCCCTTCTCGTTTGGGTTTTGTCGTCGGCTTGTACAGATGTTTGTATAATGACCCTGTTTTCCACAAACAAAGCAACCAGGATTGTTTTTGTTGTTTCGTGGCGTATACGATTTGTTCCTTTAAGGCTGGCTTCTGTATACTGTTGCAGTATGTCCTGTTTTCCCACAGTTGTAACAAACGGGGGCCATTTTTGAGTTGGAGTTATGATTTCTTATCTTTTGATTCCTACATTCAGCTGCGAAATGTCCTGTTTTTCCGCAATAATAACACGTTCGGCTAGTGATTGGTGCCCTTGCAGTCTGATTTTGCAGGTGGCCATTACATGTCCTCTCTTTCCACAATAATGACATATATTTAGCTCTATGTCTGGGATTGTATTTCTTCCTGTAAAGCTAGTAATTTGGGTATCTCGAGTTGCACCTTTCTTTGGAGCTTTCTCTATCGTGTCTGCTATTTCCTTTAGTTGTATAAGTGATGTTGGTGGCTTGTCCGGCGGGTTTAATAGCCAGTAGTAATTGTGATGTTCTGTCTCCGTCACCTCTTCGCTAAAAATCCTTCAAATTCTTGTATATCAAACGTATGTGTGTAATTATGGTATAATACTTGTAAATCGTAGAAGTATTCCTTGACTGACTCATTTTGGCCTTGTTTTCTGATTTCTACTTTTTTCTTGAATGCCCTTTGGGTAATCTGTATCCTCAAATTCCCCAGCAGGGTTGGATGGGACGACCGGGCAACCGGGCAAATGCCCGGTGGGCCGGTATAACTCTGGGCCGGTCGGGCCGCAGGCCCGACGCGTCTTAGATTAATAATAAAATTTTAAAATTTATATATTTGACAAAAACATCATGAAAACTATCTAAAACAATATTAAGGCTGTGGTCCGAATATAACCAGGATTGTGGTTTCGCGGTCTAAAAGCGATCAAATTACTCTGGTACCTGGAAAAGTGGTTACTTTTGGACCTTGGTTTCCTGAAATCTGATTAACCAAATGTCAAAATAGTTACCCGAAACCACTGGTGACGGTTTAATTGAGAATGCAGTGTTGCCAATCTAAATTTGTGAAAGTACACGATATGCTGGTCAAATTACATAGTTTTATACGATTTCGTCTCACAATTACACGATTTATACACACGACCTTGGTACCTATTTAGTAACATCAAGAAGCAAGTATTTATGATTTTGGGAAATGGGTCAAATCCAGTCAAATCTGAGGGTTAATCGTCGCTCCTCAACCAAAAATAAAGATGTGGCAACGACAAAAAAGCTATCCAAAAGTAATCTAATTACTAATTACTCTAGTTCCTGGAAAAGTGGTTACTTTTTGGACCTCAGTTTATTCCTGCCAGGATGAGGCACCCCAGATGACGTCATACAGTTATCAGGCAACCTACCTCTCTCAAACATCCTAGCCATAAGAGTAGTCACTTGACAGACCATTTGACAGACAAAAGATAATGGAATGTAATGCAAGGAGCAATTGAGGAAAGAGAAAACGACAAGTCCTATTTGTTTGTCACAATGGGACCGTGACCTATCTATATGAAATAATATCGAGAATGAAAATTCCAAAATATTCTTTCGTTTTCCTTACAATAAAATTTTTGAAACCCATTTTTCATTCATGCCGTCCATGGGAGGGCTGGATGAAAAAAAATTGTCGGTTTGTCTAAGCCATCCAACCCTGTTCCCCAGAACAATCTTTCACAATATTTTTTTTTACACGGGTGGAAGGTTTGATGGCTGATAAACTGAGGCAACTTAGCCTATTTTCCGCTGTCATGGCATCAGTTATTGTGGTGTTCGCCATTATATCAGATTGTTTTTCTTTGTCTTTTGATGGTTGATGGGGTTTCGGTGCTTCCTGAAGGGTAAGGTCTGGTGGGCTGCCAAAAACATTGTCTTCTTCGTAGCCTGTTTGATCGTCCACTTGGTTCTCTATCTCACTTTCAATTTGTTCTAAACTGATACTGGGTGACCGTAGTGGTGATCTTTGCATTGGCTTTCTTGACTGAGGAAACTTGTATTCAAATCCTGTGCTCCTATGAGACGGTCTGAATGATTCTTTTGGTGTTTTAGCTGCTGCATTTTTTGTTGGTTTGTCTCACATCTATATCGCATCTGGCAAGCTGTTTAACGGTGGGTGTAGGGTGGAAAGATGATGGAGAGAAACTTGCTCAGTTCTATATAAATATGTATATTTGCTATGAAGTTATTACATAAATCCTCCAGTATGCATGCTCTTCCGTGGATAGGGCCACACGTTTAACGCTACGTAGGAATGTCGGTTTTAATGCTAATGTTACGTTGAATGCTAATCGATGTTTAACTGATCCTCATTTAGAGGGGCTTTCTCAGGGTGGCGGTACTTGCATTGGGAAGGCTCGACTCCCGAGGGATGTACCCCGGGTAGCGGTACTAACACTGGTTCAAGTCTGTCTGTTGTCTGACTTGGCCCGCTATTTATATGAATTTATTCCTGAATTGCAATAAACATCCAAATGAATCGGCAATTAAATTATTAGGGTTGAATACCGGGCCCTCCTTTCCTAAGTAGCTAGTTGACAGTATGTTGGTATTTTAGACGAGAAGAGCTAATCCAAACTAACCCATCCTCCCAAGCGTATTCAAACTGGGCCACCAGGCCTCTGCAAGTAATCGTAGAAATCGAAGTTATAATGTGCGCAATACATGCAGAAACGTGTTTCAGCGATCCTACCAGGTGTCGCCAAGGGTGAAGTAAATAAAATAAATATCGCTGAATATTGAAAATAGTTAATGCTGCTGGGGTATTATTTAAAGCAGGATGAAGCAGGACCATAGCAAAACAAGCAAGAACATGTTTGAGCGATCCTGTTGCCAGTGTGTTGCCAAGGGTGAAGTAAGCAACCAAAATTAAAATCACTGTATCTCGAAAATCAGGTGTGTTGCCGGGGTCAGATTTGAAGCAGGATGAGGCAGGACCATAGCATCATAAGCAGGACCATGTTTTAGCGATCCTCCTTCCAATATATCGCCAAAATAAAGTTAGCAACCAAAATGGTTAACGATATATGATATATTTCGAAAACAGTGGGTGCTACTGGGTTGCGGTTTAAAGCAGGACAAAGCAGTAATATAGCAGCACAAGCAGAGGTGTATCCTAAAGATCCTGATCCATTCTGTTGCTAACTTTCCCGACGTCAAATAACTTCATCAACACGGTGGTTTTTTTGAAGAGGGCATGTCATTATTGACGAACATTCTTTCGCTGCTTCCAAATCGAGTTCCAAATCTATAAATAAATATAATAGAAGTAGGTACTAGACTTCTCGAACTTTCTTTCGTCTCATCTACGATTTCTTTTCAGTTTCTATCTTTTTCCTATTGGCGAGCTCTTTCAGTTATTTGTGTTGGGCGAAGTCAATCGCATTTCCGTTGAAGAATTGAGGCTTATTGCAGTTTGGTAACATATTTCACTAAGAAATAGATTTTATATACGAAACCTCTTAGTAGGTAATTATGCCAATTTCTTGATTTTTTATGGTTTTTTATTGTCGTTCTTCGAATCTGAAGATAAACATAATTTCTTGACTGTGGAACAATAGGTCATTGGGAATAATATCGAATTTCAAATTAGAAAGTTTTGTCGTTGGTTAATTTGAGCGTACTTTTTTCAAACTTAGCTAGAAATTTTAATTTAACAAATATGTACAACAATGCAAATTTACAAAACGAACTCCGGTAATATTTAATGGTTCGCGCTCGTTAAGAGTAGGGGCAACAAAACCATCATTACAGCCAAGCGCCATAGAATTTCATTACACCAATTCATTTACTAACACACAGACACAAAGAGCCTCATTCAATTAGAGAGCTGCTGTGAAACAGGTTAACAACAAATTTACGATAAAATAAATGCATGCAGGTTTAGTCCCAAGTGGCAAGTAGTCTCTGCCAAAGATGAAATCATACAGACACACCCTCAAAACCAAGCGAAACGTCTTAATCGCTATAATATCAGACAACAAACAAACAATGGACATGACATGAGTGTCCCGCCCCGGTAAAATCAAATTCAATTTGTCTGGCTGCGGTTTTCAAAGGCAAAGGTGCTATTCAAAGCGAAAGATAAATGGAGCGACAAAGCTAAAACGTGCGATAATATTTTATTATCCGAATGTATTGCATATATGCGGTGGAGAGAGGGTGATTCACCTTCTTTGTCCGCTTAAACGTAGTTCATAGCGATGCGAATTGTGGAAAACGATTCTCAGATCAAGGAATATACAATTCTTTTCTTCATTTTAAAAGAATTGCGATATGTCGTATCACCAATAAATATTTCTTTTATGGATTATTTCAATAAATACTGGTTTTTCAGTGAAATCATTTATTATTTCAAATGCACTCGTCGCTTAAAAATAATTATTAGATATATTGAACAACATAATATGAACATCGCAATTAATTTCCATACCTACTTAGTGATCTACAATTCACAATTATGTTTTTCGTCAGGAAGTTATAATTTCTCTTACTATAGGAACAACAGCACATTTTGTCCATGTCGTCATTTATTACATTTAGCAGCAGGCGCTCCCGGCATGTGGACGTCTTTTTGGCCCATTTTCCGTTGGCGATTTGTCCTTTTTATGTATGCTTTCCAATCCTTGCAATCTTGCGTGTGTTTCAGTTTGTTCAATGTTCTATGTCGTTCAGTTTTTGAAATCTTGCGTGTTTTCTATTTATTCCGTTTGTCAATATTCAATCTTAGGTGCTAATCTGACTTGCCATTCAATCCTTCTTATGGTGCTTGCTCTCTAATTATTTCAATCTTCTGCGTCGTTGAATCCAGTGTCTCTGAGTTCTTCTAATCTGGGTACCTATGTTTCTTAATTTCTCTTAATCCTCTATTATTTTATATGCTTGTAATCTTATATCTGTACTGCACATTGAACAATATCAGTAGGTAAAGCGTAATTCGTAAATACCTAAGATCTCTTGACAACGCCTTGCGAAACAACGAATAACAAAGACTAAAATTCTGAATATTCAATCATCAATCCCAGGCGCCAATAAAATTCTCAAGCCCTACAAAATGCAGCTTGATTTCTTTACAAGCCAACCAGATAATAATCAGATTGGTAATTTTGACAACCTAATAAATGTACTGAGCCAAATTTGGTAGTGTTGGCGCTTTCAATGCGTGTCGTTATAACACGTGTTACTTTTACGGCTTTTTAACTGGCTTCTTTAAAAATTTTGTCTGCATCATGCACAATCCATCAACCAACGTTATTTATGACACGAGAATGGCGTGAGGAAAAAACTCGTTCGATTAAAGTTTTATTATATAGCAAATAATATATCCATTTGCATTGCAATGTTTCTTTTGGAATAATTATGTACTGTCTCTTCAAGTATTGTTTTTGATGAATTCTAAATCAGTTTGTATCAAGAAATTCCGATGTTCTAAAGTATACCTGCACTTAATTGAGCCGGACACTAGAAGAATAAAATACTTGCTTTTATGACCTACTATGAAGTGCAAGAACAATAATGATCCACAAAAACGGAGATATTACCAACATTACCAAATTATCGTTCTTTTTATTTTCTTTCTCAAATGATAAGATCAAATCTAGACAATATACTGTATTGAATTAAATCAATACCATGCCCGACACGTTTCGGTTTACATTTCACCATGTACAAAGGCTTGCAAATATATCACTTACACAGACAGAAAAAGCAATAATTCTTTGAAAAAAGACGAAAGAGGAGAACACGCGAAACTAAAATAGAATTAAAGTGGCTCTAGTAGCTCTGTGATGTTATTTTATGAATTAGGATACCCTCTAGCTGCTCGGAATACGAGTTTTAGGAGGCAATGGATTGGGCGTGATTCTTTTTTTACTAGTTTTTATATTCGTGTGCCAGGCATAATAAAGTCTGGAAGAGAAGAGAAAATAATAGTTTAAACAATACTAGTTATCCATTTATTTTGAATTCGAAATGCTATTTCCAATAATAATATTGGGGTAAGCAATAGAAAACAAACTTATTATAATATTGTCACAGCTGTGTCCGGGGTGCGTGACAGAAATCTTGGGTCCATTTATTCCAAAAAATCAAAGTTCAATTAACAAAACAATAATTCATTCCACGTTACTACTCTCTGACACTAATTACTTCACTTATTAACTCAAACAACAACTTTTACAAAATTCAATCTAATCTAAATCGTTTCACAGTGAATCTTAAACTTAAAACTACTTCTACTAACTAATACCGGCCTTTATAAATCTGTAATCCATTCTTGTAAAATCCAGAATAAATGCGATAATCTCTTTGAATAAGGCAGTATTTTCTAGATTTCGAGTTAGATTCTGTACACTATGGCGAAAGCGCACCGCTACACTGCCTTCTCTTAATGTTGATCATACCGATGAACTTCATGCCCATGATATTTCGTCAATCTGTCAAGATGTACAACTTTCATCTTACTCCTGGTGTTGCGCTGAACTCGATAAACCACATCATTGATCCACTTGAATTTTCTGTAGGGTCCTTCTCATGCTGAAGACAATTCCGGCGACACTCCTTTCTTTCTTGCTGGATTATATAGCCACACTAAATCACATTCTTGAAATCAGACTGAATTGGCTTTCAAGTCGTATCTGGTCTTCATTCGGTCACTGACCAGCTGAATATGCTCCCGAGGAAAATCATCTATCCCCAGAAGCGTGCCCTTACTTCGTCGGCGTAATCTCGAATTTCTTTTCGTTTTTCTTCAGGTATTCCAAACATCATATCGCAAGGTAACCTGAGTTCCCTTCCAAAAGCGATTCTAGCTGGACTTTCACTTGTTGACGTGTGAATAGCGGCTCTATAAGCCATTAAAAATAGAGGCTAGTGTCTTGCTTAACCCAACTTACTTAACCCAAGCAATTTTGCTGGTTCTTTGCGGCGACTTTTGTCAGGTGTTCCTCTATGGTCTTATTGAATCATTCTACCATGCCATCAGACTGTGGATATAAAGGTGTTGTCCTTGTCTTACGAATGCTTATGATCTCACAAATTTTCTTAGAGATGGCAGATTCGAAGTTTCGTCCCTGATCTGAATGCAATTCTAGTGGCACACCATGACGACTGAAAACTTCCACTAGCACCTGGGTAATAGTGATGGCTTCTTAATTGGGAATACCGAGAACTTCCAGTCATTTACTGAACTAATCCATGATAACCAAGATGTATTTTTTACCACGCTCTGACTCAGGGAACGGTCCGGCAACATTTATCGCTATTCTTTCAAATGGGAGACCGACATTGGACTGTTTCATGGGCCCTCGAGATCTTAGTTTAGGGCCTTTACTGGTAGCATAGATGTCGCATTTTCGACACCAGTTTCTAACGTCTTCATTATAGTGAATCCAGTAAAAACGTTCCCGAATTTTGTCCAAAGTCTTGTTAACTCTACCCCTGAAGTTCCGTCATGTATTTATTTTAATACATCTTCTACCCGATCTTTTGGAATAACCAGTTTGCTCTTAGTAGATTGTTACGGGCTGATTTTCTCCAGGCGAAATAAAAGTAAAAATGACTGGAAAATAAAAGAAAATAGGAATATTCTTCTCACTTTATAGTGTTGATGGTAATCTAGATACCGTAGGATCAACACCTAAAATACCTTCATAAAGCCACACTTTTCATCGAGCTTTTCATTCTTTTCAAAATTATTGGAATATGAAGGTTTATGGTTGATTTTTTGTGGGAAAGCATTAAAACAAATAGTTATTCCATTTATTAGTAAATCAAATCATAAATATTTACATCAGAAAATCGGATTGACAGTTCCTTAAGTAAGGTTATTGACTGGTATCAAGTTGGTACTACCAACCGACAAAAACTACCCATGCCAACTACCAACAAAATTCTCTTCATTCAGGTAGAGGACTTTGTGAAATTATGTGTTCGGGAAAGTTCCTCGAGCACATTTTCTTGCCGATTTCTGAAGTCGTCGAGTTTTTGCTCATTAAACCGTTTGATGAGTCTTTGTTTTAGGCCTTTTTTTTAGAACTAGCTTTAAAGCACGCTTTAAAACAAGCTTTTACCCAAACTTTAATCTAAGCTTTAACCATTAAGAGTTAAGCTTCAGGCTACTTCAAGCCTTACCTCCTATTATCTACACGTTGAGCTTCAAGTCCTGTTTGTGACCATTACGTAAACCATTACGTTGCTAAGAGCCTTAGTACCAAGCTGTTGGACCCCTTTATGGCACCATTGGCATCCTACCAATCAGACCCCTTCAACAAATCAATGTTTACTCAGGTTTGATAATTGTGCGTGTTTTGTCTGGGAACCATCAAACCAGGCGGAGCCGCCTTCAGTATATTCAATTTTAATACTTTGAACTAATATTAACAAGGAAAGGTTGAGCTATGTAATATTTTTGTTGTTGATATGTTACAGATTTTGATTAAATATGGATATTACTCCATAGACACTGAATGTTGCACTGAGTACAGTAGGTACTTTTAGAGTGTGAGATAGGGGCTGTTTAGTCGAGTCATTTTTTTTTGTCTGGCATTTTGAGGGCTGAATGTGGCTTAAAGCTGATGAGAATATGGGCGATTTTAATGCCTGCCTCCCGTTCGAAAATTTGCAGAAGAAAAAAATTGATTTACATGAAGAATTTTTTTTTAATGATCTCAAATTTGTTGGCTTCTAAATGAAAGATTGATATTGATAAATAATTCACTCATAAAAAATACCAGATGCTTTTCAATAGCTGAAAAAGTGGGGATGAGTGTCAACTTCCAAGAGAAAAGTAAAGAACCTTCCGCGTTTACTTTTTGTCTGGTAATCGAGAGAATGGAAGGTTTTGTTGTAAAAATATCGCTGAAAAATCGCCAGACGGTAATCCCAGTTCGAAGTCGAGTTTTCCGTCGAAACATTCTGTGGACATTTCGAACAGGTGGCATGCAATAATAGTAGATTATACCACGAGTCAATAATGATAGCTAGTATTCCCGAGGATTATTACGAACTGAGCCGCGTTAGCGGCGAGGGAGTAACATTCCGAGGGAATAATAGCCATTATTGCGAGTAGTATACTCTACTTTATTTACGACAAATTAATTTATTTGAGATTTTCAATGAACAAATTTCATCCGTCTCATAATTTTCAATACAAATCCACAAACACTACAAGTTTGACACTGACACTTTTGTGGAATAATGACCATTAATCCCGCTACTCGTCATTAATCCCTGGAGGAATAACATATGTCATTATACTGCCAAAATCACAAATATAATACGCACATTATACATTAGTCGTAAATAAAACCACTTATATTCTCATCAGCTAACTAGTCACATTCATCCCTCAAAATGCCAGACAAAAAAAAATGACTCCATTAAACAGGCCCTATCGCAGGGTCTATTTGTTTTGTACACTGAGATTAAATGGCCATTTACGAAGGTACCGCACTTAGCAAGCTTGTCAGGCGAATTACCTATACTATACATAAAAAAATATTGTTAAGCTAGTTCAGGACTCAAAAAGTCGTAGGTAAAGTCTGTTTTTTTTTTAAGATAATTCCCCTAGTCAAAAATTTAGTAACTATGTTGGCAACACAAGCCTTTTCTACATAAAAAATTTGAAATCATGACAATTTTACATTGTATTGCCAACGTAATGTCAATTTGACTATTTCTACTTTATCTTTAAAAAAAAACACACTTTACTATTAACTATTAACTATAGTACCATTCAACTTATTATTTTTGGTGATTTATTTATTTTTAGGAGTACGTAAGGTTTAAGTTTACTAACAGTGCGTTCGATTTTCGATTATTGTTATTCGATATTGTGTTCCTTGAACTAGGGCTTTCGGAAAACTCACTCCGTGTCTGCCCCAGGGTCAAATACACATTTATATTTGTTATTACCAATTTTTAGGTCATTGTCGTTGGTATTAAAAATAACCCGTATCTATCTTCAGAAGAGCGTTTCACTTTCTGCCCTTCTCCCCTTTTTGTCTTTTACTTTTATATTAAAGGTTGTGCTGCTAGAGATAATTCAGAAGTTTGGTGATATCCATGGACTTCCTGTACTGCAGGGAAAATTAGGAGTGGTTGGCCACCCTTTTGATTTATTTTTCTCTATTGGAACCCATTCCTTCCCATTCTGCTGCAACTCCTCTACGCTTTTTATTTTATTTTCTTATTATTTTTTTTGTATGTAAAAGATTTTCCATTGGCACTTTCCCAAATTCTTTTCAGTAAACCATTATCTACGGCCAGAGTTTAACTGAGCCCACAGTGCCTTGTAAATCAAACTCTTGTCCTGATCTGCTTCTTGATCTTCTCTCATTTGTTTAGTAGTTCATTTATCATCAACCAGAAGACCCGTTCTTTTCACAGCCAAACCAGTGTTTTTCTCATGTATGTCGATTCTTTGACAGTGCTTGCAATCTTCTTTACATGGCCATCTAGACAGAGCATCAACATTTTTATGCAGGTTTCCAGGTCGATGTTCAATTTGGAAATCGTATTGCTGCAATTTTTCAATCCATCTAGCAAGCTGTTCTTCGGGAGTTTTCATTTCTAAAAACCATTTTAGACCTGCTTGATCCATTTGAATCAGAAACTTATTAATTAGAAAAAATACGTCCGTAGAGATACTTATGGAAATGGTCGACTGCTTTCACTATTGCAAGCAACTCTCTTCTGGTGACACAATAATTTCGTTCTGGCTTTGGCAAGGTTCTGCTGTAGTACTCTACGACATGCTCTTGTGAATTTTGAATTTGTGGAAGTACCGCTCTAATACTGGTGTTGCTTGCACCTTGCACCTGTGTCCAGAATCAACATGCCCTTCTGATCGGGATAGGAAAACACTGGGCTTGTACATATTGCTACTTTTAATTTTCTAAATGTGGAATCGCATTCTTTGGTCCAATTGAATGTTGATTTTTCTCCCGGTAATCGATGAAGCGGAGCAGCTATATATTGGCCAATCCTTCCATCTTCGATAATAAGAACATAGTCCTATAAAAACTCCTTTGTTCATGTTTGTCGCATGGTTTTGGCCAATCCCGGACAGCATCTTTCCTTCCATAACTTGCATACCATCGTCAGATACCCCGTGACCTAATAATTCCACTTTATTTTGAAATAGAAAACACTTAATTGGATTGAGTTTCAAGTTGGCATTCCGGAAGCAGTTAAAGACTTCAGGTTATTGAGATGTTCTTGGAATGAATTCCCCATGATCATGACATCATGTAAATACACCAGGCAAGTTATCCATGCAAGACTTCGCAAAACTAGATGCATCAGTCGCTCAAACGTAGTGGGTAATCCGAAAGGCATTACGTTAAACTGATATAACCCGCTTTCGGTACTGAAGGCAGTTTTCTCTTTGTCATCTTTGTGGATTGCCACTTGCCAGTATCCACTCTCAAGATCCAATGTGGAAAACCATTTGGAGCCGGATGGAGTTGTTAATGTATCGTCTATCCTCGGGAGAAGGAAGCTGTCCTTCTTGGTGACGTCATTTAGCTTACGGTAGTCCACACAAAATCCAAGACTTCCATCTTTCTTTGTAACCAATACTTCTGGCGCAGACCATGGACTATTTGACATTTTATAAACTCACTAGCCTTTCAACTTCCGATTCGAATTCTTGTAAACTCTCGCCGGGTTTTTGAATTCGTGATTCAACTTGAGTTCTAAATACTTCTTTCCTGTAATGGTCTCCGAAGCGGAATTCTAACGTCTGACTTAGATGCTGGTAATTCTGTTGGTACATTGAGGCAATTGACTGAAGAAGATCTTAGGCAGGTCCTCGTAGCGCCACTATCGGTGCTGCTGCTTTTTCTTGATCGTTCCATCCGTTGCTTCAAATTGTCGGATATACATGGTCCAGTACGTAGAACCATCAAAATTTGGTGGTTTTATCTTCATACTAGAGAATGCTGCAAGACTACCTGGATTGGTGGACTGTATTTCTAATTTATTCATTTCTCTCTTCAAGTGCTTGATCTTGACCCTCAACTTCTTGTCTCAATTGCTGAACATCGTCTTTAACTTCTTGAACATTATCTTTAACTTCTTGAACATCGTCTTTAACTTCTTGAACGTCGTCTTTAAGTTCGGCTTTGACTTCCTTAATCTTTTGTTCTAGGTTAGCGACAGGTCCTTGTATGGTTTGAAATATTTTCTGCAGTTTTTCAAGGTCTTTTTGCAGTTCTTGTTGTTGCCTGGCATCTTCGTCTTGTTTTTCTTGTTGTCGTTTAGCTTCTTCTATATCTTTCCTGGTTTTTGATTGAAGCTGCAAACACGTTGGTGGAGCCACAAATTGGATAACTTGCTTTATTTTTGAAAAGAATGTTCTAGAATTTTCTTGAAATCTCTTTTCTGAATGTCGACTGATATAGCAAACACGTTGGTGAATTCAAAAATTCGATATTTTCCTTGGTTTTCAAATACAATTTTTTAGAACTCATTCGAAAATTCACCATCTTAGTTAAAATCGGGTATACAGTCACTTCCGGGGTAATTTACACAATCGGTTAAGTATCTTTTGGTGATTGTCACTGCTTACACTGACTAACTGTCCCAGTGTTAACTTAGTCTCCACTTGTCCATATTACTCACTAGTCACTAGTGCCCGCACTATTCTGCAATCGGATTTCACTGGGCAGTCCTCGAATTATAGACCGTCAGCTAATGACATATTTTGCTGACCGATTTTCTCTCTTCGTGGATTTCAACCACTGAAAATTATGTCAGTGCTGAGCTCAAAAAATTAAAATTTAGCGACCGGACGTCTGCTAGGCATATGGAAAATTTACTTTCCTTTTGCAGCGGCCGTAAAATATACCTGAACAGCTGACCGGCTCATGGGAATTTTTTTTCTGGTTCCATATTCAAATTTGATTCTGTCGATTGCCATAAGCGAGAAAACGATCAGCCACCGTACGTGCAAACCTTATGGCTTTGGTTTTTCACTATCAGATTTTTCTATATTGTTAATGTGTCAAAATGCCATGAAAAAGAAATTGAAAAAATAACCTATTTTTTTCTGCAAGGGAATAATAGATTTTCCATATGCCTAGCAGACGTCCGACCGCTAAATTTTCATTTTTTGAGCTCAGCACTGACATATTTGACATATTTTTTTAGTGGTTGAAATGCTAATAAGGTCAGTTATTAAGATAATGCATTCGACCAATCTGAAGAGATTAGGCTGAACAACAGTTCTAAATACATTGATGATATCAAAGTGGTTGACTCACAGAATGGACTTATACCAACTGTAACCAACTAGTTAAACCAATTGAATTTCACGTGAGCTCCAGTAGCATGAACCACTTTGCAGACACATGGCACTTTTACTGAAAAAAAAACGAAGTTCACCATGACTGCTTTTGGCCTTTGAGGACTGCCAGGATGCTCGTGATTCCTTCGGAACTTGAGAAGCTCTGAGTTCCTTGGAAACTGCAAGAATTGAATGATTGCATACATGCAAGTTAACTTAGATAGAAGATGCCGATAATATTCCGATCGAAAGAGTAGCGAGACAAGGAGGAATAAACTTGACGAAACTTTTCACAGAAGCTTTGTAGAATTTACTCTAAAATTAAATTGACAGAATATAGAACTTTACCAGGCATCACTGGTGGAAATATACTTGACAAAGACTAAATTCATGAGTTCCGCGAAAATATTCAGGTGACTCTCAATAAATATTTTTTTGGACTGAAAATTCAATTTGATTAGGATGCTTTTTGTAGGTAGCTACTGGCACGTTAGTATGTATGCTTACCTATATGTTCTCGAAGTTTCCCATAACTCCTAATAGGAAAGTATTTTTGTCTTGAGACCACGTCGATTACGCGCAAATATGTTGATGAAGTTTGAACCACACTGGCCAATGCTTGAAATTACTTTAAGAGATAGAGTTAGGAATGAGGATTTTGGATAAAAGCTGCAGTGACTGATATACTACAAAAAGTTTTGCAACTGAGGTAGCGAAGGGCTGGCCAAATAGAAATTAAGCTAACACAATCTGGTAAAACATCATCAGTATGTTTTTTAAAAAGAAAAGTGTTTAGTATGTAGGTATGTCTTTTCTGTTCTGACCTATTATCGAACAAAGACATGGACACGGAAGACTATAAATATTATACAGTAAAGTATTGATTTTTTTTTTCTCTCGAGAAGATTCGACCTCCAGAAACTAGCTATTTTTGTTTCATTTTTGCTAGTTGAAGCGATCATTATTAGATATTACCACATTGGCTAAACATGTATACCATTTGTTTTGTTTATTTAATAGATAAGTGAATAAAAAAAGAGAGCACCAATGCGATGTCTTTTTCCAAATCTCTGTAATTCGATTCTATCGCTTGTGACATTCCGTTCCGTTCATTCGCTATATTTGTTTACTTACTGGTTGAAATTCCCAAGAATTTCCATAAAATAAAATGCAACAAAGTTTGCACCATCAGGCGGCATTATTGCACTCGGAAGTCTTTCTTTGAAAATTTGTTTAAAATGTCTGCATTTCGCGCCAAGTAAAATAGCTCCTGGTTTATGGCTAGCTATTTATATAAAGGATCCAGTTTTATGTGTTTTCTTTGGTGTTATGTGTTTTTTAAGCAAGATGACTACCATCTTGTATATGTGCTACATAGGAAACTACTTTAAGCAACGTCAGCATTTTTGTATGGGAAAAAATATCACTCTATTTATTTTAGATTTCTAACAGTATTTTTCTTTTTGTATTTCAGGTGAGTTAATCCAACATTAGTCATCGTAGTGACGGATAGTAAGTACCAATAACTTCATGTTTATTTAGTTTAAAATAAAACCATTTTTCATGTGTTCAATATTCTGTGAAGGTATTTCTCTCAATAATGCACGCATCGGGAACAATTTTCCCCCTCGACTTAAGAATATTATTTCGGAAAATTTATTGGAAAAATTTATGCACCCTCTTGATTTTTTTTATTAACAACGTCAGTGTTTAGAAAGTTTGTCGTTAAATTTACGACATTTTATTCGATATAAAGGAGAGGATTTCGGAATTAAAATAACAAAATTATGCTAAAAAGTTTTCGAGTATTAAAAATGTTTTTGTATGCGAAGTTACAGGTTGGAATTAATGTTGACAGGGAAAAAGGAAACTTTAGTCGATGTCAATTTAAATCCTTGTTAAAGTACAGATGTAATTTTTGAAGGCTGAAAATTTGTTTTTTGTTTTGTTTGTACACTTTTTTTAAAGCAAGCAATATCAATTTTTAGTTGAGGACAATAATTGCGTTGTGGTATCGTCGAAGGAAAAGCATATCTCTTGTCTTTGCAAAACAATTTGCATCAAACTCCACGATGGAGGACAATGACAGAGCGCCCAGGTACTGCTTCACATTGGTTCTTTTAAACAACGTTGTATTTACACTTGAAACTATTTGGAAAATTCTTCTGCAACTCGATATTTTCACTCTCTTACCTCTCATCTGGAAATCTTCCTAGAAATTATCGTCCCATCTCACTTATATCCGTACTTTCCAAAGTAATGGAAAAGGTAGTCGACCTGAATCTTGTTAAATACCTTGAAGCCAATAAGCTCATCTCTGACAACAGGGGATCTGCTGGCGTACATCAATCATATTTGGGACTTGACTTTCGAAACACACGGCGAATCCAGAATTGTAGCAGTGGACATCTCCAAGGCTTTTGATCGGGTGTGGCACAAAGGTCTTTTCAGTAAACTTACATCGGCGTTCTCCAAGGCTCAATTTTGTTCCCAATACTGTTTCTCATTTTTATTATTGATTTTTTAAATGTGACGAGAAACCCCGTATACAGTTTGACGGACGATAGTAGCTTGATGGCATCTTTCTCTTCTGTTAAACCACTTATTGCAGCCACTTCCACATGCCTCGCCCGAGTACAGATTCACCCTATCAACAGAGTGATCTTGACGCCATTATCAAAGTTTACTTACCAACTGGGGCCTTAACAACATGGTCAAATTCAGTTTTAGGAATGTCGAGACAAAACCTTTCTATCAATTGACGTGTCTCGTTATACCTGGTGTGCGCGCGCAACTCGTGGGTTGCAGGTGAGCGTCCAATGAAAATCGAGTTTGTTACGGGCTTGCGTCATATTCGTATTCAGGGACGAGTTCAGAATTAATCGTTTCTTCTTTCTTTGTAACGTGTAATTCGACAAAGAGCAAACTAATACTTTACGAATTACTTGAACTTATCCCAGTGTCGTTTAAGGTTATGTTAAATTATACTTGACATATTTTCATTGTGCGATATTGCCGGATGAAACATTTATCAAAATAAAAGTGCCATCGATGTTAACATACACTTTAAAGCTCTTCTTTTGTCTGATTTAAGGCGTTGTAGAACACTTGACAATTATATCACTTCTTTAATGTTATAATGTTCGATTTGTATTGTCTACATTTGTTCTGCAACAATACAATCTGGCTACACTGCAGCCACGAGTTGCGCGCGCATGTCATTTTTTTATTACTTTCTAACTTGAATTTATAACAATTAAGCTCTCTTTTTCTATTTCTGCGAGACACGTCAATTCCCCGATATCTCTTCTTGGGGTGACCGCATCAGCTGACTTGTCTTGACATGACCATGTATCTTCGATCGCCCAAACCGCTGCTTCGCAAAAATTAGGTTTTTTGATTCGTGCCAAAAACTTCTTCACATCTGAAAAACTGAAAATTAGACCATCTGATGTATTCTGTATCTGTAAGTTTGGAAGGGTGGTATGCCACAGCACTTAGGCCACAGTAGGCCCATTGTGCACCTCCACAAAAGGAGAGGTAATCCTTAGCTCGTCATCCAGCCTAGCGATTCAACGTAGGCGATGACGTCGTTAAGGGCGGGGCCTCTTATCTCTTCCAGAGGTGATTGGCCTAATCTGGCTTTGCGTATTGGCGAAAGAACAGTGCAGTCATAAAGAATGTGCTCCATCGTCTCTTCTTCTTGATTACAATACAAGCCTGTAACCCCTTGTGTTAAGGAATTAACAGGAGGCCCATAATATGCTCAGTTTGCTCAGCGAATAATTATTAGGGGCGGGCCAATAGTTTGATAAGTACAGAATGGCAAAGGCACCACTAAATTTGTGAAAAAAATAAAAATAAAATAAAAAATAAAATAACATGAAATATTGAAGGGTGAAAATTCAGAAGCACACCTTAAAAAAAATAATCGGCCAACGGTAATTGATAATTCTGAAACGGAAATAAATAAGGCATATAACTCAACCAAATCTTGACATAGGTAAACCAATACAACAATTGAGTAAGTTCCAAATTAAATTACTGTATATTTCACAGTGAGGTTAAAAATCAGGAATTAGAATCATTTTAAAAGATAAAACCAATTGTTGGTAAAACCCTTTAAATCAAATCAATAAAAGCAGGTTCTCTTAATCAGATTCATCAAATTCCAAAAAAAATAAATAATAATAATAATAATAATATTACAATGTACAGGGTGATCCAGTATAAAGTGAACACCCCCTATCTTTTCTCTAAAAAAACTTTTTTCAAAAAAATCAAATAGCCATTTGGTGTATTTTGTTTCTAGGAATTTAGGAACGTTTTTCGAAATGTTATTAGATTGTTCGTTAAAGCACTGTGACGACAAAAGTAATTTTTTTAAATGGAACAACCTATATTTAAATCAATTTTTGAAACGCCCCTATTTTTCTCATTCCAAATACCAAAGTTTGTTTATCATTATTTTAGTAATTTGCGATATATTCTCACTTAAGATTCAAATAAGAATAGACGAAAAGGTATCAAGGTAAATCTAAATAATTTTACCTTTAATAAAACTACTGGTTATTATGTTTTATGATACCTTTTGGGCTATGTTTATATGAATTTTAAAGTGAGAATATATCGCAAATTTTCAAAATGAAGATAAACAAACTATATATATTTGAAATGAGAAAAATAGGGGCGTTTCAAAAATTGATTTAAATATAGGTTATTCCATTTAAAAAAATTACTTTTGTTGTCACAGTGCTTTAACGAAAAATCTAATTAAATTTCGAAAAACGTTCCCAAATTCCTAGAAACAAAATACACCAAATGGCTATCTTGATTTTTTTGAGAAAAATTTTTTTAGCGAAAAGGTAGGGGGTGTTCACTTTATACTGGATCACCCTGTACCTCAATATACAGGGTGGGGACTTTAACTGGAACTAATTCGCTAGAGCCTTCGGATAAAATTTGTGGACAAAACGCAAAAACACGTCGATTAAGATTTTTTGCTTAAGATTTTTTCACAATAATTTTTTTATACAGGGTGTTCCAAGAACAGCTGTACGGTTATCAACTTTATTTTTTTAAATGGTAACCCCTGTATATTATGACATTTCTGGATTCTGTGGAAAATTCTAGACATATTTCATGTACAATGTCATTGTAATATTATATGAACTTGTATATATTTGAAGATTAAAGTTTAATATCAATTGCTATAATTATATGTCCCTGACAAGTCTCTTGTCTCTTGACAATACTAGTAATTATCTATAAGGTAGAACAAGGTAGAACAGGTTAATGATAATAGAACAGATACAAATAATAATAATAAATAACTTATTATAACACGTTTTCCTTTTTTTTTTAAACATCCCAGTCAAAATAATTTAAATCATTACAATGATCAACAAAGGATATAGAAGTTTCTCTTATGAACCTTCTATTTCTCCTATACAATTTTCGTCTCATGTCTTTAACTAAATATGACCTTTCTGAAAGTTTTTCCATTATAAATCCTTTTTCCCATTTTTCGTTTAACTGAAATAAAACTTTATCATTTTCATTTAATTCTGGTAAGTCTTTAGCGTTACGATTATAATAATATCTTTGAACCTGTTGATTCCTATCAAGTTTGGAAATTACAATATTGGAATCAATAACTTCATTTTTAAGAATATCTGTACAAACAGGAATTTTCTCTTTCAAAACTCTGTTTAACAAAAGTTGAGCTGGTGAATATCCAATGCTAGGAATAGGAGTATTTCGATAACTTAATAAATATTTATATAATTCCAAGTCATTAGTCATTTTCATTAGCAATGATTTGGCGATATCAACGCCTTTTTCAGCAAATCCATTTGATTGATGATGATGTGGACTTGAAAAAGATAAAGAAAAATTCCAATCAGTTGCAAAACTTTTGAAAATTTGACTGTTGTAAGGAACATTGTCAGAATAAAAGGTATCTGGTGCACCAAATCTAGAAAAAATAACCTCGAGTTTTTTAATAATCATTTCTGCCGATTTATTCGGAATATAATCTATTTCAATCCATTTAGAATACGCATCATACGTTACCAGATAATTTTTATTTTTAAACTGGAAAATATCACTGGATAAATTTTGCCAAGGTCTTTCAGGTAATGGATGATTTATTAATGTTTCCTTTTGATTATTAGGCCTAGTTAGCTGTCAAATCTCACATTTCTCAATGTATGTTGTAATATCATTGCCCATACCAGGCCAATGCAAAGCTTGCCTAGCTCTTAATCTGCATTTTTCAATGCCCATATGCCCTTCATGTATTAATCTCAACATATCTTCTCTTAAAGAAAAAGGGACAATTAATTTATTATTAAAAAACAATAAATCATCTATAACTAAAATTTCATCTTTTATTTTAAAGTAGGTAATGTTTAAAAGATGAATGAAGTTTTTTGTATTCTGGCCATTTTTCATTCGTAAATTTTAAAATATTTGATAAAATTCGATCTGATTTTGTTGCATTTTGGAAAACAATTCTTTTTTCAGGTGAAATTGGGAAGTTTTTAGAAATTAAATGAACTACGAACTCCATTTCAGGGTCATCTTCAACATTAACTTTAATAAATGATCTAGACAAAACATCTGCCACAAACATGTATTTGCCTGGAAGATACACAACTTCTAAATTATATTTCAATAATTTCAACAACATGCGTTGCAGTCTAGCTGACACTGTATTTAAATCTTTATTGAATATTGAAATGAGAGGTTTATGATCAGTATGAACTTTAATTTTTTTACCGTAAATAAACATATGAAATTTTTCGCAAGCAAATGTTATAGCTAGAAGCTCTTTTTCAATTTGAGCATACCGTTTTTCCGAAATAGATAAGCTCCTGGAAGCATATCCAACAGGTCTATCTTCCTGGAGTAAACAACAGCCCAAACCTTCACTTGAAGCATCAGTTTGTAAAATAACATTTTTTTTAATATCATAAATTTTCAGAAGTGGAGGCTTGGTCAAAATATTTTTGATAAGATTCAACTCGTTATCATGAACTGATGTCCAAACAAAACGGATATTATTTTTAGTTAATTCTCTCATTTTTGCTGTTAAATTTGATAAATTAGGAATAAATTTAGAAAAGAACTTTAACAAACCTAATATTTTCAACAAATCACTTTTATTTTCGGGTGGTTTTATAGCTAACACAGCATCAATGTTAGTTTTGTCCGGTTTAATACCAAACTCAGAAATAATTTGACCTAAAAATTTCACCTCCTTCAATTTGTATTGAAATTTTTTAGGATTAAATTTCACATTATTTATTATAGCACGTTCAAAAACTTTTTTTAAAGCGGCGTCGTGCTCACTTTCAGTCTCACCCACAATTATAATATCGTCAAAATAATCATATACACCTGGAATATCACCAAATATATCCATTACTTTCTTTTGAAAAATTTCCGGTGCTGAAGAAATCCCAAAAGGTAATCTATTAAATTTATACCTGCCAAAGGGCGTGATAAAAGTACATAAATTAGAACTTTCTTCATCAAGTTGAATTTGCCAGAAACCCTCTTTCATATCAAGAACCGAGAAATATTTTTTTCCTGTTAATTTTTGAATAATGTCATCATTCGTTGGAATTATAAAATGCTCCCTTTTAATATACTTATTTAAATGTTTTGGATCTAAACATAAACGTAAATCACCATTAGGTTTTTCAATGATCACTAAATTATTGACCCAATCTGTAGGATACTCAACTTTAGAAATAACTTTTCTATTTTTTAAATCATCTAAAGTTTGTTTCAGTTTATCATTTAGAGAGAAAGGAATTTTTCTTCTTCCATTTATAACTGGAATAGCATCATTCGACAATTTTATTTTGCTATTAGTTGAAATGCAACCTAAACCTTCAAAAATGTCATGGTATAAATTAACTATTTTATTTTTGTCATTTGGCAAATCTACATTCAAACAATAAACTCTTCTGATCATTTTCAACTTTAAACAATCAGATAAACCTAATAGAGGCTGAGAATCACAAGTAACAACAAAAAATATTATATTTTCAACAATATCTTTATACTGGCATGTTAAATTTACTTCACCAACAGGATTCATTTTGAAGTTACCAAATGTTAATAAAGATGTTTTAGTAGGTTTAAGAGAAATGCCCGTATCAAGTTTGTTGAAAATGGCCAGAGGCAAAATACTTATATCAGCTCCTGAATCCAGTTTAAATGTTATTGTATGTCCATTAATGTTCAAATCCTCATACCATGTACATACATTTGAATTTGGTTTTTTTGTCTCATGAATAAATAACTGCTCCTCTTCTAAATCTTCTGGTGCATTTTCCTGGGAACCATCAATTGCTGTTCTTGGAACACCCTGTATAAAAAAATTTATGTGAAAAAATCTTAAGTAAAAAATCTTAATCGACGTGTTTTTGCGTTTTGTCCACAAATTTTATCCGAAGGCTCTAGCGAATTAGTTCCAGTTAATGTCCCCACCCTGTATTTAGTTGCCACATAAGTTGATTAACAGTCGCTGGCCATATCATTATCATGAAATGAAAATATAAAAGATTTAGGTTTCCAGAAAACTAATTTAAAAAAAAAATAATGATTGAAAATTGTATTGATAAATATGGTTAGCTTCTGCTTAAAAAATAAATTCAATAAAATCAACTTACACCTGTATGAAATCAAAAGTTGGGTAAGGGTAATTGATCAGGAGATATAATAGAAACCTTCAAATATACAGTATGTCCATTTAAGTTCGCAGCATATGGGAAACTTTTTTATTATGATTTTCACGAAAAAAAGTTATTCTTTATAAAAGTTTCTGCTTCTTGAAAAATTATATTAAACTATTGAAACTTAAAATATCGTGTACAGGTTGATCAGAAAATAGAAAAATATACAGGGTGTTTCCTAAGTACGGTTCGTTACTTCAGGATGTGATTCCTTACAATATTTTAAGGAAGAAAGTTCCCATAAACATGTGTCCGGAAATGCGTAATTTCTGAGATACAGGGTGTCAAAGTTTTTAAAAAAAATCGTTTTTTTTAGGTCAAAAATCACTTCTCATTTTTTTTTTTCAGTAAATCTAATTGAGTCAAAAGATACCTTTTGTTATCACAAACAAATCTACCAAATTAAAAAAAAAAAAATGGAAAAGGGATTTTTGAGGTAAGAAACCTTTTTTTTCCAAGCTTTGACACCCTGTATCTCAGAAGTTACGCATTTCCAGACACATGTTTATGAGAACTTTTTTCCTTACAATATTGTAAGGAATCACATCATGAAGTTACGAACCGTACTTAGGCAACACCCTGTATATTTTTCTATTTTCTGAACACCCTGTACATGCTATTTCAAGTTTTAATAGTTTAATAATATTTTTTCAAGATGCAGAAGCTTTTATAAATTATAACTTTTTTCGTGAAATTGATAATAAAAACGTTTCCCATATGCTGCGAACTTAAGTGGACACACTGTATATTTGAAGGTTTCTATTATATCTCCTGATCAATTACAGTGGATACACTGATACTTACGACCGAGGTTAAAAATTGATAAATTCTCGACGATGTAAGTACTAACTCAATAATTTTAAATTTAGAGCATGTTGTCCAACCTTGACTTCTGTTCAGATTACTGATCATTGATAAAATATAAGTACATTTTTTAAATATGGCGGTACTGAAAGTTAAGTAGTGATAAAATCTATAGTGAAAACGGTAAATCAAAAATCGAAAATAAATATTTAAAGTCCACTTAGGTGTCAAGAATCCGAAATTGAAATTCCAAATATTTAAATGTCATATCAGGAAAAAAAAAAAACAATTAATTTTGTTAATTGATCATAAAGTAGATTTCATTAAAAAATAATAAAAGTTATAAATGGAACTCTATACAAGCCTCCATTCCAACAAAAAGGTAGAGCACGATAGCCCATCCATTCTCGGCCACTTGACGAGGAAAGTTGCAAATGAAAGTTGTAGATTCTAGCCTGGAATCAAGGCTGGAAGTTCAGTTTTCTTCGTCAAATGTGGGGGTATACCTTAGATTATATACAGGCTACACCTAGATACGCATAGTCATTCATAAAACACCCAAATGGTTCGGCCAACATCAACAAAGCCCCTCAACGCCCCTCAACGTTTTTATGAATGGGTTTGTTTATTTATTCCACAAGTTTGTGGACATGTGCTCAACACTTAGACTGTGACCGGCCCGACGAAAGCGATCATTAGCGGAGCATCGGTCGGATCAAAATATATTTTAAAATTTAAAAAAAACACAATTGACAAAATATTTTCGCTTTCGCCTGCCTATCAAGATTTAAAAAATGTATTTTCATGATTGGGCTTCTTGCATGAGCATTAATTTCAATAAAACAACAATGATATAAAGCCAATTTATTTTCAAATGATACAAACAATAAATTTTGATTCACACACACGTATCTCAAATCTGAAATTAACAAAATATTATAATATACAAACATAAGTACCTATACAATTCTTGTTGAATTCAACTTTGATGCTATTTTTTTGACACCTACCTAGTTAAAATTATATCAAGTAGGTAAGTACATTAAGCTTTATTTGCTTAAAATTATAGAAATCAATAATTCGTAAGCAAATTAATATGTAATATTTTATTTCAATCAAGTAAATGGGATTGAAGAATAATAATTTTGTTCTTTTCATTGATACATTGTTTACATAATAATTAATCAAACTGCTCTTTTTCTATCTTATCTATCAACATAATTAGGTAAATTAAATAGGTACATACAGGTAGGTACCTACACATTTTTATTATTCGTAAAACTCCATTCTGATTGTGAACGAACGACGCCTGAGATTTGCCATAATGTTTTATTCCATTTCAATGAAATTATCGTAGTTTTTCTACCTGAAACCGGAATTAGATTACGGCTGGAACTCTGTAACAGATAATACTTTAAATAACAAGTACAGGTGGTGCGCCACTGATTCCATTTACCTGTAGAGAAAAGGTTAGGAAATCCGCATTATTTTTTCCACAAACCAGGCACAGCTGAAGCATGATTCTGCACATGTGTTAAATTTAATATTTTTTTGAATCGAAAACAGAGCTCATAATAATTAAAATCACAATAAAACGCGAGAACAATACCACAAAACAACAAATCGAAAATCAGTTGTTTCAGCCATTGCTCAAGAAGTGCCGTTACTACGGCACAAAATTTTTACGCACGCCCTTAAAAGCTGATTCCCACATAAACCAAATAAACACGCGTTGACAAGTGATGACCAATCAAATCGTTTAAAAAAAATCGCTTCAGGTTTTTCTAGGTATCCAACGTATCAGTGCATACTTGGTATAAGACATGGGCTTAGACTGTGACCTCTTCTTGGCTGAAATTATTTTGAATGCTTTGCGTATCTAGGCGTGCCTGTATATAATCTAAGGGGTATACGTATCGACTCGTGAGGGATATGATTCCTCTAGGTATCCGTTTAAAAGCTTCATGCCACGCTCCACGAAAATGGTGTTTTTTAAAAAAAATGTGGCCTTTTGGAAATGGATTCGTTGAGAGAAACGGCTCCTCGAAAAAACAGCTCCGCGGAAAAACGGCTCCTCGGAAAAACAGCTCTTCGGAAAAACCCTAATTAATAGAGGCATTCCAAGAACAATCATTACTTTAAAGAAATTAAAAAGGACTTACCACGAGGGGGTTCGAAATTCAAACTCAAATAAATCGGTAATCACAAGACTTTTGATTTAATTTTTTTCGGTAATCAACGGATTATTGTCTTACGCAACCTGACTTCACTAAGATAATGCCTGATGGCGGATAAGGTACGTTTCTTCAAATTCTTCACGAGAACGGTTTTTACAGTTGAGGAAGATGGCTGCCCCCAAGCCAGGCTCGACCTTTCAGGTGAACGGCAAAATTTAAAAGGGGCGAGATTCGGCGAGAAACGAAACGGATAAGATGAACAGAAAGAGCTTCTCCTGAAAAATAGCAGCAGAAACCTTTTTTTTTAATGCTAGTCACCAGACTGTCAACATTAAAGATAATATAAAATTATATTTGAAAGAAAAACAGAACAATTGCAGTGTTACAAGCCCTACACAAGGGTGTGATGCTAAGATACAACCTGAATAAAAATGTTTGTTTAACAGGCAGTGGCCAGTCAAGATATCTGTTATTAGGCGTAGCCTATTCCTGATCAACGACAGTTTCTAGCTTGCTGCAGCTTTATCTGGGTAGCTTAGCACTACTTTGGATAAGTTGAAGCCAATCGTATCGTCCCAGCGTTTATTGAAAAGGGTGTGGGAGCGTTCTTTGATCATATATTTGGCCGCCGAAATGGTCAGCCCCACGAAGGGCTTCAAAAGGCTGTAGCCTGGCGGCCCTTCTAGCCAGAGCATCGGCAGCCCGATTGCCTTTGCTGTAATCATGTCCTTTGATCCAGCTGATTACCACCGTGTTTTTTTATCGATGCTTGGCAATATTGTAATAGTTCTGACGTGAGTCGTGGTCTAGACAAAGCTAGTACCTACTGCTTGTCTGCAAGATGTGCAAGATCTTGTCGGTGATATTGTTACTGAGTATCCGTTCTGCAGCGAAAATTATGCCAGTAACAAAGCAAAAGGAAATTAATCAACAACAAAAAAAGTTACAACTCAGAAATAATATTCCGGTTTTGTTTGAGCCCACTCTATATAAAAAAAAAATATTTAACATTAAAAATCATTTAAATTAAATATTTTTATAACCGTAACGTAGAAAAACACCACGAAACTTTTACGTTCAAATAAATTAAAAATTATATATTCATGAAACTGAACTTTTTAAAATATTAAAACACATCATGTTACGGGAGGAAAATATTTTTCAATTTTTATCGCATCGGGCTAACGGCTAACTTTTATTACGATATTAAAACTTTTCAACCCCTTTACGATTTTGTTTTAATACGGCTTTGGAATAGAGGTTTTTGTTTTTTGTTTTTTTCATCGGACAGGAAATATTTGTTTAGACACATTATAGAGAATTTCCCGCCTAATGATACTGAATCACTTTTTGGAAACATGAGTCAACAATATTTTTAAAGCAATTTTAAATTCTTCAACGCCAGTAATAATATGTATACTTTTGAAACACCCTTTTTCAAGAAAACTAAAAGAAAATAGCCAAACAAGGTCTTGTCTATAGTCATCCGGAATATTATAAGAAAGTGTATTACACAGTATTACATCTTTAGAAGCAGTAAATCAATGCATCATAAAACTAAATATTCTATGCATCATGATTCTATGAATCACGATGCTATCATAGAAAAAGATAAAGAGGAGTTTTTTGATCAACTCGCATAAGAAATTTGGAAAATGGGAATTTCAAGAGAATTACTGATAAGTACTATAAGACATAAATCCTAGAACTGATAAAAAAGTTGGAGTTGAAATAATTAATGACAACGACAATAGATCAACCAAAACAATCTTCGATTTTTAACCCGAGAGTACACGCGAATCGGTCAAAAGGACCGAGCATTGATAAAATCAGTTATTGCGCCACTGGTACAACGGTGGCAGTTTTGTCCATCCAAGAATGCCTGATGTAGGTTTTCCACTACCTATTGCCCCAACAATAGTTTGGTTTTTTGTTGAAGTATACATAGTTCGTTGTTTTCAAAGCCGGTTCTTTTGACCAGGTGCGTGAACCTGAGTATCTAAAATATTGTAGTATAATATACTCAGCTTCGTTTAGCAAGATTGAACGGTGTGAATTTTTATAATCTCTTCTTTCAACAAATCTTTTTCAACTCAATTTTACTTATAGATCGGTGCATAACGACCATTTTTTTGAAACGATTTTATCCCGTCTGCCATTAAGGGTGGTTATTCTTTATGCAATAAGAAGTGGAATGGCTGAAATTTCAAAGAGCCCCGCGTGTGACAATATAATGATATGCTAATTTGAAAATGTAATGAAAAGTGGAGATGTGGATCAATATTATCCCGTCTGCCACACATTGTAAAGGTAATTTTAACAAAAATTAGTACAAAGAAGCTAAACGGCGGAAACCCTAGGTTAGTACAAGGTGTCATATTACTAATTTTAAAATGTCGCCAAAATCGGACATGTGGATCAACGACCTCCCGTCTGCCAAATTAAATTTATGTTACATTTACGATGTAATACATCAATAAGTAAATGGCAGAAAATCTCGGTTGGTATAATAATATTTAACAATTTTTGAAGTTGTATCAAAATGCTGAGATGTTGAAACAATTTTCTCCCGCCTAAAACATGTTTTGTTGCAATGGATTTTAGATAAATAATGTACCTTTGCACCGCCAGAAAAATTGAAGTGGTACAAATATTTATTTTTAATTTTTCAAAATGTCAAAATTTTTCAAAGTTGAGATCAATTATTTCCCGTCTGCCATTAACTTATATTAAATAAGTTGCTACCAAAAGCCTAAGTTTTGACTGGCAGAAATTGCAGGCTGGTACAAGTCCTAATAAACAATGAACAAAATTGCAACAAAAATTGTTCATATGATGAACGTTTTTAACCCGTCTGCCATTTGGTTACGTGAAATGTAGTTATGAGAATATGCATATTTTCAATATGGCAGAAACCGCAATAAGTTACACATATGTTTGTTAAATTGCAATTTTCTCCCGTCTGCCAACTTAATTGAGTAAAGTTTCTATCGAAACAACTGAATACCTATCAAAAGGAAAAATGACTGCTTATGTACAAATGTTTGAAATCTCACATACGTTATAATTTTTTTTCAATGCCTATCACACATTAATGGGATGTTGCACCAACACAATTCCATGTTTAACGCAATACCCGATTTTTGAGATCAATTTGTTGTGACAAACTGATGTCAAAAACCCAGTTTTGCGTTTAGACTTGGATTTTCTGTCGATGCAACCCAGTGTTGTCAAATCTACCGAAATTTCGGTATTTCTACCAAAATGGCAACGGACCTACCGAAATACCGAATACTGATGAATTTCTACCGATTTTCGATAATAAATACGATTCTACCGATTTTTTTCCCGTTTTTCGCCAAAAAATCAATTTTATCGGTTTTGTTTTCGCCGATTTTTTCATCGGAAAATACCTGTGGGTCCTGTGATATCCGAATTTGTTTTTAATATCTTGTTATTGCCCCATTTTTCCGCCGGTGCTGAGCGCACATTCTCAGCAATAAATCAAATGAAAACAGTACAAAGAGATAGACTTTCCACGGAAACAATCACTGAACTTTTTCATACTCAACGAAATAGAAAGCTTAAAGGAAAGCACGGCTGGATTTTAGATTTTATGTTATACTCACTGGTTATACCCAAGGATATTACACACTACAACTACAAGATAGCATATCCTCATAATACCTGTGTAGAACAAATCTAAAGCCCCCCACTACGCCAAATCACCAGTTGTGACGTAGGCATCACGTCGTTTCTCGCCTTGACATAGGCACTGTTTGCATCACAGGTTATGATTCTGCGGTCTTTTACCTTATGCATACCATACTTGGTCTTACTACATTATTAACAATAAGAACTCCTGTTCAGATCTCGTTTGCATCTTCCTCTTTGCCTATTATGTTAATCAAAATTAAATAATATTTTTAATCATAAATTTAAATTCTAAACTAGGAGGACCGCTGGCGCAAACAGCTGACGATTTAATTAATGACGTCCGTAATGGTGATACACCAATATGGCCGCGATTACCGAAATCGATGCCGATAAGCAATCCTTAGTAGTGTGTATTATCCTTGTGTTATACCTACCGATTTTGCGCTGTAATCTATCGATTCTCAACATTAGTTTCTCCCGATTTAGTATTTTGACGTTCGACAACACTGTGCAACACATTTACTGAGCCTCATTTAATTGCATGAGTAATCAAAAACTGCCGACTGCTCTTCACCGAGTCGACCGGTCCGAGTCGATTCAGTGCGCGTCCTGCTTTATACTGTGCCGGATTAGTACAGATATCGATTTCTTTGTTTAACTCGCATTTATTAAGGAAAGAAAATTGTCAATACTAGTCGAGTCAAAAGTAGAGCTGTACCAAAGTCGATATACAAAGCGATTTTGATATACAGAGTGACACAAGGAATAGGGAACAGTCTATAACTTTTTCAATACCTATATAAGTTGAAAATTTGGTTTAACCGGAAGTGACTGGTAACGCAATTTACTTCTAAAAAACTCAAAAAATTGCTTCGATTAAGCTCCCCAAATTTCAAATTTTCAACTTATATATTAAAAAAGTTATAGGTTGTTCCCTATTCCTTGTGTCACCCTGTATATATGTCTACTTTTTTGTCCGATGTGTTAAAAAAGAAAAAAAAATGAATCGTTTGGAACATGGAAATTTGACAATCAGTGATTTTTGATTGTGCAAAAATATGGCACAAAATTCAAACAATCTGCTTTTTTTTCTTCCAATTTCTGGCTTCAAGATTTTTTTAAAAATTAACCAACCATACTTTTATGTAGTACCTACATAAAATACACTTTCGTTACAGATAAATTATATACCTAATTTTGATTGAGTGCAAAAGGTCCATTGTTTGGACACATAAACATTTTTAGCAATTTAACAATAATTGTGCAACGTATGTAGCTCATTGAGGTTTCTGCCATATTGAGATTATGCATATTCCCATAACTACTTTTTACTGAAACAAACGGCAGACGGGTTAAAAACGTTCATGATATGAACAATTTTTGTTCCAATTTTGTTCATAAATTATGAGAACTTGTATCAGCCTGCAATTTCTGCCAGTAGAAATTTAGGCTTTCAGTAGTAGCTAATTTAATATAAATTATTGGCAGACGGGAAAAAATTGATCTCAACTTTGAAAAATTTTGACATTTTTATTGTTTCTGCCAATTGCTAATATGCCTTGGATACATCTGCCAATATATTTCTTGGATTTTACTTTGCATGTCAAACTTATCTTCCAAATGGCAGATGGGAGAAAAATGTTTCAACATCTCAGCATTTTGATACAACTTCAAAAATTGTTAAATATTATTATACCAACCGAGATTTTCTGCCATTTACTTATTGATGTATTACATCGTAAATGTAACATAAATTTAATTTGGCAGACGGGAGGTCGTTGATCCACATGTCCGATTTTGGTGACATTTTGAATTTAGTAATATGACACTTTATACTAACCCAGGGTTTCCGCCATTTAGCATTCTTCTACTAATTTTTGTTAAAATTACCTTCACAATGTGTGGCAGACGGGATAATATTGATCCACATCTCCACTTTTCATTACATTTTCAAATTAGCATATCATTGTATTGTCACACGCGGGGCTCTTTGAAATTTCAGCCATTCCACTTCTTACTGCATAAAGAATAACCACCCTTAATGGCAGACGGGAGAAAATCGTTTTGAAAAAATGGTCGTTATGCACCGGTCTATTACTGGACATGCGCCCGACAATAGCAAAATTAGGGAAATTTAAGGGAAACTGTGATATGTAAAATAAACGAAATTTTTTTGAAACGTCTAATTTATTATTAAAGAAAATCGTACCGTTCTCAACCTAGAACTCACGGCAGAAAAACCCTCGATCTCACATTCCTCAAAAATCAAAACATACTGTGACATTTTAATAGTATTTGTGAGTCAATAAAACTTTGTTCTTGTGCTAAAATTGCAATTCCACACAGTACATTCAATCAACACTGCCATTCAATACAGAAGAGTTTTTGGTTAGTTAGCCAGTTCCACTAGCAGGTACTGAGGTCCCTGGTTACGGGAGGCTACTCAGCTTTAGTTGTCATTTTGGGCCAATATCTCTAGAATGATTTTGCAATTTGTTTGCCAGGATATTCGCCCGTCAGGGTAGGAAAGTGTTAGTAGATTCAACAAGGCCCTAATTTACGCTCTGAATACCAAATATCAAAATCCCACCACAAAAGACAGCACATAATTTCTTAGGTTTTAATTTACCTTTTATCTGCGTTGTTCACAGCATGAGACATAAGACGATTTTTGTTAAATACATGAACAAATCACATGTTATAAAAAATGTTATAATAGTATATCATATAATAAGTGTGGTAACTAGGTTATTACCGCACGCGAGAGAAATTTGCAAACCGAGTCTGTGAGGCGAGGTTTGCAATCTCTAAGGGCGGTAATAACCTAATTACCATACGTATTATATACAGTATTTTATCTACAAGCGTGCGGTAACAAAATATCCGAAAGAAATTTGAAAAATTATAAAAAAAAATTGCGTCTGTCCCTTTGACAGCGGACAAGTAGAGTTTAGGTGATAGGTAGGTAATTTATCTCTGGTAGGTAATTAAAGGTACGTACCTATGTAGGTAGAGCGTGCGGTAATGTGGTACGTACCGCACGCAAAATCGTGTAATATACCTTAGTTACCGCACGCTTGTAGTTAAACAAACAATAAAAAATAAAAATGAAAAAATAATACTTGTATAAATTGAACTCTCAAAAACAAAATAATATTTATTCAACTGACCTGTGAATGCTCCTTATGACACACAAACTAATCACAAATTGGATTGAACAACCAGTTTATTATAAAATAGAAAATTAATAATGAACAATGGCGGATCCAAACCTCCTCCCTCCTTGGTTTCTCCTTTCTGTCTTCTCTTTGGTACCGTTCCTTGTGGCGCCCCTCCGTTCAACCCTCTAAACTTCACAGCGCAGACATGGTTGCAAAATTCAACTTTTTTTTCTATAGTAGATGTTTTAAAAAGTTAGGATTCGAAGAAATAATATTTCAAATAGGTGGTTTTCCTCAATATTTGTATTCAAAATTGGCCTTTGGCTGTCGATAATACGGTAACTTTACTGCAATATAATTCCCTTTGATATTATTATGAATTCTAGGAATTTTAGTGCATGAATTCTAGGAATTATAGTGCTTTTACAATAATTCATATATACATTTGGGCATGCGATTGATTTGACCATACGCGTGTAATGACGTTTGACGCTTTATACAATAAAGTCGATGAAAAACCTATGTAAGAAAACTTGGAGGCAAAACACAAGTAGGTACAATTACATTAAGGATTGCCTCAAAAGTACCGTAGAAAAAGTTCTGGGAATGTTGGAGAAACTCAGGCGATATTATTAGTGTGATGAAGAAATGGAGTAGATGATAATACAGATATATTGACTTAAAAACAGATCAAGGTGAAAACTAGAACAGAACTAGAAGCTTATTTCTGGTGTGCATTTGCTTCGGTTATCTACGAATGGTTCTGCAATTTCTCGTTTCCATTTTTTGTATCCAAGTTTTGACTACATTACTATTTGTTAATTGTTATCCATTTATGTGCACTTCCGCTGCCCTTCTGATCTCTTTATGCAATAAGGGATCATATTTTTGCTCTGGCGCTGTCATCTCGATAAACTGCGCAGTTTTCTTTGGCGCTAAGAAATATCCATTCCTATTTCTCTATGCAAAGCTACTTTCTTCTAGATAAATATTTTGATTGCTCGTTTACTCGAATAATTGATCCACTCTTATTTCTTTTTCTCTTTGACTTTAATCTTGACACTGAAATCTAAAGTCCATTTTCGCAATAAATATTCAATTAATTAAACTCAATTTCAATTAAATTTTTATTGCTCTCATCGCAATTACAGCTAAATAAAGCGATCTAATCTATGAAAGCTGGCTTTGAGGAAGATTAATTTCTCACAATTAGCCGAGCAAATAAAACGGTTAATTGCAAAATGGAAAAAAAAGGAAGACAAAACAAACGACTGGCATATTACACCTCAGCTCTATTAGCATACTAATACAGTTTAAGTTCATTATTCAAAATATTATTAGAATGAATTAACCTAAATGGCTTTCAACGCGGCGCCGGCGCTAGAGGTAGTTTTTGCATGTAACATTTGTCCCATTGAAGTTTGCAAGCAAGGGATATTATGGAATCCATAAGTTCATTTTTTTAAACCTTTCTATAAAAATAGTGTTATCGGTAATAAACACGTTATTAAATTCCACATCGGCTTGATTACCAGACCTTATATTCGATTCGATAATAATACGGGGCCGATCTTCTATTGGCGTTTCGTATGTAGGTACTATGCTTCTCTTTGTATCTCTAATTTTTTGTATTTCTTTTTTCTTCCAAAATAGTTATTTTTTCTATTTTTCTCAATAATTGTAACCCGATTGCTGTTGTTGTTCATCTATTGGGGTCTATTTTCCTGAGGGATATTAGCTCCTGTTACCTTGTACTTCGACTACTCCCGGAATTTCTTTTTTTGCTAGGAATAAAGCTTTTGATAATGAATTTACATAATTTTTATTCTTTTGTTCGTTTTTCTCTTATTCAGTAATTTTTCTTCTGTAATGAACAACCCTATATCGTATGTTGTATGTTGTATGTGTTGGACGTGTCAGTTGCACCGCGACCTGGTAGATTTATTGTACCCCTCCTTCTGCTGCTAGCTCAGGGCTTCCTGCTCAAAGCTGCCCCTCTAGTCCTAAGTCCTTAAGGCATCTTAGGATACTCAGCATTTCCAGAGTTGGAATATCTTCCAACTGTATGGTGGGGCTTGCCAGATTCTTCATCGTTGAACGACTAATGGCATTACAATTCAGTAGAAGGTGGTGAGCTATTTCCTCTCCATGTTCGCAGAATCTGCAGGTGCCATTTTCTTCCAGACCTAATTTGTGTAGGTGTTTTTTGAGTCTGCAGTGTCCCGAGAGGAACCCGGTTAGCGTTTTGAGACTTTTCTTGCTAAGGTTGACTAGCAGTTCTGATCTTTTGTGGTTAAAGTTGCACAGTAGATCTTTGACCTGCCGTAGTCCTGGCTGTTCTAGCCAGTGTTTGTTTCTTAGCCGGTTTTCTTCCTTTTTGAGGATTCCCTAAAGGGTCTATTGCCGAGACCGCAGAATGGTTCTGGCCCAGTGAAAGGGGTAGAAGCTCCCGTTCTTGCGAGTGCGTTGCCCTCAATTCCCATGTGCCTAGGCACCCAGAGAAGAGTTACTTTGTTTTCTTTTCCTAACTGGCCGCTTCTCGAGCGTGATAGGACATTTCCTTGCGAGTGCGCATATCCGTAAAAAAAAAAAACTCATTGAGTTTCTGTAGACATTCCCATACTATCTTAGAATTGATGACTGGTGAGTTCAATACTGTGATAGCTGCCTGGCTGTCAGACATTATCGTAATTTCTCGTTTCCAGTATCTTTTGTTTAGATTGAATTGCACGCATCTTCCGATCGCATGCAATTCCGCTTGGAAAATGCTTGGTAACTTGCCCATAGGCTCCGAGTATCTGGTCCGTGTCCCGAATACTCCTGATCCAGTTCCTTCAGTTGTTTTGGAACCGTCTGTGTACCATTTGATTGTGTTTGCTTTCAGGGATTGGATAGATCCTTTGTTCCATTCGTTTTTCGTGCTTAGTTTGATGGAAAAAAATTTTCTCGAAGCTATATTTCTTGATAGTTTCATCTTTTGGTAGATCCATAAGGTGTGAACAGTTTGGAAGAGGAAAAGCTCTACCAGAATTCGATTTTCCTTGAATACCGATCTTCGCCAGTCTCAGGGGTGATCCACTGGCAACCCGCTTCACTATTATGTGAAGTGGTATGAGGTTGACTATGACCTCTAGTGCCGCAATTGGACATGATCTCAGTGCTCCTGTTATACAGAGACACGCAAGTCTTTTCTCCTTTCCTAGGGTTTTCCTAGCTGTTACTAGCTTGGTTTGGCTGCGCCAAGCTTCTGATCCGTAGGCGATGATGGGTCTCACTTTCATGGTGTACATCCATCTCAAGATTGATGGGTTACAGCCCCACGCCGAAATTACTTTGTTTTTTGTGTTTTCCACGTGTGGATTCCGGAGAAGTTTAGAGTGTAGGGTTATTCCTAGAAATTTTACTTCTTGCTGCCAATTGAGTTTGTTTCCATTGAGGTAAATGTTTCTCAGATTTGGGAGTTTTGTTTTTCTTGTGAATGTTACCAGCGTGGTTTTCGCTGAGTTTAGATTCAACCGTCTATGATTCAACCCCACTGACTGACACCATTCCTTCGTGGTTTGAAGTGCTTTTTCTATAAGGTCACAGAGTATTTCTTCGAATTTGCCTCTGGCCATAATGACGATGTCGTCCAAAGCAGGTGAAGCCCTGGTCGGTCAGTACGCCAAGGAGATCATCAACCCCTAGACTCTACATCAAGGGTGATAGTACCCCTCCTTTTGGACATCCTCTAGTTGTGTTGACTTGTATGGTTTGCTCACCTGCGTCAGATTCTGCACTTCTGGATGCAAGCATTTCGCATATCCAGGTGGATGTTGTTTTGTCTACTCCTTTCCTGACGAGTGCATTCTTAATTGCTTCATGAGAGGTGTTATCAAATGCCCCCTCTATGTGTAAGAAAGCACAGATGGCTACTTGGTTATTTTGCAGTGTCTTCTGGATGCTATCAGAGAATTCAAATAAAGTGGTTTCTGTTGATCGTCCCGCTTTGTAAGCATGTTGCCGAGGATGTAGTAGCGTTTTTTCCAGAACACTTGTTCTGATGTAGTTATCTACAACTTTCTCCGCTATTTTCAGTGAGAACGACGTAAGGCATATAGGTCTGAACGACTTCGGTAGAGTGGCGTCCTTTTTCCCTACGTTTGGGATGAAGGTTACCTTGGCTTTTCTCCATTGAGTTGGCAGATACCCGGTTGCTGAACTGAATCTGATCAGTTTCAATAGATACGGCATGATTTCATTTTTCCATTTTTGCAGCAGGGCTGAAAAGATGCCGTCAACTCCAGCCGACTTAAATGGTTAGACTGTGTTGATCGCCCAAATAAGCCGCTCGGGAGTGCAAAGGTTCTTGGCAACCTCCCAGTTTTCTTGGGTTGACCTTTGCTTTCTCTAGTACTATCAAATGTACTTCCTGGAAAGTGAGTTTCCAGTAATAGAACAGCTCGTTCTTGCTTATTTTCTGTGTAGCTACCGTCTGGTTTCTTAAGTGTCAGTGGTCCTTGCGTCCTGCCTTTTGCCAGGGTTTTGTATAGTCCGGCTGCTAGTGGAGTTTCTGTGATGGATTCACAGAAATCCCTGAAGTTTTTCCGTTTGGCCCTTCTAATTTCTTTCTTGTATTCAGTAAGCCTTTCGGTGTCACCCTGCCATTCTCTGTCTCGTTTTGCTCTATTAACCCGGCATTACACGCGCCAAAAAACTTACGTCATTAAACGCTTTCGGTCAAATCGACCGACTGCCCAAAAGTTTATATGAATTATTAGCTTTTTTCGCGGAAACGATCCCGAACGTATCCTGAACGCTAAGGCATGACCTAAGCAGGTTTACTAATCAATAGAGACATGAAACTTTCAAATATTACCTGCGTAAGTCATGCCTTAGCGTTTAGGATATGTTTGGGACCGTCTCCACGAAAAAAGTGTACAAGCACTATAATTCCTAGAATTCATAATTATTACAAAAGGAATTATATTCTTCTCCCTTTAGCTTCATATTACATACTATAATTTTTTTTTTCCGTCTTCTTCTGGTTTATGTTCATTCCAAACTTTCCAAGTAGTGCGTTAACGGCCATTCCATTCTTCACTTGAGACCCCACCCAGACGGTCGATGGATAAGTCACCTTATCTGCCGCTTTGATCTTCAGCTACATGGTTAACCTCCAATTGTGTACTGGTTGAGTGAAATGATATTCCTGTCAATTCATTGGGTTCTGTATTCTCTCCAAGATCTTCAGTGCTTCCACAGAAAGTACCAATCGATGGATTTTGTAAATCGTTGAAGTGACTATCTTGTCTTCTCTTTCAGCTGCCTCCGCTGGCTTCTCGTGTTTCATTACATGTACTTTCTTCAGGTATCCGGCAGCAGAGCCGTTACGCTCTTTTCCATATGTTCCTGCTTCATCGCGAGCGATTGGTGTGTTTAATTGACGGCAAGAACTGCGAGTCCATTCGCTTTCCTTTTGGTTATTTCAGAAGAGGCCCTTTTGTTGTGGGGTATAGCCTGGGAGCAGAGGCTTGCATCAAGGCGCATCAGGCTCACGTTCCAGATCCAAAAGTCTTGCTGTTTCACACGGAAGAGTAACATTGGACGATTCCTCTTTTTTATCATCATCTGACTGGATTCGGCGTCTTGTTCAATGGCTGGTGACGAATCACATGAGCTTAGCCTCCTCTGGGTACTAATATGTGCAGCACCCAGCATCTACGGTCGCTGCTTCTTCTCCAGATGATCAGGGTACTATAATCCCCTGGAGCTTTTGGTGTAGTTAACTATCCTCTTTTTCAAGCTCGGAATTGTGATTCAGTTCATGCATTGAATCGTCACGGACGGTATCTTGATTGCGGCACCCGAAAATGATGTCGCTGTTTGGGTTTGCGAGAGGCATCCTTGGGTTACTGTCCAGGTCGTCATCGCTTGCATCATTTTCAGTCTCTATATTGGGCGTCCAGCTCCTCTACAAATTGTTCTGCTTCAGCTTATGTGGAATACAAGTAGGAAGGTGATTCCAGGTTTCTTCCTTCCATCTGTAGCTCCTTTCATCTGCGCTTCCATAATAATACTTGTTCCATTTGCAGACCTAGCAAAATTGATAATAATCAATTTTCACTATTGATACTATTTTGAGAAATTGTATAAAATACTAATATTACTAATAAGTTTTCCAGTAAGTAGCCAATTTTGTTCTTACAGCAAATGAGAGCCATAGCTGATGTTGAAAATAGTTTGAGGGATCTTCGCAATAGTTTACTGTATTCGTTACACTCTAACAACTCTCTATTTACTCAAGTTATCGTATTTATGTACGCAAAAGCAACGGTTAGAAAAAAATGGGCATCGAGTTGGCGCCTAAGAGCCAATAGCCCCTTATCAGGGGCAAATCTTGGACCTCTTGCGTATTTACTACAAACGCGCCCACTCAGGCCTTTATGCATCGCCACTAATGATCTTTTCGAACTTAGAAGTTTGTGCACATTTGCTGAATATTGCCACAATGAGAGGGCATTGTACCCAAAGTAATTGGAAAAGTTTCAGCCGATATATAAAAAAGTGTCCCAGTGTTGATAATTTAAAGTTAGGAATACCTACTGTGGTTTCGAATTTGCTGAATGTGAGACATGTAGGTATCATGTTCTTTTGCAAAATATTTTTTTTTACAAACAAGCCATCAGATCCGAAATGTTATCTCTTATTTTTCTTTCATTGTATCAATTTGTAATCTTGTCCTTCTTGTAACTGTTTTTTTAATAATGAGTTATTCTACTACAAATGGCTAGTGGTGTGTTGATTACTTCTAAGTTAAGTATCATCCCTTCCATTGTCTCAAATTCGTATGATAAAAGATTATGTTCTCTGAATAGATAACTAGTTATCATTATTTTTGGTAATAAAATCACCAAAGTCTTCCTCTTATTTACTTTAAAGCCAAAAAGTTATAATTAATTTGATCAACTTTCTCTCCATACAAGACGTGCGGAAAAAATAAAAAATAAAGCAAAGGCGCTTCACGAAACTGACTCTTCAGATTAAAGGCGAGCTCATTAGACGAATGCTCCCAACAGAGATTTCGCATTTCACTTTGTGTCCTTTTTTCAAAAGCCGGATTTAATTAGGCAAAATACTTTTAGTAGTGAAATTTTTGTAAATTAAATATTCAGGGAGAATATTTTTGAAACTCAACTAAATCACCTAGATATGGATTTTACAATCACGATAACGGGATCGTATTACGCGTTTTATATAGATGGATGCCTGGCTGATATTAAATTTATATGGGGTGGAAAATGGTGTCGAGACATGCACGTTTTAGAACGAAATACGGTCAACCTATTATAGGTTCAGAGTGTGTGAAGAATTGAATTAGTTCTTTGTAAAGTTTTTTTTTCATGAATGAATGGACAAAGAAACAAATTTTTGTTTTTAGTTGGAGTTGACCTATAACTTCATTCGAAAGTTAGATTTCTGTTGAATTCGAAATTGGGCTTTTAGTTAATCGTCAACGCTGCTTATTTTTTCTTCCCTTTTTCTACGTCCTGGCACAAACAGATATAAGAGCCTTTTTCTGATTTTCATAGAAAATTCATCCAAAAAAGAGTCTCAGGTTTATTGATTTCTGGAAGAGAAATAAAAGTAGAGCAGTAGAAACAAACAACAAAAACAAAAATAAGTGTAGTATAATATACCCGGATTCGTTCAGCAAGACTGAACGGTTTAAATTTTTATTACCTCTTGTTTTAAGAAATCTTCTGAAAAACAAATTAGAAAACAAATCGGACCTACGTTGTGGAAACTTACTCAATTTTACTTACTTAACATGCGCCCGACAATAGCAAAATTAAGAAAATTTAAGGGAAGTTGTGATATGTAAAATGAACGAAAAATTTGTTAAGCGTCTAATTTATTATTAAAGAAAATCATACCGTTCTCGACCTGGAACTCACGAGAGGAAATAGCACGGCAGAAAAACCCTCGATCTACATTCCTCAAAAATCAAAACATACTGTATCATTTTAATAATGATTGTAATGATAATTTAAATTAGGTACTGCATGTCCCTGTCATTGTGCTAAAATTTTAATTCCACACTCTATATTTGTTACGTTTAAATTTTGCCTTAACGTAACTGAAGATTTCGAATAAATTCAGTAATTAATTCAGGTATTTGTGAGGGTATTTATGGAGCTTTATACATCAGGTTCAATATTTTTCATTGATTAATATGTTGCTCATTGGATTTTACTAGTTTTCTACCTTTTTGTCTGGATTCGAAACAATATCTAGTTGTTGAACAAGGGTATATTTTTCAAGGTAATAATGAGTGAATTCTTTGTATTCAAAGGACAGGGTAGTTTTAGGATAATAAAGCCCTACTGTTAGGATAGGAATCCACTTTATTTAGCTTTCGAAAGTCTTCTAAAAGGTCCTAAATGTCGATGTAAAGGTTTGTGTACTTCCAAATAAACATCAATTGTCAACACTTACGAGTCACGTAATTTCCATTATTAAAAATTCTGCAACAACACAAATCACTTTAGCACCCTTTAAATTGATTTTCCACCCTTATTTCCTCTATTTTTCATATTTTTCGGTTGTTTACTTTCCTCAAAATATAGTGGCGCTATAAGACAGTGGTGGATTCGTCTCAGGCAGCACTGTTGTCGACGTTCCTTGAACGCTGGGGGTAATAGAGTCACTGTAGTTGTGATCCCTAAAGAGTCACTGGTCATTTTGATAGTTTTTAGACTATAGACTAAGTAGATGTTGATTAATAATTTCTATAAGTAATTAATTAGTGTTCATTGGTACTGGGAAAGAAAATTTGATAACAACTTTGAGTTTTGTTGGTCATCATTGTGATTTAGAGTGTTCCGTTTCAAGCGGGTTGTTCCGTTTCAAGCTGTTTGTTCCGTTTTCCTGGTCAAGACCGGAAATCTGGCACCAGAGGGCATCTTGAAAAAAAAAACTGGGATTCTAGAAAATTTTTCATATTGAGCCTACCTAATAAATCGCTGAAAAGGGATCGTTCTCTTTTAAATTCGCACGTTGAGCAAGCAACAAGTTTCTTTGGCAGATTTTACCAGCGGTCCTTCCTTGGTACGTTTCTTGGAACATTCACCTTTTTGTGGGATTTTGAAGGCGCTGGGATTTCAAGTATGGTTACTGGCTTAACTGGTTTTGGGGTGGAAGCTTTGGATTTGGTCGTGAGTCCCCGTATTTGTAAGCCAACCACACAAAATTTTCTGGAAACGAAGTCTACGCCATTTTGTTGATTTGTCGTGTGAGCACTGGAGCACGTTTTTTTCAACTAGCCCAAATTGTAACCAGGTAATTTTTAAACGTTTTTATAATTCTCAAATTTACCTTTTCGTTATCAATATTTAGATTAGCTTATCAGTAATTTTTGTAAATATTTGGGATTCTATAAAAAAGGGGCAATTTGACATCCACGAGGCCATTTGTCAGTTAAAAAAAAAAACTCATTAATCGTTTTCAAAAGGGGCCTTATTAATTAAGGTTTTTTTTTTGTAAAGTCAAGACAGGTTTCAGGGGATTTTGCTATTTTAATCATTTAATTCCAATCATTTATATACAATTTGAGGGTTGGGATTTGTCAATTTATAAGTATGAAGGAGTTCTAAGGGTTATTGTTAGAGATGCAACGTGAAAAAAAACAATCCGTTTTTTTTGTTTTTTTTTCAAGTTTTTTTTCATGGTTTTTTTTCAAATGGTTTTTTTTCAGATTTTGTGTTTTTTTTCTAAACTTAGCACCATATGCGCATTTTTTACTTTTTTTGCCAATTAAACTTTTCTTGGGACAAAAAATTAGTTTAAGCAGTGAAATATCGATAAAACGTAAAATATTGTCTTATTCTATATAGAAATAACATAGGAACAATATTGGGTCTGTTTCTGCAGAAATCACAAACCAGTCAGAGCGAATTTCATTGGTTGAAAACAGTCAGAAACAGTCAGAAAACTAATTTCAACCAATGAAATTCACTCTGACTGGTTTGTGATTTCTGCAGAAACAGACCTATTTTTATGTAAATGAAACATGTTTTCAGGTCAGGTACATGGTACATCCATGTATGAACTATCATATTATATCAGATCATACAATCATCATATTTATACAACATACATAATAGAACAGAGAACATCACTGATATGAGACACTTTCGATGTATGAAGAATTTTCAGACTGTAACTACTATGTCTCCAGGGTCGTCAAATGTCAATTTTTTTTTACTTAAAGATGAGGTTGGAGATACTCACGAAGTTTGAAATTGAATTATTTAGAAAAAAAAAACACAAAAACTTGTTTTTTTTCTAGTTTTTTTTTTTCATGTTTTTTTTTTCAAATCTGAAAAAAACCTGCTTTTTTACATTTGAATCATTTAGAAAAAAAACAAAAAAAACGTTTTTTTTCTGGTTTTTTTTCAATGTTTTTTTTCAAATCTGAAAAAAAACCGTTTTTTTACATCTCTAGTTATTGTACTCTTTCAGGGTTTTTTAGATTAGATTTTAGTTTGGATTTTACCTGTACCATTGGGTTTTTCCTCTTTGACGGTTTACTAGTCTCAAAGTTGAGGTGTCAAGAGTACCCACAACACTGAATTGAAACCGAAATTCACATTTTTAAGAAGGGAGTCAATAGAAGTTGATGTGGTCTGTTATCAGGGCTGTGACGCTGTCATGAGACAGATATAGAAATGGGCATTTTGACTGTAGGGAGGACCAGAAAGGGGTGATGTACCCGTAAATTTATTATTTGTTAACGTTTCTTAATTATTATTTTTAATAGTAGATTATACCACGAGTCAATAATGATAGCTATTATTCCCGAGGATTATTACGAACTGAGCCGCGTTAGCGGCGAGGGAGTAACATTCCGAGGGAATAATAGCCATTATTGCGAGTAGTATACTCTACTTTATTTACGACAAATTAATTTATTTGAGATTTTTAATGAACAAATTTCATCCGTCTCATAGTTTTCAATACAAATCCACAAGCACTACAAGTTTGACACTGACACTTTTGTGGAATAATGACCATTAATCCCGCTACTCGTCATTAATCCCTGGAGGAATAACATATGTCATTATACTGCCAAAATCACAAATATAAGACGCACATTATACATTAGTCGTAAATAAATATTATTAATGGTTTTTCTGATATTTACTTGGTATATTTCCAAGGTTGTTTTACTGCCTTAATTATTACAATGGGTGTACAGTACCAATGATTTTTAATGTACTCTATTTAAGGTGACATTTTTGTACAAACCTGCCCCGGTATACCATGGTATAAGCGTGCACAGGTTTTAATTAATATTATTAACATCTTTGATAATTATTTGTTCTCTTTTACTCTCATTGAACTAAGGTAGTCAAACATTTATTTTATTGGTAAATCTTAAATTTATTGCAGTGTCTTTTATAAGGCCACATTGGTCCTTACTACATTTTGGTTTTTCTGACATTTACTTTTAATAATATATATACTGTGGTATTTTGGATATTGCCTCCTATTGGCCTTTTGGAATGCCTGTGCAGTTGTGAACATATACCCCCCCCCCCATTCTATCAAATAGATTTATAATCATTGTTTTTAGATTTTCTTATTTTACTCATACTGACCTCAACCAAACTAAGGTAAAGTTTATTTAAAGGATAGGTACATCGGGTAGGTACATTTTTATAGGAATTTTGGAGATCAGGGACTTTCTGGTTTAAGTCCGCGGATTGTATTTTGTAAACCAGTGGCGCCCTATTAAGCTTACTTTTAATATTGAACCTACTCCCACACCACTGAGTAGCCACGAGCACTTTGTTGCGCTGGCCGCATTCCTTAAGAGTGTCTTACTGTACCTAGGCCTATTGTAATTTATTAATTTAAATTTTGTTTTCAAACAGTTTAAAGGTAATTTTTATGCGCAACACTTTAATATTTTTACCAGCAATATATTCAATTAAGCAATAAAGGGCACTGGCCTTATTAGGTACATGGCCTTATTTGGGTCAGGTACCTAATATATTATTTATTTTCTTTTAGGCATCGTCATTTTTCTCTTAATAATTCGATCCTGGGAGGGATAATTACCCCCATTACCCCCTCCCCCCCGCGACGCCTTTGCTATCATAGTACTTACTTGCGTCATAGTGAAAAACTTCTTCATAGTAGTGAACAGAGGCTCTAGAACAAAATCGTAAATACCTCGTAAAGTTTTTAATATCTTTATTTACGACTGACATATATTGTGAGTATTATATTTGTGATTTTGACAGTATAATGCCATATATTATTCCCGCAGGGATTAATGGTCATTATTCCCGCTTGCACACCAATCACAAAATTTTGTATCGAGATGGATGAACAAAGAGCGTTTTTGAAAAGAAAATTTCAAATAAATTAATTTGTCTAGAATAAAGTAGAGTATAGTACTCGCAATAATGGCTATTATTCCCTCGGAATGTTACTCCCTCGCCGCTAACGCGGCTCAGTTCGTAAATATTCCACGGAAATAATATCTATCATTATTGACTCGTGGTATAATCTACTATTATGAAAGTTAATACGGTGGAATTAATTTGAAAAAATGTTTCTGTACCTAATATGAATCCGGAAAAATAGGAGGTCGTTTAGCATAAGCTCGTTTTTTAATTTTGGAAAAGTTTCTGTGTTTGTGCAAGTTAAATTACAATTACTCGGAAACTCTTCATGAAAAAAAATCCTCTCGCAATCCGCTTTATTTCTTTAATCTTTCGACGCTGGTATCCATTACGTATATTTCCCTCGAGTGCAGTTTCCAATTAGGAATCGATTCAAACAGCCAGAAAAGATAAATCTTTGGTTTTACTTAATTGAGAGAGATATTGAGAAAAATCGTTGCAAAACTTGTCTTTGTCGTACTGACGAATTTCAAATGATGGGGGCGAGACACGATAACTTAGGGGCGGAAGAAAAAATTTACCTCTAGAGAATTACGAGAGAACATTGAAAAATCGCCTTTTTTTTCTTTGCATCTTTTTTTTATTCATCTTTTGCAATGCTTTCTTTCGAAATACGTTCTACTAATCCACTTCCGCCATTTACTACCATACCATAAATAAAACTTCCTAAAGGACCATTTATTTGAATCGGTTTTCCATTATTTATGAACCCACCGAGAACATAGCTGAAGCAAACCAGGGAGAATAATTCTCAATAAGAAGTAAATGCTCTAAGTTTTCCACTAGACCCTGCTAGCATGGAAGAAAACTTTCTTAATTTATACATATGAATTCGAGCTCATTTTAAATTATACGTTAAATTAACCGGGATTAAGAGAAAATCGATTGTGTTTCAAGAAATAGGGAGCTATATTTCTGCTAATGTAATTAGAAAACGTATAAATGAAAGGATATATACGAAGAGCGGATAGGTACTCTATTTTATGAATTGACATTGTTGACACTATTATGTATCAGTGGACCTAGTATCCCAAGCAACACAAAATTGTTTAATATACGTATAATTTTTGTTTATACCACAAGTATATTTATGGTTTACTATTGCCTCCTATAATAAGTTAAAATGTCCGCCTGATATAGGTCGATATGTACCATAATTTTGTACCAAATATAAACGTATACAAAATATGTTTATGAGGTTATGGTAAAAAACGTATATATTTATCATAGAATTTACGTTAATTTAATTGTTATGATGTACTTATAATAAATGTATAGAAATTATTATACGTTATAATTTGATATAATTTAAACATTGAAATATAAACTATATCATACGTTGAAGCAACGAATTTGATAAAGTTTATATTGTTCTTTATCAGTAACGTTTAATTAACTAAAATAAATGGAAGAGTTCATTTATGGAACAAATAATATATTTCGAAAAGTTATTGCATAGTTATTACAAAAAATTTAAAAAAATAAATCTTGTCATGCTTGTCCAATATTTTTATCTGTTATGTCTCCTGCCGTGATGCCCACTTGGTCCTCTCCTTGGAAGTAAATTTTTGTAGCTTCTGAAAATAATTACATATTATAAGTGAGTTATTTTCCATGAGGGTCACTCATGGCAGTGCAACTGTACGGTATTAATACGTAGATTTTACGTTTGAAGTATACCATTCTCAAAAAAACAACAATAACTTTATACCTAAGTATTGAAAAAAAAAACATATTACCTATGTACCTGTCTACCTACATGACTTATCCCGCGACTCATTTATAATTAATTGACGTTTTCAATTAAAAGAGATGGACGATAAGTATGAAAACATTCATTTTCCCGCCAAAATTTGCTTCTTTGTCAATGTCAATGTGTATTGGGTGTTTAGCAATCCCCTCATTTTTATTTGAATCGGTGACTTCTCCAATGAGTTAGCTATCTTTGTTAAGTGAATGGAAAATGAGAATGACCGACATACAATGATGGATCCATCGGTAAAATTTGATAATAAAAACGCAGGGTTTCAAATTGGGAAGAAAATGTAGGAAAAGTCACTGCTTCATTCGTAGAACTTCGCTATGGAGCCGGTGGAGGATTATTTTGGAAGCAAACAGCTTCTGCAAACTAAACTTGAACGTGGATTACTTTGTATTGATGGGCCGTTGATTTCCCTTTCTTTTGCGAGTATCCTTTCTGCATTCTGATTTTGTGTATCCAAGTTTTGAAAAATGTAGGATTTGATGGAAACTTATGGAAAAACACGTCCGCCGGTGAATAGGAATTAGTTTTATGGATAGGCACACTACACACAATCACCATTGAAGAAAAAACCTTGAAAACCCCGAGGAAATAATAGTTTCTTTCAAAAGTCTTGTCTACAAACCACTGTCAACGGCAAACAACCATTGTTTTCATACTCTTTTGACGTCTGACAGTTTGATGCCAGAGAGAGAGGCTTTAAAATTGAAAAGGTCAATTAACGGAAAAAAAAAATCGACAAGGATGGACCATTCCAGTACAGATGAGATGACTTTACTATGACAATTTGCTCTGGGGGGCACACATAATCAAATAATATAACCAAAAATTACAATTTTGGCATTTTCCGATAAGTTTTTAACCTAGGAAACTTCAGAATTTACAAAAAAAATATCGGTTTTTCCTCAGCCTGAGGAATACTGGAATGGTCAATTGTTTGTACCTGTGTGGAAAACGAAACGACGAAATATCAGCTTGTAAATCAAGTATCGAAATGGCTGAATTTTGTAAAAAAATTGCACACATGCCAGGTTTTTCAAATAAATATTCCTAATTCTAAACAACCAATAATTTTCCACTTACTGGATTCATTAGTCTGCTATTAATAGGGGCAGCTAAAAATTCTCGATTCACAAGTCACAGCATGCAAGCAAGCACTACGCACTCACGGGCACATTGTAGACCGGCTATCAACAACGACTAACGAAAATCGATTAAGATGAAGGCGATCGGCACGACGCGTGCGTAGTTCAGCCACAGACAGCACCTGATTGGTTGGCCGGTCTCTGCTTTCAGCACTCCATGTTGGTTACACAAGCACGGGAAATATACAATTTTTGAATTTTAATCAATTATTGCTCCCTTTTCTTTCAAATGAAAACTGAATGGGACATAAAATCACTAGAAAAAAAGGCACGTCGAGTTATTATTCAGTGTAGGTAACATATTTTCCAAAACAAATGAAAATTCCGATGGGGTATTAAAAATACTCATAGGATATAGGATAGGTTGGCATGGCAATGGCGATGGCAACTGACAAATAAGAGAAAAGTATTTCGGTCTGAGGTGAAGGGGGAGGAAAAAACGATATGGAAATACACAGTTCCGATGGAATAGAGCGTGATAGAAATATTAGTTCGCATGTTTGCCGCCTTCCTTTGAATTTTCATTTGTCGCTGGTCGCTCCTATACTTTGATTATACAAATATGATAAACTATAAACTATCTCATGCCCGGATTTTCAGTAAACTTCTGACACGAATATAATACATGGTATACTGCCTCAGTTAGTTAATCATAACGGGATTATTTACCCCTTATCGTGAGTAAAATGTAAAAGAATGTTGTGTATGGCCATGTAATATAGCAGGTATAATAAACAAGTATATATTTATACTATTATATACCCATAATGTACCCTATTTTTCCGTCTACCATAGACATCTATTTTCAAGTAAAATTTTATTGGATGTAATACGTCTATTAAATACATTTATAATATCATGATGTTGAAAAATGAGCCTTTCGTCAAATTTAACAAAATTGTGACATTGTTTATTAACAATTAACTGCTAATTTTCGTGACAGCATATCTAGTTTTCCCAAATCTACACTTGCTGGTAATAAAGTAGTATATGATATATGTTTATTTAAGGTCTACAAATTATACGTTGACGATAAATCATTTGTAAACGTTTAATAAATATACAAAAACTAAAATATTACCTAAAAATGGTTGATTATACTTGTATTATACAATTAATCAAATTTATGTGTTGCTTGGGATGTAGGAATTTTACACATAAAATTCAATTGCGGTTGCAAGGAGTTAAGGAAATCTGTTCCTATTTTATCAAGAAATTTGGTAGTCATACGTTTTCCGAGCTCATGGTTGTGTATAATCCATGAAAAATAGGGGAAAGATGAGATATAATAAAGTTATCGTTAAGTCAAAATAAAAAAATAAATAAAAAAAATGTTAAAAACTCGGAATACTGTTCATATAATTAAAAGCCCTTCTATCAAATTACGTTTGCAATATAAGTTATTACGTGATTACACGAATGAAAGGGAAAAATACAATTATACTTCAATCCAGCCATGCTCCATTGTCACCAATTTTAACAGGACTTCCACACACACATGCTAAGCATCGCATTGTTCCATAGCACTCTAATCCGGCGGCAATAATCAACCAACAATATAGAAACAAAAGACTAATTTCGTTTACTGAAATGTGCTCGACGTCCTCCGAAATGCACAGCATCAGCGTCGCGACGCCAGATTTTGCCCAAAATTCAGTCCGGATTGAAAGTGGTTAATTAACCGTGAAGCTAAAAGAGTACCTATAACAGATTCTGATTTGAGATTAATCGCGTCATATTTTTATCACGGGACTTGAAGCAATTTGGTGAAGCTTTATAATATGTGAGGATAATTGATATAGGTACCTCCAATGTTTTTTTTTCCAGGACCTTATTGAAAAAGTATGATATGCTTTTCTCTGCCTTGCACCGAATAATTATTGTCGTTAGTGCCAATGTGGGTCGAGAAGCGATTCCAGTTTTCATTGGTTTACAGCATGATCACGTTGGATGATATTGGACAATGACAAATTATAGAATTGAGTAGGTAATTCTGGATTTGTTTCAGGAGGCAATAAATCTATGGTAGATAAGTATTTCGATGTTTTTGAGAAGACACTTGAATTAAAAAAGGAGTACGAGTGTTCCTTCTTTCTCAATGATATGCAACTGAAAATATAAGTAACAAAGACGGAACACTCGTTCTCCTGGGAACGCTGCTCGCCTGTTTCAAGATAAAGGACCCTGATGTACTTGCAGCTTATTTAGGATTTTCTTTGTGAGCGTCCATCTTTCGCTTTCATAAGCATCTACTGGCAGAATACATTCTTTGCAGACTTTAGCTCCAGAGGTAACTTCGGATTTGACCATACGCCGCCCATCCCAGTCGTATTCTCCTATTAATTTCGAGCTCTTGATTGACTTTGCCAAGTGTTATTTTCTGTCCGAGATACTTGTAGGAGTTTACTTTTTTCACCTATTGGTTTTCTATGGATTTTGTGTCCCCATCTGTTTGCTCATTTGGCGTAAACTCTGTTTTGGATGCATTCATTTCTAATCCGATCTTCTTGTAGTAGTGTTTCACAAGATTCTTGCAAATTTCTTGTTCTTGTCTTATTCTTGCTGCAAGAACAAGACAAGACTATCTTAAATTTCTTGTCTTGCAAAGCAAGACAAGACAAGAAGTTGCCAAGCAAGACAAGAAATTATTCTGCAAGACTCTTGCAATCTTGCAAGAAATCTTGCAAAAAAATGAAGTCTCCTTCTCTGCATACTTTTGAGTTAATGTTGGCAACGTTGCGGCAGTTAACAACAAGATAAAAATGTCAGCATGTCACTTTATAAAGTTAAAGGCATTTTTTTGCAACAAAACGTTTTGAAATTGTAGTTTCAAACACTCAAACAGATATCAGTTTCTAACAGTTCTTGCAGCAAGTATGGCTGGAAAATTTTTGGTTATGATGGACAACGACACTGCACACACAATATTGAATTTTAGGCTGCGGTCTGAATATAACCATGGTTGTGGTTTCGCGGTCCGAAAGTAATCAAATTACTCTGGTTCCTGGAAAAGTGGTTACTTTTGGACCTTGGTTTCCTGAAATCTGGTTAACCAAATGTCAAAATAGTTACCGGCTTTCGGATGTTGGTTCTGTTGGTTTTATATGTAAATTCTGTCAATTATTTTTTATTTCACATTCGCGTTCCACAAGTAACCGGAATTTTCAGTAACTATCTGTCAACCGATTCGGTTACTCCGATTAACATTTGGTTATATTCGAACCATAGCCTTAAGCTCAATGTCAAGGCCTTTTCGTTTTCAACCATCAAAGAATCAAGTCGAATGTTTTTTAAGGTCTATTAGCATTTTAGTGCATTAAATAGTGACGTTAGAGCTGGAACTATTATAATAGTATATTACAATCCGAGACGGGAAATGCTTCATTACTGGTCGAGAGGTTTTATAGTTTATCGAGACGCGTAGCGTCGAGATAAACTGAACCTCGAGACAGCAATGAAGTTTCCCGTCGAGGGTTGTATACTATTTTATTTTTAACCATAATTTCTTGAAAAAAAAAAAATCGGGGCAACCAAATGAGGTCGGCAAATGAAGAGGAAAATGAGAACGGGAAATATTTCCCTGCTCCATTTTCCGTCCGTGGACGGGAAATGAGGACGGAAAAAATTTCCCGTCCTCACTTCCCATCCTGGGACAGGTAATGGAGCAGGAAAATAAAAAGACAGAAATGTGACATTTTCAGATTTTTGAAAAGTCAGTAATGACAACATTTCATATATGGTTAAAAATAATAGTTATTTACATTACAAGTGCGTTTATGAACATGATTACAATAACGAGTGTGAAAGATTAGAACGACGAGGTCGTAGACCGAGTCGTTCTAATCACACGAGTTTTGTAGTCATGTTTAAACGCACATGTGATATACAACTTTTTATCTACAAAGCGTAAAATAAGAATTTTTTTTTCAATCATTTTCGTTTATTAGTCGTTGTATACCTTCATTTTACCTTTACAGGTTTACCTTCGACATTTGTCAAATCACCAAAAATAGTTGTGTTATGAATTCATAACCTTGTCCATAACACCACTAGTTGTGTTATGAATTCATAACCTAGTCCATAACACAACTAGTTGTGTTATGAGCCTCATGACATAACTCAAATACTGGAAAAATAGTTATGTAAAAGTCATAACCAAACGCTTGTAGATAAAACGGTTTTTGAAACTGTTTCCTCGAAAAAAAAAGCCATAGAAAAAAAAAACTTTAAACCAGGAAAGATGACAACCACGTTATCAATGACAATGACACCAATCATAATCTTAAGGGCCCCACAGACTATGATGAAACACAACGGTTTTCATCGCCACGATGAAACACGTCGTTCCAAAACCAAAGTGTATGGTAGAAAACCGACACGCTTTTGTACGTAATGAATGATGAAAGAGTCTTTCAGCAAGAATCTTGCAACAAGACTCTTGCAAGCCAGACTCTTGTTATGACGTCACAAAACAAATAATGCAAGAACAAGAAATTGCAAGAAATCTTGTTTGCAAGACAAGATTTTTTTCTGCAAGAGTCGGACAAGACAAGAAGGAATTTAATTTCTTGTCTTGCTTTGCAAGACAAGCCAAGAATAGGCCCAGCAAGAAAAGAAATCTTGTCTTGTGAATCACTATCTTGGAGTAATTCTTTCAGCATGATTTCTAAGTCTGTTCCGTTCGGGGCGAATATTACGATGTCAACATTGATCCCTCTATTTTCCCAATGTAGTTCCTTGAACACATCTTCGAGGACTAGGGTGAACAGCTTAGGTGATATTATACGCCTCTTTTGATCTTTACTTCGTTTGTATCTTCATGCATTCTTAATTTTATTTTTGTTGCTTCTTGAATATTTTTGATTATGTCTATATATCGCGGATCTATTCGTGCATTTCTCATAGCTCTTTCTATCACCCAGAATTTGACAGTGTCGAAGATATTCCTAAAATCGACGAATGCTGGCCATGTTGTAATACTATATTCGGTTGTCTTTTCATTTCGTAGGTATTCTTTTTGTGTGAAGATGTTCTATAGTGCTGTAGCTCTTTCTGTAGCCTGATTGTGCAGGAGGCTTATGGGTCTATAGTTTTCAAGATTTGATGGATCTCCCTTTTTATATATCAGAGCGATGATGGCAGTCTCCCAGTCGTGTGGTATTTTTCCCTCTATTAGATATTTATTGAAAAGTGTTTTCAGTTATTTTACGAGGTATTCTCCTGCCTCCTTCAGCATTTCTGGTAGTATATCGTTCATTCCTGGTGCTTTTCCGTTGTTTAATTGGCTTTTGCAATTTCTTCCTCTTCTATATCAGGGATCTCTTTAGACCCAACATTTGGAATTTTGGATGTTTCGCTTCCGGTTTCTTGTTTGTTATTTTCGTTGTTGCTTTTTGCATCGTATAAAGTTCCTTATAGAAATTTTCCGTCACACGCAATATTCCATCCCTGTCTTCCATAATGTTTCCTGGGTTGTCCATCAGCTTTGTTATGTCTCTTTTGTGCGCGTTCTCCCTTTTTAAACGATTCACACTCAAAAAAATCTTGATCATAATATCAATGAACTGCTTTCATCAATTACATTTTCATTGATTCAGTGAAATTTCCATTAATCCCAAGTACAGAAAACTGTAAGTATTATGATTTCATGAACAGCTATCATTAAAATAAAGAATGAAGCTTCAATAAGTTATGAATAGTCATCTACATGAATCTATGTTGAATAGTGCATCAATTACAAGAACCAAGTTCATTGATATTATGAAATTAAACCTTGATATTAAAGAAAATTTCTTTGATGGGAGCTTCCACGGAATATTCATTATATAAATGAATATTAACATGAATAATATGAATATGGTTCATATAGCCTTACTAGAAACTTATCCTTTTAAGAACGAAATTCATTGATACAATGTACGGTTCATTTAAAACAAGCAAATGTTCCTAGAAACAAAGCTGCAACCATTACATCAAGATAAATCATAAATACAATGGAACAGTTCATAGCATTAATGTAGACAGTTCCTAAGCACATGCGCAAAGGTAGCTGCAGTCGGGCAACGACATAGAAAAATATGTTGAAATAGGAATAATTAAATTTGTATTTTCTGGGTGCATTGCTACGTACTTCGTTCAAGTCGGTTTTTTCGGTTTTGTGTTGTTCGAAGTATTAAATAGAAAGTCGGTTATACCTGTCGCCGGTTTTTTCTAAAGGTAAGTTGTATACCTCTTATTACCTCTATAATATGTATACCTATTATGTAGGTAGGACTTTGATGCCTTGCACGGAGACGGTCTAGTCTCAAAATGGGAATGCGAAAGAAATGACCTACAGATTTAAATGTCATCCGGGGAGAACGTGAAAGACAAAAGCGTCAAGAGCTCCTCAGAATTTCTAAGGAATACTGAAGTCTCTAAAAGTAAGTATACCCAATCTCAATTCAAGTTGTAATTTTTTTCATCGATATATTTTTGTTAAATGGTTTTGTTTCACTAGGTAGAAAAGCAGAAGATTCAATGCCGCAGCTAGTGTTTCATAGCCGAGGCAAGGAAACCAGCCAAGGCATCAAATCTCATTTTCTGATGTGGCTTGTTTTAGAAACTTTGGATGTTGATAGTTCAAAAACAGCTGGAATAAACATAGATATATTATATAGGTATTTATGGAAACAGGATTTAAGGAGGATTTGAAAGATAGTAGAATATACGGTTAGTGTCATTTAAAATACATAAGTAGGTACTTAGATTTTTAAATTTTCAGATTTTGGGAGGCCCATTGGTTTGTTTGACAATTCTGGAAGATGATACGAAGGAACCATGCAACTTTTGCATTAAAAGCTTTTTTCTTATTGCTCATATTGATCAGTACAGGGGACACGCAAATATAAAAAATGACCCTTTACCCCATTTAAAATCATAAGTATATTTAAGGCATAATTCATGAAATTATTTTAATAAAAATAAAGAATATGGTACATATTATTGAAAACGTCATTAATAAATACAATGAATGAAATTCTTAGTATTCAAGACTGTGATTCATAAATTCAATGAAAGGGTTTCATTAAATTATATCTGGGCTTCATTAATATTATGCCGTCTGTTCATTAGGACAATGAAAAAGTACATATAAACTAAGAACGATGTTTATTGTTACTATGAAAAGTTTCATCAATACAAAAACCTTGCTACATACCTTTATGTTCGTTGTTCATACACAACATGAATCGAAATAGGAATTAAGTAATTGTTCATCATTCAATAACGTAGAGTTCATGTGATCAAAGAAGCCGTTCTTTGGACCGATTTTAATGAATTATTCATTAAATCAAAGAACTACTTCTTTTTATTTATGCTACTACTATTTGGTTGAGTGCAACCTTTTTGTTATTCTATCAGTTTTTCGATTTGTGCTTTTTGGTAGTTTTTAATGTCTTATTGTTTTGCCAACCTTCTGGCTATTTTGTTAGTCTCTCTGTTTTTTATGAGTTCTCTCCCCTTCTCAGGATTTGTTTTGTTTTTTTTTCTTTGCTGAATTTTTCTGCCCTATCCTTCGGTTTCGCATGATATTTTTCACTGTCTCTCTTATTGCTTTCGTTATTCTTTTATTGATTTGATTTATGTTTTCGTGGGGTTTTATGGGGTCTTTCTCCAGTTTTTGTGTTAATTTTGTTGCGAAATCTGTTTTTTTTTTTTTTTTTTCGCTCGTATGTGTGCTTAATTTCTTTCGAGGGCGGTTGAATTTCTTTGCTCTCTCTAGTCTGCTTACCATTTTATGATCGCTGTCAGTCATGAATGAGCCTAAGCCGTCTACATCTTGGGTTATGTGTTTTTGATGTGTCAGTATAAAGTCTATTTCGTTTTTTGTCTTTCCGTCTGGCCTTGCCTATGTCCATTTTTTGTTATGTCTCTTTTTGAAGAATGTATTCATCGCAGAGTTGCTGTCTTTCTAAGAAGTTGATAAGCATGTTACCTCTTTAATTTCTTGTACCTACCATGTCCGAATGGCCAGTTTAACATGAGTCGGTGTCATCTTGGCCTATTTTTGCATTTAAATCTCCCATAACTAGTGTGTACTTTGTTTTGTTCTCGTGCAGACACTGTGTTACCTCTTCATAAAGTTCTTCTACTTCTTGGCCTTCGTGGTCGGTTGTTCGTGCTTACATTTGGATACAAGAGCTTGGTGGTAGCCCCAAAACAAAACAATTCTAAAAGGTTAAGGCAAGGAGTGCTGCGTTGCCAAATTGACGTCAAAGTATTTTATTTTGTTTGGGTTAGATTTTCCTAACAGGTGCGGACAATGTTGATTGTTTAACGAGTGATGAAAACAGCAGTTTTCAAAATATGTAGGTAATGTTTTCAAATTGCAGAAAATGATTTTTGACGAAAGTTGTTTATTTTACAATGGTCAGAAAAAAGTTTTTTGCAGATGCTAGTTTGTTTGTGCAATGAAAAATTTGGATTTTGTTGGAATTTTCGACATTTTTATACAACAACTAGCTGACCCGGCGGCATATTCATTTTCTGCCAACGTAATAGGACCTTCGGCTGCATTCGTGTTCGTTCGAGCACAGCATAGGCAAATTATGATTGAAGTGGACTAACGTTGGCAGTTTATAGAGCTTGCCTGGCGTTCGTGAAAATATTCTCCAAATAAATTCAGTTGGAAATTGGCAGTTATTGTTAGTTGTTGGCACATGTTTCAATGCGAAATGTGATAACGAATGAAGAAATACCGTTATTAAGAGTTTAAAAATTAATCATTGTGTCTATTTAAAGGCCCCAGAACTTTTTTGGCAGATTTGAGTTAGTTTCGGTTAGTTTTCGATAGTATGGGTTATTTTTGGTTAGTTTGGGTTAGTTCGGGTTAATCTATTAATTATAAATTTTGTAGATATAATAATCGATCTAAATAGGAATGATCCTGATGCTACTACTTGAATTAGGAAATATTTAATTGTTGCTTCAGAAGAATATTTTTTTATTTAAATTTGATATTAGAGATATTAATCCAAACAAATTAACTTCTAGTCCTAATCAAGTAATTAATATGTAATAAATATGTAGAACCAAAACAGAAAAAAGATCTTTTGTATTTTGAACTTTTCATATTTTCGACATTATCTTTAATCTTCCCTTCCTTTAAATAAAAAAACATTTATGGAACCTAATTATCAATAAAATGCTTGTATCATACAGTCACATGAAGTGCCAACGTCTGGTTGCGATGCTCATATTCTTCTAACGCTTCACGGCGCAGGGCACGAATCTAGCCGAATATCAGTTGCGTTGGCAAAAAATGAATATGCGACCCGGCGAACTTCGTACCGCCTCTGAATTATTAAATACCTATTAAATGTTGTGTTAACGTATTTATTAGCTGAATTAAATTCAGTTTTTTTCGATGGTGAATTTGGCTTTGGTTGAAGAATATTGATGTTTACTCTCTAAATCAGAAGTCACCTAAAATTAAAATTTTACATCATCCCTTTCAAGGCAGCTTGTGGGCATTTTTCTTGTAAAGTGTACCACCAAATAAATAAACTCAGGCACAGGAATGTTCAAAGAATGTAAAGAAAAAAGAAAAAAATCTACAGCGCAGCCCTGTATCACTCTATCTGCACCGCACTACTCTATCTATTGTACTCTATCTGCACTATTCTATCTGATCTACTCTTTCTGCACCACTCTATCTGATCAGAATAGTGGAATAGTTCTGTTCTAAATATCTCCAGTTCCTGAGCAGCATGGTTCTACTGCATCTGCAATGAAATTACCGCGCATCGGTGAGCTTCGTTCTAGGTATCATATATGGCGCCGTATACAAAATGGTTGTTGCGGACGGAGCACTCCGAACAGTCGGCACGGAACACGGCTGTTAAGGGATGCCTGAGAGGAGAAACGGAACTTAGCCACAGAACGTCAATGGTCAAGCGTCAAGAAATGACAGGAAGACCAGTTTGCGCTCTCTCGGAATGGACCAACACACAGCCCCCTACACTTACAAGCCATGCAGTTGGAAATGACAATGACGGCAACGTCGCGTATGGTGCTATTTTGTTATCAAGGTTATTGTTTCTGTGTATGGCGTTCATTGTGTATTGTTGCAGTTTAGTATTTTTGTGGGCATTATAGGCGAAAAAAGGAAAAAGTGGATAGAAACACACCGATATATTGCCCATATTTAGTTGATACCTGTTCCTTTGTGCTTTGATTGCAAATTTTCAGCAAATGGGTACAGGAGCAAAAATGAAGGTAAGGTAAGGTTAAAACAATAAAAACAATATAATATTTGTGAGCAAGAGCATAGGTCTCGATATATTACCAGTAGTAATATAACTAGTGCATAAAATATTTCCGGAAATTTTCGAAAATTTTGTCTGAAGCCAATTTTTTAAGAAAATGAGTGCATAGCGCCTGAAAAAATCCCGAACCCGAAGGGTGAGGGATTTTTTCTTCGGCGCTATGCACGAATGGTTTTGTTCAAAAAAATTGGCTAAAGACGAAATTTTTTAAAATTTCCCTCAGGAAATATTTTATGCACGTGTTATATTTTGATAGGAAACTTCCCGAGTTTGAAGTTTATTTAGTATGTTATGTCGATTTTTTTTATTGATGCTGATTGTTATTGATCTTTCCCATTTAAATTGCGTTTGTCAAAAATATACACTTTGACAGATTTCTGACAGCAATGCGTTTTAAATGGAAAAGCGTGCATCAATGTCAAAACTGACAATTCTGGAAATTTTCCCCGGGATATTTCCAAAAATTTCCACCTATTAATTTTGACAATTTGTATGCAAAATTTCCAGTGTAATTTGCACAAGGGAAATTTCCTAAGATATTTAAACTTGTTCCAGATGCCATGAAACTACTGTGTTCCTGGGTGCAAATCGAACTAGGAGTTCCTTAAGAACTGAAGAAATGCAAACCTTTATTTCCAGAAAAATTCTGAATTGCAGAAGTTGTGGATGAAATCAATACACCAAAATAATTATACCCGAGATTATACCATAACGAAAAATTCTGTGGTGTGTTATGAACATTTTGAAGAAACCGAAATAATTAGATTTGGAACAAACAAGAATAAAGGAGTATTCGAGAGTTCAAACTGAAACGTCCAACTCTTAAAAGTACCTCTTATTTGCGGAAATCAGCTCAAGTATTTGAATAAACCTGCCTTCCGAAAAAATCCCGAAGAAAGAAGTTAGATTTTGAAAAGACATACTGAAACTGTCGAAAATTATCCAACTTTGGAAGTTATATTTCTCTTACATAGGCCTATAACACTTTAGAATCTAGAAATATATTCATTTAAGTAAATTATTTACTGTTCTTATTTACACATATAGTTATATTATTTATTGAATTACTGTTTTTAAACCTTTAGTACAATAAATGATGCATTTTTTGTCATTCTTATTAACAAAATAAAAAATATATACTTATAAAAACAAACAGCACCAGCACCACTTGGCGGTAAGATTGCGGTGTTGCCTTTTTAACTTCATGGCTTGTTAAGTGTAGGAGGCTGTGACCAACAACAAAATAAAATACACAATTAAAACATTGTAATTCTATTTATTTTTGGACATTTTTATTGTGAAGAACAATTGAAAGTAAAGTGCTTTCCTTAAATTGTTTTTGTGCAAAGTGTGTGACAATAAAATCCACATGGTTTGCAATGAAAATGTGACGGTAAACTTGGTATCGGTTATAAGAGTTGGCGCCGTATGCGGGCTTATTAATTTTTTTCATAAATAAGTAAAAAAGGTAATTTTTTTGTTTTGTTTTTTTTTTGGATTTATTCGATTTATTATGTTAGGATAGACAAAGACAAATCCAATAAAGCAAAAATTATAAAAATCAGTCCAGCCGTTCTCGAGTTATAAGTGCTTCCACAAAACACAACTGTGTTTTATATATATAGATTATTATCAAAACCCAAGAATCGTGAACAGGATTGCTCATCCTAATAAGGCGTACGTTCGCCAATTCTTGAGTAGACAAGGTCTACGAGTGACGTCACTACAGCAGCTAATAGTGATGACGTCACCCGCAGACCTCGATGGAGGACTTGCGATTCAGGTTGTGCTGGTTATTTGAATTTTTCGTCGATTTTAAATGTAGAAAAGGTGATTTAAACAAGATTTCAACGTTTAGGAATTGGTTTTTTTGACCTATACTATAGTGCTTTGAACTTGAATATTGCATTTTACTCCAAGAGTTGAGGTCTGTGGCTGACATGACAGTTGGCAGACACTTTTAGCTTTCAGCTCAATGAGCAGTCCTACTAGGGATTAAAAACAGGATACTGCCATTTTCTGGACACCTGAAGCAAAGATGATCCGTTTTTTTCCTACAAATGTGCTGAAAAAAAAAAACTTTTGGCATGCAAAAAGACTAAAGAGTAATCTTTCCGCAGGCCCTTGGGAAAAATTGTGTTCCTAACACTTACAAGAAATGGTATTTCCCGCACTTGTTTTTCGAATTTGATATGAAATAGTTATTTATGCAACAAGTGTGTAAAGTGACGTAAAATTTCTTTTCACGCACTAGTGCGTAAAGTATTTTCACTTTACGCACTAGTGTGTGAAGTAATTTACCAGAAAAACAGTAATTTGACAAGTCGACATCTGTCATTGACATTACTTTACGCACTAGTGTGTGAAGTGAACTACTTTACGCACTAGTGCGTGAAAAGAAATTTTACGTCTTCTGAATAGTGCGTAAAGTGAGTACTTTACGAATGGTAGTGGAAAAAAAAAATTCCGCCCTGTGGGAGAACAAACGACTTTCCAGTTCCACTCCAACCAAAAGGCAGTGCTTGCTCGTAGAAAAAAATTATTTTTCTACAAACGTTACTAAAAGTGTAATTTTTAACGGATGCTGTCAGTGTCTAAAATGCCATTTTATGACACTGGTGCTAAAAGTGATTACTTTTAGTGCTTTTGTAGAAAAAATAGTGTATGATATTCGTGCTAAAAGTGATTTTATTTTGTTCAAAGGGATGGAACACTCCGCCTTCGGCGTCGTGTCCCAAACTTCCCTTTTCACAAAATAAAATGTCACTTTTCGCGCTTATATCATAAATAACTATTATATATTTATTTATGTCCGATTGACCAATAAAGTGCTATTTATAGAAGAGTTTTGCGTCAATAAAGAAGCATTTTATTGTACTAGTAAAATAAAGTGCTACTTTATTATACTAGTAAAATAAAGTGCTACTTTATTGCCTACCTGGACTACCTGACAAGGTGATACAGGTCCTGACAACCTGCCAAGGTGAAACAGGTATACCTACGCAAATTTTACTTTTTTCATTAAATTTTTTTAATTTTCAACAAAAACCAGTCGTAATCCTACATAAAATCATGTGTATAACGCTTACATAAACAGGCTTTATTGACTCATTATTTAATAGCCTCGCTCGCAAGCTCGCTCGGCCATAAAATTATTCGTACAATAAAGCCTTACTTTATGTACTTGTTATATAAATAGCTATTATACAATCAAATTATAAAAGGTTAATATTATATTCTCTGTAAACTCGAAAACGGATAATAATAATAATAAAACTGTGGTAGCGTGCCGAGGCGCTGATTCCAGTCCCAACATGAAAATGCCAAAAATTGCAACATCGCATATAAATTGTTTCGAGGCTACCACCAAGCTCTTGTCATTTGGATGACTTTGATTGTTGTATTCTTGTTTCTTGTTGATTTTTAATGTTATTTATATCACCCTGTTAGATTTGCTCTCGAGTATTTGTAGGTATGGGATCATTCGTTTGTGTATCAGGATTCTAACCCCTCCATTACTGCTATTATCATCACCTTTGTAGAAAGGGACGTGATTTGATTTAAGTCTCAGACATTCTTCCCCTCTTCTTCTGACTTCTGCCAGTCCTATGTCCCAATTTATCCAGTTCGTAATAATGGTGGTAGGATGCGGTTTAACTATTGTTAGTGTTAATGCACCATGGACAAAGTTTTTTGCTAATTTCTCCTCGGCGGACGTTGTAATCCCAAATTTAACTGCTGCCATTTCTTGGAAGGTTATCATCAAGTTTTCACTTTTCCTGCGCAGACTTACATCTTTGTTCTGCTCCTGTATCTCAAGTTTCAATTGACAATTATTATTGAAGCCACAAATTCCATTAATTGCCACCAAACTTGTATCGGGTAAAAGTTTTCCGATACCTCTAACCGCAGTAACCGCATGTCCATAATTGACGTATAGAGAGCGCATCGTTAAAGTGAAACACGAAAAGGGATTTGTAAACGCAGCATAACAACATTTTCGCTAATGCGACAGACGCGTGGTACGATAAAGACCGACCACACTATTTCACTGGTGGACCTGTTTCAAGTAAGTTTTTGCATGCATGCAGAATACAGTTAGCTTTTGTTGCGGATTGTTGATTACATTTCTGATGCTAACAACAAGGTTTTTGTTAGTGGGACTTTTTTGTTTGAATTTAATCAGGTTTAAAGAAGAAATGTACTAGAAAAAAGTAATAGAAATTCAATTTATCAGGACATATACTAACCTTTTAAGATGTTGTTGTTTAATGGCGGTTACATGTGTTGAAAACGTTAATTGATAAATTTTATTTACGACTAATGTATAATGTGCGTATTATATTTGTGATTTTGGCAGTATAATGACATATGTTAATCCTCCAGGGATTAATGACGAGTAGCGGGATTAATGGTCATTATTCCACAAAAGTGTCAGTGTCAAACGTGTAGTGCTTGTGGATTTGTATTGAGAATTGAGATGGATGAAATTTGTTCATTGAAAATCTCAAATAAATTAATTTGTCGTAAATAAAGTAGAGTATACTACTCGCAATAATGGCTATTATTCCCTCGAAATGTTACTCCCTCGCCGCTAACGCGGCTCAGTTCGTAAATATTTCTCGGGAATAATAGCTATCATTATTGACTCGTGGTATAATCTACTATTATACATATGCACTACTTTGATTAATCAAAGTCACCACACCACGAAATCACGCCGGCTGTTTTTGTGGGAATAGTCATTCATAAAAGTCTAGTAGTATTTCTCATTTTTCATTGTAGGAGTATGTATGAAGAGATTCTTCTATGGCGTTAGATGACGGTTACTTCTGAGTTGCCTACATATGGGGCACATACAGCTATTTGAATTGGCAGTTTCATCTATCACATTATATAGAGATATGTGCCTTTCTTCTGTGCTATTTCTCTTTTTGTAACCCAGGTTATATTTTCCTTTCCCTTTTCATTGATTTTTCTTACAAACAATATATCTTATGCCTAATTTGGAAAAACTAGTGCATCAGAATATATCTTTACGTCTCCATATTCACTTTTCATGTTACCTCTTTTAGTTTCCGTCAAAAAGTCTACCTATGCCACAGTTTTTCCATCTTCTACTGTCACTGGATAGTCTGTAGCACCTCACAATCATAAGTAGAGTTAATTTCTGGGACATTGAGGTTTATTTATGATTCTAAAACGCTTTAAACTTTTGTTGAGAAAACAATCTCATCTTTACCTGTACCTTTTTCCACCGCATCTTCTATAATATCTACCATTCCTGGTGGAACAAGATCTTGTACCTTAAAATTCTCGGAACAATCCCTCAAAAACTGGTCACCTCTACAACAATAACATTCGATGCTGCTTTGAGTGAAAAACTTAATTTTTCCATCACTTATCACTTTAGAGATCATCACATCTAAGTTTAGCACCTAGAAGTCGAGTTTTCACGAAACCTGAAGGTACCTACCTTTATATTGACCATATGTATGGCTCTGTTCTAACTTTATTAAACTTTTCAGGCACTGTTAAAAGTGAATAGCATACCTCATTCTGCACATTCCAGCTTTCGTAACAAGCTACATACACTCACGCGAGATGATCCTGCAGTTTTGTTGAGACCTGCACTTTAGTTTGAGAAGCTTCCTCATATCTACTTCTTTGCTAGGTGACATTTTCTCTTAAAAAAAATTCTGTAACTACATCTCTTGAAGTTCCACTCGAAGTTTCCAATTGGAGCACTGTATTCGTTTTTTTTTTCTTGGTCCTTTTTCAACTTCACGACCAATTTTTTTTCACAGCCTGAAAGTTTTTGGTTCTTTAGGACTATATTCTCCCAAGAACTTACCAGTAAACTACTCCCACACCCACATTCCAGTGGATTCATTTTCCTTCTTCAATCGATGTCATTACAATATTAGAAGCACCATCATCCAGCTTGGCAAAAATATGAGTTTAAATAATATGACGAAGATTACGGAGTACTGATAAATCTACTTATAATTTCACACTAGTTCCTCAGTACACACCAGCAATATCTTCTTCTTTTTCGTCTTCTTCTTACTTTCCAATATATGGTGGTCGCATTATCGATATAAAGGTAAGTACTTCCTATTTGTTTAATTCTATGCTTCTTTGGATGTTAAGGTTCAACATTCTGTCCAGCGTTTCGATGGTCTACTCCAAGTTCCATTTGGAACAAGAATCTTGATACTCCGATTCGTGTTCCATTAATTTTGTGTAACTGGGTTTCTATTTATAAGATTCTGCTCATTACGAGGATTAAATATTTCGTATTTCCTGCGAAATTTTAATCAGATGAAAGTTTCAGTAAGTAGTTAAGGTACTTAAACCAAAAACTCTTTATTCTCTGTCACACAAATTTTAAAGTCCTATTATTTGTCGTGGGACTTGCACAAATCCTGTTTTCTCATTTTTATTTTCTTTATTTTTTGTTGCTGTTTTTTGATACACCAGTGTGTGTGTGTGTTGGCGACCATATGGTCGCAAGAGATTTATGGTATCAAGTTACAATTTAAAAGGGTCTTTCTTGTTTCATGTTGATTTCTACCTACTGTGAAATTTTCCACGACGCAAGCAATTTATCAATAATTTATTTTACTTACTTAAAAGAGTAAATATAAGAATGGCTTTGTGAGAGCGGAGGGTGAATTTTTCCGTCACTCACTTGTCAACAAAACTTTCGCTAAATTAAAAGGAAAACTAATGGAAAGGGCTCAGGAAACTTTTTCCATTAATTCCCGGCACGATATCGGAAACAAAACGATATTAAAAATTTATTCCCATAATCGGGTAAAGCCTGGAATCCAGACTATAGGAAATTCCCTGGACTCTATTGTCTAAGACCACAACAGAAAAAGCATTATTTGTTGAGAATTTAGTTTAGGTTGTTTTCGTTTTGTTTTTGACCGCACCTAATGGATAAAATGGGAAAAAATGCATCTTGTAGTTTCTGGATTAAAACAAGAATGTCAGAAATCTGATTAGGATCTAGGAATTAGCTTAAAACGAGTGGAATGCGATTTTACCATATTATTCATACGTGAATAATTTATTACCTTAAACACTGTAAAGCATCAAATTTTTGAGAGGTGAAGTTATCCTTACAACTTTATTTTGCAAAATTTCCAGCTTATGGGTAATAAGTATATATGTACATATATGAAGTTAACCTATTTTACTTATATTGGAGACTAAAATTTAATTAATCTATTCTCCTGAAAGAGAGCCAAAAACCTTTTCTGCTTTTCTTTGAATACCTTTTTTATGCAATCAACCGGAATATCCTCGTAATCGTTTTGCCTTTTATCCTTGGCCACTATGCTAATACCCTAAAAAAAAAACAATCCTCCGTCTCCTCTTAGACAAGCACTTCGAAAATCGAAAATTCTTTCCCGTTTTACTATGTAGAGGTACTTGACAGATAGCTCTTAAAGAGCAATTTACAGAAAACTGCGAGAGACGTCTCTGGGTTAAATGAATCGAATAAAATATCCGAAACAGTTTAAGGTGATTGAGTTCCTTTTAGATCGGTTGCGAACATCCTGGAAAGCTTTAGAAGTTTTATTCGTTTAAATCTGGATGATTTGAGAGCTTAAATTGGTATACCTAAATGGCTGATATTGTGTGCAGAATCATAGAAATAGAATATTCAAAAAATGCAATAATGTTGGTTAAATTTAATTTGAATCATTAATTCAACTATAGAAAATAATAAGTTTGCTTTAAGAACTATTGAATAATATCCTTGTCCTCCCCAGATGTTTCATGGCCCAATATAAAAGTTCCTACAACTCATGCTACCATCTAGCGTTAACTTTTTACATTTCACTCCTTTTATGCAGGAATCTGAACGCGATCCCTGCCAAGCCAGCAGCGGTTATTGACTTTGCTTCGCCCACAAATTCTCGAAAGCAGCCCACGTTTCTTGTAATACTTGCATCGGGCGTAAGAGGGCATGAGCAGTCGATAGAGAATTATAGAGATTTTTTTTTAAAGAGAAGAGCCACATAAATTTACTACATCAGAGTTTTGGTGTAACAGGGATGACAATAATTTAAATGGATAAAAAAAATAAAAACGATTGATTTTTTTCAAAAATAATTACACGTTTCAAGTAAGGTCACTAGTTGTTTACTTGAAAAGTAACATTGCTGCCTTCTTCTCCAGCCAGTCTTTGTCCACTCTTGGATGTAGGTTTTTAGCTCCAATGTTGTTTTTGTTTATAGCGGTTCGGATTTTATTTGTCGTACGTCTTTTTTTGAAATTGTTGAGCGCCATTATATAACTCTATTGGTCCAATTGCATACTGGCCATATGGCTTGCCTAAGTTCCCCATCGCCACTTCAGTTGAGCTATTCATTCTTCTAATCACATCTGTAATCTCTGTGCTTATGTATTGATTTTTTTATGCGATCTTTCAGGTTAATTCAAGGCATTACAGAAAGTTGGTAACCATAACTTAATAATTGTTCTGAAGAATGTTCATGGTGGCTCATCATCTCAGGCCCTTCAGCCATGAAATACGTCTTTCTCCATACTTTTTCGGATGTCGCATAATATGACCGAAGTATGCCATCTTTCTCGCCTTCATTGTCGTAACGATTTATTTTTCCTTGTTCATTATCAAGGGAACTTCTCGATTTGTAACCATCTCGAAGGATGATTATTCTATGCATTTGAGATCTGGTCATATACATCTCTACAAATGCTTCCAATTTTTGGAAGTGAAACTTCTTGGGCGGCGCACTGATATTTGGATGAAAATGGAGAGTGATTTGAAAAATGCGTCACGGGGAATTTCGTTACTCGAGAGGGAAGAAAGATATAACGTAAAGAGACGGAGAAACATAGCTATTGATTGACAAACCAAGGATTATAAGCGCAAAGAGGATTGCCTATTATTGACAAGCGCCGATATTGACACAAATGAAGGGATTATAAGCGTAAAAAGGATTGCCTATTATTGACAAGTGCTGATACTATTGTGACGTCACTATAGATGTGCGTCTTCCTATTATCAAATTATTTTCGTTATTTATACATTACATATTTGATATTTGTGGCCTGTGTTTTTCATTATTTATTTAAATAACGTCAAACATAAAGAAATCATGTCAGTTTAAAATGCTATCAAGATAAAAAGAGCACATTGTTTTATTTCTTTTCAAATTCTCCCTCTTTCCTTCTCTCGCGTCTTCAATCTCTCTCATTCGGTTTTTAAGAAGTTTCACTTTTCACTTCTACCACGCCCACATAACAGTGAAAGAACATTCATATTCTCAGAATATTCCCTCAAAGTGCTTTTTGGAATGTTCTTTTAGGAATGTTTAATGCATATTCTAAGAATGTTTCGATTGAAATATTCATTTTTGAACGTTCTATTTATGTACTAGGAATGTTGCTTCTATGCACCTACGTGAAAGATTGTGCTAAGAACCTACTTTGTATAACAATCTTTGAATATTGTCATACGGACATTATTATAATGTACCCTAAAAAATGTTCTTTCGGCTAATATCTCTATCAAGTATTAAGAATATACCTACCAAGTTGTGCTGAGAAGTTTATGTAGGTAGGTAACCATGATAAGAATATTTTCATATTGTTCACCTAATTATCTGAAGTACCTACTCAAAAATCATAATTTAACAATTAAACAATAATGCTCTATCTAGAACCTACTAAGAATATTATAGGTATATTCTTTTCCTTTTGCTTTGTAGTACTTCCAAGAGAGGGAGCCACGCGCTATTGAAGATCTACATCTTACCTCGCGTTTGAATCACCTTGGAACCTGTTTCTCGCAGTTGGCGTGCTTCGACGAGAGCATAACAAGCTCGAAACCGGAGCTTTGGTTAAATACCTGTGTTTTCCAGAGAAGTTTTCTGGAAACTGTTTCACTGCCTTTAATATAAAAGGGCTGAAAGGAGCATTATTTGGAAGCGAAAATTAAGATTCCAAGTATATCTTTAGAATCAACCAAGAATGTTATGTCTAGGATGCATATTGAGAATGATATATATAGATATATTCCAAGAATATTTCAAGCATATTGGTATAATATTCTTTTGAGAACATAACTATAATGTCATAGAAACATTTGTTTGAATGTGAGAATACCTATACATATCGAGCATATTTTTAGAATCAAACAAGAATATTCTTTTCAGGATGTACTGAGAATCTCATTGGTATATTCTAGGAATATCCTAATGGATCTCTCAGGAAGTTCTTGGGTATTGCAAACAGTATTTCTACAATCTTTTCTCAGAACATTCTCAGGACATTCGCAATGGTTTTGGCGAACATTCTAGGAATATTCCTCCTAAAAAAAGAACATTCTTATTACATTCTAAGGATGCAATTTTGTTATGTGGGCGTGTACGGCGCTGCACATGATTTTTTCCAATGCAGCTTCAGTTTTTGTCTCTTGGTGCAACGTATATTCATTCCACCTCCATCTAGTTTTCATTGACGACAGAGCCCAACTCTTTTCAAATGAATATCTATTATGATCGAAGATTTGGATTTGGAACAATGGTGGAACGTTGGCTAATAACAATGTGTTTAATCTTTGGGATATTCAGTTCGAATCCATATTCCTCGCAAATTTCTGTTTTTTGTTTAAGAATTACTTTGTTGCATAGTGTTTCAAGGGTGCTAAGAATCCCTGGAGTGGACCAGGCTGCCAACAATGCATCGGATCATAACACGCATACATAATAGGACTGGCAGAAGTCAAAAGAAGAGGAGAAGAATGTTTAAGACTTAAATCAAATCACGTCCCATTCTACAAAGATAATGATAATAGCAGTAATGTTGAGTTGGAATCCTGATACACAAACGAATGTTCCCATACCTACAAATACCCAAGAGCAAATCTGACAGGTTAATATACCATAACATTGAAAATCAACAAGAATACAGCAATCAAAGTCATCCAAATTTACGCACCAACAACCGACCACACGAGGACCAAGAAGTACAGGAGCTTTATAAAGAGGTAACACAGTGTCTGCACGAGGACAAAACAAAGTACACAGTAGTTATGGGGGATTTAAATGCAAAAATAGGCCAAGATAACATTGACTTATGTTACATTGGCAAATTCATACATGGAACAAGAAATGAAAGAGGCAACATGCGTATCAACTTCTCAGAAAGAGGCAACTGTTTGCGATGAACACATTCTTCAAAAACCTAACAAAAATGCACATGGGCAAGCTCAGATGGAAAGACAAAAAACGAAATAGACTTTATACTGACATCAGAAACACATAATCCAAGATGTAGACGTCTTAGGCTCATTCACGACTGGCAGCGATCATAGAATGAATGGTAAGATGTGAAATGTCCATAAATGGCAGGCTAGAAAGAGCAAATAAATTCAACCGCCTCTCAGAAAAATTAGGTTCACATACCAGTAACACAGAATTCGCAAAATAGTTAACATAAAAACTGGAGAAAGACCGATCCCGCGAGAACATCAATCAAATTGATGAAATAATAACGAAAGCAATGGAAGAAATAGCAAAAAATATCATGAAACCGAAGGGTAGGCCAGAAAAATACAGCAAAGAAACAAAACAAATGCTGCAGAAGAAAACTCGTAAAACAAGGAATAAAAGATACACCAGGATACAGAGAGACTAACAAAATAGCTAGAAGGATTGTTACCCATAAATCACGATTGAAAAGTAAATAATAAAATTTGAGGGAGTGAGTGAAGTGAGACAGTGAATGGGTAACTAAAACAAAAAGAAAATAGAAAGATAGGGTTGGTCGGTGGCTAAAATCTAGAAACGGGACTTCGTGTGAAGGGTTGCCGACGAGCTTCCAATGCGGAGAGGGGTGTGGATCAATTATAGTTATTTACCTAACAAATGCGGAAAGTGATACTTTCCGCATGTGTTAGGTACAAAATTTTACCTATGAGCATTTACATCTCCAAAAAAAGGGATTAATACAATTAATTAATGAATCAGATTTATTAATGAAATTAGATTAGATTTAGAAATGATCAAAAATCCATTTTCTGAAAAAGAAAGGATTTTTAATCATAAATACCAAAGTCTACTTTACCGTATACTATGCGGTAAAGTTAACTTCACCGCACACTTTGCAGTTCAGTTTACCGCATACTATGCTGTAAAGTTAACTTTACCACACACTATGCGGTAAAGTAACTTTACCGCATAGTGTGCGGTAAAGTGCCACTTCCCATTTGCAAATAAGTGCGGTAAAGTGCACTTTACCGCACGCTCGTAGGTAAAATAATTAAATATAGAGCGCCACCTGCTTTTCCCTGCAGTACACGAAGTCAACCGATATAACGAAAGCAGGAAACTTCTACGGACCTATAGCAGCACAACCTGAAATATAAAAATAACCAAGAAGGAAGGACAAAAGTGAAACGCTTTGCTACAATCAGGTACAGGTTTTTAATTAGAACCAGAACAAATTTGACTCTAGAGTAGGTTCGGAGTGGGTCTTCCGAACGCCCTGGAACACTGAAAATTATTACCACTAGAACCAGAACAAGAACAAAATAAATCGACTAGGAGTACCTAACCTTATGTTCTAAAAATAATATTTACAATAACTTAACTCAACTTGAGTCCCTAAATAAAGACATAAAGAGTATTGTATAACACTTATAGTCCCCAGTACATCGAACCTAAAATTTTGTAACTCATGTACACGCCAAACTTCCTGAGCGGCTTCATAACACCAAGTCGGACAATATTTTTCATATCTCCACCCTGGCCGATGGGACATTGCCGCGCTAGCTCTTCGTGATGTTGTCGTTCTGACGTCCCTAAGGAAGTTGATATATGTACGTTTAGTTTCAATGCCAATCGATTGTTTTTTATATTACATTAACGATATCACATTTGTCGGACAAAAATCATGTGGCTTTGGGGAAGGTCCGACGCCCTCAACATGTCGCTGTGGCGTCCCTGAGGAAGTTGATACATGTACGTGTGGTTTTGATGCCAATCGACTGTTTTCTATGTTAAATTATTGATATCACATAGGTCGGACAAAAATCACGTGGCTTTGGGGGGGTCCGACGGCCCCAACATGTCGCTGTGGCGTCCCTAAGGAAGTTGATATATGTATGTCCAACAAAAATAATTATGAATAACAATGCTATTTTTAAAGCATGTGTAGTAAATCTCGGACAAATAAAATGGGTATTAAAGTCAGTCGGACAACAAAAGTCCTTTTGATCAATTTCTGCCGAAATTCAGGATCTTCACTCTTGAGATGGCACAAAAAACACGACTGAATATCCATTCTTTCTCACACGCGTGGTTTTGAATGACCGTTCACTAAATAATTTCCGTAAATACTAGAAGAACTATCAAAAAAACAGATCAGGGAATATGACACAGGACCCCACAGGTATTTGACAAAGGTAAATAATAAACTGACTAATATGCACGTTGCGCTAAGGCAAACTAATTTTAATTTTTTCATTGATTGTCTCAAATTTCTTGTCCGACAAATGTGATATCGTTAATGTAATGTAAAAAACTGTCGATTGGTATTAAAAACACACGTACATGTATCAACTTCCTTAGGGACGCCACAGCGACATGTTGAGAGCGTCGGACCCCCCCGAAGCCACGTTATTTTTGTCCGACATATATGATATCGTTAACGTAATACAAAAAACAGTCGATTGGCATTAAAACTACACGTACATGTATCAACATCCTTAGGGACGCCACAGCGACATGTTGGGGGTGTCGGACCTTACCCAAAGCCACATGGTTTTTGTCCGACAAATGTGATATCGGTAATGTAATGTAAAAAACAGTCGATTGGCATTGAAACTACACGTACATGTATCAACTTCCTTAGGGACGTCAGAACGACAACCTCACGAAGAGCTAGCGCAGCAATGTCCCATCGCCCAGGTGGCCGATCCTCGGGCCAGGGAGTAGAGCTTCCCGATAGAACGAATGTTTTGTCCTTGTCAACGTAATCGAAAAGTAAACGAGAATGATAAAGACCAAAATTTTGTTCTCTCGGGAAGTTTCACTCCCTGGCTCGAGGATCGGCCCGCTGGGTGGAGACATGAAAAATATTGTCCGACTTGGTGTTATGAAGCCGCTCAGGAAGTTGGGCGTGTACATGAGTTACAAAATTTTAAGGTCGATGTACTGGGGACCGAGTAGGGAAGTGTTTCATTACTGTCGAGAGATTTATATAGTCAATCTAGACGCGAAGCGTCGAGATTGACTATTAATCTCGAGACAGAAATGATAACTTTCCTCCAAGGTTTGTATACTATTTTATTTGCAAGCACACCATTAATTATGATTAGTCAATCAATTTTTTTAATATTAAAAAAATAAAACAAACATGCCAAAATGTGCTTTGACGTTTTTACCTGACATGTTCTCATTGTTGCCAGCAAAGGTAAATAAATTAAAGTGAGGGAAATCGGTGAGGGAAATCGGTGAGGGAAATCGGTGAGGGAAGTCGGATAGGGAAATCGGTGGGGGAAATCGAAGAGGGAAGTGACACAGGTAAAGTGTCACTTCCAAATTTTTAAAAAGTCAGCAATGACAAGATTACATATATGATTGCAAATAAATTATTAAACAAGCTTACGAACTGCAGTACCTTCGTAAATGGCCATTTAACCCCAGTGTACAAGTATTTTCCTGTATTCAGTGCAGCATGTATTTATGGGATATAAGAGAAATATAGATCATTAATTAAAGTTGCAGTAACAATACATAGGCTGAGGGGCAAATTCAATATTATGGGATAAAATAGGTAGTATAGATAAATAATTAAAATTGAAGTACCTAACAATACATAACCTGAATGGCAAGTTTCATATGATAAAGGTATAATAGATAATTAATTAAAATTGAAATAAAAACACATAATCTGAAGGGTAATTTAATATTGTAGTAGAACTTCGTCGTTGTGGTGATTTACTCCAACAAGGGGTTGGTAAGGTTTGATAGGCTCCAGATATTAAGACAATACAACACACTTAGCAAACCTGAGTAGTCCCTAAACTCTGGAGGCAAACCTGAAGGATTGGATTGATATCTTCCAGTGTTTCCGGTGGCCTGGGACTGGATCAGGGCCGCAACAAGAAGCAATTGGCCCTGGGCACTGAAGTACAGTAACTAGGAGTCACTATAGCTTCGAATTGTCCTAGAGGAGGCTGAAATAGGAGGTACGACTTGAAATATACAGTAAGCTTAACGGTAAACTCTGTACTTAAGTTAAGGACTAAAGCGTGACGAATAAAAGGTGACGTCTAAAGGCCTGAAATAAATGGACTTTATGAGACTGGGCGTGGAGCGATAGGTAAGTATGTCCAATATTCGGAATTTAACCGTATAATTACCAAAAGCTAAGCTTTTACATAGGCAATAGAGAAACAACAGGGAAGACTAATAAGAAAAACCACTTACCAAAATACTTTGGCCTTTAGGAACAAACAATTGATCACGTTGCTGTTTTTCGACTCACAAAGAAATCCGCACAAGGCTTTGGTGCTAAAATAACGGATTAGCTACCCTAGATTTATGAGCGAAAACTGGACAACTTAGAAAATCGGCAAAATGTGCCTGAGGAATTTTCCCGAACACTTAATCGTGGAAACTCCTCGACCTGAATGACCTCTGCTTGTCCCTGCAATGTCCTTTAAAAAGGTTCTGTCAAAACTCCAAGGTGAAAGGTCCTGGGGAATTTTGATGGTAGTTGGGGCATGGGACTTATTTAAATTAACTTAGTACCGGTCATTGACCTTATTTGGAGCAGTGTCAATCTAGTCAATCTAATCGGATCAGACAATCAGCTGTTCCAATATAGATATTATGATTTTATTTATTAATAAATTAATTGACTATTTATTTTAACCCTACTAAAAGGAAATTCTTTCCATTACTCAATCTCTAATTCAATGATTCTGGGAAGAATGAAAAGTTTGATGAAAAGTGTGGCCACAACCATTGGAAAGAAAACAGTGGCTTGACGAAGGTATGCTATTCAGTGAGGCGAATACGCTTATTTCCTTTTATTTTGCCCCAGGAAAAATCATCTCGTAACAGGACGACAAAACAAGACAATAAAAACTACCAAGAAGCACAAATCGAAAAACTGATAGAACAACAAAAAGGTAAATGTTTTCAAATGGGAGAACGCACACAAGAGAGAAATTAGAAAGCTGATGAACAAATAAGAAACCGGAAGCGAAATATCCAAAATTCTAAGTGTTGGGTCAGAAGAGATCCTTGATATAAAAGAGGGAGAAATTGCAAAAGCGTTAAGCCAATCACTACCAGAAATGCTGGGAGAGGCAGGAGAACACATTGAAAACACTTTTCAAAAAATGTCTAACAGAGGGGAAAATAAGTCACACGACTGGGAGACTGCCATCGTCGTTCTGATATACAAGCAAGGAAACCCATGTCAACAGACTTGGAAATCATGCTGAAAGAATTACTCCAAGAAGCCAAGAAGATTGGATTAGGAATGAACGTATCAAAAACAGAGTTTATGACAAATGAGCAAACAGATCACAGGGACACTATCCATAGAAAACCTACAAGTGAAAAAAGTAAACTCCTACAAGTATCTAGGACTGGAAATAACACTTGACAAAGTCAATAAAGAGCTTGAAATTAATAGGAGAATACGACTGGGATGGGCGGCATATGGTAAAATGCGCCACATATTCGGGTCCAAGTTACCTTTGAAGCTGAAAACTAAAGTCCACAATGAATTTATCCTGCCAGTAGTGCTAGTAGTTGCCTATGGAAGCGTAACATGGACGCTCACAAAGAGAATCCTGATTAAGGTGCAATCAAAAGGAGAATGATAGGTATCACAAGACCAACGAGTGGATAAGAAACACAATAAAGGTCGAAGACATTACACATAGAATATGTACTCTCAAATAGAACAATAGGCCAGCCACGTAGCGAGAAACACAAGCAAGTACTGGAGTGGAAAAGTAATAAGATGGGAAACCTGGGGGGAACGAAGCAGCGTCAGCAGACCTCAACAGCGCTGGTACGACGGCATCAAGCAAACAGCAAAACATAACTGGTACCAGGTCGCACAGAATAGAAATACCTTGCAAAATCTGAGAGAGGCCTATATCCAAAGGGTACAGAATGGCTAGGAAGAGGGAAGAAGAGATAGTATTTCAGAAATAGTACCAACCTCTGGTTCTATCCACTACTGTCTGGTCGAATTTTATCAATATCAATGGCACAGACATGAAAGTCGCAGTCTTCTGGAGACTGTAACAGGATCGCTATAAGATTATAAATTTCTCTGGTGCATACAAATTAGGTTGGTATCATTATCTATTAGCACATAAACAAGACTTTCATTGACGTCCTGTTGTTGGTTGCCATTATAATATTAATGGTGTAATTTTAAATTTTAGATATGCACGAACGATTTGCAGAATGTATTTGGCAGCTGCCCTAATGCAAAAAACAACCATCTGTGCGAATAATAATGATTTTGGTCAATTTTGATTTTTTCATAGCGATGTGATATTGAATTAATGTATTGCTTTCTTATGCTAAGTTTATGTTACAAGATAAATATGTATGTTAATTTTATCATAAATGTATTATGTCTCGACCTACGCTTCTACAAGCTCAATTTTCTAGAAACATTTGTTTAGAAATGTATCATTTCATATCCAATATTTTTATGTTAATAAGCTTACAAAGATACAACTAAAAAATTTACATGTACATTTAAAAAACTTATCCATGATACAAAGTAATCAAGAGAAAATGCCTGATGAGCGTATTTATTAAGCGGTAAAAGAGATCCAAATATGGGTGGGTGGCGCCTTGACGTATCACATTCTTCTAGAACGTTATTCATATTTATGGAACCTGTGGAGCAAAGGGAGGACAATCACATTGTTTATGGAGGTAATAAAAATGAATAAGTGTAAATAATCCGGGATAAAAAATTACGTGATGTCGCGTCGGGCGTCGGCGATGTTGAAAGCCAAAAAAGAAAAAAACATAGATTTAATATCATCTAATGAGGGTTTTTTTCTTCACTAAAGGAATTGAGTTGCATACCTACATTTTTCCAAAATACAATTCTACATTCAGAGGTCGCTCGTGACGTTACGTACGACAATACGGATTCAAATGATATTTCCTGTATTTTATAACATCCCATCAACGTCTATGGAGTATTCTCCAATTTACTTGAACAGCATTAATCTCTGGTCCAGGAGTTATTCAGTGTATCTGCCTTATACCTGGAGTATTTTTTAATTAACAATAAAAGCTGCAGGAGCACTAAACTTTAAATATATCCGGACTTAAATCCACTTTATATGCAAGAGACCTGTTTCCATATAGAAACTTCCGGATCCCAATCTCAGGTGTGCCTTTTACTGAATAAATATTTAAATATAATGGGACACGGAGAAGGCACATAAAATGTATCTACTTAATGTGAAGAATAAATAATTGAAATTTTATAATTGACACCTTAAAAACAGGAGAATTTAATTACTATAATAATTATTCCACCTCTAACTGCATATAGGTGGGATTACTCTAAATGACCCCACGATATTAATAAATACGAATAGGCCCGTAAACCCAAACATTAAAAACAATAAAATTTTATTATATTCGTCACACCAAATCCAATTTATTTCCATATAGCTTTTGAAAGGGCTTTCCTGCTGGGTTCTGTATCATAATAGTTAACTATTAAATGTTTATTATGCACCATCCGATGGTAATTGTGGCTATAACTCTTGAATGTTCCATTTTCCAGGTCCTCATGAAATTTAAAATTGACAAAGATTTTGGGCTCCAAAATATTCACCTTAACGATAGAGCCCTGAAAACTAGAGGAAAACGAATATCAGGGGAGGAACAACAACTTCAGGCGTAACAATTCCTCAAAGTACCTAGACCAAAATCAAATTTTTCTGATCGTGTCTTAAGTGTGTTCTAATTCCTTTGAATTTTTCTAGCCAAATTTCAGTTTACACCTACTTCTTTTAAATTAGGTATGTAAATGTGTAGAGCTTAAAGCACAATATTTATACAGGGTGCACCATTTAAAACGAAACAGGTTCAATATCTGGTGACGTAATTTGATTTTCAAAGGGAGAGTTCTCTGCAATCATTTTTAGCACTTCAATTTTAACCCTCTGATTGACCAACCCTTATTATTTCAAATAGAATAAGGGGTCGAGTGATACCTCTTTTGAATGAGCGTTCAATTCTTTTTCATTTGAAAGAAAATTGAACGCTCTTTTTAAACAGGTATCACTCGACCCCTTGTTCCATTTGGAGTGATAAGGGTTGGTCCCACCCCCTAAGAGAGTTAAGTTAGTGCTGAAAATGTTTCAAACACTCACACAATCAAATTACGTATAGGAGCGATTTAAAAAAAAAAAAATAAAGTAACATTTAGCCTGTTTCGTTTTGGATGATATACCTACTCTGTATAGTGTAAAACTAATTATTGTTAGAAGCCACTTCTCATACGAATATTTTTTTATAATTAGTACCTGATACAGCTTAAACTAATTCTTGAATGAAAATTGGTTATTATTGTTACAAAACTTACCCTATTCTAACTGAAAGAAATTTATTCTTCGCAAACAATCCACTATTTTTTATTAATATTGCAACCAATATCAATTGAATATAAATTCTGCCATAATACCATTATTATTCAATCAAAAGAACACAGTAATAATAATATCCGTAGCTCGTTGCCAATACAGCGGTACCTATTTTGATTTTATTGCGTCTCTTCTACCAATTTCCATTAACGAGGGTCCATTTAAACGTCATCAATTTTAATAATAGTGAATCTGGGATATGGATTTACAATTTACCACACAGAATAAACAAGAAGATATAAAATACAAATTAATACTAATAAATTGAACTCGTCTCATGCCATTGTTAGAGGGAGGGAGAGTGGAAAACTTTTGATGGAAATAATTTAAATTAAAAGTAAACATTATAATCCAAAATTCGTATAACCCTAATGGTGAGTTTATAAAAAACATTTAACATTTAGCATTTAACATTTTTAACACTTAAAAAAAGTTCGGCTACACAAAGTAATGTAGCGGTTCATAAAACCCATTCAACATTTAACATTTAGCATTTATCATCTAAGAGTTGGCCAACTTATATCTTTCTTAAATTAAATGTTAAATGAAAACAAAAATGCGCATGTGCAACAGGATCATCTTTTGTCGTCAAACTTCACCCATTATTTATTTTTATTTGTTTATTGATTTTGTGCGATAAACAAGGTGTATTTCTGTTGGTTTTTGAAAATTTTTAAATTATGGATGTACCCAAGTGTAAAGGTCCGCTCAGAGCTTCCCTAACGTAAGATTTAAGACTTAAGCTGTCTTTAGCCGTAAAGCTTAAGAAAAAAATGGCAGTCAATTCAGAGCCAACTTAAAACTAAAGAAGTAAGAAATTATATTATATTCTTAGGTTAGGATTCCATATTTATCTAGTAATTCAGTGCTGCCGCATCCGCCAATTTTGCAGTCCATCTACCAAAATGAACCTGTTTTTTTCTAATATACATGTATTATAATATTATATTTTTATTTAATTATGAACTGAAAAGAAATTTAACCACCAGACACAAAACAATCAAAAACATAAACAATCAAAAAAACAGGTGGCCAAATGTCAGTTTCACGATCGGCCGCTAACGAAACCTTGCGATCCTTAACGAAAACCTACGCCGTAACGCAGGTAATGGAATTGAACCATTTCTTACGGCTTAAGCCCATTTCCCAATGGAAGTAACGTAACCGTAAAGACGTAACATAAGTCCTAAGCATGCGCATAAGCGCATATCAGAGTTATTTGCGTCAAATATGTTACCGGAAACGCAACGTAAGAGATGACCAACTCGTCGAAGACCAACTCTCATTTCTCTTACGTTGCGTTTCCAGTGACATATTTGACGCAAATAAATCAAATGTGCGCATTCTTAGGACTTATGTTACGTCTCTACAGTTACATTACATCAATTGTAAAATGAGCTCTACGTCTTAAGTCTTACGGTGGCACTATGAATTGTCTCATTGATTTACATGGTGTTTATTTTTCTTACGCTTAAGTTTCAGGTCTTACGTTATGGAAGCCCTGAATCCAGCTTAATAATTCAGTTTTTATTATAGGATCTATGTTGTTCCTGATGGCTGGGGCCATGTGGTGTGCAAATGTATTATTATTTTTATTTTTATTTATTTTTTATTCTTTTATAAACGGGGTCTAAATTTTTAAATGCTAAATGTTAAATGTAAAATGTTAAATGTTAAATGCTAAATGTTAAATGTTTTTTATAAACTCACCATTAACCTAATACTGACAAAAAACTAAAAACAATGGGCATTTGTTGACTTTTGATACAAATTTCAGGACTACGTATTAAAAAAACAAACAATACCCACCCACATATATTATCTCCATCCGAAAAGCAACAGTTCAATAATAATTAATTTATTGACCTGAATATTTTCAGTTTTAGAGGCCTTCCAACTATGCACACGATAAATTCAATGAACAACAATAATAATTAAATATAGCTTGCACCATTAAAAAGAAAATAAATATACCGTTCCTAGAAATTTATGCGTGTTTTGAAATAACAATAATTATTGGTTTTATCGTCCATTGATTCATTACTACTATCACAGAAATTGCATTGATATTTATGTTCGAATGGCAGAGATTGCGTTGAATTTGTATGTATCATACCCTTATAAAAATAAAGATGTACTGGTAAAATTCACGAAATACCATAAAGGGCTTGTAGGGCGTATTGTTCCATAAGAAAAAAATTAGCAAGGTTCTTGCTCAATTGGACCTTTTGTTGGGCGAGAAAGCTATGAAAGAGACAGAGAGAATAGGTGGCTGGTGCTGAAAGACGAACTCCGTTTAAAAGAGTGCCGACTAGCTCTAAATAGCCAAGTGGGTGTGGGTTAATACCGAGTTTTCTTTACCATATAGTTGAAAAGACACACAATGAGGTTGATGGTTCCATAGGAAATCACAAACAGCTCAAACTATACAACCCTCTTAACACATTGAGTGCCACGGCCATTTAGGGTATGTTTCCCAGAGGGCCATATTTTTTTTGAGATTTTTTGAGTTTGACTTTCAAAATACTTTAGCTTTAGACGTTTTTTGATATCTTTTGTGTGTTTCAACTGTCAAAAGAGGTTTTTGACGTGTCACCCTTATATGGGTGACGTGGCCTGCCAGTTTGTAAGTCGTTCATTTTTTAAGATTATAAGCAGAAAATGTAGTTTTTTTTTTGCACTTTCAATTATTATTTTTTTGGTCTCCCATGTTTCAATGCAATACATTCGTAAACATTTTGATTTGCCTTAGTTTGTGAGTCGTTTATTTTTTTTTATTATAAGTAGAAAATGTAGAGAATTTTTTTTTTTTCGCTTTCAATTATGATTTTTTTTGATGATGTTCATGAAAGATCTTCAAGTTATGCTATTAGAATTATGGTATTTGGCAGTTTTTTAATAAAAAAATATTTTTTTCCCACTTTTCCCTTTCATTTTTTTTCAATGCCCGTAGAATATGTAAATTTAAAGATTTCCTAAAACCAAATATATCACAATGTTTCTCAGGGGGCCAACTTTCAGAATCCCTATTGAAAATACACTGGTCGTCGCCTATATTTGTATGACGCGGCCTGGCGCGGAGTTATGCTTGCGGGCCATGTCGCCCATATATGTATGACGCGGCCCACCGGCAAACATCACTGTGACCCATATATGTATGACGTGGCAACCAATGTGTTTGGGCATTTGATTCAACTTTAGGCGACAGCCAGTCTTGCAGACAGAAGCTCTGCGAATAGTCCTTGGGTCTCCAGTCCCAGAAGGCTTCTAGAACTGGAGACCCAAGCACTCAGAATAATGGAATTATTGGCTGGTACGGCACTTACAGGGCCTAAGTAGACTACAAAACGTCCAGGGGTCCAAAAAGGGAGAATCCAGTTGTACGAAAAGGAGAAATGAAACGAAAAAAGGAAAGGCCAAAATACTTTGACCTCTTTCAATCACAAAAAGGAATAAACTGATTAGCATGGGCTTCTCCCGCCACTTGGCAGTAATGGTGCTAAATATTATTTTTACCCGCCAAGAAATTGAGTTAGGGGCTCAAATTATCTTTGAAAAAATCGGCAAAACCTACCTAGCTAGAGGAAAACCCAGTCATCAGGATGATCTCTGATAGAATTAACCTTATGACCTTCTTTGTTTCCTATCAAGCTCAAGTGGCTCAAGTATCATTCCCAGTGGCGCACCCAGGTTTTTTATTTGGGGGGGGGGGTTCATAATGATGAAGGCTCGCCGCAGGCAGGCGCTTTTCGGGTGTCACGCCCAAAAACGTTTATTTCAAGCCTTCAAAAAATAACTTTTTGTAAGTGATTGTATAGTCAGAGCTGCTGGGCAACATGCGATTAATATACCACATGCAAATGGATCAAGTCCATGCTAAAACACAGGACTATAAACTCGACTATTGCTGGAACCTCTATTAAAGTAACCGCGACAACTTCTGAGGAAACTAAACGATCAAGGCTACAGGCTACATCACCTTAGGCTACGCGGATGACATAGTCGTTGTCATTAGGGGAGGATTTACCAGGACGGTATAAAACCTCATTAGCAAAAATGACGCCTCAGAAATCATTGAGGAATAGTGCACGAGGGAGCAACTTCGCGTCAACCCCTCCAAAACAAAACTCATTCCTTTCACGAGAAAAAGAAATCTGGAGAACTTACTCGCCCCCATCAGTCTATTCCAAAAAACCTTGGAGTTTGGCAGGGAAGCTAAATTTCTAGGGATCATCCTAGATATGAAGCTGACATAGAACCAACACATCCAAAAGAACACCACCAAAAGCAAGATGACGTTGATGTCACTAAAAAGAGCGATTGGGAAAACATGGGGACTAAAACCGTCACTTGTACAATGGATATACACTACAGTTGTAAGACCAATGATAACATATGGTGCACTTGTATGGTGGCCTAAAGTAAATCAAAGATAAGCAAACTTGGAGCTAGCCGAAATCCAGAAACTTGCGTGTTTTTGTATTACCGGTGCACAGAGAAGCACACCAACGGCAAGTATGTCAACCTCTGGGAGAAAACACTACTCTATTCCAAGTAGAAATATATGCCATCGACTCCTGTCTGAGAGAAAACCTCAGGAGGGGATATGCAGGTGAAAACATTCTTATCTGCTCAGACGGTCAAGTGGTCGATCAAAGCACTCAACAGCTTTGAAATAAGATCCAAACTTATCTGGGAATGTTTGGAAAACCTCAAAAACCTAAGTATGGCCAACAAGGTAACCCTTAAATAGGTGCCAGGGCATAAAGGAATTGAAGGAAATGAAAAAGCAGATGCTCTGGCAAGAGAAGGATCGGCAACTAGTTATACTGTCCTGAACTCAAATGGCACCACAAAATCATCGGTAAGAACAAAAATAAACCAATGGCTGTATAGACAACACAAAACAAGCAAACTCTTTCGAAGCTCAGACACAGTAAGCTAATTGTACAACAACCATCACCTAAACTTACTGAAGAAATCAGGCTAATAACTGGACTTATAACTGGTAGCCTGAGAAAATACCTTCACAAAATGGGCATCCTCCAAGAAGAACCCATATGCAGACTTTGTGACGAGGAGGATGAAACCGCCGCGCCACCTACATAATCTTTAAATGTGAGGCTTTACGCTGGAGGAGATACAGACAGATAGGGTCAGAAGACCCTATCTCTAAACTCACCAAAAGTAACACGGTGAAGAGGCTCCTAAACCTAATCAAGGTCACGAAACTTTTCACTGACTAAACAGGCGAACAGGACAATAGAATAAGCCGACGGCTGCAGTGTTGGGGCTACCTAACCCGGCCTGTTCATTCTGCATCTCAACCAACCAACCAACCAACCAAGTGATTGTATGAGTTATGTGTTTACCTCGCTGTTTACTCACCTAAATCAACTTGCTGTCGGAGGCAAAACCTTTTAGGGATGCCATGTATGTAAAATGGAAAGTTTGTAGGTACCTATTAACCAAAATCGCAAAAAAAAAAAAATTTTTACTGGAAAATTCTTTGTATCAGTGCTAAATTTCGGGGGGGGTTTTAACCCCCAAACCCCCCCCCCCCCTTGGGCGTGCCACTGGAATCATTCCAGGGCTTGTGGACTCTTGAATTTTATTGTAAAATGAAATTACGAAAATTATGAAAATTATGACAAACCAGTGTTGATTTTTAATTAAGGGGGAACCTATCAAAACAATAATAATCGGAAACCGAAACTCCGGATGCCCCGGAGGGAAAATACTAATAATTAAATAAATGCTGGCTACAGATGAAAATTCAAGGTTGGTACCTACTAAATTAAATTGCATTGGTGGGAAGAGGCGAATTTGAGTCTCATACTTTCTGAACGATTGAAAATTGATAAAATCGCCAGAATCAAGGAGATGGTAGATAGGTATTTAATTTGATAACATTACGACAGTTTGCCAGGTTAGCATTATCCGTTTTAGTATTCCTTATTTCTGCCAACATCTCTGTTAGGTAAATAAAACCAGAATGTCTAATATATGAAAGTCCATATTGAACTATTTCAAGGTGCCAAGATCTTATGGCCGTTTACACCAACTATTTTAGGGAAGCCTTAATCACAAGTATTTCTTAAAATTACAGTCTTTAGAATTAGAAATGCGATGACCCGAAAACTGTAAGATGAGCCTCAAGGCTTCCCTTAAATAGTTGGTGGGAACGGCCATTGTAGTGCCGCTCTGGTGTAGTATAGTATAATTATTAACTCGGGTTCGTTCAGCAAGATTGAACGGTGCGAATTTTTATTATCTCTTCTTTTAACAAATCTTCCTAAAAACGAAATAAGAAAATAAATAGGACCTACGTTGTCGAAACTAACATTTTACTCATATTACATGCATCTGACAATAGCAAAATTAGAGAAATTTGAGGGAAGTTGTGACATGTAAAATAAAGCAAAAATTTGTGAAACGTCTAATTTATCATTAGATAAAATCGTACCGATCTCGATTCGGGAGGCTACTCAGCTATAGTTTTAATTTTGACCCAATATCTCTAGACTGATCTTTCCCTTTATTTGCTAGGATATTCGCTCGTCAGGAAAGTGTTAGTAGATTCAACAAGACCTTAATGCACGTTCTTAATACCAAAAATTAAAATCCCAGCACAAAAGACAGTACATAATTTCCTAGGTTTTCAATTTACTTTTATCTGCGTTGTTCACAGCATGTAAGGATTTTGGTTAAATACATGAACAATGCATATGTTATAATTTTTTTTATAAATGAACAAATAAGCATTAAAAAAAAAATACTTGCGTACATTGAACTCTCGAAAACAAAATAACATTATATTCAACTGACCTGTGAATGCTCGGTATGACACACAAACTAATCACAAATTGAATTGAACAATTAGTTTAATATAAAATTTAATAATGAACAATGGCGGACAAGCTTGTTCGTGCTTGTTCCCTCTGGTCTCTCATTTTTTGTCTCCCCTTCGGTACTTACGCATTTTGTGACACGCCCTCGTTCCCAAAATATTCACAGTGCATACATGGTTGCAACATTTGCCATTTGCTTTTCTATAGGAAACGTTTCAAAAAGTTAAGAAATAATATTTCAAATAGGTGGTTTTCCTCAGATCGCCCCTCTGGAATCAAATCAAATGTAAGAGAGAGAGAGAAAATCTTTCAACATCCTAACTATGCGTGTGTATAATTAACAGCGTAAACAATAGGTCCTATTTAGATGTTCTCTGTGTAACAAACTTATAGATACATAAGCTAAGATGGTATACAATTATAACAAAATGAACAAAATTTCAAAACAGTAGATAAACATTGACCATATTTATAACATACCATTTCAATGCGATCGAGCCGATCCGATGGAACTGTAAAGTTTGTTTTTTTTTTAAAGATAATTCCCCAAGTCAAAAATTTAGTAACTATGTTGGCAACACAAGCCTTTTCTACATAAAAAATTTGAAAGCTTGACAATTTTACATTGCATTGCCAACAGAATGTCATTTTGACATTTATCTTTAAAAAAAAAAACAGATTTTAGGTCTCTTCTCACAAGAGTCTCTGACAGTTTTCAAACTGTCTGTGTCCCGTTTTATCTTGAAAGGGCGATGTTTTCTGACAGTTTGTAAACTGTCAGGGACTCTTGTGGGAACAGACCTGCAGTTCCATCGGATCGACTCGATCGCATAGGAACGTCACGTTAGAAATGTAGTCATTGATAATACATACATACATACAGACCGAGAATAAAATTTCAAGTTCTTTACATTATAATTTCCCTTTCTTTGAGACTAATACAAAATTAAACAAAGTGTAAACATTTGGGTAAGGCTTATTAATGACTCTATATGGATTTTAGAATAAAGAACCAAACTTATAAATAATTTTTTCTACTGACATTTCATAATACGCTATTAAACGATTAAAATCTGTATTATAATGAACTTCATTACGATACAGATTTTCATTATAATACTCATTTTTAATATTATACAATGTTGATAGATGGCAGCCTTAGTTAAGATATTAAACATTTTTAACGGTAATTTTGCGTAAAACAATTATTTTGATAACTATAAAAAAGACTTCGAATTGTTTAAAAGTTACCTAAAGTTTGGGACAAAGAATAATTATTATGGAAATAATGAGTGATAAGGAAGAATTTTTACTTTTCTCATTATTATGCATTGTCAATAGATGGCGCCACCGGTTAAGAATTTTTTTTTTTTTTGAATGATGACAGCACTCTGTTTATAGCTTTTCCATGGTAATTTAGCGAAAAACAATAATTTCATGAAAAAAATACTTCGAATTGTTATTAAAACTTACCTAATGTTTGGGATAAGGCATTATTATGGAAATATTGAGTGATAACGAAGAATTTTCACTAACACCTCCAGAAATTACAGAAAGGGCGACAAATGCAGGTAATAATATACTACCGGACAAGTCCAAGAAAATTTGCGAAAAATTATATGGACAATTTATGGATTGGAAACACCAAAAACACATCGTCCTTCTCAGAAAATGTTTTGATAGTATATTTTGAAAAATTACAACAAAAAATGAAACCTTCAACTGTATGGATTACTCAATTATAAAATCTCTATTCAAAGTTAAGCATAATGTTGACATATCTAAATATCATAAGTTTTATCAATGGCAGTAGAAAAAATAGTGTATGCAACTCTCATGTAATGGCCATTAATACACTCGCATGTTATATACAAAACTCGCCTGCGGCTCGTTTCGTATCCTACAACATGCTCGTGTATTAATGGCTATCATTACATGATCATTGCATAATATACTATTTTCTACTGACATTTCATAATACGCTATTAAACGATTGAAATCTGTATCATAATGAACTTCATTACGATACAGATTTTCATTATAATACTCATTTTTAATATTATACAATGTTGATAGATGGCAGCACTAGTTAAGATATTAAACATTTTAAACGGTAATTTTGCGTAAAACAATTATTTTGATAACTATAAAAGACTTCGAATTGTTTAAAAGTTACCTAGAGTTTGGGACAAAGAATAATTATTATGGAAATAATGTGTGATAAGGAAGAATTTTTGCTTTTTTCATTATTATACATTGTCAATAGATGGCGCCACCAGTTAAGAAATTTTGAATTTTTTTTTTTTTTGAATGTTGACAACACTCTGTTTATAGCTTTTCCATGGTAATTTAGCGAATAACAATAATTTTATGAAAAAAATACTTCGAATTGTTATTAAAAGTTACCTAATGTTTGGGATAAGGCATTATTATGGAAATATTGAGCGATAACGAAGAATTTTCACTAACGCCTCCAGGAATTACAGAAAGGACAACAAATGCAGGTAATAATATACTTACTACCGGACAAGTCCAAGAAAATTTGCGAAAAATTATATGGACAATTTATGGATTGGAAACACCAAAAACACATCGTCCTTCTCAGAAAATGTTTTGATAGTATATTTTGAAGAATTACAACAAAAAATGAAACCTTCAACTGTATGGATTACTCAATTATAAAATCTCTATTCAAAGTTAAGCATAATGTTGACATATCTAAATATCATAAGTTTTATCAATGGCAGTAGAAAAAATAGTGTATGCAACTCTCAAGTAATGGCCATTAATACACTCGCATGTTATATACGAAACTCGCCTGCGGCTCGTTTCGTATCCTACAACATGCTCGTGTATTAATGACTATCATTACATGATCATTGCATAATATACTATTTTCTACTGACGTTTCATAATAGGTATTAGCTAGTGTATCGGTAGCTGTAGCTATGGTCTTGAGTACAGTTTCATTAATTTGAGCTTATTGCTGCATAAAAGTAGTGAGCATGGTCGTTTGTTGACGCAACATCTCCCGTAAATACTGTATCTCTGGATTGTGAGCAGGTGGTATTGTGGGAGCCATTGGTACAATACCATGCTGATTGTGACTCTCTTCTTCGAAATGATCAAAGGAAGCATCGGGTACACTCTGGTCCACATCAAAACTACCAGGAGGGTCGGTGTTTGACATCTCATTAAATTCTGTGAATAATTTTTTCCAGCAATAAATAGTTCTAAACTAACCGAATCGAATAATGTTGACATATTTTTTCAAAGTTCCGAACAAAAAAATATGTGCATGTCATGAAAAGTATGGGTACCCCAAAATAGCATATTGTTATTGGAACAAACACCGCACGGTTATTGAGAAGAGAAAAAAAAATCAATATCAGAGCTGTCAGATTAGTTGAACATGGATGTCTTGCTGCTTAAATAATTTCAATTTGTTTTACCTATTCTTTTTCGCAATATTATATGAAACTAACGATAAAGAGGCAACTAAAAACTAATAACGGCAACGCCGACAAAAACAAAAAAAAAAACTTCAAATCAAAATTCCTAATAGGTACTTCCGTCCGAATGGGAGTTATGTACTTATGGATTTATTCTAAAATAATAAGAAACAATTTGAATAACTATTTTTTATTCAACAGAACCAAAATAAAGGTCAAAAATATTTTATTAAAATCGAGAAACCACTGATCTGGAGGCGAACCACAAACAATCGCTATCGATAAGTTCTCGACAATTTCCCCTCACTTCTCATCTCGTCCACCCATCGCTCAAAGTTAGTCGCCAAAATTGCCACCACTAACGAACGTTTGCGGTGTAAACAAACGTTTGCGGTGGCAATTTTGGCGACTAACGTTGAGCGATGGGTGGACGATGTGAGAAGTGAGGGGAAATTGTCGAGAACTTATCGATAGCGATTGTTTGTGGTTCGCCTCCTGGTATCGTTGTCGAATTTCCTTTTTCTTTCTATTAGTCAGAATCTCTTTTAAAATCTCAAAAAAAACATACCAAGCAAAAAGGGTAACTATATTTTAGACCTGAAAAATCCGGTGTTTACATTCCGAGATTAAGGGTCATAAAAATACAAAACATGAAAAGGTCAAGTCCAATTCTTGAAGAAATTTCAGGGTGAATAAATCGTAATACGTTGTGAAAAGCAGGTAGTTTTTTTGTTCTATTTGGGGACAAAATCAAAACTGATAATTATTACCTAAACTTTACTGAAAACAGGCCTATTAAAAACAAAATAAAACAAAAAACAATGTTTCCACTCAAATCTCCACATTTGCCTGTCGAATAAGAAGCGCAGCCTTGTCGCAGCTCCAAAAATCTGTAGTATAACATACCCGGATTCATTCAGCAAGATTGAACGGTGTGAATTTTTATTATTAAAACAAATAGGACCTACGTTGTCGAAACTTACTCAATTTTACTTACTTGACATGCGCCCGACAATAGCAAAATTAGGGAAATTTGAGGGAAGTTGTGACATGTAAGATAAACGAAAAATTTGTGAAACGTCTCGTCTAATTTATTATTAGAGAAAATCGTACCGTTCTCGACCTGGAACTCATGAGGGGAAAGAACACGGCAGAAAAAGCATCGATCTACATTCCATAAAAATCAAAACATACTGAGTCATTTTAATAACAAAACGTAATTGTAATTCAATCATAATTTAAATTAGGTACCGTCCTTTGTCCTTGTGCTAAAATTTTAATTCCACACATTAGATTCAATCAACTTTACCTATATTCAATACTGAAGAGTTTTTGGTTAGTTAGCCAGTCTGCCAGCAGATACAGGTCCCATTCGAAAGGCTACTCAGCTATAGTTGTTATTTTGAGCCAATATCTCTAGACTGATCTTTCGAATTGTTTGCTAGTATATTCGCTCGTCAGGGTAGGAAAGTGTTTGTAGATTCAACAAGGCCCTAATGCAAGTTCTGAATACCAAAAATTAAAATTCCAGCACAAAAGACAGCACATAATTTCTCAGGTTTCCAATTTACTTTTATCTGCGTTGTTCACACGATGAAACGATTTTTGTTAAATACATGAATAATGCGCATGTTATAAAAAAATTTATAAACAAACAAAAAAAAAAACATAAAAATGAAAAAATAATGATTGTATAAATTGAACTTTCAAAAACAAAATACACATATCAAAATAGACTAGGGAACAAGATAATGCCTATACTTATCAGAAATTATTGCTGATTTTATTTATAAAATATTTAAACTAAACAAGTTTGCAGAAAATGCTATGGTAAATCTAATATCTAAATAAGATTTGTTTAATAAATAATACCCACGGTACCTATATTTCAAAAAAAGTTGTTCTTTCTTAAAATTGAAAGACAGATATTTATTGTTCCCTGGACTATTTTGATGAGTGTAACATCATATTCAACTGACCTGTGAATGCTCATTATGACACACAAACTAATCGCAAATTGGATTGAACAATCAGTTTAATACAAAATAATAATTCAATAATGAACAATGGCGGACAAGCTTGTTCGTGCTTGTTCTCTCTGGTCTCTCATTTTTTGTCTTCCCTTCGGCACTTACGCTTTTTGTGGCGCGCTCCTGTTCTAACTAACCCAAACCCATAAACTTCACAGCGCATACATGGTTGCAACATTCACCATTTGCTTTTCTATAAGAAATGTTTTAAAAATTTAAGATTTGAAGAAATAATATTTCAAATAGGTGATTTTCCTCACTAGATCCTCAAATTAGAAGATCTATAGACACTAAATAGGTATGTGCATATCTCTTTTTTGATGTACGAGTTTTTCTAAAAGCTTCTCATTATGCGAATATATCAGAGTCTGGTGAAACTTTCTCCAAAATCCACTTGGATTCAGACGTTTTTATTATGATTTATCGAAGATCCCCAAGGATAATTGAAAAACTTACACAACAAAAATATTCATTTACTGGTTATTAATGATATAAAACCAATTCTCGGCTCTCGGTGGAAAACGGAACTGGAAACCGACATTTTCTGGATGTTTTATTTCGAACAATGGACGATTGTGCATAGCAATTTAGCATTTAAATGGGAAAATATTTTGTGTGTTGGAAAAAAAATTGTTCCGTTCCATCTTGTGTTTAAATTGCCTAAATTTATTATTGAAAATTGCACATTTCCTATCTGAAAAGCAATCTCTTTAGGGCACAAGGGAGTACAAAATTCATTATCCTACCTGCATGGGTCCGTTGGGGGGAATTAAAATACCTATTTCTGCTGGTAGACAAATTAGCCTGGTAATGTTACAATTTCCATGCCTTCAAGGTAAAAATTAAAATGTATTGCGGGACTATGGAAAATTCTTTTTCATTTTCCTCACACTCGTTATTTTTATCCTCTTAGTCTCCCCACATAATAATCATTATCCCGTGATCCATCCCTCCGCATTTTCTATATATAAACTAGCCCACTCTTTGATTTATCGCGCCCAATAAAATGTTTGAGGGATTAACTCAACCCTTTTTAACTGGCAATCTATCACGTGGATAGTAATCCAAGGTAAGCTTATTTGACACGTGACAGTTTCATCATCAAATCCACTATAATGCGATTACAGAGAAAAAGAAAGTAAGGAAAACGCCTTTGGGAATGGAAACTGGATGCGGATTTCCTAATGGATATTGACGGGCTGCCGATTGGCCCCTTTGAGGTCAAGGTTAGAGAATTTTTCTTTCCGTGTTTAGAGCTTCAATATTTTTAGACTTGCATCATAAAATCATATAGGTAACTAACTCCAATTTTTTACTCAAAAACAGCAGAAGTGATTTTGCTAAAACTTTGAGAAATTGTAGAAAGTTTATTTTTCCATTGAATAGGTATACAGTGTACAGTTATTCAATAGCATTTGGCATAAGATCCAGAAAAATATTATCCTCTTAGTCAAAATAAAATGAAAGCAATAAACCATCTTTTCCTAGGGCTTTGCCAATGAAGTTTCCCGATGAAAAACATGCCATAAATAATGTTCGCTTTGCCTCGTTAAAATTAGACTTGGGGTCGCAACTCCCATAAATAACTCTTGAAGTTTTCGTCCAAAAATAAATGCGTCACATGGTCGCACGCCTTATATCTTTTCACTTTTGATAATCCCAACACGTTTTTTTGCACTGGCGATGGCCATGTGCCATCTTGCCACCAGAAGAATACGCTAAAAGTTTTAAAAGCTTACATCACTTACATCAGGCTAAAGAATCCTTTTTGAAATAAAACTCTCATACATTTATAAAACAATATAAGATCGATTGCATTGCAAGTGTAAGAAATGTGGCTAGATTTAATCTCGAACTTTAATTGCGGTATGCATTTTTAATAAAGTTTTACTCTGGGAACTTTTTCTGGTTTATTTACAAAGGTTTTACCTTAGAGATTTACTTTTTGTGCCTGAAAGTCTCTAATTAAGCAGCTGGCCCAAATAATACATTATGCATCTCAGATTTCTAAAGCACGTATTTTTGCTTCTATCCACTCACTCGCTTACAGGTGCTAATAAAAAACGAACTGGGTTGTAATTAAAAATTTAAAAAGCTTCTTGCCACGATATGACAAAGATGACATACCTGCACCAGTATAGTTTGCGCAATACCATATTTGCACATAGACACGCCTCACAAAAAAGCTTTTCACCAGCTGCCACGGACTTAAAGATAACTTAAATGAAATGTGATAGTTTAGTTAGATACATATCAAAGAAATTTTTGAGCCAACTTAAGTAATAGCAATTTAGGTGGATGTTTAATGGAAATAAAATAAAAGATAAGTGCCACTTTGTGAAACATGACCTCAAATATAATTACACACATCAATAGTAACCAACGAAAGAAAAATTAACAGTCAACTATGGTTGGCTTGTTTTTAAATTATTAGGACGCGTCAGAACTATCGAGCAAATTTGCACCAATTTGTGCATCAGAAGTCGAACAAACGTAACCAAACAACTTCGAAAGCGAACCAAAACTTCCATCGCGTGTCTCTACATTAAAATGGTACATCGTAAATATATAAGCTGGAGTTGTGTGAGAGCTCCAAAGAAATTTCACCCAACATCCGCGAATAGCGAAGGCTTTTGTCAAGTATGGACGTGTTCCATAAAACGTCTATTCGTCTAATCTCAACGTTCGCGCTTGCAAATTTTAGTAGAATCATTGACAATCCCAGATAAACCTTCCTTTCTGCGCACGCAATAAATTGACCCTACTTAACTGAACACAAATTTATTTCAACTTCATGAAAATTAAACGCCATCCAATATTTGCACAAACGTGAAATTTTAAAGTGGTTCCACCCAAAAATAATGATTTATTTTGAAATCCAAAAACCATAAACGAACCCATCAAGTTCGTATAGATGGTAGGGCACAAGACTACCAAGACATGGTGCACACCTGCCGCAGGTGCAACTGTTTGGTCTGTTTGAACGCCGAAATGGCAATATAGGTATAGGAGAGTAACGAGATATGATTTTTAAAAAGCAATCCGTGTGGTTTTCGTTTATATAAATTTCGGGCGACAGTGGAAAATATAATTTCATTTTACGGCGACATTGGAAAGTGGTTTGAGATGATAGATCTTGCCTTGGTTTAATTTTACTGTTTTTTTTTTGTACAAATATTTAGTTGTTAGCTCACTTAGTTTATAAAGAGTTACAATGACAATTTGCATTTTTTTTTCAAGGGATCCCATCCTGGTCAAAAGAATTGGACTACCAATTCTACCTTATAGTACTGTTCGGTCTGTTCGACAGGTTCAATAACTTTCCAAATGAGACCCTCACTCTATGTCACGCCCAGTCCATCAACTAATTAAACAAAGCAATAATCAAAAAATAAACCTCAAGTGACAGGTACAATGTTAATCGCAAATCGAAAAGAATCATTCTGAAGAGTCAAATCAGAGAAATTTGCAGAATGGCGTTCCGCCACAGGACTCAATAACCTGTGGCACATCCAATGAAATCAACCCACCTGAAAAAATCGGCAAAAAAAAAAGTCCGCAATAAGGAACTCAAACAATATTTTTTTTAAATATTTTTTTGTACTTTGCTCTGTTTGTGATAAAAATTATTACTTTATATTTATTATCTTATTTCTTCTTTCACTTTTAGGTTCACTATGTCTACCTACCTATCTTTTTCCATTTTTTGTGTGACATTTTATTCCTCTATTGTTTTCTAGTAGCTTTTCCACTTCAGCTACTTAATGAATTTTTGAATCCTTTCTTATAAGTTACCCATAGGTTTTTAGCTATTTCTCTGAATACTGCTTAGCTTTTAGGTGGTAGAGAGTGGTTTCTTAGAGCATATTTTTCTCTAGATTGCTTTACAACTTTTGTGATTGCAGTGTTCATTTCATTCAGTTATTCCGGATTTTATTTCATCTCCGCATGTTCTATTTATATTTCAAGTTCTTTTAGGTATAAAGATTTTTTTTTTCAAATTTCTAAGAGTATATTTCTCTCATTTGATTCGGGACTATTCAATAGAGGAGTTTATTCAACAGCATCACCTAGCGAGGTTGAAGAAGTCACTCTCAGCTTGCAGCGCATCTCAACCAGGTACGTAACGTAATCCCAGTTACCTTTATAGGTACAGTCATGAGCACAAAAAGTGGGTCACCCAACTGACAGGTCTTGTCATTTTTCGCTATTTTGCGTAAATCAGTCTTTTCTCTACAATCGATTTTTTGTCAAATATGACAATCCCTGTCATTGCCGTAGGTATAGCTGGTGAGCCCGTTCTACAATAGGGACAAACGGGTGTCCAACTTTTTGTGCTCACGACTGTTCATAATATGTTTAATCAGTATCAGCACAATTAACCTTGCCTATATAATAAGTTTTGCTTATCTATTAATTCATAACAGGATATTATTGTTCCCTTGGCACACAGAATTCCCTAACAAGTTATGGGCCCAGACATAGTGGTTTCAGTTAAGTCGAAAGAAAATATGACTTTTTGTGCATGCGAAAATGACCTCCAGTGTGTCTTCTGTGTCGATTGATAAGTTGACCGCCAGGAGCAGCTTTAGGGAGAAGAGACAAATGAAAAAAAAGACAAAAAGGCTCCTCAGTATATGGTTCCTACCAAAATGAGGAAGATACAAATCAAGAACGCTCCTATGAAAGTGAGGCGTCTAGTAATAATAGCTATCTGGAGAGTTATGAGATTTCTGAATAAGGTTCAGTGAAGTGCGACAATGGTGAATCTGAGGAGAATTAACATGATGAAAAGAAGAGATAAGAGAATACAAAGAACCTATAACACACTATATTACAAGTGGAAGCGCATAGGGCCAAAAATGGGGGGTTCGTAGGAAATAAATGATTAAAGTTGGCAACTTATTATTTATCTTCAATTACATCATACTGAATGTAAAGTCCGTCGATTTTAATCTGATACTCGAAAGGAATGTGAGCTGGTGGCATCCTACATTAGAACGCCAATGGTCACCTGAAGTCACACCTGCTTTTGTCATATACTTCACCCCCTCGCTCCTCATACGGAAAGTGTCAGATAAAAATCGACGAACAATACAAACGTTTCTTACCACTTTGAAATATGCGTCGTTCGACCCCCACTCCCCTCTTTTCCCCCAATGGTTGAAAACATAAAATGGCTGTAGCTCAGAGACGAATAAAGATGAAAATATCATGCCTACGCTAAAATTCATGTTTCTGAATGTTGAATAAAATTATTCTTTATGCTTTTCTTATTCGAATATTCAGTGATATGCGGTGAACAATGTTTTTTGAAAGTTTTTTTCAACATGATTTTATCATACCTATCGTCTAAATCGGTAGATCGAGAAATCACTGAACTACTTTTTTAAATTATTGTCTTCGAACGCGCGAAAAGCAGACAATTTCATATCGAATATATAATAAATATTGCAATTATTACCATGAAAGATCTCTTATCGCACGGTACAACCAAGAATGAATTGTCAGATTATCTTTCAAAAAACATTTTAAAATCCAATGTATTTCGAGAAAATTCTTTCACAGTTGCTTGGCAAAATACTTTCTATTGACTATTCGAACCAAAGAGGACATATAAGAGAACTTGCTAGCACTCAAGAAGAAGCTGACACGAAGATGTTTTTACTAACAATATGTTCGCCAGATACAGATGGTTTTATTTTGATTTTGAAGTACTACGATATCTTCAACACGGTAACTGGACTCAAAGATCGGAAAATTCTTATTAATTTTCTGGTATAGTAGAAAAAATTACGAAACTACGAAGAGATGCACTACCGGCCCTCCACGCGTTTTCTGGTTGTGATATTACTGTGGGATTTTCAAGGATAGGTAATACTAACCCAATTTCACCCTGCTTGCTCAAGTTCACATCAGACGTACTGAGCCACAGCCGTAAGGTTGTAAGGATAATGCTAGGTCAATTAACAGGGCATTGTAGAGACTCAACAAGTTCCTGGAAAGAATGAGCCTTGCAGCATATGCAGGTTCTGCCAGGAGGCGGAATAAACTACCGTACATGTGCGGTGCCATTGCGAAGCGTTATGCAGGCTCAGGTTTACAAAACTTACAAACCGGCAAGCTATATGGAGTGGCCAGTTTCACGGCTCTAGAGTCTTATCAAAAGGACGGGTCTGGACAGTGCACTCTAAGGTCAGACAGAAGATACCACAATAAATCTGACAAGGTTGCAGTGGTAGAGGACGTTTCTGCGCCATCTCCGTTCAATAAATTTAATCTAATCTAATCTAACCCGATTTCACAGTGGTCTCTTTCACTTACCAAATATTTTTTTTCAGGAGAGCAAGCGTTTTAGAAAGCTTTCAAAAATTCATCTGAAGAGAGGTTTGAACTCATTGCATGTCTTGGTGATATCACTGTCAAGTTGAACAATATAGTTTCTGACATAGAAAAGTTAGTGTGTTAGTATTAGTACTTTAGCTGATTTACGTTGGTGGTGTTTTTCAAAACATCAAATGCAAAGTGATCAGCTACGAAGATCGAGGCTACACGTTTTTATATACATGCTTATTTAACCCATGTGCCTTATCTAAATGCATTAGATTTTGGTTGGACCAACGATACGAAGAATTTATTCAATCCACTCCTATCACTAACGTTAAATAGTGCACCAGATTACCTTCTGAATTTAATATCTTGTTCCTGCAAGAAGAATAAATGAAGTACAAGACAATGCAAATGTGTAGCGAATAACTTAAAATGCACTGGAATATGCACATGTCATGCAGAAGAAGATACATGTGAAAATCAAACATCTGAAGAAGCTGAGTCCGATTCTGATTCAAGCGGTGTTGAGAATGAGCCTATATTCTATTCACAATATTCTTCTATCCATTGACTTATCTTATGAACATGGATATATTTATATTCGTAGTTCTAGGTCTATTGGTGTTAGGTATCTGAATAAAATATGTATTTTATCAACAATATATACCCACAAAGCATTGTTTCAATTATTGAACTTGTGCATCCAGGGATTTGTTGGCCTAGAATTGGATTGTCTAATGATATGGTGTATTTAAAGAACAACTCTTTCTGATATGTTATTTTAGGCTCTATTATGTTAGTCAGGCACATTTAATAATTTTTTCAATTTGTGTTAATTTATGAGTTTTCCATTTTTCCTTGAAAACGTGATAAACAGTTTCATTCTACACTATAAGACATACATTTTACCGTAAGAACGATATTTTTATCTTTATTCATTCCGAAGATAGAGCTATTTAAAAATTCCAACCCCTCTGGGGCAATGGGAGTTGAACGACGCGTATCTCAGGGAGGCAAGAAACATTTTAGTATTCAGTATGATACAATTGAACACAAAAATTACCTTGCCAACTTTAATCAATAATTTTCCACGAAAATCTCTATGCGCCTCCACTATGACGACCGACTCCTTTTATACCACATCTACCCATCTGTAATATCCTAGATGATTCCCCTCTTAGAATTTTCGAACAGAAATCTCAGTCGTTACGTGATTCGCTAGATTATTCCATCAAGGTTAAATTCGTTTCTCGAAGCTTCCAGTTAACATGGTCAGGTATTCGCCAGCCGTTACTCAAGTCCTAGGGGGCTGAAATTTCGTATTTGAGAGTTCATACCGCAAGGGATATACAATAATAATGAAATTTAAGCGAGCAATGATGAAAAAAAAAGAGGTAAAAAAAATAGTATTTCAAAAGAAAACAAAGTCTTCCTCCACAAATACTTAACCTACTCCCATGAGGAAAAATTTATAGGTCGCTAAACTTAACATTTGGCAGAGGAAAAGAAACAGTTAGACATTAAAAATATAAAACGGTAATAAAAGCAAACACAGGACAAAACAGTAACAGATAATGAATAATTGTAACTATTTCTTTTCCTCTGCCAAATGTTATGTCTAGCGACCTTTAAACTTTTCAACATGTGAGCGATCTTATCTTGCCGCTGATCATGAGAATCACTAGTCTCAAAACATGTAGGACTGTTTAAATAAATTAAAGTATTTTGTGGAGGAAGACTGCGTTTTTTTTTTTGAAATTAAATTTCAACTATAGTTTGAAAGATGGACTACTTCAATTTAAACAATAGTATATTATTCAACGAGCGGGTGATGATGGCTAATAGTCGAGACGCTGAAGTTTGCACTACGAGTCGCAGGCGAGTAGGCTGGTTGTAGAAAGGGTCTAGACGCTGTGGCCTTCCATGCATTGCAGCCTGTTGGCTTATTGTGCACCCCAATTCAGTTCTTGCTCTACAAGTGTCCTGTTCTCTGTATCAGACCTAGTAGCCCTTGGACAATATTTCCAGGCAATAGTCTATCCCCGGTCTGTATTGCTATGAAGAGTCTGTATCTTTTGTGTGATAGGGCCACGCAGTCATATATGACGTAGGAAGCTGTTTCGTCTTCCCCTCCACATAGTTTCCATTCAGTGTTGCATATCCTTATCCTGTGCTGATGCTTCCACAAGTGATAGTGTCCTGTCAATAGCCCTATCAGTTGTGCGCGTAAGTCGTAGCATATCAGTTGTTAGTTTCGTTGAAGGGTTTCCTATATTATAACCCTTGCGTGATTTTGTCCAGAAGTTGTATTCCAACGGGCGAAATGTTGTCTTTTCGACCATTTATCCAGTGTTGACCTTACCACTTGGATCGATTTTCCAAAAATGTGCATGGGGCGTATAGATGGCGTTGCAGCTCCAGCTCTCGCCAGCCTATCTGCTTTTTCGTTGCCCTCTATCTCTGAGTAGCGAGGAGCCTATAGGAGTCGGACCTTGTTTTCCTTATCAAGCTGCTTCACGTAAGTGAGGCACTCCCATCGTCATTCTGGAAGTGGTGCGATAGGAATCCAGCGCTTTTGGTGCTGCTTGGCTATGCATGGGAATAGCTAGATTTTGGTTTTTACAGCATTGTGTAATGCTTTGTTGGATGCACTCATGTATAGCGAAGACTGCTTGAGGGGTTTCATTCCCCAATGATATGCTGACATCCATCCTGGGTCGTTTTCCATGCATCCCTGCTCCCACTCTCTTTGTCGTTTGGTGTACATAACCCAACCCGTCCATCAAGCAACAGAGGAGCTTTTTGTTATCCCGCATTTTAGGGTCGCACTCGATCCTATATGATACAGTCTTTCAAAGTTGTAAGTCGGCGTCATGTGATCCGATCCGTGATGCTGGCTCCATGTCAATTTAGCGTCTAGGATTAGGCCCAGATGTTTCACTTCATTAACAGTTTTTATACTTTCACCAAAGATCACTAATCGATTTTTGGTGAATAGTAAAATCGCTGTTTTTTCTTGCGCTCATTGTGAGGTTGATCTTCACACACCATCTCTGCAGACTTCTAAGTGCTGTCTGCATGAGATTTCAACTTGTCAAATAGTAGCAAGTGTCCATTCTAAACTCACCATCTCCAAGGAAGAGTCAAGGAACGACTATAAATTCGGCCCATAACCATTTTCTCGCGCCAAGAAATTGTGACGTCATTGTGAAACTGTTTGAAACCAGTTTTGAAAAATATTTCAAAACTTTGAAACGTGAGAAAACACCTCGTCTTTCAGCCGCTTTGACCATCGTAGCAAATGACGCGTTGTCAAAGGCCCATTGAAAGTCGATAAATTCACACAGGCGATCTCTTTGAGATGAACGGATCTCTCAGGCCAGGATATGAGACTGTCCAGTACCCTTTCGCATGACTTGCCTGCTTGCGAGTAGTAGTGTAATCATCCGAGTGAATAATAGCCATTACCCACGAGTAGAATATGTACCTACTATACTTTTTCTATGAATATTAAATTGAATAATAGAAACGAGTTATGCAATATTTTAAAGTCTGTTTTTTTTTTAAGATAATTTTCGAAGTCAAAAATGTAGTAACTTTGTTGGCAACACAAGCTTTTCTACGTAAAAAATTTGAAAGCATTGACAATTTTACATTGTATTGCCAACATAATAACATTTTGACTTTGACTTTTAAAAAAAAAACAGAGTTTATTTCATTTTCGTTACAAAATTATGTTGACAGCTGGAGAACAAAGTCAGGTTAGGTTAGGTCCTGTCTTGTCCAAATCAGTTACTTGAATGACATTAGAAATTTTCATTGGTGGAAAATAATTCAGTATACTTAGGTAAAAAAAAACTCCTTGTATGAGTAATAACTCACATTAATCAATAGAAAGTGGATGTATATTACGCATATTAATACGTATATAGAAAAAAATTATTAATCGAGTTTGAGCTTCATCGTATAATAGATACCTAATACGTAATAAGTGTTATGAGAAGCAAATTGTGCACAAATGGCAAACTGGCGGCTATGAGTGCGGAATTACTTCACAAATTATTATGCTTTATACCTAGCTACGTAAAGGCTCTTAGTACCTATGAGAAAGTATAACAGGTCAAGTTTTGGATCCACTATACCATGAGCATGAGGTATTTCTAAAGAAAATTCATCAAAATTGAAAAATTAAAACTTGAATATTCATTTTCAAAATAGGAAAAATGGAAAAAGCCCGCAAAAAAAATTCTTTATTGTAAAAGAGGACACTAACATGTTTGACAAAATTCTACCTGATGTTCTGGCTTCCAGCTGATCCATCGAAATTTCATTGAAGTGTCCAAATGGGCACCTTTGTGTAAAAGCTGTTTCTGGAACCGGAAAAAATACACCACTTTTATTTAAAATTGAATCATATTGGGTTCCTGGTTCCTGGATGCATTTTTTAAGGGTTGTAGCTAGTATGTTCAGGTGCTTGTTACATCCTCATCTGGAGTTTCTAATAAAGATCTACATTTTGGTAGGTGTAGGTACGCTGTTTTGTGAATCTTTGAAGCAATTTTTTAGTACAATCGTGTCCCCCCAACTGAGGGCATATTATGTTCATACGGATGAGAAGTCCATAAGTACTCTGTTTCTCATGTACAATTGGCAGTTTCTTCCCAACAGTCGATACTATATATTATTATACCTTCTAATTTTTATGTTTTCTTTTTCACAAGCTCCTTCGATTCACTGTCTCTTGGCACATAAGAGAACTGCACATTGTGCTAGGTAATTTCAAGTGCAGAAACCTAATTATATGTTCTAGATTTTTTCAAAATACAAGTCTATTGTTCAACGCCTTCTGTTATTAAAATATTCCATTCCTAATTAAGCCTTCATTTAAGTCATATAAGTATACGATAAAGATTCTCACACTTTTTTAAAGATCCTTATTGACATAACGCATTTCACACCTAAAACAATGTTTACAAATAAGGCCTACAATTTAGTTATAAACTTAGAGATATACATACTTGTTACCTCAAACGGTAAATCCAAACAATGGATAATAATACAATAATAACGTTTAACGTTTACTGGTTATGTGAACTCTAAAAAAGAAAAAGTTAACTAGCAAGACAGAAATGTATTCTAATGCTTGATGGCGCCAGTTTCTATCTGATTACGAATATCCATGCCATATGGCATTTTTTCAAAAAAGTTTGTTTTGTCATGTTTTGTTGACAGTGTGGAATCGGGAAGTGAAGATACGAGATTACAAGCCGGTAGCTTCAAACGTTTCACAAGACATACATATTTTGCATTCAAAAGGGCACCATTAACTTTTATTATATCGTTAAATTATTAATCCTGTCTCGTTTTCATTGATTTATCGAGGTAATAAATTATATTTCGCGTTTCCCCAAAACATTATCCCGCTCCAAATTTCTCCATCTCCCTTTCAAACTCTAGAAGGGGTTTTAATAGTAACTGATCGTGGGCAATTGATAATGCTTGTTTTTGTCATAAATCAAGAAAATTATTTTGGAATTGTTTTTCTAATTTGCCAACTAAAATTTTCATTTTGTTACGTTCAGAAGACTTTTTTGCAAATCTTTTCTTCATTGCCCATCGCAAACAATTATTGAAGAACATCATTATCAATTATGGATCCTCGTCATTAGAAATTCCAAATCTTACCTCAAAAATAACTTTTGAATTGATTGAGTGAACAATAATTTTTGGCAATTTACTCGAACCCGTTGCTTACTGTTTATGTTCTTAACAAAGCCCTATAAAAAAGATTTGTAAAAATTCAATCACCCTGTAAGGCACGAGCCCCGCCTCAACGTGTGCCACCTGCCTTAAGGGTTATTCCCTTCCCTTCTCCCCAGATCTCTTGTCCAAAATTTATTCTTGACGATGCACGTGTGGCAGCTGGAGGAGCATTTTAAGGCCATATGGACAACGGGGCTGAGCCAAAAAGACGACCCCGTGTCGAAGAGATTAGGATCAAAAAGAATGGGATGCATGCAGCATCTGGTGAACTTATTTTCTTGTAGAATCATCAAATTATTGCCAATTTTACATTAGTAATTGTAAGCTCAAATATTAGAAATTTTGATGCCATGGCTAAGATAATATTTGTTCAACTTTACTATTTACTCAAGCACTATTATTTCTTTAATATGGGCGGTACCTTCAAACCCGATACGGGCATGAAATCGTTCAAAGGCCTAATGGTTTAGGTGTATTCTCTTATCTATAGTCAAATTAGAAACTCCTATAGCTGTATTGATATGGGTCAAATGTTAACTAAGACATTTTCGAGAGGACTATAGGCTATCGGATGTTGGAGTGCATAATTCAAATTAGCTTTCATACAATGGACTTATGTATCTGTTTTATAATGATGTTATTACTGCATCTATTTCTATGGAAGTTATTTTAATGGTAGAACTTAACAATGCATATTAAAATAAATATTCATTTGTTCTAGTTTTTTTTTTTTTTTCTTTCAATACAATTAGGTACCTACCTAGTTCTTGAAAAGCTATAGGAAAGACTCTATTACACAAACAAAAGGCCTCAAGGAAATTCTTCTAACCTACTAAAATCACTTGACACAGAGGAATAAGGGCAAGACAGTTTTGACAATACATAGGTACTTAAAATACTTGACATATTTAGGTATCAAGATTGCGGCAGTTATTATGTTCCAATTGATTTTTTAGTTTTACATAGATATAGATACGTCCGTTGGCATTACCAGGAATAGGTTAATTTTCACTCAATATTTTTTACAGTTAGTACTTTCAATAAGTTTCTGATGCAATTTTAAAATAATTATTTTCGTTAATTCGAAGACAGTTGCACGCAATGTTTATATTTTTCCCTCCAAAAACAGACACTCTTGCACCCGTTAACATCAAAATAAATTATTTGCGACTTTTAAATCTGATTACGGATCGAAATCATGCATAAAAAAAGTTGCACCTGTTTTTAAAGCGCCAAGTCAGTCAGGAGAGCGTGTATAGCAATCTGAATCTTGGGTGGAAAAATGGTATAATGAATAACAATTAGGTCCGCCATTGGCATGAAATCCTGATGCCATCTGCCTTGCTGGTTCACCTTATAGCAGGAAAGAAGACTGAAGGAACGAAATTTTAACTTACCACCTGCCACCTTCTTGGTCAGAAGTTTATTTATATCATTTTTCAAAATAACAGAAAAAAGACGTTACCAAATAGGCAAATAAAACTATATGAATAAAAAGAAATAATAGGAAAAACAATTAATTAAACAGGCAACTAATAAGATGAACCAACTTTTCCCTTTGGGAATTTCAGCTACTGTTACTACTTCTATGTGTGTGGGTACTTGGAATAAAATATTAAAAAAAATATGTAATGGGGATTAATGAATTATATCCTAGAATTATCGTTCGTTGACTAGCTTTCATGAAAATTACTCTTGTTTTGCCTAGGGCTTTATAGTGAGACATAACGACCTTGCCAACCTATTAGGCCAAGCAATGAAGGAAGTTTACCTCAACATAATTAGAAGTTAACATTTTTTTGGGGGGATCGGTCCATTTCCATGTGCTAAATAACATATTAAGCGAGATATTAAGTTTGCGACCTTGATGTACTTCCATAGGGTTTTTAGTTAGGGGTGTTTTTTAGGGGTAATTTGCGGTTTATGGAGAACGCTGCTCAAAGGAATGATCCAATAGCAAAAAGTTTCAAAATATTGTTGTAGCTGAAGTTTTTTGGTATAAAAAACTCCGCGACAGCACCCCTTTATCTTCTATACTGTTTTTTCTGCAGCGTCTTGAATAGTAGCATATTTTTGTTCAGTCACTGAATCAGCGTGTTACCTGTTTGCGCGCATTTGGTGCAGCAGCGGACGAATGCATAATCCGATTTTAATTGTTCAAACACCACATTATTGCTTATGAAATGCACTCTCCAATGCATTTTTGTTCGAATTTTTGGCTTGAAAATAAGGCGATCACGGACTCGCCTAATGTGCTAGAAAGTTGTAAATTGCATCGAAAACTACCCCTTTCTTGCATTCTCTGTAATTTCTAAATATATTGGTGATAGTTTTCGACAATCGGCAGCCCATTTATTCCTCTCATAATATGCCAGCAGAATTTTTTTTCGTTAATTATTACTCAATAACTTATTCGCCTGAACACGTCGCGCGGAAAATATCTTGTTGTAGGAGCCTTTTGTTAAAAACTAATATGATAGAGTAATGGTTACGCGTGCACTATTTTTGCCAATAGCTAAGTTAGCAGTCATGTGAAACAATAAAAATTGCAGTATATTCATGAGCACAATAAATAAAGCCATCTTGCCAAATTTCAGTGCTGTGCTGTGCGACAAATTTAATTTATTTTTTTACTTTTTGAAAAATTCCGCGCGACGTGTTCAGGCGAATAAGTCATTAAGTAATTAACGAAAAAAAAAATCCGCTAGGGCATTAAAAGAGGAATAAATGAGCTACCGATTGTCGAAAACTGTCACCAAATATTTGGCCCCGTTTAAAAATTACAATGGATGCAAGAAAGGGGTAGTTTTCGATGCAATTTACAACTTTTTAGCACATTAGGCGAGGCCGTGCTCGCTTCATTTTCAAGCCCAAAATTCGAACAAAAAAGCATCGAAGGGCGCATGTTTGAACAATTAAAATAGGATTTTGCATTCGGCCGCTGCTGCACCAAATGCGCGCAAACAGGCAAAACGCTGATTCAGTGACCAAGAACAAAAACATGCTACTATTCAAGTCGCTGCAGAAAAAAAACTATAGAAGATAAAGGGGTGGTGTCGCGGATTTTTTTATAGCAAAAAACTTCAGTTACAAAAATTATTTGAAACTTCTTGCCATTGGACCATCTCTTTGAGCAGCATTCTCCTTAAACCGAAAATTACCCCTAAAAACACCCCTAACTAAAAACCCTACAGAAGTACAAGGTCACAAACTGGATTATGTTATTTAGCATATTAAAATGGACCGATCCCCCCCAAAAAAATGTTAACTTCTAATCATGCTGAGGTAAACCCTGTTTTCAGATCCCCGTTTCTTGGACTATATAAGCTATCTGCACTTTTTTTTTTAATCAGCAGTATGATACAGTCCTGGGAAGTTTTTGATGGTCTCTAGATTACGATTTTGTCTTTGTTCATAAAGCAGATGTGATTGACACCATCATTTCTTCTAAACTTTCTACGTAAACCAATACACCTATCTAATCTTGATATTTTTTGTTCTTGTGTACATTTTTTCTTTTGAATGTTTTTTGCTCAATAATCTATTTTATTATACAGGGTGTCACCGTTCAACTGGTCCAAAATGCTAGGGTATATAGAGGAAACATAGAGAAGTAGTTTGAGATGGGATACCGATGGTCAGTAGTGCGTCGTTTCCAAAATACAGGGTGTTGAAATTTAAACAACCTCCTTCCATATCATCTGGAGGGCTAATGCTAGGCTGTTCAAATTTCCAGGAATTATTGATGTAGGAATGATATTTAAAAATTCGTATAATGCACCCCCATTTTCTACCTGGAACCACCCCAAAAATAAAATAAAATTTGAAACAAATTGCTTTTTTTCTCAAATTTTATTTTTAATTTTTTCCTTTATCATTCCAGGTAGAAAATGGGGTTGCACTATACGAATTTTTAAATATCATTCCTACATCAATCATCCCTGGAAATTTGAACAGCCTAGCATTTTCCCTTCAGATGATATGAAAGGAGGTTGTTTAAATTTCAATATCCTATATTCGGTGTCTCTATCTCAAACTATACTTCTCTATGGTTTCTCTATATACCCTAGCATTTTTGACCAGTTGAACCTGTATCCCTGGAGAACTTTTCAAATCGATCCGACTTTTACTACTTCCTGGTAAGCTAATAAGGCTTTTGTATGTATTAATACCAATGATTGATACTACCTATGTATTATTTCAATATATTTTGTGGCGTTATAGTGCGTGTTCTTCATTCCTTTTCATTCAAAATTTCTGTTATGGTTCCTAATTTTTATCAGCAATCTTGAAACACTACTTGATGTACGCATATATGTCAGATATAGTTGAATTCACGATAGAGTTTGAATTTTGACCGTTATTTTCACCAGTTGAAAGTAAATAAAATCTCCAGATCTGTCCCTCTTTTCTGTCAACTGACAACTAATCAAATAATGATACGACATTTCGAACTGACATATAGAAATATCAGATTTGAATCTTTGAATTTTGAATTTTTGTGTGAAATCGTTTCAGTTTTTTGCCGTTTTATGCATGATTTTTTGATATTTTGTTATATTCGCAATCGGTTTTTTATGTAGTGTTCTGTGCCTGTGTGTTTCGGTGTTGCGTTTCAAACCTGGTCAGAATTTAGTGCAAGTGCAACAACTCTTAAAAAGTATTGCGTTTGTTCTATTACAAATGTTTATTATTACTATGCAGGATTTCAATAACTTACCTTCCTTTAAAGAAATTGAGAATAAATTTTTCTGAAATGTATATCACTTTTCTAAATACGACCCTGTCGTTTATCCCAGCTGACGGATTCGAAGCGCTAACGCATGCTGACAACCTAAAGAAAAAGTTACTAGAAATGTCTACGCGAACTGTCAACTTCACTTTCTATCGTGATTTCAACTATAAAATAGAAATTAGAAGAGGAGCGAAACAAGGTTGCATATTATCACCACTCGTCTTCAACGCGTACTCTGGAGAGGTCCTGAAATAAGCTCTAAAGGAAGCGCTGAACAAGTGGAGGATTGTGCATATCTGGGTACAATCATCACCTCCCAAAACCACGACAGTAAATTTTAAGAAAACGCGAAGAGTGCTATGCACAAGAGATTCAAACCTGAAACTAAGAATAGATTGGCAAGATCTTGCATTTTCTCGATGTTACCTACTCTACGGAATGGAAACACCAATAAAAAACTATAAGCATTCGAATTGCAGGTGTTCAGAGTAATTCTGGAGATATCATGGGCAGAACACATCATGAATAACGGAGTCATGAGAACAATGCAAAAATAAATGGAAATCATACAAACAATACCTCGGGCACATCACATGCGGAGAAAAGACAATGCTTCAATTGATTTTTCAGCGAAAAATCCGGGGATGGAGAAGCATAAGAAGAAGGAGAATATTGTCACGGATTCTAGCTAGAAAAGCATCGAATATGATATAATAGGATTCCCGGGAAAAGCGCGTTGGCCAACGTTAATAAGAGCCTAATTTCTTCGAATCCCGGCCGGGCCGTCGATGCATTTTCGTAGGAATAACATGGCTGCGAAACCTGAGAGAATGGTATGGATGTATGTTTACCGAACGTTTCAGAGCAGCCGCCTATAGAACACGAATGGCCATGATGATTGCCAACCTCCGTCGCGGAGATGGCACCTGAAGAAGTAGAATCATTGCAACTTGGACTGTGTAACTGAAGATCATGAATAACTCTTGTCCATTGACCTCCAACGAAGGACAGTAGGTATCTTTCTCCCAAGTTCTCGTTTTCCACCTTCGATTTTTCCTTTTGAAACCGTATCATTCCCCCCATATAATGTGATATTCTAGTTCAACCATTCGAAGCACATCCTCATTCCTTTTGGTTGATCCACGAAATCTTAAACGCATCAGCACCCACACTTTAGAAGCTTCATATTTCATCGATTGCCTTAAAGTGTACATGCTTTCAGACCATATAGGAGAAACGATCAGACACTTGGCACTCTGTATCTAAGTCTTGGTTGATCAGGAATTTTAAAAACGTTTTTTTAGCTTGCTCTACTTTAAGTCTTATTCCTATCGTTCTGGCCTTAATCCTGGAGATGTATAAGTACTAGAAGGTCATGACTAGTATTTTCAAAAGTCTGATCGCTTATCGATGCAATTTTGCATTAATCATCACATCATCACAAAAAATGGCGTTCTTGGTCCGAAACGAAAAGTTAGCGATAACATGTTGTTTAGCCCGGGAGATCTATTTTTTTTTTAATAACTTGATGGCTTTAAGAATTTTGCTCTTTAATATTAGTCCAAAAAACGGGGATCTGAAAAGAGGGTTTACGTCAACATAATTAGAAGTTAACATTTTTTGGGGGGATCGGTCTATTTTAATATGCTAAATAACATATTAAGTTTGCGACCTTGTACTTCCATAGGGTCTCTAGTTAGGGGTGGTTTTTAGGGGTAATTTGCAGTTTATGGAGAACGCTGCTCAAAGGGATGGTCCAATAACAAAAAGTTTCAAATGATTGTTGTAGCTGAAATTTTTTGCTATAAAAAACTCCGCGACAGCTCCCCTTTATCTTCTATTGTTTTTCTTCTGCAGCGTCTTGAATAGTACCATGTGTTTGTTCAAGGTCACTGAATCAACGTTTAGCCTGTTTGCGCGCATTTGATGCAGCAACGGCCGAATGCATAATCCGATTTTAATTTTTCAAACACCACATTATTGCTAATGAAATGCACTCTCCAATGCTTTTTTGTTTGAGTTTTTTGCTTGAAAATTAAGCAAGCACGGACTTGCCTAATCTGCGAGGAAGTTGTAAATTGCATCGAAAACTACCCTTTTCTTGCATTCACTGTAATTTCTAAACAGGGCCAAATATTTGGTGACAGTTTTCGACAATCGGCAGCCCATTTATTCCTCTCATAATGCCCCAGCGGATTTTTTTTTCATTAATTACTCGATGACTTATTGGTCTGAACACGTCGCGTGGAATTTTTCAATAAGTAAAAAAAAAAAAAAAATTTCGCAAAGCGCTGAAATTTGGTACGATGGCTTTATTTATTGTTCTCATAAATATACTGCAATTTTAATTGCTTTATCTACAAGCGTTTGGTTATAACGTTTCTACATAACCATTTTTCTAGCATTTGAGTTATGTCATGAGACCCATAACACAATTGAACTATCCAAGATGCTGTCAAACTTGAATTAAAATGGCCGCCAAGAGGCACACAAATCCTTTTTTTATGTGTCATTCAATGTGTCATGAAATTTTTTTCAAAAAAATAGTGCTCATTGTTCATTTGCGTTTAGATACTCGTTTTTTTTACTCGTATTTTTATTAATGTTAGAAATAGAACAGATCCCTAGGGCACTCCTGCAGTGATATCCAACCCCTCTGAAGTACTGCACCCCTAGAAGCAGTACTTCATGACAGACACAATCGAAAGCTTTTTTCAGGTCACAAAAAACTACCGCGGCCACTTCTTCGTCATTTATCTTCTAATACAGCTCATCCAGGAGATGAAATATGGCATCATCAGTGTTTTTTGACTGCTGAAACAGAGACCGAGAAAGCAATTTATGTCTATCAAGGAAGCTCACCATCCACCTTAATTAGCCACTCTACAATTTTAGTCTAAGTTGCCAGTAAGGATATTGGCCGGTAATAAGATGGTAAATTCTTATCACCCCCCTATTAAACAAAGGTACTACCCAAGATTGCTTCAAAAATGAGGGAAAACTTCCGGTAAGAAAATAATTAATAATGGAATCGAGCCAACACATCAACAGCCTAACTGAGATATCGTCCCATCCAGAAGATTTTCTATTTTTGATGCTCAGTTTCTGAGCAATCGTACAGTAGTATGAATTAATATTATCTGCTTTCAAATTGGAAGCACATATTGTTCGTCGATTTTAATCTGATACTCGGACGGAATGTAAGCTGGTGGCTCCCTACATTAAAACGCCAATGGTTACCTGACGTCACACCTGTTTTTGCCATATGAAACACCCCCTCGCTCCTCATACCGCAAGTATCAGTTAAAAATCGACGAACAATATGTATATTTCTTTTTTTTTTTTTCGCGTAGGTCGTTACTCTTTTTGTTTATTGGATGCGGATGCCCAACCTCTCATTGTAATAAATCTTCCTTGCCTGTTTCATCGTCTTTCTGTAGATGCTCCTGTATCCATTATTTAAAGTAGGTAGCACAACACTGGACGGTGGAGTTGCAACAAATAAATATTTTCACATTTTAACGGTAGGTCCTGGGTGTCCAAGTGAAATGTAGGTAGAGCAATCTTGCCCAAACAATAGGGATTCCGTAATTGGGTAGAAACGGCCAAAAATTGAGACGCACACAATGAGTATTTGATTATGATCATTAATGACATAACCTAATGACGTTATGGTTTGTGTTTGTGTCAAATGTTTGTGTGCCTCTTGTCGGCCATTTTTGTGTCACGTGTTTTGGATAGTCTAATAGTGGTGTTATGGACTAGGTTATGAATTCAGAACACAAATAGTGGTGTTATGGACTAGGTTATGAATCTATAACACAACTATTTTTGGTGATTTGACAAATGTCAAAGTTAAACCTGTAAAGGTAAAATGAAGGTAGACAACTACTAATAAACGAAAATAATTGGAAAAACATTCTCATTTTTCGCTTTATAGATAAAACGTTGTACATCACACGTGCATTTAAACATGACTACAAAACTCGTGTGATTAGAACGACTCGGTCTACAACCTCGTCGTTCTAATCTCTCGCACTGGTTATTGTAATCATGTTCAAAAACGCACTTGTAATGTAAATAACTATTACATGACTGCTGCAACAATTAGAATTGCAGTATATTCATGAGAACAATAAATAAAACCATCGTACTAATTTTCAGCGCTGTGCGACAATTTTAGTTTTTTTTTCACTTTTTGAAAAATTCGGCGCGACGTGTGCTGGCCAATAAGTCATTGAGTAATTAACGAAAAAAAAATCCGCTGGGGCACTATGAGAGGAATAAATGGGCTGCCGATTGTCGAAAACTGTCACCAAATATTTGGCCCCGTTTAGAAATTACAGTGAATGCAAGAAAGGGGCAGTTTTCGATGCAATTTACAACTTCCTCGCACATTAGGCAAGTCCGTACTCGCTTAATTTTCAAGTAAAAAATTCGAACAAAAAGGCATTGGGGAGTGCATTTCACTAGCAATAATGTGGTGTTTGAAAAATTGAAATCGGATTATGCATTCGGCCGCTGCTGCATCAAATGCGCGCAAATAGGCGAAACGTTGATTCAGTGACCTTGAACAAAAACATTCTACTATTCAAGACGCTGCAGAAAAAAAACTAAACAAGATCAAGGGGTGCTGTCGCTGAGTTTTTTTATGGCAAAAAACTTCAGCTACAACAATTATTTTAAACTTTTTGCTATTGGACCATCCCTTTGAGCAGCGTTCTCCATGAACCGCAAATTACCCCTAAAAACAACCCCTAACTGAAATTCCTATGGAAGTACAAGGTCGCAAACTTAATATGTTATCCAGCATATGAAAATGGACCGATCCCCCAAAAAAATGTTATCTTCTAATTATGTTGTGGTAAACTTTCTTCATTGCTTGGCCTATATACTTTTGGCCCTGAGGTGAGTTGGTGACCAGAAACGGAGGGTCCTGTCGGCTAACCTGAAAAAGAATCCATAATTTTTAGTTATTTTTCGAAGATCAGTATGATTTCATCTTGTTCGTCCTTGATATGACATCAATGTCTTGCAGTTCAGCTGTTTTCCTAACTAATCCATTGATTGCAGCATGCTGTCCATTTTTTTAGTAAATATGTTTGAGTTTTCTAAGATACCAGACCAGACCAGTGTTCTATAATTTGTTATACAGCAGTGATAATGAAATAGTGGCTGTTAACATGCTCGTAATTTGACCCTAATAATTCGTCTCTGAGAAGCTGTTTAGAACTTGAGTTATGCCATATTTGGGTTTGCTCTCTTCATTTCTTGAGTGATAGACGGTATAGTTCTAGACATTCCGTTGACCAGTGAAAGGCGTTTCGATTTCGGAGACGCCCTGAATTTCCATCTATTGCAGTGCGTTTTCCAGTGTTTCAAGGAAATTCATGCCGTGATCCTTTCGCATACTAAATACAGTGATAGTTTTCACTAGGGATATTTGATGAAGTTGATTTCCATAGCTTTCCTCGTCGCGCTGTGTCAGCCACTGCAAGCCTCATTTGCTAGGTGCCTGAATGTAAAAAATTAGGAATCAGGCTTCTTATACTATAAGTATATTTTGGCTGCTGACCCAAAACAATTGAACTGTGTGCCACTCCGGAATAATTTTTTTTCCGCCTTATCTACCGTTGTAATCCTGAAAAAAAAGACCCCAAATTACTCACAGAGAAAACCTGGAATCTGCGGCGGGCAGTGATCCATTCAACCTCCCAGGTTGGGTATTTTTAACTTTACCCCCCAGGAATTTGAAACACAACAAAGCGCCTAGCCTAGAACTATTGTCAGTCAGAGTCTATATTAAACCCAGACCCCTACAGGATTAAAATCGTGATCATGTTGCTGAAACGGGACAGACACATGATAAAAAAATAAACCGCAGAAAACAAAACTATCTCAGGTTTGCCGATTATAGTGTTCTTATGAGTAAAATGTTCGAACAGCCGATCATACAGCTCGACTAAAAATGTTTCTCCTGATGGATATTGACAAATATTAAAACTGAAGAAATGTAAATAAAATAGAAACCAAATAACAGAACGGTCTTAGATGAGATAGACCGATGATCTTCAAAAGATAGTTGGATGGATTGGAAACAAGCAGCAGTGTTGGTGGAAATTAGGAGAAGCAAATTTGTTGGATCACAAATGGGTAAAGAAGAAGACATTGTGGGATTAATCTGGCGCAAACGGAAGGTTTTTATATCGTTTGGTTCAGGAGTTTGGTCTATTCAAAGTCAAGAGTTTTTTCTCATTTGAAAATGTGTCTGCCTCGGAACCAGTTGAGTCTACGGATAATGAACTAATTTGATCGATCTAGAATGAATTAGACCTTCTAGAGAAAAACATTGCAAATTTAAAACTGAAATGGATGAGAATGAAATAAAATAGTGTTTATTCTGCAATCTGGTGCAAGGAGGAGAGCAGTCATGAACTTCTATCATTTTTTTATTATTTTTTTATTACAACAACACTACTCATCCCATGTCGATTTCATCACCCAATACCCCATTATTATTATGAAAATTCAATAATTTTTTACCAAAGATCGCTCATGACAGGTGTGAGAAATAACTATTCATTTGCGTCATTTGTATAAACACGCCCTTTCATAGAAATGTACCTTCAATCCGCAAAAAAAGTCATACAAATATTTTTTTCGAAAACACATTTTTTCATCATCCACTCAACTCGGCCGCCTGAAGTGAAATTTACTCAACTAGTGTTAAAACAACACTAGCATAAAGTACCTACCAAACTTTAAGGTATAATGTAAATTTTTTGGAAAATGAATCTTTAAACCTTTGAACTTTTTTATTTATGACGTTATTAAAGTAAAACAGGGTCCCAATTTAATTTCCATCATGACTCATCATCCCTTATTCCACCATACACAAACTTTCCCCCTAGTCATGCATACAATAAGACGCTATAATAAAACGGATTTAATGATCGGATCGCTCTATCATCGTGCTCATTTTGTCTGACCACATGGTTACAACCTTTCGGCAGGCAATGTATTTGTCACTTTATGGCATTTGAAATTTATACTACCTACCATAAAGTTGTTTAATGCTTGAGATACAATAGAAAACGTAGAACCTTGGGTGGTATTTATTTAAGAGGAATTTAATATAATAATTGAAATTGTTTAAACATAGTCATTTCGTCTAGGCCTAAAATGCGCTACAACAGTGGGCAATAAATAAATGATCACCATTATGGAAGTAGTTTCTGTCTCTTTTCCATTGTGTGTTTGTTCGTTCTGTCACGATTATTGGACGTTTAGTCAGTGGGTTGTTCGTTCGATTCCGTATCATTTTTCTGCATGCAAAGCTTTGAATATAAACAGTGGCGTATGCCACATGGCATTTATTCTCTCAATACAACATAAAGCTTATTCTATCAAAAGCGTACGTAGATTAGGTACAAATAACCGGAATTGGGTTGTTATTGGAGATCTGAATGCCAAAATAGGAACAAAAATAAGATCCGTGGGACATTTTGGAATAAAACCGTGGTTAGCCCCAGTGAAACTCGTAATTTGTATATTATGTACACCTTTTACAAGAAGAAATGGACTAGGGAATGGACTTTGGAATGGATATTGAAGTTACCGGGCGACAGAACCAAAAATAAAATAGACTAAAACACAGACTAAACAAAAAGTGATCAGAATATGGAAACAGCTATCACAAAAATAGATGTACAAAAGGTAAGAAAAAAGCTAGGAAAGAAGATTGAACGAGACATAGACCGGAAACTTTTAAAACAAAGAACAACGGAATATCAACAGGAACTATACAAAGGTATCAATGGTAGATCAACTCATTACGAAATAGAAGAACAATAAGAAGGGCTATTGATGGAGCACAAGTCTCAAAAGAGATCCCTGGCAAAGAGGAACACCAGAATACAGAGAACTGGATACACGCTTATGTAAAGACAACTCAAGGAAAAGGTGCGAAATACAACGAAAATGTCAATAGAACAATTGGAGGAAACAAAACAAAAATAAATCCCAATTTAAATTTAATCAACTAATTGAGAAAGACGATTCCACACACGACTCAAACGAAATCACTACATTGGCTTAAAACTGTTTGCATATTGTTGTCACAGATTCCGGGTCCACTAGAACTCGCTTCACAAATCAGTAACCACTTTAATTGAAAAGAATTGACAATATTAAAATAAACTCATTACTTGTCGAAATTAACACAACGAATCTCGTATTAAAAATGACTGATTACAACATTTCCTTTCAAATTGCTCACAACAAAAGTCTTATTCAAACTCTCAACTTACTACTACGCGTTAATTATAGTCGACTTCGGACTTGGGATTTAGCTAGATGAACCAGGCGCCATATTCGAATAGAATTTCCCGAATAGTCGTGCCAGACGTACATTGAATCACTGACACTATCCAAGGTATTCGAACGGAAAGGCTGGCATGTTTCACAGCCCAAAGTTCTATACGGCAGCTCAAAGATATGCTTTGTCCAAGTCATAAGGTCAATGAAGGCTACGCATAGAGACAAATGAAATTTATTGGCCTCTCCAATGAGGATTCTCATCGCAAAAATATGATCAAATGTCTAACCTCTGTGAACATTATGTCATTTCATTTTCATCAAGCAACCAGCTACCAGCTTCCTTGCGGTTTTTTATTTTGTGAAAAGTTTGCTTATCTCATCTCAAATTATAATGTCTCCATGAGCGGTACTTTCTCTGAATTTAGAATCCTAATTTCCCTGTTTAAGTTCTATCTAGGACTCTCATCTGAACTTTTCTTAGAAGTGTACAAGTCTATGGAATTCTGTTAGTATTTCAATTATTGTCATTTTGTTCTTTTCCACCTCTCCGTCCCATGGAAGTTACAATAGTTATTCTTAATGTTGGTTACTGCAGTCTGTTGTTGTCTTATTGTATCTTCGCAGATCATCTTTTTTTTTTTCTTTTTTTTTTTTTTGATTGATGGCCACAGAAACGACCGATTTGCCTCTACCAATAAGGAACATAAAGCTCGCTCTCTATATAAATCAGTATATACGTTAATATAATTATTCCAACTATTTTGTGTCCTTGAGAGTTGAGTAATATATGTTTCTCGATGGCTCTTCAGATATGATTCCTATTTTGCATGGAACCCTTTGTGCTGCCCTCGTGAATTGGATTTTCCTCTTTTTTCTGTTGTTGAGGCATATCTATGATTGCTATCAGGTACTCGATTCAGAGCTGTGATATTTCAAAAAGTTTATTTTCAATGGAGTAGAATTTATCGATTTCTCTTTTATCCAAAAAAACTTCTGTACAATTGTGAATGAATTTTGAAATCGTCATTTTGAGTGCATAGATTTGATGTATTTTTTTTAGATTTGATTAAGATCCTCTAGCAATTCAGTGACCTAACCTAAGAAAAATTCTCAAAAGCTGTAGACGCAAAAATATTGAGGCATTCTAGTGAATAAATTTTTTTAATAAATATATTTCTCCAATCACATTCACTTGACACCGACGTTATAAGAGAACATAATTAACTAGGAAGAAGTTGCAAAGCAAAAGGAACCTCGCTTTTATGAATACTGGAAAGCGTTTAGATAGCAGAAGCAGCCCCAAGGGGCCAGAATCATTATCATCGTCATCTCCTTATTGAAACTAGAACAAAGTTGAACTTTGTTATCAAATGTCAATAGAACAAATAAAGCTGTTTGACTTACACCATAAATAAAGGAATTAATTATTTACGAACCAGAAGCCAAAAAGACTGGATACAGAGTAAATACAGGTGGAAAAAGGATATACTGGTAAAAACTGAAATGTAATTCACCAACCAAGCATATTTCGGAAAACTATATGAAGAAAACAAGTGAGGTACAGCTCCTGATCGGGAGAGATCAGGAGAAAATTGCGAAGAGAAATGTTAACTCTGTTGACAAATCCGTGGAGTACAACAAGGAACAAAGTTTTCAAAAATAACAGTTCTACGATCATCATCGTGATACAAAGAGCAGAAAAATCCTTAAAACTCAATATATTTGCATAAACGTCATTTGTCAACTTGACCAAAGCTTCCGACCGAGTTCACTTAGGGCCGTATTTATAGTCATTTCTTGAGTCGTCCTTGTAGGTCGTGAGTTTAGAATGGACACTAGCTACTATTCGACAAAATCATGTCAATTCTAAACGTTCAAGAAGCCTTTAAGGTCTGAGAAAACCTCAACGAGCGACTATAAATTCGGCTCTTAAACATACATCAACAGAATAGTGCAGAAGGAAGTGAAACTGGAAGCAAATATAAAAAGAGCTAAATATAAGGGATGAATATAGCCATTGCAGAACGAATCTAAAAGTTATTCAAGAATTAGCTGGAGAAGCTCTAGCTTTTATCAGACGTTTTCGTTCTTTTCTACAAAATCGTTTATAATCCGTATCCCTTCGGCTTTGTCGGTCGAAAACCTCCGAGTCTTGAAGGATACTTCGTCGCTATACAAGTCTATTTAGAGCTTTAGCCTAGCCGCCCAGTTACCCACATCGATCTGACATGCTTTTATATGTTTGTCTTGATGACATCTTTGTATCCTTTTAGACTGAATGGGCCATTTTCTAGTTGGGCATACATAATTTGTTTAGGAAGGCCAAAACGTGAGTCTGGCTTGCGGGCGACTTGGAGTATAGCCCAGCAAAGCACGTCGGGGAAGTTAGCAACACATTGGAAGCAGGATCTTTAGGATGCACCTCTGCTTGTGGTGCTATATTACTGCATTGTCCTGCTTTAAGCTGCAACCCAGCAACACCCATTGTTTTCAAAATATATCGATTTCCATTTTGGTTACTAACTTCACCCTTGGCAACACGCAGGGTCGCTGAAACAGGTTCCTGCTTGTGTTGCTATGGTCCTGCCTCATCCTGCTTTCGAGATATAGGGATTTCCATTATGGTTGGTAACTTCACCCTTGGCTTGGCTACACATTGGAAGCAAGATCTTTCCAAAATGTTCCTGCTTGCGTTGCTGCTTTAATCACCCAGAAACACCCAATATTTTTGAGATACACACTGATAGCATTTCAAGAGTCTAGTCGTAGGAATACGGATACTCAATGTATCGTAATGAGTGCTTGTCTGTGTATGTTGGTATTAACAAAAAGAGCTAATCCAAGCTAACCCAAACTAACCCGTCCTCGTACTAATTGCTAGTCTTTGTATGTTGGTATTCTAGTAGAAAAGAGCTATTCTAAACTAACCTATCCTCGTAATGAATGCTATTCTTTGTATGTTGGTAATTAAGACCAAAAGAGCTAATCCAAACTAACCAGTCTTCGTAATGTATGCTAGTCTTTGTATGGCGGTATTTTTAAAAAAAAAAGAGCTAATCCAAGGACTGAGTTGAAACAAACCCGTCCTCCTGATAATCTTTAAGAAAAAAAAATGAAAAATAGAAACCCCACGGAAGCGCAGAGAGGCCTCCTATCCCAGGACGGGTTAGTTTCAATTCATTCCTTGGATTAGCTCTTTTAATCTAAAAGACCAAGACACAGAGGCTCGCATTCATTACAGAGAGACGGGTTAGTTTGGATTAGCTCTTTTCGTCTAAAATGCCAACATACATAGACAAGCATTCATTACGATATATTTGGCAATGGTGTCTCGAGCTCTCCCTATTCCTTCGACTAGACTCTTGAAATGCTACCAGTTTGTATCTCAAAAATATTAGGTGTTGCTGGGGTGAAAATTGAAGCAGAATGAGGCAGGACCATAGCAACACACAAGCAGGAACATGTTCGAGCGATCCTGCTTCCAATGTGTTCCCAAGCCTGGGGTGAAGTTACGAACCATAATGAAAATTCCTGTATCTCGAAAATAGTACGTGTTGCCGGGGTGTGATTTAAATCAGGATGAGGCAGGACCATAGCAACACAAGCAGAAACATGTTTGAGCGATCTTGGGCTGGGATCACGACAAGTAGAATTCTACTTTCATGACGTCACCCGCGATCTATTTATCGCGTACAGTAGGTAACCTGACGTTATGAAAGTAGAATCGTAGTAGAATTCTACTTGTTGTGATCCCAGTCCTGCTTTCAGTGCGTTGCCAAGGGCGAAGATAGCAACCAAAATAAAAATCGCTATATCTCGAAAATAGTATGTGTTGCCGGGATCAGATTTGAAGCAGGATGAGGCAAGACCATAGCATCACAAGCAGGAATATGTTTATGGCGATCCTGCTTCAAATGTGTCGCTAACTTCCCCGACAACAGCAAAGCTGATGTTAAACGAGCATTGCCACAATCAGAGCTGGGCAGTAGCTAGCTACCAAGTAGTTAAGCTACTAGCTTAGCTACTTTTTTGGTAGCTAATAACTTATTCAAGCTACTTTGAAAAAAAAGTAGCTTGTAGCTGTAGCTTTTAGTAATGTGTTTCAAGTATTCATAAGCTACTGTGAAAAGTAGCTAGCTACTAAAACAAGCTACTTAAGCTACTTTTGGTAGATAGTTAATAGTTATTTAGGTATTAATGGCGGAAAGTGTCATTTACCGCCCGAGGGTGTGGTTAACGATACTCAACGCCCAAAATACTTATTACGTTTTATGTGCCGCGGACTCTTCTAGTTCAAAAATAAAATAACTAAAGTTTGTTTCACCAGGGTTCATACTTGACCTTGAAACTTGACAAGAAAGGGTTGTCGTAGATTAATTCATATGACACATTCAATTTTTTTGACAAATTAAAATGAATGACATCTGGTTTAAGAACCGACGAACGTTTTTGATGTCATTGATTTTTTTCAGTCAATTTTTATTTGTTAAACAAGGAAGACAAATGCTGGTGGCAAGTACAAACCCTGGTGAAACAAACTTTATACCTATAATATAATGGCATCCATTCGACTTTCAAAAATAAACAGTTTTCCCCTTATAAAGGCACGTTTCCACCAACTTATCGCCCGCGTTTGAATTTACCGCTCGATAAAAGTAACTTTATACTTTAATTGCTCAAGCTACAATTATCATTTTCCGGAAAATTCTTATCCTGCCTTGCTTAGACTAGTTTCTAGTTATCTCTGTAGGTACCTATGTTTTATGTGTCCTATTTTATTCTCGCATTCGCAGATCACTGTGATCAAAGTGAACCTAATAAATTAACGTCCAGTGGTTTTTGACAAAAATTTGAATACTACTTCTTAGAGAAAGTTAATATGTTATTTTCGTATGATGATATTATGAAATTAGATTAGGTAAGGCATGTACATTGATAAAAGCTTAAATAGTAGCTTTCGCTAATTCAAAATGTAGTTAAGTTACTAATAGCTTACCTACTTTTTCAAAGAGGTAGTTAAGCTACTGAGTAACTTAGCTACTTACAATATAAAGTAGCTTGTAGCTTGTAGCTAGCTACTTTTTCCAAGTAGCTTGCCCAGCTCTGGCCTCAATGTTGGTGAAGTTGGTTTCCTCTAGAATAGTCATTCGACAATCCTGTCAGTTTATTCCAGGTAAAAATCAGAACACGACCTACAGTGTCTGTATGAAAATTAAAAGAATCATACAGAGAAAAATATAACCCAACAGAATCAAAAACGAGGACTGGCAGCACACTGAAGTGAAATAATGACCTGAGCAGTACCTATTGCCTACAACTACGAGAGACTTGCATAATCTTATATAACGAAGAAAGGTAATAAGATATTTTTGGGCACATTCTCAAAAGTATTGATATTCATTGGATGATTCGAATTTTTTTTATTTCTAACAAATAGAAAAAAAAACGAGGATTGCTGGGGCCCATTGCTAGATATGTCCGAGCAAGCTGCACTATATTTATTCCTTCGATATCGCCAGGTGATAATATGATGTTTTTGCACTAGATGCAAGGTGAGTGCATTTTAAAAATACCTAGTTCCCGCGTTATGTACATCTTTTCTTCTGAAGTTTTTTAATACCTCGCTTATACCAAATATTGCTACTATACTAAGACCGTTTCCAGCGAAAGTTTTGCAATATTTTCTTTACTGAGAAAACTGGACTTTTCGGGTTTTGCAATGAGATCCTTGTTCAATATAAACACAATGTCAGCAATACGACCACGGATTTTATGAATTCAGTTTATTCATTATTGTACATTTTTAGTCCAAAAATAACTGAAAAATGTTAAGTCGAAGTTAGATAAATTATTAAAAATAATACGAGAAAAGACACATTTCGGAAATCACACTACACTATACTAGTACTATCATCATCATTCATCATACCTAGTTCTAAAAAAAATGCAATAGCTATCTCATTAGATTTTTCCACAGCATAATTTTCTACTTATCACCTTATCCTTAACAACCTGTGACATAATCCGGTTCTAAAGTGATAAAAACAAATCTAAACAACGTTTCCCTTTTGGAGCAGATGTTCCTCCGCCACTGTCCCAAGCCAGGTAAGGTGTGCAACACCCGAAGGTAACCAACACACAACAGAACGCAGCGGCTCACAAAATGGTCAAGAAAGAAGTGATTTTCAGTTCAACATTGCTGGTTCTTGATGGAACAGCTGCCGTTCTTCGGCTCTTCAATTTTTCAACAAATTTTTAATAGTGAAGAGATTGAGGCACGGTTTGTGATTGACGTTTCTATATCCGTAATTTTCCGGTGAACGATTATCTTATCCAAAAACCCTATTATTATTTTAGAGGGTCGATTTTGTTTGACAAATTCGTGTTTACACTGATGGCTCTAATATAATTCAAAATGAAAAAATTTATATGCGGTGGCAGTTTTCGGTCGAAATTAGTAGAGAAAAATGACGAATATAAAATATTGAGGTTGAGTGATAATACGGAAATTAAACTTTTGAGATCTTCGAGTTTGAGTAAATCTGACAAGCCGGTTTTAAGGAAGATTTTTGCTTTGCCGCCCAAGATTCCTGATGGTAATGCTTGCAATATGTCGAAACGGATTTTTTTGGAACCCACAAAACAGGTGAAGGTTTTAATAATAATTTTATCTCCCTACCTTAAATTGAATTTAAGTGAACTATTAGAATTATCTGAATTAGAATTGGACACTTGAGTGGATGTTATTTGCAGAGTTATCTAGAAAAGTGATTTTTTTAGTTGTTTGAGGTTTTCTGGAGCTTCTTGCGTCGAGTTCATGCATCTACCAGTGTTTTCTCCTATTGTAAATTACCATAAAGCCATCACTCCTTATTGCATTTCGATGTCCTACTACTACTGCTTTTTGTCTAGGCAATCCTGTCTAAGACATCTAGGTCTTTTTATGTTCCTATAGGTACCTAGTATATCATAAGTAACTATTTAAATTGCCCAGGGATCCTGTGTAATAATATTTTATTATTCAGGGTGTGATAATTTTTCTCAGTAAAGTAGGCAGTTTTCTAATGGCCTCTGATAATAAAAAAATGTCTAAGAAGATTTATTACAAATGGGTCCATGGCATGTCAAGGGATTAAAAGATATTGACCATAAGGAATGTGACAAAATAAAAATTAATGTGTTTTGGGTGGGCCGTTTTTGGTTATCTACTTCAGACCAGTTTGTCAGGGTTGTTATATAGAAATTCTTCTTCGATAGTGTGTAATAAAAAGGGTGATAGTGGATGGTGTTGTTTACAAATTGTTGAATTATTATGACTCATGACACAACTTTTCATAAGGAAACCGTGACACAGATATTAATGCAAAAATGCGTTATTAATATTTCATAACATTCATAATTATTTCACTTATTATAGTGGAATTATAGTTTCACTGTAACAATTTGTGGTCTTGTTTTATGCTGGAAATTGTATTCTACATTTTTTTATTTTTGTGGCTGTTAAGTCGCATCAACATTTCTTTTTTGTTTGAACATCTCACTTTAGATTTTTTTAAGCAAATTTTCATGAATCTACTCAAACAAACTATTTGAAATCCTAACCTCTTAACTATACAGGGTATACCATTTAAAACGAAACAGGCTTAATATCTGATGTCACTTTTATTTATTTAAAAATCGCTCGTATACGTAATTTGATTGTGTGAATGTTTGAACCATTTTCAGCACCTACTCAACCCTCTAGGGAGGTGGGACCAACCCTTACCATTCCAAATGGAACAAGGGGTCGAGTGATACCTGGTTTTAAAAGAGTGTTCAATTTTCCTTCTAATGACATCAAATTAAAGAGGATTGAAAGCTCTTTTAAAAGAGGTATCACTCGACCCCTTGTTCCATTTGAAATCGTAAGGGTTGGTTCCACCTCGCCTAGAGGGTTAAAGTGGAAGTCGAGGTGAAAGTGCTAAAAATGGTTGCAGAAAACTTTTCCCTCTGAAAATCAAATAACGAGTACGAGCGTTTTTTTTTTTAAATAAACGTGGCATCAAATATTCAGCCTGGTACACCCTGTATACTTATTGCTCTAAAAAAAAAAATTAAAGACAAGTTTGAGTTTGTATCACTTTTTCAGCAATAAGTATTTTTTTCAACAACTTTGAACTTCGCAATTGGCTTGAATCAACGTCCAAAAATGCTACAGTATCTATCGTCGATCAGTTTCCAGTTTTTAATTATTTTAATTTTTCCTCTTTTATTTCAGGTATGTATGCTCAATGCGCCACAAGTATAGATACTACACAATGACAAAAATTAGGTATTGTAAGTATAATTCTTATCTTATCTTGCATAAAATGCTTATGATTCCTTATCTACAACGAACATAGCATAATAATGGTTAGTTATGTCATTAGGCCACGAAGTGGGTTTTTTTGTGGTGATCTCGAAGTTTGAGCGGAGACCTACTACAATCAAGCGAAGCACAAAAAGACCTTACTAAATGTCAAAATGATAAAATATCACTGCTCCGACTTATGGGCAGCATGACGAATATAGTGCAATGCTAATAGATGACGTCACGGCTCTGGTGAGCGGAGCACTTTCCGTTCCGGAGTCCAGCAACATATTGTTAAATTAATTTATTAGGAATTTCAGTTATCGAAAAATTAGTTGAAAATATTTAGGGTGCTCCATTGAACAAATTTCTAAATAATAATAACCAGCACTAAAATACAGACACAAGCAAAATAAACATGGAAATTTGTGAATAAATCTAACTTCAACGTTAGAACAAAAATTAATAGTTCGAAAATCGTCCCAACTACTCCTCACCACAGAGTATGAAGCAATTCGATCAACGCATTGGATAGTTCTTGAAGAATCGAACTGTTTAACTGTTAAACATCCGAAACAGATTTAATCCGAACCGTTTTCACTTCAAAAGCAAAAAACATAGTCCTAAATGTAGTCTCACTTCTATTTTTGCAATAATTTAATTTATAACACAAACAAAAACAAAAAATTTAAAATGAACTAATAGACCTATCTATTTTTACCTGTGGTGCGCGCGCAACACGAGGCATTGCCTTTTTACTGGCTAACTAGTACAGGTGTGAGGTGTTCGTTTTGCACACTGGGTATCTCCCTAGTCCCTGTCCTTGTTCATTGATGTGGTCTGACAAGAATAAAAGTACGGTTGATATTCAACTTAACATAGCTTATCAAGTCACATTTAAAAGTTGTTTGAAATTTTCATTGACAAATACATTGCACACGCGGTCTTTCTCCTTCCCTTTTTACTCTGTGCAAATAAGAAGGACGGATTGCTATACGTAAGTCTAACATAATTTGGTACGTTTTGCCTCGTCTTGCGCAATGAGCGTTCTCAGTCTTTTTTTATCTAATAAAGTTTTTGTATGACTACCTCTTTGTCTGGTAAAATAGATAGGTCTATTATAGTGCAAATTATGCTCTTGCTTGGTTGCTGACATTTCCATCTAGCGAGCGGAATACGCAAAATTTTTCGCAAGAAGATAATAGCGCTGATTGACGCTAATACCTCTAGCGAGAAAAAATCGAACAAACTAGCCCATAGATAAAAATCTTTATGGTCCTAGCAACATAATGGATCACTTCTGTGTCAAGTGTTGACCACAATCAAATTTAGATTATAGACCGCTTTAAGATAAAAATATTTACTATGTATATACAGGGTGTCCCGGATAAGGATGCATTCTACAGGGATCTCAGTAATCATAACAGATACAGGGTTGGTTTTAAATTTGGAAAAAACTGCGTATTACCGAGCCCAGTGGCGTCATGTTTTGATATTTCAGAAGTTCCAAATGATTCCGCAGATATCTATAAAAAACCGAATTTTGCCGAAATCGTTTTTATTTTTTTCTGACTCTATTTGAAATGATATCGCAAAACGAATGTCACTTCATCGTTGCCATTTTTTCTATCTATTTTAAAATTTAAAAGCTGACGTTTCGTCTTTGGGCCACCATCATCAACTTCATTTTTTTAAATATGGCCCTTGATTTTCTATTCCAAATTTTAAAAGCTTTTAATGTCCCAAAACCTATGACGTATGGCATTTATTCGGGAAAATATTTTTTTTTTACTTTTTAGTAATTTCCTAACGAAATTCTATTCCCTCTCTAACACATTAAGTTCTTCGCGTCAGATTTTAAATTTGGTGGTAGCATCTTATGTAGAGGAGAAAAAATGGCAACGATGAGGTGACATTTATTTTGCGATATAATTTCAAATAGAGTCAGAAAAAAATAAAAACGATTTCAGCAAAATTCGAGTTTTTATAGAATACATATTTTCGGAATCATTCGGACTTTCCGAAATAGCAAAACACGACGCCATTGAGCTCAGTAATGCGCAACTTTTTCCAAATTCAACCAACCCTGTATCTCTTATGGTTACTGAGATCCCTGTAGAGAGCATCGGAGCATCCTTATCCGGGACACCCTGTATTTTTATTACCATGTAGTATGTACTTAGGTAGGTACTATTTTGTATAGATAATTATTAGACAAATCCATTGAACCCATAAAATATTAAAATGGACAACGTCAATCACGCGGATGGGTTTGTTATTGAGATTAGTGCGGCCTTGGTTGATAATTAATTCAAATCAGAGAGCTACAGCTTTAAATATCCCATAAAAATAATACTCGATTAAACTTAACCATGGCACTGTGCTCTGTGCTACCAAAATATCTCGTTCATGAATAGAAAACTTTCTGTAAGATGATACCTACATTGAAAATCCTGTAGTTTTTTTTTAATCCACTTTAAAATGACCTAACACATTCTGGCCGTCGTTTTGTTGGGTTGGCCTCCAATTTTTATTAATAAATTTCCATTTTTCGTTCTTCTCCATTAGCCATTTCAACCTTGTGAAGTATTCCCTAGTATCCAGTACTTTAATTTTCGATAAACTATGATAGTCGAATTCCAGTTCCAAACATTGCCTTTTCCAAAGAACTTTACGTTTTAAAATTTTTATCTAACTTGGTCCTTCGCAAGTTTCCATAGCTGGTAGCCGTATGCTATAACCGGGAAGATAATGGATATATTAATTGATAACTTTGCTCTTTAAGTATGGGGTCAAGAATCATCACCAAAGAGCTGTCCGTTTTCTTCCGTTGTTTTTTTTACCATTCTCAACTTTGCTTCTCGTTCCTAATAGAGATCAGAGATGAAGTATCTATAGGCTATAGGTCTTTGTATCCATGCCAGTTATTAGTATAACACTCATCGTGTCATCGACGTTCTGTAGCAAACTCATTTTCAAAGTCCATGCAAAATTTTACATCACAATTTACATCTCAACCAGCGTTGAACCTGTATACTAAACACAATTTGGGATAAATTTCCGATTGTATGAGCTGCATAAAAATTTTTAGACATGACTCATCAGACTTATTGTGACTCTAACACCTGCTTTTAGGAATACAAATATATGCCAATTTCAGCCATTACGCCTCTCTCGTAAATGGCACGGAACAGTAGCACTAATAATTAAATCATTGTTTCCTTCTCCAAGAATTTTATGATTGCTGTTGGATTTTTTCTGGACCATTCGAACACTCGCTTTCTCAACTTTTTCTCTAGTAATTGGGTTTCCACTTGTTTTTCCTTGGAGCTCACGCAGTCTACTACTTCCATCAGCAAATAGTATTTTCATTTTTCAAATTGGACTTTTTATCAACTGTTGTTTTATTTTAATCTTGCATCCATTTGCTTCATATTCTTGTGTTGACAGAGGATATTGCCCTCTTTCCAAAGTCTTCGATTTCTGTACATTTTTGAAATAAATGATGATGATTGCCTTTCTAACTATTCTTTTTATTTCAGAATCGAGATTATTTCTACTCTCATGTCCTTGGATTTGCAACTCCTCTCATCCGTCAAGGCATAGAATATTCTTAGTCTTTTTCTTATTTTTATTTCAGGCTTCATTTTCTCTGATATCACGTGTTTCATAACCGCAGAAAGCGTTATAGACCGTGAGATAGGGCCTGTTTAGTGGAGTCATTTTCTTTTGTCTGGCATTTTGAGGGATGAATGTTGCTAGTTAGCTGATGAGAATATAGGTGGTTTTAGTGCCTGCCACCTGTTCGAAATGTCCACAGAATGTTTCGCCGGAAAACTCGACTTTGAACTGGGATTACCGTCTGGCGATTTTTCAGCGATATTTTCACAACAAAACCTTCCATTCTCTCGATTACCAGACAAAAAGTAAACGTGGAAGGTTCTTTTCTTTTCTCTTGGAAGTTGACACTCATCCCCACTTTTTCAGCTATTGAAAAGTATCTGGGCCGGTATTCTCGTTTTTGAAAACGCTCACCGCTTTTTAGTCGCTCAGCACTTCTAATGTGAATTTACATTAAAAGTGCTGAGCGACTAAAAAGCGGTGAGCGTTTTCGAGAACCAGAATACCGGCCCTGGTATTTTTTATGGGTGAATTATTTGTCAATATCAATCTTTTATTTAGAAGCCAAAAAATTTGAGATCATTAAAAAAAAATTCCTCATGTAAATCAATTTTTTTCTTCTGCAGATTTTCGAACGGGAGGCAGGCATTAAAATCACCCATATTCTCATTAGCTTAGTAGCCACATTCAGCCCTCAAAGTGCCAGACAAAAAAAAATGACTCCACTAAACAGCCCCTATCTCACAGTCTATTATGGGTATAGGTGAATCCTGGTCTTGAGGTGTACGATTGCTTTCCTTTCATTGTGTCAGTGGGTAATTTCCATCGGCAACAATTGATTTTAAAAGGCACTACCTTCTTGTTAATGGCTGTTAATGGCGCTACAAATGTTGCAATGTTAAGCCTTGGCACAACTTCTGTTTACTCGAAGAATCCACTGAGCAGGATCTTTGTGATATCCAAGATTATGGATAATGGTGTGAATGCTCAACATCTCAGAAAGTCTTTAAACTTAGAGACTGCAAACTATAGGTCAATCTTTAGGGATCGTTGGTTTTGACATTCGCCTTTGCAGTTAGTACATGCGGATATACAAGGTAGACCTGCTTTCTGACGCGAACATCTGTTGGTCTCACATTGGCCTTTACATCCACACTTCTCTAGTCCTCTTAGAGCTTAGAGCTGACCAAAGCAAAGATTATTTGTTAAATTCCAACCCCATCCTCCAGATAATGGAACAGGTTCACGATTCACCGCGCGGGTGACGACGGCGATCGACCCCATATTTGACCAGCTTGATACGCAGCTCTTCTGTAGTATTCCATTAGACTGTTTCAATTCATTAACTTTTTCAAGTTTGCTTATTGCATTATATATACTGTAATAGTAAATTTCTCTAAAATTTCGAATATATTTTGTGGTATATCTGTGCTACTGCCTACTATCCATTAAAGACAAATAGTGGAAGGCAAGGGTTGCCTCTGGATAATCTTTCCATATTCCGAAAAAGGAAGTAGTGTGTCGCACCCCGTGAGATCGTGAAAGCCACGAAGTGCTAATGATTTTTCAGGTCCCAAATGATTTGCAATGTTATGAGCTGCAATGTATCATTGCTAACCCCATTGGATACCATAATTCCTCAAGGCCTAAGGATTTCAATAAGTATATGAAAAAATTATATTTTGATTATTACATCTGTGTCCGAGAATCTTTAACATGTAGAAACATTCTTTCATCTGCTTCCTTTACGTCGGCACAAGATAGTCCATCCAGAGTGATTTTGAAATTATGTTTTTGGTTGAAAATGGAGTCAAATCCGTTTAAGTACGATGCTCGAACACAGATGTAATAATCGGCATATCATTTGTTCATATATTGAAGTCCTTAGGCCTTGAGGAATTATGGTATCTATATGTGGTTAGCAAATCACAAAGATATATTGCAGTTCATAACGTTGCGAATTCTTCGGGACCTGAAAAATCGTTAGCACTGCGTGGCTTTCACGCTTTCACGGGGTGCAACACTACTTCCTTTTTTGCATTGAAAAGAAAAAACAGAGCATGGAAAGCATGGGAAGATAACCGGAGGCAACCCTGGACTTCCATTGTTTATCTTTTATAGATAGTACCACAGATATATCACAAAATATATTCAAAATTATAGAGAAATTTAATATTACAGTATATGATGCGAAAAGCAAACGTGAAAAACTTAATGAATTTAGAAAGGTGCAGTTTTGCAGTGGAGAACCACCAATAGCCATGTGTCCACTCTCACAAGACAGTCTAATGGAACACTGCAGAAGAGCTGCTTATCAAGCAGGTCAAATATAGGAAGGATCGATCGCTGTCACCTGGTGAATCTGTCCCATCACCTGGATGTCCACTCTCGAAACCAGGAAACAGCATTCTTATCAGTTTTATGGAAGTATATAAATATGGGTGACGAAGACAGAATCTTCGTTATCATGAGAGAGCGCTGCTCCCCTGCCTCGAGAATAAGGACCCAGCAGGATGAGGTTGGACTTTGATAAACAACCGCTGAGAAACAGAATGGACTAAGCTACTACCAATTTGATCAGCTCTAGAGAACTAGCGAAGTTTGGATGTAAAGGTCAATGTGAAACCAACAGATGTTCGTGTTCGAAAGCTATAGTACACCCGCATGTACTAACTGCAAGGGCGAATGTCAAAACCAACGATCCCTAGTGATTGACCTATAGTTTACACTATCTGTTCATAGCGGCGGCTGTGAGGTAGTGCCATGGTGCCACGGAGCCATGGCAATACCTAATTTTCCTGAAAAAAAGGTTTAATCACCTTTATATGATATTTTGAAACATTTCTGTGAAAAATAAGGTCATGACATGGCTTCATGTATGCCTCAGTACTACCGCACCAGCCACTCTGTTATAAAAGAAACTTTTTGTCTTTGATAAGACATTTTATTTTCTATATTATGCTAAGCTATCATTTTTGATTTAAAATCCCCTATTGGCGGTTTCAAACATGTTAGGTATATTAAAATTATTTCAAAATTAATTTAAACTGTTATTTTCAAGGTTACTGAAGGTTATATCGTTTGGAAAATATATTTTTTGAATTCATTGACCTCAAATTATATAATGAAGAGTATATTCATGCCCAAGTAAATTAATTTTGAAATTGAGTAAATTTCCGCCCGCCATTTTGAAAAAAATGGCGAGACTGGGAGTCTTGTGGGTTTTAGAGCCCGGCTAATCGGGTCAGATTTCTTAAAATGTGTTTCCTGACAACTATGCCAAATTTCATGATTGTAACCCAATTTGGCGTTATCCTCGAAAATTTCGTAAAGTCTGTTTTTTTTTTCAAGATAAAAGTCAAAATGACATTATGTTGGAAATACAGTGTGAAATTGTCAATGCTCTCAAATTTTTTATGTGGAAAAGGCTTGTGTTGCCAACATAGGTACTAAATTTTTGACTTGGGGAATTATCTCAAAAAAAAAAACAGACTTTACGAGGGAACTACACTATAAACAGGCAAAAATTTGAAAAAATTTAAGAAAAATTGAACAAGATAAAAAAAAATCTAGATTGTCCCCAAATAGATAAATTTTCCTTTTAAGATAAGGTACTATTGGTACTACCTAAAATAAAGCCGAGGGTGAAATAAATTAAATCCAAGGAACTGTCAAAATTCTTTAGATGTTTTAGTTAAAACTTTTTAAATGAATTTTAACCTATCCAGATTTCTTTCTCAAAATTTCACCCTTGCAGCACTCTCGTTCCTCGAGAAGATAATATGAGGGAGTCAAACAATAATTGGCCAGATAGATTTCTGCCTGGATTCAGTAAAGAGTTGATATAGAAATGGATACACAAATTCGGTTAACACCCACTCTATTTAGAGAGAATAGTCTAATAATCCCACACCAACAATTAAATCTAAATACCAAAGCAGCAATACCTATTTATTAGCCAAAACTCTGAATTGACTCTCCTCAGAAAAATGTGGTACCAAACAAAATGGAGGTTCACAATAGATAAAAAAAAATTAAAATATAATATTTATATTTTAAAGGTAGATAAAATAAGATCTATCAGGTAATAAAAACCCAACAGTGATAGTAGACACTGATGGTGAAATAAAACGAAAAATATTAAGGGAAAATCTAGAAATCTGAAGTCGGAAAAAAAATCACGAAGTGAAAATCGACTTGCCTGATCAACGGTCTGCAAAAGTCCGAAAGAAGAGGCCTTTTTAGAACCAAATCCCTTGGAAAAAACCAGTCTCGTGTTTTGTTTTACTCAACTGCGTATTAACCATCGAACCAATCAGAAGACATCACTCAAACACGCACAAAATACCGTGTCCACTTCATAAATGAAACACCGCACGCTGATTAAATGGGAATAGATAAAAACACACTAGAATTATTTTAATTGTTTACTAATAATTTAAATTAAGGTTATGTTAGAAACACAAAACCATTAATTAAATATGTCATCAAGTTAAAAATAATTATTTCAGAATCAAAAGTTAGAGAAAGACAGAAACACATTTATTTGCCGAAAGCAGGATAAACATAATTTCTTTAAATAAAAATATCAATGAAAACCTACCACAATTTCAAAATAAATTTATTAGCTACTAGATGCATTTTGTACCCCATAATTTTCTAATGAGTTTTGGAAAGTTTTATTAATTTTTCTCGGACCGTAAATCAGTTATCTGCAATTTCATTTTCAATGTGTGCAATAACTCCCTAGTAAATTCACAAACTAATTAAACTTTTAGAGTAGCTTAATAAGTAACGAAAAAGTAACCTTGCTCTTTGGCCGGCTGGCTGTTTGTTGTAGTAATCTGTTCGATAGCCAGCGGCCATCATTAAAAACTTTGTTTATTGTCAGTAGTTAAAAATTGTGTGTCACATACCAATGTTAGATAATAACTGGAACATAACATGACATCTATATGCAAGGAAAGGTAAAATTGTCCCAGAATATTATTGATTTTAGGCAGTGTCAATGTTTTAATTTGGGTTGTGCAGTAATGATTGGTTCCCACGCCCAAAAAGGAACGAAAAATAAAAGCAAAAATAAATCGTTTGAGTTTTAGCGCCAATACCACACACACTATAGTGGCTCAGGTATAATTTTTTGGAATGCTCTCCGACGTCTCGTGTGAATCACTCCAGTGGTATGAGAATAAAATTATGCAAATCTCTTGGGTCAGGCACCAACAAGTTTAATGGGTCGTGAGTTTATTAAGTAATCAATCTGGAAAATTATTTAGAAATTGACAGAAACTATACAGGGTGTCACAAAAAGATACCGACAAACTTTGAGGGGTAGTAGGGGACATCAAAACAAGCATTTTTGTTTATATAAACATATGTCCGCAAATACGCCATTTGGGCTGTAGAGCAAAAAACTGTTTAGTACCTAGTTTTATTTTTCGCAATAATTAAATTACTTACTTATTAATTTTTCTTTATTAACAAATAAATTATGGTTCACAATAATTGTTCAACTCGCGAACTCTTTGGAATATTCCGGGAATAGCTTCTACATGGGTATAACTCGCCAGTATCCTTGCTAACAGATCTTCCTCATTAGGAATAGGTGTTTCGTAGACTAAAATTTTCAGTCGATGACCCGACGGTGTAATCTTTGCATTGAAGTAAATGGTCAACATTTTGAACAATTATTATAAACCATAATTTATTTGATAATAAAGCAAAATTAATAAGTAAACAGTGATTTAATTATTGCGAAGAATAAAAGTATCAAACAGTTTTTTTGCTCTACAGCCCAAATGGCTCATTTGCGGACATATGTTTATATAAACAAAAATGCTTGTTTTGATGTCCCCTACTACCCCTTAAAGTTTGTCGGTATCTTTTTGGGACACCCTGTATAGTAGTTTATTCAAGGAGCTTTCGATATTTTATAGATGAAACATTTCTCTATACATTCAGTTATGGTTTATATTGATATTTTGTCGATAAATAATTTTCCACACAAATTAGTAAATACAGAGATGTCTGCAGAATTCGTATATTTGAACTTTTTTCTGAAAAGTTGTTTTAGAATAAATCTGAAGAGTGGAAACCGGAGGAAGGATGATTCCAGGATTGTGACATAACTCTCCCAGTGTTAAAGTCGAACCAAACACTGTCACTCATGTCGTGGAAAAACGCTTCCATAAAAACAACGGAACAGGATTGTTAACTGAATAGAATATTTAGAACGGACAGAGATATTACTTTTAGCAAAGTTTGCGTCACAGAGTTTGAACTAGGGCCTACACAGACTTTGACGTTAGCAAAATTTATAGAGGTGGTTAGAAAAGTGTTTGGATTTAAAAAAAATTATAATGTTAAAAAGTTACATTTCACGTTGAAATTAATTAAATAATAATTATGGTGTCCACTGACAAAATTAACAATTATACATATTATTTGAAATCTTGGTAGGTGCATAATGTTCTACGTGGGTGAAACATTTCTCTAAAAATCAGTTGATGGTTCGAATTTACATCAAATTTCAATTTTTTTCCACTTTTCTGGAGACCTTCATGGTCCACCGGCATCAACTGATATTTTTATTTGCAATCTACAATTCTCAAGGTTTCCTTTATTTAACTTTGCCATTAAATCATTCAGCAGTTCCCTTTTGTTATTGTTTCAGATTTTGTTTTTGTTTAAAACATATAGCCTTATTTGGAATGATATTACTTCCGGTATACCAAAAACAGACGAGAATTGAATTCTTAATACGTTCCTGCTCGAGAAAATTTTAAAGGGCGCTGGCGGACTTAAAAATGTACCTTAAAAATTCGACTGCGAGGGGGACCATTCTTCAGGGTATATTTTATATGCTTCAAGGTTCAATGTAACCTATACAAAAGCGAGTCGAAGTGGGTGTTAGTATTTTAAGCCTGTGCCAGACAGGCCTGTCAATAGCTTTTTTAAAACTCAATATAACTTCCAAAAAAGCTTTTGTGTAGCGTATGCAGAGCCTGAAAGAAGCATGAATGTGACTGATTGATAATTAAATGTATTTCCCATTTATCGAAAATCTGTTTTTGGTCTTTATTTGAGATTGGAGATGTTAATATCCTGCATAAACTGATCAGATGTAGGTATCAAGATCTTAAAATGTACTGTTCGGAAATGGCAGAAATAAATCGCAAGTAGTTTCACGTTTTATGAGGGAGTTTTTGTTTTACTAGTGTCATAAATTTCCTTTATGGTTTGTTGCATAAATTTGTAGCATCCCACGTACCTACAAAGTGTTAGTGAATGTCCAGATCAAACAAAAAGGACATCTTATACCTTTAAAGGCCATAGAACAGCTATAAAATTGCATTGAAATTTGCTGGAGTATGTTAGTCTAGCATGTGTTAGATGTTTTATTTCAAAGGCCGGTTAGGTAAAAGCAAAAATGATTTTGATGTGATAATAGAGTTATTTGAAATTTGAGCATGTGTCTTTTCTTGGTTTAGTGAGGTTTAGGTTTAATATCAACACCTATTACCTACTATACACCCTACCTACTATATAAAAAACCTTCTATAATATCAATCGCATTCTCTCATACGCTATTTTAGAGTAGAATCGACGCTGTGCATCATTTATTTATTCACAAATAATGGACTGCTTCTTTCACTTCCTTCTCCTAATGCGCATCCCAACACTTTCTAGTCTACTCCAACACAACAAAAAAAAACTATAAGCATTATTTTTAACTGAAATAGTATCAAGGTAGAAAAGTCCTGAAACGTTCTATAATGGTACTATTATGTAATCGCTAATTACTAACAATGCTAAAACAATTACATTTGTTTTAGATGTATGTGAAAGATATAATATAATAGAATAAATAAACAAGATATTTTTTATAATTGAACCCTAGTCCTGCATATAATCGACATCCGCCTATTAGAAAACAATAATGCTCCCAACAACTTCCGTTGTTCTCTCTCTTCCTCGTAAGGCTCAGATGGAGTGGAAGGACCAAAGTTCATCAGTATACTGTTCGAGTGCGCCAGTATTGAAATACGGACCTGGATTACTAATAGCTTAACTCGGTGTTGGAAGTGAGTGAGGTCCCTTATTTTTTGTGGGAAACAGGGGCGTAGATTGAAGGACGAGAATCTTTGCAGAGAATTATAACTATCGATATAGTTCGTTCAGCTAGAGACGTGTGTTTTTATTTGCATCTTGCATCAGAAACAGATGCCTTGAGATTTTTAAACTTATAAAATCATTTGCAATTGTAGATAACCCGTGTAAAAAAAATAAGAGAAATTTGTCAAAATATCTAGGGAAAGCTCTACATCTTTTGTGAATTAGAATTGGTAATTTCTGCGATGTTTTTTTTCCGAATGAAGATGATGAGAAAACTATTTACGACAATATTGTCGATTACACTCTTACGACTTCCTAGTTTATACTGACAATCCCCGTTAGAGGATCAAGAATACAAAGGACGTAAAGAAGGGTATAGACTATAACAAGAATCTGAGGGTCTTGGGAAGAAAAACCGCCATAGAGAAAAAAGACACATATAAGATCAAAAATCCAGGTGCTAACATGATAACAGACAACCGAGAAATTATAGAGACAATCGAAGAATATCCCTAATGTCTTGAACTAAAGATCCATAGAAATATCTGAAATAACAGAACAAGAATGACATCGAGAGACATGGAAGATAATCATAATCCCGGGAGGATGAAGGGATGATAAAAATTATTAAGATGGGCTAATAATAATAATAATAATATTAATAAAGTGCCTTTATTCTGTACATAAAAATATAACCAAAGATAAGTTTCCAAAGTGAGAAGCAGGCGATATTCGTACAAGTACGCTCTTCCATATAACCACCTCATCAAAACATATTACCTTCAAAAACTAAAAGTACAGATAGATTAAAACTAGGAAATTTAAATTTATCAAGATATTCCACATATACAATACTATAATGTGGAGAATGAGATCAGAAGTTGAACATTGAGAGTGACTGAATCCGCTGTGTTCATCAGTTCACCTAGATTTGACGAATTCCTTCAGATGCCCCCTGAAGCTGAAAGCATTCTGGGCCGCCCTGATAATCTTTGGAATCATGTTAAAATCTTTTGCTGCACTGTTACTGTAAGTTCTTTCAAATAGTGCAGTCCTATGTTTAGGTACACTCAATAGGCTACCATGACGAGTGGAGCACTCATGGAACGAGCCAGACGTGATTAATTTGTCTGCTAAGTACCTAGGTATGTTAGTTTTACTGACCTTTTGAACTAGACAGCCATGCTGGACTTCGAATCTCTGCTGGAGATTTAGCCATCCGGATTGTATAAATTTTGAAGATAGGTGGTCGTAATTACGAATACCAAAACTGATCCGAATACATGAATTTTGAAATTTTTGCAGACTGTCTCTATCTCTTTGAAGCAGAGCTGGCCAAAATACAACACTGAAGTACGCAAGCTGTGACAAAACTAAACTGTTGCACAGTCTAAGTTTAGTGTCTATGCTCAAAGTTTTCCTGTGAATATAAGGAGTTTTTAGATTGGCATAAGACTTTTGAAGTAAAGTAGAGACATGTTATGAATATCTGAAATCCGAATCCATCCACAATCCCAGATTCCTACCCTACAATAGTTGGAAACATTTAGTATGGTATTATCGAGACAAATCTTGAAGACATTGTGATTTATTAACTGCACTCTATGGCTCCCATAAACCAACATTTCTGTCTTCAATCTATTCATTTTTAAGCCCTGGGTGGTAGAGAGTTCATAAATAGTTTCCAGGTCGCTATTAATGTTTTCGATGGCCAGGCGGATGTTACCGATGGGCAAAGAGTAGTATAGTTGCTGATCATCAGCAAACTGGTGCGAATTACAGAATTTTAAAAAAGTTGCTAACCTAACATCTTTAAAATTCTATTCAGCAAATGCTTTGCAAGAAGGAACAACCCTATCACCTCGGTCTGGACTGCGGGGACATGAGAGTGAACACCGATGGAGAGAAGTCGAATTTCCTTTGTTATTTCGATGACTTACCTATCCTTCTAGTGGCAGACAACCTTCAAGAAATACAGATTATGACTGACGATCAGTAATGAAATAATGAAGCAGAAAAAATTAAGCTGAAAATAAACCTACAAATCTTTAAAGGCTCAATAAATCTTGTGCTAAGCCAAACAGATTGAAGAAAAAAGTATAGGTCAGGTAAATATATGCATATTTTTGGCATGAGATCAACAAAGGACGACTCAGCCAGGCAAAATGGGATTGACAAAGGCAGTATTCGGCAAACTGAAATCAATAGTCCAATCACCTTTTCCAATGTTTGAAAATAAAAAGTATATATATAACCAGTTCATGCTGTAGGTATGAACTGACAGATGAAGCGCCTGAAGCGGAGTAGCTAACGCTAACACTAACACTAACAAAAAAAAATATTGGCAAATTACAAGTAATGCAACATAAGATGGAAAGATCAACGCTAGAAATCACCATACAAAATAAAATTCCAAACCGCGAAAGAAGACATAATGCAGAAGTACAAGATGTCACCAGAATAAAAGATGATAACAGGTGGACGAAGAAGATCATATAGATCAGATCAGACGCAACCAGAAATAGAGGAAGATCCCGAACTTGTTGGAAGGACGATATAAAGAAAATCGCTGGAAACTAACTATTGGTCACTTTGGATAGAAGAAAATGGCAATGTTTGAGTGAGGCTTTGGTCTAGCAGTGGAAAGGATGTGCTGACGATGATGATCAAGATGATATTATGTTTAGATGTGAAACATCATTGATTTGCTGAATGAAGAATGATCATACAGTAGATGAAATAAGGCAAAATAATTGTATTGAGGTGTTGCTGAAAAATCAATTGGAATCAATGCTCGAGAAATTTAATACTTCAGTCTAAACTTACAAGAGATTATACAAAAATTCACAACTACAAATTTAATATTATAATAGTTGCGAAGACGATTTCGACAAAAAATTATGCATTAACATGACTCTCAGGAATGTTTTCAATGTGTGCTATAAAATCAAAAATTGTCACCATTTCATAAACATTTTGATATAACAACACTATTATAATTACGAGGCATTATTTTTGGAAGACAGGTGGTCGGCTTAAAAAGGCGCTCGACTACACGGTATGTTATGTAGGTACCTACTAAAAAACCACTATACGGTAATTTAATTTCATAGTCTAGAATGTCTCATAAAATGTTCATTGCACCTCTAATATAATCAGTTACCTACCTACCATTTGGGGAGTGATAATCAAATTAATATACTAATGCCAATAAAATAAACCAGTTGCCTATAGAACCATTAAACTATACAATATTTTGATAGTTTGGTAAGCTGCAAACTGAACCTTGGAAAAAAAGGGACCAATGAGAAACCAGGAACGGAACAAGATCATTTCAAAAAAGCCTAAAATAGACTATATAGATACCTTAAATTAAATTGGTTTCAAATCTACTAGAAATGCATTTGAACTTGAGAAAAATTTCAATTTAGTTTGAGAAACTAGAAGAAAATACGCAGATAGTTTCCGATTCTTGAATAATTCTGAGGGAAACGATAGTAGGTACCATATTTTACCATAAACTGCTTTGATTAATTTCTAGACCAAAAACCTCAAACAAAATTTAAATCAAATAAAAAAAAACCTCGTGTCCTCCTACCAAAACGGCGCTCTTAAGCCCAGTTTCTATCTACCGTGGTCCTATGAGCAGTATAGGAACTAAAAGATCGGCCCGCCACTGCCACCCAACACAATCATCGTTTCTCCGTATGTATATGGTGTGCTGTACTGTTCTTATGCAGCGTCAGACTTTAAATTTTAGTTGCCCTGCCTCCAGTTTGTTCGCGTTCCGGTGCTGTTTCTGTTGTGCTGCTGCAGCTCGACCCAATCCCGATAAAACATGTGTCTAGAGCCGAATCGGATGTTGAGGTTTTTCGATTTTGTTTCCGGATAAAAATTTTGACAGTGTCCGAAAATAGTGTTTAGTGAATTAAATTATGAATATGTCGTGGATGAGACGAGCTTCAGATCCTATAAAACTTTCGAAAAAACTATCTGGATACGAATTTCAAGATGTTGATAGTGGATCAGTTTGTTCCGATGATTCGGTAGGTGCAATTGTAAAGGATAGGGTTAGCGCTTTAATTTCTTGCGCAAGTATAATAATTACGAAACGAATTGTTTAACGAACGGACCGCTTTATGGTTCACGATTGCCGATAAACAAAAATCATTAAAAATCCATTTTGTTTATTATCAGTTCGTTAGGCATTTTGTTATGGTTACGAAACCCAGAGAGGCATATGGCATGAACAGGCAGAAAATACATTTTATTATTGGAGAGAAGAAATATAAAGGAAGAGCTTACAGAAAGAGGCTGTTGTATAAAAAATAGGTTAATTGTTAATTTATATTTAATAATAAGAAATTGTGTCTGAAAAACCGGTTATTTTTTTTAATCAATATTGAAATCAATGCTCTACTGAATTGGACTTTGCACCCACATATGGAAACCTAGAAAATTAAATTAAATAAATGGCGTCCTTAACGACAACAATAAATCAACAAAACGTAAACATTGGCGTCCCTCGGACCCGAGCTTTGGGGACTGGGGTCATTGAAATCTTCGTGGTCACTTTCCTATTTTGTTATTGTTTTATGATACTAATTTATGCAATTTTTTTGTTTTGATAGTGGGAGGCGTTTGTGTCTGTCCCTATGCTGGAAGATACATATATTATGTATTAGATAGCTTTTCCAGAAATTTAAATAGGTCGGATAAATTGAATATATTAATTAGGTATTCTTATTGTGGTTGTGATTATAATATGATTGATTTGATAGCTTGAAGAAGGTTCTTACATACTGACGGGTGCACTTTACACACGATAATTAACTAGAATTCCTCAAAATTAAACTTATTTCAATTCAAGATACCTACCTACTCAAGTTTTTTTATTCCTTTTATCTACAAGCGTGCGGTAACTTAGGTATATCTACATGGCGTGCTGTAATAGCTCTACCTACCTTCAATCACCTACCTATCACCACTATCACCTAAATTCTACTTGTTCACTGTCAAAGGTTTTACACTTCTTTCGGATATTTTGTTACCGCACTTTTGTAGATAAAATACTGTGTATAATACCATAATACGTATGATAATTAGGTTATAAGATTGCAAACCTCGTCTCACCGGCTCGTTTGCAAATTTCTCCCGCGTGAGGTAATAGTTACCACACTTATTATATAGGTTATATGCTATTATTTTTGAGAATTGATTTTTGTTTGCCTACCTTGACAACGAAAATTTAGAACTAACTTTGCAAAATATCAATTTCAATTTATGAATTTTTAAACTCACAGTTGAACATGCTGAAGTATCAACCCTTACTCTATAGGGCTGATCATTCTGATGACTTTAAATTTTTTTCAATCATTTTTATACTGAAACCTTCGAGCATACTGCTCTTGGTTTTACTCGTTATATCGTCTTTCCTTTCTTCCTATTTCCGGAAAAGTTGCGCCCTGTGCTAAAGATTCACAGCGGCGTTGTCAAAATAAAATGAAAATCCTTAATTCTTGATAATAATAACAATCATTTTATTTCATATATTTTTTAAAGTTCAAACAACCTTATTTTTTTTGGCGCCATTGAATATCGCAAGAACACAGTTTATTCGGTCAATCAACATTCCATAGTTAAAGGCTATTTACTATTTCCTTTTAACGGTAATTAAATAGATGTCGTTTATCGCTGATGCTGCTACCACATGTAGCATTTCATACAAATCGGCCCTCTCATCTGGTATTCTTAAGAGCAAATCTGCAAATGGATTTAATGAATCCATTTGAATAATTGAGTAAAGCTGTCTTGAAGTCATTAGTTGTTTTTTGGCGCTAATTTTAGAGATTTTGTTGCTAAATAATTTTGGCTTGGATAGCGCAGTCTGGATTTACACTCTCCAATTTCCAGAAAACTTTGCTAAAAATAAACAATTTTTTTTTGATTTCGTTAAAATCTATTAATAAAATTTTCTCGGTATACCTATCAATTAATAATGCCAGAACCGGATGAATCTAATCCAAACTATGTACTATAAACTAATATAAATAAATATGGTTTCAACTTATAAACCGAATAACAAACACACTGTGGGAGAATCTGTATATTATGGTTGGAGGTCAAGCTAACACATTTTTAAAATTATTTTTTATTCGTGATATGGGGATAAACGGAAATCAAAAATGACATATTTACCAGATTAGCGCCATCAATATCGCTCCTAGGACCTGTAATTTTCTATTCTAGCTTGAAAATATGAAGCTATTTTCCTGGTTGAATTCAATGTTATCGCCGTAGAAACAGATCTGGCAATTCTGTCACTGACCGTCAGTGAGTTATTGTAATTTTAAATTGGGTCCTATGGTACATTTATTTATTTGTTATATTATCTATTATTCTAATCTCACTCTGCTCATATCATTGTTGCCGCATTTAGTTCTTCGACCAGCTGAACCTAGGTCTCCTGCAAATTTCCGACGATGGATCTTCTCTACTGAATCTCAATCAACGGCAAATTAGCCGTCATCATATGATCCTCCTTAAACCTGTAGCCAAAGTGGCATTACATCACCATCTCTGGTGTACTCCGGAGCTGTGCAAGATACGCAAATGCCTGGCATCTATATTCTTTAACATCGTTGAAACTGTTCCGATCTGATATCTATTCTCGATTCTCAAAATCCTCATGTCTTGATCAGAATGCTTGCTTTTGGCTTATTGCCAGTCATGTGAGTGACTTCCGCGTCTCTGTAATTTTGGCTTCTCAATTCTCCTGCAATTTCTGCATCAGGCATATCAATTGGTTATCCACAGATTCCCGCATACAGCTTCTTCTCTACCTGGAGCTGGTTCGTGAACTACCACTTCTCTGCATCCGACGACTCAATAGTAAAAGTATTCTAGCTTGTTGGGATAGATCTAGATATCGGGTCTTCAAAAAAAAACAAAGATTGCTATGGTTTTTTAAATGTACGTCTTAGCAATATTTTTCTTTAATTTTGTCAATAAATTTAAATGTCAAAATGTCATGTCAAAAAACCTGACCAATAGAGAAACAATAATGCGACGTACGTTTTCGTAATCAAAGCAATCTTTGATTGTTTTTTTTGAAGACCCGTTACCTTAGGTATGGAATAGGATTTTCTGCGACACCGTGGTCCGTTGGGCGGTGCCCTGGATGGTGTCAGCTGATTGCGCCTCCACGAGCTGCGGTATACGAAGCCTTAGGAGTTGCTCGAACTTCGTCACCTTTCGACTTGCTTTTATGCACCTTCAGCGTCTGAATCCATATCTCTTTCGACTGACTCCCCGTGCACTATGGAGAAACTTGTAACTTTCCTAAAGATTTCTCAAGTCAGCTGGTCAGCCGATTTGTCTACATTCTAGGGTCTGTGACGATCTCTTTTCCTGAGGGATGGAAACAGTATGCTACGCTTTCTATGTGTTGAACAATTTAAAGTGAAAATAAATAAATGAATAATCAAGACTGTAGGACTGAAGGTCAAAGTAGGTACGTGCAAATTAAGCCCTCGTTCAGAATTTAACAAATCGGAGAAAAGGGGTGTGTTACGTTTTGGGCGCCACCGACTCAGGTCAGATGAGTCGGACCCTCCAGTTTTATCTGGCCTCAGGTCCTTACAACTTGACAAATTATTAAAATGAAAAAAATAAATATTTACTAAGAAGTATTGGGCTGAGTGCATAAAACCAAATAAAACTCAATTAATTCAAGTGCTATAGAGTTCGTTTAATAAAAAGAAAATTCAAGAAAAATATGTTCTTAAAGCAATTGTGGTTCACAATTATTAATAATCAAGATTAAATTTAGATTTGAAAATTCAAAATACAAAATTTTGTGGTAGCTCAAACGATTTAAGCAAAAGTTGAAGACAGAATATAGAAATAAAATAAAAATAAAATGATTATTGGAACGGTTACCAGTCACGAACCTTAATACAATGATGTGACCAAAGCTAAATAGATAAAATAAATCATTCACATGAAACAGGTTACGCCTAGCTAAAATAAATGTACCTAATAGTTGTTTTACTTGTCACTTGGTACAAGTACCTACCGACTTACACCCTTACATACCGCGGTGATAACTTTGACGCACAAAAAAAGGGCTAACCATACTTAAATTTGTGGCCGTAAGGAAAACCCCTAGAAAAACACTACTATAGCACTCTGTATTTGTAACTTAACCTTAGCCAAGGCTAGGCATTTTGAAATGAACCACAAGAAAATGAACGTAACTTCAGTGTAACTTAGTGAATCATTGATACTTAGTTAAAACTATAACTCTTGAAAAATATTTAAATAATTTGTGTATAAAAAGCAGAATTAGATATATTTGAAAGAAATGAAAATGTGGTTCAAGTTTGCGAAGAAAATCTTTCGTTAAGGTTTTGTCTCACCTGTTGGAATAGGTTTTATCTACCTCGAAAATACTCTGGATTAGTCTGGATCAAGGTCTGGATTCGAAATCCTGGAGTGAGTGAGGTGGTCTTTACTCTACTCCTTAGAGCAGCTTTTCACTAATGATCAAATCGAGAAGATCAGAATCCCTTGTGGGAAAAAACGTGCAAAGCAAAACTTACCGAATGGATGGTTGTAAAAATCCGAAATCATCGGCGAAATTATGGCACTTTACGAAAACGTAGCGCAACGTAAGGCAACTCAATGTACCATAAATTCAATAATTGAGAATACGAGGTCAAATCCTTCAAAGTCGAAAACAAAAATTAATTTCTTCATAAAGACCTTTTTCTCGGAACCACCAAACGTGAAAGAAAGAAGCACCACATAAAATTAATTAGCTGTCCTAAAGGTAAAGAGTAGAGATGAGGTAAAATATCGACAAATGTCAAACAGAAATCAAGAAGATTTGTAAGTATACCAAAAATTACACACAACAATATAATCTGAGAAAAATGACGACTAATGATAACAACAACAAGTAATTAACCACTAGAACAATCATAATTTGAAGAACACGCGACAATGAATAAGCAATTCGCGTTGCAAAACTTAAACGCTTACAAAGGAATCGATGATCCCAAAACCATTACTAATTGAAAGGCCAATAATTGACAAAGATGAACGACCTTTCTGCCGTCAGCTGGTACACCAATCATAAGTGACATGACTTAAGTGTCATTATAAAATAGAGAGTAATCCGGTGGTTTATGGAACCAATGATGGAACCGGATGCAGAACTAAATCTGGTACTGAGTTCAGCAACCGAATAGAGTACGTGCAGTACACACTTCGTGAATGGATCAAGATTTGGAAAACCTAACCCAGGAATAAGAAATATTTGATTTGTTTACATGAAGATTTATTATTGGAAAACGGAATTGAAATATTGATCAAAATCGAGGAAAATCATTAGTCGTCAACAAGAACTAGTCACAAGTGAAAATAGAATTTAAATATTAAAGATTTGAAAATTCACAGGATCTGCAATTACTGTAATTATTGTTGCATTTTTATAAAGGATAAATGTTAACCAAGTCTAATAAAATTAGGGAAAAATTAAATATACATACGTGAGCACGAAAAGGTTGGAATAAAATCCATAAAATATACAGGGTTGAAATTTTTCAAAAAAATTCGGACACGTCGATTTTTGATTTTAGTTGCTGTTTTTTTGATGGTAATATCATGTATACAGGGCCACCCAACAACAAGTTATGACAGCTAACTTTATTTTACTTGAAATTAGGGCAGCAGGTCGCATAATAATGAAAAAATTAGTAGAACTCAGATGGCAGATGTAATTAGAATAGCTTAAATGAAATAGCGATTGGTACGACAAAGTACTTAGTAGGTAGTAGTTTCTTAATGGACATCTCTTCAGTTCAATCATTTTCATTGCAGTTTCCGGTTATTACGTCATTATGGCGGTGATGTGTGCCCTAACTGAGATTCTGCACAGCACAGCGAACACAAATAAACCTGTTTTTTTGTAACTTTCTGTGAAAGTCTACTGTATTGAAATCCCAGATTATGTATTAGGATGCAAAGTATTTTTCAGGACGTTGAGCCTCTATTTTTTTTTTCTCACATCAATTGGAAACAGGCAATATAAGTAGATACTGTATTCAGACATAGGCCAGGGCAGTTAGCTGAAAAAATGGCCTTTAGGAGAAGTTTTTGCAATCAAGCTGATTTTTTCACAGATGATAGTAAACATCAATAGTACTCTGTAAAAAAAAAGTTACACCTCCTAGGAGGCTTGCTTTTTCCGCCATGATGAATTAAAGATGGCGGCTGGTGCTATTCTTGAAAAAAATCGTAACTTTCTTATTTATTAACCGATTTTCCAAACCATATTGACAGATAGTATTACTGTCAAAAAAATAAAATAAAATATAGGAAAATAAATTGAATTAGTTTTCTTCAATTTTCTTTGAACCGTAGCTGTAAACTTAGACCGTAGGTACTTCTTACCAAAAGAAGCTCAAAAATATGCGCTTTTTTTAAATTTTGAAACAGTTTTTGAGTTTGTGATAGATTGAGTAATTCGCGAGATATAGTCGAAAAGAACTTGAGAATCTAAAAAAAAATTAAAATTATGCAGGATGTGTAAACTCTATTTTTTGTATATACGCGCCTAAAAATAGCTATTTTTTAAACTCATTTCAGTCCGTAAATCTTCATTTTCGGCCTAGTTCCGAAAAGTCGTTATAGCAACCTTGTCAGTTTGCATGTACCTGTCGCACCTGCATAATCAGTTTAAAATTTTTAATGTTGTCACATTCACTTCACATCTTTGAGCTATTACAAAAAAAGTATTGTTTGTTTCACGTACCTAAAATATAGGTTTTTTAGGTACCTACTTAGTTACAAAAAATACGTATCTTAACTAGACTGACATAAAAACAGTTGCCTTTGGTTTTAGTTGAATTTTTCTTTTCTACTAAGGTGCGTGAAGTACTTAGTTTACGCACTGTTCAAAAGACGTAAATAGCTATTTATACAATAAATTACGAAATGAGCGTCTTTTAGGCACGCGACGTGAAAATTATCCAACGAGGCAAAGCCGAGTTGGACAACACGTCGAGTGACTAAAAGACATCGTTTCGTAACGTATTGTATACAAGATTTTTTCTACTGGCATTTTATAATTAAAAAACCCAATTTTATTTCATGTAAATAAGTCGATTACGCCCAAAATCTTTGTTACCTCCTTTTATTTGATACCTGACACTTTTCATGCGATTTTTTTTTTCAAGATTCGACATCAATAATTAAAATCCTAGAAAGTAGGTAACAACACAAAGTTCTGTTTTGATTAACCCAAACGTTCAATTCAGTAATTTCATTTTCAATATTCATAATAAATACAAAACAAAATTCAAATATGTGTTTTTTATTTCTGAATAATGAATGACACTTTTAGGCACTAGTGCTTAAAAATTACTTTTACGCACTCAAAAGTCACTCTTACGCATTCAAAAGTCACTTTTACGCACTGAGTGCTTAAAAGTAACTTTCACGCACTCAGTGCTTAAAAGAATGTCGTTTCAAAACTAAAATGACAATCGAAAAGTTGCTATTATGAAACGTCAGTAGAAAATAGTTATTTATGATATAAGTGCTAAAAGTGACATTTTATTTTGTGAAAAGGGAAGTTTGGGACATGACGCCGAAGGCGGAGTGTTCCATCCCTTTGAACAAAATAAAATCACTTTTAGCACGAATATCATACACTATTTTTTCTACAAACACTCTTTAAAAGTCCAATTAACGCATCCTTGCAATCCTCAATTTCAAATCTTTCATCTAATTTATTTATGAAATAGGTTGCTGGCAAGAAAAAAAAACGAATTTGTTTATTTTTATTTGTCATCTCTGTTTGTCATTGTTGATTAGTAACGTCAAATAATCACGAATTTTTGCTTAAGGTTTTTGCACAATTTTTGGTTTTTGCGTGGTTTCATCCAGTTTCATTGTGGTTTATTTTCTGGGCGATGGAAAGTGATCAAGACAATGAATTTCTCCCGGCGGAAATTGAAGAAGCTGCCAATAAAGCTACTCTTGAATTATTGCCTAGCAAGTCAAAGCAACAGTACGAGTTTTCATACGATCGTTTCTTGAAATGGTGTGATGAAAAAAAAGTAAGTGGCAAGGAGGCCAGTGAAAAAGTGCTCCTTGCATACTTTGAAGAAAAATCAAAAATATGGAAATCTTCTACGCTTTGGTCAAATTACTCAATGATAAAGGCGATGATGAACATAAATAATCAGGACATAAGCAGATTTTACAAGCTTGTAGCTTTTTTAAAGCGAAAGGGTGAAGGATATCGACCGAAAAAGTCAATAGTATTGCGGAGTGAACAAATCGATAAATTTCTCGCAGAAGCCCCGGATGAAATACATCTTATGCGAAAAGTTGCCGCAATTTTCGGTGTATTTGGAGCTTGCCGTCGAGAAGAACTTTGCAATTTGACATTAAATAACATTGAAGATTTGGGAACTTCATTAGTTGTGCATATACCAGACACTAAAACTAATGTGCAACTAAATTACGTTATTAGTGGTACATTGTATATAAACTACTATAAGAAGTACCTATCCCTTCGACCAGCGGATATCAATCACTCAAGATTTTTTATAAAATACAGCAATAATAAATGTGCCAAGACTCCAGTTGGAATCAACACATTTGGTAAGATCCCTGCCGGAATCGCTAAATTTCTGAATTTGCCTGATCCCCATCTTTATACTGGACATTGTTTCCGACGTTCCTCAGCGAGTTTGTTGGCGGACTCTGGTGCTAATCTTACTATAATCAAGAGACACGGTGGATGGAAGTCTAGTACAGTAGCGGAGGGGTATATAGAAGACTCGCTACAAAATAAAAAGAACATTGCGGATCAAATTCTGCCCAAAACTTCGGAGAATAACATTGCTCTTTGCCCTCCTGGTACAAGTTTTACCAAAATAAATTCAGTAACTGCTACCAACGAGATTGGCCATGGAGTTTCTTATTCTAATTGCAGTTTCGCTAATTGTACGTTTAATTAAATAAATATTTTATTTTGATTTAAAATTTCCTATGTTTTTATAGTTTCTGATCAGTGCTAAAAGTGATTACTTTTAGCACTAGTGCTAAAAGTAATCACTTTTAACACCAGTTTCATGAAATGGCATTTTAGACACTGACAGCATCCGTTAAAAATGACACTTTTAGTGACGTTTGTAGAAAAAATAGATTTTACGCACTATTGCGTGAAGTAATTCACAACAGCAAAAAAGTTTATTAAGGGCCGATATTATAAAACTATTTTGACAGATACCTAACTAAAAGTTAACTTCTGAAATTACCATGAGAAGTAACGTCATTCGAGAAGTTAACTTTTAGTTATTCTGTTAAAATAGTTTTATAATACCCGCCCTAATTTGCACTAGTTTTTTCGCAAAAATGCATAAATGAGAAATACCCACAAGTATGGAATTTTATATCCCAAAAGCCTTTGCTGCCCTTTTTCTGCACTAAAAATGTGCTTTTACTCTACACCCTGTGAACTAAGTTAGACACTAGGGCGTAAAGTTGTGGTAGGTATATTTTTTCAAATGTATGGCTTTATATCGTCGGTACTAGAATTTTTTTTGGTATAAAACATAAACAGATGTCTGAAGTGAACCTTTTTTCACAAATGTATGAAAAAATAGATCATAACGCTCGGTGTCAAAAATTTGAAAAAAATATACCACAACTTTACGCCCTATAGGTAGTGTCTAAAGTAACTTAGTTCACAACCTAAAGTGTGAACTAAAATCACATTTCTAATGCAGAAAAAGGGCAGTAAAGGCTTCTATAATATAAAATTTTATACTTGTGGGTATTTATGCATTTTTGCGAAGAAACTACAATTTAGTAAACTTTTTTGTTGTTGTGAATCACTTTACGCAATAGTGTGTGAAATCTAATCCAACGTTTGAACAGTGCGTAAAGTCAGTACTTCACACAAGGCAGTAAAAAAAAAAATTCAACTGAAACCAAAGGCAACTGTTTTTATGTCAATCGAGCTAAGATATGTATTTTTTGTAACAAGTAGGTGAGTACCTAAAAAACCTATATTTTAGGTACGTGAAACAAACAATACTTTTTTGTAATAGCTCAAAGATGTGAAGTGAATGTGACAACATTAAAAATTTAAAACTGATAATGCAGGTGCGACAGGTATAAGTATAACGACTTTTAGGAACTAGGCCGAAAATGAAGATTTACGGACTGAAATGAGTTCAAAAAATAGCTATTTTTAGGCGCGTATATACAAAAAATAAAGTTTACACATCCTGCATAATTTTTATTTTTTTTTGATTCTCAAGTTCTTTTCGACTATATCTCGCGAATTACTTATCCTATCACAAACTCAAAAACTGTTTCAAAATAGAAAAAAAGCGCATATTTTTGAGCTTCTTTTGGTAAGAAGTACCTACGGTCTAAGTTTACTGCTACGGTTCAAAGAAAATTGAAGAAAACCAATTCAATTTATTTTCCTATATTTTTTTTTTTTGACAGAAATACTATCTGTCAAAATGGTTTTATATTTTTATTTCATTCTTTAGTCCAAAACAAAGGTATTTTTTTTTACTTGACAAAAATCGATTGATAAAATAAAAAAGTTACGATTTTTTTCAAGAATAGCACCAGCCGCCATCTTTAATTCATCATGGCGGAAACAGCAAGCCTCCTAGGAGGTGTAACTTTTTTTACAGAGTACTATTGATGGGTACTATCATCTGTGAAAAAATCAGCTTGATTGCAAAAACTTCTCCTATTTTTGCTAACTGCCCTGGCCTAACATTCCTGATAAACTGATAACTCATTTTCCACTCGCTGGTATACGAATATTCCGCATATTTGTCATAAACGAGCGAATTAAAACATGTTAATGATTCATTTACAGATGTCATTGGGCGCAAACAAAGATACTCTTTAATTGCGTAAAAGCCGATATTGCTTCCACAATAATGTCGGCTTGAGTATTTTCACCAAGCTGGCGCCAAAGAACAACATGTGGTCGTTTTTTGGAATATTCTGTAATTTTGTTCAACAAATTTAGGCCAAAAGTTTAAAATAATTTGTCGAGCTTCATTCAGTTTTGATGCCTAATAATACTGGATGTTCAAAAACATGGTCTTTAAATCCACAGGGTGCAGAAGAGTGTCATAATGATATCTCACTCATTTTTTCTAATCAAAGATAATGATCGTGAATATGGAAATTAAGAGATTTTATGGAAGGATTAAAAACTTTATAATTCACTATGCTGCTACTGGCTCTTTATAAACAAGGATAAAATTTCATTTTATATTTCATTAATTATGATGTGGTATTTGACATTTTGAGAAATAGATAATGATCTGCTCTGGTGACACTTTTAAAACCTACATTTATTTTAATAACACCTTCAAAAATAATTACACATTTTAAATTTTCTCCCTTTTCTTTCACATACGTAACCATTACAAATGTTTTTTTTTTTTTAATTAAAAATTTTCGCGTTTTAATTAAAAAATTCAAGCAGCAAACCCGTTTCCACTCTAGGTATAATAATTTGGTTACGCCATCGTGCAAGTTTAATCTTTACAAAAAAAAAACCGCGGCGGTGGTTAAGACACTTTCTAAAATAATAATAATTTTATATGCAGCAAAAGCGATTTGCTCGGTTATATCCTTGAAATGAGGCGATTTAGTAATATCCTCTGTTTTTTCTTATTATTGTACTTGTTTTATAAATATGCCTAGGATGCAAATAGGGTATGTTTTATTTAATAATTGTATAATGGTTTTAATTGGTGACTTTGACCCTTGCAGGTGCAGTACTTTATTTTTTTTTTCATTGTTTACCTAACTATTTATTTATTATGTTTTTGTTATTATACTCTCATGCTAATACACTTTTTAACTTAAGCATTTTTTTATTCTTTTTCTTTTTTCCAGGTATGTATTTACAACTTCCAAAAACGCCCTTCAAGTTAGTGCAATTTATCTTGTAGGTAAGCGAAAATAAGTTTAACTTTTATTACTTCCATTGAGGGGGTAAAAATAAAACAGGAATAATTTATATTTTTATAGTTTCTATTTCTTGCTTTATCCATCAACGCAAAATATATCGCTTATATCAATGTAATATTCCATGGGTGTATCTTATCAGAAGTTTTTTTTTATTTGCCTTATATCCCTGTTCTGTTTATTTTTCTTGGTTTGATATCACATGTGCACAGATTACGTGACTGGAGAAGACTAAGTTTACCAAGTAGAAATTCGATACAAAACGATCTGATAAAAAATTAAATATTATGGCTTCTGGTTCTGTTAGAATAAGAATCAAGTTTATTTTTTTTCAAACAGCAACATTCCAGCTGCTCAATAACGTTTGCATTTGACTGTTACACAATGGCCACAATGCAAAATTTGACTCTTGCCCCTCAAAACGTCAATAAATCTGGCTGAAAGCATTTCGATGTCGCATTTCCCTAGTTTACAGTACAATATTAATGAGGGCTTGCAAAACGGAATTGATAATGGAATCCCATCCTCTGTAGCAATTTCGGGTGTATTTGCTAAATATTCAATTTAGATTTTACTATATAAATATCAGTTTATATAGGGTCCAGTCTTTTAGTATTCATATTTACTTTAATCGAAAAATAAATTACAATCCTAAAAGTCCTAAAGGAAGATTTCGAAGTTTCAGGACTCACCCCCTACGTCGCGACGCTTTATTTATGACTCATCGCAATAATCGGAGTTGCAACCGAACAAACGAGGGATGCATAGGGTAAAGCGCCTTTTATTGTATCAGTTTTGGGGTGGACCAAAAAATGTATGTGGGCTGTTTTGAAACAGAGAGGTCAATAGACTGCCGAAATAAATAATATTCAATAATTCCTCATTTCAAATCAATTACTTCTATGTTATTTTTATTTCATCTAACAATCAAAACATCGTTTTCGCTAACGATGCATGACCTATGCTCACAATAAGTACCTACTAGTAACAAAATAGAAAAGTTTTTAAGCTCTCAAATGCAAATGCAATTTGGACACGTATCATTGATTCAGGATCGCTAGTGAAGATGATACCGCGCATCATCACACTGACGGAAAAGATAAGGGAATGTTGAAATAATGAACTCAAAATTCCTTTTATATTTAGACAAAATTTGTGCCTATCTTATCATTCGTCTATATTAAAAAATTGTTTGGTACCTTGTACATATTCATTCTCTCACCCTGTATGAAAATGTCAAGCCTCTCCATCCCCTTACTGTGTGCCTATCAGTCTAGCCACCCTCTTACAAGATGGATATTTTTTGGATTCATTGTGATGTATTTGTCCAAGCACAAAGGAGAATTTCCTGGATACTTTAATCTTTTTATTTGAACATTTTTCAATTAGAACTGTAATTAACTTTAAAATGTTACCTTTTCCATTAAATTATACATCACCATCACAATTAAATCGAGCTTATTAAGTTAGCATTATCCCAATTTAGTACTTATATTCCTTAGGGAGCAGCTGGGCGCAGCAAAAAAAAGATAATAAAATTCCAAGATCCACTTTACCACAAGAGAAGAAACTTCTATTTATATCTTAGTGCATGTTTAAAATAATTATTTTCGCCATCAGTCCCAGACCCTCACTGTATTTTCGTTAAATAGTTTTATACATGGTGCATACGCATGGCTTGTCGACATATTTGGGTTCTCAAATTAATCAACAGACCTTTAAATTAGTTAATGCACTTTTCGGGAGTGATGGACCCTTCTATATTTAGAGGGTCAATGATCCATCTAGCTAGAAAAAAGCTTGGAAATCAAATAATTCACACTTCATTTAATCAACCTGAGTGATATCATCAAATTTTATTCATTCAAGCGTGCAATGTTCCCATTTGAGAATGTAAATTTCCAATAATTCATTCCGAAATGCGCAATTCATTAAATTTTGTCATTAAATTCTCTCCCCTTTAACGTGAATTTCATACAGTGGAAATTATATTTGGAAAGGGATGATCCGACAAGTTCCAACTTTTGGAGCATCTAACTTATGTAAGGTATTGAAAAACATATAGGAAAAAATATATATTCACTGAAGTCTCTCAAAACTTCAACAAAATCGCGAGCATTCTCAGATCTCACTCTACATGAACTCTGATGAAAGTCGCTGCGATTAGGTATAGAAGGAACACTTCAAAGATAATTAGCATATAAATTATAATTTTCTAATGACTTCTCGAATGTAATACCACAAGAGGTTTCAGGATTACCGGAAAATACTTTTACCTGGCACGAAACGCGTTACGCAGCAACACCACGACTCCGAAGGAGAAGTGGTGTTGCTGGTAACGCGTAATCCTGAAACATCGAGTAGTATTCAAAAGGTTATACAACGAACTAAACTTTAATACTTTAACATTTAAAAAAAATTCTATAATGGAATTTGCTATAAATGCCGCTAAGCGCGATAATCCCAAAGGGCTTATCACTTTTTAAGCCTCTCGTGTCATATGGGAATAATGTACAGTGCATGAGTTGTATAATCGAATGTAATACCACAAGAGGTTTCAGGATTACTGGATAATACTTTTACCTGTCACGAAACGCGTTACGCAGCGACACCACGACTCCGAAGGAGGAGTGGTGTTGCTGGTAACGCGTTGAGTGTCAGGTAAAAGTATTAGGTAATCCTGAAACATCGAGTGGTATTCAAAAGGTTATACAACGAACTAAACTTTAATACTTTAACATTAAAAAAAAATTCTATAATGGAATTTGCTATAAATGCCGCTAAGCGCGATAATCCCAAAAGGCTTATCACTTTTTAAGCCTCTCGTGACATATGGGAATAATGTACAGTGAGTTGTATAATCACAATAAGTTGGAGTATAAAAAATTACACGACATCCCTGTATTTGTGTTGTCGAAGTATATGTATTTGCATAGATTATATTGAGTGATTCTATATGCAAGGACGGAATATGAGCCATCGAATAATTATATAAAGTTTGTTTCACCAGGGTTTGTACTTGCCACCAGCATTTGTCTTCTTTGTTTAACAAATAACAATTGACTGAAACAAATCAATGACGTCAAAAACGTTCGTCGGTTCTTGAACCAGACGTCATTCATTTTAATTTGTCAAAAAAATTGAATGTGTCATATAAATTAATTTACGACAACCCTTTTTTGTCAAGTTTCAAGGTCAAGTATGAACCTTGGTGAAACGAACTTTATATTGTAATTGCATTGCAGGCATACTTGCGTGTCATTTATTTTTGCCTGAAAGGTATCGATTGCCTCAATCATTAACTTGATCAACGATTCCTCCTATATTTCATTTTTTTCCTTGCTCCGTACTTACTGATTTAGGATTCACTATTCACTTTATTTCACATCGACTTCATATAGAGCATAGAATAATGGTCTTTCAAGCAACTTTCTGTGTCTAGATAGTTCATATTTTACATTTATATCTCAACTTCATTAAGCATAAAATTTTGCTTGCCTTGTTAGGAACTTTCTATCATTCAGCAAATAAATTATCTTATCGAATTTTAGAAAACCTTCTAGACTCACTGATTCTGAATAGTTTTGTATGTATTTTACTTTTGAGTCGCAATTCTAGAGCCAACCGCCAATAATATTGGAACGTTCGACCGTTATTGTCAAACGTCACAGCCGAAATTCCATCTTATTTAACCATTGACAAGATTCCCATCATAGTTACATATATGGGTTCAAATTAATCCTAAACCATCCTTATAAGAAAAAAAGCAGATATTTTATATATTGCTTGAAAATAATATACCTACAATCTGGTTAGGCATAGTTGGGATTCCGTAATGTATGTTATCATAATTGAACTGGGAATGTGGTAAATAAACATATTCTTACCGAGTCATGACGTTTCTAAGCTTTGAGGAACATTTTAGGTGTACTCTTAGCTTTTGAACTTCTCGGATGCAAAATGTAATATGAAGGAGGGTTGACAAAATTGAGTCGATTGATCAAACAAGGGGGAGTCCAAAGATGGAGCCTCCGGCGAATGTTTATGAATATTAAATTAATTTAATAAATTTTAAAGTGGTCTGAACTGGACCTCGGATTCGGATAAGGCAGAAATAATAGAAATTTGCTAGCAGACAAAATATCAACAGTCTTTATCAGTTAAAATACAAAAATCACCGATAAGAATAATAAGATTATTTTAATTCCGGGTCATATTTTGTCAAGGACAAATTTGTCTTAAGTTTTAAACAACGTATTTGTTTGCTCCGCCGATATCAAGTTTGCATCTGTTCAAATTGTTGATTGACACTTGATAAATGGCAAATAATCCACTACGGACCGAAACGTCGTGTCTTTGAATAAACTGAAACTATGGAAGTCCAAAGCTGTAGTTGTACTCCGTGAATAGCTTTATTTATTTATAAATATTTCCATTCGCAACGTTAAAATAATAAAAATGAGTTATATAACTCATATAAGGTAAACAATCAGGTCCCAACTCCAACAAGGATTTTACTTGGTGCTTCAACATTTTGTTTGTGGCAGTCCCAGACTACTTAGAGGGTTGGCATAATTTATTCTTCTTACATTCCAATTTGTATCCCAATCATTTATATCCTCATCACCTATTTCCAGAGATTTAAATAAGTACCTGATTTCTGCTTTTCTCTTTTTTCAACCGCAGTTTTTTCACAAGTCACCACACAGCAATGAATGTTAATGTTTTGTGAGAACAATCTCTTTTAATGCTTCTTTCTTAAGCATTCGACGTTCCAACCATGTTGTATAAACATTTTCCCAAGTATTTTTCGTAGCTTCTTCAGCATTTTTGGATGTAATGTGATTTACGACTATCATTCGTTACGGTACTATACTTGTTGATGGTTCATTGATTGATGGTTAATGAAACTGCAGATTTTTTATATATTCATCTGCAAATTCAGTTTCCTCCCATGCCTCCACATTTTTACAATAAACACTGTAGTATAACATAACATACCCGGGTTCGTTCAGTAAGATTGAACGATGAGAATTTTTATTACCTTCTAAACAACAAATCTTCTGAGAAACTAAATGAAAAACAAATAGGACCTTCGTTGTGTAAACTTACTAAATTTCACTTACTGGACATGCGCCCGATTTAGCAAATATTAGGGAAATTTAAGGACAGTTGTGATATGTAAAAGAAACGAAAATTTTGTGAAACGTCTACTTTATTATTAAAGTAAATCGTACCGTTCTCATCCTGGAACTGACGAGGGGAAAGAGCACGGCAGAGAAACCCCCGATCTAACATTCCTCAAAAATCGAAACATACTGTGTAATTTTAATAATAATTGTGAGTCATTAAGTCAATAATTTAAGTCAATAAAGTTCAAATTACGTACCATCCTTTGTCTATGCTAAAATTTTAATTACACACACAACATTCAATCAACACTACCTTTATTTAATGCTGAAGAGTTTTTTTGTTAGTTAACCCATCTGTGGCAGGTACTGAGGTCCCTGGTTACGGTAACTCACAGCTATAGTAGTTTTTGAGCCAATATCTCTAGATTGATTTTTCTCAATTTGCTAGGATATTCTCTCGTCAGGGTAGGAAAATGTTAGTAAATTTTACAAGGCCCTAATGCACGTTCTAAATACCTACACAATATCAAAATCTCAGCACAAAAAGACAGCACATAATTTCTTAGGTTTTACTTTACTTCTTTATCGGTGTTGTTTACCGCATGAAACGATTTTTGTTAAATACATGAACAATGCACATGTTATAAAAAAAAATGTTATAAACAAAGAAAAAAACATAAAAATGGAAAAAATTATATTTGTATAAATTGAACTCTCACAAACAAAATAATAATTAATCAACTAACCTGTGAACGCTTCTTACACACACACTAATAACAAATTGAATTGAACAAAAACAATTTTAATGCAAAATAAAAATGAAAATTGAATAATGAATAATTACAGACACGTTTTCTAAGGAACCAGTCCAGCTCGTTCTGTAGTCTCGTTGCGTATTTTTTTGTATCCTCTTCGGTTTCGGTACCTTCGTTTTCTGTGGCGCGCTCGTTCAATCGTATACTTGAGGGCGCATACATGGTTGCAACATTTACTTTTATTCAGTAAACGTTTTTTTTAAAAGTTTAGATTTTAAGAAATAATATTTTAAATAGGTGATTTTCCTCAACACTGATCAGTGATCAGTAATAACTCATGGCATATGGAATAACAATGTGAAACAATATCTTGCAATTTACTCTAGTTATGTTTGTTCCTCTTATAAGTAAGTAATTACCTGGTAAAAACTAGTAGGAACTAAATTATATTCTCATTAAAAAGGAAACAGATTTATATTGTATTGTGTATATACCTATACACATTGTGCCTTTATGATCTGTTCGGCAAATTACAAATCTGTTGTAGCATCAAATCCTAGGCACTTATATCGTTGAACGGACTTTATCTATAGAAGCTCTCGAAAAATATCAACTTCCACCTTCCAATTAAATATTTACATAAGCATAACGCATGTTTTATTCAAATTGGTATAAAATTTATATTCAAATAGGTTTTTTCCGCAGTGACGCTTTGCGATGCTGCACATGAAATTGTTTCCCTACCAATCAGTTGGCACTACTCAGAAACGCTATTTCCTTTTTATCCATGACACCTTTATATAGATTGAAAAAAGACATAGCTCGTAGATAACTATTCAATGTCTCGTCGAGATTTTGAAAAGAGCGATTGTAGTCATAAAGGCAACGTCGCCGTTGTTATAGATATTAATAGGGCTTCGACATAGCAGATAGCTCTAGAAATGTTTTTTTCTCGAAGTTTCATCCCTGTTAACTCAAAAGCACAGATGCAGAATAGCTGAAATTTCAACGAAATGTACTACTTAAAAATGCATTTCATTTAGGTATCTATCCAATTCAATATTATTTTTCCAATCACATTTAATCGCAAACGTAACTCGGGGAGAACATCCTCAACAAATCAACATTTATCAACACATTATTTGTTGTTTTGATAACAATAAATCAGGAAAATCACACTCAAATAGTTTTTCCTTCATTTTGTATTCCACGTGCCAGCTGTTATTGTCAATTATTCTCCTGAAAAAAGAACATTTATTATTCGTTAACTACCAAAACGTATTATTTTAATTATAAAATCAATAGATCTCTTCTCTTTTACATCCAAGCAGCACATTAATCTTTCCAAAAACAACTCCACGAGTTTATTTTTATCGCCACGAAGGGAATTTTTGGGATTTTTCACATTCTTACGGGCCTAATTTAACACTACCAAAGTATGGTTTATGGGAAGATTATTACCATATAGCTACACCGCTAACGAAACATGGTTGGGTAATTAAGATTTTCTTTATAATCTGGTTAAGCTCTAAAGATGTTGACGTTCGGGCTCGAGAATTTTGGAATTCGTGCTCGGAAAGGTGACATTTTTGGTATTTTAGGTTTAATGGTCCCATTAAATTGAGTATTGGTAGCCAACGTGGCCGTTTATCAAGTAATGGTGCACGGGTAGGTACAAGTTTTCAGCATAATTGACTAATGATACACATTCTACGGCATCCGAGTACCAGATACCTTTAGGTAGTAAATCTTTCTTGCGGATAATACGACTTGATTGTTACTAAAGTGATTCTGTTTATCATTTCAAGGCCCATTTCAAAGAAAAAGTGATAGAATTCTTCATCCAGGCAGTTCGTCTTTTCACCCTATTTTCTTTCAGATGGCTGAAACGTGAGGGGAACGCAAACTGCTTCGTTATTGGATAAGGTGCTATAAATCGCCATGACCTAGGTACCTACCAAAGTTTTGACTTAGTGCGTGCTCTTATTGTATGTATTTTTCCATTACGTGATTAAATAAGATATTGGCCTTATTGTTCAATCAATTTTCTTATGGTGCGTATAGAAGAATTTTTAATTTAAAAATACACAAAGATCTCGTTACTATGCGAGTATTGTTTGCCTTTGCAAAGAGTTAATAAACTCCCCAGATGCATTGTTTACCTACCTAACTGTATATTTCAATCATTGAAAAAACCCAACTAACAATCTTTTGTGTACAGAATGTACGCATTGACACAAACAGATGTTTCGACACGATCTTTTCATGGAAAAAAAAATGTCGTTTGTAGTTTGAAGAAGTGGCAAAATTCAATGTTTGAATGGGTATTCTCACAGACTTGTTTAAATATTTAATTTTTTTTTTCATTTCAAAATAGATGTATGTTCCTGGCGAGTTAATTTCCTAAGGAACTATCAATCGATTCCAATTATTGAGAACAAACTATACATTCGATGTAAACCGGAAGTAGGTATCTATCTCTCTTTTAGTTCAGGAATGCGGCATCCACAAATTTTAGGCATAGAAAATGTAAAGTTGGCCCTTGGGATCATATTATGTTCAAACTAGATACACAGAACCGGAAGCTTTCCAAATGCATGTCACTTGAAGCCATTCACTTATCATATACAGCGACACATCAAGGATTAAATATTTATAGGATTTGAGTGGTAATTTCTGTTGAACACTTGTTTTTTTCGGCCTTCACTTTTGGATAAAGATTTTTTATGGATGACGTCAAAAATAAGAAAATTTTCATTTTTTTTTTTTTTTTGATGATTTATGCAGCACTATTTTAACACCTTTTACAAGCTCTATGCAAAATCCCATTGACTCAAACTCCGTCGAGATATGAAAAACTAACCTCAACAAGTAAAAATGCACAAATACTAAGATTTTATTATTATTTTCTAACTTTGACTTCGAGTCTTGCTCTGAAATTGATAGGGTACTATTTCCACATCATTTCTAACCCACATGCAAAGTCCCATTGACTCAAACCCCGTCGAAATATGAAAAACTACCCTTAACAAGTAAAAATGCGTAAATATTGAGACTTCCGTATTTTTTTCTAACTTAGAGTTCGAGTCTTATCATGAAATTGATAGGTTATATTTTAACATCATTTTCAAACCCCATGCAGAATCCTATTGACTCAAACCCCGTCGAAATATAAGAAACTACCTCGGAAACTAGAAACTACCCTTAACAAATAAAAATGCATAAATATTCGTGTTTTTGCCCAACTTGGACTTGGAATACGAAAATCTGAATATTTATGCATTTTTACTTGTTAAGGGTAGTTTTTCATATGTCGACGGGGTTGAGTCAATGGGATTTTGCATGGGGATTGGAGATGGTGTTGAAATGGTACGCTATTATGTTCATGACAAGTCTCGAAGTCCAAGTTAGAAAAAAATACGAAAATCTCAATATTTATGCATTTTTATTTGTTAGGGGTAGTTTTTGATATTTCTACTGGGTTTGAGTCAATGAGACTTTGCATGTGGGTTGGAAATGATGTTGAATTAGTACCCTATCAATTTTATGGCAAGACTCGAAGTGTAAGTTAGAAAAAAAAACAGAAATCTCAATATTTATGCATTTTTACTTGTTGAGGGTGGTTTTTCATATTTCGACGGGGTTTAAGACAATGGGATTTTGCATGGGGGTTGGAGATAATGTTGAAATAGTACCCTGTCATTTTCATGGCAAGACTCGAAGTCCGAGTGGGAAAAAAATACGAAAATCTCAAAATTTATGCATTTTTATTTGTTAAGGGTAGTTTTTCATATTTCGACGGAGTTCGAGTCAATGGGATTTTGCATGAGGGTTGAAGATGGTGTTGAAATAGTACCCTATTAATTTCATGGCAAGACTCGAAGTCCAAGTTAAAAAAAAAATACGAAAATCTCAATATTTATTCATTTTTACTTGTTAACACGTACACTGCCATGAGAGTCGTAGTTAGTGTCTCAGAAAATATAAACTTTAGGGACTGAGACTCGTCGTATGTGCCTCACTAACTCACAACGTATCATGCTATATAGGTCTGTGTTACTGCTGCAGTGTCACAGGCCGCCTGTATTTATATGAAACGATATTTTGTGTGGCCTGACGGGCCAGAAAAAAAATTTACCGCACGAAAAAAATTTCTTGTTTGAGTTTTGCAAAGAAATATTAGAAGTAAGCGATCATATTACATAATATAAGAGTGGCCGGGAGGGCTTGGTTTTGGTCATCTCATGGTGGCGGTGTACGTGTTAAGGGTAGTTTTTCATATTTCGACGGGGTTTGAGTCAATGTGATTTTGCATGTAGGTTAGAAATGATGTTGAAATAGTACCCTATCAATTTCATGGCAAGATTCAAAGTCCAAGTTAGAAAAAATATACAAAAATCTCAATATTTTTGCATTTCCACTTGTTGAGGGTAGTTTTTCATGTTTCGATGGGGTTTGCGTCCATGGGAATGGGATTTTGCAAAGAGGTTGTATTAAAATAGTGCTCTAATAATTTCATGGCTAGACTCGATGTTTAAGTATGTTCCATTGAATTTATTTTGAATTAAAGAACACTGCTACGCCAATGGTCGTTCAGGCGTTTCCGTCAAATTGGCTGCTAAGTTTTGGCTGCTAACTGCACACCGGTAAATTAGAAGCCCAACGTTGAAATTACAATCTGCGTAAACCAGATCTCATTTCTTTTGGTGTAGAAATCAGGGCTCCTCGAAAGTGAGGCAATACGACTATCAAAAATCTAAAATTGATTCTAGGCAGTAATTTTCCAAGGGCAGGTTTTATCTTTTGGTCATTTCCATTTTTTCTTGTACGTAGAGTACGTACCTACTGCCTCTTAACGTTATTTCTCTATATTTATTACAAACTTTAATGAAAGGTTCAAATCCTAGTTTCAGCTATTGTTCATTCAAACCAGGTATAGTTTCGCCGCTTTTAAACTTACCTACCTCTTGCCCCAAATTGGAATGAACCGCGAGCCAATTAAATTTGCAAAACCATCAGAAGCGACCCGAGCGGAATATCAAAGAGTCTGGGCCTTAAATCAATCAGTTCAGTCTAATCACCATCCATGATGCTTGTGCTTGATTGTGGAAATTCGAACAACGGCTAACTGATCGATATCGATTTTAATACTGGTCTTAATTACCGTTTGAAGCTGCAATGTTAAAATTCCTTTCGACTGGTTTGCATTTATTGTAGTAAAAGAGGCATTGAAACAAGACCCCATTCCCGGCTTCGGCGTCTTCTTCGTCGTGTAACATTATAATAATAACTACACACTTGAAAGCATAAAAATCGAATAAAAGCCTTCAGCGTTATAGAACAAGACGGATGAGCTTTTTATCTTTTGAACCCGCGCCTTGACATCAAATTGCAATTCTGACCTCTTCGCGTTTGAAGGCTTGAACTCGAGAAAGCTTTTTCATTAGACAGTGCCAATTAACGTGTTGAATGGCAAAACGTTAAACGATAGGAGTATAGATTGATGGTGTCTATTTAAGGGTTATTTAAAGGATATTCTTCCATAATGAGGTTATGATTATGTTATTTAACAAAATATAAGGTATTTAATAGTATATTCTATATGCTTATGCTTATGATATATGACTGAGGAATCTTCTATAATGTGGCATCTAGAATAATAGTTCCACCTGAATTTATTGGCTTCTTATATTAAGTAATACCCTCGGCAACCTATAGTGAGTGCCTCAGGACGATATGTAGAATGGGGAGTTTCACGTCAGTTTCTTTATCATTTATTTTTAAATTTCTTTCCGATAATCTAATATATTTTCTAGTTCCTCAAGCTGATTTGACCCAAAGCGAGAGTTCAAATATGGAGAGGAAATGAAATTTTTATCAAGAATTTCAATTTGAGTTGACCCAAATAATGTGCACGTATTTCCCATTATTGCTTGGAGGCATTTAATATTTTTGCCATAACTTCCAGCTATATAAAACTCGACTTGAGGGGGGTTTTATTACTGGTAACGCCGATTGTAAGGCTATTTTTGAAGCCATTGAGGATTTTATGGATTATTCCATGTCTTCCGGATTTTCTAGAATAAAATTGCCATTTTATTAGTCTTTCATTTATTTTCATACACATAATAAATTAACAATGAAATCTATTTTCTCCTGTGACGGAACTGCTATTGCCCCTTTTTGGGCTTCAGTCAAACCGCACCAGGGATGCCAAAAGTTTTTACTTCGACTGACTGTAAAAATAACCATTAGGTATTGGATCATTTAAGCCTTGGGTTAGGGGTTCCTTGATTCTCATTTATACAAATAAAACGCTGAAATAGAATAATTATCAACTTAATTAATAAATGAAAGTAATTCGGTATAGTCAGCAATCAAATCCTATCTAAAAATTCCTAATTGGAGGTCCAGTCGAACTACAAATTTTATACTACTCTAAAGTAAGTAAGTATCTTGATTTATAAACAGTAGGGAAATCCGATAATAATAATAATAATAATTATCATGTATTAATAAATGTTAAATGAACGAAAACAGAAATTAACTAATTGAATGCACGAGAGCACAACATAAATAATTCGTCAACTTTAATAAGTTCAGTGTAATCACAAAATGTTTATTGATCCTTGAAAGTTCTTTTATTTATTGAGAGTTAACAATTTGAGCACTTTTCTGCGGAAGTCTGTGAACAATATGTGCAAGAAAAGTCTTTATACAGGGTGTTCCGAAACTATTGTGCCAAAAATTGAGGAATGATAGATCTCGCCAAAATAAACGTTTTTTACTTATAAACCCAGCATGCGCTTTGGTTAGGTGATAATAGCACATTACTGTCAGCACTGTGGTAGTCACCTTGCACACGGAGAAACGTGTTTGAATAAGCAGAACCTGTGTTATTAAATAATACAGAACCCAAAGAATGCTTGCAGTATTTATTTAAAATAATGATTCACATCAAAAGATGCTCAAAAATACGACCACCCGCCTCAATGCATGTGTAACAGCGTTTTAGCAGAAATATCAAGTAGATTTCTGCAGGAAGCCCTTCCCAAAACTGTTTCCCTGTATGCCAGACAAAACATAGGGTAACAACACCACAGACCACCACCACATTACTTGTTAGCCTTAAGAAAATATCTCAACGAAACATATGGAAAGAGTGATTGTCAAGGGGGCATGGACTCCAAGTTCACCAGACCTGACGGAATGCTACTTTTTTTATGGGGTCATATGAAAGCTCTTGTTTACGACACTCAAGTTGTAACAGCTAGAGGAAGTTAGTAGGAAGGATTGTTGCAGCAGCTGCTGAAATTCTTGAAACACCATGAATTTTTCAACGTGTTCAGGAGGCCATGCTACGGCGCTGTCACGCACGCATGGAGGTGGGTGGCGGTAGCTTTGAGCATATTTTGCTGTGAATCATTGTTTTTAGTAAATACTGCAAGCATTCGTTGGGTCTTGCATCATTTATTAACACAGTTTCTGCTCCAAACACGTTTCTCCGTGTGTAAGGTGGCTACCACAGCGCGACCTGTAATGTTCTATTATCACATAACCAAAGCGCATGCGCCTTTGTGTTTATAAGTAAAAAAAGTTTATTTTGGCGCGATCTATCATCCCTTAATTTTTGGCACAATAGTTTCGGAAAACCCTGTATATACTCAGTTTCAATATACAAATGTACAAATGTTAATTTCACGAGTTTGAAAACAAATTTCTGCATAAGCATTAGAAGACACTTCAATTTATAGTGCATTTCAAGCGAATCACTAATCAGTATTTATTGTTCGACTGTAAGAAAAATTGTAACGGTCTTACTTGCTTAATCCGGTTCATGCAGATAAATCCACAAGGCGATTATTTATCCATGTATCACTATTCACACTGGCAGCCAGGGAATTTTCCACTAAGATGAAAACAAAACGATATGCAGGTGCGTTGGAGCCCGGCGAAAGTGAGAGAGAGAGATCCAAAAACAGGTGCTTACCAGAAAATGTTGCTCGTCCGAGGTGACTTGCAATAATTAGGGGTTACTTACATGAATTGTAATCAATATCATAGACCATGTCAAGACTTGAGACAGTGAGAGTAGTATTTTGCTATAAATCGCGCTTACTAACGGGGGTTTTGCTTCTGGGAAGCATCAGAGGGCGCGAACTCATCGCTTATTCTAATAGTACTGAAGAATGTGCATCGACTAGCTCTGCCAGGGAGCAGGTCGCAAAAACTAGGAAACAATGTGGCTGCTGACCAATCACAGCGGCGAGAAAGGTCCACTACCTCATCAGGTTATGAAGAAACCTGAAATTTTATTGGTTCTAAGGGTTGTTGTTGCCAGTTTTACAGGATAAATAGTCCAGCAATAGCATCTATTTTTAGAATATTATTTTTATGGTGAATAATAGATAAGAAAATTATATTAAATTTGAAATAATAAAAATTAAACCTGTTGCGGGTTATTTCCGCAACATCTCCTAATTAATTCTGTACTTTTTGTCAACAAGTCTACAATAGCATATTGTAGACCTAGTCGGTAAAGTGACATTTTTCCAGCTGAAAGAAGAAATGTACGGGCGAGCCTTAAGCTGCGTATCGATTACCCGCGGCAAACTGTCGAACATTGACTCACGCGGCAGCCGCGCTCAATGGAAACTACTTGCCGCGCGAGCCAACCCGTGCTCGAACATGCCGCGGTGCGAGCCAATTTCTGTCGGCTTTTGGAGCGCGGCAAAGGAAATGCTCGCACTAAGTTGAGACGCTTGTGTCGTTATTCCAGTTGGATGGCGCGGCAAAATGACGATTTGCGGCAGGCTGCTCGTGCACGTGAAACGTCCATGTTTGCTTCGCGAAAACTAAACAAACATCTGGATCGCATGCCGCGAGCGGCAGCCGCGCTAACAAAGTTCGTGTCTCAAGTGGCTCGCGCGGCAAATGAAGGTTTTTTGCCGCGCGAGCCTGCCTCGCGAAATCGATACGCGGCTTTAGCGAGCCCGGACCCTTCTTGAAGCCTAGCCTGGAAAAATTACTTTACCGGCATGGTTTACACTTTATTATCCTTACGACACCACATAGATAATTGTACGTAGGTAATAGCCCGTTTTTCTATTTTTTGATTTTTCAATGACTTTGATTGATTTACATCAAATCCAAGTTCAAAACATCTGTCACAATCTGTGCTGTCACACTTGTCTGTCAACTTTTTGCAGAAATAAAAAAAAATCTAGGAAGCGTCCCACCTTTTATATACGTGTTTGGGAGAATAGATCTTTCCAATATGAATATGAAGTAGAAGTATAGTTGAATACCAAGTAATCATGTTATTTTATTCGCCAATCGGCACTCCAAATTTAAGTAGACCCACAGAGACAAAGTGCACGTATTTCACATTATTGTTTGGAGGCATTTAACTCATAACTTCGAATCATATAAAATTCGAATTAATGGGGGTTTTATTACCAGAAACGCTGATTGTAAGGCTATTTTTGAAGCCATTGAGTATTTTATGTATTATTGCATGGCTTCCGCGTTTTATAGAGTAAAACTTAAATTTTATTAGTAGGTACCTACTTCATTCATTTTCATGCCTAATAAATTTACAAATAAATCTATTTCCTCCTAATTAATTCTGTACTTTGAGACACAATCGTGATGTTCTGACGATGGTTGTCGTACAACTGAAAGGAGCTTTGACCAACTGACAGATTCTATATTTTATACCGTAAAAGTGCGATAAACCGTTTTGTTGTGGTTTTGCACCGTGTTTTCACTAAATATTCTCCCAAGTGCATAAACAAATTTGAACAATTATCTGTAAAAAATTAATCAAATTGTCGAAATCACGTAGGTAGATAAAATCAATTAGGTCTTGTGAAATCGAAATCGCCATAATTGAGACAAATAAAAAAATCCCTAACAATCGCTGCAAAAAATGTTTGTGATTTCGATTTTGCTTATTTCCATGGTGGGAACTGGAATGAAAAAAATTCTAGGAAGCTTCTCACCTTTTATAAAGTGAAAATATCTTGAACAAACTCAAATTATGATGGACCTACGTGTTTGAAAGACTGGATCTTTCCAATATGAATATTATGCAGAAGTTCAATACCCGTTAATCATGTTATATTATTCGCCACTCCAAATTTGAGTAGACCTAAATAAACGCACGTATTTCACATTATTGTTTGGAGGCATTCAACTCATAACTGCCAACCATATAAAACTCGAATTTATGGGGGTTTTATTACCAGTAATGCTGATTGTAAGGCTATTTTTGAAGCCATTGAGTATTTCATGGATTATAGCATGGCTTCCGTATTTTCTAGAGTTAAACTTAAATTTTATTAGTACATACATACTTCTTTCATTTTCATGCTTAATAAATTTACAATGAAATCTATTTTCTCCTTTTAACTAATTCTGTACTTTCAGACACGATCGTGATGTTCTGGTGATAGTTATTGTCGTACAACGGAAAGGCGCTTTGGCTAACTGACTGATTCTATATTTTATGTCGTAAAAGTGCGATAAACTATTTTGTTGTAGTTTTGCAATTATTCGTTTTCACTAGGCATTCTGCTTAATCTTTATAACACATATATACTTTGCCTATTCATGTCTAAAAACTGAACTTTAACTGGTTGAATCGAATCGAATGAAATCACTGAACTGGAATGTAAAAAAAATTGTAAGAAGCGTCCCACCTTTCATAACGTGAACATATCTTTGGAAACTCAAATTAAGATATATCTACATATCTACGTATTTGGAATACTAAATCTCTCCAAAATGAATATGAAGCAGAATCAAAAGAAAATTTCTGGTTGAATACCCATTAATCATGTTATCTTATTCGCCACTCCACGGCTGTATAATTAAATTAATTTTAATTAATAACCTACTAGAAGCGCAAGTAGCTTTAATAACACCCCACTGAAGAATGTCTGCTAGCTCAGTTAGCATACTTACTTATTATTGAACAGACCATGCGGGCACATGATATGAGTTTTCAGTTCTGGTAATTCTATAAGGCCCTTTTGTTTTTGCGTCATGTGGTCTTTCTAATTCGATTATGTCGAATTCAATGCGGACCCCTAGTCTAGTACCTTTTACGAACATATGGTATTGAACTATGAGACTAAAAATAAAATTTCCCGTAATAAATTTTGTCTCGTTTATACTTCATCATTATGTCGTTTGATGTAATAAACAACAATAATATGCCCTTTAGGAATGTAAGAAAAATAAATGGATCCTTGTAGAAGAGACGATTTAATAACCGAGACTCAAGGAAAAAATTTCCATTATTTTGTAAAACTCCTTCGGTAAATAACGAGCTTTTCGTACCGGAACAGCATGCAAATTTTTTTTTCTGAGAGGATTCATCACGGTACGTTGGGTTTTCGATGTCACTGACTAAAGTGATAAATTACCCAAAAGATGGAAGACTAAAATATATATATTTTTTAATACAACTACCGTTCTTCGTAGAAAATGTAACCGTAACGCAACAAAATCCAAAATCCTCTAAAAAGTTTATTGACCGATTTCCTACAAACACGATTCTTGTAATTTTGACCGTGAAGTGCAACAACACTCACTCAAAAACTCTTGCTGCAACATTTTGCAATGCAGCGTTGCCGCCATAGTAACTACCGCTGCAAAGCGTCAATTCGGGTGAATGTATGGCCTAATGTCATGTAAATACGGGGTTAAATTTGGTGTACCCGGGATATGAATGTGCTTTTATGTGTGAGCTTTATGCTTCAAGCGGCTGCATTTTAATAGAAATTTTGCCCAATAAATTTAAAAAACTCATTAAACAAATAGATCAAAATACGTTTGCCAACAAATAGATTTCTGATTTATTAAGAACAGCTGGCATTATCTCCTTCAGGGGTATCGGCCTTATTTCTTGCTTCATCCGAACGAGCGGGGCGTGTTGCAACCGAAAAACCAAACATCGCGTAGGTACAATTTGCATTATATTCATATTTCTGCAATTTCCGTTATGTTTAAACCAAACCTCGAAATCGGGTCACCGCGTTCAGATTTTCGAGATAAAAGATGTTCGAGTAGGATGGAGTATAGCGTAACGTTTTCGAAGTGGATAGTAGATAAAGTAGGTATGTTTTTTTTCTGGATGCTGGGATGAAGTGGGTTGTTAGGGAGCGATGCGATCCAATTTTTTAATCAATTTGCAATGATGCAGTTTGGAAATTCATTTTTGGTTCTATTCAACTTTTACATTTAGGGAATTTTTGCAACAGATTTTTCAGTTTTATTGCGGTTATAAAAATGATATAATGCCTGTTAAAGAGAGCACAACACAAAAGAAACAAAGTCTTTAAGAATACGAAACGACTCAAACCAGAGAATCCTAGAATTCTACTATTACTATTGTTCACAGTGGCGTCGTCTTTTCCACACAATGTAATTTTTTAACAATGTCTCCTTCCCAAATCAGATCATCTCGATCTGACTCTTTATTATCGTGACAATCCTACAGCCTGTCAAGATGCACCACCTCTTTGGAGCTGCATTGGATTCGATACACCGCGTCATTGAGTCTTTTTATATATAAGTCAACGGGCATTCCCGTACTAGCTAACTCAGGGGATCTACCCATCTTCTTTAGGATCCCAAGGATTGTAAAGCCACACTCCTATCATTTTTCTGGAAACCTGTAAAGTTTGCATTAAAATCATCTCCTTTTCATTCGGTCACTTGCACACTCTGTGTCCGTTCTCCAATTATTCCAGGGAACGTCAGCATAGTCTTCGATTCGCATTGTCGGTTTCTTTTAGGTTCAAAAATAGTTTCATGTCACTATATCTTAAGTCTTCTGAGACAGTGCTGGCATTGAACTGGTCATGATCGCCTGGATAAGGAATCTGTGTTTTGAACGATGCCTAATTTGGAAATGGCAGTGTTGTAACTTTTCCAGCCATCTTGGTACCTGTTTCTAGTCGTTTCATGTTTAAGAGCGATGCATGTTCTGTCTTGATGAGAAATTCTGTCCATTAAGGTACTTGTGGATATGAGCAGACTGCTTTCACGTCACGCAGTAATTTCTCTCTGCTGGATAATCACTTTACTATAGTATTGAATGACCCTTTCTTCTTTATTTTATTCATGACAGGGCAGCTCCGATAAACGTGCTGGTCGCGTCTCTATCCCAATCAAATTTCACATGTACGCGTGGCTTACATAGCAATGGGAGATGCGCTGCATTTTGCATCCCAATTGCTATGTTACAGACGTTAGACCAATCAAAAGTATCTGTTTCTTCACTTTCACCAGCCAGAATCTGCTTTTTAAGTCCAAAGTAGAATACCTACCAATTTGAGTCTGCCAATGTCGTAAGGGTATCGTCAATTAATGGGTACTATCTTTCTTATTGACAACAGCTTTCTGTAATTGACGAAAAATCTGGTAGATCCGTCCTTCTTTGTCACTAATTGGCGATGACCACTGACTTGAAGACTCTTCAATAACTTCCTCTGCAAGCTATTGTCTACTAATGACTCCACTTCTTGTTTTTTGGCCATTGAAAGAATTGAGGTGGTTGACGGCTCAGATGAGCACATCTGCGTTATTATGCAGTTTACCAGAAAGGTATTTGATCTAAGAATTGTACTGCTGTAACTTCTCCAGCCTACTGGTTTTTTCTTTTTGAGAAGCTATTTAACCGATGCATGCTCTGCTCCAATGAGAAATTCTTGTCCATACAGGTACTTGTGGGAACGGTCAACTATGCTCTGACGACTGTTAATCGTTATTTTCTTGAAACGCAGTAATTTCTCTCATGCTTGGTAAGCACTCTGCTGTAGTATTCAATACCCGTTTCTTCTCCATCTTGTGTTGCTCGCGTCTGTGTCCAAAATAAATTTTCTATATGTACCCATGGGTAGCCTAATAGAGGACTGGGACATAGAGCTGCTTTTAGCCTCCCAAAAGCTAGATATGTACCTTTCTGGGGGGTTCATACTTTTGACATCGAAGGCGTCATAACTTGAAAAAAAAGGGGTGTCGTAGATTAATTCATATGACACATTTAATTTTTTTAACAAATTAAAATGAATGACTTCTGGTTTAAGAACCGGCGAAGGTTTTTGACGTCATTGATTTGTTTCAGTCAATTTCCATTTGTTAAAAAAGGAAGGCAAATAAGGTTTGAATAAGGCAAATTATGTCAAAAGTATAAACCCTCGTGAAACAAAGTCTACGTCACAGTCGGTGGTCCAATCAAAAATAGCTTTTTCTTCAGTAAGTTTATGCAACGGCGCTGCTACCTTTTACAAATCGTCTGTAGTATATAAAGCCCAAGGAAACTTCTAAGTTCATGTTTGTTCTGAGGTCGAGGCCATTCACGAATTGCTTGGATTTTTCTCTCGTTAATATGAACTCCTTCGGGTGAAACTACGTGGCCAAGAAAATCAACCCGTTTTCGTTCAGTAGGATTGAGCGATGAGAATTTTCATAACCTTTTAAATAACAAATCTTCTGAAAAATGAAATGAAAAATAAATAGGACCTACGTTGTGGAAACTTACTCAATTTTACTTACTAGACATGCTCTCGACATAGCAAATATTTGGGTTTAAGGCAAGTTGTGATATGTAAAAGAAACGAAAAATTTGTGAAACGTCAACTTTTTATTAAAGTAAATCGTAACGTACTCATCCTGGAACTAACGAGGGGAAAGAGCACGGCAGAGAAACCCTCGATCTAATAATCCTTAAAAATCGAAACATACTATGTCATTTTAATAATAATTGTGAGTTATTAATTCAATAATTTAGGTCAATGAAAGTTTAAATTAGGTACCGCCCCTGTTCTTGTGCTAAAATTTCAATTACTCACACTACATTCAATCAACACTACCTATATTCAATACTGAAGAGTTTTTTTGTTAGTTAGCCAGTTTCCCAGCAGGTACTGAGGTCCCATACGGGAAGCTACTCAGCTATAGTTGTTTTTGAGCCAATATCTCTAGATTCATTATTTCAATTTGTTAGGATATTCTCTCGTCAGGGTAGGAAAATGTTAGTAAATTCAACAAGGCCCTAATGCACGCTCTAAATCCAAAAATCAAAATTCTAGCACAAAAAGACAGCACATAATTTCTTAGGTTTTTAATTTACTTCTTTATCTGTGTTGTTTAAAGCATGAAACGATTTTTTGTTGAATACATGAACAATGCACATGTTATAAAAAATGTTATAAACAAACAAAAAAACATAAAAATGGAAAAAATGATACTTGTTTAAATAATTAAACTCTCAAAAACAAAATAACAATTATTCAACTGACCTGTGATTGCTCCTTGATACACACACTAATAACAAATTGGATTGAACAATCAATTTAATTGAATAATGAATAATTACAGACACGCGTCTAAGGGACCAGTCCAGCTTCTTCTCTAGTCTAGTTGCGTATTTTCTATCTCCCATTCGTAGTTCGTAGTACCGTTCCTTGGACCTCGTGGCTCGAACGCGGCGCATACATCGTTGCAACATTTATTTTTATTCAGTAAACGTTTTTTTTTTTTTAAGTTAAGATTTGAATAATATTTTAAATGGGTGGTTTTCCTCGAATTGAAGGTTTGCGTTACGGATACGAGTAAATACCTCTAAGTTTAGTACGTGCTCATCGAAAGTTCTCCCAATCACTAACACTTCAGATAAGGCATACTTTTCACGTAAGTCCTCGTAGTACGATTTCCATCAACCTCTCAAAAGTAGCGGGGGCGTTACAGACTCCAAAAGGCATAACCTTGAATTAATAAAGTCCACTTCCACTTCTTCCACAGTGGAGAATGCTGTATTATTTGTCTTTGAATCATTTGAAGTCGATAGAGTATCGTCAATTCTGAGTAATGGGTAAGTGTCATCTTTAGTGACATTGTTACAATTTCTGTATTGGGCACAAAATCTGGTAGAACCGTCTTTCTTTGTTACAAGTATAACTGGCGATGACCATGCACGGTCTTGAAAACTCTTCAACATATCAACATCTTCCTTTGCAAGCATACTGTCTCCCTACTTCTTGTTGTTTGGCTAGGGGAAGTCTTCTACGTCGTTGACAAATTGAATATACACTGCCGGTCTGGATTTCATGCTCACCAGTTTTGCCATTTTTTACATTAAATGATATCCTTGTTCTCACATATAAATAATTGTTGGGCCTTTTCCAGTTTCATAGAGGAAAGAAGTTGCCAAGATTTCTCGATTTTCCTAGAATGTCTCTAGATGATTGTTTTCTTCTCTTTTCCATGCTTCAACTTTTGAAATTTATTTGACAGACTCAAAGGTCGCTATGACATGTTTGTTGATTTGGATAGTGTCGGGACCAAGGTTTGCTATTCGGACAGGTATAGATTTCTGCGAGTTAACGTAGGTGTCTCTTAGGACTAACGAGATATTTATTGTAAGTTTGGTACGGTTGTACAAGTTCAACTCGGATTCCATATAATTTGTTCGGTGTATAACAGTTTCACAGTAATTTTCCACTGGATATGGCTAAAACCTCAGGAAATATTTCAGAAAACGACACGTTGTGGTATGCTGTTCAAGAAGCACCGCTCTGATTGAATCTCATTCCCAATTCCATTTAAAGTGACTGAACCAAAACTAAATATAACAATTGTTCAGACATTTTTTCCTAGATATCAGCGACTAGTTTCAATTCATTCTGTATTATTTAGAAAAATAAAATATAACCGATAGAGCATATAAAGTTCCTAAACTAATTTACTTTTAATAATACCTACCTATTTCACAAGTAGGAATATTGGTAATATACTTATGTTTTACCACAGGATCGGATAAATAATCCAAAAGTTCGATGATATTGTCTGATCACATTCATCGAAAATTCACCATTATTAAGTTTGAATCAGACTATGTCCCATATAGAAAAGAGAGCCCCAAAATATCTATTTTCTTAATCACTTAATCATTTCATAACTTTTTGGAAGAAAAGTAAATATACAAAATCAGCATGAAACACCACTTTTCAATAGCGGTAACTTCATTCCTATTCCCTTGACAGATGCCCTGTGATGTGGCCCTTGAAACCAGTTTTATTTCCGGCGCTTACATTATAAAAGATTGTAACATCCGCACTAAGGGAAGAAAAGAGAGGACGCACCTTCAGTGCGATAATGAAACGTTATGGACATGGACCCATTTTTGAATAGCAGATGTTATATGTAGGAGCATATATAAAAATAGGCCAGTAATTTTAAAAATTAGGGGAGAATAGGACAAAAGATAATTTTGTAAATATCGAATTGCATGTATAGCTGTAAAGTATGGTGGTACACGTCCATCACAGTGACTTATTGCTAAATGGAAGAAGTCGGCCGTAACGAATGGTCTCATTGAAATAAAGTGAGTCACACTTTGCAAAATGTCAGTCTTTGGCGCAAAGTAACGGAGCTGTAGAATGGCTTAGGACTTTGCAGAAGATAAATTGTTTTCTGTGTCAACTTGGATATGACATCGGTTAACTGTAAGACGTTTGTGTTACTTTATTTAGTAGTTGAAAAAAATACCTTCAAAAATCCTAAATTAAGTTCAATAGTTGTTTGTCTGCTCTAAGAGTTATCACTTTGCGATCTGTAACTTAAACTCCTGTGGCCATTTAACCATCCAATTGGTACTTGGTCGTAACGGCATACCTAAGAGATTAGAGTAATAGTTATTCTCACAGCCTTATGGCAGAAGTTAGTACAGCATCAGTTTAAAGTTATATGCGCATGGGGAATTTACCCGAGTAATTGCAGTTTAGTTGGCATTTATCAATAAATTACGTACGAATTTTACTTAGGGTAATTTTAATTAACAGAGACAATAAAATCTCTTTACCACTCTCCAAAATTAAATGTCCCTATCCACTATGTTAAATTCTATCCCTTCAAACTAGATGAAAACGAAATAATAATTATTGTGAGTGCACTCCCTGAAGGTAATAAAATTCATCCCTATTAGGTAACCACTCATCTTTCAGATTATATGCTCGTGTCTGCCGCTCTGCGTTTCTGGAACGATATTTCCATAAATCTTTTATAACCTGCAATAAAATTTAAATTTCATGACTGCATCTACAATCCACATCCAGAAGGATTATTGTGACAAATTCCATTTGGGACTGCAGTAGAATATCAAGAGCAACAGATTTGACTTGCAAAAATAAAAGCAAACCAAAATTAGCATCGATTATGAAATCGTTCCTAGCCCACTAAAATATAATGAAAACTCGTCCGATGATTTTTTTTTTGAGGTAAATGATGTTAATTTGAAAAACAAACATTAAATTGAAATGCGGACTTCAAATCATCTAGTCTAGTTTGGAATTTCTTTAATTTAAATTGGTTATTGTTGTAGAGGTACATCTAATTCTACAAGATAGGTTTGTAATTATATTTTTTCAATAATAATAATTAGATTTTAAAATCGACTCCAATCTACTTTCAAAAGTTCTGCGCAGGCTCTACGAGATTTGTTCCTAGGTATATAATTTAAAAAGAACTGAAAAGGGATTTAATAATTATAATTATTTTACATGGCATTTCTTCTCCATCCCTTGCTTTCAAAACTTCCTCTTTGGCATCAGCAAAATTTAAATAAAACGCGAGCCTAATCTCAAAGCAAAACGGCCAACACGGCAGTTGTATTTTGCTGACTGGAGGTTACCGTTCATTCTAATTACTCATCTAGAAAGGGCGAAAAGGGCTCGAAGTTTAGATTATGCCGGAAGCAACAAATATGGACACCAGAAGACCCAGGAAGCCATAAATTTGCGGTATTCGCAATACGGATTAATGGATACATTCGTCGGGACAGCATTAATTGTTGTTTGGTCAGAGCAAATTGGCAATATCCATATTGACGGACTTATTTGCATAATGTTGGTTTCGGAGACGATGAGGGCACATTATACGGATAAAATATGTAGACATTTTATGTTCAAAGACATATTTTCACTTATCCTATTCAAAGCTCCATTTGTCAATTTTGTTACCGACACGAGCATTTTTTTCCCATCCGAAAGCCTCATTCATCTAAAAACATTCCCCCTCTTTCAGTCACTTTCACTAATGCAAACAAAAAAATCTGGTCGGCCGCGTATGTGTTTAAAAGATAATGGCTGTTTGGATGGTAAATCACTTCTCCCCTACTAAATCATAAAAGCATTTTCCAGGTGTTTTCCTTGGAAATATAGCATAATGGAAAATCCTAAAAGGAATACACAATAAATTTGAAAATTTTTGCATTAACAGTTACTTGTTGCGGTCATAATCCGTGGGAAGCACTTCTAGAACATGGTGGGCCGCTAGTGCTCAAATGAACTACAAAAATATCAAATGTGGGTGGTCTATTAAAACACTTGTAAAAGATTTATTATTTTATGTAAACGATTTGTGGCTCGAAAAATGCAATTTGAAACGGTACTTTGAGTAGGTACTTGTCTGTTCCATTTAGGTCTGTATGGTTTATGTCATTCGTAGTTGCGCAATAATTTACAATTTTAAACTGTTAATATCCTGACAAGCTTTCAGCGCCTTGATAAAACACAGTTCAATAGTCAATATTCTCTTAGACTTGATAAAGCTTTGAAGTGAATATTTGTTCCTTGTCTTTGATGGCTCATTGTTTCTTCTATTTGATTAGGTTTTCTCGAGTCTTTTAGAATACATTTTTACTAAGATAATAAAACAAATTATTCGTTTAATGTTTGTACCGATATTATAGTGTAGTTAATCTAGGCAGGTTTATGCAAGTGAGGTAGAAAAAATTAGTAACAAAGTGATCTCTGCGTAAATCAGTAGTCAATACGGTCCTAATTAATCCCTCAAAAATCGCACTTTGTCGTATTGGTGGAACTTGGAAAAAAGTGGCCGCCACCTTGATTTTTTTCGAATTTTTTGAATATTTCGTAAAGTATGCATTATATCAAAAAAACTCAAGAGAACTTTTTTGTGGAGAAGAAAAAGTTACATTTAATAAATAATAAAAGAAATTTCGTTACTATTAGCTGGAAAAAAAAAGTTATTGGAATTTAATTTATTTAAAAATCTGGAAATTGGAAGTTCAGGTAAAATCGCGAAATGTATGCATTTTTCTAATAAAACTTAAGAATGACCTCTAGTAGAGGATTAAAGATACCTATATTGAAGATAAAAAAAAAAAACATCAGTGATTATCGAAAAGTTTGGTGTCAAAAGTTAAAAGCATGGTCTCAAGTTTCCAGTCTCTTCTTCCACTACTGGGAAGATTTAGTGATTTTTTTTATAAACCTTAAAGTATAAAATTTATTTCTTAGTGTCTATCCAAACAGTAGACATCTTAAAGATGTTCCTAAGATGTCCACAAACGACATTCAAGACGTCTTTTAGATGTCTGCTCACGTCTTCAAGGCGTCTTAAAGACATCTTAAATACGTCGTATGTTACCAAACCTAACGTCTTTCAGGCGTCTGCCCAAAGACGTCTGCAGCACTAATATTTTATTATTAATACTCATTCTATAACTTTCAATTTTTGTCTATTCCAAACGCTAGGGTCTCAAATTCTTGATTTCTTTAAACGGAAACATACGAAAAATTCATTTTGGAAGAAAACCATTTGAAGAGATAGGACTGAAAATTAAAAAACAAATTAAGAGCCTGAAATTCTAAAATACAGGAATAATGAAAACTTAAGAACTTGGAAAAAAAAATTCAACAGTCAAAAGAAAATTAAGAATTTAGAATAAAGAAGTAAGGAAAAATTAGAAAGCCTGGAATAGAAGAAATTATAAAAATGCAAGAATTTTAATTGAAAGAGGAACATTTTCTTGTTGATGTTTCCCTATTATTTATTACTCATTTTATAACTTTCAATCTTTATCTAGTCCAGGCGTTAGGCTCTTTGAAATCATTCTGAGGTTTGTCTAAAGTGTTCTAACTTGGCTTGAAGAGTTCTGGAGCTTTCTAGAAGTTTTTCAGTAATTTCTAAATTGGGAAGTCCGCTTCTTTGAAGGACGCATGTTAAATTTCAAAATGTTTGACAGATTTTTAAGTATTTTAGAGCCCCATTGAATTTCAAAAGTGAAGTTGAATTGGTTTAAAAGCATTCTAAAAGGTTTCCAGTTTTAAATTGAATCGTAATTATTCTAAAATATCTCTGAAGTTTCTAAATTGTTCCAAAATGCTCCATTCTAATAATGGTTCTGAAGTTTCCATAATATTTTGAAGCGCTACAGAATGCTTTTGGAAATTATGAATTGAATTTTGAGTGTTTTGAACTTTCGAAAAGGCTTATTATTAAAGTTCTAAAGTGTTCTGTAGCATTCTAAATGGTTTCAAGTAACTTCTAAAATTGAATGAAAAACGAATTCTGTGGGAAATTTTGGTAGACATCTTAAAGACGTTCTTACGATGTCCACCAAACGACATTCAAGATATCTTGCTTACATCTTTAAGGCGTCTTAAAGACATCTTGAAGACGTCGTATGTTACAAAACCCAACGCCTTTCAGACGTCTGCCTATAAAGACGCCTTTAGAACTGAGGCATTTTAAAGACGTCTTCAACGAAATTTCTAAAAGAAGTCTTTGAATCTCTTTTTTTTAAATGTTTTGAAAAATTCCATGTTGCCAAATGAAATAAATGTCAATAACTTTTCCGTTTTCCAGCTAATGGTCTTGAAATTTCTTTCAATATAGGTAACTTTTGATTCTCCACAAAAAATTTCTCTTGAGTTTTTTTTGATATAATGTATACTTTACGAAATATTCAATAAATTCCAAAAAAAATCATGATTCCGGCCATTTTTTTCCAAGTTCCACCAATGCAACAAAGTGCGATTTTTGAGGGATTAATTAGGACCCTATTGACTACTCATTTCCGCAGAGATCACTTTGTTACTAATTTTTTCTACCCCAACCACTTATTTTGACTACAATACAACAACTCAACTTCACATATTTAATGAACAAAATAAACAAGAAATATTTTGAATCAATATCAATGATCGCATTTGATGTTGAGTGATTTATGATTCTCCCAACACCTGACTCACTCTATCTTTAATTCAAATCCCCCGGAAATCGTTTCTTGCCGTTTGTAACAGGCCCCGAAGACTCAATTTCATTTACTATAAATAAACCGACTTTTACTCTTCTTGTGTGTGTAAGTCAACGGTACTTAAATCAGTTTGGCAAGTAGGAAGTGAGTGACCTTTTACTTACTTCGAAAATACTTGTGTGCTGGTTTAAATGTCAATTCATGTCTTTTTACGTTATTGTTTGTTGTGACTTCCTTATGCCTGTTTTTCGTGTAAATGTTATGCAAATTTTCAGCTTTCCTTCAACTTGGTAAATTTTATATCCAAAACATTTATAATTTTTGTTGAAACAATTATATTTTCCCCAGCTCCCAAAGTTCATTTGTGGAATGGAAGAAGTTTCTCAAGGCGAAAACTCTGAAAAGTGCTTCTAATTGGATAAGTAATGTTTCTTGAACCAATTTTCCATGTCGCTCTTCTCCTTTTTTTACTTTCTTATTAATATAATAAATGACTTTTCTCATCATTAATTTTCGTTGTCTCTTTTTCAATATTTAAACTATGTTCTGTGCCACAACGTACTATGTGTGTTTAACAAAAGGGCTCATTGTCGTCCCTTTGGACCCTAAAACATTTCCCCACTATTATCCAAACAAACATTACAAAGTTTGTCACCCATGAGTGCCGAAATGCTGACTGCCGGAGATAAAGAGTTGGAAGTTGGCAACATTGACTATGAAGTGACATTTAGGGGGGTTGTTTAAAACAATCCCTCTCGATTTCTATTTTACGATTATGAGGATATTTCAGTTACTGCGTCGAGTTTAGATAAGACTTGGGACAACAAGAGATTAATGTTATCTGAGATTTTTTGAGCTTGACAAAAATGCTTTAACAGACATGGGGAGATTTTAATTTTAGTCGATGTTAAGGGTACCTATCTTTAATACGGATAGTTTTAACTAGAAATAGGAGTCAATAGTTTTCACTTCGTACAGCATACCATACCCCAAGTAAAAAGATGCATACCAGAAGAAGCTGGTTGTTGGAATATTTGTTGTTTTTAACGCTACGTTTTCCGTTTCACAAAATAGCAAATAATTGGACGGGGGCAAAAAAAATAATGTTAATTTTTACTCAAGAAACAAAGGCACGGCAACGCTGCAAACTAAAACTAAACTAAAACTTCGTAAACAGAAAACCCCTTTCATCAATAAAGTTAAAGGCTGGGCACATGATGAAAATAGCCATCCCATCAATCTAAGATCCCATCCATAACGAAGTGATAAAATAAGGGCGATGAAAATGCCTCGATTTCTTTGAAGCGAAAACGTCCAAGAAATATTGTTTGTCTCACAAAATTAAATACAAAAACTTTCCACTTGGAAAAGAAAAATAAACTTTTAATGGAAACAAAAGGCCTGGGAGGGTATACCTGCCTAATGAAATATGTTCGTATTTCGTTTTTTTGGCCTGTATTCAGGTTAATTTCGTGTTTGAACTTGAACTTTATTATGCCAAGATTCGAAACTGAAAGGGGTGAAAATTCTGTCGTGTGCGCCACACCCTAGAGGCTATGGGTCGCTACCCCTAATTTTCGTGTTAATACTCAACTTCTGTTTGTCACGTGTCCACCCTAAAATAAAGGAGCGGTCCCATGGTCAATCCGTACCCTTTACAAATTCATTACTATTATTATGTTTTCGGGATCTTCCTAGAGTTCTCTTATTCTATGAAAATAAAACAACAAAAAGGTTTTATAGTCGCGGCAGCAAATTTAAAATCTCGTAAACTCTCCTCGTTTATCAAGTTATTCCAATCCTTCCTTCTGTTCAATCCCCCGGGGAAATCTCCAATATTTTTACAGTCTCCAAAGTTGTGTGCACCGAACCTATTACATAGTACGTTACGTTAGGTCCGGCAATGTGATGCGGAAAAATCGCCTGGGGAACCATTTTTAAAATTACCCTTTCGCCAGAGCGAATTAGATACTTTTTTCTTTAACGATTCTCGCTTGTAATATTGCTGGGAAACGTTTTGTATATGCAAATAGGATAGGAATTTACCGAATAATGTCATGTTAAAACGAGAGGTTGGTATTTTAATATTTTTTTTCACTTTTTAATCGGTATTATGAGCAAGCGCAATATTGAAATGACTAAAAGAACGAATAATTTTTCCTTTTTTCTACCGAAGAATAAGCTTGGTGTACTGTCAAGGGGCAGTAGGGGGCGTAGGGGCACTTACTCTATCCTGGTAAACTTAAAGGGGGTGTGACCAAAATTGAAAGTTTTAGTGCAAAAAAATCTAAGAATAAATATTCAAACCGCGACCTACGATGGTCCGTTTTCGAGTTAGGGCGGTTTAAAGTTACAAATAGGCATTTGTGACGTCACACTGGATTTTGAGGGACAGTATTAACACGTGTGAGAATTCTCCAAAACAAAAGATAATAATCTCCTAGAGCGAATTGCAACCACTCAAAGTATAGGGTATGGTTCACTGACGACTGAACGACCAGAAAACTGCGATTTCGGCGGTTGTGACATCACAAGTTCCTGCATAATTTATCTTCACAAGGAATTTTCACGGAGACTATTTTGAATACAGGACTGCAGTTTTCACGAGAGATCTTAGAATTTTTTTCTTGATTTAAGTAGCTTGAGTCGTTTTTTAGGGTCACACCCCCTTTTTAAGGGGGATGAGATGGCGTTAAATGTTTGTGTCAAATCAATCATGATTTTTAGTCGAAACGATTTGACAATCCAGAAAACTGTTAATGTTGAATTTCTGTAGGTATTTGAGGTGATACTTCACGAAGTATCTATCTGAGTCTTATTCCTTTTGGTTTTAATCCTCTTATTTCTAAAGGATAATCATAATATGGATGGAAATAATATTATCTCCAATCCAGTTTTTCTCAAATTTCTATGAAAAGTTATTGAAAATATATTGCCACATTGGTATGTTATCCCTGCGACCCAAACATTTAATAATACCCAGATTCCTATTTGATATTCAGCCCCATTGTAATACTCGACACAGAAAAACTTTCCATTTCTCCGGAAAAAAGAGAGAAAAAATTGGAAATCCAAAACGGAAGGTCAAATCACGTCGTTTCCCCTTATTTCGTCAATTCTTTTTCTGTTTTGAGTTTTTTTTTGTAAAGCCGTTTAAGCGAAATGAGAAGTCCCGGAGATCGTTTGAAATCCTCTCGACTGGTTCAATGTCCCTGCAATGTCCACTGGTTCAAAATTAAAAATCATGATTTATTTTTTGTTCACAGTTTGTTCAATTTCAGCCTCCAATATCCCATATTTTTCGACATCGCTCTGGTGCATTATGTCTTTATAAGACGTGCTTCAAATACATAATGAAATTTCCGTTTGGCTCTATAGTCAATAACCGTTACTTCCGGTAGATTAAACCTTAGGCAGTAGTTTATACGACTCAATAAAGATCAACACAATATAATGAATACAGGGTATTCTTTCCGCATACAAATGACTTTTTTCAATCCACCCTTCTAACTCTTATCCTTGATCCAGGCTCAGTATATTCATAAAAATTTTACATAAAAAAGTTAAATGCACGGAAGTCCCGTGGATAAAATGGGCCCGAATTGCATAAATTTGCTCGAATTTGAGACAACAAATTTCCCGTCGTGGTCGTAATTCAAAAATAAATTTTCCCTACTTTGCATTTTACACCTTTTTAGCTACGAGTTGCACTTTGAGTGGGAGGATTCTTTCGGTTTTAGCTTCTGCGGTTGAGACGACATTATGAAGTCTGACTTTTGGTGTTGAGTTTCTAGGTTTAGAGCTACCAAAAAAAAAGACCACTGTTATTAATTTAGCTGTTCAATTTTTACGGACGCTTATTATTACGGCTTTAGGTAACTTGAAATGACTTTTCACAAAAAATATGGTGTTTCAAATAAGCAGGGCTAAGAGTCCGCAGATCCCATCTTGAAAGAAAAAGTTTATTGTTCCATGGGTTTTACAGTAGCACCAAGTGATTAGTCGATTGGTCGCTAGGGCATTGTTTCACGAGTGGTAGATGAGGTTAACCATCCTGGTTTTGCACTTGTAAGACCTCTCCGGATAGGACTCTAAGACGAATATTGATCAACATCTATATCTTTATCCGCGTCTCCTCTCTTATGTCGTTAAGAGAGAAGAAGACAAGGGCGATAACGTTTGTTACAGGAAATAAATAGCGATTGTTATTGCCCTAGCTATCGCACTTGTTGCCTTCTTCTTCTTTCTCATATGTGAGTAGCGATAGAGATGCAGGCCTAGATCTCTTCTAGAAAATTTCTGAAATGGATTTACATCTGTAACAGTTACAGAGCCGGAAGTTACCGAAGAACTTGTTTTGTGTGATGCTTAGTTGCATTGCTCCAGACTGAACATGCATTCACTAATTACGTAAGTCAGGTAGATCCTCCGTTTAATATCCTTAGGCGAGATTGGATCACAATGACGGACGTACCAGCCTTGTTGATCCATTTTCGTATATCACAGAATCTAAATAGTTGAGGTACTCTTACACATTACTTGTTCGTTGAAGTCTTTGAAATGGCCCGTTTTATTCAAAGTCATAATATATCAACCGTTTTTTGGTAGGAAACTCTTTGGTAACTGGTATACAAAATAATAAATTTTTTTAGACAGGGTAAAATGACCAGATTGAATTTTGAAATGTGCACTAAGCTGAAAGGGTATACCAGAAATAGTGTACACAGATGTTGCAGGGCGAAAATCACCAATTAGTGAGGTATTTCGCTTCAATTGAGGATGTGTATACAGGGTGTATCAGGTTTGAATACAAAAATTTTAACACGTGAAAATCTGGCCCATTTTGAACAAAAAAAGTTTAAACTACATGGGGTCCAAACTCAATCATTTTCAAGAAAAAGGCCATTCTAAGTTTTGATATTTTTTGACGAATATTTTAAAGATTAAGAAAATTTTAATCATTATGAGATAAAAATTTAGTTCATTCAATTATTAAGTAATTATGCATTTTTATTCAACAACAATAGTAAAAAATTGCAAAAAACAACATAAAAATTTCACTCGTGAATCGGTATCTAAACATCTGGCAACACAGCCCAACACACACACTTGATTTTTCTTATGTCAGTTTGTTAAAGAATTGAAAACGAGCGTAATTCTTTTTTGACAATAAAATGTTTACAAACGTCGAATATGCTATACGATACTTGTTTAGAATCGTTGCAAAATGTTCATTTAACCGACAGAATTTACAGGGAAATATTTCCCAAAAGCACCCACCTGATGACCCTGATGAAAGAACATTGTGCCCGTTTTACAAAGAATGCGTGATACGGGAAGCGTGAGTGTGCAAAATCTGCGTGTTGATTTGAGTATTTTGAGAACCTCTTACCAAAAATTAATATTTTCATAATGAGGATTTAGCAAGTAGCTGAGTAAGTATTATTTAATTTTTCTCTTGAATGCTTAGTGCGAAAATGTCATTGAATTGAGTGCAATCCACAACCTGATAAAACCGCACATTTTTTATTTTTACTAGAAAAGTGATAAAAATGCAAGTTATTATTTACATTATTTGAAAGCCAATAACAAACCAAAACGTAAACAGATGGAAATAAATAGACTCCTTGCAAAAAAAAAAACACAACATTTATATCCTGGCAGAGATAATACCGGTACGATGTTGTCACGTTGTTAACATTTTTCTAAATTTAAATTCTGCTATAACTCCGATTATTCCACTCATGTGTTAGAAATCCCATGAGACAAGTGACGATTTTCAGAATTACAGCGAAAATTCTCTTTTCCATTTGTTTAACTAGAGAGAATTACAGCAATAATTCTCCCATGTTATTGTATACATGGTTGTCATGCTAATTTTTGATACAAACAAACGGTTCCTGATAGCAACCATTTATTTGTATTGATTGTTAAGATGTTCAAATCGTTTATTACATATTTATTTCCATATTTTTTGCATTCTCATACGTGAAATAATCCTCTAAATACTACTTGAGCTTTAAAATGAACCAGATAATTTTGAAGCTCTCGTGGTATTATCCCCGAAAATACTAACAATTGATTCATGGCCGTTTTAGCTTGAAATGGGCCAAATTATCTCATAAAATATTTGTACTCATACCTGATACACCCTGTATTCTTCAAGCTAAGAGTGGAATGTATGGCAATGGCTGTTTTGAATAGTAGATGTGAGAATGGTTTAAGCTAAGTTTAATGCAACATAATCAGCACTAAGATGATGTCATTGGCCGAGAATATAATTTCTTATGAAATGGGTGGTTTTTGCAAAGAAAATTACACGTTTATTGACATTACAACACCTAATACACCTAAACAAAGTGGCAAACTAGGGCGTTTTATTAGACGCCCTGTAGACAGCAAAAACTGTGATTCGAGATGCTATAATGCCAAAGGAATTTGGGGTTGATGTATATAGTTAGAGTTGCAGCGTATATTTTGAGTAGAACTCCAAGTAATGTTACACAAATTACACCAGCAAAAGTATGGGATAGAAAGAAACCATAGGCATGAGCAATTTGGAAGTGTTCAGATTTATCGGATCTGCAGCATACTTTTATCATTAGTTATATTTCAAAATAAAATAATTTAGAGATAAGTTTGATTCGAAAACATAAAGAAATGCTTGATGTTAAGATATACAATAACAGGGTAAAGATTATGGGATACCTACTGAACACCAAAACTTAATATTAGCAAGATATTTGACTTTTAATGAGAATGAACTTTATCATGAAAAAGGAAAGAATAGAGACGAATGATAAAATAGAAACTAAAGAGAAAGAGTTGATTATAGAAGAAAGTGAAGTCGAAGTACCCAAAACAATTAGGAATTTGACTGATAAAAGAGATGTGAATTTATGGATAGAAGTAACTGCAAGAAATATAACTCGGATAGAGGCTGAGCCACAATGCAGTTGAATACAAAATGGGTATTCGACAAGACCCCATTAGAAGAACGAATAAATTATAAATATATACAGCTCGATTCGTATTAAGAAGTAATACACAGAAAGAATATTCCTACTATGCTGAAATTTATTCACCAGTGGCATGACTAACAACAATACATTAACTTTATTATCCATTGGAAACCAAATCATATTGTCAACTGGTCTATAAATAAAAACCATCCTGTATATCAAAAACCCAGTAATTAAAACTAGAACACGGTTTATCACCAATCAGCAGTTCAAGCAGGTCAACGCGTAAACTAATGTTAACACGAAATGGATATAAAAACCGATGCAGCCCATGGTATCGGCACCCATTTGGGTCCTTCTCTCTTCAGAGTCTCCTCACCCAAAGGAGCAGTAGCTACACTTCTCTTCAGGATCGCCTTACCCCAGAGAGTCTTGGAGCAATTCTCTTCAGGGTCGTCTTGCCCCAGAGAAACTTGCCCTTCAGGGCATCGCCGCCTATACGTGCGGGAACCAGTTGCACCCCCATATAGATCCATAGAGCCCCAAACGTGTGAATCATGTGGCGCACCTACGTAGTGCCCCTTTGGGCCCACTAGCAGACAATACACGTTAAACTTCTTTTTTGTAGTTTCGTGTTTTCCTGAGGAGCAACCCCTAACTTGAGGTCCTACCCACATTAGGCATGTGGCAATATTATATTTCAAGTGATACGTCAAGATCGCGTTTTTGAATGGAGTATTGAAGGAAAACATAATATAATATGTTTATCCGCCAACGAGGGTGAAATGTAGAGCAGGTGCGGTATTGAAACAAGTCATTTTACGGCGTAAAATAATCATTCAAATGCTGAAATGAGAAAAAAAAAAATGTTTTTTCAGTGAACTTGGAATTAAAGAGATCTCAAACTGATTACTGTCTATATTTAAAAAAGGTAAGGGATAATATATCATACTTATTTTTAGTACTGTCATACAAGGATTCATCTGCCGCAAAAATCCGAGTGAGCCTAAATTTTGTCTACACCTTTATTTTACCTCAAGAAATAATGTATTAAAAGTCCCCACGATATCTTGTTTGCGTTCCAAGATATTCAAGGTCAAATACCACAGTAATGAGTTTTTCTTAAATAATTTGCTTCTGGTATGTCCTACGACTATTTTGGCTGAAAATATTGGATAATTCTCTTCAAAAAATGTCATTCACATATTTTACGTCATACCAACCCTTTCTACCTGATACGCCAGGAAAACAGAGGGTAGCACCCGTTTCCATGCCACCCCAGAGGTGAGATGCAAGGCGCGTTTTTTTTTATATTGTATTTTTACTGTAGGCCTAATCCATGATCTTTCTTGTTGTGACTCTTAGATGTAGGATGTGCAATCTTCATTCTCGTAATCTGTCCCCTCTTCCACGACGTACAACATTTTCAAATAGGTAATAGTCATTGATCTTGATTTACTTGTTATGACAATATTTTTGCCGTATCTTTCTGTTAATTTTAAATGACCCAACGTTAACTGGCAATCCTCGTTATTTTCAATGTGGTAGAATTTTTTTTCCATAGTCTCAATTATTTTTTCATCTAATGGACGACCTTTGGAACTACCCGATTTTGATTTAATAAAAGAATCAAAACACTTATTATGGTACCTTGCTTCTGCAGCTACTTAATCGTACTCAAAAATAATACGGTCTCTAACGGTTTTTCCATAGGCTGAAGACACAATGACTAATACAAGGTACAAATGACATACAAAATACCAAGAAATCGAAATTCTGTTTGTATCCTGTATCCATTTATTCTGGGTTATAGCATTGATAAACGTGTTATTATATTTTTATCTCTTGTCACTTGTACCTTGTATTTGTTATTGTGTCTTCGGTCTTACGTATCACTGCCTTAATAACAGTATCTTTAAATGAAAGTGTAGTTACTTATTCTAATTATATATTGATATTTCTTAGTTTTTTTTTTAGTCTCTTTCCTCGTTGGCATCTTCACCAAAGTTTTTAAATCAAAAGATCCCAAGCTAGAGCGTGTTTTGTGAAGACTATTTCACTAGAGTGTATTACACCAGCAATAAATTCGGTATTCACCTGACAATAACGCTACCTGGACAATACCAACAACATGGTATTTCAGCGACCATCTTTTGACATTGTCAAACTGGTATTTTTAATTTGAAGTTTTTATTCATAATTTTGCATTCTATTTATTTCCACAAAACATTTATTTCAAAATCTTACGTGAAATAGTCATGACGAATACCACTCGAGAAATAATTTTGTAGGCAAAATTGTTCTCAAGGTTTTATTCAAGTTTGTTGCTTTTCGGCAATTTCGCTCATGAAACTTTCATACCTTTCGAAAATTTTGCCGTCAAAATTTTTTCTCTTGTGATATTATATATGAAAATACTGAGATGTACCGGCAGCATCGTCATCTCGTCATCTTCTATATGACACTATGCCACTCCCCTAGGACACCAACCTCCAATTCGAGGATTGATGCAGGTTTTCCTTACGACGAACTGGATTTTTCGAAAACCTTATTTCGCGCCCGGAGGATTTAATCGTTGGCTCTCTTTTCTTTCTTCGTGGTCGTAAGCAGTTCGCACCAACAATACTAGGGGGCTCGTTCACTGGCCGCCTAAAGCGATCCTGATAGTGAGGGGACCCACGCAAAGTATAGTCAGCCTAATAGGCGATCCAAGTGCAGGGTAAGCAAGTCACCAAACTTCTGTCGAGAAAAATAAGGGGACTTTTAGATGCTACTATGTATACTCCTTGTGATAGTTTTTATGTACTGTTACCGAATCTGTATCCCTTGAACGTTCTGCAGGTTCACCTTTTCTTTTCGCACTTGCATCTCTCAAAGCATCTATACCGCGTTTTACAGTCACTGTAACACCTTTCAAGAGCGATTGACTGCAACTGATGGGTAATTAAATCACGGCAAATATGTCCGATGAGCGTACGGCTACGAGATGCCACAAATCCCTATGTGTCCAACGTTGGAAGGCATTCGATACATCGTGTGACGCCGGCTTAACCGGTCGATCATAGTTGACAAATAACCAATGAAGCAAATGTCATTTGGCCAGCAATCGTTATTAAATGACGTTTACGACTTTTGACCTTGAATATCTGAAAACGCAAGTGCGATATCGATGGGGACTTTTAAGACATTATTTCTTGAGGTAAAATAAAGGTGTAGACAAAATTTAGGCTCACTCGGATTTTTTCAGCAGATGCTACTTTTTCCGGTCTAATATAACTGGAGTATTTATAGCTTTATGACATTGGTACCGATTTTAAGAAAATTGAAAAACATAAAAATGAATTAACAAAAAATTTTTGAATTGCGGTCAAAGATGAGCTAAGGTATTTTTTGGGTTTGGAAATGAATTATGACAGAGAACGGGGAATTCTGGCAATTACTCAAAGTAGATATTTGCAAGGAATTTTGAAGATTGTTATCATTTCCATTGCCAATGGATCCAAAACTGGAAATAAATTCCAATGATAATAAATGGAAAAAGGAAATAGGCCTATGAGAGAATTAATTGGATGTTTAATGTAGGTATCAATACCCAGAAAAAAAATAGATATGTAGTTAACTTTTTCAGTAATTTACAGATAAAAACATAGAAGCTTGGATTGGATGAAAGAGGTGATTATATTTGAAAGGAACTGTTGTGTATATGGGAGAAAGATGAATACCTAAATCACCATTAATAAGTCGTTGTTGTTATGTTGATTCAGATTTGGGCAGGCAATTTCAATAATAGCAACTCATTCAGATAAGTAGGAATTTATCGAAGTCCGTTACAATTTACTAAAATATTGCATAATTTAATCACAAACCTCTAAAAAAATTTTATTGAAATTTCTATTTTTTTATTGCATGCAGACTTCTTAATGTAGAATTATACTCCACATCAATTTTACATATTATTTTTTATTTAGGAAGTCTTACCTATTGAAAATAATTTAATTTAAAGTGTTCAATGTTCTGCATAATTTATAATACGTAATTTTCCACTAATGTTTTTGCAATGTACGGTCCAAAAATAAATAATTTCATTTCCAATAAATTATACTATAATCATTTTAATTATTAAGTATTTAACCACGATAAATATAAACAACCACTTGCATATCGACACAATCAATAATTTTCGGTTATAATATAATTATTAAATTAACCACACCACAAACGCCAGATATAATGTCTCGTTGGCACGTTCCCGAATCGAGCCGATCACGTACGAGCGGCGGGTCTCTTCCTACAGGAAACGCACCCGCGAAAGCAGGAATACGAGGCAGCAGGATCCCGGGCAGTGTGACGTCACGCGCGGAAAGATCCTGTCCTCTTGTACAGCGGAAACTCGCACAAACCGTTCCGTCCTCTGACACCATCCTCAACTGTGCCGGCTTTTAATTTTATTGTAAATTTTTCATTAATAATAACGTCGCAATTATTCCAGATTATTGTCAATTATGATCATGGACTAACTAGTAAACTGGCCATGTGCATTTCCCAATCCCTTATCTATGTAGTGTTGTGGTGCCATGACTGCGTGTGAATAAGTTATTGTCAATTTTAAGGATAATTTGTGTCAAATATGTTTAAAAATTGGAAATTTGGTAGCAAACAGGTAGGTTTATGGAGTAGGATTGGGGGTGGGTCAAAGTATTGGGGCGTAGGGAAGGTCGTTGTGCCCGCATTAAACTTGGATGTTTAATTCCAACATTATAATTCTCCTAATTTATGGGCTCAAAACGCAGGCGTTACCAGATTAGCATTTTCTAAAAATATAAAAAATACCCTTCAGAAAAATCATCCCTAGCTTATTTTTTAAATAGCATCCCCATAATATCCTTTTTCTATTTTTGTCAAGCGATTGTATGAAAGAAATGCAATAGAAGAAGCATTTTTATGAAAAATTCGTCACAAGATCATTTTACATAGAAAATGTAGCCATAAGTTTCAGAAAAGCCTATTTTTTGACTAAATTATACCCTGATGATTGTGTTCCAATTGTATATTTTCTTTTAACTTTTAATTTTTAAAAATTATCAATGGCGTTTAAAAAAGGTAAATTTTTCTCAACAAAAACTTGGAAAAAAGTGCTTTTTTCGAAAGTGAAGGATTTCTATCTTCAGTTGTTGTTTCATGGACCTTATTTCAAAAACAGATATAATAATTAATTAATTTCGGATTTTTAGAAGTTTTGTTTGAAATCTTATTATTCAGTAACACATATTCTAAAATATGCTTGAAAATATGTATTGACATAACTATAAAATAGATGAAGATAATTATACATCTATGTATTACATTATTATTATTATTAAGATTAACTATTTATACATATATGTATATATTTTTTCAATTCAAAACTCTTTAAGAAATAAGTAAATCACTTCATTTTTCGAGCAATTTATATTCCATTAAACTTTTTTTTAGAAGTGATTTATTTATAAGATAATCACTATATTATTATGCGGATACATTTGAATATTTTTTCTTTTTTAATCTTGTATTATATTATATTCATGGATCATGAAGCCCAAAGAAAATATATACATTAAGATTTTCTGGTGAGAATTTCATACATCTGTCAAAACTGGTATTCCAACAATAAATTGACATGTTTTGATTATTGATTTGAACCAATCAGATTGTAATTACGCGATAATTTGCACTAGTGCAAATTATCAGATAATTGCATACTAACTGGTGCAAAAACTGGTGTTTTGACATTTTTTGACAAAAAATTTAAATTTTTGATTTATGAAATTCTCTCATTAAATACAACTCGTGCAATTACTATTGAAAAAATATCGTGAATTTTCTTGAATAAATACATTTTTCCAGTTCAATTTCGCCTTTTTGGTAAAAGTCTCTGGTCGAATATTCTGATCGTTTATTCCAGTATTTTTCCATTGTCTAATCCATCTTAAAATGTCTTGTCTATAACTCTGTTGACGAGGACCTCGCTTCTAATTCTATCGTGTAAATTTCTTCCATGAATGCGTCTAATTTTTTTCATTTTCACCATTCGTCCAGTTTACTGTGTCTTGAAAGAGTCTGCCCCATTTCAGTTGACTATTTTATCGCATGGGTCTGATTCCTCTCTTATATTCTTATTTCAGTGGCTGCCTAGGGGTATTTGTTTCTCCATACGACGATGTCTCATCGTTCCTCCCATCATTTAGTTCTCGGACTTCTTGTATAAATCAACTCGCAGATATTTGAAATGGTTCACTCACTCGACAATCTTCTGATGAACCCCGACTTCTCTTTAGAATTTCCTAGACATTTGGTTTAGTCAGTAATCATGATCAAATTCATTTGTTTTGCTGTTTGATTAAAGGAGTAGAGTAGTCCGTGTAGATAATTTTTTGAGTCAGCTCAGCAATAAGTACTACATGCTCAGCGTAGGAAACAGCAATGAAGTGAGGACTGAATGTTTTCCATTTTGTAGCCTGATTTTAGTTAGGTTTTCAACTATTTCTTTCATAATCATGTTAAATAATATATGTTCGGGCTAAAGAAATCACTTTGCCTTTTTCATGTCAGTATTTTTTCTTCTCCAAATAATTCATGCATCTCTTTTATATTCGTTTCACAAAGGCTATTATTCTCGTATATTAGCTTCATTAATCTCCAGTTTACGTCCCTTGCATTATTGTGACTCGGTCGAAAACTTTGGTTATCTCGACAAAAGATATATGTGCATCAGGCAGGTTTATTGTAGTCTACGGAATTTTCTGCCATTTGTTCAACGTTGGAAATTGCGTCAATGTATAAAAATTGTTTTCATGGATGTTTTAAGCATTTGTATTTTGTGATAATTGTCTGGGATTATTCGAATATCAGAATTGTTCTGCTAATGCTTTTGCATTATTTAGGTATCCTTTGATCTGTTGCGGTCTCATCTGAAAACTATTAGCAAGTATTTTTTTTTTTGTATCTAAGTTTGGTTTTCTAGTATTTCAGCATTTCGTCTGAGCCTGGACTTTCTCTATTTGAAGTTTCTCCTAACATATCGACTGTTCTATGTCAATGTCTTTTTCCATCCATCCGCAACTGGGTTCAATTTCCTTTATATAGTTTTTCGGAAGATGTTTTCCACTCGTGCTTGGATTTTCTTGGTTTGTGTAATACTTTTGATTTCTGATTTAATTCTTATCATTCATTCCCTGCATCTTTCCATCTTTTGTGAATCTTTTCCAGTAGGTACTTACAAATCCTTTTTTCATTCTGGCATCAATTTTATTTCGTTCCATTTAATAAAGTATCCGGTTTTCATTGTTCCTGTTTTTTAAATAGTTAACGTGATGTTGTTTCTTATGTTCGCCTAATTCTTGGGGTAAACCACCAAGTTTTTCAAGATACACCTATCTTTTTCCTGGAAGCTTCATTAGCTGCTTTGAGAATTTTATTTTTACAGTCCTTCATTGTTCTTTTACGATTGGGTTTGGTGTTATCTTCCCTTTTAACCCATTTTCATATAACGGTTCACAGTCTCGCCATCTAAAAATTCAATATTGAATTTGTATATGTAATGTGGGTTAAGTATATTGGTTTGATGTGGTTGCTGAAACTCATTTGGTAGACCACCATTTTATGATCGCTGTCCACATTAGTGCTGTCACATCCCAGTCTCCTTTTCCGAGTTATTGTTCTATTAAGTGATGATATAATCTTCTGAAAGGGTGAGGAATCTAATCAGAATATTTTCCAGATAGGAAACTCACAAGTGTACAAATCCGCTGCCGTTACCATATACCGAGGTTATGGCGCTTCTAGGCTGCTAGAATATGTAAGACAAGTAATTCTGCTTTTTAAAACAAGAAAGAGAAATTCGAGATCGGAATTATTGGATACCACGCTAGCTACAGATCAGTTTCAAACTCTCTGACGAGAACTAACAAGTTCGTGTTGTGAGACTTCGAAGGTACTTGCCATTTGGGCTCACACCTATGATGGCATTATAGTTGTTATTCAATCTTGTTTACTGATTTGTGCAAGCTTCTCGCTCTTGCTTGTGTTGCTTTCACGAGAACCAATAAGTTCGCAACCGGCCTGTAGGTAGCAAAGTATCTAATGAATTGGAGCTTAATTTTCCCTTCTAGCAAAATTCTTACTTGTAGTGCACATTCCAGATGTGACTATAAGGGATACAACCTCATGGAAGGAAATGGCAGTAGGTTTGAGAACTTAGGGAAGGCTTGTTCTGTGTTTTTTCAATCAGGAAAATATTTTGAATAAATTCTCATTCAGTCATTCAGTTTGGCTACTAAATCTCTGTTGTCATTAACAGCTACTTTGTTAAATCTCTGACTTATGTCTTCTAACGGTTCATTTCCAATTGTAGCATTTCAGTCTCCCAATCACGATTTTATCTTGTGCCCTAAGTGACTACTGTTTGGAATTCTTGGAGAATTTTCTTCTAACCTCTTGTTTCTTGCCTATATCAGATGCGCAGACACACTTTGCAGGTACTAACGAAATTAATACGTTGGTTTACGGTTTTTATTGTGACTATTGCAATATTCTGTCGTTGATCTATTGTTCATTTCTATTTATAAGTCACCGGAAAAATACTAAATTGACAGTGTCAACATCTGTCATTGACATCACTTTACGCACTAGTGTGTGAAGTGAATTACTTTACGCACTAGTGCGTGAAGTCAAATTTCACGTCTTCTGAATAGTGCGTAAAGTGAGTACTTTACGCACGGTAGTAGAAAAAATGTTTTATCAATGAGCAATCGAAAGAGTTTTTTGAACTGTTGTTGGTTAATTGGAATGTTATACCGAGTATCATACCTACCTAATTTGAATAGAGATGAATTTTTTAAAAATCCAAATTTAATCACTTTCATTTCATAAACACCCTTATTCATTTAATTCTAAATCTATGGGTATTTTTTTGAATTTCCTTATTTAAAATGTATTTTTAATCAAAGCCTTATCTTTAAAAGTAAAACAGTACTTAATTGTAGCTTATCACACAAAAATGCAATGGTTCCAACAGCATATCTAACTACCGTAATTCCTGATCCTAGATAAGAAATTGGATCCAATTATGTTCCCTTGAAGATAAAAGAACCGCAATGCCATATAAGATTCGATAGCCGAAGAACCTTGTATAATGAATGAACTAGTTACTAGATTATGCCCAGGAAAATTTTTTCAAATGTTATTTTAATGATAAAACGTGCCTGCTTTGGAAAACTCGTTCGATATCTATTGAATTGGATCATGCCGTGGGCACTTTTTGTGAATTGATTTATCAGATGGCACCGATTTAATTTTATATTTATGCAAATTGGTGTTCTGTTTTTTTTTTCGACCGCGACATCTGGTTTCGAACACGGTAGAAGTGTCTATTTATTGCAAGTACTTTTTGTAGATACAAATCTCATGGATTTGTTAAACTCATGATATAAAATGTTCACAAAATGGTCAGGCAAAGGAAAAATACCTACTGGTTTAAAAATTATTCACATATTGGATAATGAATGTAAAAAGTTGGGGGCGCAATTCTACGAAAGGCACGGGGAAAGAGCGGCAATAAGCTGGAAAAGATAAGGTTCTTTTTTTTTTCGGAAAAAAAAATGGAAAAACAAAAAACGAGCGAAATCTGGTATGTTTGCTATGAGTTTCACGATCATTCACAACCTTTGGAAAACTCCAAAGATATAAAATATCTTCAATGAATTCTTCTTGTAAGTATATCACGTGACGGGGTGGAAAAAATGATACTGAACGTTTTCTCATCTGTCATTTCATCCAACAAGATTGAGTATCTTATTTCGATTTGTGTGTATCTAGAATTTTTTCTTAATTAAAAATCCCCAATTTTGTGCCTGCTTTTATCCAGAAAATAGACATGGTATCCACAAAAGAACCGGATCCCTGCCGCGTCTCCCAGAACAAAGCGGAACAAACAACGCGAACTGATTATCCCACCTGATTTAGGTGAAATACAATTCCCAGATTTATCGCTCGAATGCTCGCAGAGCCGCTATGGTTCTGGTGTCTGCTTTGAAATACGAGTTTGACACTTCATTTACCTGAAGGGGGATAGAGACTGCACTCAGGATGATCTTTGTGTAATATTAATGTTGGAGTGAAGTGAATTTACCGAGGAATTTACAGATTATTTCTAAAGAAAATGTCACATTTTTATCCAAAATTTAATAATAACTAATGGGAAGATTCAAATGACACACCAACTTTTATGCCATGTTTTCAGAAGACATCCCAATTGTCTTATTTATCTGGAAAAAAAAAATCAAATACATACGAAAGACATTTTCAAAACACTTTTTAGCGTGATGTTTGCTCGTTTTTACGAATTAAACCTATTCTTGGCTAGGGCTCTTGTTCGCAGCTTTGTCTCTTTGTAATTTAGCCTTTTTATGGACCACTTTAAGCGGTTTTAATGAGGATCGTCCACATTGTTTCAGTTTGCGACGTTCCTCTATTTTCCTCGCTGTTTTCCTACATAAAAGAAAAGTATGTTTGTGAAAATCAAATTTATTTGTTCGTCCTTGTTGTCTAGGCCTTACTTTTTTTTTAAGACGACGATTAGTTAGGTTCAATAAATAAGTTCTAATTATCTGAATGTTTTTTACAATCACTCAATCGCTCAGTAATATTTGGATAAAATTGAGGTATATGAATTGTCATACTATTTGTACAGAAGGTTAACACAGACAACTGGCGAGATTCATCAGGGTTAACTATCGCGCGAGTTCAGCTGCGTATACACCAAGCGGAAGACCAAAGCTGAATTTGCATTGATCATAGATACCTATAGTTACATAAAATTACTCTATTATACGCCAAGAACGAGCAACGTTATAAACAATCAAATTGTTGGCTAAAACATTGAGGACAAAGTATCTATTCGACTGTGTATAATCCAAAACCTAACACTTCGAATCCCGAACGCATACAAAACAGTGAACCAAAATTTACCTTGCATTTAGAAAATCAAATTGTGTACAAACATCGTGTGCACATTTCAATTTGAGGTTCATTTGCTTGGCTTTAAGAGCATCTGAACAGCCAAAAAACTAATACGTTTGTTCAGCGTAAGTAACTTTTGATGTATCTCCCTATTCTTCCCTACGATCCAGGCATACCTACATTGGGATATTAGTGAAGGCCAGGGTGTTACAAAAGTCAGCCACTTTGTTTAGAAGTCCTAAATAGAAACATAAATCAGTACATTCAACTATGATCGCCCTCTAGGCACATCTTTCACCTTTTTCGCATGCACATATTCCAACATAACTCACCTGATGTCTGTTGCAGCTGCAATCATTCGCTTTGTAAGGATTCAGGCCGTTTATGTTCAGTTGGAGGAAAACCCCCCAGACAAAAAAGTCTCGCGGTGTCAAGTCAGGAGGATGGGCCGCTAAAAATCTAGATGTAGCTAGCGACAAATCCATCTACCAAGAATAAAACCATTCGTGCAAACTGCGAACTTCTTGTTACAGTGCAACAGTTTCTATGTTCTGGTTGTATAGTTCCAAAAACTGTTGTAGCATACCTAAGTACATAGATACTCATCCGCAATAATTTTTCAGTTACTTCAAAGCTCATACCCTGTCAAGTACCAGGGTCTTCAAGTTGAAGATGGTGCCTTACCTGAATTTGACTTTGTATTTCTTCAGTTTAAATCCCAATGTACACCACATCATGGTCGTATGACGGTATGTGTGATTCCCTGCTCAGGCTCGTAGTTAATGCACGTAAAATTCGGTTTATCACTTCCTGGTCTGTTCTCTCCGTTTTAGGGAATTTGTTCAACAAATTTTAGTTTGCTTGCCTGCTATAAAGCCTGTTTTTTTTTTAAGATATAAGTCAAAATGATGACATTATGTTGGCAATACAGTGTAAAATTGTCAATGCTTTTAAATTTTTTCTGTAGAAAAGGCTTGTATTGCCAACATAGTTACTAAATTTTTGACTCGGGGAATTATCTTTAAAAAAAAACAGATTTTAGAATCTGACGATGAATCTGATTTTTTTGATGAGTTTCCAATAGAAATTTCCTCGTACCCTCTCATACATCTGACATCCCTTACAATCCAAACAATGGGTGCTTTTCTGCCACGCTTTTTCTGTGTTAAACGATTTAAAGTGAAAATAAAATAAATACCTAAACAAGATTGCAGGACTCCAGGATTTTATCTGGCTCGTCCTTACAACTTGATCGAATTAATAAAATTAAAAGAAATAATAATAATGATAATGAGTATTGGGCTGAGTGCATAAAACCAAATAAAACTCAATTAATTCAAGTACTATATAGTTCGATTCAAAATACAAAATGTTGTGGTAACTCAAATGAGTTTACCAAAAGTTGAAGACAGAATATAGAAAAACCTTAATACAATGACCAGGGTCGGATTAAGGTCTTTTGGGGCCCGGGGCTATTTTCACAAAACGGGCCCCTAGGTCCCTGAAATAAATTCAAACGTTACTCAAAACTTTACCTTGCAAGTTTAGTTCTCTACAACTTTTTCATATAAATATTTTTGATATTATGCATATTAACGCCAAAAAGTTATGATCTCGGTTATGATTACAGAATGACTGGTGGTTAACGCTCTTAAATTGTAAAGGGGCCCACATACTGCGTTTTTCTTGTACAGTTTTGTTGTACGTGCAAATCTGATCGAACAAAAACGACACAAAACCGAAGTGTGTGTGCGAAAAATTGTCGTTTTTGCTGGCAAACAAAACCGATGCAAATATCTGGCTTCACCTGATTTTGTCCGTTGGATATGTTCGAAATGTCAACAAATCTGAAGTGTGTGGGCTAAGAATTTTGAAAACGACGGCTTTGTTTGGTGTATGGTGCGTAGCTATAGAATTTTGTATTATTAACTTAAAAATCATAAAAACTTTCCAACATGACGGATCTTCACCAAACTAAACCAAGCTGTGTGTGCAACTCCGATCCGTCGTTTTTGCTCGACCAGATTTGATCGTCGAACAAAACCGTCAGACAGAAACGCAGTCTGTGGGGCCCTTAAAATTATATGCATGATTTCTTCCCCGTGTGAGGTGATGTTTTGGTGCCCCCCTCATTTCGGGGCCCGGGACTTTAGCCCCTAAAGCCCCCCCTTAATCCGGCCCTGACAATGACGTGACCAAAGCTAAATAGATAAAATTAATCATCCACATGGAAGGTTACGTTTAGCTGAAATAAATGTTCCTAATAGTTGTTTCTTGTCACTTGGTACAAGTGCCTACTGAATTACACCCTTACGTACCGCGGTGATCACTTTGGCGCACAAAATAGGGGCGAAATGTGTAAAATTAAAATTAGTAATATAAAAATGACAGCAAAGAATACTTAAACTAAAGCTAGTACGATACCAATATGTTCCAAGTGATGGCAGCAGGTTCAATTAACCTGGTTGATCCTGGTTACAGGTTGTAGCTGCTATGGTTAAACCAGTCGTAAGGTTCAACAGTACCAAAACAAAGGTATTGATTTTAGCAATATATAAGAGGATTAAGTACAAATATGAATTCAGTTCACCAACATCTTGAAGAACAAAGACCTGATATCCTTGTTCTCACTGAAACTAAAATCAGTTCTGCAACACCTATTGTGAACTATCTTTATCCCGGCTATGACCTACACCACCGATTTCGACATAATTTTGGGATCTGTGTGTACATTAGAAATGACCTTTCATGTCATCGAGAGGAGAAGCTAGAACCAGCGAACCTTGATATCATATGGCTAAAATTCACCTCAAAGTCATCGACCAAGTTTATCTGCTGCCTCTACCGACCGCCAAGTAACACCGATTACCAAAACTTTTTCGCGACATTATCCGAAAGCTGTGATAGTATACAGTCAAACTATCCACAGGCGGAAATTGTCTTTTTAGGCGATTTCAACGTTCACAATATACCCTGGCTGAAACACCACAACAAAACAGATAACGAAGGCAGAGAAGCAGAAGCTTTTGCCATAAGTTGTGGTCTAACGCAGCTTGTCGATGAACCTACCCGTATCTCAGAAAGGGGCGAATTTGCAGCGCTTTTAGACTTGTTCCTAACCACCAATCCTGACTCGTACACAATTCAAGTAGATGCTCCACTTGGTTCGTCCGATCATAAACTTATAATAACAAAGTGCGAAATGCTCATCCCACCAAGCCTACAACCACTTCCTCGTAAAATGTGGCACTATAAATCGGCAAAATGGAATGACCTAAAACAGTATTACCTGGATTTTCCATGGCAAGAGGTTTGCTTTAAAACAGCTGATCCCACTATTTGCTGTAATGAAATAACACAAGTAATCTTATCTGGAATGGACGCATATATCCCACATACAACTAAACGTAGAGCTAATGCAAAACCTTAGTTCAACAGCCAGTGTCAAACGGCTGTACAGAAAAAACACAGAGCATATAACCTTTGGAAACGACAACAAACCGCTCAAAACCACACAGAATTTATAGAAGCCAGAAATAGTTGCAAAATTACTATTGACTCCGCTAAAGAAACATACAATCAAAGAATAAAAAACAGGTTGCTGAATTGTCCAAGTAGTTCTAGGTCTTTTTGGTCTCTTGCAAAAGCTGTTGGATCTAACTTCACCAAGTCATCCATACCACCACTTACAGATAAAAATAATCACTTAGCCACAACATCAGAGGAAAAAGCCAATATGCTTGCCCAAATGTTTTCCTCCAACTCCAACCTAACAGTGCCAAACGGAAAAACTCCACCGTTCATTGAAAGGGTTTCCCATAGTATGCCAGAGGTACCCTTTTGTCACAGAGAAATACGAAAATCCCTAAAAAAGCTGGATACAAACAAAGCAATGGGTCCGGATGGCATTCTCGCAATAGTACTCAAAAATTGCGCCAACGAACTCACCCCAACTTTCGCAAAATTATTCAATTTGTCTTACAGGCAAGGAGTATATCCATCATCATGGAAGTCTGCCGCAGTACAACCCATTCCAAAGAAAGGAAAAAAGACAGATCCGTTAAACTATAGATCAATTGCTCTACTTCCGGTGATATCAAAAGTAATGGAAAGAGTTGTGAACAAACACCTAACCAAGTACTTGGAAAAGTGCAAAATTATCAACGATAATCAATACGGATTTCGAAAATATAGGTCAACTGGCGATTTACTTACATACGTCACTCACTTATGGCAAAAAGCGATTGAGTTGCGGGGTGAAACAAGAACAATTGCCTGATATATCTAAAGCATTCGACAAAGTGTGGCATGAAAATCTGCTCAACAAGCTCAAAGCAATGGGATTATCGCCGAAACTTTGCACTAGGTTTGAAAGTTACCTAAAGGACAGATCCATTTATGTTGCACTGGATGGCCAGAAATCCAACTGTTACCAAATAAATGCTGGTGTACCACAGGGATCCTTTCGCCAACTCTTTTCCTGATTTACATAAATGACCTCATAGATAAAACAGTAAATCCATTTTATTGCTTTGCAGACGATGGCAATGTAGTCTCCTCACTCATACCACCCACAGGTCTTTCTGCACGTGAATTCCATCATCTTAGACTAACTCAAATATCGCAGATAAATAACGACCTGGAGATAATAGAGGACTGGGGTAACAAAAACCTTGTACAGTTCAACGCGCAGAAAACCCAAGCAGCTCTGTTTTCAAAAAAGACCAGCACCGGTGAGCCAAACATGATGCTATCTGGAAGTGCTGTCACATTACAGAGTCAGTTGAACATCTTGGGGGTTACTGCAGAGACCAACATGTCTTGGCACAGTCACGTGGCAGATATTGCTAAAAGGGCCTCCCAAAAGCTGGGGGTGCTATTTCGTACAAGACATCTGTACACACCAAGCCAATTGCTAGAGTGTCAGCAATTGGCTAGCAGCCCAGATTCGACCAACTATGGAGTACTGCTCACATATATGGAGTGCAGCACCCAAACATACCTTAATGCTTTTGAATACCGTGCAAAAACGAGCTATCAAGTTGATCAATGACCCCGCACTTACTCGTAACTTGGATGGTCTCGAACATCGCAGATCTGTGGGCGATTTATCTCTCTTCTACAGCTACTATCACGGAAAATGCTCTGAAGAGTTGGCACGTATGATTCCACCGAGAGTAGCACCTACCAGGCGAACCCGTCAAACAGACGGTAACCATGAATTTACTGTCAAACTAGAGGCACCAAGAACCTCATTATATCAGAATTCATATCTCTGGAGAACAGCATCGCTGTGGAATAAACTCCCTGCGACGGTTTTCCCTGCAGGTTACAACCTGAACCGTTTCAAGACCAACATACACCGACATTTCCGCGCACTTGCCGCTTCTCGAGCGTGATAGGACATTTCCTTGCGAGTGCGCATATCCGTAAAAAAAAAAAATAAAAAAAAATAAAAAAAAAAAAAATAAATAAATAAAATAACTGACCAGAAAGGTGTAGGCTCCGGTAGAGATAGCTTTACAACTGTGTAGGCTCCGATGGAGATTGCCGTACACCCAAATGAGTAGCCTCTAGTTAAAACAGCTGGCCGTACGTAAAAACCCTAAAGAAAAACTGTTTCTGTATTTGTAACTTAATCTTAGCGAAGAACTTTGAAATGAACCACAAGAAAATGAATGTAACTTTAATGTAATAGTCAATCATCGATAGGTAGGTAATTCACTAGGTAAAACTATAGCTCTTGAAAAATAAGTATTTGAATAATTTGTGTATAAAAAGCAGAATTAGATATATGTATTTGAAAGTAAAGAAAATGTGGTTCAATTTTGCAAAGAAAATCTGTCGTTATTAGGTTATGTCTCACCTGTTCAAATGGGTTTTATTTGCCTCGAAAAAACTCTGGATTAGTCTGGATCGAGGTCTGGATTCGAAATCCTGCAGTGAGTGAGGTGGTCAGTACTCTACTCCTTAGGGCATCAGCTTTTCACTAATGATTGAATAGAGAAGGTCAGAATCCACTGTGGGGAAAAACGTGCTAAGCAAAACTTACCGAATGGATGGTTGTAAAAATCCGTAATCATCAGCGAAATTATGCCACTTCATGAAAACGTAACGCAACGAAAGGCAACTCAATGTACCATAAATTCAATATTAAAGTCAAAATCCCTCAAAGGCGAAGACAAAATTTAACTTCTTCAGAAAGACCTTTTTCTCGGAACCTACCAAACGTGAAAGAAAGAAGCACCACAGGGAATTAATTAGCTGTCCTAGATTTGAAGAATAAAGATGAGGCAAAGTAACGACAAATGTCAAAAATAATTCGGGCAAAATTTTAAGTACCAAAAATTGCACACAACAATAAAATCGGAGAAAAATTACAACAGTTGCCGACTAATGATAACAACAAGTAATTGACCACTAGAATAATCATAATTTGGAGAACATGACAATGAATAAGTAATTCGTGTTGCAAAACATAAACGCTTACAAAGGAATCGATGATCCCAAAACCATTACTAATTATAGGCCAATTGACAAAGATGAATGACATTTCTGCTGTCAGCTGGCACACCAATCATAACTGACATGACTTAAGTGTCACTATAGAATAGAGAGCAAAGAGAGCAAGCCGGTGGTTTATGGAACCAATGATGGAACCGGATGCAGAACTAAATCTGGTACTGAGCTCAGCAACCGAACAGAGTACGTACCGCGTGCAGTCCACACTTCGTGAACGGACCACTATTTGGAAAACCTAACCCAAGAATAAGAAATATTTGATTCGTTTACATAAATTAATTTGGAAATGGAATTAAAATATTGCTTAAAATCGAGGAAAATCATTAGTCGTCAGCAAGAACTAGTCACAAGTGAAAATATAATTTAAATATTCAAGATTACAAAATTTACAGGATCTGCAATTACTGTAGTTATTGTTGAATTTTAATAAAGGAAAAATGTGAACAAAGCCTAATTAAATCAGGGAAAAATTAAATATCTATGTACACTTGGCCAAACATAAAACTGGTACAAGCAATATATATTTTTTAAATTTGCCTGGTGTGAGTCAGGCTTAACAACAAAAAGTCTCTTCTGAAAAAGTTAAAGTTTTTTTTTTAAAGATTCCCCAAGTCAAAAATTTAGTAACTATGTTGGCAACACAAGCCTTTTCTATGTAAAAAAATTGAAAGCATTGACAATTTTACATTGTATTGCCAACATAATCATAGAATAACATAATGTCATTTTGACTTTTATCTTTAAAAAAAAAACACACTTTAGGGCCCAGTTTCACAAAGTGTAGTTAACTACTAGTTATGAGATAACTACTAGTTAAAGCGAAAACAGCGTTTCACAATTGACGGTTCAACGTGACACCTTTAGTTAACCAGTAGTTGAATTAACCAAAGGATGCGTATGAGTTAACTATGAGTTAAAGTTTGAAAAGGTAAAATTACTGAATGAAAACTTTTGCATTTCTTTTTCCGTGAGTGATACAATTGGAATTAAAATCTGCTTCCTCCCTTCTCCAAGCATTTTCTTTTTTTTTTTCCACGTCGATGCGCCGTTTTTTTTACACTCCACAATGAACTTATATTTTTACATGAGAAACACTTATAAATATTCTTCTTCCTTTGAAAAATTCGCAGACCTTTTTCTCACTTGACTTCATGATTTAAATTCAAACAGGAAACACGACACAAAACCCAATATTAAATAGGTATCTGTGAAATTTTACTGCCACTGACAAAAATTAATATAATTATTAATGACAAATCACAAAAAGTGATGTTATAGTGAAGTATAAAGCGGCCTTTTTTTATTTTTCAAGGTGATTTTTAAAATTTTGTCAAAAAAATCAAGTACCAACCTTTGATAAATAAAATTCAACCACTAGTCATTTAACCAACGATTGTTTGTTTAGTGTGAAACAGGTTAATGAGCGGAGTCCCAGTTAACCCCTGACCCCTAGTTGACTGACCAGCACTGGTTACCACCGATTGTGAAACTGGGCCTTTTAGTCAGACAATTTCTGTCAATGTCAAAGCTGAACAAAAGTAAATGCAACATGTTTTTAAGGCTGTATCAGATGTGCCGTTGCCGATTACTATTAACGATTACGATTGGGAATTGGACCAATCAAAATGTACCTGCTTCTGGTTGCGATTGCCGTTGTATGTTTAGGTTGGATTCTAAATTTTACGAAGCCGTTCTGAATCGTAGCCAATGAAAGCGCTTTATGAACAGCATGTGTCATGTGTCTACACGTCACTTTTTTAGTTTTGCAATTTATCGCTTCTGGTACTGCACCCAAACCGATTTTGGTTTGGATCTTTCTCTTTCCTCTTCTCCCAATATAATCATATAGCACAGCAACGCAGAAGAAACTTTCCGACGACGTTCGGCGATGTACTTTGAATATTTTAGCTGCGACATTTTGACGTTATAAACATTTCAAGTGACCAGTAATCGGTAACGGAACGGTGTCAAGTGTGATTGCAACCGCGACGGCAACGGCAACGGCTAACGGAATCGGCAACGGTACGTCTGATACGGCCTTTATTATCTATTCACAATCTGATGTCCAAAGGTAAAGGTAAAATTGATCACCTTTCAGTGCTATTTGATAGGGAAAGGTGATAAATTTACCTTTACCTTTGGACTACGGATTGTGAATAGGATATATATGTTATGTTTGGTTTAAAGATGACAATGACTTGACTCTTTTTGTCATTTTTGAAGTGATAAAAAAGGTCGATTTACACATTACCACACAATAAAAAAAGGCGTACCTACCAGTTTTATGATTGGCCAAGTGTACCTATTGGAATTTTGAATTGAAAACTACAAATAAGTGTGAAATAGGCACGTTACACTTCCTCTTCAAGTAAAAATGTTAATCTAAAGCTACGTCTCCAATAAAGCAACGTAGTTCAACTTAATGCAACATGTTAAGTCACGTTGTGTTGAACCATGTTTTTATTTGTTGCACTATGTTGCATTATGTTGGTGTCGCGTTAAAGAAAAGTTACCGTTTGTTGTTTGTTTCGCTTTGAAGCGTTGAAAATCAAAGGAAAATGTGAAACACGTGAAACATTAAGCAACACAAACAAAAATTGATTTCGGTGTGGACGCTTTGTCACAAGAAGTTGCATTTGGTTTATTTCGCACGCATGGAAGTTCTGATTTCCAAATCAGGCGATCTATTTTTGTCAGTACAGTAAAAGTTCCGTATCAGGACTATGTAGAAACTAGACATACGGAAAAAGTTTTCGAAACTGCCATCTGTTCCAAAGAAAATCGTCTTCCCGCAAATCGTAACAATTCATTTCCTGCTTGTATATTTCGATTTTTTAAACTTGAGCAAAGTCAGCTTTTACGCTTCCTACTTACGCTTACGTACTTTTTTTTTTTTTTTGAAAAATAAAAATACAAGCCGCAGTCGCAATAATCACCTCATTTTTGTATGCCCAACAAAGTTAAACGAACGTAGGAATGGGCTGTGTTGCTTTAGTGGAGACGAAACTTGAGAGGACATAGCAAAAAATTATAGAAAAAAAATTATGTCAACAAAACTTCCAAGAAAAAAACTTCCTGGTCGTATGCTGTATCAGTGGAATGGTTATCTGAGAGTTCGGTGTGTTCTTGTTAAAAATAGACTTGATGAACTCATTGCTACTTTTGAACATGCATAGTATGGACCCCAATTCAATATCTTGGTGTTATTAATTTTATTGTATAATTGAAACACAGCAAGCAAAACTGCATTCGATAGACTCGTCGGTTTTTGAACCCCTTTCTATTGTAAACCAATAATAATGATAATTTCGTTCAATTAAGATAGCTACCTATTTATAGTTGAAATTAGACACACAATGAATGGGAAAATGCAACAATTCGTCATTTTAATAACGAATTTTAGTTCAACATACCTACCAATGCGCATGAGTGTTTGCCTTTAGTAGGTAGTGTTCCGACTAGTTTGTTAGCTTGCCTGTGGTGGAGTCCGTTTTAATTATTTTTTTCTTTCTTATATATACGATGGCGTCATATTTACCTACTACCATTTTAATTAATAAAGTAAACGAGAATCTGTAACTTTACGATTTTCCGACCTGGTCTATTAAAATCGTCGTGTCCCGGAAGTAAATTTGCAAATGGCCCAAAATTGGGAGGCTGTTAAGCCTCAGTTAAGCACCTCGGCAAAATTGTACGGGCTTTGCGAGGCGTGGGAGTGAGGATATAATAAACTTTAACTATATTAAACTGTACTGTAATGTGAATCTTTAGTTCGTGTAATAAAATGCTACGCTTTTTGCCTGCAAAATAAAGCCAAGTTTTAATTAGGTTTTTAATAAAAGGTCTTGTAGAGAGCTAATTTGTTAGGAATTTAGCAACGCTGGTGGCTGCAATATTCAGCTTGCTTGATTGTTGTGAATGAAGATGTTTTATTATGTGACTATAAATAATTATTATTTCATAATTCATGGTCAAATAAACAAAATAAAGGAATATAATGTATAATACAGATGATAATCATATCCTCCATTAGCACGCGTTTAATAGGATATTAATGAAATTTAATGACCGTTTAACGTGCTTTCATACCATGTAGTAGAATAGTTTAACGCCCATTACTTCCTCAATATTTGTTTAATTAATTTCATATAATATACTAGTCTTAATCCTGTGTTGGCGGTTCAGATGAACAATCAATTTCTTCTATACCCATTGAAAATTCATTTTTCTGCCACCAAAGTTTGGTCCCAGGAAAAGTTTCACGATAAAAACTTTTGTGAAATCATTTTGTAAGTTGTAAGAACAGGATTAGACCCCCTGGCAAAAGTTTGCCAAAAAAAAGGTGCCTAAAAAAAGACAAAGGAAAAATAATGGAAAAAGGATTTTGGTATAATAATTTTTGCAATATATGAAAAGTTATGATATTGGAGTTTTACAAATATTTTGAGGTTTTATCGTTCTTATGGATGTCTATAAGGCGTTTTCTTTTTTGGGAAGATTCATCACTTCAAATGAAACTACTCTCTATATTTAGTCACTATCAGAAAGCCTAATTTTTTAAATCTCAAAAAATCTGAACAATATCTCAATTACCTACTTTGACAACGGACTACCTGTGTAACGTCAAATTTGGGCAGATCTAATTATAAGGGATTTTTAAGTAACACCGGTAGTACTCGAGGTAGTACCTACCTGTTCATATTTGATTTTGACCTCAGTAAGTGTTGTTGTGCCGATATATTGATAAATTGTGTCCATACTTATTTGTGATATCTACCAGTATATTTTGGGTTTTGTTCGTTTTCTCTCTGTTTCTACCTTTTCATCTGGAACAAAATACTTCAGGTAAAATTATTATATTAATTACTGCAAGGGACAAGAAATACCCACGTTATTTAGCATTTAAATTGAACATACCTTTTCACTCACCTAAGTTTAAAAAAACATTGCCCATTGAAAAATTCAATTTCCTCGTTTCTGTATAATTGGTGGGATGAAGAAGAAGTACATGTTTTTGCGTAATGTTTACAAATAGTTAGTGAAGTGGAAAAGAACATATTGCCAATAATATTATAAATTGAAAAATATATTTTTTAATTTAAGGTAATCAAAGCTAACGTTTGATAAAAGTATTTCTAAATCAAACAGCCTGAGCACACTTTTTTGGAATATCGGCATACTAGTAACTCTCATTTATGAGTCATACATTATAAAAGTACCACCAGCTACTCAAAAATCCTTTTTCTACAAATGTCACTAAAAGTGTCATTCTTAACGGATGCTGTCAGTGTCTAAAATGCCATTTTATGACACTGGTGTTAAAAGTGACTACTTTTAGCACTAGTGCTAAAAGTAATCACTTTTATTGCGTTTGTAGAAAAAATAGTGTATGATATTCGTGCTAAAAGTGATTTTATTTTGTTCAAAGGGATGGAACACTCCGCCTTCGGCATCGTGTCCCAAACTTCCCCTTTCACAAAATAAAATGTCACTTTTAGAACTTATATTATAACGTACTTATTTTGGCAATTGCTTAATTATACTGCTACGGCTAGTCAGCTTCAGTTCGGAGGCCATGGGTCTATGGGTTCCTTGTATACATCTTACCTTTGGGCGCCACCAATTTACATGTGACTTAACTAGGAAGATAACCTAATGATGTTATAAACAAAACCTGTGCAATTGGAGAGCTTATCAATAAAACAACTAATTAGGTACAATAATGTATCTGGCTTCTTTATTAAAAATAATAACAAAATATAGGGATAGCCAGGGGGCCAATTCTTGAAAGTGGTGAAAATATTCACCCGGTGAAAAATTTCACCACCTAATTTTCACCTGCCTTACTTGTTTTGTATTCTTGAGTCGTGGGTGAATTTACTTGAGGTGAATATAAAATAACACTTTGGCAACGTCGGAATATAGCTTTATTTTAGGAGGAAAATCGAAAACGCCTACAATTCTTAACCTTACTTTTGTGTTGTGTTTTTTCCGCAACCGTCAACCGACCGGTGACCGGTGACGGCGGTGACCAGTTTTCAAAAATTTAAATAAAAAGCAATATAAAGCAAGTATTGCTATTTGGCCGTGTAAATTCAACAGTGACAAGAACACACACAAGAACAACAGCAACAAGAACCTAACATCAAAATGTTTACCTCATTAATGTTTCAGAAATTGAGGTGATATAAAATAAAAAAATTGAACTACTTTTGTAGTTTTATCCAAAGCTGATATACTTGTGGGAGCTTCTAGGAAAGGATCTGAGATCTCTAAAAGAAGGCAAACAAGAGGTTTGGTTAACCTGAATAATTTCTTGATAAAAAATCACTAGTATTGCAAAAGGATTTTCTTGTCTATGTCTCATTCCATTTCCCCCGCCAACCGCTGCATCATCTATATCAAGATGTCTTCAATTTCAATTAGGTTCATTATTAATGAACCTATTGTTAATGAATCATTAACAATAGCTCGTTTTCCATACTTTATAATATAATAATAGGTTCACAAGCCAGTTATTTTATAGAAAATAGGAATCAAAATACAAAATCGGAGTAATCTGATAAAATAGTTAATAATTATTGACAATTACAATAATTATAAAAGAAATTACAAAGTACCGAAGTAAGATTAGAAATGCACGTTTTCACCAAAATTTGTAAAATTCACCACCCTTTTCGGTGGTGAATCTATTCACCCAATAAAAGGTGAAAATTTTCACCTTTTTTTTTTTCAAGAATATGATTATTTAAATTTTTGGTGAAAGCTTAGCAATTTCACCCGGTGAATATTATCACCATTTTCAAGAATTAGGCCCCACAGGAGGTTATTAAAAATGTGTTTAGAATAATGCTTGTACCAATTTATAAATATTTCATTATAAAAAAAAATAAGAATGTAAATAATGTATAAAAATATTGATTTTTAAGTAAATAGTTTTAACTGTCTGTTTACACTTGTGAAAGATTAGAACCACAATATCAGTTACACTCTACCAAGAGGCAAATTCAACACCAGAAAGGTGAAAATTATTGTTAGGGCAACCTCAGGGTAAAATTCTAGAATTTTATTTAAGGGGCACTTACCGAACGTAGATCAGTATCAAGTGATTTATATAAGATTTGCCTAAATAGTAAAAAGTGCAACTTACATGTGTACAAGTGTTGATTATCTTCAAAGGTGTGTGTAAATCCAGAAGTTTTGAAGGGATATTATCTACAGGTTCGGTCTCACTGTAGATAGACTATGGTATGGTAAGTGAGTCATAGTCATGAGTCCTATCCACGTGGTATCTGTTTTACGTAGAACTCAATGTGGTTCTAGCAGAGCGGTACCAAGAGGGTTGCTGAAGGGAGGCTACCAAAGCCAACTAAGAGCAATCTAGATCTAGTCTAGAATATCTTTCTAGGAGCTGTCCAACTATAGCCTAAGACTGTCTAGCTACAGCCTAGCACTAGGACTAGGAGTAGGATTGTCCAACTATAGCCTGAGACTAGGATTGTCCAACTATAGCCTGAGACTAGGACCCTATAACGATGTTCGTATAAAAAAAACAAATCGAGTCCCAAATATTAGAAATAATCTTACCTCAAATTGAGGGATACTCTAGACCAAAGGTGAAGTCTTAAACTTCCAAATGCTGCTCGGAACAGTCCTATTAAAAAAAAAATGGAACACGTGTTGTAGGTTAATATTTCCTGAAGAAAATCTCAAACTTACCGAAACAGAATCAAAAAATGACCAAGGGACGACTCTAGACAATTATCAGCAAGAAATTAGTCTAAAACTTGAGCTCCCTGGCACAAAATTCCAAAAAGTCTCGCCCCAAAAATAATTAGGGCCGAGGCCCGAGACCGGACGACTACTCAGCGTGAGGTCGCAGATCAAAAGGGCAGATTCTTCATTTAGAATTTAGATTTCGGAAGAAGACTTTCATCTGTCAAACTTCTAATTTTGACATTGAAGAAAATTATAGAAAAGGACGTGTTCAGTTTCACCCCAAAAGTACGAACTGAGAATCGGTTGTGTAAAAAATGACTGGTGAATGTTGAAAAGTGCCTATAGAACCTATATCAAAAGGTAGAACAGGTCTAAAGAAAACGCCTAGACAAAACAGCTGTTCAATGACATGATGGAAATGAAAAGTCAAAGAGTACAAAAAAACAACAATTATTATCATAACCTCAGATTATTGATTGGATTTGCAAACAGAGATGGTGATGGTACTAACTCCTTTTCCTAAGATTCTAATCAATAACAGCGGGCCCTGCCGTACTGAATCAAACCTTCCTAGATCAATTAACCAAACTTGCAAACCTGAACCAAAAAAACTTCTAGTAGAAGGCAGCACTCAAGGTAACAAAATCTGGGCACAAAAAAGATAGTTGTTTATTCATTTATTTCATTGTAGCTCTATATGGAATCATATCCAGTATGGCAAAACAAGGTAGCTTATTAGCCAAGAAATTGAAAACGTTACAATATCATAAATAACTATTATAAACAAAACCTTGTAATTGCAAAAAGTCTTAAATTAATTACATACATATAGGTTCATGAGAGAAATACCTGTTTACGCACCGGGCGAGATCCATGTGAACTACCCGTCCATGCAAATGGAAAAATTTCTTATTGAAACATATAGGTACATAGTAGTTAATTTATTGTGGTACGGTACGTAACTGTGAGGACTGTTACAGCTGCTCAGGAAACGTTCGAAGAGAAGATGGTACTTCTTCTTCTGGGTTCGTTTCCTTGTCTCTAAACTCCGACTTTTTGTCTAAATGCTTTTCAGGAACAGTTTTGTGTTGTTTAGAGAAACCAAACTGACGCATCCGGCTCTTTACTAACTCTCGAGCCTAATCCGCAATATCCAGATTTGAAATCCATGTGTCAAAGTTATATAATATTTTTTGAAATGTTTGATAAGACCCTGTTCCCAGAGGATGACAGACGGATATGCAGTACCTCGCCTCGCCACAATTTTAATTTGATGAAAAAATTTACATTTTTCCGAGATTTAATCCCCTCACAAAACTACATTTCCCTTCCGGTCTGAAACGAATAGGCTATACCGAGTTTTGTCTGTAAGTGACACGTGACGGGCCTTAGCAGGCGCGCAGGAAGCCAAAAAGACGAAAGTTTGGCAGAGAACATATTAGAGTGCATTAGTGTCGGGGTATTAAATTTCCTGAAGCAAAATGTACACCCTTTATAAAATAAAGTAGCGAAGAGGAAAGGCCAAAAACAACAAAGCCGGGAAATTAGGAAATATTTTTTTATGGAAAAATGGAACAAAAGCATCCGGTTTCACTATGACATCCATCTTGGGCTGGATACTTGTTTTCTACTTCCGTTGAAAAATTGGGGGCATAGACGTAGAGCCAAAAGAAATAAACGAATTGCCCCTTTTATCAGTAGCGTATTAGATGTGGAACTAATGGGCCAATCCATTTAATAAATGGATAACGTTTAGTTAATCTTTGGTGGAAACAATACTCTTCGAACTGTTATCCTCTTTCTTTTTTTGGATCAATTGGCTTAATGCCCTTAATGGAAAGCTATAGATAATATATAACCAATTTTTTTGCGCTACAATGTAATTTGAGGCCTATTCATGTTTTCCTGTAATGGCGGTTGGATTTATGATTTATAAGCTCAAGTAATCCTGGTATAATTCAAATAAAATTAAGTTACTCGTCTTTGTTTACTTCTGAATGGTAGGGGTAACTTTGAATCCAAAATAAAATCGGGAGAAGAGGCACGGCTTTGTCTAGACATTGCAATTAAATTAAAAAAGTCCTCAGAAATAAAAAAAAGACAGGATTCATTCATTCCATTCATTTTATGACCAAATGTATGGGTGCGGCGCGATGTTAAATACTAGAGAGGTAATCAACCTCTATTTATGGCACAGAATGAAAAAAGAGGGAATTTTTAAAAGGGAATTTTTCCTCTGCTACGAGGCAAAATGGAAAATAAATTACATTAAAGGATTTGAATAAATACATTTTGCATTTAAAAAGGTCGATTAAATCCCGCGGCTTTTGTTTCTAATATCAATTTTCACCCAATCATAAATCTCTTATTCCTGGAAGAGTTACATAATACAATTCCTAATCCGCTCATTAGAGAAACAGCCTCACCGAACTAACCAGGAAAAAAAAAACAAATGTTCAGAAAACGTGACTAAACTTCGAAATTAGATATCGGCTTAGCTAAGGGCTTGTTCTAAAGTTCCACAATATAGTTTGACAGTTTAACCCAATTTTATTGATGGAAACTGGCGGAAAATGAATAATATCTGGGATATACTAGGTCGTAAATTTTCAAACCCTGGAAAGATTACCTACTATCATACTTGTGGTATAAACTGACATGTAGGAGATATCCTTGAAATTTTAGGGCTTCCATTTTGTTCCCCTTTCATTTTAAAGGCTATTTAGAAGCGTATATGTAGCGTGGGTCCTAAAATCGAGTAGAGTGGAGTTGAATTATGGGCGAAATAGGGTTTTTTCAGCCTAAAAGAAGAGCTCGATTAGAGAGAAGAATGACAAATGTATGTATTCGTATAACCAACAACCCTTTGCCATCTCAAAAACAACTTATCCGATAAATCCGATACATTTTCTAAATTAAAACTCAGACATTGTATTTTTAAATTCTGCATCATTTAGTACCTACACATGGGAAAAAATTCCCTCATTTTTCATTCCTGTTTTCCCTTTACTCGTCAATCATCCCCAAAATCCTTTTGAATGTATACAATTTACGCTCGTTTTAATCCAGAATTCCAATATAACGTGATACAGAATAAAATCAAAATATTGTTTTCAGTGTTCTCGATTTCCGATTTTCCTTTCCACTATTCTTGAAAGGGTCTTTTTCGCCGCAAGAAATTGAAACTGATTGCATAATAAATCGAGTTGTCGAGAAGCTGGTGACATTTTTTTTTTTTGGGAAATCTCAATATCCTTTTCAGTAAGTTTTCGGAGTAACAATGACTTGAGAAACTTAACACTTACCAACTAAAACCATTAATTTTCTCCACCGACCCTCTCCTTTTAAGTCTTCAAACCTCGAAAGCTGCAAAAACTCCCCCTCTATTACGCTTCTGTCCTTAACCCAGTTCCTTTTTTATAACCATAAAAAGGGGTGGAGTACCTATAGAGGAAACGCGACAATGTTTAGGCTTGATAATATCCCCAAGGAACCCTCGAACTTTATATACTAGAATAATTACATCTTTGTGTCGTCGTGAAAAGGAAATGTTGGGAAAACATTCGAGAATACATACTAAAATTTGTCTTGTTTTTTTTTGCAGGGTCTCGACCCAACAGCCCACCTAAGACCGCTGAACTCTGAAATAGCAGCCCCTAGGATAGACAGCTACAGATTTTCCATGGCCAATTTGGAGGACTCTCAAGATGTTGACCTGGATGCCATTTTGGGCGAGTTGTGCGCTTTGGAGACTGTTTGTGACCAGGAAATTGGACATGCAAGAGAAAGCAAAAGATTTTCTGGTGAGTATAGATAGATGGAAGATTCAGCTATAATATGAAATGGCGTGGGTATATGAAATGATCTCCATTACTACATATTTTAATTGTATGAACTCAGTTTGCTTCCATTTTTGTTTTAAAAAAAGATGGTTAATTTTAGCTTATTTCGATGTTGATTTATCACCTTTTCTTCATTGAAATAAAGAGCATGCAGACTGACAACTATCAGTATTTTCAAAATTAAATAAGAAAAAAAAAATTGAATAGGTACCTGTATTTTTTTTTGAACTGTTAACTTCTCATGGGAAGTTTTACGTGGTTTACAAATAAAGTATGACTTATATGCTAATGATTCTTTAGACTAGGGTTCCTATACAAGCGTTCCTAAAATGTATGGTTGAAATATTTACAAGTATGATTATTATGAATGGTAAATGGTTACAAGTTACAAGTTTGATGTCCTGACGTGTTTGGACTTGTCAAGTGTCTTGGTAGGGGGGGTTGGGGGTGTCATAAAGAGGTTATTGGCACTCTTTTAGTTCGTTTGGATCTATTTGGTTGCTATTTTCAACTACAGGGTTGTCCAGTCTGGACTACCCTGTGGTGTGTTGTCCCTGTGGCTTCCTGGTCCTTTCCACATTGATAGGGGGTCGGAAGGTCCCTTGGATCTTAGTTCTGTAGCACCTCTTCATGGATCACCCGACGAGTTTGTCGGGTGATCCATGTCGACATGGTGTCTCTGGTGTATGTCCCGATATTGCTGGTAATGTCGAGTCTTCTGGTCGTCTTTATGAAAAAATTCCTTGTCCTGTTGAGGAGGTCGTCTTTGAGGGGTCGGATGTTGGCCCTCCTGTATACCCTGTCATTGGGTACGTACTGGTCCCATATTATGCTCAGTGCCGTCCTGAGCATTTTTGTCTCCGTGCTCCACAGCGCGGCTTTCGCCGATCGGAATGCCGAGCTCCACCAGGTTGTTAAAGAGGAGTTTTCTGTCCAGTTTAACTCCCAAGTATGTTAGGTCGTTGTACGGGTTGATCTGGTTGTTCTTGATTGTGATGTAGTTCTGTTCTGGTCGTCTTTTATGGTTGAAGTGTATTAGGTTGGTCTTTGCATGATTTAGTTTGAGTTTCCACTTAGTACAGTAGGTTATTGCCCTGACATGCTGTTCGACTTTCAGAGTCGAGATTCGGGTTTGTTTTGAGTTGGTGTACACAGCTATGTCGTCAGCATACGCGAGGTTGGTATTCGGTATATCGTTTATGTAGATATTGAAGAGAGTGGGGGATATGACACTGCCCTCTGTGATTGATTTTGTGTCAGATTTCGCGTTTCTGATGTTTACGCTGAATCTTCTGTTTCTAAGGTAGCTCTCCGTGATTCGAACTATCGCTGGGTTGAATCCCAGGTTAATCATTTTGTAGATGATGATGATTTCTTCAGACAGTATAATATGCCTTTTCCATGTCTAGTGTGGCTAGGGTAGTGGTTTGTTTTTTGTTATTGGCATCCATGGCATGGTCTATTAGTCTTGCGAGCTGTGATTCAGTCGTCATGTTCTATCTGAATCCGAATTGCTGGTTGATGATTATTTGGTTGTTTTCTAAGTGCTTAAGTTATCCTTTAGTTCAGGATCCGCTCCAGTACTTTCCCAAAGAATTTCAGTAGCGAAATGGGTCTGTAGTTTTCTCTTTTGTTTTGGTCGTTGCCTAGCTTGGTGAGCATGATGGTTTTGGCTTACCTTCAATCATTGGGGAAGTACTGGAGTTTCATGCATGCATTGTAGATGTACATACAAAGGCTTTCCTTGGTAGGAACTTGCAATCTTTTGCAACAATGCCGTCGTTCCCTACGGCCTTGTAGGGTTTTGATTTAGAGATAAGTCTGACGATCTCTCTAGGACTGGTCAGTATGTCATCTGCATTATTCGGGGCTTTGTCCACAAAATTCCAGAAGGTGTGGAAGACCTGCCTTCTGGTGGCGTCATCTGATAGATGTTCTGTGAGTTTACTTGTTTTGATTAGTTGACTTGCAAACGCCTCGGTTTTTCCTTGTGTGTCTGTGATTGTGTTTATTTATCCTGTTGCGTCGGTTACCCGTAGTGGGGGAATGTTTTGTGGGCTATTTCTGTTCCTGTAGCCTTTAATATGTTTCCATATGTTGCCTTCATCGTGGGATGCTAGCATTCTCTTCTTCCACTCCTCGTCTAGGTGTGACGACATTAGTGATTAACCAGGGTGCATTGATCCAGGTATTCAATTCGGTCGTAGTGGTCCCTGTTCTCGGGGCTCTTGCCCTTAGCTTGTTCCGTTTCTGTATTTACCTTTGAATTTGTTTGAGGAACTTTTGTTTGTTATTAATGGTTATCTTTGGTATGTGTTGTTCCTTGACCATCAGCGTGATGATATTTACGAGGCTTCGGATTTGTTGGACCACTTCGTTTGTCGTTACGTTTCTGTTGTTAATCGTAATGCCCTGGTTAATTGTGTTTTTGTATGCTGTCCAGTCAGCATCCTTGTAGTTTACGAATGGTTTTGGGGTATTGTTAGTATTTGTTGTCAATTTTGAACCAGACTGAAAAGTTATCGGATGTTGCTTTCAACACGTTTCTGGCGGTTATGTCTAGGTTTCTGGTGATTCCAATGTCTATAGTGGAGTTTGCTTGTGGTCTGGAGCTATAATCTGTAGGTCTGTTACATCTAGGATGCGATTGAGTAGGTTTCCGGCTATATTGGCGATGTGGTTATTCCATTCGGGTGTTTGGCGTTTAAATCTCCGACTAAAATCACTTTATGCTGGTTTGTGATATTTAGCATTTCTTGGTGGTGAAGTCGGTCGCCATTTTTGTTGCAGGCCACCACTACCTTGATACCCTGGAAAGTCACTGTGATCGACTCAGTGTTCGTCGAGTCCGATGGTATTTCCTCGCATTCTATGTTACTTTGGAGGTATAGGGCTATACCTCCTGACTCTACGTTTTGGTTTGGTCTGTTTTTATAATAGACATCATAGTCCTGTATCCTGGGTGGTGTTCTATTTTTAAGTCTCGTTTCTACAATTGCGATGCCTTGTGGTTTTCTCCTTTGGGCCAGGTCCCTTATTTCGTTTATCCGTCCGTCAGTCCGTTTATGTTGATAAGTAGGTAATATGTTCAGTGTCCTATTTTCCATAGCTTACAAGGATTTGAAGGATTTCTTGCTGGTTCTTTGCTTGGGACAATTTGTTGTTCAAAGTCCAGAAATTGGCATTTAGCTCATCGATCTCTTTCATTAATGTTTGGAAGTCTCCAAAATCGTCTGATTTGTCGGTCTGGTTAGGCAGTGGTGGAAATTCCTGTTTCGTGCAGGTCGCGGGTTTGTCCTGGTTTTTTGTCTGGCTGTTGGTGGCTTGGCTGTACGATACGCCTTGCTTGATTTTGTTTGCCGCTTGTTCACCATCGCAATTGGCACATTGCATTTTGATCTGGTCTTCGTTCACTCCACGCTTCCTAAGGCAGTCTATTGCTGAGTGAGAGCCTGCACATTTCAGGCATTTTATTGACTGTTAATAGTTATTAGCGCCGTGGCCGAAACCTTGGCATCTATAACATTGGGTTATATTATTGCGTTTATGGAAAGTTTCCCATTTTATGCAGGTATGTTCGATGTGTTTGGTCTTTTTGAGCAAGCCTATGTTAGTTTCTTTTACTGCGGTTATTAGGTAGGAATGGCCTTCTCGACGGTTAGTTTTCATCTGTACACGCAATCGTTAATTTGGTAATTTTGGCTAAGGATTTGTTTTACCTTCTCGGTGTCCATATTGGGGGGATCTTTGAATACTACCCTCTTCCGTCATTCAGTCCTAGGTGAGTATGTGTAGTATTGGACATTATCAGTCTCTAAATTTGATCGTACCAGGACGTCGTCTTCTAGGGTTTTAGTATATATTTTGATCTCTGTTGGTGGGTATTTTAGGAAGAAGGATTTCCCCGCTTAATTTTCGGTAATGGTGGTTTTAAACTGAGGTGGCCATTATAGGTGATGGTTTGGGTGCCCCGGTTTTTGGGGGTGTTGATGTGGGTTCTTCTGCTCCGGTTTGATCTACCGTCAATAGTCCGAAACGGTTACTGGTGGAAACATTGGCTTTTTCCATATCTTCATACTGATCATCCGATGATGGGACGGGACTGACTCTAGGCATGGTGATTTTCCCTGGCTTGGTGTAAACTTCTTCTTCTTCGTCCTTGTTCTCAAGGATCCTCTTGACTGGTCTTCCGATGACACCCTGGTTCCTAGAGTTCATTAGGGCGAGCCCTGGGGTCGGGTAACTCGGCACTTGTTCGCGACGCGCACGACTAAATTCACTTTGAAACTTAAACTTCGTACTTGGTTTTGCGTAAGCATCGGGTATTGGAACTAGTCAACAATACCGTCAGACAGACTATAAGAATCGCTTTGCTCTTAGAGCAAAACACGTTTACTCTGCAAGAGCCCAACTCGGAATCACATAGGAAGTCGAACGTTTAAAAAGCCTAAATTTAACGCTTTTGCGATCAGCAACTCTTAACTTTTCTCATTTTCTTCAAATGGTTTTCCGAAATATAATGATCCAGTCTTCTTCTCCGTTGATTTTATTGGTCTGCATAGTATCTTTTATTCCTAATTTATTTCCTTCCAACATTCTCCATATCTTTCTCTGGTTTGCGTACCTATTTCTTTCTAGGTCTATTGTGAATCTTTTCCAGTATCCTTCTTTCATTCTGGCATTTACTTTATTTCGATGTTTTGAAAAGTTCCTGTTTTTAGATACTTGATGTGTGCTTTCCTCATTTTCACATAATTGCTTATTTTCCTAAAGTCCTCCATTGCGCATCTTCTTTGTTCACTATTAAACTTTTTACGTGTTATCTTCTCTTAGTTAATCTATTCTTGTAACTGTTTCACACTCTCGATTCAATATTATCACGCTTGTCATTGTAATGCGTGGTTTAAATTTCGAATTATATCTATCCGGAAACTCATAAGAGCTACCAAATATTTTCTTAAATATTTTTGTAAAAAGTTGATTTTTTCATCAAATGAATTATTAAATAAGAATGATAATCGAGTTGTGTCTAATCAAAGGACGGTATCTTGGAAGCGATCCAGTTGCTGCATTTGAACGAATTAAATAATTCGTCATTAGAATAAATCATGAATATTCAATTACAAGTTCTCCTATCAAAGTTTCCCCGCCAAGACTTAACATTTTCATTAACTTTAAATGTTTTATATTATCCAAGAAACCAGCAACAAGAAAGTTCCCAAGAAAGGAGTTTAGAAAATTAAGCTGTACAACTGAAACTTTGTTAAGTAAGTCGTGTTTTGCTCGAAAGTTTAAAGTTTTAAGTATGTCGCCAGGATTTTCGAAGTTGTCATAAAAGGCGGCAATAGCAATGTTTTTGGTTGGGATATTATGAAGATTGGGGATGTTTAAATCCGTCAGAATCTCCTTATGCAAATTCCGTAATAAAAATAGATTATCCAGAATTCCTGGATGGCTATTCCTAAGTAGCCGTCTTAAATCTGGAAATCTATTTTCGGGTAAATTTATCCGTGGCGACCAGGATCTTGAACTTTAAAGACTAAAATAATGTTTGTGTTTACGAGGGGTACCTATAATAAGTTTTAATATGTAGCGAAAATGTATTTTCAGAAGGAACAATATTCGGTTCAGCGGCTTCGAAAGGATAGAATTTTTTCTAGAAAATATTCAAAAGGAATCTATTGCAAAGTTTTTGCATTTCGATCCTATTAAAGAAGTGGAAACCGAGGTGGAAACTTTTAAAACACTATCTACTATCCAAATCCTGGCAACATAGAAAACATTTTTAAAACTTTTCTACGGCGAAGCACAATCTCATGCTCCCTAATTTAAAGTAGAGAAAAGTTGGCATAAAATTTTCTAGATTTCACAAAACTTTCACACAAACTTCGAATTTCTAATAATAGAAAAATCTTTTGCAGACGTTCAGAAACTCTCCCTCCACGAATCCCGCACACACAGTCGATCATCATCGGAAGCTTCAAGAGGTTTGACAGACGACTCATCGATTTTAGGCGGGAAAAACGAAACGGGTCGCACGGACTCACCCGATAACGATTCGGCTTTTAGCGATACTGTATCGATGCTATCGAGCGAATCGTCTGCAAGTAGCGGTGCTAGTGGCGCTAAACCTCAAACATTAAATTTACAAAATATTCATCAGGTGAGCATATTGCATCATAGTTGTTTTAGCAATTTTATTGTTCGGATAATTGAAAATGTTATCGCTTTTTCATTGATTAAACTTATTTTATTTTTTTTTCGTCTAGGACGATGCATCGCGAATTAAAGCTGAAAAAATCCGCATGGCAATGGAAAAAATCAAAGAAGCAAACATCCAAAAGCTGTTTGTGAAAGTTTTCACAACCGATGGGTCAGCTAAATCCTTATTGGTGGATGAAAAAATGTTGTGTTCCTTTGTCACGAGGCTATTGGCTGATAAAAATCATGTGAAAATGGACCCTAAGTGGGCTATTGTAGAACATTTACCTGATTTGTATATGGGTAAGTAGCAGCCATCAAATCTACAAATGAAATACAAAATTTAACTTTTTATAATTATTCATATAGAACGTTACTATGAAGACCACGAGCTCTTAGTGGATAACCTTTTGCTGTGGACCAGAGAATCAAAAAATAAAATCTACTTCGTTGAACGACAAGATAAAATTAAGCTTTTTACTCAACCAGAGCAGTTCCTACTATCTTGCAGTGATAAAAGAGATTCCTTGGAGTATGACGAACATTCTAGAAATATGATGCTGGAGGATTTTTTCGCCTCTACTAATGGAAGCTTACCAGAGGTGGAAGGTCCTCTTTATTTAAAGGCTGACTCCAAAAAAGGATGGAAAAAGTATCATTTTGTCCTCAGAGCGTCCGGATTGTATTATTTTCCCAAAGAAAAAATTAAAAGTGCCAAAGATTTGGTTTGTTTGGCTACTTTTGATAACAATCAGGTGTGTTTATTATTTATTTATTTTCCACTTTCAATATCTCAACTTTTTTTTATGTAGATCTACTATGGAGTTGGCTGGAAGAAAAAATACAAAGCTCCAACTGACTTTTGTTTCGCCATTAAGCATCCAAGATTACAAGAACCAAAATCAACCAAGTTTATAAAATATCTTTGCGCTGAGGACCAGACTATCCTGGAAAAATGGATCGTAGGTATGAGGATAGCAAAATTTGGCAAGCAGCTCATGTATAATTATAGGTGAGTGAATCTTTTTTGTAAAAAAAAAACAGGATTTTTTCACAATTTCGTATTTTAGGGCATTAATGGATGAACTGGCACAAGAAGAAATGGATATTTTGGCAAATGCTAGAAGTTGTTCCGTACAGTCAATTGCTGTACAAAGTATACAATCAAATAGTACCACCCCAACTCAAGGGTAAGATGCAGTATGGCTTCAATTTACAATTTTAAAATTCAATTTCCCTTTTCTAGATACTCTGGCAGCGAAGCAGGCTATGGCACAGCTTCAGGAAGTGAAATCTATTCTGCAACCAGTGAAACTAGCTCCAGCTCTGGCAGACATAGTAGAGCGAGTAGTTCCAGTTCTAGTGGTTGTATGTCAGATGGAGCTCCATCTAGTTGCGAGAACGCTTTTGACTCCGAATTTCCAATGGGTAAGATCTTCTAAACATTAACTTGATGCACTTTTTAATGACATATCATTTTCACAGGCACAATAAAACGAAAACCTTCAATGAAACCAAACCTACCCCTAACGAATATGACACGACAGCTCAAGGAAGTTGGAGAAACTAGAGATGAAATGGACGGGACTTTACCTACAAGTCCCGTATCTTATACTAATACTGGGACTCTAACACGAAGGCATAGCAGGTAAAATATTTTGTTGAACTACAAAGCAAAGTTGTTATCAGCTCTAGTGCAAAAAAAATGCCATTTTCAAGTCACTCCAAACACAGGATAAGTTATTCTTTGTGAAATGCATTTATTTCATTTAAAATCATTATTTATTTATAAAGGCATAGGTTCCTAGTTATACAGGTCTGGCAAGCCAGCATCTTACAGGCCAATTTTAATGCAATAGAATGAAATGTATAGGAAAAGCCTAAGGTTAAATAGAGAGCGAAAACGATTTCCCCTGTTCCACCTCCAGCATGCAGCGGTGAGAACGCTGGAGGTGGAGGAAGGGAAATCGTTTCCGTTCTCTATTCAACCTTAGACTTTTTCTAGACATTTCATTCTATTGCATTTAAATTGGCATGTAAGATGTTCACTTGCCAGACCGGTATAAATGGGCACCAAAGGTAAAGGGTTTTCCAATCGTAACGCTTGATGTTTGGTAACAGCGCATGACGAAGTCAATAGTCACACAGGTGCTATCTTTGACAGCCTTATTCAGTTACAGCTGAGTGCAAAATCCTCTTTAACTTAAAAGCGCTTTTGAAAACTGGCTACTTTCAAAAATGTTTATTCTAAGCAATACAAATTTTTAAAGGTACACGGAAAAAAATCCCTTTAATATATTGTATTGTAAAAAATATATTATAGCATGTAAAATAATTTTATTACGATTTATCAACCTTGTATAATATTAATAATCACATATTTCTAATAAACGAAATAATAGCAATGTTTAATAAATGATTTAAAAAATTATAGTAGAATCTTTTGTCATAAAAAATGGGGTGTGGTTTTTATTATAAAATATAATAAATTAGGTGTCCTATTATATTTGTTTGTTAAGTCTATGACCTATTTGCTCATAGTAGCATTTTAGCATATTAGGTACTACAGTTTATAATACATAAATACTAAAATATACAAATTTTACCAACATCAGTTTAAAAAAGGTAAAATCTTACTTCATAAATTTTACTAACAAAGATTATACTGTTTACACACCCAAAATTTTTACACCCTTTGGGATATGCTTTTGCTTGCTTATTGCTTTAGTCTGCACAGAACTTTCAGAAGGGAAACGCGCGGCATTTCCTCATATTAGCACTTCGTTTTTGTGTCTTGTCTGTCCTGTATCCTTTTCCCATGGAGAGTATGAAGAATATATTGGAAAGTTTTGACCTTTCCACATTAGGAAATATTTGAATGTAAGTATCACTGAACCATAAAATGGAGCGTATATTTTTTCAAATTTCAGTTAATTTGAAAAGATTATAATTTTCAGCTAGGTGATATAGAATTTGGTGTAGTTTCCCGAAATAAGGCCAGTAGAGACTTTGCCAGCAGGTACTGTGACGAACTTTTCTATCGATCGAAACTGGGTACCTGATACGCCTCATTCTGAGGAACAACGACATCCAGGATCCACCTTCAGAAAAAAAAGTAAGTTCTTGATTTTTATATGTCTACATACAATATATAAGTACCTATTTTGAAAATTGTTGCTAATAGTCACTACCAAAATACAAATAGGATAATAACTTGAATATTTTTATTGTAAATTTTAGGCTTTTTTAGAGGATCTGGATCTAGTTCAACAAGTAACATCAAAATAATGGATTGTTTGATGAACATCGATTATGTATATCAAAATGGATTTTTTTTTCTGAATGATACCTCATCGAAGAAATATTTCTGAATGATACACAGAACATTGCCTAGTTTCAACATTATGAAATAACTAGCATTACCCTTCACGGCTTCGCCCGCGATTTTTCAACTTATTAGGCTATGTAGGTATTATCTATGGTATGTGTCTATGAAAAATGTTGTGTTTGACATTGCATTTGCAGTAGGTATGCTTTGTTTTCGATGACGACAAACCATCGATTACTTCTGGGGATGCTTCTTGATATTACCCTACTCATTTCAGATAATGACACCCTCCCGTCATAATCTGCGTGTTCGTATAATCGTCTTCAATGGCCTGGTTGATTATATTATTATTATTTACAATTTATATTAAATGCTGATGCCGTGCAGTTGGTGAGGTGACTGATTGACATGGTTTCGGGCACTCTGCTGACGCTGAGCTACTTACTGAACGGATTGTGCTTATTGTGATTATGCAATGTTATGTATGTACGCTTGTTGGTTGTTGTGCCATGAAAGGATTTATGTATTCAAGTCGCTAGTTGGTTCTGCTATGAAAGGATTTTGCAAAAATTTAATTTTAAACAGCGAAGTTGTTCCGTGTAGTGTAGACATGTTTCACATATTCGGCGAGCTAAAATCCGATTGAAGCCAAATTTCGTAAAACTGAAAAATTAGTTTTTAGATATTCATTTCAGAAGTATTTCAGAAAAAGAATGGCGTCGATATCTTATTTTATTATCAAGTTATGACAGCTTAAATGAATTTGTAACGAAATTTTTTGTGTAAGTAACCTTTTTTGCCCCTTCCACTTTGAATTTCAGAAAAAGCATGAATTTGTTTTTAGGTATTTATATAAAGAATATTTTAGTACAAAAACGAAGTCGATATCTTAATTAGAAGCCGAGAAAACTGAAAACATGTGAATTTTTAAAAAAAATTGTTTTCAACCCTTTAAAATTAAAATTTTTCAAAATCCTTTCTTAGCACACCTACAAATACGTAACAGAACATATCCTGAAAATTTCATGTCTCTAACTTAAATAGTTTTGGCTGGGCGTTGATAATCAGTCAGGACAAGCTCTTTTATATATGTATATAGATTTTTAAAAAAAATTGTTTTTAACCCTTTAAAATTAAAATTTTTCAAAGTCCTTTCTTAGCACACCTACAAATACGTAACAGAACATATCCTGAAAATTTCATGACTCTAACTTAAATAGTTTTGGCTGGGTGTTGATAATCAGTCAGGACAAGCTCTTTTATATATAGATGATTAAATATTCTCGAATTGTTCACCTTATTGTTACCTTATTATATACATATATACCTTATACTATATGGAATAAAAAGTGATACCGAAAAATATGTAAAAAATTGTTTTATTTATTATATACCTACCTTAGAAATTATGAAAAAATATAAAAAAATTTAATATAAAAGTGCAGTACAATTTATTATAAAACTATCGTATTATTTATTATAAAATTATTATATTATTTATTATAAAACATACTACACTTTAAAATCTACGTATTATTGATCTAATAAAACTGTATTCTTCAATTATATTACATCAAGTAATAGACTTTATAGTAAATTTATTGTGAAACATTTTAAAATTTTATAATATCGGTAATGAGAAAGGATACTTACTTATTCTCAATAGAAAATCTTGTACCTATATTGATTATTAGAAAAATATTATATGTCTTATTATCTTAGGTAATCGTCCCATATGGATTAATATTTTTTAATAAATGCTAAAATCCAAAGTCCATTTGGACAAACCGCGGACGATTGCCGCCATAAAAGCCAACATTACGCGCGTTATTACTGAAATTGAGCCACTTTTATGCTATATCGTCATCAAAAATTGAGTATCCAGGATTCAACACACCAGGCAAAGCCGCAGCGAACATATACATGTGTACTTTATAATAAAAATAAAAATATATCCTGTTCACAATCCGATGTCCACAGGTGCAGGTAAATTTATCACCTTTCCCTATCAAATAGCATTGAAAGGTGATTTTACCTGTACCTACCTGTGGACATCGGATTGTGAACGGATAATAGATCACTATAATTTTTACAATTTGTTTTATTGCGTTACAAAAATCGAACGCTTCTAATGGAAAACCCTTTACAAAAACAGCTTCATGAATATTTAGCCAAATATTTTTTGGAAGGGTTACTTTTCTTACCAGTCAATTTTGTGGTATGATTTTCAAATAGATGTGGCCTGTGAACAAAGGTTATCCCTATACTTCTTTTTTCAATATATAGTCTTCTCTGTTTTTTATACCCTGAAATATATTTTCAAATTTCTAGGCGAAAATCTAACAACTCTAACGGTGACGACTCCAACTCTGGCACGCTGAAAAGGCAACACTCCTACAAATCAAGAGGTTCAATCGAGTCTATGGGCACTAGAAGCGGGAATTCTACACCCTTATGTGGCACCCCTGTGAGAGAAAGAGCCAGTCCTTTTGGTGAAAGAAATAGTCCCTTCGGAGAACGTCCACCTAGTGCTACGTCGCTGAGAAACTCGCCTTTATCGCCACCTAACGGGTTGGAGATGTCTTGTATGGTAAGTTTATTGGTCCTGTATTGTACAATAGTAATGTAACCGACTGCTGAACGGGAACTGCACACAAGATAATGAAAAAGTTATCAATCATGAGTAGTACCACAGAATATATTATACTTGGAATAAATAACTAGTCTGCTATAAATAGATCTGCTTGCAAAGAAAGCGTTTGCTAGACCTTTATCAAAAGGCATTGCAATGTGGACAAGCAGGAAGTGATGAAACTGGTTTGATATATCGTCAATGCTCTTACAGGACATGAAATATTTGAGGAATATCTAAAGAAACTTTAAATACAATTAAGACTGCTGCATGCTGCTTTTGTAATGCGATCCAGAATACTGCATTTTGAAATGCCCAAAAATGAGGAGAAGGAGATCCAATATGCTGAGGATCATGAAAGTTGAGAAAGAAGAGAAAAAAAAATTGAAGGCAATTGGTGAACTAAAATTCTTGAAATGATACTTCACAGTGAAGTACATAGTACCTTCCATAGATACCCTAGCGAAGACTATGGGAAGGACTTGAGTAGGTTGGTTCAAACAACTTCTTACACTACCTAGGTTGCTAAAACACCAAGGGCCTGAGAGACATACATTTTATGCTTGTAGGAATTCGTCCTAAAGAAGCGAAATATGTTAAAACTGGTATGAATAGATATACACACAAATATATCTTGGGACAAAGAAGCATATAAACAAACTTATCAATTAACAAAATTCGATACTTTGTCTTCATCAGCATCATCTGTGTTATGCTTGAGATAAATTCGAAATGCTGGAGAAATGATGTCTATAAAGTAATTTCTTGATGCAATGAGAGAAGCACAGACGACCGAGAAAAGATCGCAGAAGAAAAACTACCCTGCATCAAAATTGTGGTAACCTACGGGAGAAATTTCACAAGCTTAATTTATCATAGTGGAAGATTTATTGTCGACAAAAGGACAACCTAATAAGTTCCTTCCTTAGATTTGCAACATAGACATGGGAAAGAGGAGATTCTTTTGAATTTTCGGACTATAGTCTCATCCAGATAAGATAATTACCTTCAGCACTGAACAGGAAATCATCTCTTCGAGGGGAGATTGACAGACTTAAAGCCGATAATAAATCAAAGGATAACCATATTCTACATACGTTTAGAAAGGGGAGTATTAATTATGGATGAAGAGATAGTCAAGGCCACAATTAAGTCTTTAAACTTGGCCCTCGATCGTAGTAGGAAGGAATTGGTGAACCTATGTTCAATATTTGACACAGTTGGGAATTTTTGAAAAGGAAGCTGTGGAGCTTAGAGCCCAAAATAAGCTATTGACAAATGAAAAAAATATATATGTACAAAAATTATTGTCTTTATATAATTGAAAATACTAAAGCGTGCCCAGAAGGATGTAGCTCTGCGGAAACAGTTCAAAATTTTAGCAATAAAAATATTTTTTTATAGATTCGCCTCCTAATAAGGAGGATTTCAGTAAGCTAAATCCTAATTATAAATCTCTAAATCAGAATAAGTCTGAATTATCTCTGTTGGGCAAATGGACACTCAATTATCTCTGTTGGGTAAATGTTCAGTCCCTAAGAAATAAGTAGGGATGGCAAAAATATATCCATATTTCGTAAATATCGTTATATTTCTCAAATATATCGATATATTTTAATCGATATCTTACATTCGATATATCGAAAAAAATATCGATATAATCTTTTCGATATATTGGAAATTTTAAATTCATGGTCGTGTTCACTAGCACTCAACATGTTGAAGGATTAGTGAGCGGTTTTGTTGAAAACAGATGAAAATCAGCTCTAGGTCAATCAAAACTGTTCTACCTTGTGTATTCCACTTGTCGGAACAAATAAGCTGCTCGCTCACTAATCATTCGACATATTGAGTGCTGGTGAACGCGACGATTGCCTTCGCTCGTGCTACAGTGACTCTATAACCCACAGTGGCGACAATTGCTGTCTTATTTTTGATTGGTTCAAAAATCCCATATATTTATATTGAAAACACCGCCATCTTGTTCCCAACCCCTTGTTACTTTTAAATGTGAATATATGGGATTTAGGTGAACATCCATCAAAATCATGGAAAACAACGTATTTGATGGACCTAATAATGGTCATCAAATACGTCGATTCCAATTTTTTATGATAGATGTCCATTTAAATCCTATATATTAATATTTAAAAGTAACAAGAGGTTGGGAACAAGATGGCGGCGGGACCTCTATTGTCGCCACTGTATGTAAAGGTTTATTTAGCCACTGTAGCTCGTGCGCATATTTAGTTCATTTGTTGACTGCATTGAGTTGACTGCATAGAGGTTGACTGTGACAATCTGACAGTTGACAATGGCGGCTAAAATAAAACAACGTCAGTTAGGGCGTGTACGTACCAACTGAATAAGGAAAAGAGACTTTCCGCATGATTAAGGGCGGGTATTATAAAACTACTTTGACAGTAAAATAGAAGTTAACTTCTGGAATAGGGTAGTTGCATGGAAAATTTAATTGATTATTGTTTATTGCAAACTGTAGGAAGTCGAAAAAAAATCGTTGCGTGTTTTTTTATTTTGTCCAAATATGAATATTTCGAAAGTTATACAAATATTGAGTTTTGTATATATAGATATACTGAGCATGTACGACGTCACAGCGTATTATAAGTTATGACGTCACAAGGACATTTCAAAGCGTTGTATCTCCGTCAATTTTTGACTAACAAGAAAAAGAAAAACACGTGTTGACTTTATTTTTCATGGACTATCGAAATCAGCAATAAAAAAATTTGATGCAAGGGGCCTATTACATGAGAAGTAACGTCATTGCAAAAGTTAACTTCTACACCTTTTCCAATTGTATTTCAGAAGGTGTCAAATGTATTTCAGAATAGTCAAATGTAGTTCAGAAAGCGTCAAATGTATTTTAGAATAGTTAAATGTATTTCAGAAAGCGTCAAATGTATTTCAGAAAGCGTCAAATGTATTTCAGAATAGTTAAATGTATTTCAGAAAGCGTCAAATGTATTTCAGAATAGTTAAATGTATTTCAGAAAGCGTCAAATGTATTTCAGAATAGTTAAATGTATTTCAGAATAGTTAAATGTATTTCAGAAAGTGTTAAATGAATTTCAGAATAGTTAAATGCTACTATTGAGCTCCTGTTGGGTCAGTCGAGCTCACGTAGGAAGAACTGCACAGACATAGGTAGGTAATTTTTTGTGTCGCCTCCCTCCTGAATTATTTCCGCCGAATTTTCACTTTTTGAAATGCTTTTGGTTATTCTGAAATACATTTTACGCTTTCTGAAATACATTTAACTATTCTGAAATTCATTCAACGCTTTCTCAAATACATTTGACTATTCTGAAATACATTTAACGCTTTCTCAAATACATTTGACTATTCTGAAATAAGGTACCTGACCCAAATAAGGCCATGTGCCTAATAAGGCCAATGCCCCTTATTGCTTAATATTGAATCCCATAATCAAAAATTGAAATATTATTGAAAAAGATATCTATTATGCAAATCAAAAATTATTGCGAGGATTCCTAGCAACTCATTATATGTCGAAAAATGGCTAACCACAGATTTCATATGTCACGTTATAACTATGAGGCTGGAACTTAATTAGTTTATACACATGTTCAGAAAGGGAATGGAGCGAATGTAATTTTTACATGGACATTTATGTATTGAGAAAGCTACAGAGTAAGTACAGAATAATATCTTTACTAGATTTCTAGTTACAGAATTTTGTTTATCAATGTGACATGTTCCTAACAAGGCCACATGAAAAATTTTCAATTGGCCTCCCATCACAGTGTTTTTTTAAAAAGAATGTGTCATATTATTGCTTAAGTGATGTGTTCTAGAACGCCTGAAGTCTAACCAAGCAAGAAAAGCTGCGGTTCATTTGTCCTAGTTGTATGTAGACCTATTCGGATTACCATCCCTGGAATTCAAATTATTGTTTTTTTAGAATGCAGCAAACGTTAAAGTTCTATTTTGAGAACTTTATGTCGAAAAATAATATTTTTATGAATGATTCTATTTATTTTAAACATTTTTTATTGTTGGCCTTATTAGGAGCATAGTGATCCGAATAAGGCCAATGGTAAGGGTCATTGTTTTACGCAAAAACCACCACTTATATGTAAAAATAAATAAATTGGAGTTATTATTCAAGTAATAGAGGCGAAACACTTCACATATAAGCTCGTGATTCTTGTTGGGTTTGGTGGATAGTGTTCGGGAAAAATAAAACTTCTTAACATGGCCTTATTTGGGACAGGTACCTTACATTTAATGCTTTCTCAAATACATTTGACTATTCTGAAATACATTTAAGGCTTTCTGAAATACATTTGGCTATTCTGAAATACGTTTAACACTTTCTGAAATACATTTGACAGCTTCTGAAATACAATTGGAAAAGGTGTAGTAATTCTGTCAGAATAGTTTTATAAAACCCGCCATAAGGAACGTTATTTGTCTACGATCGTGCGGAAATAGCTATTTATACAATAAGTTACGAAATGAGCGTCTTTTAGGCACGCGACGTGAAAATTGTCCAACGAGGCAAAGCCGAGTTGGACAACACGTCGAGTGACTAAAAGACATCGTTTCGTAACGTATTGTATACAAGATTTTTTCTACTGGCATTTTATAATAAAAAAACACAATTTTATTTCATGTGAATAAGTCGATTACACCCAAAATCTTTGTTACCTGCTTTTACTTGACACCTGACACTTTTCATGCGATTTTCTTTTCAAAATTCGACATCAATAATTAAAATCCTAGAAAGTAGGTAATAACACAAACTTCTGTTTTGAGTAACCCAAACGTTCAATTCAGTAATTCCATTTTCAATATTCATAATAAATACAAAACAAAATTCAAATATGTGTTTAGTGTGTTTTTTATTTCTGAATAATGAATGACACTTTTAGGCACTAGTGCTTAAAAATTACTTTTACGCACTCATAAGTCACTTTTACGCATTCAAAAGTCACTTTTACGCACTGAGTGCCTAAAAGTAACTTTCACGTACTCAGTGCCTAAAAGAATGTCGTTTCAAAACTGAAATGACAATCGAAAAGTTGCTATTATGAAACGTCAGTAGAAAAAGTAGTTTTCCACACGCATTTCAGGACATGAAAGTATCAGAGGGTGACCTAACATTGCATAATTATTTTACTTTCCGACACAAGTGCGGAAAAGTGATATTTTCATAACCTAAAATACGTGCAGAAAAGAAGCACTTTTCGCACGGTCGTAGAAAAAAAAATAAAAATAAAATATATATCGATATATTCAAAATATCGATGTTTTTCGTTCGATATATCGAATGTATCGATATGTAATTTCGATATATCATATGATTCAATATATCGATATATTGTTTTTATTTTGCCATCCCTAGAAATAAGTGTGATGATTTTTATGTATTTTTAGAAAGTGTAGATTATCCTAGCATAGTTTTAATTACCGAGCATTATTGGTTGAGGCCGAATGAGTGTTTTTTAGTTCCAGGTTATAGGCCTAAGTCAGTGTTCTATAGAGAGAACTCATTGTATGGTGACAGCATGATCATGATTCGCGGTGCATCGAACATTGAGGAGAGTTCAACGAGAGTAAATAAATTTGGTTACCTTTTGGCTGAGGGAATTTTTGAATTATCCATTGTCTTCCACAGAGAAATTAATTTATATGTTTTATGTAGTTATCGTCCACCTTCGGCACGAGTGTCAGAGTTCTTGGACGGACTTGACAGAATTCTGTCTCAGATTTCATCTTCTAAACTAATCCTGGCAGGAGATTTTAATATTAATGTTACCGATAAACAAAATCCTGACACGGTCCCGCTTGAAAACCTTCTTTAAACATGGTCTAACTATGCATGTGAAATCTTCAACTCGCATTGCCAGAAACTCGACCACGATCGATTATGTATGCTCCAATTTTGATAAAGTGAACTGCTATACCTTGAATGCAGGACTGTCGGATCATGAGGCTGTAAATAGTGTTTTTGCCACTGCTACCCTTCAATGTAAGACTGAACGCCGTCGTGGTAGAATTTTCAATGAAGCTAGTTTTGGTAGGTTTCACCAGTTGAGCCTTAATGTGGATTGGCTAGAATAAGACACTCGCCGGCTGCTTTTCATTCTATTGTGCTTGACATTTTCAACAGGGCCTTTCCACTGAGATGTATCAGGCAGAAGCGAAGGACCAGTAAGCACTGGTTGACAAAAGGTTTGAGGGTGTCGGCAGCTAATCTTCGATCTCTGAAGAACATAATAGTGATAGCTTTATTCCTTATTACAACAGGTATCGATCTATATATATCGCAAGCTTGTTGAAGTTGCAAAAAATGGGTATTATTATAATAATAGATTTCTATGTGCCAAGAACAGGCAAAGGGAAAGATCAATCATCAGAGACTTACGAAATGACTCAATTGAAATTTAATAAACCTATTAGTGATGTTGACATTGATCCTGATTTATTGAATCATTTTTATTGTGGTTTGGCAAGAAACTTGAAACAAAGGTTGCCTACATTGATGAACCCCCTCTCTCTTATTTAAGTAATATTTCCTTGCCAAATTCATTTTGTTTATTTCCGGTTTTGCCATACATGAAGTAACTGATGCATTTCATGATATCAGGAACACGAAGGCTAGGGGTGGTGACAAAATCTTAGTGCAAGTTCTTCTGAAGCTACCGCCTGGTGACGCTCTTTCGGCTGCTGTTTATAATTCCTGGTCTAGAATAGGGTACTTGCATGGAAAATTAAATTGATTATTGTTTATTGCAAACTACAGGAAATCGAAAAAAAAATCGTTACTTTTTTTTTTATTTCGCCCAAATATGATTATTCCGGAAGTTATTCAAATATTAAGTTTTGTATACTTAGATATACTGAGCATGTGCAACGTCACTAATCTATTAGATAAGTGACGTCATAGGCAGATTTCATAGTGTTGTATCTCCGTCAATTTTTGACTAAGAAGAAAAAGAAAAAACACGTGTTGACTTATTTTTCATGGACTATCGAAATCAGCAATAAAAAAATTTGATGCAAGTAGCCTATTAACCTTTCAAAAAGACAGTCAAGAAACCGCATCAAAAAATCTAACCTTATATCTCTTGATCAGTTTGGTTTTCACAATTCCTTGATCCTTGGGAACCCACGATATGCTATTTTTAGTTTTTTGGAAAGGGTATATTTTGGCTTGAACCGGGGTGAGGCGGTGGCGGCAGTGTTCTGTGATTTGTCAAAGGCTTTTGACTGTGTTGATCACGGAATACTGCTGTCAAATGGAATCAGGGCCCTGCTCTTGCTTGGTTCGGCTCATATTTGAGTGGCCGAACTCAGTCAGTTGTGGTCGCGGACACTAGGTCTCAGGTGCAGAGCATCGACTGTGGTATTCCACAGGGATCTGCACTAGGTCCACTTCTTTTTTTGGTCTATGTAAACAACCTTGTCTATGTGCAGATATCTGCAGACTTGATTAAAATTGAACACTGGTGAAATTCAAACAGGCTAACTTTGAATATTGGAAAAACTAATGTTCTGGGCTTGTGTGATGTAAGGGGGCTAAAGATGGAAAGTGGCTCGCTCCAGGAAAGAGATTCTTGTAAGTTTTTGGGATTGGTCATTGAGAAACTTTCTTCTGCTTGTTTTGCAATCAGGATTGCTAGCATGGAGCTGGGTGCTGGGGTGGCCAGGACTGTTCATTTTGCAGTTTTCGAGTCCCACTTGAGGCATGGTATTCCATTCTGGGAGCTTAGTAGCTAATACCTGCTCAACCTTATATTTATTCTTCAAAAAAAGGCTGTTCGCTCTATTAAGAAGATTGATCAAAGAGAAACGTGTAGACCTTACTTTCATTCTCTCAAAATATAAACAGTTAACAGAATCGGACAAATATCAGGGTCCCTGCATCTCAGCGTGAAGCGCGGCGGGCTCCTTGACTTGCCGCCTTGCCAATACTCACAAAAGCCTTGACAAAAAAATCTTCAACTCACAAGAGTGTAAAAATATTTAACCATTTACCGTTGAGCATTAGAAATATAAATTCACTAAGGTTCACTAGCTGACAAAGTATATTATAATATGGTCGAATTTTATACTATTTATACAGGCACTCTTATTTGATGCTATTTATTTCTGTGTGTTAGTTTTAGCCATTTGTTTCTCTATTGTGTATTGTTAGTTTTTAACCTTATATTTAGCTATTAGATTTTGTTTTCAGCTTTGTAGATGAGGGCTCGTTACACTTTATACAATACCTAAAGCATTTTTTGACTATAGAATCGAGTGGTCCCCCTTACCTCCAGATATTAATCTAATAGACTAAGGTTATATGTCCAGAATGCTAAATAACAGAAATCAGAAGAAAGTTATTTCAGAAGATTGGAAAAGCATTTGTCAACATATTATAGGGAAACTGAATCTTGCTTGCTGGGTTGAACTCAGCTTTTGCTTCTCCACGGCAATTTGCCTATTTAATCGATAGACGATAGCACAGAATAGTAATAGATCTTTTTGCTAAGAGAAGGCCTGCAGTCAAAAACTAGAGAAGGTGTAAGGTGTAACCAGGACTTGACATCTTCCAGAACTATTAAAAAACAGCTGAAGACATCAATACTATCAATATTATTGTTGGTACCTACCTTCCATTTTATCTTGTCAGTGCTTTTATTTATGTATTTGTTTTATTCACACTGTGAGAGCCAAGAAATGTAGCATCCTATATACCTTGGTATTTTATCTTATTCATTGAACATTGTTTTATTTCTAGACGGACTCAACTACATCACTGCCCCCACCTCCAGAAACCAACGGCGACGTAATCAACGACTCGCCCAGCTACCAACTACCACCACCACCTCCAGAAATCTACAATTCCAATTTGTCGTTGGATAGTTTACCGCCCCCACCTAATCCTGGTGACTTACCTCCAATGACTGGCAGCGAACTAACCGGAAGTCAACTTAGCCTCATGTCACTTCCGCCTCCTCCTGGTGAGGATACTGGTACAATAAGACGAAGGAAAAGTGGCAGTAATAGTTCCAGTGCCACAGCTACACCTACGAATATTTTGAGCCCAGAACAAGGGATGTCACCGGACCAAACTCCTACGCATTCAAGACTGAATACCCCCTCCGTGAGTCCGCCTCTGTCGAACTGTAGTACTCCAACTCAAACGTCGCCTCCCAATTCTTTTAGCCCTACGCATAGGAATGTAAATATTTATGCTCAAAATAGTCCTGTTTATGCTGGTCAAAACCATGATAGAAACAATGGAGGTGATTATAGTAGTACAATTACGAACGGATTTCATCAGACTCCACCTCCATATGTTAATCCTCCTCAGTATAACAGGCAGTCGAATACTTTACCAGGAAATTCACCTTTTGCCAACAACAATGGCTTGAGATCGTCTTTAAGGCAAGCCTCGCTTCCTAGACAAATATCCTCCAACAGTATAGCATCAACAAATAGCAGTGGCTCGTCAGGAAACACTTCGATTTATTCTACTTGCTATGAGGCTAGGAATTCTCCCAAATCTCAAAGAAAAGTCGCGTTCCAAGAGCCTGCCAGTCCTAAAAAGACTAATAAAAAGATAAGTTTCAATTTAACACCTGTAGAAGTACCTCCATTGCCTAAAAAACCGCCACCCCCAAAGAGGTCTGAATCGACTAAACTTTCTAGCCCAAAAAAACTGGTGGAGCCGCCAAAAGACTTTTTGAAAGACTTGCAAAGAGTAATGAGAAAAAAATGGCAGGTGGCTCAAAAATGTAAATTGGAACCTGAAACTACTCCGCATGAAGTTTTAGGATTTAGAGATCCACCAGCATTGTTGCCAGATTATAAAGAGCACAATGTGAGTAATTGGGTCAAAGAACATTACGGACCAAACAACCTTTACGAAAACGTGTATAGGGATAGTGTTGATGGGGTTGTGGAGTATGTGTCTTCGCCAATGCATAAAAATGAGGCTAGGAATTCTAAAAGACCGCCACCACCTCCACCAAAACGAAGCGAGTCTACGCATTTAAGCACACCTAAGATTCACTGATGCTGTGTTTCGTAATATAGCTTTTGAAATGATTTGTCTCATATCAGATTAGAGAGTTATCTTTCTAATTATTTTCAATAATAATTGGAACCAGCTAATTCATTAAAAAAAAAAAAGAATAACGGTGGGTTATCATAAATTATCCATAAACATTTTAGAGCTGTTACATAAGCGGGGAACAGAAGAGCAAATTCTAGTGCAAGAATAGGTTGTGTGCCTCTGTGCAGAGATATGCAATTTTGCTGCCTCATGTTTGGGTCCATTTTAGCCAGAATCGGAAATCAGACTAGGGTTTTGAATTACATTAGTACTCTCATTATTCAATCTAAAACATACAGAAGCGATTTCACGCAACGAACTACGTTTTGCTCTTTGCTAAAGTCAAAAACTCTTTATGGGATTCCTTACAATTCTGACTTTAGATTCTGGGACAGTATCGCAAATATGTTTGATTGGAATGAACCCACCCTATTGAGACTTAAAGGACAAAATACTGCTTCACTTTTGATTCTATACCCACTAGCCCAGTACCAATATAATCATTATCATAACAATATACAAGTGTATATTACATTTCAAGAAATAAAGCTACTAAGTTCTTTAATTTGCCGATTATATGACAAATTCCTTCAAAAGTTATATTTTTAAATAAAAAAACTGCCATTTTTTACCCATTAGCAATCAAACTAAGGCTTTAGGCTATAAGAATCTTTTCAACTGCCTGTAAAAAAAATGAATTTTCAAGGCAAAATTGTGATGATTATTTAGTGACGAAAAAATAAATGAATGATCATGTGCCATTGAATAATTGAAATGAGAATTATTTCAAATTTTTGAAATCCGCGTGTTTCAATAAACCTTTCTATGTGTATATTTTTACTTTATAATGGAAAAATGTCAAACATTTTTATGGTGCTTATAGAATATAATTAATTAATTTTTTAGGGACTTATAATTAGGCGAATAGCGAAATTTTGTGTGTTTTTTATAAATTTTATAATGATAAAACAATTTTTATGGCGAATATTAATTAAGATTATTTTTAATTTACGAGAATTTTTCAGTAAATTCTTGTATCCGTTAAGGTGTTACAGGGTTCAAAATCAGTTAACTTAATAATTTTGCTTAGTTTTTTGTTAAGGTATTTGATACTTTTGTACATACTTTTTGTATAGTTACTGATCAAGACACTTTTTGATCAACTCCCTATATTAGATTATTTCATTAGATATTTCCTACTGCTGCTGTGTATACTAAAAAAACAGTGGCACCACTTTTTCTTTATTATTATAAGAATAATTATTGTAAACTTTTATTTGAAGTTTAGAAGGTTTGTTTTTCTAACTTGGAGGATCTCTACAATGCCATTGCATATTATATACTTAGCTAATTTTTATTATAAAATTTTCTACTAACATTTTTTAGAATTAATAAGTTTTTAGTAAGTAGACAAGTATAAAATTTGTTATTTTTTTTTTTCTGAGAGTGGAATTTTATTTTTTCTTGTTTCTAATAAAAATATAAAAATTATACAATTGGGAGGGCGTTGTAGATAAAAAAATTTTCGGGACAAAACTATTGGTTTTATCGTTTTATCATTGTTTTAATAAAAGATTCTACGGGGTGCTTATTTGTAATAAACACTTTGTATACTGTCTACCATTTATATTATTGATATACTAACTGTTACATATAGTATTATATTATAAATAAAATCATATTTAAAATAAATTTAATCTTTTGTAGTTTTATTTATCAAGGATTATTTCAGATATGGGCTCTAATCTATACAATTAGCAGCATGTGGATGCGATATTATTTTTCTGAGCATCCCTGCCACAAAAAATGCACATCTTTATAGCATAGCAGTGACAACGAGTATTTATATATAAGTTGATATAAAAACTGAACGACAATATAATTGTCGGGATATTACTTTGCTCCACATTGGTCTAGAGCAACTGAAAATCAACTGCCCCTCTCTCTAATAGGCTTGGTCCTTGGTCACCAATAGAGGATAAGTTTGGTCCATCTGGATTCTGGTTTTATCTTGACCCAGAAATCAGCACTGATCCCCAGAGAATATCGGACTTGTTTTACCAGCACTTCTCTAGTATCTACTCGCAATGTGTTGAATGTAATGAGTCATTTTCATGTGATAAATCTGTGTGTCTAGGATTTGTAAGACTAAATGTTGTAGATGTTTTTAATAAAATATGTGTCCCGAAGCAAAGCCGTGGGCCTGGGCCAGATGGAATCCTTGTAATTTTAGTACAAAATTTTAAATTTGTTCTTTCCGAAATACTATATAAAATTTACAATGGCTCTTTGAGCAGTGGAGTGTGGAGTGTTTCCCGCTTGATGGAAAAAGCAGTGTGGCGTAGCTAGGCGTCGGCGACTGCCGACGGCCTCGCGCCCTAAAGAGCCTCGCAAAAAATAGGTTACCTACTGAACCTAAAAATTGGTATTTTTCGATTTTCCAAAATAAAACGTCGTTGAGAACAAATAAACTTAATCCTATAGGAAACTTAACTAAATATCATAGAATTCACTAAACATTATTAATTCTACTGCAAAATAACCTAGAACTCTCAAATCCTATGGTTTTTATTTTTTCGATAGATTGTCGGAAGGATTTGTTAGCGAAAAATTGAAAAATATTATTATTTTTGACTAAATATTGTTATTTCGTACGTAGTATTCTGTAGTATTAGCATTCTTCCAAGTTCCAAGGCTTTAGATCAAGTGCCTTAGAATCTTGCATTGGTCTCCAAAGCTATATGGTCTTGAGTCGAGTCTTTATTCTTAAGATATGTATTTCGAAACCTTCAGGATTTTCAGAATCTGCAATCTGCAATGGCCCTAGAATAATTGATCAATACGCCGACATCTTTTGCATCTTCTGATTTTAGCTCAGTAAATTCTTTATCTCAAAATATTTTGAGAAATGAGTCTTCAGAGACTTCAAAATCTCCAGAGTTTTCAGTCATGAGCCACAAAATCTCTAAGGTGTTAAAAGTATAAGGATTCTTCCTAGTTTCAAGGCTTTAAATCAAGTGTTTTAGAATCTTGCATTGGTCTCCAAAACTATGCTCTTTAAAGTCTTCTTAGCTCTTAGCTCAGTAAAATTCTTATTTCAAAATATTTGAAAAAAAAAGTCTTCAGAGACTTCAAAGACTTTTCAAGATCTCTAAGTTGTTCAAAGTATCAGGATTATTCTAAGTTCCAAGGACTTAGATCAAGTGCCTTAGAATCTTGCATTGGTCTCCAAAGCTGGGTCTTTAGAGTATTTATCCTCGAGATCTTTCGAAACCTTCAGAATCTTGATATACTCGAGAAAAGAGGCGCGACACTTAAAAAATTCCCGCCTTCAGCGGGCCTGCCATCCAGCGGCTGCCCGTCCCAGTCGTTTTATCCAGCTTTTTGTCACAAGAAATATTATGGCCACCCTACATAAAAAGGGCCGCGCCGACGTCCACGTTTGTTTTGGCTACACCACTGGGAAAAAGTCTTATGTTACACCTATTTTTAAAGATGGTGAGAGGGCCAATATAAAGAACCATCGCCCAATTTCTAAAATATGCTTGTTTTCAAAAATTTTTGAAGCTATAGTCTCTGATTATGTTACGCCTCATTTTAAAAATATTATAATAAACCGGCAACATGGCTTTGTTAAGAAAAGGTCAACAGTTTCAAGCCTACTGAGCTATGGCAATCCCTGTTGGGGGGAGCTTTCGAGAATAGGTAGAATTGATGCAATTTATACTAATTTCTCAAAGGCCTTTGACAGGGTTGATATTGGTATAGTGGTTAAGAAGCTTGGAGCTATTAGGATCTTTGGAGACCTTCTCAATTGGCTTGAAAGTAACTTAACAGGCCGAAAGCAAGCTGTAAAAGTTAAACATTATATTTCATCAGAAGTGGGTGTGACATCGGGGAGAGAGGAGTCACCTTTCTACATTCTTTTTTAATGTTTTTATCAATGATCTGAAGGACGTTTTTCGTTTTTGTCAGTTTCTCGCTTTTGCAGATGATTTGAGCTTTTTAAAGTTATAAAATCACCTCTAGATTGTCAAGTGCTGCAGGAGGACCTTAACAGGTTTTCTTCGAGGTGCAAAAATGATAATTAAACAGTTGATAAATGTAATATTATAACCTTTAGTAAATTGAAAAATCGAGTTCTTTTTAGCTATTGCTTGAACTCTGAGAGGTTAGAGAGGTGGAATCTAGTACAAGATCTTGCTGGCTAGATTCTGAGCTCACTTTTACACACTATAGTGATGTCACTACTAACAGGGTTATACGCCTTGTTGGTTTCGTTTTCAGAAGTTTAAGAGGTTTTGAAAATATTTTCACCTTTAAAGAGTTGTACTGTGCGCTTGTCCGTTCAATTCTTGAGTACGCAAGTTGTGTATGGCATCCACATTACTTGATAAATAAAGGAAAATTAGAAAGAGTTCAGAGAAAGTTTCTTAGAGGAATAGGTTTTAGATTGGGTACCTATGTCATATGAGGAGATAAATTGTGATGAGATTATGAAACTTTTAAATTTGCCATCTTTAAAACATAGAAGAATATCATTTGACATATCAATGTTAGAGGTATATAATAGTTATTTATACACCAAGTGAGTTAAATTAATGTTTATTCATGAGAAGAAAGTTTAACCAACGAGCCCTAGCGAGTGGGTTAATTTTCTTCGAATGAATAAAGATTTTAACTCACGTGATGTACCTATACAAAATTTTATCCCATTTTGTGAAAATTTTAAAAATAAAGTAGAAGGAAAAATGCCGGGAGTGAGTTAAAAATATTTTAAATCACTGAGGTTTCAGATTTTTCGTGGGGCAAAGCAATGACCTATTAACACAGATAGACAGAACAATAAACAATAATATCGGTTGACTACATGCCAGGAACCGCATAATCTCTCCCCACTACTTATTAATCCATGTGTTATTTTGTATCTTTCTCTAACACGTGGAAAGCGATTCTTTTTCAATGAAAATTAGCATCGCTGCAAAAAAATAAATCCCACCTCGAATTCCACCTTTCCACCAATCAGCGGCTTCTATTCAATTGTCATGTCAAAATGCGACCTGCAGGTATTTTATGACAATTTCCATTTGTCAATCAGTGCGCAGTGAGTGTATCCGCATCTTTTTCTAAAATTATGTAAAATATAAGGATAAAGATACACTTTTGTAGCACTGATTCTGGTTTCATTTTCAGAGTTGCCAAGTATGCGATAGTAAAATGGGGGCAGAGTTAGCGGAATCATTTGAATCCCTACTCCTAGCCGCTTTCACAGCTCACCCCCCCTGGCCCATAAACATGTAGTCAACCAAAACAAAGCTATTTTATCAATGGGATGTTCTGTCTATCTGTGTTAATAGGTCATTGGGGCAGAGTGACTTAAAATGCCGAGAGTGAGTTAAAATGTTTTTAAATCACTGAGGTGATAAACGTCTACTTACCTTTATTGTTATGCGTTCAATAATGTCATTTTTAAACGTCAAAATGGGATAATCGTTATTTATACACCAAGTGAGTTAAATGAATGTTTATTCATGAGAAGAAAGTTTAACCCATGAGCCCTAGCGAGTGGGTTAATTTTCTTCGAATGAATAAACATTTTAGCTCACGTGATGTATATGTCGCAGGCTTAATGTAAAATCAGTCTTATTATAATACGCCTAGCCTTTTTCAATACGACTAGGCATATTTGTAATACTACCCATATACTTAAAAATTTCACAATAAGACTAGTAATTTCAGTCGCATTATAATACGCCTGCTGCGTGTTAGTCTTATGCTTAAAATGAACCTGCGTTAGAATCCGACTAAATGAAATCCGTCGTATTTATAATACGACTAATGGCGCATCAGGCAAATTGCATTGAACAATAACTTTTTTATTCTTTATGCTAAATAGACATTTAAATTACCATAGTTTAAGTATTTTTTCCAAATGTCATCTCTGTAGCATAAATAATAGGAAAGCTAGCCTTCAGCGCAACATGTATCTGCGAAGAGTTTAAACTATATAAAATACAAATTAGAGATTTGAATTAATTATTACAGCATGATCCGCTTTCATGATATTTGCTACTACATTTCATATGAGCTTTAAAACATAAACCTTTATTGTTATGACACTGTGCTTTGCTTGGCTTGCAAGAACACTTCTAAAATCCCAGTCCTTCGAATTTTGGAAACTTTCTTAGAGCTTCTCCCAAGGAAATTGTTTTTCCTCGTGGAATGCAATCTATTTTCTTACTTTGGCAGTCAGTGATTTCTTCTCTTAAAAACCATCGATTCAACAAGCCGTGTGTATGGTACCAATTTCATAAACTCCATTCGTAATACTCACTACAGTTCCTAATATATTTTTGGGGTCCAGTGGTCCTCTATCTACTTTAGGAACTTCAATTGCAATATTTTGGCCGATATATATCAAGGGTTTTTAATTTTTCAACAATAATAATTATTATTATTCGACTGTCAGTCGTATTATAATACGACGAACTTGATCTAGTCGGACTGGAAAATAATCGCTTGCAGGTTCATTTTAACAATAAGACTAGCGAGCGGCAGGCGTATTATAATAAGCCTGAAATTATCAGTCAAATTGTGTGATTCCTAATTATTTCGGTAGTATCACAATATGCCTAGTCGTATTAAAAAAGCCTAGGCGTATTATAATAAGACTGATTTCACATTAAGCCTGCGACATATACAAAATTTTATCCCATTTTGATGGACATTTGAAAAAGTAATAGGAATCAAATTATAAAAAGAATTCATTTAGTAAAAGCGCTCATTATTGAAGTTGGTGGTTGCTAGGGTATAACGGTTAAGCTGTGGTATAACTAGTTATTTGTTTGTATTTGTAGCAGATTTTTATACTGGCAGAGTGACTTAAAAGACCGAGAGTGAGTTAAAAATACTTTAAATCACTCAGGTGATAAACGTCTACTTACCTTTGTTATTTTGCGTTCAAAATATCATTTTTAAACTTCAAAATGGGATAAAATTATTAACAACTTCATATACGCACCAGATCTTCTTGCAGCTGTTGGACTTCGTATTTCTCCTGTTATTGCGAGAACCATCTTTTTAATATTGATTTTCATGGGAAAAACTATGGAGCGAACTCTCCATTGAGTAGGATGTGTAGGTTGACAAATGATGTGTTAGCTAGAAATCACAATATTGACATAGGTAGGTATTTGCAGAATCTCTAGTAGATTAAAAAAAGAGGAAGTAATGATGAATGCATTTTCTATACAAAATAACCTGAATGAGCCAACTAGAATAGGAAATACCCGTGAAAGTATTCTAGATCATGTTATCACAAACAAAAACTTACAATGTGAGATACTTACTGAAGACCACGGTCTCAGACCACAAAATATTGAATATAAAACTAACTATTGACACTAAAATAAATTGGAAAAAAGAAACAGTTATCAGAAAGAGAGTAAATTTACAGAAATGGAGAGAACTTCTGGCAAAATAATTTACCTCTGAAGAGATTAAAACCTTTAAAGTTCTCACATATATCGTAAATGGTACAAGAAATGAAGCTACAACACAGCATAAAATAAAAATTATAAACGAACAGTACTGGGTAAGTCACAAATACACACAAAAGGTAAAAGAAAGAGACAAACTATATGTCAGGTGGAAGCGTAATCCAAATGAAGATACAGAGAGAAATTTCAAAAAGAGCAAAAATTATGTGAACAACCTTAGAAACTATCTAAAAAAAGAGTACACTGAAAAGCGACTAAAAAATGCTACTGGAGACAACAAAAAGACATGGAAGATTCTGAATGAGTTGTGTTCTAGGACAAATAAGAAAAAAAAAACATTATAAACAAAGTAATTACCAAAGACGGATACTTAATAGAGAACTCTGTAGAAATCTTAGAGGAAACAAACAGTCACTTCGCTAGAATTGGGGAAGAACTAGCAAATCAAATAGTCGAGATCACCAAAGTATTTCGCGCCCGAGTTGCAAACAATATTTTTTCTACAACTCTATTGAAATATCAATGATTCGAAGCCAAAATTGCATTTTCAATCGAAGGTAGGTGAATTTTAATTATTTTTGATTTCCTGACAGGTATGTGTCACCATGACACCCAGTGTGCGAACTAGCTATTTCACGCACACGTGCGCGAAACATTGGCGTAGCCAGTAGGGGGGCGACGGCCCCCCCCGCCCCCACACGTATGGCGCCCCTACCGCTCTTGAAAAACAAAAGCAAAAAATAAGAAATAAAATTATGCTGTTTCTTATTTATTTTATTGACCTCTTCACTCTTTAATCTTTATCTAAGTCGGCAAATGGTTCAGTTCGATCAAAGGAAAGGTGATAGTTTCTGTTTTGATGTTTGATGTGGTATTTGTTTATTGGGTTGGGTGGGGCTATCATCCGTCCGGATTTTCCCGGATGTGTTCTAGTTTTCAAGGCGTCCCCAGAGATGTTGTAAGGCTTAAAATACTTAAATGTTTTTCGGCCTGCTACACGAAAAAAAAAAAAGTTTTTGAAGGCTTCAATAAACTTTTTTGGGCGTGGCATTCGAGAAAATTTTTCGCCTCCGGCGGCGCCCTGTGCGGGAGTTTCGTCTTTGATATCTTCCCCCAATAAGCAAATATTACGAAAGCATACAATTACAAACATTTATTCGTTTCCTCCACCCCCCCCCCCCCCCCCAAAGAATTATGCGCCCCTTATATGTTTGCCCCCTCCGCCCCGCAAGGCTGGCTACGCCACTGGCGCGAAATAGCTAGTTCGCGCACGGCGTCATGGGAACGTTAAAAAATCAATACCTGGGAAAAAAAGTGTCACTTCGCAAACTGTCATGAGTGTGCGAACATCATCATTTTTTGACAGTTGTAGAAAAATATATTTATATCTATATATGTACAGGGTGTCCCACGGTGGATGGCGTATTAGACGTTTATGGAGAACTAAAAAGCGGATCTTTTTGAAAATTTGGCAACTGGGATAAACGCCCATGATCTACACTTTAAAAATATTTTTGACCATGCGGTGTTGCCGCTTCTACTCTAAACTAGTGGCAACATAACTATTTTAAATGGAACACCCCGTATTAAATTGCATATTTGGATTCTACGTAAAATTCTGAGCAGATGTCATGTGATATACCCTATACCTAAGTTCAACTGTTTTGGAAATATTGACAGTTGAAAATTGACTTTTTGCAACTTTGACAGGCTGTAGAACCTGAACGGTTAATTTTAGAGGAAAACCTTTTACATTCCTATCTTAGATTTTTATAAACTATCATTTGACACCATCTTTGAATTAAATCCATGATTAAAAATTTCAGTTAAATTTAATCTCCGGTTAAGTTCAAATTTGGTGTCAAATGATAGTTTATCAATATCTAAGATAGGAATGTGAAATCGGTTTTCCTCTAAAATTAACCAATTAGGTTTTACAGCCTGTCAAAGTTGCAAAAAGTCAATTTTCAACTGTCAATATTTCCAAAACAGTTGAACTTAGGTATAGGGTATATCACATGAAATCTGCTCAGAATTTTACGTAGATTCCAAATATGCAATTTAATACGGGGTGTTCCATTTAAAATAGTGATGTTGCCACTAGTTTAGAGTAGAAGCGGCAACACCGCATGGTCAAAAATATTTTTAAAGTGTAGATCATGGTTGTTTATCCCGGTTGCCAAATTTTCAAAATGATCCGCTTTTTAGTTCTCCATAAACGTCTAATACGCCATCCACCGTGGGACACCCTGTATATAAAAATGAATGCCACTTTTCGTTGTAATTTTATAACTCAAGAACGGACTCACCTAGCCAAACCAAATGTTTAGGCTTTGTTCGGACTATTTATTAGATGGTTTATGTGAAGTTTGTACAAAATCGGTCGAGCGGTTCTTCATTTATCACATTTTTCGTAATAAATTAATTATTCAATAAATGGAGCATCATTTTGCTGTCAAATTCAAACTTTTTTCAGCGTTGACAGTACCAGCATGTTGTTATGTCATTAATGTGGTCATTTCATTACTTATTTTATTTATTTATGAAAAAAATTTACTAAGCCCGCATACGGCACCATGTCTTATAACCGATACCAAGTTTATTTTGTATTTTGTATACCGCGCCATCTCTGATACCTGGAACGAAGCTCGGCATTGCAGATACAGTAGAACAATGCTGCACAGAACTATTCCACTATTCCGATCAGATAGAGTGGTGCAGAAAGAGTAGGTCAGATAGAGTAGTGCAGATAGAGTAGAACAGATGGAGTAGTGCAGTGCATGCAGTGCAGATAGAGTGAAATAGGGCTGCGCTAGAGATTTTTTTTGTTTTCTTTACATTCTTTGAACATTCCTGTGCCTGAGTTTATTTATTTGGTGGTACACTTTACAAGAATAATGCCCACAAGCTGCCTAAAAAAGGATGATGTAAAATTTTAATTTTAGGTGCCTTCTGATCCAGACATTAATTTTCTTCAACCAAAGCCAAATTCACCATCGAAAAAAACTGAATTTAATTCAGCTAATAGATACGTTAACACAACATTTATTAGGTATATTTAATAATTCAGAGGCGGTACGAAGTTCGCCGGGTCAGCTAGTATAATATATTTCTTATATTCACTCTTCACTAAATCAAATCAAACCTACATTTACACATAAAATGTCATATGATTGAAGTATTTTAGATTTAAGTATTAATCTGTCGTCACCTAGAGAAAACCTTATATTTGTAAAATATGTTAAGACTTAGGCCTTGGTATCAGTTATTACAACTGTTTAAAGGTCAGAAATAAAGTTCTTTAAAAAAAAAAAAAAAAAAGTAAGACAAATTATATACAGCTAATCCGCCATTTTGTAATTTTGTAATTTTGTAATCTTGTTATACTGTAAACTTGTATTTTAATCAATGTCTAGTGTCACCGTTTATTGTTATTTTAGATTATTTATCTTTGACTACTGTTTATCATGTCCCAGCTTTAGCTGTGCTTATTTATTTTATTGTAATTGCTAAATGCCTTAATAAAATTTTGATTTTTGATTTTGAGAGTAATCTTTTTACTTTTTCATAATAACCAAAACCAGCCAAGTCATTTGAAAAAATATCTACCTCTCTGCTTTCTATTATATACTTATTCAAATTCATAAGAATTTCGTTGGATTTTTTTGTTCGAACCTTATCATTTCAACTGTGATTTCGGAGACTTTTCTGTCTTTTTAGTCTAGGAAAATAGTCAAAAAATACATGCATTGCAAAAAAAAAATTCCTACCCAAATGAACTTTTCAGGGATGATAGGGGGGCGGGTGGGTGATCATAAAACCGAAAATATCAAACATTCACCCCTCTGGCGTTTTGCGCTATAGGGGTTGAAAGTGCGCCAATGGCGATTAATTGGTACCTATTGATTTTACAAAAAAAAAATCAAATAAAAGATGTGCAACAATATTTGATCTACAATGTTTATCTAAAGACTTTTTTGATTAAGGGCCGTCTGTGGTCATAAGGGCCGTTTGAAATTTTATAATGAAAATGGAAAATTTCAACCAACGTGAAAACATTTTCTACAACACATACAACATTTTTGCTTTATGAAGTTTTTACTCACCCCCTGCCGTTTTTCAATAGGGGTAGTTTAAAGTTTATTTATTTTTTACAAAAAAAATTTCCTGATAAAAGTTTTATAAGATTACATTTCCTACAATTTTTCCCAATCAACTTTCTTTCTAAAAACAAAAAGGTGGTGGGAAAAAAATCCTTTTAATACAATGTTAATTGCAACTTTTTATATGCACTAAAGGTGAGAAAAGAAAAAAAAAATTAATATATACCCCTAAAAACTAAAATTTCCCCGAGGGAAGTATCCCCCCGCTGAATGGGGGTGAGTTACAAAAAAAGTTGATTAGGAAAAATTGTAGGAAATTTAATCTTATAAAACTTTTATTAAGAAATTTTTTTGTAAAAAAACTTTAAACTACCCCTATTGAAAAACGGCAGGGGGTGAGTAAAAACTTCATAAAGCAAAAATGTTTGTATGTGTTGTTGAAAATTTTTTCACGTTGGTTAAAAATTTTTATTTTCATTATAAAATTTCAAACGGCCCTTATGACCACAGACGACTCTTAATCAAAAAAGTCCTTAGATAAGCATTGTAGATCAAATAATGTTGCACATCTTTTATTTGAAACATTTTTTTCTAAAATTAATAGGTACCAAGTAATCGCCAATGGCGCACTTTCAATCCCTATAGCGCAAAACGCCAGAGGGGTGAATCTTTGATATTTTCGGTTTTATGATCACTCACCCTCCCCCTATCATCCCTGAAAAGTTCTTTTGGGTAGGCTTTTTTTTTGAAAATCGACAATTTTCCTAGACTATTTATTTGAGACAAGGCAAGCTCTATCTTTTCTGTGGTGATGTGTCTGGCAATTCTTCAGACGAAACATTCATGATATTTCCATTAACTATATTGACAGGGATAGAATTCCTCTGTTACATGAACCAGTATAAATGAATATACTCACTACGGCTCTGGCGTGCCTGACAGAAATCATATTGGGTCCGTTTATTAAAAACTCAAAGTCCAATTTACACAACAATAATTTATTCCACGTTACATACACTCTGACACTAATTAACTGAAACAGTTTAACTCTTTACAACTCTTACAATATGCACTATCTAAATCGTACCACAGCCAATCTAAAAACTAACTAATCTAATTAATTGTGGCCTTTATATACGTAATCCATTTCTGTAAAATTCAGAAAAACGCAATAGTCTTTTTTTCCCAAATAACACAATAGTCTCTTTTCCTGAATAACGCAGTACTTTCTGGAATTTCAGGTATGGATTATGTGCGCCTTGGCGAAAGCGCCACACTGCCTTCTTCTTAAGGTTGATCGTCCCGATCAACTTCGCGCCCATGATATTTCGTCAATCTGTCCAGATATACAACTTTCATCTTACTCCTTCGTCCTCATTCTTGAAACAGGGGAGCAGCGTTCCCAGGAGAACGAGTGTTCCGTCTTTGTTATACTTATATTATCATTTGCATAGATTTGATGAGAAAGACGGAGCACTCGTTCTCTTGGGAACGTTGCTCCCCTGTTTCAAAAATAAGGACCAAGGTGTTGCGCTGATGAACTCGATAAACCAAATCATTGATCCTCTTGATTATTCTGTAGAGTCCTTTCCATGCTGAAGACAATGTCGGCGACACTCCTTTCTTTCTTGTTGGATATTATACAGCCACACTAAATCACTTTCTTCAAATCCGGCTGAAATGGCTTTCAAGTCGTATCTGCTCTTCATTCGGCCACTGGCCAGCTGAATATGCTCCTGAGCAAAATCATATATGCCCAGAAGTCGTGCTCTTACTTTGTCGGCATAATCTCGAATATCTTTTTGTTCTTCTTCAGGTATTCCAAACATCAGATCGCGAAGTAACCTGAGTTCCCTTCCAATCTCGCTGGTTCTTTGCGACCACCTACTTTTGTCAGGTGTTCCTCTATGGTCTCATGAAATCGTTCTACCATGCCATCAGACTGTGGATGTAAATGTGTTGTCCTTGTCTTACGAATCCCCATAATCTCACAGATTTTCTTAAAGATGGCAGATTCGAAGTTTCGTCCCTGATCTGAATGCAACTCTAGTGGCGCACCATGACGACTAAAAAATTCGTCCACTAGCACCTGGGCAATAGTGATGGCTTCTTGATTGGGAATAGCGTAAACTTCTAGCCATTTACTGAAGTAGGTAATCCATGATAACTAACATGTATTTGTTACCACGCTCTGACTCAGGGCACGGTCCGGCAAAATTTATCGCTATTCTTTCAAATGAGAGACCGACGTTGTACTGTTTCATGGGCCCCCAAGATCTTTGTTTAGGGCCTTTACTGGTAGCACAGATGGCACCAGAACGGCACCAGTTTTTAACGTCTTCATGATAGTGAGTGAACCCAGTAAAAACGTTCCCGAATTTTGTCCAAAGTCTTGTTAACTTCAAAATGTGCCCCTGAAGTTCTGTCATGTATTTCTTTTAAAACATCTTCTACTCGATCTTTTGGAATAACCAGCTGGCTCTTAGTAGTTTTCTCATCGGCACTTTCCCAAACTCTTTTCAGTAAACTATTTTCTTCGACCAGAGAGTTCCACTTAGACCAGAACGCCTTGTAAATCAAACTCTTTTTCGACACTTCCCTCCCATTCTGGCCTTCATTCATCATTTTCTTTGAGATGTAGAATTTGCCCGATTTCCGTCGGGTCAGCATTTTTATGCAGGTTCCAGGTCGATGTTTAATTTGGAAATGGTATTGCTGCAGTTTCTCAATCCATCGAGCGAGCTGTCCTTCGGGAGTTTTCATTTCTTAAAGCCATTTTAGAGCCGCGTGATCCGTTCGAATTAGAAACTTACGTCCGTAGAGATGATGATGTTCTAGAATTTTCTTGAAATATCTTTTCCGAATGTCGATCGATAAAGCAAACACGTCGGTGAAGTCACAAATTCGATATCTCTCTTGGTTTCTAAATAAAATTTTCTAGAACTTACTTGAAAATTATTCACTATCACAGTCAAAATCGGGTATACAGTCACTTCCGGGGTAATTTACACAATCGGTTAAGTCCTCGGTTAAATCTCTTCATGTGATTGTCACTGCTTACACTGACTAACTGTTCCGGTGTTTACTTAGTATCCACACTACTCTGCAATCGAATTCCACTATTTGCAGTACTCGAATTATATCTCACTTCTGACACCAATGTCACGGCTCTGGCGTGCGCGACTGAAATCTTGGGTCCGTTTATTAAAAACTCAAAGTCCAATTAACACAAAAATAATTTATTCCACGTCACTATACACTCTGACACTAATTAATTTACTCAAACAGCTTAACTCTTTACAACTCTTACAATATTCATTATCCAAATCATGTATTACAGCCAATCTTAAAACTAATTAACCTAATTAATCCAGGCCTTTATATATCAGTAATCCATTCTTGTCTTGTAAAATCCAGAAGAACGCAATAGTCTCTTTTCCTGAAGTACGCAATAGTCTTTTTTCCCGAATAACGCAGTACTTTAATTTCAGGTATGGATTCTGTGCGTCTTGGCGAAAGCGCCACAATACCTATCTAGAGAGAAAAAAGCCAAAAAATTTTGAACATTCAAAACTAGAAGCGCGTTTTTTTTTCACACTTTTATTGGTAATGAATCTCTTGCCTTATTCTAACGGTGCGAAGTGGGTGAATAGGAGATATTTTTATAATAGGTAGGTGATGTAATTAATCGCACATCATAATAGTCCGAGAGCTGGCAGTAAAAACAACTACCTCATAGGTTACCAGAGGGATGAACTGACATGTCGGTACTACCTCACATGGTGATTTCAAAACCGTCCGTCTGCCGGGCGTAAGTGGTCGCTTTATTAGATTTATTTTTTTCTGGAAAGTCAAAAAAACGCCATCAACTACCTCATAGGTTACCACTTTTATTTTTGTGTCAAAATATTACCAAATATATTACTAACCAAAGTTAAAAAAGAAAACCCTGGCAGACGGTCGCATTCAAATCGCAGACGGGTTTAAATAGTCCAGTAAATGCGTGCTTAAAACTGCCGTTTTCGTAAAAAAACTGCGAACATTTTTTTTTCAACGGTTTTATATGTTTTTGAGGGTGCTGAAACCGAATTTATGGTTTGCTGCCTTGTAGGAGGTCGACTTCATAGCCAAAAACGCAAAAAATCTTAATTTTTCAGCACTTTTTTCAGTTTTTGGCTTATATCTCAAAAACTATACGTTTTTTGAAGATGAGCGTTCACTACAAAATTGAAGTGAATAAAATTTCCTATAAAATGCACTAATATATAGTCATCTTTGATTTTATGAAACATTGAGAAATTATATTTACAACTTATTTGGTAGTTACATTAAACTGGAAATAAAGCAGAGGATCAACATTCCTTTGAGTGGGTCCTACATCTGAAAAACAAAATAAGGCAGAAGATGAGTATACTATAGGTTAGTTTTGGGTCGTCCGCTAGAAGGTCCGGACAAAGAGTCAGCAGCTGTGCTAGGTCCAGGCTGAATACTAAATTATGGCTGTTCTTCCACTGAAAAAAATAATACCTACATTGAGAAGTGTAGTACAAAAAAAAAAAAACTAAGCGAAAATGCATGTAATGATGCAAAATATTATATAAATTAAAATCTTCTGTCTCTTTAGCCGCTTCAGACAGTGAAACAGGAATTGGCTCATCCAGATCGCGTTCATCTCCTGCGATAACCTTTGAGGAAGTTGATGGCGTTTTTTTGACATAATAATTGACACCGTTGGCTCCGAAAATAGTGATCACTTCCAACGGCAGACCTTCACGATTTCAATTTAGTTAAGATCTTAGGCGATTTTCAGGTACCCCACTTCACTTCTCTGGATCCAAGTAGTTTCCTATCCACTGCTGCACCTGATGAAAAAACCCTAAGGGCTTGTCTTTGAGCGGCAGCTTCAGGGGAAGGTGAGAAACTACTTGGATCCAGAAAAGTGGTGTTGGAAGTTGACAAGAAATGAGTTGTTCCCCATTACCACAACAAAACCCCCGGCTCCCGAAAAACTTCTCCAGCTTATCAAGCAGCAAATGCAAGGCAGGTGCTGGTGCTGGTCAATGTGGGTGTAAGCAGACAGGACTGTTCTGCTCCACTCCAACATCGGCGATAGGTGTGATGCAGAAGGCGAACGCGATCTGATGAGCCAATCGGCTGAAGAGACAGAAGGTATTAATTTATATATTATCCGTTCACAATTCGATGTCCACTGGTACCAGTAAAGTTTATCACCTTTCAATGCTATTTGATAGGGACAGGTGATGAATATACCTGCACCTGTGGACATCGGATTGTGAACAGGATATAATATTTTTCATCATTACATGAATTTTCGCTTAGTTTTCTCTAGTATTACACTTCTCAATGTAAGTATAATTTTTTTGATTGGAAGAACAGTCACAATTTAGTATATTCAGCCTGGACCTCCCGCAGCTGCTGACGTTTTGTCTGGACCTTCGATTGCTTAAAACCCTTTACCTAGACCTTCTAGCGGACGACCCAAGACTAAACCTTTTCATATGGAAGACCCACTCAAAGAAATGATGATCCTGTGCCTTATTTTCAGTTTAATGTTACTACCGACTAAGTTGTAAATATAATTTCTTAATGTTTTCATCAAACATGGCTTGCCATGTAACTTATTCGAAAAATTATTTTCATAAAAATCTTTACGAGGAAATTAAATATGGCAGACATCTTTTTTATGATATATGTACTCGCACGCGATAAAAGACATATTATCATATTATATTTCTTGGGTTGCAGGTGATGAAAGTGTGTGTTTTAAACATTTTTGTGAAAATACAAAAAAAAAACATTGTTTTTCACTGGCACTAGCGCGGAGACCGCTTATCATAAAATCAAAGACGACTAGTGAATTTTGTAGGAAATTTTATTTACTTCAAATTTGTAGCGAACGCTCATCTTCAAAAAACGTATAGTTTTTGAGATATAAGCCAAAAACTGAAAAAAGTGCTGGAAAATTAAGATTTTTTGAGTTTTTGGCTATGAAGCCGACCTCCTACAAGGCAGCAAACCATAAATTCGGTTTCAGCACCCTCAAAAACATATAAAACCGTTGAAAAAAAATATTTCGTAGTTTTTTTACGAAAACGGCTTTTTTAAGCACGCATTTACTGGACTATCTAAACCCGTCTGCGATTTGAATGCGACCGTCTGCCAGGGTTTTCTTTTTTAACTTTGGTTAGTAACATATTTGGTAATGTTTTGACACAAAAATAAAAGTGGTAACCTATGAGGTAGTTGATGGCGTTTTTTTGACTTTTCAGAAAAAAATTAATCTAATAAAGCGACCACTTACGCCCGGCAGACAGACGGTTTTGAAATCACCATGTGAGGTAGTACCGACATGTCAATTCATCCCTCTGGTAACCTATATGAGGTAATTGTTTTTACTGCCAGCTCTCGGACTATAAGACATAAAAATTGAAATAGAATTTTTTTTTTCCGCACCTCTTTTTCAGTCGAACTTTTGCGCAAACATAAATACATAATTCCAGAGGAGAGAATCAGAAAGTTAGACGCGAAATGGATCCAAATGATGGGATAGAACGAAAAATCGCATAAGTGGGTTGAACAGCTCTACGTAGATGATCTTGGGATAATGGAACTCAATAAATCTCTGCTGTCAGACAAAGGCAATCAATAAAGAAAGTCCAGGTATGAAAAACTCCGCAGGCTTGGTAGTTCGGAATGAGGAAGGAGAAACGGTGGTAGCTGTAGGGTAGGGCTTCCCAATGCACTTTTTTATGTTAATCTTTATCCGTGATGTGTGTTAATACCTAGGTATACTTACCACTAACGTTACTACTTAGATATTATTTTCATTTCAAACTTTCAGAATATCTGCCACCACCAACACTTATTACTTTCCACATTCACCACCTTGATGAGAAAATGTAGTGGTGTCATCCAACAACCATATATTCGTCATTTTAAGTAAGTGTGGTTTTAATCGAAACTTCCCAATTCAACTATTGATTGCACTTGCTTGTTCAGCAAGTCGTCGATAGATGACACACATAGTATTATTTTCGAAACGTCCGATCCAACTATTAACGGCGTAATTTATCTGATAAAAAGTACCTAAATAGGTACCTATTAAAGATCACCACTTACGCGATAATCCAAAACCAAATGACGATTTGTCTCGAAAATTAGTTAGTTGTCTCCAGCATACCTTAATCTTGTGCAAAACGTCCTGCATGAAGGGAATTAATTCTTGAATTGTTGAAACTGGGTAGGTTTTTATCATAGATGCAGGTATTTAAAGAGCATTAAGCATTATTCTTTCTTATTTCTCCTGATAGGTAATCTGCCCTTTTGCTGGTCAGAAAATCTCAAGATTCTTTTAGAGTCGTTTCCGACCGACGATGTAGCCCGACGGCGACGTCAGTGCGAGTGCGGTATGTCTTCAATCGTTGATTTTTCAATCTATAATAATTAAAGTTAATTATGCCAAAGATTTAACTCATATTTAGTATAGGTATAGATCATCATAGGCGATCACTCGATACCGAGTCTGATTATCTCGTATTTTATTTCCGATGGCTTATTTCTGATGGCTATATGAACCAATTCTAGAGCCGCACACTACCACAGTCTTGGCATACCAAGCCTCTGGCAGCATTATCTCTTCTTTTTTCCTGGCAGTCCCCCTTTTCGGTCTCGTGTCTGCGCAATTGTTCTTCAAAGTTTGTGGTTCGTCGTGGACTACTCAACGCCACGACGGCCTATGCTTGAGGACTTTAATGCTAGTTGTTTTGGCCCCCTCTATACACTAATGTTCGTTCGTCGGTTTTGCCATTTATTCTGTAGGATCCTTCTTAGGCATTGCTGGTGATATTTTTCCAGGCTTTTCAGGTGAATTCTGTCGATGGTCCATGTTTCGCAGATATATTACTGTTGGTATTACAACTGCATTGTAGACGCGAAGTTCCATCTCAGCGCTTATGTCATGATTGTTGAAGACTCTCTCTAGAAGTCGTCCGAAAGCCGCACCAGCACACTTCAAGCGATGTTGGATTTCAGCGTCAATGGTCGCATCCTCTATATTGGCCATCATGACGTTATCAGCCGTATATTGAAGTTCAATTATCGATGTTGTCTTCGTCTTGTCTCGTAATCTGTTTAAGTTAAATAAGCCGCCATCAAGTCTGTACAGGATTTCCACTCCTAACGACAGGTGATTCTCGAAGGTGAAGTATAAAGTATGGATCCTAAAAACAGAGAAAATAGAGTAGGTGTAATAACAGTCTTGTTAAACAGCTGTAGTTATTTGAAAATATTCTACTTGTCCATCGTTGCTTAGGAGGGTATCTTTCATACTATCATGCAGCAGGCGGAGTATCTGGATTTACTTTTGCGAACACTCAACCTTTGCTAATATCCGAATCAAATACTTTCACTAAATCTATGAAGGCCATGTTGGAGGGCGATTTTGTTCTCTGGATTTTTTTTGTATTTGTCTTGTCCTGAAAATCATGTCAGCTGGGTATCTATAATTTCCACATTGAAGCTTGTCTCCCTTTTCAAAAATGACAACTATGGAGAGGCATCTCTAAGGGCCATATTCTCCGTAGTTCATAAAGCCTGGCTTAGTAGAAAAGCTCGGCTTTGTCACACAAAAAGTCAATAATTTCCACTAAGCCAGGCTTTATCAACTACGGAGAATATGGCCCTAAGTTCGGCAGGTATGGTCTTAGTAACCCATGTAACAAGAATTAATGGAGGAACTGTCCTCAAGCAGTCTTGTGCGTTCTTTGGATCGTAGGGGATTGAATCCTTGAGTAGTTGGTCAGTATACCATCTTGATCTTAGTAGCCTGAAAGAAGGCCTGGTGGTGCTGTTGGATTCAGCTAGTTGCTGCATTATCCGTTTACATTTTCTTACCATTCATTGGTTCTTTAATGCTCGCATTTGCCTTTGAACTTCTGCTTTTGCTTCCTGCTTTTGCCTTTTTACAGCCGAGCTGGGCCTGGGGTCGCTTTTCCATGCATTATGCCAGTGGCGGCTCGTGAATTATTTTGAGGGAGGCAGCCCGAAAAAAAATATAAGCGTCGTAGGTATTTTTTTTTGGGGAGGGGAGGGGTTAAAATTATGTAAAAATACATTTTGTAGCATTTTTACAGGGGAGTTAACTGTGCTCCCAGTGTGCTCTACTGTGCTGCTAATATTAGGAACTGTACTGAGTTGCACTCAATGCTATTCACAAAGACCCTATGGCGGGGCCAACTTGACGCTCAGCCCTCCCGTTTTCCCATTTTCCATATTCATCATAAGATTGAAAATTTTTGATAATGTCCTTGCCCTTGGAACCTTTTAAATGTGTACCTAAGTGTCAAATCGTTAAGCATAAATGACAACCTCCACTACCATTGCTAGAAGGAGAAGGTATATAAATAATATTATGTTCTAGAAAAAAAAAGAACATCGATCGTTTTATAAGCTTTGTTCCAACACATCAAGAAACCGTACAATGTCACGATTCTGCGCAAAGCCAAACATTTGTGTGTGAAACCCGAAGTTCGTAAACAGAGTGGTTTGGAAACCGTTCATGGGATGGTTTTAAACGTGTTGGAACAAATAGTCGGTACTTAATCGTTATCTGTCGAACTGAATGTTTGAAAGTAGGCAACCCACAATTTCTCTAGCCGTTGGGCGTGGATCAAAGAAAACGCAGCCTAAAAGGGTATTATCGGCCAGAAATAGGAATATATTCTCGTACATTTTTATAAATCAGGACATTTGGCATTCAATTCGTGAATTGGGACGGTTCGGAAAAATCTCTTAAAATCGGGACTGTCCCGTCCAAATCGCGACGTCTGGCAACCCTGCCCGCCATAGGGTTTTTTGAGAGAAACGGGAGTTGAACGAAAAACTGATCTAAAAATATTAGCAGCATAGTTCAGCACACTGGAAGTTGCATTGATTTTTGTTTTTGTTCGATAAAATAATCGAAAAAACGGGGGGCGCTGAGCGTCAAGTTGGCCCCGCCATAAGGTTTTTTGAGAGAAACGAGGGTTCAACGAAAAACTGAGCTAAAAATATTAGCAGCACAGTTCAGCACTGAAAGTTGCATTGATTTCTGCTTTTGTTCGATAAAATATTCGAAAAAACGGGGGGGGGGGGGGGCTGAGAGTCAAGTTAGCCCCGCCGTAGCATTTCTTGAGAGAAACGAGGGTCAAACGAAAAACTGATCTAAAAATATTAGCAGCACACTGAAAGTTGCATTGATTTTTGCTTTTGTTCGATAGAATAATCGAAAAAACGGGGGGGCTAAGCGTCAAGTTGGCCCCCCTCAAATTTTTGTGAATAGCATTGAGTGCAACTCAGCACAGGTCCTAATACTAGCAGCACAGTAAAGTATACTGGGAGCACAGTTAATTAGCACAAAAAAAAATGAAAACATTTGATAGGCGGGGCTAACTTGACGGAGCCGATTGTATTGGTCAGTGCGTCTAATGTGTAGGTACTATAGTTAATTCTGACATAATCGTAATCCAAAATCTACAACTACTGCAAAATGTTTAAATAGTATCTGATATATGTATAGTGGATTATTATTTCAGAGCAAACATTTTTTTTTTCTTTTAGGGAAATCACAAAAAATAAAAACCTAATTATTTTCTCAGAAACAAGTATAAACTTTGGTATGGTGAACATGTCAGCAGGATTTATTCTAGGATTTATGAGTTCTATATACTCTGCTAATTCGGCCCCTCTTTGCTGCCGTTTCATCGTTGTGTGTAAAAAGAAATCGAGAGTCGGCCATGGCCCTCTCCCACCTTTTTCCATCGCATCCCGCGACTGCATCTCGGTGAAGGTCAAGGTCACTGGCGCATTTTCAAGGCCGCATCGCGATTCCGCGAGAGGAAACATAAACGAAAATAGGGCTACACAAACATACGGAGAATTGAATTTGAATCGGGGATAAGAGATTCGTTTATTTAACGAGAGAGTATCGCTATAAGAGCGACTTTTTTCGTTCAAATTCTTCGAGGAAGAGGAAATAGACTTTGACTATAGGTACTTTTTTGCCGAAAAAAGTTTCTGAACTTTCATTATTTTAATTTGACCATACACGAGCTCACTCATAGGTATTTATTTATCAGTATACTTATTATTGTAACTAAGGTTTGAAGTTTAGGGGAGTTGACAATTTTCAGAATTAGTTTTCATATTCTCTTTGCTTCGATATAGTGTTCTAGTGGTGGTGGTGGTGGTTGGAACTTCTTTGTGGGTCTTTTATACCGACCTATTTCAAAATTTCTATTATCTTCATGATAAGACGCTATTAAAATGGTATCAATTTTGTAGGCCGCCTTTGAAAAAATCCACTAGAACAGGACCAAAAATGCATAAAACCGTTATTAAATTTCTATTAAGGGCGCCCCAGGACCGAAAAAAAGGAAGGCCCCGCTAGGCCCTCCAGGATAAAAAATAGATATAAAATTGACCGTTTTACTTTTCGGAAAATCATCCCCCTATTAAAATAAATTTAGTAGAACATTATAAAAGGATCGTTTTAATTTATGTCGCACCCCGAAAATAAAATTACACATACAAATTTACCGGGGACCATTCAAATTGTAATTTACCGTGCCATGTGCGTAACATCCATAAAACATGTAAAACGTCAGTCAAGGGTTGTAATTTGAAGAAGACGACCACCCCTTAAGTTGACCAGCGGTCAGGTAGCAGACAACTTCTTCACCCTTAACCTCCACGCGGGGTTCAACCCTCCAAACCCAAAGCACTTGTTACATTTTTTTTTTATTTCCTTGTTACTTTTTATTTCCGTGACAGTTTAGTTGTATTGAATTGTAATTTATATTTTAATTTTTGATTGGTCAAAGCCATGGGAAGTTTTTCGGAGAAAGAAAGTGCTTCCATTGGTCGATTTCCGTAACGCCTTTTCAGCTGAGAGGTTATAAGTCTTCAAATTGTTATCATATAATTACTATAGGAACATATTTAGGAGCATTTATCAAAAACTCACTTCTTCCCAATTCTTGCCTCTAGCGAATTTTTTTTTTTATGGAAAGTAGGTATTTAGGTACCTATCTTCTCGAAGTCTCATTAAACTTTTGTAAACGATTCAATTTATTTTAACAAAGGACCCCGCAATATTTAAACGGAAATTGGTTACCCGTGATATTTGGATGAAATTTAAATATGTTATTGGGGATGGCGTAAGCAACATTTTTTACCATGGACGCAACCTTGTATATATGACAAGTGAGGCGGTATCGGCTGTCAAATATTGGAATTTAATATTCAAAAGCAGGGTAATTATCGCAGATTTGGATGAACCAAGTATCCATTCCTACTAAGTCGACCAAGGTAAATCGAAAAATGTTAACCATTTTGACATCTGTCAAAACCCTGCCAAATGGCAGCACTCATATTTTTCAGTTTTCAATATTTCATGATGTGTCATTTGACAATGTCAACCTATGTAAATTCTGAGTTTAAAAATTGGAAAAAAAAAATTACACAACTGTCAAAACCTGTCATTTGTTTTAGTAAAAAAAAAGATTCCAATTTGGCTCTTTTTCGTTCAAATCTAGTTTATTGGTGATAAAACATTAAACAAAGCTCGTAGACATCAAATTTTGACAGCTGTCAAAATCTGACATTAGCTTTAATTGAAAAAAAAAACTGAACTCTAGTTCTGTTCCAATTATTTAAGTTATGCTTATTTATTATGAAGCATAAAAAGAATTTATACACAGGTTTCAGATTTTGACAGCTGTCAAAATTTGATGTGTCGATGAGCTTTGCTTGATGTTTTATTACCAATAGACTACCTTACAAGAAGAAAGAACCAGAGATGAATATTTTTTCCTACTAGAATAAATGACAGGTTTTGACAGTTCTGTAATTTTTTTTCCAATTTTTAACTCAGAACTTACATAAGCTAAAACTGTCAAATGACACATCATGAAATATTGAAAACTGAAAAATATGAGTGCTGCCGTTTGGGAGGGTTTTGACAGATGTCAAAAATGGTTGACATTTTGCGATTTACCTTGGCCGACTTAGTAGGAATCGATACTTGTTTCATCGAAATCTGCGATAATTACCCTGCTTTTGAATAATAAATTCCAATATTTGACAGCCGATACCGCCTCACCTGTCATATATACAAGGTTGCGCCCATGATAAAAAATGTTGCTTATGCCATCCCCAAAAACATATTTAAATTTCATCCAAATATCACGGGTAACCAATTTCCGTTTAAATATTGCGGGGTCCTTTAAACACATTTGATATCAATCCATCATCGATGCAAAGGCTCAAAATATGTAAGTGTAGGTATATGTAAAGTATATGTAAAGTATATATTTGATATACCTACCTAAAGTTTTAATATCAACATTCGAATATTAAACATAAAATGTATTCATAATAAGTAGGTAGGTACCTATTTTTAGTCAATTTAACATTGATTCTCACAAAAGATCACTCAAAATTCCTTCCCTAACCGGTATGCAATTATCCATAATATCGTTATCTCGTGTCTGTCCAGTAATGCCCGTGGTACATTCGGTCTAATGTACAAGGATTTTCTCATCTGGAATCTACCATTCAAGAGAGATTATGAGTCATGTCGCAGAAAAAAACTGGAAATTTGTTGTCATCCGGAACGTTGTCCATTTTCTAGTCAGCCACCATTTGCAATAATTCCAGCATTTTTGTTTTTCTCGTGTGTTCATTGGTAGAGTCTGCGTCATCATTATTTGTCTCAGTTTCGGTATAGGTACTTGGCGCTTACCTATTGAACACCAGAAGTAGAATCTTTGGCAGTCTCGTTTTCCTCTTTCCTTTGGCAAACTTTGCAAGAGTTGTCAATACATGGTCTTCGTTTTCGTCCAATTAAATAACTGGTTTTTATGCCATGAAAGTGTAGGTACGTTAGAACAATGCCAAAAAAATTTGATGGGTTTAATAATGTTAATGAACATGAATTCGTAACATTAGGTAAGGAACGAAGTCATAAGTCTACGAAATCTGCTCCATTGAATTGATGACATATTTCATTTCATTTATGGAAAAAAAAAAAAATCATCGCTATTCTTGAAGAATTCTCTATCCGTCATTAGAAGTTCTACTGAAGCAATATGAGCGCATTACTCTTTTTGAATCTAGATTGTAGGTATTTCAAGTTCTGTAAGTTTATTCTAAATGTTTCATTTGTTGCTTGTCTAGAAGTATTCACGTATTTCTCTTTCGATCTGTGCCGTTTTGGGGTTTGTCGAGGGGTTTGTGTTTGCTCTCTTTTTTTACAATGACAAAATGGTTAATCATGGTTCATCATCTTTCGCAAATGGTGTTTTTGGTATGATTGTGCCATGTAATGATACCCACTCTAGACTTTATTAAGTATTAACTTTATGTTCAGTGTGAAACTAATTCTTAGTTCGAGAAGGGGGGTTTGGATGTACACCAGAAAAGTTGAAGAAAAGGCAAGGGTTTGTGATGGTGTAAAATTTATTTATATTGAATATCAACCGGGCGCTTTCGGCCAATTGAAGGGCCATCTTCAGGGTCGGTCATGAAAAGTGTAAGATCTTAACAGTTCTATTAAAATTAACAAATTAACTCCAACTTACTCGTTAGGTCCGTATGGAGGAGATGAAGAAAAAGAGCATGAGTTCGGTCAAACAGGCTCCTTGCATCAAATTTTTTTTTACTGATTTCGATAGTCCATGAAAAATAAGTCAACACGTGTTTTTTTCTTTTTCTTCTTAGTCAAAAATGGACGAAGATACAACGCTATGAAATATGCCTATCACGTCAGTTATCATATAAATTAGTGACGTTGCTCAGTATATCTATATATACAAAACTTAATATTTGTATAACTTCCGGAATAATCATATTTGGACGAAATTTAAAAAAAAGTAACGATTTTTTTTTCGATTTCCTACAGTTTGCAATAAACAATAATAAATTTAATTTTCCATGCAAGTAGGTACCCTTCGAAACATAATTTTTTCTTTTCGTTGTGCTTACTTCTTTCTTTTTTTGGATTTTTTGAGATTTTAAAATTTTCCTTGCCACGAAAACAATATACATAACATATTTTGTTACGGGATGATTTTTCCTGGGCCAAAATAAAAGGAAATAAGCGTATTCGCCTCACTGAATAGCATACCTTCGTCGAGCCACTGTTTTCTTTCCAATGGTTGTGGCCACACTTTTCATCAAACTTTTCATTCTTCCCAGAATCATTGAATTAGAGGTTGAGTAATGGAATGGAATTAATTTCCTTTTAGTAGGGTTAAAATAAATAGACAATTAATTTATTAATAAATCAAATCACAATATTTATATTGGAACAGCTGATTGTCTGATCCGATTAGATTGACTAGATTGGCAGCACTCCAAATAAGGTCAATAGGGCATTCCAACAAAATAAAAACAGTCATGGCACACATTGGTCTAAAGTATTAATACTTGATAATAGGTACTAATATAAATATATCTCGAATAAACTAGAGCATATTTCAACTCAGTGCCAGTTAAATCTTCACGTTTGATTGCATTAAACCAGCGTTGTCTTCTAATTTGTTTGTCTAACTTTATCAGGATGTTCTCGATTCAGTTTCGATGATATTTTATAAAATTAAACGTTGTCGCGTTCTCCCATACTACTTCATTTCAGTACACAACAAAATGTAGGCCTTTTATCAATATTTTTGCGCACTTTAACATTTGCCTGCCCTAGCTAACTTTTGACAGACGCCATTTTTGACAGTTCGTTGGAATGCCCTATGACCGGTACTAACTTAATTTAAATAGGTCCCATGCCCCAACTACCATCAAAATTCCCCAGGACCTTTCACCTTGGAGTTTTGACAGAACCTTTTTAAAGGACATTGCAGGGACAAGCAGAGGTCATTCAGGTCGAGGACTTTCCACGATTAAGTGTTCCTCAGGCACATTTTGCCGATTTTCTGATTTGTCCAGTTTTCGCTCATAAATCTAGGGTGGCTAATACGTTATTTTAGCACCAAATCGCCTTGTGCGGATTTCTTTGTGAGCCGAAAAAGAGCAACGTGATCAATTGGTTGTTCCTAAAGGCCAAAGTATTTTGGTAAGTGGTTTTTCTTATTAGTCTTCTCTGTGTTTCTCTATTGCCTATGTAAAAGCATAGTTTTTTTGTTAATTATATGGTTAAATTCCGAATATTGGACATACCTACCTATCGCTCCACGCCCAGTCTCATAAAGTCCATTTGTTTCAGGCCTTTACCTTTAGACGTCACCTTTTATTCGTCACACTTTAGTCCTAACTTGAGTAGAGAGTTGACCGTTAAGCTTACTGTATATTTCAAGTCGTACCTCCTATCTTCAGCCTCCTCTAGACAATTGGAAGCTATAGTGACTCCGGGTTACTGAACTTCAGTGCCCAGGGCCAATTGCTTCTTGTTGCGGCCCTGATCCAGTCCCAGGCCACCGGAAACACTGGAAGATGTCAATCCAATCCTTCAGGTTCTCCTCAAGAGTTTAGGGACTACTCAGGTTTGATAAGTGTGTTGTATTGTCTTAATATCTGGAGCCTATCAAACCTTACCAACCCCTTGTTGGAGTAAATCACCACAACGACGCAGTTCTACTACAATATTAAATTAGCCTTCAGATTATGTGTTTTTCTTTCAATTTTAATTAATTATCTATATTCTATATACAAATACACCAGATGCAGATGAAACAATACCGATCCATGACAGCACAATAAAAAAGACAGAAACATACATATACCTTGGCCAAGCTATAACACCGGGCAAACAAAATCAAGAAATGGAAATTGATAGGAGAATTAGACTGGGATGGGCGGCTAACGGCAAGTTAAATACATCTTCAGCATGAATATTCCAATGACTTTAAAATCAAAAGTCTATAACGAGTGTATACTGCCTGTTGTCACGTATGGCTGCGAGACCTGGGTGATAACCAGAAGAATTAAACACAAATTGGAAGTACATCAGAGAGCCATTGAAAGACGAATTTTAGGAATTTCCCTGAGAGACCACAAAACAAATACGTGGATAAGGGAAAGAACCAAAGTCTCCGACATAATAAAAAGAATTGGTTCCCTAAAATGGCAATGGGCTAATGGGCAGGACACGTGGCCAGACATACAGAAAACTGGAGCGGGTATATCACTGGATGGAGACCTTGGGAAAAGAGGAGAAGTGTTGGAAGACCCCAACAAAGATGGTACGACGATATAAAGAGGGTTGCAGGCTTGAATTGGTACCGAGTTGCGCAAAACCGAAGACAATGGTCAAATTTGAAAGAGGCCTATATCCTAAGGATAGAAAACGGCTGAAAATGGAAAATGGATCTATATTACCTTTATCATATGAAACTTGCAATTCAGGTTATGTATTGTTAGGTACTTCAATTTTAATTATTAATCTATAGGTACTACCTATTTTATTCCATAATATTAAATTTGCCCCTCAGGCTATGTATTGTTACTGCAACTTTCATTAATGATCTATATTTCTCTAATATCCTATAAATACATGCTGCACTGAATACAGGTTAATACTTGTACACTGGGGTTAAATGGCCATTTACGAAGGTACTGCACTTAGTAAGCTTGTTTAATAATTTACATTTCAGGTATTATTGCTGTTATAAGTGTTATACAATACTCTTTATTTCTTTATTTAGGGACTCAAGTTGAGTTAATCTATTGTAAATATTATTTTTAGAACATAAGGTTAGGTACTCCTAGTCGATTTATTTTGTTCTTGTTCTGGTTCTAATTAAAAACCCGTACCTGATTGTAGCAAAGCGTTTCACTTTTGTCCTTCCTTCTTGTTTACTTTTATATTTCAGGTTGTGCTGCTATAGGTCCGTAGAAGTTTCCTGCTTTCGTTATATCGGTTGACTTCGTGTACTGCAGGGAAAAGCAGGTGGCGCTCTATATTTAATTATTTTATTGATCCACGCCCCTCTCCGCATTGGAAGCTAGTCGGCAACCCTTCACACGAAGTCCCGTTTCTAGATTTTAGCCACCGACCAACCCTATCTTTCTATTTTCTTTTGGTTTTAGTTACCCATTCACTGTCTCACTTCAGTCACTCCCTCAAATTTAATTATTTACTTTTCCATCGTGTTTTGCGGGTAACAATTTAAATGACATACTGAGAGAGACAGATGACTTAAAAGAAACCAGTGCGGTACCAAAATCAGTACCTAAAACGCGAGTCGCGAGCAGACCAAGGCGTGTGACTGTAGCGACGTCTATGTGTGACCCAGGTCATTGTAAAGTCAGAACAGCAACAAAACAATAATATAAGCGACCCTTATTCCCACTCCTTCCTCCTGAAATATCTCCAAAGACAAATTATCAAAATAAACTGAACAAGACAAACAAAAATAGCCGAGGGGTTAGACTAGCAAGCGCTAAAAAGGTTCATGTCTGTTCTTCTCACCGACCACCCCAAGGAAGTCCCAATGATAAGCATTCTCCAAAATGACAGTTTTGCATAGAACAATGTCACTCCAAAGAACACTCACCATAAAGGTCCCCCCAAAAAAACGGTCGGTGCAAAACGTCATCAATGTTCATAACTCTAAGTGAAGCGATTGAAGATTGGGTTCTTGTCGTTGTTGACATTCATTTTCAAAATTGCATAGTCTAGGTTTCTCAGGGACTCTGATTTCCGAATCCTTTAGAAAATCTACATATTTCGCGGGTGTTGTTAGTCTAAGCTCGTGGATTATTTTGCTAATAGAAATAGGTGAAAAGTTATGTTTGGATAATTGTATGTGGTGTCCGAAAACGGATTTACTCGGTCTAAGGATGGAAGTATTCTGTGATCTATAAGCCAAGTCTGTTTCACGCTTGTTCCTAATTTTATTCAAAGTCTTATCGACTAGAGTGTGATTATTGCCATTATTTACTACTATTTGCTTTATTGTATTCAGTTCTAAGTTGAAATTTGAAGGGTTCATCGGAATATTGAGCAGACGATTAAGGTAACAATAGAGAGCAAAATTTTATGTGAGGGGCAGTGATGGGAAGAGCTAGGGATTATGTGGTCAGAATGTGTGGGCTTCCTATAGATTGAGTATTCCAGCTTATTAGTGATATTCTTTATCGAAAGGTGCAGGAAATTTAGGGTTTTTTCAACTTCGGCTTCCACAGTGAACTCAAGTGAAGGGTGCAAATTGTTGAGGCTCTGGAGAATGGAGTCAACGGTATTTAAATTTGTATCGATGATGGCAAAACAATCCATGTACCTTACGGGATCAGTGCCTTTTCGAAAAAGGCCAAGAAATGATCAGTCAACATGCAACTTAAGGGGTTGCCCATAACTAGGCCATGTGGCTGTTCGTAGGTTTTGTTATTGAAAATAAGAAAGTCCTGACCAAGGCAAGCGGAGAGTAACTCCTTTATAGTCGTCACTAGTTCAGTTTCTATATCATCACTTCGTAGCAAGTCTGTGATGGTGGGAATGCAAGTTGGTTAGATCAAAGGATACCATAATATGAGAGTCTTGCATGTTCACTGAGTTCTGCTTTGTAACAAAGTCGACTGAGTTTTTCAAGGTAAAGGTAAGAGTTTAGCGGTGATTAGGCTGGCCAAAAAGGTATTCAAGAGGCTAGACAGAAATTAAACCGGGGTGTTACAAAAACTAACCACCGGCCTGAAGGGCGTGTCCACTTTATGGATCTTTGGGAGTCCATAAAGTCTTGGCATAGTCGGGTTGCTTGGGAAGTTGTCATTTTGACTTTTTATGAAATCAGAGTGTTTCTTGAGCAGTTTTTTAGTCTTGTTAATGAAGTTGTTCAATGGGTTGTTCTGCAAAATTTTGAAATTGTTATCTGTTAGAAAAGATTCGACTTTGTTAAGATAATCATTTTCGCAGAGAACCAGGAGTCAGTTTCCTTTATCAGCCTTGGTGACTATAAGTTTGTGGGACTTTATTTTGGACTTTATACTCTTGATGGTGTTAGCAAGGTTTCCAGCAGGTTTATTAGAAAGTTCATCCTGAAGAGATTGATAGCAATGAACCTTCAAAATAGACTTTGTTCGGAATCATGCAAAAGGCTTTCAATGACAGTATCCACATCGGTGGAAAATACTTCTAGAGAGGGTTTATTAAGTTCAGGTCGAATAGAAATAGAGAATTTCAAGCTCATGCTTAGAAAGTCTAATTCTTCTTCTGAAAAATTGCAATCAGAAAGATTCTTAGCTCTATCGTGAAAAATGTGATTGGAGAACTTCTTTGAACCAGCCTTAACTGCTGATGATTTGCCCCGAGATTTGACCTCTCTAAGTTTATTGAGCTTATTGCTAATCTTTTCAAACTTTTGTTGCTTTCTAATCTTTACGTGATCGAAGGTTGAGTTGAAAAAGTTATTTAAATCTATACCTGAGTCTGCTCGCGCCAGTCGGTCATGCGTCTTCTTACGTTCTACACTAGTTTGGTTTAGTGCAATAAAGTGCTTAGAAACCTCAATTTTATTTAAGCGTCTTCTTAGTTCGGCACGTGCATGTGGAGGGATGTTCCTAGATGTTCTCACTCTTGCGAAGGTTGGGTTGAGGGCCTCATTTGAACAACGATTGAGAAACCATATGTCCACCTCTAAAAGAGCACTTCTGAGACTCTGAACACCATAACATGAATGAAGATTGAGAAAGGGGGTTTGGATGTACACCAGAAAAGTTGAGGAAAAGGCAAAGTTCTGTAATGGTGTAAAATTTATTTATATCAAATATCAACCGAGCGCTTTCGGCCTATTGAAGGGCCATATTCAGGGTCGGTCCTGAAAAAGTGTAATATCTTTACAGTGCTTTATGGACTCCCCAAGATTCACAAAGTGAACACGACCATCAGGCCGGTGGTTAGTTTTTGTAACACCCCAGTTTCATTTCTGTCCAGCTTCTTGAATACCCTTTTAGCCAGCCTAATCACCACTAAACCCACCTTTACCTTGAAAAACTCAGTCGAATTAGTTAAAAAGCTCAGTCAACATGCAAGACTCTCATATTATGGTATCCTTTGATGTTAGCAACTTGTACACCTCCATCCCAAAACCAGAGACCATTCCCATCATCACATACTTGCTACGAAGTGATGATACAGAAAATGAACTAGTTACGAATATAGAGGAGTTATTATCCGCTTGCCTTAGACAGGACTTTTTTATTTTCAATAACAAAACCTACGAACAACCACATGGCCTAGCTTTGGGCAACCCCTTAAGTTGCATGTTGGCTGACTATTTCCTGGACTTTTTCGAAAAGGCACTCATCCCGGTCCTAAATAACAATGGCTTAGTCTTTTGAGTAATGGGCAAGGTACGTGGATGATTGTTTTACCATTATCGATACAAATTTAAATTCCGTTGACTCCATTTTCCAGAGCCTCAACCAATTGCTTTTTCACTGTGGCAGTTTGGACTTTCGTTATAATATAAAAATAAAAACCATAAATACAAGGTGTCGGAAAAATAGCGGAAAAACTCTCCACGTAGTAGAGGACCCTTTGAGAAACCCTAGAAAAATAATTAAATTAAAAAAATCCTTCTCCAGCATTATTCTTTAATATGAAGAGGTAGATGTGAATATTCACCTTCCAATTCTTCAGGTAATTACATGGGTATTTAATTTAATTCTCTGACATTGTCAACGGGATATTTTCAGTGTTGCCAATTTTAATAAATATTAAAATGCAAATAACTTTCTTAAGAATGCCACTAGATTTTTTCAAATATTTTCCTGGGGTTCCTTGTAGGGTCCTCTACCACGTAGAGAAGAGTTTTTACGCTATTTTTTGGACACGCTGTATAACTCGAGACCAGACGAGACCACTCGAGACGAGACGAGACTTTGGTACTCGAGACCGAGACTAAGTCACGGTCTCGTCTCGAGACGTCGAGACGAGACGAGACGAGACCAACCCTAAGTTTCGTCTAGTCTCGTCTCGTGGCACCACTACTGACCACATGGTCCCTGGCTCTTTCCATTACTGCCCCTTGCATAAAATGGCAGCTCCCTATTGTAACCTAAATCGTCTGCTCAATATTCCGATGAACTTTTCAAATTTCAACTTAGAACTGAATACAATAAAGCAAATAGTAGAAAATAATGACTATAATCACACTCTAGTCGATGAGACTTTGAATAAAATTAGGAACAAGCGTAAAACAGACTTAGCTTATAGATCACAGATTATTTACTTCCAACCCTAGATTTTTCCCCATTCCTTACATTATGGCACTGTCTCAAAGTTGGTACAACCCTCAGTGATAATATCGAAAACCTCAAAATTTCTTTCAAGTCTTCAAATTCTCTAGGTTCACACTTAGTCAACTCTAAGCCATGCTTACATCATATTACAAAAAGTGGAGCATACAAGCTTAATTGCAATGACTGCAATTGTACTTATATATTGGCAAAACCTCTAGAGCTCTGAACATCAGAATTAAAGAACACATTAATAGACCGAATAAATCCGTTTTCGGACACCACATACAATTCTCCAAACATAATTTTTCACCTAATTCTAATAGCGAAATAATCCATGAGCTTAGAAATAACAAGAAATAACATTACCCGCAAGATATATTTTCTAGAGGATTAAGAAATCAAGAGAGAGTCCCTGAGAAACCCAGACTGTTTAAATTTGAAAATGAATGTCAACAACGACAAGAACCCAAACTTCAATCTTTTCACTTAGAGTTATGAACATTGGAGGCCTCTTGCACCGACCGTTTTCTTGGGGGAAACTTGATGGTGAGTGTTCTTTGGAGTGACATTTTTCTATGCAAAACTGTCATTTTGGAGAATGCTTATCGTTAGGACTTCCTTGGGGTGGTCGGTGAAAAAAACAGATATGAACCTTCTTAGCGCTTACTAGTATAACCCTTCGGCTGTTTTTGTTTGTCTTGTTCAGTTTATTTTGATGATTTGTCTTTGAAGAGAGTTCAGGGGAAGGAATGGGGATAAAGGTAGATTTCAATATTGTTTTGTTGCTGTTGTGACTTTGCAATGACCTGGATCACATATAGACGTCGCTACAGTCACATGCCTTAGTCTGCTCGTCACAACGAAAAGAAAAATATATGTTTTAAAGAAAGCCTCAATCTAATTTGTTTGTTGGTAATTGAGCGTTCCTGTTTTTGCACTTTGTTTAGATTGTATTCTATGCATTTGGCAAGTTTGACCGAACTCATGCTCTTTTTCTGTTTCTTTATCTCCTCCATACGGACCTGACGAGTTGATTTGTTAATTTTAATAGAACTGTTAAGATCTTATACTTTTTCAGGACCGACCCTGAAGATAGCCCTTCAATAGGCCGAAAGCGCTCGGTTGATATTCAATATAAATAAATTTTACACCATTAGGTAGAAAACTTTAAATTTTCTTTAATTCTTATACCTAGTTGTTGAATAAGATATTTATTCTGATGTAGATAAAATGTTCTCTAGGTATGCGGAGATGTCAACAATACCCGCGCGCTCAGCTTGCATCTGGACCCATATTAGTCTTTTATATGTAATACTATAGATTAGTTTTTTCTGTCAAAAAATTTAATGCCAATACCACACTAGTATGGTAATGAATGCACTACTAGAGTCTGAGGGGCAGGGTCGGATTAAGGTCTTTTGGGGCCCGGGGCTATTTTCACAACAGGGGCCCCTAGGTCCCTGAAATAAATTCAAACGTCACTCAAACAAAACTTTACCTTGTAGGTGCATTTATTACAGTGACTTTATACAAGACAGTGGCGACAGTAGGTTGTCTCATTTTTTATTGGTTCTCAAAATTACGTATAGTCTGGCAAGTGGTAACTTGGTAGAGACGAAAGGGGGAAGAAAAGTTGGGCGTAACCTAAGAATATTCACTGACACCTCAACTGACACCGCTTGATGACAACCATGTCTTTGGGTTCAGTGGCACCGAAAACACCAGGGAAATAAAGCAAAAAATTATTAGGAAAAAAATTCTTCAGTTTCACCAATAACCACGCCACTGGTGCTGTCGTTCAGACTCTAACCAATAGAATCATGCCTCTGAATAATCAAGCCTCTCCACATCCTTCATTTCGCAATGCTGCCGGCTTTTATTCTATTTCAAAATGCTACACATACTCATATTGCAAAAAAAATATGTCACCAACTTGTTTATTATTGTTTCTGTCAAGTTTGGCAAAGCAGCAAATTCTTTCGCAGTTCGCCGTTTCGCTAGCCAGACAATAGTTCATCCGCCATGTTTTGACAAAAGGAATTTGTGTTTATCATTTAAGAGGGGCGTTTAAATGAAATGACATTTACAGACCTTCATAAATTTCTGTTCAATTCCAAATTTAGACCACTTTTTAGTGAAATGAACATCATAACAAAAATAGATTAGAGTATGGATCGAAGTATTTTTGGTTGCAAAATAGGCAGTCTAAATAGAAAAATTATTACTAATTTTGTTGACAACAATATGCACATTTTGGTCACAGATTTAAGTGAAAAAAGGATAAACAGTTAGAGTAGCACACCAAAAATAAATTTCCAAAATTTTGGGTCGTCAATAGACCGATCTCCTATTACCTGGACTGCGCGTCGCTTGTAGGCTGCAGGTGAGCGTCCAATGAGAAGCAAGTTTGTGACAAGCTTGCGTCATATTTTTATCCACGGGGCATATTCCTTTGCAATTTCATTGAGCGATGTTGCCGGATGAAACATTTATCAAAATAAAAGTTCAAACGATGTTCATCCACTTTAAAACTCTCATTTTGTCTGATTTAGGGCGTTGTAAAACACTTGACACTATATTACTTCTTTTATGTTATAATGTTCGATTTCTATTGTCTACATTTGTTCTGCAACAATACAATCTGGCTACACTGCAGCTTACGAGTTGCGCGCGCATGTCATCTTTTATTGTGTTCTAACTTAATTTATTACAATTAAGCTCTCTTTTTCTAATCATGCGAGATGGGTCTATTGCTGGAATAAATGAATAGAACAGAATTGCCGAAAATTTATGATGTTTTTATTCCAAAATTAATCAAAATCTGCCAAAAGTGCCAAACAAGCAGGTGATTGCTGTCATTTTCAGCAGAGACTCAAACCAAACGTGTGTTCCGCGCTTCTCTTCAAGATGTCGCTGAGTTCGGGAAGGGTAGTAACTTCTTTCAGACGCCAGTAAAAACTGTTTTACCTAGCTAAAAATGTGAAATACTATTATTTCATTTGCATCTGAATAAAATTATTAGTCCACTGTAAATTACTGTGTAATCGAATTGATATTGAAGATGTCGCCATCTACTTGTAAATAAGTCAATCACTTACAGAGAATTTGAGCACCTGTGATTAAAAAATATTTAATGTATGTCATAAAGTTCAAAAGATGGCGCGCTGGCTCTTATCTGACGCCCTTCTTAATCCTATGGAGTTTTATGCAATTTTGTTTTGAAAAAACATGGCGGGTGGGCCCTATCAAGGTTCCTATTGTTGCCACTGTCTTGTATAAAGTCACTGTAGCTTTTATGCGGATAGTGCGCCATCTATCAATAATTATACCAGCTACTCAATAATAATATTATAGGTTAGTGTTGTGTTTGATATAATTGATAGATAATAGATGGCGAAATCGAAATTGTAAAATTATATGCATGATTTCTTCCCCGTGTGAGGTGGTGTTTTGGGGCCCCCTCATTTCGGGGCCCGGGGCTTTAGCCCCCAAAGCCCCCCCTTAATCCGGCCCTGCTGAGGGGCTATATTTATCATGACTCATGAGATTCAAAACAGTGTCAATTGTCAATCACATTCATTACAATACAGTTGTAAATAAATACTAAGATAAATACCTATTACCTATGAGACCTCAATAAAATTATTTCACTTATTCGCAGGTATTTAGTGAGAATGAATAGTTTTTTTATCTAGAGATGAATTTTGGCCATAATATTTTAATTAATTCCAGTTAAATCTAGAAAGGAGCCAAGTTCCTTATGGTCATATTTACAAAAGGTAGCCGAAAATCATCAAAATATTACATAAGAAAAAAGTTCCAACGGGGTCCCATTCATAAAGAATTTAAAATAGGACAGGATTCCTACCTAGGTAGCGCAAAAGTCAAACAAACCGGGCGAGGATTATTGGGTCAAAACGAAAACTTTTCGGGTCCATTATGCAGTTTTTTTTTGGGTTCGGTAATTTGCGGTAAAATGTGGATTAAAAAGGTGATCCTGGGGATTCGGGGCACAAGTTGGAAGCGTGCCAAGCTTTTTTTTTAAGGAAAAAGTTCGAGAAGTGTCGCAGATTTGAGATGTGTGTTCCGAATAGAGATGATGGTTTATGATAAAATAATTGCTTCAAGCGTTGTTGAATTGATAGATTTATTAGGTATTGCATATGATATTAAATTACAAGGTGAACATTTTTTATACCTAAGCTTAGTTACTTAGGTAATATAAGTACTAATTAAATTGCATTGCCCTGAAGATTATCTAAATTTTGTTTTTAAGTCAAAGGTCGGCGGTTAATAGCAAAAAATAATTATCCATAGTGTTTTTCTATATACATCCCAACTAATTAATTGCTATCCCAAAGCTAATTCTTGATTTATATTCTTAAATTCGTTGAAACTGAAAAAGTTAACTACCCATGTAACCACGAGTTCCAAAAAATTGTTGCAGCTGCAATTTAGAGCAGACCAGCAGCTTATAACATCTTTATGTAGTTTTATAGCCATTCGTGAGCCTATGACGTGTCTTAGAAATTCGCAACTCGTGCGAAAAGTAATATCTTCAAAACTTGTTGCAAACTATAGCTTTTTATATTATTGGTATATTTTTTTGACGATTTAGTGAACTTCTTGTACAAAAAATTTACGTTCGTTAAAATATTCGTCTTTATTTTATCCATCATCAGCACCCAAAGCAGACCCTATTTATTTTGTAACGGCCCGTACTTCTGGTAACTAAAGAACTCCGAAAGATGATTGGAAACAAACAATAGAGCTTTAGAGAGGGCCCCTGGGGGTAACAAGAGATTTTCGCCAGGTTTCTCATAGTTATAGAGCATCCATCATTGTTGATATGAATGCGTCGAGATATGCAGCCCAACCCAATGGCAATGTGTCTTTTTTTTTTCGAATAATAAGGTGCCATCAGAATGGGAAGGGATTTTTAATTACAACTGAGAAAAAAAAAGAAAGTCCATTCTGATGACCTCTCTAAAAGTTACAATATTCTAAGTGTCCCAAAACATGGAAAAAGGCTTGCCTATGAAAGTTTAGGGATAATTTTTAAGCAGTCGAAAAAAGTTTTTTAGAAAAGGAAAGATTTTTAATTAAAATTAAGAAATCAAGATCAAGTCCAGCCGATGGTATTGACCTAAAATGAAAAAGATACCACAAGTTAATGACGTTTTCGGTTTTAGAACATTCAACTTTTTTTTGGCGCGAATATGCACCTCTCTCAGGAGTCCAAACGTCTCAAGGTTTTATTTGTCGTTTTTTTAATTTTATTTTTGTTGTTGAAAATCAAGCGGAATGTTAACGAGTTTTTGTGTTTTTATTTTTTATTTTTCGCCGCTCTATAGACGACGTTTCATGGTTTATTATGGTATTTGTAGCAAATTTTTTATAGCTTCGACTTTTAATAATGTTCAGGTCAATAAATTACTTTGGGGGCTCCGTTATTTATATCGCTATTGTGAAATATGGTAAATTGGGAGGAATAGTTTTATATTGTTTCTTTTTAACAAACATTGGACTATCTTATTTAGGTAGCTTTCGGATCTTGAATCGTCGGTTCAATCGACGGCAGTTAAGATATAGGTAACTTCAGACGGCTAATTAAGGTTACTATTAGATATTCACCCTAAATAGCCTACTTTAGTACCTAAGTCAATTTGCAAGTATGGGTTCTACTCCTAATAAAGGGGAAAAAGAAATCCGTGCATACTCTTTAATTTATAAAAACATCTTCATTTGCCCTGTCTTCGTAAGCCTTGCTTGACTTCTTTCTACTCCGCCAAATTGGAAGAACCCTGTCGCAATCCTTTATCCTCGTGCCAAACCTTCTGCTCTTTCTCACTTTCATCCAGTGAACGAGATGCTACCACATAGCAAGTGAGGTAGGTAACTTACACAATAACTCCTAACTGTCGACCGCAAAATCAAAACACTAAAGTATCTCCGCCAGGAGGCAAGACTGAATGTCCAAAATCCTGTCTCAAATACCGGATTACTCGGTCAGGTGTGTAAACGATCGACATGCAAAATTGTAAATCCCAAAAACACTAGCAATCAGATCCATGACCAATGACGGAAAAATCGTAGAACTTGAAAAAGAGAGAATCAGATGCGAAGTGTAGAGGAACTTAGAAGATGCATTGCGAGCTTTGAGAACCGACTATGAAGCAATAAAAGCACGGAAAATAGTGCCTACTTAGGCATAGAACAAAAAAATCTGCATGCTCTCAACAGTTTTTTCAAAAGAGAAGTTTTCTAAGTGATAGGAAACGAAATAGAATCGAATCCTCTCTCTTCCTTTCGAGAGGCAACTCTTGAATAAACCTACTCACAATACAAACAGATTTTTTATGAAACCTATCTACAAAAAATATTTCATTGAAAGTTAGTACAGCTGGAAGAGAACACCAATCCTATTCCAATCAGGAGAGGAGTCAGACAGGAACATGCAATGTCACCGAACTTTTTTACGCTGGCTGGCAATAGAGGATGTACCTATTTGGGAAACTAGACTTATCCAAACCATGTGGTATAAATATAAACTTTAAACGAAATTATCTATGGTTCGCCGACGACATCTAGGTAGGGGGAGTTGGGGCAGATTGATGTAGGGGGCACATTGATACACTGCTCTTAGAGGCAGAGGTAGAGCAGATAAGCAGATAAAAAAATCAGCTATATTGTAGTAGATGGCGTTAATACCAAATTTATCCAGGGAAAATTTTAAGCGACGCCAGTGATAGTTCCGGGTCCTTATTTCTGAAACAGGGGAGCAGCGCTCCCAGGATAACGAGTGTTCCGTCTTCGTTACCTATATTATCATTTGCATATCATTGAGAAAGACAGAACACTTGTTCTTTTGGGAACATTGCTCCCTTGTTTCAAGAATAAGGACCCTGCTGATGTTAACAAATCCAATCATTTCCGGCCCCTTCATGTAAATTTCCAAACACGCCGTTTTCAGTCTATTTCTTTCGCATATACAATTTTTATAGGGTTTTTTACTTTCCGGTGAGAAATGGCTGTTTCCACCGACTATTTTAGGGGAAGCCTTAACGATAAGTATTCCCTAAAATGACAGTTTTCCACGGATAAATGTCAGTTTAAGGAATACTTATCGTTGAGGCTCCCCTAAATCAGTTGGTGAAAACGGCCATAAGTGTATGTTTAATTATCGCATGTGAGCGGGATATTTTTTTAATTTCTTGTAGTTTGTTTTTGAGGTTAATTATTCCTAAAGTAGGTTTGGTGGTGCTATTTGATACATTAATGAACGCGGCAGTTTGCTGCTTATCAATGCGCCCCTTACATATACAAGCGTATCATCTGCAATATTTATTTGTAGAAAATATGGTGAGAAATTATAAGAAGACTGGCAGGGCTGCCATAGATGAAGAGATCTTCGCGACTGAAAGGTATGAAAGTTTGTTGCTTGGCAATTTCGCGAATGATATTTTTGACTATTTCACTAGAGTGTATTACACTAGCAATAAATTCGGAATTCAGGTGACAATATTGCTACCTGGACAATACCAACAACATGGTATTTCAGCGACCATTTTTTGATATTGTCAAACTGGTATTTTTAATTTGAAGTTTTTATTCACATTTTTGCATTCCATTTATTTTCAAAATCTTACGTGAAATAGTCATGACGAATACCACTCGAGAAAAAATTGTGTAGGCAAAATTGTTCTCAAGGTTTTATTCAAGTTTGTTGCTTTTCGGCAATTTCGCTCATGACATTTTCGATAAAATCACTCGCCTGACGGCTCGTCAGAGATAAATACTATATACACTGTCGAGAATGGAATCTCAGTGTAAATTTTGTTGTCAACAAAATTGAGCCAAGCCAGCGCCATCTACCATATCGGAAAATCACTATTTACTGGTTTTGCATCGATGCTACAGTCACCTACTTTACATAGGACTTTTTATGATAGATGGCGCCCTGTTCGCATTACTGTCGGTCTGTTCAAATTCGTTTATTCTAGACTTTGGGGCATTAATGTTTGCTTAAATTAATTGATAATTTGTTAATTAGATCAAAAGACAGTTTCTTTATCGATGGTTAAGGGTATCCTTACCATATTTATTCAAAGTTCTGATTGATGTTTAATTGAACCTGTCATTTATCTAATCAACAAAGATAAAAATAGATCTTCCAATCTATAAAGTTTGAAGTTCTTCTTGAAACACACAAAACAACTTTGTAATCACTTGAGAACACTTGACAACACAAAGAAAGATGAAATGCAAGACCGGCGAACAAAAAACATTATGAATTATTAGTTAGATCAAATTAATATTTTGGCATATTGTCATATGTTGACATGTCAGTTATCGACACCGGACGTGTTCTTGATGTGCTGGTATTTTCCAATTTTGACAATTCTGTGGTTGTCAGCGACATCTAGAAAAACGGAAAAGAGTTAATCAGGCCTATGATGTATCCTCTCCTGTTATTTTAACAGTTGTGTTATAGCTCAAAATCTATACCTGTCTCTATTTTTATGTGTAGAGTAAACAGTGACAGATAACTTAACGTTGCTGTTAAAATAACAGAAAATGATACATCATAGGCCTGATTATGTGGTTTATAACTGGCAATGAGAGATCGCAGGGCCTGCGGCTCGTCAAGCAACAAACTTTATTAAAGGTACACCTGTATTATAGGTATACCTGTAACGTCAATGGTAAACCTTGTGTTATGTTAACAATTATTAACTAGCATACCTATATTATTAAAAGTCAGTTGTTACTGGTAATGTCAAACATGTTAGTAATGTGTCATAAAATGTTAAAAAACGCTCTAATAAAATAGATCAAATAATCGGTTTCCGTAAGTTTAGTTATTGCTACGCTTATAAAAACAAGAGGTTACGGGTCCAGGACACGCGTGAAGCATAAAAACGGGACTGATTTTTGTCGGCATTAATATAAAAAAAAGTAAGTGACATAAAATAAAATTAAAAAAAAATTAATTTGAGAAATGGGCGAATTCAGTGCAACCTTAAAATTAACTGGAGATAACTGGCCTGTGTGGAAATTTCAAACGGCTATAATTTTAAAAAGCCGGGGCTACTACGCGATAGTAGATGGCACAAGAATAAAACCAACACAATCAGTGGATGATCTTACGAAATGGATGAAGGATGACGCCAAAGCCCAAGAGCTTCTAGTCACTCGAATGGAGCAAGGCCCACTAAAACATATTTTGTCTTGTGAAACAGCCAAAGACATGTGGCAAAAGCTGAAAACTGTGTATGACAGAGAATCCACGGTAAGCATTCATCTTCTGCAACAAAAATTCTTCTCCTTAGGATTTGAAGGCTCAGTGTCAGAGTTTATATCCCATATTGAGGAAATAAAAACCAAGTTGAGAGCAGCAGGTGAGACTCTATCAGAAAAAATTATAATCACAAAAATACTCATGTCCCTTCCAGAGGAATTTAAACATTTTAGATCTGCTTGGGAATCAGTACCTTCAGACAATCAAAATCTGGAAGAGCTGACATCTCGACTTTTGCTAGAGGAAGAAAGATTCAAATCTCAAGAAAATGCAACTGCATTAAATGCAAAGACCAACAATAAAAATCAAACAAGATTACGGTGTCATATTTGTTCTAAGCTTGGTCACTTTGCTAGAAATTGCTACTTCAGAAATAAAAATAATAAAACGACAGAAGATAAATCTGAAAACTCTGGTAATAAGAAGTTCTGTAAGTTTTGTAAGAAGAAAAACCATAACATAGAAACTTGCTGGTTGAAGAAAGGCAAATAAAGGTGTTCAAAACAACCAAATAACGAAGCAGACACAAATGCATTTATGGTTTCCGCAGGAAAACAAAAAACAAATGATTGGTGCTTAGATACTGGTGCAAGTGAGCATATGTCATGGGACAAAAATTGTTTTGAAAATATAAATAAACTAAAAATAAAAAGGCTAGTTCAAGTAGGAAATGGGCAAACACTGGAGGTTAAAGGCATAGGGAAGGTGACAGTATGGGCATATAACGGTGAAAAATTATTGAAAACAACATTGTCAGATGTCTTATATGTGCCTGAGTTGAAATTCAATTTATTTTCTGCAGGCTGTGCTCTTGACAAAGGATACTATATGAGGTCAGATCATAGAAAATGTGAATTTGTTGATAAAATTGGCAACATAAGGGCACTAGCTTCAAGAGTGAATAAACTTTATAAAATGCATTTTACGTCAGTGTATAAAACAGAGTATAATACATCCACCTGTTTTGCAAATGAAAATACTCCACAAGAATATAGATATGAAGATGATCCTTTTTGCATGAAAGTCAATAAAATAGAAACCATAGTGGAATGGCATAACAAGTTGGCACACCAAAATTTAAAATATGTGAGAGATTTTCTAAATAGAAACAATATAGAGTATGTGGAATGTGACAAAGATTTTGTATGCGAACCATGCCTTGCAGGTAAACAACATCGTTTGATCTTTGAAAGCAGCAAATCAAGAGCCTCCACAATGCTGGAATTGGTGCATGCAGACCTATGTGGACCTATGGAATCCATATCTTTAGGCAGCTCCCGATATTTTCTTTTACTAAAAGACGACTTTTCTGCCTATAGATATGTTTATTTTTTGCAAAACAAATCCCAAGTAAAAACATTTCTAGAAAAATATATAAACTTGGCAGAAAGAGAAACAGGCTGCAAAATGAAAGTTCTAAGAACAGACAATGGCTTGGAATTTGTGAATAAAGAAGTTGCAAATTTGTTAGAAAGAAAGGGAATAAGACATCAGAGAACGGTAGTCTATACACCACAACAAAATGGTCGTGCAGAAAGAGAAAATCGCACTTTAGTTGAAGCTGCAAGAACACTTCTAAGTAGTACTGAGAAGTTGGATAAATCTTTTTGGGCTGAAGGTATCAACACCGTAACATACATATTAAATCGAATAGGTCCAAGCCCACAAGGAGCAGAAAATCCATATAAACTTTGGCATAAAAATAATATAGAGGTACACAACTTCAAAATTTTCGGCAACACAGTGTCTGTGCATGTACCTAAACAAAAAAGGTCAAAATGGGATGCAAAAAATAAAAACGGTATTTTTCTGGGATATGGAGAGGATATAAAGGGATACAGGGTATTTTTCCCCGAAACGAACAAAGTGGAGACACATCGTGATGTAATATTTTTGCCCGAAAAGAAAAATTTGATACAAAAACTAGAAGAAAAAGTTCTGATACCCGAAGAAAACCCAGAAAGAATTGAAGATCATATAGAACAGATACAAATAAATGAAAATCCTGACCAAGAGAACAGAAACTTGCCAGAAATCAGTGAAAATGACCTAAATTATGAGGATGTAGAAAGTGATGAATCAGACATGAATAATGAAATAATAAACAGTCCATATAATTTAAGAAGAGCAAGAAGACCAAACCCAAGATATAATGACTTTGAAATGGATCTGGATAAAGTGTTAGTGTCAATGGGTGATGAAGATGAAGTGACGTGTTATGAAGATGCAATGGCCAGTAGTGAAAGTGGAAAATGGAAAGACGCCATACAAGCAGAAATAAGTACATTAGAAGAGAATGAAACTTGGTTTTTGGTGAACAAACAAAACATTAAAGACAAGATAATCGACTGCAAGTGGGTGTTTAAACGGAAGAAAAACGAACTGGGTAATATAACAACTTATAAAGCAAGGTTGGTAGCTAGAGGCTTTCAACAATCTGGTATGTATAATATTAATAATTGTGACATTTACACCCCAGTTGCCAAATTGCCATCTGTTAGGATTTTTTTAGCTTTATGCAACAATTTTAACTATCAAATTTTCCAAATGGATGTATGTAATGCATTTTTGAATGGGGACATCACTGAAGATGTCTATATAAAATTGCCCAAAGGTTTTGATGTTTTGGAAGGAAAGGTAGTAAAGCTAAGAAACTCCGTGTACGGCTTAAAAACATCACCAAAGAATTGGTATAAAAAAAAATGTTTTGATGCTAAGCATGAATTTTGTTCGATCTGAAAATGAATACTGTATTTATTTTAAAATCACAGATGTTTCAAAAATATGGGTTTTAATTTATGTTGATGATGTTTTGATAGCAGGTTCAGATGATTTGGAAGTTGGCAAACTTAAACAAACTTTTGGTAAACATTTTAAAATGAAAGATTTAGGGCTGATTAGGCATTTTTTAGGAATGTTAATCACACAAAATTTAGAAGAAAATAAAATAACTATAAATCAGACAACATACCTAAACAATGTTTTGAAACGATTCGACATGCTGGATTGCAAGCCATGCTCTACTCCTATGGATCAAAATTTTCGGTACGATGACTTTAAACGAAATTGTTCAGAGAACGTAGATATCGAGAATAAATGTAGAAGGGCAATTGGTTCTTTAATGTATGCCATGTTATGTTCAAGGCCCGACTTATGCATTTCGATAAACATTTTAAGTCGCTACCAGTCTTGTGCTAGTTCTCAGCTATGGCAAGCAATCAAGCGAGTCTTACGTTATGTTCAAAATACATTAAAATTATCATTAGTCTTTTATAGAAACGATTTTAAAAATTTGATCGAAGGCTATGCTGACTCAGACTGGGCAGGCGATCGAGTGGACCGGAAGTCAACCTCAGGGTATATTTTTAAAGTTTTTGGCTGTTTAATCAGCTGGTCGTCACGTAAACAAGCTTCAGTCGCTCTTTCGTCTACCGAGGCAGAGTTTGTAGCCTTAAGCCTTGCGATAAGTGAAGCTTGTTGGCTTAGAGGCTTGATTTTCGACTTTAAATTATACGATCTCAATGTGCTGAGTGTTCTGATATTCGAAGACAACCAATCTGCAATTAAAGTTTGTCGAAACCCCGAGTTTCATAAGAGGCTCAAGCATGTTGATACTCGTTACCATTTTATAAGGGACAAAGTTAAAGATAAAATTGTCAGTTTAAAATATATTCCAACCAATATGCAAATTGCGGATTTCTTTACAAAACCTTTACCTTTGGCTTTCTTTAATAGTTTTCGTGGTAAATGTAATCTAGAATACGTTTTCTTTTGGATTAACATAAATAGGAAATATTTGAGAAATTTTCATATGAGAATCAACATTTTTCTATTTATGTTTATGTTATTTATTTTTTTATATACTTACCTATTTTACCATTGAGGGGTGGTATTAAAGGCACACCTGTATTATAGGTATACCTGTAACGTCAATGGTAAACCTTGTGTTTTTATGTTAACAATTATTAACTAGCATACCTATATTATTAAAAGTCAGTTGTTACTGGTAATGTCAAACATGTTAGTAATGTGTCATAAAATGTTAAAAAACGCTCTAATAAAATAGATCAAATAATCGGTTTCCGCAAGTTTAGTTATTGCTACGCTTATAAAAACAAGAAACTTTCATACCTTTCGAAAATTTTGCCGACAAAATTTTTTCTCTTGTGATATTATATATGACTATTTCACTAGAGTGTATTACACCGGCAATAAATTCGGTATTCACCTGACAATAATGCTACCTGGGCAATACCAACAACATGGTATTTCAGCGACCATTTTTTGACATTGTCAAACTGGTATTTTTAATTTGAAGTTTTTATTCATAATTTTGCATTCTATTTATTTTCAAAATCTTACGTGAAATAGTCATGACGAATACCACTCAAGGAAAAATTGTGTAGACAAAATTGTTCTCAAGGTTTTATTCAAGTTTGTTGCTTTTCGGCAATTTCGCTCATGATATTTTTGATAAAATCACTCGCCAAGCAACAAACTTTCATACCTTTCGAAAATTTTGCCGACAAAATGTTTTCTCTTGTGATATTATATATGCTTTTCACTTATTATTGGCGTAGCATTATCCATGGAAATTTGGCAGGTTGACCCTCGTATAATAATGACAGTATATGTCAAATTCCAGTTTTAAGTGTGGTTTACATAATTTCGTAAGTACCGCGATATTAAAATTTTCTGGCAAATCAAATTTGACACATTTTTCAATGCATTTTTCAATAATGGTATATTATAAACGGTACCTAACTATTTTGCGTACCTGCAAAATCTAATGACATTTTTTAAAATTCGGCATTGTCAAATTTCTTTCGTATTGAAGATTCCGAAAATAATCTCTGAAGAAAAAAAAAGGGAAATATTAAAATGTCATGGTTATTTAAAAAAAAAACAAATAAACCAGAGGCTCTCCAGGGAACAATTGAAGCCCAACTTGCAGATATATTTGAGGTAGGTATAACTTAAATGTAGATGTGAAGCCATTTCTTACCCAACCAACATTTTCCTTAAATTTTAGGTGGGAACCAGGACTATTCAAAGAATTTTGACTGGACAATATACAATCAAAAAACCTTTAGGCCGACCGAAAAAGACAGAGACTATTATGGACCGAATGTTTAAAGAAGATTTACAACGACAAATTTGGAAATACAATTCTAAAAATGAATATTTTACATTACAAACATTACTGACATACGGAAAAGAAAATTTGGAATTTAAGGGAGGGCAAACAAGTTTATATAAAATTTTATTTACGACTAATGTATAATGTGCGTATTATATTTGTGATTTTGGCAGTATAATGACATATGTTATTCCTCCAGGGATTAATGACGAGTAGCGGGATTAATGGTCATTATTCCACAAAAGTGTCAGTGTCAAACGTGTAGTGCTTGTGGATTTGTATTGAAAATTTTGAGACTGATGAAATTTGTTCATTGAAAATCTCAAATAAATTAATTTGTCGTAAATAAAGTAGAGTATACTACTCGCAATAATGGCTATTATTCCCTCGGAATGTTACTCCCTCGCCGCTAACGCGGCTCAGTTCGTAATAATCCTCGGTAATAATAGCTATCATTATTGACTCGTGGTATAATCTACTAATAAAATATATGAGATATAAATTTAAAGCAGTAAATGGACGCAAAATTTTATGTGAGCAGAAACAAGTTCTTGCTGCCAAAATTACATTTTTGCGGAAATACCTCCAATATAAACATTCAAACGAAAATATCAGATTCGTGTATTTAGATGAAACTTGGATCTACCACAACGGATCTCAAGTTCAACGATGGATACACGAATCTGATATGGAAAGCAACCCATCCAAAATTAAGTCAGAAGGGAAACGTTTTACTATTTTGCATGCGAGGAGTAGTTCGGCGTTTTTAGTTGGGTGCGATTTTTTTCTAGATTCAAGAAACAATGACAGAGACTACCACAATACCATGAACGCGGACATCTTCCAAAAATGGGTCGTTGATCAACTAATTCCTGCATTGAATATATTTGAAGAGAAATGTGTAATAATCATGGACAACGCTCCATATCATTCAGAGCGGAAGGATAAACCACCTTCATTCTCTTCAAAGAAAGACAAAATCATAAACAGACTAAAAAGAGAGTAACGAATTAAACGAGAGAGATCGGCACCGCATTCCTTTATGCCTGTAGCGCAACGCAGACGTCGCAAAGTTGTCCCTTTATTTATCGCGTCGGGATTCAACCTACGTGCTCGTTTCCGTCTCATTCTAGCAACATTGAAGCACTACAAAAGAAGAAGAAGGAAACAGAACAGTAGATATTCATATTTCCATATTAACTGACACATGCTGTTGTTTACGTAGATAAACATAACCTCAGTTCACTTCTAGGAAAAATATTGAAAAAAAAAATATTTTCTATTTCTCATTTAATTATCAATTCAACAATTGTAATATAAGAAATATAAACAAAGGGCTTCCGAGAGCTCTCATATGTGTGTCAGGTCAGTGTTGTAATTTTTAATATTGCATAAATAATTACATTATACTTATTACTTGTTCTATTTTTATTATTGTTAGACTGAGGATAGTTCAATGTTTTCGTTTTCTATCACACATTTTTTGTATTTGGAGAGTTATTTATTATTAATTTCATTACTATTGTTCATATTATTCGTATTATAAGAGTTGTTTTATTTCATTACTATACTTGAAGAATTCAGATTTTGTCGAGGATTTTGTTTATTTTATTTATATTTTAAAAGTTATTATTTATTTCATTATTGCTTGAAAAATGCCGCAAATAATTTTCTCAATAAAACTAGCTTGATAAAGAATTAGGTATTGTTTTTTTTTCCCTAAAAATTTCCATTGAAACCGAATAATCTTCAGTACAAATTTAAATTTCCCGCCATGCGTCCCACAAGTTTAGTTCATCCTGTAGCTCACGGAGGCGCTACAGGTATACAGTGGTGCCTATCTCTCTCGTTTAATTCGCTACTCTCTTTTCAGTCTGTTTCTCTATGGACAAAATGCAGGAATGGTTGGTTGAACATAACGTAGACTTCGACACAAAATTGACCAAAAAACAACTATAGGACCTAACTTAACAATACAAAATTGAGGACATTTTGAAAACCCACGGACGCTAAGTTCTTAGATTACCTCCTTATCATTGCCAATATAATCCTATTGAAATGGCATGGCGGTTTTGTAAGAACTTCTATAATAAAACTATAACTTCGCAGCCACCATCCACGGATAGGGTTGCGAGGGTATGGCGTGAGTCTCTTTCAAAATGTACCTCAGACATGTGGACGAATTTTTGTAGACATTGTGACAGACTTATTTCAGAAGACTGGACAAAATACATGGGAGACTTACCTTTCAAAAATATTCCTCTTTTCATTATTTCTCTTGGAGAATCCGATTCCGAGTCGGATTCAGAAATGTTATCTGAATCTGAGGAGGTATCTAATTCTTCAAGTGAAATGGCGGAAGCTGAATAAGACGGACTGAAAACGGATCTGAATTTGAACTATTACTTTGACAAAACTATAAGGGGAGGGTGGATAGGATCGGAACACTGGCAGACAATGGACACGCTAATATTTCCTGCCTCTTGCGGCTTTCTGATCTATCACGCCAAGGCGCCAACAGTATCTCCAGAATGGTCAACCGGCACAGATCAGATTGTTTTTGTGACATCTTTTTTTTTAAAAGCTTTTCATGGGAATTTTGTATTTTTGGCATTGTTGATCTAATATTTCAAAGACGCGAGGTAAGTATTTTATTGTTTATTTTAATGTTATTTGTTTAACTTTTTGTGTCAGAGTAGAAAGCAAGGTTAACCGATAAGGTTATGTTCTCACAAAACGAAAATATCAATGGGTGGTTTTGATATTTTTAGGCTAATCCGATAAAGTGCACAAGGGGAGAGGCTGGATAGGATCTCCCCTTGTTGTCCATAGCTTCCCTTCAAAAAGAAAAACTGCAACAAAAACTTGTGGCAACATGATAGTTGAAACATATTATTATATTCCATTTCAGTTCAGCAAGAACATAACAATAAGAATATAGAAAAAAAACTGACAGGGAGTTCTGACTTGATTCCATGAAACAAGCTAGTTGATGTTATTAACAATAACATGTCCTATCCAGATAGGAAAAAATGGAGTAAAGAAATCCAGTGTTGGTAACCGGGTTGAACTATGTCAGACAAGTCCAAGAAACAGGTCTCGAAAATGTTAGGTTACACCAAATTTTATAACGTCATAAGTATTTTCTATGCAGATGAAAAACGCTTAAGAGAAATATCCACTGAAGTGTTCCTCTATATTTTACGGTCTGAAGCCGAACGCAACAAGGCAATTAGTTTATGAATATGCCCAAACGAACTCTAGAACTCATGCAAATTTATAATTTAGATGAGGTAAAATTTAATCTTTTTTGAACCACTCATGTTATTTTAAATTCTTTTTTGTAGACTGGTGTAACTACGGTACAACGAGTTCCTGAAATTTTTGGAAAGAAGCCACTTCTCGTGAAAGAGGTGAATTGACTACGCAACTAGGAATAATCTCTTCCAGCGGAACAGCTTTGCCGCCAATTTGAGTATTTCCCCGCATATGCTACGACGCCAAGAGAATGATGCAAGGTGTTTCGGGATGTGGTGCTCTGGGATTTGCTTGTGATATGTTAACAAGCTTGGGTTAGAACCGCTGCACCAACAAACAAAAAAATCAGGTTTCAGATGCACTGAAATAATGCCATTTTATCGAAACATCTTCAAAGAAGAAAACTTTTCCTCCTCTCACGTAATGGATCAACCGGCTCCCACCATCTATAATAATTATTCATATTCAGAGCCGCAACTAACTATCCACATCAAAAAGGCAATTTAGAGCCAAAACCATCAACATCAAAAAACTATCCTGCGTCATAGATGGTAGATGCATGATTGCCACTGACACTCCCGAAGACAGCGATTAGTGATATGGAGGAGGATCGAATTGAATGTAAAGATAATTTATCAGAAGATTAATTTATTTTCATTAACGATAAGAAAAATTTTGATTACAAAGAACTTCCAGAAACATGTTCTATAATAATAAAGTTTACGGTAAAAGTAGTGTCAAAAACTAGGCAGCGAAAATAATTAGAAGAGTTGATTGATATGAAGTGAACTTCTTAGAACGTCACGTTGCATCAAATAGATTCACAGTTCTTAAAGATGATTAAGCTTTGGTTCCTTTTTACGACATTACTTCTTTACTTCCATCTCCCATTAATGATACTAGAAAGAGATTTTACGTAATTTGGTTGGCAGTGATGATTTTTTTATTTGTGTTTTTATTTTTTTCTATTTTTTAAATTTTCAAGAATTCCATTCAATTTAATTAGAATGTAGGAATTTATATCGTTTATCTGTTCTAGTTATTTTTCAAAATAATTACTTGGCGAAATATAATATTTTACCTTTACCTTAAAATAGACTACAGTATCCGCCAAAATAAACAGTACCGAACATAACTTACGAGGGGTGTACACGAGAGAGCGTTTTTAAAAAACTTTATTTGACTAATACAATAGAACTCTGACTTAAATCTAAAAATTACTCCTTTTATAATATAAAAAATAACCTGAATAGAAAAATATAAATGCTGAATTGGAGTTCTCACGGGATATAACTCCTCCATCCTAAGTTAAAAGCATACCAAAAAAGGTATGGTTTTATACAATGGAAAAAAAATAAAGAAAATGCTAAAAGAAAAATATGATTAAACTAAATAAGTAAAAGTAAAATTGTTAAATTACAATATCGTCTTCTAACGAGGCTTTTTGGGCACGTTTAAGGCGATGTTTCAAAAGTAATTTATAGACAGTAAAAATGCATAGTATTCCTAAAATACAATAAAGTAAAATTGTCCAAAAATTTATTTGGTGCATTTCCATTGGGTTGGATATTTCTTGTAGTCGTCTCTTCTGTTCTTGAAGCGTTGTGGCAATTTCATTGGTTTCCTTCAAGTTGATGAAGTTCAGGTCAAGTGTAGGTGGATTAAAAGCAAACTCCTTTGTTTGGTAATAATTCATCGATAAATTCAGTGTAGGCAAGGATACATCATCATAAGTCATACGATTGGGCTTATAAGTTCGTAGAGTAATTGACTTTATTTGTAAGTTGCATTCATTTGTAGATTCGGCTAAGTAGGAACCATGAAGCGGTACGTTGTCCTTAGAGTTTGGACAAGATGCTGAGACAATTAGTTGTTCGGGCGTTGTGATTATCCATTTTCCGTCCGTTATTTTAGTGATTTGGACATTTTGTAGTCTGATACGGAAAGGGTGGCAAGTAGTGGCATTTTCTTTGTATAAAATCAATTGGACTGCACATGGAGGCTCATGATCAATGTATGCAGTATGGGCTTCTTTACATAAGTACTCGTTGGGTAACAATTCATTGCAGGTTTGGTCCATATAAGAGTACTTGTTGTTGCTAAGTGCAAGGTATGGTTTGTGTGGAAAGTTCATAAAGAAATCAGGATTTTGTTCGCTTGGAATTGGTATCGGAAATAATTGATAATAGTGATAGACATCCGATTCGACCAATGGTATTTCCAAGATGAAGGTGATAATCAGGCCCTTTGAATAACCTTTAATCTCGATTATTTTTTCGTAGTTCAATATGTTATCAATATTGGCTTCTAATGGTACCGTCATGCACTAATTGTTTTTTAAATCTACAAATTTCTTTTATTAGCTCTAATGGATCGATTATTGAATTATGGAGCGTATTGATTTTAGCAAATGAGATAGCTACTTCCGTTTTTTCTAAGATATCGTAAATTGTTTGATATAGCATTGATATCTGATTAATTATTATGTGAGTTTGGAAGTATTGATGGTTGTCAATAGCAGACAGAGCTACCTTTTTAATTGTGCTTTCAATTTGCAGTATTCTCGATTTTAGCGTTATTTGATTGGCAGATATATTAGAGATAACGTTTTGAAACTGTTCAATGGTTTTCCCTAATAAATTAATTTGATTAAAAGATGATTTTTTAAGTTTATCTTGATTTTCTTGTAATTGTCTAATTTGCCTATCATAAAGATCTGCATCATCTTTATCAAGATTGCCAGTAATGCATTTTATTAATGATCCTAAAGGATTCAAGATGCCACGTTTTTGTCTTTTTGAGTAACTACTCGTTGGGTCAATTTGCCTTATGTTGTTTTCTGTGCGTTTTTCTAATGCCATTAAAGGCAGCAACGTGTTTTTATATTCTCGTTCATAAGATACATTATTTGTAATGTTTTTAATTAAATAGTTAGCGTTTTCTTTGATCAAATAAAATTCGTTAACAAGGGGTGTTAGGTCGTGAATTTGTATTAATGACCAATGATTGGAAACTATTTTGGCAGTTCCCAATTTATAAGGTAGGAGTCCGGGATATTTATTCAGGTTATGGAAGTTTATTCCTACTGCTCCGATGTTGAAGATTCGGATCCATCTGTAACAATAGATTTGATTTTGGTTTCGTTGATATGCAAAATCTCTTTTCGATTTGTTTTGGGGTTTTCAATTTCAATCTTGTTGTTTTCTAATATTTTTGTTAAGATGAATGGACCTGTGAATCTGTGGTGTAATTTACCACGTCGTTTGTCTTGTTTTTTATATATTTGACACCCTATGGTTAGTTTTTGAGGGGTCTTCGTTTGATTATGTTTGTCAATAAGTTTTTGTTTTAAATTAATTGAGTCTTGTTGTATTTTGTTATACAAAGCTTCCGTGTTAGTTTTGTGATTGTGGACATATTCGGTGAATATTTGCCCGGGCATAAGTTGCATAGGGTCACTAGAAGAAGTGTGTCCTAAAATCAATGTATAGGGAGTAAAGCCTGTGCTTGAATGGATTGTGCTATTATAAGCAATTACAGCATAGGACATTAGGGTTGATACGTCAGTATTTTTGTTTTTTTCTCGTAGTATTCTTATGTGTTCTATCAGGGTCGAATTTAACCTTTCAACGGGCGAATTCGACTCGTGATGATTTGGAGTAGTAAAATGGATTTTAATATTATGTGTTTTCAATAAATCCTTAACTACTTCGTTCTTGAATTCTGTTCCATTATCGGATACAATCAATTTAGGGATACCGAAAAATGAAAAGAAATGGATTAGATTTTGGGATACTGATATGGCTGTGCCAACGCAAGGAAGGGCTTGTCCATATTTGGAAAATTTGTCTATAATTACTAGGAATTTTTGTTTATCTACAAGGAGTGTATCGAGGTGAATAATCTCGAAGGGTTTTGAAGGTGTTTCTGTCAATACAAGAGGTTGGTCTGGTGGATTCTTGTTATACTTAGTTCTTTGACATATTTCACATCCATTAATAAATTTAGTGACGTCAGATTTCAGGGGTTTCCAATAATAATTAATTTTCAGGCGTTTTAGGGTTTCCTGTATTCCTCGATGGTTAGTTTTGCCTTCGTGTGAAAATCTTATTATCATTTCTCTTTCCTCTGGTTTAACATTATTAATGAGTTTTGTGCATTCTACAAGCTTGAAATTACAAAAGTGTTTAGATAATGCTTCTTGAAATAGAACACGTAATTCTTTTGATAAAAAGTGCACATAGGTAGTTTACTGTGTAAGGTTTTCTTTCAGAAAATTTATTATCGCTTCTTGTTTCGTGGGAATCGTTGCTCGGATTATCCTATTACCGTCGAAGGTTCCAAATTCCCTTCTTATGTAGGCGTCGTATGGTGATTTTTTCACAATTAATTGATTCGTTTTGTTGTTAATTATTTCGTCTAATATTGGGAATTCATTTAGGGTTTCGTCTGCGTTTGTACTATGAGCAGTGTCAGTACTGGACGTATTATCAATTGGTGGTTTAATTAGGATATCTTCAAGAATTTTTATTCGAGAGGTTGAAGGCTCTTGAGAAGTTGAAGGCACTGGAGGTAATTCAACCGGTCTATTAAGTTCGTTTATGATTTTGTTATATTCGTCAGTGTGAACTTTTTCTAGAAGATTTTTATCGATTTCGTTTAGAAATTTATCGATGTCAGTTGTAATATCTCCTGGATTATTAAGGAGAGATTCTGTTTCTAAAGCGTTGAGTGGAATTCTTGAAAGAGTGTCGGCGTTTATATTTTGTTTGCCGCTTTTATATATAATGGTGTAGTCGTATTCTTCAAGCTTTAATCTCCATCGAATAAGTTTTGAACCTGGCTCTTTAACATGGAAAAGCCAGACTAAAGGTCGGTGATCTGTATATATTTGAAATTTCCTTCCAAATAAATACGGCCTAAAGTATTTACATGCCCAGATGATAGCGAGCAATTCTTTTTCAATTGTCGAGTATCTCTGTTCTGTTTCATTTAGCGTGCGGGAAGCATACGCTACGGGATGATCATTGGGGGGTATTGATTGAGATAAAACTGCACCGAGAGCTGTATTAGAAGCATCGGTTGTTAATACGAAGGGCTGTGTGAAATCAGGGTATTTAAGGATTGGGGTATTAATTAGAAGATTTTTTAAATGGTTGAATGACGATAAAAATGCTGGGGAATGTTCGACTTTAGCATTTTTCTTAAGACATAATGTCATTGGCTTGGCAATTTTAGCAAAATCCTTTATAAATCTTCTATAGTACCCAGCTAGTCCTAAAAATGATTTGATATCTTTTGGTGTTTTGGGTATAGGAAAGTTTTTTACAGCTTCTATCTTATCTGGGTTGGGTTTCACGCCTTCTTTGGTTATTAAATGTCCAAGGTAATTGACTTCTTTGTGTAAAAATTCGGACTTATCCAATTGAATCTTGAAATTTGATTGTCTGAACCGTTCAAATATTAATCTCAAGCGTTCTATGTGGCCACGAAGAACGTTGTTCATTACCCTCTGGAACGAGGCGGGGGCGTTTCGTAAACCGAAGGGCATACGTTTGAACTCGTAATGTCCGGTGTCGGTGGAAAATGCTGTTTTATGTACGTCTTCCGGTTCCATCTCTATTTGGTGGAAACCGTTCGCTAGGTCCAACGTCGTAAAGTATTGAGCTTTACCTAGTCTCTAGTCTCTAATGGGTACTTGTCTTCGATTGTTTTGTCGTTAAGTTTTCGGTAGTCAATTACTATTCTCCATTTTCTTGTACCAGATGCATCTAGCTTTTTTGGTACTATCCAAATTGGGCTAGACCATGGGGAATTAGATGGTTGTATTATACCGTTTTTCAACATTTGGTCCATTTGGGTGCTGACTTCCTTCTTATGAATCTCAGGGTATCGATAGGTCTTTGTAAAAATAGGTGTTTCATTTGTAAGATTGATTTTATGTTTGATTTGATTCGTAAAAGTCAATGGAATACCTTCACAGTAAAATATGTTTCGGTATTCATAACAAAGATCTCGAATCGCTTGATATTCTTCTTGATTACAGTGGTCTAAACGTAAGTTCTTCAAATTTTGTTTTAGTTTCATATCATTTGGTTGATTTACTTCGATATCCATATCGGTTTCCATTTCCTCGATAAAATTATTTTCAATTTCGTTTATAGGTTCCACTTCAAATGGTTCTGTGAAACTAATTTTTATTGGGTTTTCACATAAATTCGTAATTGTTGTCAATGCAAAATTACTTTCAATTTTTACCAAGGCTTCTGGCATTTCTGCGATATCATCAAAGTTAATATGGTTTAGTATTCCTATTCCATCTGTTTTGTTCACAGGTACTTTAACCTTTTGTGAAACACGAGGAGGTATAACAGTTTCATATGACTGTGTGGGCTCCGTTGTGTTTTGTGGGAAAAATAATTTGTTTTGAAAATGCAAGGGTAAATTTACTTATGACGTTTCGAGTGCAAAATTCTTTAGATTTATTTTGGCACCGATATCCATTAGAAAATCGACACCTATCAAACCGTCGAATTTATTAGAAAAATTAAACAAGTAAAATTTGTGGTAACCATTTTTTTTGAATGATGGAAAAATGGGTATATTTATGACTTCGTCATGTATTGATGTTGCATGAGCAGTTTTTACAGTAAAATATTCATTAGAAATGAATTGATAGTAAACTTGATATGCTAATTGCGGATTGATGAAGCTTTTTCCGCTGCCTGTGTCGACTAAGAATTTAGCATTTAATTCGGGGATAATTATTACAGGCAAATCTGAAGTACTATAATTGTTGAGGCATATTACGTCACATTGGGGTAATTGGGCATAATCTGAAAATTTTGGTATTGGGAATCATCGATATTTGTTTCATTATAGTCATTATTGGTGTTGTCATACATGTTGTACATATAATCATATGGAACATTGTATGAGTTGAACATTTCAGAATTTGGCATTTGGTAATAATTACTGAAATCGAATTGTTCATCATTATTGGGAGTAGAATTAACGTCGATATTTGTGTCTTGAGTTGATAGTATTAGGGGACAAAGTATTTGCGGATTGGTTCGAAAGTTCTTGCACAGTGAAATTATTCAGGCGAGATCTTTGAACTGTATTTGGTCTTATAGTGACACCAGACGATGTGTCCATTGGTTCTGGAGCACTATTGTTTTGGGTGATATTGGGTCTTTGGAATGGTCTATTGAATTTATTGAAATTCTGAGGTCTTTGGAATTGGTTATTGAATGGCATATTTGGGAAATTTGGTCTTGCAAAGTTTTGGTTGTTAAACGAATTATTTGGTCGATAGAAAGGATTATTAGTGAATGGTGTTATAGGCATTCTTGGAATATTAGCAGCATAATTTCCAAGTGTATTGTTAAAACTTGATTGAGGCTTACTTTTATTATTGACGTTGTTATTAGGTATATTTCTTGAGCTTTGATTAGACCTGTTTCTATATTGTATGAAATTCTCTTCTTCTCGTACAAATGCGAGAGCTTGTTCAAGAGAATCTGGGTCTTTTAATCTTACCACTAACTGCATATGGTAATTTAAGTTGTTAATAAAAGTTTTTAGACACAGATTATCAAATTGTTCGATTTTTAGAATTTTCATGTTATTAGGATCGTTTGAGCTATTAATTTTAGCAAATAACAAACTTCTAGAATCTTGCAATTTTAATCCAAAAGAATGTAAGGATTCGTTCTTATCTGGTTTCATATTGATGATATCTTGGACAAGACAATCTTCAGTTCTTTGGTCAGAAAATGTGACAATTAATGAATCTTTAATTTTCTGCCAGGTATCGAGTTCCGTGCGAGAAGCAATTAATTCGGCAGCTCTACCTGTCAATTTACAAATTACCGTATCGAAAAAACAGATGTTTATTGGATCTGCGGCATTTTGTCGATTTTGGTGATTCTGTAGAAAATGTTCGCAAGATGTTAAAAATCTGCCAAGTGTTTTGGTGTTACCATCAAAATTTGGAATATTATCGGCTTGGTATCTAATAAGCTGATAATTTGGGTTGGCCATATTAACAAGATTTTGAATCTGATTATTAGGTTGAAAATTATTGTTAAAAATGTTTATAAGATTGTCAAGCTCGTTATCACCTTCCAGATCGAACAAATATATATCAATAAAATCCAAAAATATAAAAATAAAAGGAAAAGAATAATGGGATCACTTACAGCAATACCAGATTGATCTTGAAGTACATGAATTTATCTTCTATGGATTTTGGACGATGTAGTTCCGCTATCCGCACCAATAGGATTAATGGACGATTTTTGTTCCGATCCCAGGTCGCGAGTTCACTGATTGTCAAAAGTCTTTCGTATACCACGAACGTATTTTTCGATTTGACGGTAAATCGTTAGCACGAAAAGACGATGGTTTTTTACGGCCCGCAAAATCCAAATTTTCGACTGAACCGGACTGTTTTTACCGAAGTCTCCGTCAAAATCCTACCGACTGCGCCACTTACGAGGGGTGTACACGAGAGAGCGTTTTTAAAAAACATTATTTGACTAATACAATAGAACTGACTTAAATCTAAAAATTACTCCTTTTATAATATAAAAAATAAGCTGAATAGAACAATATAAATGCTGAATTGGAGTTCTCACGGGATATAACTCATACAAATTATATCATTTATTAATTTGTATCATGCGTATATGTTCAAGAAATGCATCATTGCGACTCAAAAAAGCTTCATAACGATTCTGCAAATCATTGAAAATATTTATTAAGAGTGGTTGCTGACATTTTTCTGAGACTTGTTTCAAACTTAAGCCTTTATTCCTCCCAATTCCGTATGACTGGAAATAGTGCTCTACTAAGAAAACTTTTTCTTCAGCTGAAAGATACATAATGACGAAGATTTTAACCTTAACTTAATGTCAACCTCATAATTGATGCCAAGTAAGCGAAATATGATGATTGCAACTTGCGTGCGCAATTACTCGGAGCTCTAGATTTCGGTTCTGTTTATTTTGGCGGATAACGTATTTTTATTAAATGCACCATGTTTTTGCTCATGTCCAAAATCTCCCCTATTTTGCTCCAATATCTTCCTTCTGATGGAGAGGTATTGGACTCAAGCAAGGCAACATACAAGATTATTTTGTTAAGAAAACGCTTTACAGAATTGGTTCGGTTCTCTAATACATCATTTAAGTAACCTATAAGAGTTGAGGTTATCTAACTGAAAATGTAGGCTTAAGTATATTAACACTTTCTCAAAAATTGGCCTTATGTAAAAATTGTCGAGATCTTACCCACTCTCCCATGCCTTACAACCCTTTCAAAAAGATAAGGCTTTGCTACAATCGATCCTGCAAGGGAAGATATTTGGAAAGAGAGGACCAGGAAGAAGAAGAATATCGTGACGGAAAAATCTCAGAACATTGTTTGATAAAAGCTCGCCACAACTCTTCCATATTGCTGCGAATTAAGTGGACATCGCCATAATAATCGATGATCGCCGACATTCATAAGGGATAGGCACGTCCAGAAGAAGAAGAAATAAGAAAATAGAAATAGAAGAAATGCCGTTGGACCAAACCCGAAAAAAAAGTTACTGCAAAAACATATTTATGCTATTGAGCTTACTGTTATGGTTACGTTTAATTAATAAATTGAATAATTTTACTATTTGAATTTACTCAGATATTTTACACATTCTGGCAACTCGGCTTTCTGTTTCATAACCCTGAAATTTGAAAAATATTTTGTCATCAAATGTCATTATTATACGAGGGTCAACCTGTCAAATTTCCATGGATAATGCTACGCCAATAATAAGTGAAAAGCATATATATGACAATATCACGAGCCGTCAGGCGAGTGATTTTATCAAAAATGTCACGAGAAATTTCCGAAAAGCAACAAACTTGAATAAAACCTTCAGAACAATTTTGCCTACACAATTTTTTCTCGAGTGGTATTCGTCATGACTATTTCACGTAAGATTTTGAAAATAAATAGAATGCAAAAATATAAATAAAAACTTCAAATTAGAAATATCAGTTTGACAATGTCAAAAAATGGTCGCTGAAATACCATGTTGTTGGTATTGTCCAGGTAGCAACATTGTCAGGTGAATACCGAATTTATTGCCGGTGTATACACTCTATACCTTTTCAACTTCAAATTGGGACTAAACAACTTTAAGTTGGGAACTAACAAAATCAAATTGAGAATTAACAATATCAAATTGGGAATAATCATATTTAATTTGGTACTAATCAACTTCAAATTGGGACTAATCAATTTTGATTTGGGAAGAAACAAATTCAAATTGGGAATAGACTTATTTAATTTAGGAAATTATATTTGAGACTTTGACTTTGAGTTTGTTTTTCCTTCCGATTACATTCAAGTCCCTTAGAGAATCATGCACAACTATTTCTTCGAATTTGAGAAAAATATTTGTGTCAGACATATATACAGGGTGTATATTTTAAGTGATACCACTATTGCTATATCCGAAACTGTAAGAGCTACAGGGTCGGTTAAATTAGAAATAAGTTGCCTTGTTTGATGCCCATTTAAGACTCGTTTACAGTATTGCCAAATTTCTTTTAGTTTATGAAATACAGGGTGATTTCTAAGAAACGTCCAAAAATATTTCATCATTTATTTCGAACACTATTGATTTTTGAGACACAATTTAAATTTGAAAATTTTATAATTTTTTTCGCTCTACAACACGGCATCTTCAAATTTTAAATCCGACGTTTCGTGATCGAAATACCATCATCAACTTCATTTTTTTAAATACGGACCTGGATTTTTTATGTCATTTTTAGGAAGCGCCCTTAATTCTCTTTCCCAAAATGACATAAAAAATCCAGGTCCGTATTTAAAAAAATCAAGTTGATGATGGTATCTCGATCACGAAACGTCGGATTTAAAATTTGAAGATGCCATGTTGTAGAGCGAAAAAAATTATAAAACTTTCAAATTTAAATTGTGTCCCGAATATCAATAGTTTTCAAAATAATTGACGAAATAATTTCAGGCCTTTTTTATAAATCGCCCTGTATTTCATAAACTAAAAGGACTTTGGCAACACTGTAAACAAGTCTTGAAAGAGCATCAAAAAAGGCAACTTTTTTCTAATTTAACCGACCTTGAAGCTCTTACCGTTTCGGATATAGCCATAGTGGTATCACTTAAAATATACACCCTGTATAGCTCATATTCAACGCATTATACATGCGCTAAACATGGCTGATTAGTGATTTGCAAATTGCGAATGAAAACATTTCATCAGAATGAGATTTTCTTCAAATTTTTCTTTTATTTCAGCGTAATTTCAAGATTTTCCTCTAAGTATCCAGTCATTTTTACCTTATGTTCTTCTAAAATGTTTGCTTTTCTTTGTCCCCCACATTTCCTTCGAACAAGTTCTTGGGTACCTACCCATCGATAAGCAGTAGATTTTTTTATACCCAGTGTGTTAGCCAATCCTCTTCAGTCGCCTTTGTTATTAAAAAGAACACATTTTGCTTTCAAGCATTTTCTGCATCAGGTGCTTCAATTTGTCATTTTCTTAATTTATTATACGGTTTAAACGTGTAACTGCCATTTGACTTGCAAAATTTTTTTTTATTCAACAATATCAATTTGAAGTTGATTAGTACCAAATTTAAATTGTTTATTTCCAATTTGATTTTGTTTATTCCCATTTTGAACGTGTTAGTTATCAATTAAAAGTTGATTAATCCCAATTTGAAATTGCTAAGTTCCAAATTGAAATTGATTAATCCCAATTTGAAGTTGAAAAGGTATAGTGAAATAGTTAGCGAAATAGCCCCCTTCATGGGATGACAAAAAAATGGCTGGTATTGACTGGCTAAATGGTTTTCGAAAAAGACACCCAAATATAAGTTTAAGGAAGCCAGAGAACATCAGTGAAGCAAGATCTTTCTCATTCAATTAAACATCAGTCAATCAATTCTTTGAAAATTTTGAAAATGTGTTCATTCCATCTCACCCCAGGTCGGATTATTTACATGGATGAAAGAGGAATCACGACTGTCTTGAATACCTCTAAGGTATTAGCAGACAAAAAGCAGAGACAAGTTGGTCAACTTGTCTCCAGTGAACGCGGTGCACTAGTTTCGTTTTGTGGCATTGTCAATGCTGCAGGAAACACCATACAGGGTCGAATTTTTAAATGGAATAAATTCAGTATCAGAAAGTCTGTGTACTTTCTGGAAAAATTAAAAAAAAACGGGTCCCTTTATTTTCAGTTTGGCACATTTTTTCAGCCTTTCCATGGAATTTACCCCTTTCTTAAGGGTAGAAACCACCCCCAACTTTTTTTTTCAAATGTAAAGATATATATTGTGATAGTTCGTTGGAATGGGCATAAAAAAACGAATATGACCCATTATTTACTTTTGCATTTCGGTGATCTAGTTATTTGATTATTTTTGACAAAATTACACTATTTTAGAGTTGAGAATCCGAGTATCAGGCATAAAATAGTGTGTTAACGTCAGAAATAATTACATAACGTTACAAATGGGGATTCTTTCGTATTAGGGTTCTACCAAGAAAATATGCTGAAGATATTCAACAATTTTAACTGTAAAAAAATTGTTTGGAAAAATATGTTTTCATTTTTTTCTCGCTTTCTAGATCACCCAAATACAAAAGTAGATAATGGGTCATTTTGATTTTTTTATGCCCATTCCAACGAGCTATCACAATACATATCTTCACATTCGAAAAAAAAAAAAGTTGGGGGTGGTTTCTACCCTTAAGAGAGGGACAAATTCCATGAAAAGGCCAAAAAATGTGCCAAGCTAAAAATAAAGAGACCCGTTTTTTTTTATTTTTCCATAAATCAAACAGGCTCTCTGATACTGAATTTATTCCATTTAAAGATTCCACCCTGTATATGCGACAACCACGAATCACATATTTCTATTGAAGCAATTAGTTTCTCTAGAGAAAATAGAATTGTTTATTTGTCATTACCACCACACATGTCCCACAAATTGCAGAACGTGAGTATTTTCGGTCCCTTTAAGAGAAAACTTAAAGTTGCTTTTAACGACTGGCACTGGCATCTGTGAAATCAGTAAACCTGGTATTTGGCCTTTCAACAAGATGGCGTTCGGAGACGATGACTACGCACCTTGTGAAGTTCTACAAAATTGTCAATAATTAATTAGCGAATCCCAGGAAAGTAAAAAAAAAGTAAAGTGTAGTTACTGAGCAAACAATATCCCATTTACAAAGCCCTATACTAATGCGACCCAGTACACCACTTCCATGCACCTCAAGCATTCTTGTAGCACCTGAATCTATTAGGCCGTTCCCAAAGGTCCAACAAAAATCGAACAAAAGAAGAGGCAGAGAAAAGGGAAAATCAAGGATATTAACAGACACGCCCGAGAAAAATAGGTTGCAGATGATTCACGATGAACAAGAACAGAAAAGAAAAAATTACTAAAAGAAAAAGTTAAACAAATGAAATCCGTAAAGAATTTACTGGAATTAACTAACACACAAGAAAGCAGATGTGAAACTGACCTAAATTCCAGTTCTTGCGAGTCTGATGAACCTGTTCTGGATGATAGCAGCGACATGGACATGTCAGAAGAGGAAGACGAAAACTGCAACATAGAAGAAACTATAACTCCACTGGCCCCAGAAAATGTAAAAGTTGAAGATTTTTTGTTGGGTAATTTTGCAAAAAAGAAATCAGTCGTAAACACTACGTATAGGAAAGGTGATTTCAAAATATGGAATATCTGAGTTTGCAATATCTTTCCTAAGAAAAAAGCAAGCATCCTGGGTATTTGTTTACCTAAAGGTAGGAGATGAATCTAGTGACTTCGGACATTATTATCAAATTGCCAAATCCTAACGTGAGTAAAGGAACAAGTAGGACTGCTTCGACGTTCAGTTTTCCTTTTGAATTTAGTTCCTTAAACGTTCAGGGAACTCAACAAATTACGTTGAACCCATTACGTTATTTTCATTTTATTTTTGAAACGAGTGCCTGTATTATTATTTTGTATTTAGTCTATTGTATTTCAAGTGTTTAAATATTGATTTTCTCACTCACACTTTAATTGATAAATAAAAGTGTGCCAATGTACCCCAACTCCCTCTACTCATTTTAAACAATTTTAAAGAGCCACAGTTGATGAGCAGTTATTTGGTAAGTGCATCATTAGAAAAAGGTCTCGAGATGAATATAGAGAAAATAAAACTATTGACAAGAATATCGTTGAAGAAGAAGGGATAATCGCCAAAAATCCATATTCAAGAAAAGTCAGCGAACACATCTACCTTGACACTACATAAATGCAACCCAACAGCGGAAAGCGCATGAAGAAGAAAGCATGGGCAGGTTTCGGCAAGCTAAAAAAGAATCAAAAGAGTCCACCACTTTACTTGAAGTTCGGCTTTTTCAGCCAAAATGTATTGCCCATAATGATATACACTACGCATCAATCGAACTCGTACACCCTAATTTTTGGTCACTTTTTGTAAGACTATAGGTAACTCAAAAACTAGCAGGCACATTTTGTTCAAATTTTCAGGAGTGAAAGGATGCTCTAATTGCTATTTAATTTCCAGTTTTCAACAGATTTCCGTCCACCTGCTAAAAGATACAGGGTGAAACATGAGTTAGCGTTTTTTTTGCGAAAGTTTGGGTACACACCTCATTCTGCTGGAGGGAGGGTCAAGTAGATTTTTGGTAATCAGTTTAGAAGAGTACCTTAGTACGTCGGGACTTTTTGAAATTTTTTGAATATCGCAGCCCACTATGATTTTATCATGAGTTATGTAAAATATAGCTTTTGACGTCATTATTTCTTTTCGAAACAATTACTAGAATTATGGCACATGCGTGGAAATACACTTTACAAAATATTATATAGGGTCATACAAAAATATACAGTGTGTCTGTATTTCTTACCAGAGGGATCTCGGTTATTAAAAAGGATACGAGGTTCGCGAGGTCGGTTAAATTAGGGCAATGTCGCGCAATTTTATGGCCAATAAAATGGCGGTTTAACACCGGCACCGCTGCTCATAGACATTGCAGGTGGTAAACCAAGAATTACTTCGGCTCGGGATGACAACAGAATCCTTTTACCAGTACGACGAAACAGAACTCTTAATTCTTCGCAAATAAGGATCGCGGTAGGAATTGGAGCCTCAAAATCAACAATTCAAAGATGTCTCCATGAGAGAAATTTAAGAGCCAAAATGCGATCAGCATGTCTATAATTAATAGCACTCCACCGAACATCACAAATAAACTGGGATAATATTTATAGACACTGGGAAGTAGCTGAATGACAGAGATGCTTGTTTGTGGATGAATGCAGATTCACGTTTTATCAGAATGACGGGCGTATATTAAACTTTGGTATTAGTATGTAGAGAAACGGGCGAGAGATATAGAGAAGAATGCATGGAAGTAAGAGTGGCTTTTGGTGGTGGTGGCGAGAAAGTTTGGGGGGGGGGGGGGGATGGGAGCAAACAACTTTTGTTATGATTTTGTCTTTGTGGATGATAATGCTCGTCTACATCGAACAAATATTTTTACCGAAATTCTTCTTAGAAACAACAATATTGAAAGAATGGAGTGGCCTGCAAAGTCGCCTGACATGAATCCGATTGAGGATGTATGGAGAAGAATGAAATTAAGACTGGGCTGAACAGTTAAATGGTTTTGAAGATTTAAAGGAATTGGTAAATGCAGTGCATCTACAATGGAGTGTCGCAGGATAACTTTCCAGAAAGGAATATCACAGATGGAGCTCAGTCCAGCTCAGACCTAATACAATGGAGACCATATGCAGGGCACAGATCAGGTGGCGGGCCACAGATGAAGTGAATCATCAATCCCACAAAGAATTACTCTGGAGACAAGTTGCTCAAAACAGAGTCACTGGATAGAATATGAGTATTGACGGGCTAAAGCAGAAGAAGGATAAGATCTCTGAAGATGTCACAATAAGGTGCCGAATCATAGGCGAAGGAAAATTTATTTAACCTTTTTTAAAAAAGAACCCTTTCTCACCAGCGGAACACTTCAAATTTGAAGTCTAGTTTGAATACGACACATTTTCATGCTCATCCAAACAGATGACTAAAATCTTCCCAGCAGATACTAATTAAATCACCAGGAATTTTTTTTGTTTGGTACCTATTTCAAGCTCCCAGCCAAGGATCCACCTTTTTTAGATCTGTATCAGAACCCGGTCAGATAACTAGTATTTAGAAAACAGTAGGGTGATATTTTAATACTCTTAACTCCATTATGGTATGGTGGGAATGGAAAATCTGGCCAGTATGCTTAAAAGCAGAAGCTCCTTCATTCTGCTCATGAAACACCACGATCACACCAATGTGGTTGCATAGAATATTGGGTATCACTCCTGAATTCATTTATCTTCCAAGATCATATTATACCATCCAGCGACTCAGAGACATCCCGCATTCATTATCTCGATATTTTTTTAGGCAAATGTGTACCTCTTCTGGCAAATATGATTAGGTGCATCAAATTCTTGTCTCAGAAAATGTGCAGTTAAATGTGCCATCATCCTGTATTTTTCCGTGTATTTCTTCATGCAGTTCAGGTTTTTCATAATGCTGATTTATGTTGCGTTAGAAGTTTTTCGGTTGTCACCCTGAACTACATGAAGAAATTCACGGATAAATACACAGATGCAATACGGGCTTAAGTCGGATACTTTATTACCGATAACGTTATTGGTAAAAAATCTGTATTGAACTATTTTACTTGGTTTGATTCACTGGAGAAAAATATCAACACTTTTTAGGATTTGAATTGATACTGGCGCTTGATGTACAGTATTCAAATTCTGAAGACTGGGACATTCCCTTGCCTTATGGTATCAACAGGGCAATAGGGCAATAGGAAAAAGCACCACAAGTACATTAATATTTTACTCTCTTGGTGCATGCGTGAATATTACCTAGATAGCGTTTTGCTAGGTGATGGATTGGTCGACGTGGTCTTTTTTGGACCAACCTATATATTTACCTATTTTAAATTTACTACTGAATCACTTAACAAATTAGTTATTTTTCAACGGATAATAAGCTTGAAATTTAATTAATAATTAGGGCAGTTTTTGTCTATTCCCGCTTGCCATAATACCGGATTTTAAAGCCTAAGATTTATAGTTGCTGTATAAAAATGGACAGTGACCTATGGCGTTCAAGGGCTATTCCCTGAGTTACCGGTTTTGAGGTCAAATTTTTGACTAGAGCACGAGCTAAAAATGTCAAAGAAATTGTTTTATGTCTTGCTTTGAATCACATTTCAACTTTTATAATTATTTGTTTGGTAAAATCCTCACACTTTAATGCATTGTACCCCTTTATTGTCTTCGGCTTTATTATTTTTGATGATGAAATCTGATACTTTCTGAGATAATACAAATAATAAAAATACCAAGTGTCACAGTACCGTTTTTTACTTCCGGTTTCGTTTTATTTATCGGCAAAAATGAAGAGGAAGTCACCCCGATTTCTAAGTGCTGATCAACAGCAGGTGAATGCAGGTCCTTTATAATAACGAAGAGAAGCTGAAGGTATAGGGTTCTGATGTGCACGAATGTGACAGTGGTGGAGCTTAAAAGTGATCCCAAATCAATTAATTTTTTTTGCAATTTACGGTTTTTAGTATTAGCTGCTTGGCATCGTAAGTTGGTTTCGTTTTGAGCTTAAACCTAACCAGTTCATGAATAAATTTTAAATATTTAACGTGATTCAATTCATTTAACAATTATGAATTTTTAATCGGTCTTTTTAAGCATTAATTGAAGATTTTTTGTTTAAAGGTGTTCACAGAGTGTTATTAAATAAAAATGGTGCTTTGAACTAGACAACTTGCCATTGTGTGTAATATATTGATTACGATTTAAAGAAGAGCTTAAAGACTTTCGCCTCTCTCCAGTATTTTAGAAATCTGGAAGCAGCAGAAGCTATAAAAATGACACATCTGTACTCTGGCCAAATCTTAAATTCCTAAAAAGTAAAGATTAGTAGATGGGTGCTTTACGCATTTGAATAGAGTACGAATAGCGTTCCATATAGTAACTAAATACATAGGTACCAAAAAAGCTGTTTACCATACTTATTGAGATACTTGAAAATTATGTTGTATTTAAAGAATTGGTAGTAGTAGAAGAAATGCGAAGACATATTTTTGGTCTATTATGATTTAAATTTTCAAAACTCTCTTTCTAAATTTGACTCTCAATCATTTTCAAATGGGTTTTGAATCCTTCAACTGATTTAAATCGAAATCTGGAACAGGAAAAAATAACATCAAATGCAGTATATATTTTTTTTTTCAAACCAGGCACTCTGAAAAAAGTAGTCCTGCCACTGTGATCCACAAATAGGTGAGTAGTTCTAAGACCAAAATACTAAAAATATAGGGGTGCACTGATGATAGATAGTCCTACCTGACGTTTTAGGGGATGCTTTCACACGCACTGATGAGAAAATGCATCTCACCGATCATTCTGTAGATACTATTCAATGCTATTGGAATGAAGCTATTTCATTTTAACGTACTATTGTGTCATTATTGTACTTTTGTTAACATGTTTCCTCCATGTACATGATATATGACTCCTTTTGTGCAATCTTTTTTTGTTTTATAATTTTTTAATTATTTCTCACACAAAATGCAAAATGTTATCTATGGGAAAATCGTTGAATTGCCAAAAACTGGAAATAATAGCCAGAATTAATACAATTATTATAAGTAGGAAGGGTCAAGGCAGGGGTCCAAATCTAAATGAATCCTTTTTCTATGACCACTGTCCCGTGTTCTAGGATTCTTCCGGAACACAATTGAGGCATTTAGGGAATAAGCCCTTTCTTCCGGTTCCTCATAGTTGGTTTTAATCAAGTTTTTATTCACCTTTTGATAGGTAGCCACTTCCGATTGACCGATGTGCTAAAGGAAAAGGGGTCATAAGTGTTAGGACAGTGGCCCTTTTTACTTTTTGATTTCTGGACTGATGGAACTTTTGTGAAATAGATATTGCTGGGAACTTGATTCGATTTCATCATAGGAAAGGTTTTATGGGAAACAAAAACTTTTTTGGCCTTAGAAAAACCTCTCCTAGAAACAACTTTTCAAGCACTTGAATAAAACAAATAAATCTTGATAGCCAATGGGTGGTATGAATAAAAACGAAGTAAATGCTACTACTACAAGTATTAGTATATTCTTCGAAGTACCTACTTCACAAAGAAGCATTTACTAATTTCCGGTAGTTTAGAAATGTAGTATCTACTTCGTTTTGAAGTAAATACTACGTAGAACATACTAATACTTGTAGTAGTAGCAAGTACTTCGTTTTTATTCATACGACCCAATGTCTCAAAATAAGTTGACATTTGTATATACTTTATTTGAAAGTAGAGACCTCAAGCCCGAAAAATCCCGGAGGAGAGTGGAGAGACCATCTTCCCCGGTCACTTTTTTCCTAGGAGATACCTTTGCTTCAACCAGAAAGAACTGCGGCACCGGTATACCAGAGAGTAAACCTAAGCGGGCGACGATTGAAATCTACATATCACACCGCCGCCGTGCTTAGCTTATCTTATAATCTAATGAGCAATTCATAACATTTTTTTCTCGAATATTGGAAACCTAATCGAGGAAATTAATCTGAAATCGAAATTAAATTTAAAATAGAGATCAAAATGCCGACTTCATTCAGTGAAAAGATCACCAGTCTTATCTCAAACCAAAGATGGAGAAACTAATAAAACCATGCATATCTATGACCGCGATAACCCAGTACCAGTCACTTATTTTGAATTGTGCATTGTAACGCGCTCAAAGAATCGCGTGCGACCCGAAAGTTTACCAAAAGACGATAAGTGATAAGTAGACACCAATAAAGTCATTATGCTTACCTACCTGGAGATTTTTGGGAAATCTGAGAGTTGGAACAAATAAACAACTAATAAGGTCAAGATAGTAATTGAACGGTCTATAAAAGGCGGTGAAATTGTCCAGAGATTCAGTTTGAAGTAAAGTTCGGCAGTCCTTCTTCTCCAACTCTAGAGCAGCCTTGGCATTATTGGGTTGCCAGGCCTCCATTAAGAGTTTGGCCTGCCTCAGTCCCCTGCAGCCCCTCCAAAGCTCCTCGGACTTACGGGACATCTCCTCCTTCAGGAGCGTCACCGCTGTCGAGTATGGTAGGCCTATCACGGCTCTGGACCCGTTACTAAATCTGCTGAACCCTGCATGGCCAGATGATCGGCGTCCTCGTTTCCCGGGACATAAGAGTGTCCCGATACCCCATATGAAATTCAGCTCGTCTACTCTAGTGGAAGACAGGGCTAGCAGTGCCGGCCTGCTGTCCGAGTAGACATGAATATGCCTGTTTGCGAAGACGTGTTGGAGGTTTTCATAACCACATCTTAGAATGGCATATGTCTCTGTCTCAAAAATGGATGCACTGAATCCGTGATGCACACGAGCCCAAGGGTCCTTATTCTTGAAACAGGGAAGCAGCCTTCCCAGGAGAACGACTGTTCTGTCTTTCTCAATGATATGGAAATGATCATGTAACTAACAATGACGGAACGGTCGTTCTACTGGGAACGCTGCTCCCCTATTTCAAGAATAAGGTCCCAGGGAGTAGGACAACCTGGCTCCCGTGGTCGCTTCGTACACACCTGCCCCTGTACCACTGCCCGTCTTGGAGCCGTCTGCTTAGAACCCGAGCTTTTGAACCATTGATATAGTTAAAGTTTACAGGTTAATTTAAAAAGGTGTGAAGCTGGTGTGAAGGATGTAATTGACTTTGATTGATTATTGCTGTCACATGTAATTAATATAGTCCACACAATAAAAAAAATCATAAAAGTAATGTCCTTAGTTTGAAGAAGTCAATAAGAGAAAATAATGCCAATTGGTGGCTCCATTTTGGTCCTTCGAACACGGATTTGTATGGTATGATTTGGTGCCAAAAAGCGAAAAGTAGCAGACAGCGAAGTATTTCCATGTATTGTGAACAAAAAGTCATGAAATGGTGAGCCTTCCAAAATCAGTTCTCCAATAATTCTTCATTACACAACACAGCATATTACATCGTTCACTCCTTGAGTAAGTTTGGTGACAATTATTATATTGTTAATTAATAGTTTCGCATCGTGGTTATTTTATTTATCCAGATTGGGGGGTGAAGGAAGGCTTTTCCAATCAACATATTTATTACCTATTCAGGAAGTTATAGAAATCATTCTGCAAATAAAAATATTGTCATTTTTGGCTGCTTGAGCCATCATTATTATTTGATAAGTCATAAAACAATTTTCATATAAAGTCATAGCTGGTTAATTTGTGGGTCACCTACAAAATGGGTAGAAAATCAAATGGACATCTACAACAAGAAAAAAACAAAGAGTCAGTTGAACATTTGTTAGTAAAACGAAAACAACTTATAGGTCAATCGAAAGGTTTAGGTACTTTTTGGCCGATATCATTACTACTGACGAGGTAGAAAAAATCATCCAATTATCTATGCGCATTGAAAAAATCGAACCTATTTTAGATCAAATTAATGATATAGACCTAGAAATTGAACTGGTAGACAAGCATGCAGTTGTCTCCGACAACTTCGAGGATGCATTTTTTCAAATTATATCAGAAGCTAAAGAGTACATGGAAAATTTCAAAGCTAAAAATCAAGATTCAACTTCTTCTTTTGTTCCAAACGCGGCCTCAGCAAATACTTCTCGTCCTCAAAATACATTCTGGGAAAATTCTATGCCAGGAGGGGCTAGACTACCAAATTTGGGGCTACCCCATTTCAGTGGTGAATTTTGCAAATGGATGCAATTTAAAGAAACATTTGACACTTTAATATCAAGAAATAATTGTTTAGATGATGTTCAAAGGTTTTACTACTTGTTGCAAACACTTGAAGGTGATGCTAAGACTCTTATAGATTCCTTGGAGATTACTAGGGAAAATTATGGGATTGCATGGTCCTTATTAGAGAATCGGTTTAATAATAAGCCGGTGATTATTCAATCTCATATAAAGGCCATATTTGAAGCAAATGTTATCAATGAACAATCCTATACCCAACTTAGAAATTTGATTAATGATTTAGAACGTAACTTGAGGGCTTTAAAGGCGTTGGGGGAGCCTGTGGATACTTGGGATCGCTTATTAATTTTTATTTGTTCTGGAAAGCTTGATTATCAAACAAGGAAAGAATGGGAGGAAGTAACGATTACAAGGTTCTCAGGTCATCCTAATCTTAATAATTTTACTGAATTTATCTCAAACAAATGCCGCATTTTAGAGAACGTTGAAATCAATACTAAATCAGATAATTTGAGAGTTGACCTAGCATCTTCACAAAAACAAGAAAAATATGGTGGAAGTTATGTAAATCGCGGAAAAGGGTTAGCTCATGGGACAACTTTAGGCGAAGCAAGGTCAAGAGGTCGAGCATCATGTATGTTTTGCAAGGGAACTCATTTTATATATCAGTGTGAAAAACTTTTAAATTTGGCTGTTTCTGATAGAATAAGGGAGGTTAAAAAGTTGCAACTTTGCCTCAATTGTTTGCGAGGTAATCATTATTTTTATAACTGTTTATCTGAGGGATGTAAAAATTGCAAGGCTAAGCACAATACTATACTTTGTAAAGAAAGGTCAGGGACTGCAACTTCTGTGGTGAATCTTGGTAAGACAGAAATTGATAGTGAACCGAACGAATGTTTGTATAGTGGTGAACATGTAGATAATTTTGAACCTTCCATTGTGGCAACTTCATTTAATGCTAATTTTGGTGAATCTCAGATTCTGTTGTCTACAGCTATCATAGAAATTCAAAATCATGAAGGAGCATTTGTAAAATGTAGAGCTCTGTTAGACAGTGGATCTCAAATCAATTTTATTCGTAAAGACTTAGTACATAAATTGAGTTCAAAATCAAATAGGATTAATATTCCCATAGCAGGCGTGGGTAAATCAATGACACAAATCAAAGAACGAATAGAAACCAATATTAAATCACAATATAATAATTTTAATGCAACTATATCATTTCTAGTATTAGAAAACATAACATCAGAAATTCCCATGAATACTTTTAACGCAAAAAACTTAAATATACCATCTAAAATAAAATTAGCAGATCCAAAATTTAATGAAAGATCCAAAATAGATGTATTGCTAGGTGCTGAACTATTCTATGAATTACTTTGTGTTGGGCAGATAAAATTAAATCATACTTCTTTAATTCTGCAGAAGAGTCTTTTCGGCTGGATAATTTCAGGTCGGTTATTTCAGAGACATAATACTAAAGATCAAGCTGTGCGTAACCTGAGCATTCAATCAAACGAGTTACAAAATCAACTAGAACGGTTTTGGTTAGTGGAAGAAGTAGAAGTACAAAATAAACTATCCGCAGAGGAAAGTGAGTCTGAAGGGTTTTTTGTAGAAACGGTTGTAAGGGAGGAAACGGGAAGATTTTCCGTAGCTTTTACTCTGAAAACAAGTGTGAAGGATTTGGGTGATTCTGTGGAAATTGCCAAAAAGAGGTTTCTAAATTTAGAGCGAAGGTTGGAAAAGAATATAGATTTGAAACAAAAATATCATAATTTTATAAAAGAATACGAACAGCTAGGGCATATGTCTAGGATAGAACCAAACAATATTGATAATAACAAATCTGTTGTTTACGTATTGCCACACCATAGTGTTATAAATGAGAATTCAGTAACAACAAAACTGCGCGTAGTTTTTGATGCTAGTGCAAAAACAACAAGCGGCTTATCTTTGAACGATGTCTTGAAAGTTGGCCCGAATATTCAGGATGAACTTTTTAATATTTTAGTTAGGTTTCGTCGGCATAATGTTGTTATTACAGCGGATATAGCAAAAATGTATCGCCAGGTGAATGTTCAACAGAAATATCGTAATTTGCAAATGATCCTTTGGCGTGACAATCCCAATTCACAGCTGGATTTTTATCAATTAAATACTATAACCTATGGAACAGCATCGGCAAGTTTTTTGGCTACAAGGTGTCTACAGCAGATAGCTTTAGATTAAAAAAATAAACGACCAGATATCAGTGATATTATTGCAAACAATTTTTATGTTGATGATCTCATTACTGGGGCTACTTCAATTACTGATGCTACAGAAATTGCAAAATGCCTCACAAATGAATTGAATAAGTATGGGTTTCCACTTAGAAAGTGGTCATCCAATGAATTAAGGGTTTTAGAGGCTCTCTCTACTGAAGAGGCTATGAGTGAAAGGTATTACATTGCTGATGATAACATAAGAAAAACTTTGGGCGTTATTTGGTAACCTGGTATTGACACATTAGAATATGTAGTTGATTTCAGTCATCAAGATTCTGTAAGAATAACAAAACGGATTATTTTATCTATAATATCAAAAATTATTGACCCTCTGGGTTTAGTAGGTCCAGTAATCATAGTAGCCAAGGTTATTCTGCAAAAATTATGGATGCTTAAATTGGGGTGGGATGAAGCTGTACCGTTAGACATCTTTTCTGCCTGGAATCAATTTTACAATAAACTTCCATGTATTAATAAGATAAAAATTCCGTGCCAGTTTATGCTACATGATTTTAATGATGTACAACTTCACGGGTTTTGCGACGCCAGCGAGAAATCGTATGGAGCATGTATTTATATGCGATCATCGAATGACAAAGGTGGAATGAGAATTAGTTTAGTATGTGCCAAATCAAGAGTGGCTCCACTTAAAAGTTTGACTCTACCTCGTCTTGAATTGCTGGGTGCGGTTTTATTGTCAAGGCTTGTAACTAAGGTAGTTTTAGCTTTGGATATTGAATTCACAAAGATTCATTTGTGGAGCGATTCAACAATTGTACTCTCGTGGCTTAGAGAACAACCAAGCAACTGGAAAACGTTCGTAGCGCATCGTGCTGCTGAAGTTCAGGAAAGTACAAAGGGATATTATTGGGGTCATGTAATTTCTAGTCAGAATCCTGCAGACATGATATCAAGAGGAGTCAATCCCAGTGAACTAGGCAATCTTAAATTATGGTGGAATGGGCCTTATTGGCTGTATTCAAGTCCTGAAAACTGGCCTGAGGCATCATTTAAGCCTTTAGCAACCTTGCCTGAACGGAAAAGGCAGGTTTCACTTGCTGGTACTATAACAGACTTATCATTTTTCAAAAAATTCTCATCTTTATACAAATTAATCAAAAATATCTCATTATGTAGGAAATTTATTGAAAACTGTAGAATTAAAATTCCCAATCAACGCAAGTATGGAAAAATTGATGTTTCTGAATATGAATCTACTTTAAAGTTACTTTTACACATTATGCAAGAGCAAGAGTTCAGGGAAGAAATAATGGCATTAAAAGCTTCTAGACCGATATCTGTAAGAAGTCCTATTAAATCGTTAGATCCATTTTATGATAACAATGATAAACTAATACGAGTAGGTGGACGAATTCGCGAATCAAATTTAGAATACAACACCAAATTTCCAATTATTCTACCTCAGCATCATCCATTTACTAAGTTAATTGTTCTTGATCAACACCACAAAAATATGCACGCAGGAATTCAAACCCTTTTAGCTTCATTACGGCAAAATTACTGGGTTATAAATGGGAAAAATACTATAAGGGGAGTTCTTTCAAAATGTATCACTTGTTTTCGAATCAAACCTTTAATTTCAAGACAGAAAATGGGTAATCTACCCAAAGATCGAGTTAATCCTCAAAGACCGTTTTCTATTGTGGGCGTAGATTTCGCGGGGCCATTCAATATAAAGGATGGAAAATTAAGAAATAGGGCACTTGTGAAGGGATATATTATGTGCTTATTTGTATGTTTTTGTACAAAGGCAGTACATATCGAGCTGGTAGGTGATCTCGGTACAAATTCCTTTCTGAATTGTCTCAAAAGATTTGTATCCAGGCGTGGCCTGTGTAGTAGAATATATTCAGATAATGCTACCAATTTTGTAGGTAGCAATAATGTATTGAAAGGTATTATTCGGGATATGTTGCTGAATGCAGATAAAAGTGACGATATTTCAAAATTTTTAATCGAAAATAAAATTGATTGGAAATTCATTCCTGCTAAATCACCACACCAAGGTGGACTTTGGGAATCTAATATTAAGAGAGCAAAATTTCATATAACACGAATTCTCGGAAAGTCTAATTTTACTTATGAGGATTTATTCACTATTTTTGCTCAAGTGGAAGCGGTATTAAATTCACGTCCACTCATTCCCATCTCTACTGACCCCAAAGACTTTTCCGCCCTAACACCGGGGCATTTCCTTATTGGAGACTCTTTAAATGCCCTACCGCAAAGGGATGAACTTCAAAAACTGGTACAACTGTTCTGGGAGAGATGGTCGTCCGAGTACGTGCGAGACCTGCAGAAACGACAAAAATGGCATGGTGCACAGGACAATGTGATGGTGGGAACTTTAGTTCTGTTGGTGGAAGAAAATGCACCACCTTTATACTGGAAGCTGGGAAGAATTACCGAAGTGCATCCGGGTAAAGACGGATTAGTTCGAGTAGTGAGTGTTCTTACGAAAGGTGGTACTTTCAAACATGCGGTACACAAAATATGTGTGTTACCGATGAACGACTAGATTTATGAAAATGCTTAAATATGTGAGCATATTTCTTGATTTTATTTTCATATTTGTATATTTATTTTAATATTAGAATTATTTTATGTTACATTTATTCGTTAGAAAACTAAAGTTTTCCAAGGACGGCGGCTATGGTTAGAACCCGAGCTTTTGAACCATTGATATAGTTAAAGTTTACAGGTTAATTTAAAAAAGTGAGAAGCTGGTGTGAAGGATGTAATTGACTTTGATTGATTATTGCTGTCACATGTAATTAATATAGTCCACACAATAAAAAAAATCATAAAAGTAATGTCCTTAGTTTGAAGAAGTCAATAAGAGAAAATAATGCCAATTGGTGGCTCCACCGTCTGTGTACGAGATGACACCGTTGGTGGGCTCCGGAGCGCCGCCTGTGTTCCTCCACTGTTCTCTGCTTGGGAAAGAGAATTTGAGAGGACCTTGTGGCTGGTTGCAAGGCACTCTTGTCCCTTTTCATTAGTAGAGCTGGGAAACTTAGTGTCATCTCGCTCCATATGCGTATGTGTCCTCGAGGGTAGTCCCTCAGCTGACCAAGTCCTGGTATGCTGATCTCGGGGCTTCATTTTCGAGGAACAGGTGGAGCGGTGGCAACCCGACCTTTAAATGGCTCTGGTTGGGGCCATCCTCATGGCACCAGTTGTCCCAATGCAGGCAAGCCTTTAAACACGCAGTGCCTTAGTCTTGGTCATCTTCGTATAGCGGGCGATGGCGCCGTAGGTGATAATGGGTCGGATGATCCCTGTGTATATCCAATGGTGGATCTTGGGTTCCAGGCCCTAGGTGTTACTAAAAGCCCTTTTACATGGCCATAAGGCGTTGTTGGCTTTATTGATTTTGCTGCTAAGACCTTCTCTCCATGTCAACTTGGAGTCTAACATGATCCCAAGATATTTCGTTGACTCGGAGCATCTGAGTCTGTGACTAAGAAGGTTAACCTCAGGCATTTGCCTAAGCCTCCTTTTCCTAGTGAAAACAACCATTTCGGCCAGGGCTCCTCACGCGACACTGTCACCTCAGCAGATATCTGAGCCTGATGGGGACCGTAGAAGACCCCGAGTGCAGATTTTGTCTAGAGGATGAGGCAATCTTTATCCATGTTCTTGCCGAATGTCCAGCAAATGCTATCTTGGCAGCTATACGATTAATCCAGGGAACATAGGAAAGATCAAGCCCCGTAAGCTTTGTGCATTCACAAGAGCCGCGGGGCTGGATTAACTTCCAGTGCAGACAGGCGGCCTCAAGGAATCCTCCGCCCAAGGAGTAATAAAAAAGTCCGGCAGAGTCCGAGATCAGTCTAGTCTAGGATGAAGTCCGATGAGGGTAACTCCACGAAGATTTCAATCAGAACACTTTAACATTAATTCTAGGACCATGGACGACTGGAATATCATTTGGGATGTGTTCTTATTTTTAAATTATTTTTCTCTATTCTATTCTGTGTATTATTAGAATTTGATTAATCAATGTTTGTTAGAATTGTTTGTATGAAATCTGATAATAATTGTTTATTATTGGGAAGGTAGAGAGAAGAAGGCAAAATTGGTGTACTGGTGTCACATTGGTGTCACTGTTTGCAGACGATGGCAATGTAGTCTCTTCACTCATACCACCCACAGGTCTTTCCGCACGTGAATTCCACCATCTTAGACTAACTCAAATATCGCCGATAAATAACGACCTGGAGATAATAGAGGACTGGGGTAACAAAAACCTTGTACAGTTCAACGCGCAGAAAACCCAAGCAGCCCTGTTTTCAAAAAAGACCAGCACCGGTGAGCCAAACATCATGCTATCTGGAAGTGCTGTCACATTACAGAGTCAGTTGAACATCTTGGGGGTTACTGCAGAGACCAACATGTCTTGGCACAGTCACGTGGCAGATATTGCTAAAAGGGCCTCCCAAAAGCTGGGGGTGCTATTTCGTACAAGACATCTGTACACACCAAGCCAATTGCTGACACTCTACAAAGCCCAGATTCGACCAACTATGGAGTACTGCTCACATATATGGAGTGCAGCACCCAAACATACCTTAATGCTTTTGAATACCGTGCAAAAACGAGCTATCAAGCTGATCAATGACCCCGCACTTACTCGTAACTTGGATGGTCTCGAACATCGCAGATCTGTGGGCGATTTATCTCTCTTCTACAGGTACTATCACGGAAAATGCTCTGAAGAGTTGGCAAGTATGATTCCACCGAGAGTAGCACCTACCAGGCGAACCCGTCAAACAGACGGTAACCATGAATTTACTGTCAAACTAGAGGCACCAAGAACCTCATTATATCAGAATTCATATCTCTGGAGAACAGCATCGCTGTGGAATAAACTCCCTGCGACGGTTTTCCCTGCAGGTTACAACCTGAACCGTTTCAAGACCAACATACACCGACATTTCCGCGCACTTGCCGCTTCTCGAGCGTGATAGGACATTTCCTTGCGAGTGCGCATATCCGTAAAAAAAAAAAAAAAAAAAAAAAACATGGGATTTACGATTTACTATTATTTTGAATTGTTCAATTTTACAATGATTAACCGAATACAAAAATCAGTTCATTTTAAGGACAAAAACGAGGCAAGAATATCTCTAATAATATACGTCCATGACACCGGTGCAAGAACATTCGTCGTACCAATTTTATTGTCTTGGAAGACACGATGAAATTAAGAAAACAGGTCCTGATTAACATACTAAAAGTCCTCAGCCCCCCCCCTAGGGTAGCATTGTCAAAAGGGCGCCGCCATCTTGGATTTTTGAAATTTTTTGCTTAATTATCGTTTTACTCAAAAACTACTCATTTTTCGAGAAAATATGAACAGAGAGAGCACAAAAAATCTGTCTATACTGAGTGATACGATTATGAACCACCGCAAACAGCTGACTCGACTATCGCCCTTACCGAAGTTATACGTACGGATTAGATTTGAATGCGATACGAAAATACGAGAATAGTCTGGGCTTGAGGTTTGAAATGTGCTTTTTTTATTATCCGGTGCAAGGTGCAGGGTCTAGTGTGATTGGCTGAATTCCAAGGATATATAGAAAAGGAAGGCAAGTTCTCCAGTAACTTCATGTCATATCTTTGTTTATCTATTGTCTATGTATGGAAAGTTATCGGATATAAAAAAATCCAGATAGCATATTCTAGCTCCACATTACTTCTCATATTGTCTTTCGGTTATTTATTAATTCAACAGTAGTCACAGGGCTTCAGACAATTGCAAATGCTAGTCATCGATGTAACGATGGAAAACTCTCCGCATTTCTGGATAAAACCGAAATAAAGGTCCACGTCAAGTGTCGAAGAGATTATACTCGAGACAGAGTAGTATCAAAGCTTTCCAACTGAACATCCAAAACAAAAACAATGATACAACAGCTTTACCCTCGTCCCTCGACCACACTATCAAGAGGTTCCATTTCCCAAGAGTTTAGTTGTCAAGTACACTGTCTCTTTTGTGAAAGGGCATGTTCATTAAAGAGAAAAAAATTCGCGGTAAGTACGATGGGCATAAAGGAAACGATTTTAAGGTACTGCAGAAAAAGAAATGATTCCTGGTCACAGGTCACAGCAAGTTGAGTTGAGAGCAATTGGTTACTTGGATCTAGTTGCTGCGGAAGCCAGATACCATCCAGAATGTTATTTGTCTTTCACAAGACAAAAAACATTGAATGCTCCTGGCCGCCATGGAGTGGAAACTCTTACCGTTTAAACTGTCTCGGCCGTGCGGAGAAAGTCGTTTCCAAAATTTGTGGTAACTATTATAACAGAGTAACAAGTTGCTATATAATGTATATTATGTAGTATGTAGGTAGAATACACGTTAGTAATATTAGGTTTCGTTGATCGAATTTGTTGTATAAAACAATAAAATTTTCATAAAAGTGTAATGGAAAAGCTATTCTGAAGCATTTAAAATGGATTTATATCAGATTTCCTACAAAACGAAACAACATTCTAGTTATATTAGCTTGCATGTGGAAAGCGGTATTTCGGCGGTACTTCGTCGGCTCCTATCTCAGTAAGGGTAGTACCCAGTAAGTTAAAAAATAACTCCTTTTAAAGGTTTTTTGTGCTCTACAATTTATTCACCCTAACATTTTCTCGAACAATGAGTAGTTTTCGAGTAAAACGTAAATTAAGCAAAAAATGTCAAAAATCCAAGAGGGCGGCGCCATTTTGACAATGTTCCCCTAGGGGGAGGTCTGGGCACTTTTAGTATGTTCATCAGGACCATAAATTTTATCGATTTAGACTAGTCGCAGCTTTATGTTATTTTCTTCCCAATAGAATTATAACTGTCTTGGGGTATAGAGGGAAAAATCCATTAAAATGAGCTTGGAAGTGCTTCATTGTGGCCAGCGATCGTGAATTAACGTAATAGGATTAACTTTAACACTTAATTTCAACAAGCGGTCGTCCAACCCTTTTTTTGAAGTGAAGCCAATTACATCAAACTAATTTATTTCATGATAAGTTTCAGAAGAAGGTGATGCTTTACGAAAATACTGTATGGAAAACTCCGGATCAACGCCGAAATATTCAACCATCTCTGTGCATGCTGGTGACAGATTGCCTTGGTGAGGCACAAACCATGCTGCATGAAGTGGAAGCTGCTTCCTTCCAACCAGGTGGGTTCAATAATTTACACCGACAAAGCCAAGGTAAAGACCAAGTGAAAACTCAACTAGCAGAACTCAGATAATAACAGGTATACTCGTAAAAATATCTCGGGTATTAGATTCGACTGGGAAGAGACGAGACGATCAAACATTCGAGTGGTCAAGGAGGATTGGACTTAACATTGGCAACTTTTGGAAAGCTGAGTTATATCCTAAGCTTCGATATTTCTATCTGTCTAAAAAGATAAGTTTTCAACCAACCAGTGCATCTTACCTGTCTTGGCATATACGAAGCCGAAACGTTAATTCTAAAAGGTTGCACAGCTAACAAAATCGTAGTCCCAAGCAAAGAGCTATAGAGAGATCAATGCAATGCTTATTTATCTCCGAGAAACATAGTTCCAGACGAATTGCTCGCCCTAAATGAAATCTAGCTAGAAAAGCTGAGAAGATGAATAACACAGTGGTGGAGGTCGTATAATCCATTATACCTAAATGAGCAAATAATAGAGAAAGGTGAGAACTACTACTGGAGGCTTATGTATCATAGATAGAAAGCTGAAATTTTCAGCCATACTTATTCTAGTAGAGGACTACAACACCTGGGAACAAGCCCCATTTGGATTAATAGTTCCTGAGATAAAATCGCGTTGAGGAACGTTGAGTGAGTTTTTGAAGTATCCTGACGTCCTTTTTTCGATAGATTTCGTCTTCAAATCCCACGATAATTCATTGTATGGAGTTTCTGGGATACGAATTTATCGTTCTGGATTCATTTATTGGATTTTTCTGGAATCCCTTGTATAAACTTGGCCAGAAATTTGCCCCCCAGAAAAATTATAACTGGGCATGTTTTTGGAATTTTTTGGATTTTCTTGGAATGTTTTGGAAAAACTTTTTTTTTTTTTTTGCATTTTTAATTTTTTTTTTGTACAAATTTGGCCAGCGATTTGCCCTTCGGAAAAATCATAACTTTTTTTGTGTCATAAATTTCTTGTAAAAATTACTTTTCGGTTCATTCCCCCTTCAGATATGACGCCCTCGATATGATCTATGTATGTAGGTAAGTACATGCAAAGACACTGACCAGATTTTTACAAGAAATCGTAGCAACTTGGTTGAGCGCAGAGAGAATAAATCAAAATGGGCTAACCAGAGAATACGTCGAACAACAGCTGAATCCTACAAAATATGGACCAAAAAAAAATTATATTGATTGGCTAGAGAGACAAAACTTTTCTTGATGACTCTTGATTATTAAATAACAGAGACTTGAGGCTTATGCTTCCCGGAAGGCGAAATGGTGCACAATTTTCCATGGAGGAAATGTGGCTTTTTACGGATATTTCATCAAATTTCAATATATGTTATATTATAGAGCTCAGAAACCTTTCTGATTTTGACTAGCACTTATTCACAAGATTAAGCCTAATTGAACATACTTGTGTTTTGCTTTCAAAATTGTTTATTACAAATCACAATTTTTTTACTTGAAAACGCTTCAAGAGTTAAAATCCGTTCGAATTTCTGGCAACGTTCATAATCCAGTGCGTCGCATTCGGTAGGGGGGTCACATCTATAAGGGATTTCGCGAACACTTTGATGTCCTAAAAAGAAAGTAAAGATACGTTCGTTTGGGTACAGCAGTAAGAGGGCCAGCAGGGCTGATTTCATCGAATATTCCAGTCAGTGTCTTTCTTTTAGTTTTCCTTTTCGACAAGACTGCTCGTGTGTGAGTGCGTGTGACAACTACGTTCGACCTCCCCCTTTAACACACAAACCAGTTTTTTTTCTCTGGATAGAGAAACAGTGGCCACTCGTGGATAGATTTTTATCTGGAATAAAATCAACTGGGAAATCTCAAACTTTTGCATTCTGAACTACGAAATTTTTAAGTTTAACTCCAACAAGATGTGTGAATGGATATTATATAATCATACATAATTGATTCTAATAGATATATAGATGATAAAAAATGTGGACTTTCAAATGGTCTACCAGGATTTTTATTTATAATAGATACGGTCAACTGGTGCACAAACATTCTTATTCCTTGATGCATTATATCCGTCAGCTTCCAACAAAAAGAAAGTCTTCATCGTACGTCAATGCTGTCCTGTTTAAAGTGCGTACGTGTGTTTAGATGTCTTTTGTCCCCTAATCAGCTGTCGAACTTTTTCTCGATTGTTTTTTCTTTTTTCGCCCTCGTATTAAGAGAATTTCCTATTGAAAGTTTTATAGAACCAAGCAAGAGATTGGGAGTGATGTGAATTCAATTTCAGACAAAAACATGACTGAAAGGACGCTTGATACTCAGCATATTTTATTAATACCTATTTCTGTATTGACTAAATTTATATGTAGTATATGCCCCTCTGGCACACTAAGCCTGTATATTCAAAAACTTGGAAAGCATTTCCGATCTGTGAAAATTTGCAAAATCCATCGCATAAGCAAAGTGGCAATTTAGAGTACACCAACTTCTAAACCGAAAAGCTTCGGCTACAAGGAAATGAAACGAGCCGGGCAGTGGACAAGGTGCCATAGTGGACATACTGATAGGTAATATTCATAACCTACGATAGCCGTCAAAGGCCAAAAAGCCTCAACTTTTACTGTATCCTCCCTTTTATTACGTAATTTCAGATGCATTATTTATTTATTTATTAAAATGAAAAGTAGTCGAGACAAAGTAGTCGAGACCAAGGAGTCTGTTTATAGTTTAACGTTCGAAAATTTACTCCTATGTTGTGAAATCCTTTGAGTTTTATCGTTTTATTCATAACGGACAACCTGTTCCAAATGAACAGCTTTTGAGAATAACAAAACACCATAATGGACGATGGACCTGGAAAAGCCCAGAGAAACTTAAAACTATATAGATTACTTCATTTTTTTTTTTTTTTTTTACGGATATGCGCACTCGCAAGGAAATGTCCTATCACGCTCGAGAAGCGGCAAGAGCGCGGAAATGTCGGTGTATGTTGGTCTTGAAACGGTTCAGGTTGTAACCTGCAGGGAAAACCGTCGCAGGGAGTTTATTCCACAGCGATGCTGTTCTCCAGAGATATGAATTCTGATATAATGAGGTTCTTGGTGCCTCTAGTTTGACAGTAAATTCATGGTTACCGTCTGTTTGACGGGTTCGCCTGGTAGGCGCTACTCTCGGTGGAATCATACGTGCCAACTCTTCAAAGCATTTTCCGTAATAGTACCTGTAGAAGAGAGATAAATCGCCCACAGATCTGCGATGTTCGAGACCATCCAAGTTACGAGTAAGTGCGGGGTCATTGATCAGCTTGATAGCTCGTTTTTGCACGGTGTTCAAATGGGCTTTGTAGAGTGTCAGCAATTGACTTGGTGTGTACAGATGTCTTGTACGAAATAGCACCCCCAGCTTTTGGGACGCCCTTTTAGCAATATCTGCCACGTGATTGTGCCAAGACATGTTGGTCTCTGCAGTAACCCCCAAGATGTTCAACTGACTCTGTAATGTGACAGCACTTCCAGATAGCATGATGTTTGGCTCACCGGTGCTGTTCTTTTTTGAAAACAGAGCTGCTTGGGTTTTCTGTGCGTTGAACTGTACAAGGTTTTTGTTACCCCAGTCCTCTATTATCTCCAGGTCGTTATTTATCTGCGATATTTGAGTTAGTCTAAGATGATGGAATTCACGTGCGGAAAGACCTGTGGGTGGTATGAGTGAGGAGACTACATTGCCATCGTCTGCAAAGCAATAAAGTGGATTTACTGTTTTATCTATGAGGTCATTTATGTAAATCAGAAAAAGAGTTGGCGAAAGGATTGCTCCCTGTGGCACACCAGCATTTATTTGGTAAGAGTTGGAGTTCTGGCCATCCAGTGCAACATAAATGGATCTGTCCTTTAGGTAACTTTCAAACCAAGTGCAAAGTTTCGGCGATAATCCCATTGCTTTGAGCTTGTTGAGCAGATTTTCATGCCAAACTTTGTCGAATGCTTTAGATATATCTAAGGCAATTGTTCTTGTTTCACCCCGCAACTCAATCGCTTTTTGCCATAAGTGAGTGACGTATGTAAGTAAATCGCCAGTTGACCTATATTTTCGAAATCCGTATTGCTTATCGTTGATAATTTTGTACTTTTCCAAGTACTTGGTTAGGTTATTGTTCACAACTCTTTCCATTACTTTTGATATCACCGGAAGTAGAGCAATTATTGGTCTATAGTTTAACGGATCTGTCTTTTTTCCTTTCTTTGGAATGGGTTGTACTGCGGCAGACTTCCATGATGATGGATATACCCCTTGCCTGTAAGACAAATTGAATAAGTTTGCGTTGGGGTGAGTTCGTTGGCGCAATTTTTGAGTATTATTGCGGGAATGCCATCCGGACCCATTGCTTTGTTTGTATCTAGCTTTTGAAGGGATTTTCGTATTTCTCTGTGACAAAAGGGTACCTCTGGCATACTATGGGAAACCCTTTCAATGAACGGTGGAGTTTTTCCGTTTGGCACTGTTAGGTTGGAGTTTGAGGAAAACATTTGGGCCAGCATATTGGCTTTTTCCTCTGATGTTGTGGCTAAGTGATTATTTTTATCTGTAAGTGGTGGTATGGATGACTTAGTGAAGTTAGATCCAACAGCTTTTGCAAGAGACCAAAAGGACCTAGAACTACTTGGACAATTCAGCAACCTGTTTTTTATTCTTAGATTGTATGTTTCTTTAGCGGAGTCAATAGTAATTTTGCAATTATTTCTGGCTTCTATAAATTCTGTGTGGTTTTGAGCGGTTTGTTGTCGTTTCCAAAGGTTATATGCTCTGTGTTTTTTCTGTACAGCCGTTTGACACTGGCTGTTGAACCAAGGTTTTGCATTAGCTCTACGTTTAGTTGTATGTGGGATATATGCATCCATTCCAGATAAGATTACTTGTGTTATTTCATTACAGCAAATAGTGGGATCAGCTGTTTTAAAGCAAACCTCTTGCCATGGAAAATCCAGGTAAAACTGTTTTAGGTCATTCCATTTTGCCGATTTATAGTGCCACATTTTACGAGGAAGTGGTTGTTGGCTTGGTGGGATGAGCATTTCGCACTTTGTTATTATAAGTTTATGATCGGACGAACCAAGTGGAGCATCTACTTGAATTGTGTACGAGTCAGGATTTGTGGTTAGGAACAAGTCTAAAAGCGCTGCAAATTCGCCCCTTTCTGAGATACGGATAGGTTCATCGACAAGCTGCGTTAGACCACAACTTATGGCAAAAGCTTCTGCTTCTCTGCCTTCGTTATCTGTTTTGTTGTGGTGTTTCAGCCAGGGTATATTGTGGACGTTGAAATCGCCTAAAAAGACAATTTCCGCCTGTGGATAGTTTGACTGTATACTATCACAGCTTTCGGATAATGTCGCGAAAAAGTTTTGGTACTCGGTGTTAGATGGCGGTCGGTAGAGGCAGCAGATAAACTTGGTCGATGACTTTGAGGTGAATTTTAGCCATATGATATCAAGGTTCGCTGGTTCTAGCTTCTCCTCTCGATGACATGAAAGGTCATTTTTAATGTACACACAGATCCCAAAATTATGTCGAAATCGGTGGTGTAGGTCATAGCCGGGATAAAGATAGTTCACAATAGGTGTTGCAGAACTGATTTTAGTTTCAGTGAGAACAAGGATGTCAGGTCTTTGTTCTTCAAGATGTTGGTGAACTGAATTCATATTTGTACTTATTCCTCTTATATTGCTAAAATCAATTCTGAGTTGAGTTTTCGATCTTCTCTTTATATCTTTGCATGAAGGACCCCCAGGATCACCCGACGCCCGGAGATCCGAGTGGTCGGGTATTTTACCTCCGGAATATTTTGATCCTGGAGGCGCCATCATGCTATCTGTTACTCATTGTTGGAACCGGACTGCCAGCGCAGTAGCGGAACGTGGTGATACCACTTAGCGCTACTCAATTCTGGCATGGTGGTATCTCACCGGTCGACGCCCAATGAGTAAAAAGCGTCTACCACCTACCATAACGAATAAGAGAAATATGTCTGTTCAAAGATGTACAGTACTGGATAGAATACAACCATCTAATGTTGAGAGCAGCTATCGAAATACAACCCAAGTTAGAAAGAGGCAAAATGATAAAACACGAAATTTAGACTTGGGCAAAACCCAAAGAATGAAAATGAATTGAGAATACATCAATAAATCCATCTCAATTAAACCAACAACGAACGACATTAAAACGCAAACCTGAGTTCCTTAATGAAAAATAAATGGAGACATTGCTAAGGTCATTTAGAGAGACAAAGAAAGATATAAAAACTATAAGAAAACTACAAGCAATCGAAGTATAAAGGTACCAATGAGAAGAAAGCTTGCCAATGGGATAGAGATTTTCAAGCTTGAAGACGAAAGTGGTTAGGTAGTACAATAACAAATAGATGAGAAAGGCTACGTTATTGTGGAAAGATTTTATGAGATCTTCAAACTTATCGGCCTAATAGTTTATTGAGTTACACGAATCTATTGTGATTGTAAACTACACTAGATTTTCATCAATTTACATAGCAAGCTAATTTTCGCTCTGGTTAAGGCACAATCCATGTTCAATATCTGTAGACCCTTATAGCAAAAACTGTTAAGTACAATTGCCCCTTAGCTCTAGAGTTTGATGAATTCTGTGGGACCTGCGATACAGTAGAGTTACCAACAATTCTAACAGCTTTACAAGAATGTAGAATTTATCACAGGTACTATATTATGGCCAAAGATATCTACCTACTTGATGGCAACAACAAGGGCTTCACGATCGACAAAATCAAGCTCAATCGAGAAGTCAGGCAGGGCGATACACTAAAATTGTTCATCACCGACCTTGAACACGGTTCTAAACAGCTAAACTGGGTGTTGCAATGGACAGAAACAGAACTGCATCACGTGCATTTGGCAGATCATATCGTCCTCATCTGAGACAACCTTAGAGAAGCCATAGATGTCAGGTTTCGAGAGCACAGAAAGAGTCGGACATCGCCTAAATATCAATAGGGCAAAGTTGATGATGATGTTGCCTGCCAATCAATTCAACATAAAAATACGTGTGTGGACATAGACCAAATGATACCTGAGATATGAAATCTGAATACAGATAACCAAACGTGAATTAACTCGAAGAATTTTTTCAGGATGGGCAGCATTTGGAATAATAGAAGTTTTGTGGGCGGAAATTCTTGTGAGCTTAAAGAGAACATTATTCAATTGATGTATCTTACCGGCCTAAGGAAAACTAAGGGTTGCAAAAAGTAAAATGGAAGGATCAATGCTTGGCCTGAGTATTAGAGACCGAGTGAGAAATGAGGAGATCAAAGGCGACGGATGTTGTTGAACTCATGCAAAATGGACAATGCTAGATCGAGAAGCCGTTGATGGAAAACTGCTCGAATGGACACCACGAGTGGACGAGCAAAGTAGAAGCCAACTGCCTAACCGATGGATCGATGAACTGAGAGAGATGAAGACGAACTGGATTGCGACTATCTAGAAAAGGGAAATGACTTAGAGGCCTATGTCTAGTAGCGGATCCAAGAGTCTCTGTGATAATGATGATGATTGATTTATTGCATTGCTCATAATGCACAATGTTCTGTTCTTTCAACAAAACCCTAATAATATTGATTTAATAAAAATATTTAGGAGAGAAAGAGAGGTTAAATAGGCAGGGGTAACTAGGGGTGGATGAGTTACCTACCTATGCGATGGAGTGGCAGTTCAAAAAAACAGAAAGGGTACCTCCGTTTTCAGGGCGGCCGACTAGCTCTCACTACGGAGAGGGGTGTGAGTAACTAAAATCAGAAATGAGCGCCACCTGCTTTAGTGCCCTACTGTTAAACGGAGTCCCTGATGATCTGAAAACAGGAAATCTCTGAGGCCAACTAATACTGCACCGACCTAAAACTTCCAATAGGAAATAACAAAATAATAGCCTGAAATTCAAATAACTCTCTTATTATTAAATTCAATATTTAATGTCAATATTTATATTTCACTAATTTAAATAACAATAATCACTGGCCCAAATTAGTAAATAATGTAAACAAAGCCAGCAAAACTAAATATCTACCTACACAGAAATATACGAAAATAGTCTTGAAGTTCCCAAACCTTACCTTACATTCTGGTTCATTAGGGTGATCAAAAGTTATAATTAATTTCCTAATTACTTCCATTGAGTTCAAATAAGTGAAGGGTGATAATCAAGTACGGTTCACGCCCCTCAAATCAATACCAAAATACTCAAAATACCATCGTAAATAGATCTATTTAAATCTGGTGTACAGATCCAATTATTGCGGATTGTGAGTGTTAGACGTGTGTTTTTACTAATTTGGACTACTTGGAATGTTCCAGGAAATCAAAATAAAATGGTTAGTAAACGTAAATTTATCTTAATTTGAACCTTAAAGATTATAAGGTAATTTTTAAGACAGGTAGTGGTAGTTCAACTGGCTATAATATTGAAGAGTAGGTACAAGTGGTTGCAGGTGAAAGGCTCCAGCTCCCAAGGAGATGGTGAAACCTTTAATACAGACGGGGTGGATGGTTCCCAAAACGGCACAATAATACGCAAACCTGAGTTTGTAGTTATTTGATGGAGTGTTACTACTAGGAACCTCTTGGGGGAGGATTGAGATTCACAGGCCCGAAAAGCTCTACAAGCAAGCTATCAGGTCCAGGATTGAGCACCAGCAATTCAGCAATCACGTGTCTTTGTGCATCTAACGACAGCAACAGCAGAAAGGGATGTAACGTTACCCAATATAAAAGGCCTAAAAGAGAGAGTTCACACTATAAAAACTCGATTTCAACAAAAATTGAGGTAAGTACTGCAATTAATTACGTTTTTGGGGACATAAAACTCTAACAGGGATCAGAATACAAAATAAAATGATGAATAATAGGGACTTACCAATGTGGATTGGCCTTGCCGACACTCAACACGTGACACGAATCAAACTTATTTTCCAGAATTTGGGTTTTTACGTACTGAACTCTTGTTAAATTAGCAAATACTTGCTGTGGTGTTATATAAGAATAATAGCCACCGTTTAAGACTCAATTACTTCCCAAATATTCACTCAAATTGGCCAAAATGCCTCAGAAGAAAGCTATAACGTGGCTCCTCTTCTGCGTGATTCTAGAAAAAGAAAGATTCCTCCAACAGTAGAATTTCTGGTTACATGAACCGAATTCTAGGGGATTTTTCGTTTATTTTTGGACAGTTCGAATGAATGCATATTGCGCATTCAATACTTAATATTCAAATTTTGGTGCCACATTTGACTTTAGTTCATTAGGCAATTCAATCCATCTGTCAAAACGAAAAATTCAATGTGGTGTGGCGGCCAAGCAAGTTTGTTTTGAATATGTTTTTATGCGTATTTTAAATTATTTTGCATACAGTTTTGCTTACAACTTTGATTCTCATTATTTAATAAAATATTTGTTGACTAGGTACCTAAACTATTAATTCGGGCAGAAACTAGATATTTTTTTGTGTTTTTTGGCCCATGTGTGGCCGCCACACCATCTTGAATGTCACGTGGTTTGAATTGCCTAATTAGGGAATCCAAACCACGTGACTTTTGCCAACCAGCCGGCATTTTGAAATTTTTATGAGGTTAGAATACGGGTTGTTACATGTCAACGATGTCAGAAAAGTGTCAGATTGATAAAGCCTAGTACTCATAACCGCGAAATTCGCTCTTTTTTGACATTGCTTTGACAATTTGACATTTTATTCACGAATAAAACGTCAAATTGTCGAAGCAATTGTCAAAAAAGAGCGAATTTCGCTGTAATGAGTACTAGGCTTAATCTTGCCAAAAAAAAAACATATGTTTTTTGTTTATTGTTTGCCAACCAGACGCCATTTGGACAGGTCGTTGGATTGCCTAATTGTCTGATTTAAACAATTTCCTAACCCTACTAATATTTGTTTAAATTTTCCTATTCTAAAGCAGGACGCGCACTGAATCGACTCGGACCGGTCGACTCGGCGAAGAGCATTCGGTAGTTTTTGATACTCATGCAATTAAATGAGACTCGAGTCGACGAGTCCGATGCCGTGCGCGGAGTCTCATTTAATTGCATGAGTATCAAAAACTACCGAATGCTCTTCGCCGAGTCGACCGGTCCGAGTCGATTCAGTGCGCGTCCTGCTTAATCCTATCTAAATTTTCTCATTATTTTAGGCTGGAAACCTGATGTTTTCAAAGTTGCACAATGGAAACTCAAATCAATCTCATTTTCAGAGATCGCCAGAAGCTGTGGATATCTTCATGGAGAATAATTACTGTAACTGTTATGTGAAATATACACTGTAAACAAGTCTTGAATGAGCATCAAAAAAGGCAACTTTTTTCTAATTTAACCGACCTTGTAGCTCTTACCGTTTCGGATATAGCCATAGTGGTATCACTTAAAATATACACCCTGTATATTAAATATTTTATACTAATAGTCCCCTTTTTTCAGTGCTAGGCAAAATCAGGCAAGGACAGAGTAGTAAAAGACCAAAGGCAGCAAAAATATGTCGAACAATCTCCTAACTTGATTAACCGAAAATTAGACACGTAACAACAAAAACACTAATAATGTCTTCAACATGGAGAGCCCCAGCTCAAGATTCCGTCGTTTAAGAACTTCCACCTTTTCCACTTCTATTACTCAGAAAGTTTTGTTTCGAAAAAGCTGGTAGCAAACCTCGAACTTTGCCGTAGATATAGAAATAATAATACCGGATAGAGCTCCACCTCACAATATGCACACAACAAAAAAAGTTTTGCACCGCCCTGTAATGTAACTACAGAATACTCATCTACAAATAAAAAAGTTGTTTTTGTATCTAGTGCGCGAAATGCTACTTTGGTGATCGAGATCTGATTCGATCGAAAAATAGTCGAGTTGCAAACAATATTTTTTCTACAACTCCATTCAAATATCGATCATTCGAAGCCAAAATTGCATTCTCAATCAAAGGTAGGTGAATTTTAATTATTTTTGGTTTCCTGACAGGTATGTGTTACCATGACACCAGTGTATGAACTAGCTATTTCGCGCACTAGTGTGCAAAATAGCTAGTTCGCGCACGGCGTCATGGGAACGTTAAAAAAACAATACCTGGGAAAAAAAGTGTCACTTCGCAACCTGTCATGAGTGTCCGAACATCATCATTTTTTGACAGTTGTAGAAAAATATTGTTATCTTTAACCATGGAATGAGTCCAGTACATTTACTAAAACAGGTTTAGAAATCTGAAACTGTTCACGATTTTTTTAATTATAATTTTTCAATTCAGACATCGCTGAATATATAAAATGAGATGGTGCATAACTTTTTTTGTTGTCTATGGCAGTGGCGTGTCCAGACTTTAACAGACGGGAAAGCTGTGGGGAAAGATGGTGAAAGTACAGGACAGGAGAGACTTATTATTCCAGAACCAGTCAGCCATTCACAAGTTTCATATATTTCTTTTTGAAAATGTCTACATAAAGTTTAGTTTAGTGTTCTTGATAAATCCTCGAGGGGAAGCTGTGCTTCCCTACCTTACATGGTAAACACGCCACCGGTGTATGGTAGGTACCCCATTGACTAAAAGTTATTTTGCGCAATGGATCAAAAAATCGGTTAGCAGATAGCCGAATCTGTCTATTTTAAACCAAACAGTTATCATTCCGGCCTGTCCGATTCGCAAAACAGGCCCTGCTCCTTATAACGAACGCAGCAGGGAAGCCTGTTTAGTATGTGAAACGTGTGAGATGCCCAGAGCGGACATTTGCGAATCTTCCCCCCTTTCCCACTTCTCGCCCTTATCATCCCCCCAAGTAGTGTCGAGGGGTGGGTGACCAGAAGGGGTTGATAATGGATCCGTTGTATCATCTTCAACAGCCAGCAAGCAGCGACGCTGCTTTGGATGGACAGTTAATGGACACATCTTAAGCTGTCAAGCAATGCGAATTGTGACGGAATTATTTATGGGGGTGCCAGTGTTCAAACGGATCGTCGTGGTTTAAATTATTTAAGGAGCAATTTTGGGGGTGATTTTGACAGGATTGATGGGTAATTTATATATACATATATATATATATGTAGTTGATTCAAAATAAAATGTATCTGTGTCGAAAAAGATTTCTGCCAAATGTGGCAAAATTAGAGGTACCTCCTGTGAGGGCGATACAACATGTAGATACTCTACAAATGTGAACATATGCACGAAAATGTTTAATTGCAAAATCATAAACACCTCAGTTGAAGATGAGCTAATCTTTATTGTTTAATTTTTTTTCTTCAAAATTTGGTTTATATGTATGTATTTTCCTGCAGAATCTTGCCACTACAAAGCTTCCAAACTTATTTTTACCTATCACTTCACACAAAAAGCATAATTAATAGTCTTCGTAAATCGTTGGATTTGAGAGAAATTTTGACTTTAAAGTCGACTGACCAACATCTCTAGCGCTTTGCGCCTTATACCATTGTTTCGGCTTTAAACTTTCCCCCTTTCCGCTTCCCCATTTTCGGCCCCTCACCGTGATACCGACCCCTCTCACTCTCCAATTCCTGCGCTCATACCACCCACCGCCACCCCGATGGCGAATACATCTGTGGCGCTCAGCTTAGCAAGACCAAAGCAAGTAGCGAAAAATAGTGCGAAGCCAAATGGCTAAACAAAGTAAGACGGACCTAACATTCAGTTAAATTTAAAATTCGTTTCTACCAGTCGAAAGTTATTTATTTAATATAGATTTAGTGAGTCTGCAAATTCACATGGTTTGGAACTTTCTAGGTAGAGAAGAGTTAGCATTTTCTCTGCGAGATTAGATTATCAGCTTAACAGGTACATTGGTTGGAGGGTTTTCATGTTGTGGAAGAGTGGACTGGAAAACCTTACTCCACCTGGATACTATTCATTCAGCCTTTTCATCTTGGCAGTCACTTAAGAACGACAGTCTGTCCTAAATACCTAAATGAATTTTTCAACTCATTCCATATTTTCATTATTTATAAATTGTGGAGACTTGGCGTTTTTAGCTTTGCTTATGATAATCCATCAGGGGTAATATTTGACTGAATGATGAATTAAAAGCTTAAAGGTATCATTCATATGATTAGTTAACATCTTGGAGGATATGATATACTACTGGCGCCTGATTCATGTATGGAGGGAGCAGCGTTCTTGTGGGAACAACTTTTCTATCTTTGGCACTTCTTTGAATGGATCAGAGAAGGGCGGAAACATAATAAAACGCAGCTCCATCGATTGGAAAATCAAACGTTAGGGCGTATTTCCTGTTTAACATCTATGGAATAAGGCTTATCGAACGGTGGAAGTCATAGTAGTCTGAGATGCACAGAAGATTCTTTTAGTGTTAGTGATTGTGTCAAAATGCCATACAGGAGGCGAACTTCCAACAAGGCTGTCATAAGCTACACAAGTTAATGGAAAACTCGTCAGAGGGAAGCGAGAAGGACAAAATTTGGAAGAAAAATTATGTTTAAATTGACAAGAAAGAAGATTCCATATATGTGGATGAAAATGATAAGTGAGATGTGGTTTTGTCTAATTTTCTATTCCATTCTTATGCAATAATATTGCTAGCTAATGCCTAAATAGTCTGTAGTAATTTAATTTTCCTGGTAAGTATTAACTTAATTATAACAAACAATAAATATTATTTCTGAAAAATTAAATTATTCTTGCAATTTTGTATCAGCTCCCATACTAACAACGTAAGACCAAAACGCAAGTAGGCACAGGAGGATGGGGACGAGGGAGAGACGCAAGGGAACGAAATGTAAAGTAGGCTGGTGGACCCAGGTCCGGCGAGGCTGCCCCAAGGTATTGATCTGGAGGCCTAGAGGGGCGATGCGGGGTGCAGGACGAAGAGTGTGTGTGCTGACACGCACTCTTCCCCCCAACCCCCTCGGCCCGTTTGCCACCCATCATTGGCAAGAAGGGACTCACGCACAGAGTATGTAATCTTACTTGTTTTGGAAGCTGGGAAAGGGTTATTAATTTCTGGATAGTGTAGATACGGCAGGTGTAGTTTATGGACGAGTCCTTATTTTTCTTCTCCTTGATTTGGGGCAGTGTATTTTCCAGAAGCATTAGGCAAAGAAACCAAACATCTATTGAAAAATTGTTTTTTCAAATTAAATCACTGAAAAAAAATAATATTTCAAAACTACTTTGAAACTAATCTGACTAAGCCAAGCCGCCTATCGTTTTGACCAAGTCGTTCCAGGCCAAAAGAAATGGCTCCACTATCCATTAAACTAAGTCCGTTCCTAAATGTCGAGCCAGCAATTCTTCCTGCTGCTGGATGTGTAAGTGATAGGGCCATAGGAAATCCAGAAAGCCAGAGAGAGGATGATGGGGTGGAGAAGAGCCACCATATCTCGAGCTCGTTTTGTCCGATGCAAATCAGGATTTCTCGCAATGGGCTTTAAACGCTTTGGATCGTTTATTTTATTATGCCTCTTTTACGTACCAGGCACGATCAGGTTTTTCACTGATTTATCTGAAGATTCTTACTTCCATACACATCCAACAACACACCAAAAATTTGATCAGTAAGTGGAAAAGTTTGTCATATCTAGAAAAAAAATATGAATATTTGAAGTATTTCTTGCCATTTTTGTTAGAGTCTTTCTCTGGCAATAAAATAACAAAGATACAATTTTTTTCTAAAACTCTGGATCAATCCTCGTAATCTCGAGAGGCATTTAAGACCGTCGGTCGGCTAGACCTATAGCTGAGAGGGTGGAGTAGGGGGGATGAAGAATAGTGGCGAATTTGCATGGACTGCCGCCTATCTGCTGATATATGGCGCGTCCTTATCAGCTCTGTCCACCCCGTCGGTCGACACGCGGTGCGGCAAAGTTTAATTTATGCTCTGGAAGGGTGGCCGCTGCATTGTCACGTCTTACGGATGACCAAGCCAGGTCCAGGAGTTTCTCTCCAAGTTTTGGATGCTAAATACCGCGCGCAGTTTAATTTATCTTTGGCTACAACATCTCCGTAAAGCGAGGGTGTTTTGGAGTATGCAATTGGGGGATTTCGTTACTCTAGTCAACTGTAAACTTCTAAGGTAGTTTGGAATGTTTCTAGGCCGAAAAAGTCTTGCAGTTAAAGTTCGAGGAAGATATATAGATACCTAACTTGTTAAAGTATATATTTTGAAAATATACCAATTGAAACTATTACTATTGCCTTATCATTGGTTTACAAGATCGATCTCACCGATAGGCTCCGAGACATCACCTTATCATGAGTGTGACATCATAACTCAAATTCCATCTTCCCTCTTGAAATTACGATCCTTGAAATCAGGCCACAATGACTTCGGAAGCTTCCATTGTTTGGAGCTCAAATCCAAATCCTAAGCGATGTTTATGTGAATCCAACTTTGAGCTCTTAAACAAAAATCCATATTCCTTAGAGAAATGGTATGCCGACTGAAGAAATGTCAGCCAACATGCTTGAAACTAATGCCTTATCTCTGAGAAACAATAAACATCTCACTTATAGGAAGATTTTTCATGATGATATCTTTCAGTTTTTCTTCGAGAACCTCCACTCGTTATTCCTGATAAGACCATCTCGGTCCGATTTCATTAGCTGCTTCACACAATCTATATAGACAGAAAAAGACATATACCGCATATATACTTGATTTGGTGGCTGTTAGTACACAGCAGGCCTGGAAAAACTACTACTTTTCCGGAGGTAAGTAACCAAATAATTTTCTAGATTGTTCGGAATTCAGAAAATTACATTGAAGCTGCATTTATATCATTTCTAAATCTTTCTATTGAGACCGGTGACCACAATACATAAACTGAGAAAAAAAATCCCCTAAAACCATTTCTATAATATGGATGATATTAACTAGCCACTAGCCTATAAGTTAGGTATCACCTCATTCTCAGTCACTCCAACTAAATAATCTCAAATAGCAACGTCGCCCTACTTGTAATACCTTATCTTAAAGCTCTTGAAAAATTTTTCCCAGTGGTGCTCTACAAAGCTCCATTTGATGTAGACATTTTCTGGTTTTCGAAGACCGTCTAGAGTTTATCATAATTTAATTTATTCATTATTAATTCAATTAATGTTGAGAATAATTTCCATCTTTTTGAAGACAGTTAAGCATTTTTTTCAAACTCTAGACGTACTTCCACGAGGTTGTCTTTTAAAATAGCCATAAACATTCTCAAAATATCATACCTTATAGAAGAAATCGAGTGGCATTAGGTCCAGGGATCTAGGTGGCGACCTTACAGATCTGTTTTTTTTTTTAACCATTCTTTTTCTTCTTTTTCAACCTCTATCCATCCACTCCTGGATGTAGATCTCTCCTAATTGTTTTCACCTTTTCCTATTTTTTGGCAACCTCATCCACTGCTCGCTTGCCACTGTCCTGTCCATGTCACGTCATGCTTTTTGTGGTCTGCCTTGGTCTCCATTCCAGGATTGTAAGTGCTCATATATTGATGTCATCGTATCTGGCTATGTGGCCAGCGCATCTCTATTTCATCTTTGTTACCTCCTCTACGATATTCCTGATTTCCGTTTTGCGTAGATTCCAACCATTGCCTTATAGTACGGGATACGAGGCCTATTTCATCAAATCATTTTACACCGTCTTGCATTGTTATCATCAGTTAGATAACATGGTACTGAAACGCACTTGTGCAGGGAAATAGATGGGAGTGGGGGATTTCGCTGAAAAAAATGTTTCAGAAAATGTCATCATAAACGAGGAAAATATTTAATTATACACCGTCTTGCATTTATTTATTGAGTTAATTTGTACATAAACAAAATTGGATTAACACATGCAAGACATTTTCATGGGGGTTTTGGGGTTGTAATATAAGATGGAAATTGTCAATTTTTGAGAGGGGTGAAATATCATTTTACACCACTCCATTTTTGATTTATATCAAAGCTTGAATGTAGAATAGCCACTGGATACTGATACAAGACGTCCTGTAGAGGGATAACGGATGTCAATGTGTTGTCTCATGAGGGAGTGAAAAATTATTTTACACCACTTCATGCTTATGTCCGTCGAAAGAATCTATGTTAAGAAATGGTATTACATCAGTCCAAGACGTTTTTTCTGGGAAAAAAGTTAAAAAATCCATTTTAATTTTTTCACTGAACTGTTGAGTTATTTACTGAACCGTTCAATGTTTATTCTTTTTTAAATCATACAGATGAAAAAGGACAGATGACATAGCAGCTCAACAGGGGAGTCTGTTGAATACAGGAATTATAATTTTTGTTTACAATTCCAGACAGATCATTTGTTGTGTCATTTTCACATTTTTTTGCTGCTTTAAAATGAAATTCTTCAAATTTAATGCTTACAATCTGTTATGTGCACAAAACATGTTATGTGTCATGGGATATCCACCTCAAAGAGAACCTAAATGATTAAAAGCCGTCAAAAATAAAACAATTTTCAATATTTTTTTATTTGATGTCCGTAGAAACATTCATATATACATATTATTAGGAGAATTTCGCAAAATAGAATTATTCTACGTGGTGAAGAGCAAAACTATTTAAAATTAATGTGCATAATTTGTAATTTGAAGTAGTATTCACCTTTGTACCTGATAAATTGACCCTTGTCAAAATTAGTCAACTTCATCATCGTCTTGCAGTCCTTTCTTCCCATTCAGAATGTCTTGTATTTTTAAAAATATTATCAATGTGTTCTATTTTTCCCATAAGTACCAGTGCAAGACGGTGTAAAATGATTTCTCCCTCCCTCATAAGACAACACCTTGACCTCTGTCTTGCAGCCCATTATCCCCTCACAGTACGTCTTGCATCAGTATCCAATGGCTATTCTACATTCAAGCTTTAATCTAAATCAACAATTGAGTGGTGTGAAATGATATTTCACCCCTCTGAAAAATTGACAATTTCTATCTAATATTACAACCCGAAAACCCCCAGGAAAATGTCTTGCATAGGGTATTCTAATTTTGTTTGTGTACAAATTAACTTAATAAGTAAATGCAAGACGGTATGAAATTGTATATTTTCCTGGATTATGACGACATTTTCTCAAACATTTTTATCAACTAAATTCCCCACTCCCATATATTTTACTGCGCAAGTGCGTTTCAGCATCATGTTATCTAACTGATGATAACAATGCAAGACGGTGTAAAATGATTTGATGAAATAGGCCTCGTATCCCGTACTATTACTGGAATTACGTAATGAGAGCAATCCATTGTCATGTACCATCTTGTTGGCAAGTAGCATAGATAAAGTTTCATGTTGCTAAGTGTATCTGGTTAACTGAAACTAACAGAGGCTCGCTCGATGCGGTAGAATTTCAGCATACATTTCGCCATTTAAATTTCCCTCCCATCAATATATGAAACCAAGCATTTGTGAGCTCAGAGCCTAAACATTAACGTTCTAGGGTTATTGCGTTTTCAAAGCTCCGTCGAGTCAACAGTATTTTTGAAGAAAGTTATCGAGAAAAATTCGTTACCGGTCTTTAGCAAAGTTTATCTTTAGTGTGCCAAGCACTCTGCTAATTTTATTCAAGTTAAATTGTGAATCAGTGAGTTATAGTCCAATGTGAAAGTTAGTGAATCGACCAGTTACGCCATGATGTCCGACTTGAGCCAGAGCCTGGACGAGTGGCAAGCCAGAATAAAACAGCAAATCCAAGGGCTGTAAGAAGAGAACGAAGCACTGAAACCGGAATTTACCAAGTTTGACAATAACGTCAAAGTCTGAGTCGAGACCCAGAAATGACTACAGGACCCAAAGCACTTGAAGAAACTACAATTTAAGCCCGCCCCCAATCAAACTTTGTTTGGGATCAACAGAAAAAAATGACGCCCACCGTCACGCAACAATAGCAACCAACTCTTGAATCAATCATGAGCCAGATGTTGTACCTTCCGCAACAGCTAAACGCCATGATAAACACCAAGAACACAACCCACTGCATGGCTGAACAACCTAAAGCCAAATTACTTAAAATAACGACCTGGAACGCCAACTCTGTGAAAACGGAAAAACTGGAACTACAGTCATTTCTAGAGCATCAGCAAATAGAAGTCCTGTTGCTACAAGAATCCATGCTCAAACCCGAGCGCAGATTCTCACTACGAAACTTCAGAACGGACAGAGACGGCAGAGGCGGGGAATCCCTAATTGCTGTCCAATCCAATAACCGTCACTACGAAATCCCAAACCAGTTTGAGGAAACGTACGTAGCAATTCCAGTACAAGGCAAAACGTTGGTTGTCGGCTCTATTTACATCCAGCCCAACTACGTAATCACTGCCAAAGTGCTGGATTCTCTATTCAACGACCACGAACAGCGAGTTCTTATGGGAGGTGATTTTAACCCAAAACACACCGACTGGGGATGCACTAGATTCAACCTAAGGGGAATCACGATCCAAGACAATCCTGAGCATCTGGACTTCAACATCTCGCGTCCTGGACACACCCGCAAAGGCGATGGCAGACCCAGCATTCTGGACTTTTTTATGCACAAAAACGTCCACCCCGTCACACCTTCACAAGTTCTACATCACCTCTCATCCGACCACTTACCGGTCATTGTTGAATACGGCAACCCAGCCGACCAAATCCCATCCAGAGGACCAAGAACCATTGCAAGCTGGACAACATTCCGCAACCACCTGGACAGAAAACCCCTGATCGGCGACATCCATTCCTTACAAGAGCTAGACACTGCTATGGACACACTAACTGGCAACATCTACGAAGCTATCAACCTGGCACAAACATCGGCCTATGTGACCACACAGAAACGCAGACTCCCTCCAGAGCCGAAATCCGCCACAGGAACCCACTACGAAGACTCGTTATCCGCACTGGTGACCCCTACTAAAAAAATCAAGTCAACAGAAGAATCCACAGTCAAATAACGACTGCTACAACGAATCCTGGCAAGAGAAACTGGGAGCAGTCCCTAACAACACAATGATTGCCGATTCAGTCCTAAAACTGGAAACCTTTGCGAGTAGTCTCGAAGAGCAATTTCGGAACAATCCTCCATTATTGAACTTCGTTGACCAGTCAGAAACAACTACTCCGAGGGCAAATACCCCTACCGGCGTTGAGCTACACTGATTGGTTTGAGCTTTCGTTGGCAATGAAAATTGTTAGGAAGTTTTTTCAGGTAATGACCAACGTGAAATCAGGGACACAAGAATTCCTGTTTGGGAATCGACCCACTGAGTAGTGGACCCCGCATTCCCGTGCCAGTCCTTAACGCGTTTCGTCCTTGTTAGGACTCATCAGAAGGACATAGGCTGAAGCTCCCTGTCCAAGCAAAATTGAACTTCGTTGACAAGTCAGAAACAACTACTCCGAGGGCAAATACACGTTGATCATTACCTGAAAAAACTTCCTCACAATCCTCCATTATACCCCCCTACAAGACCACAACGTAAACACTACCGTTAGGCTCATGCTCGAACAACCAGAGACTAACCTACACGGTACTAAAAGGAGCAAACCGCAGATTGGAGACAGGGCATCGACATCTCTTAAACCTTCGATAAGATGTGACATCAGGGCCTCATTCTAAAGATGCTAAGATATAACATGCCGCATTATCACTCATTCCTATCAAACTGGAGCTTCTGCGTCACTCTGGACAACAACAGCATTAACCAATCACGATCCACGGCCAGACCAGAACTTGCCGGAGTACCCCAAGGCTCCCCTCTCAGTCCTCTACTTTTGAATCTATTCATAGCGGATATCCCGAAAAGTACAGGATCCACTCTTCAAGTCTACACTGACAACACTACAATCACAGCCACAGAACGAAGCAGACCAATTATACAAGCCAGACTGCAGAGACACCTCAATAGCATTCAAACCTGGATGGACATGTGGAGGAGGAGAAAAAACCCGCTGATGTTGTGTTGTGCGCGCCCATTGCAGTGTGCGGAAAATCTGCGGCTTAACAGACGGACAACGTCCACTACGCTACCGGGCGATCTTGAGAAGTACTCTCCTAGGAAACCAACCTCCAATTCGAGGATTGATGCAGGTTTCCCTCCCGACGAACTATGGTTTTCCAAAAACCTGATTTCGCGCCCGAACGATAAGTTCGTTAGCTCTCTCTTTTCTTTCTTCGTGCCCCGGAGGACAGCTCGCACTAACAATACTCTGGAGGATCGTCAGCTGTCCGCTCAAAGCGATCCCAATAGCTAGGGGACCCACGCAAAGTATTGCCAGCCTAATATGCGATCCAAGTGCAGGGTAAGCAAGTCACCACACTTCTGTCGAACAAAATGACGGGAGAGCTCTTCTTTATCTCTGGCGCAGAGATCAAGGGCAAACAGCCAAGATGATGTCTTGTCACTGTCTGTAGAGAAACTGACTGGTTGCCATCATATTCAGCTTGAATAAGAAAATGCCTCCAAAGGAGAAACTTCGATGGGATAAGACACCACTCTCTTGGACAAAAAAGGTCAAGTACCTCGGAATTATTTTCGACAGCAAACTTAACTGGGCGGAACGATCGAATACGCCAGGAATAAGGCAAAAGGAAAAGGCCAGCTTAAACAACTTTACCCACTCCTAAGCCGATATAGCAGGCTGAACAGCCAAACCTACGGATCCCCAACCTGGGCCACGAACATCAAAGACCGCAATCTCCAACCGCTTCTTAGCCTAGAAAACAGGATATTACGAAACCTCCTGGGCGCACCTTGACCTTGATTTGTTCGAAACACGAAACTCCGCGGAGACACCCAGCTGCAAGAACTAAAAAATCACTTGGATGACATTTGCACAAAGCACTTCACTAAAGCATCAACAGCCACAAACATCAAAAGGAAAAGTCACAACCCAGTCCTACCAGGTGCAATGTTCCCCTTTCCAGGGAACTACCTATTTTGAGGAAGCAGCCCCAGCCTCGCACACTCGGGTCCATCACGCTGGACCATAAAATACTTTTTCAGATCTGGATCTCCAGAAGAAAACGATGAGCCAATAGGGGAACATAGATAGGTAATATTTTTCCCAAAATAAATAATCTCCCATTTAACCTAGTTAAAAAAAGAGCGTTTTCCTTTCTCTAATTCGAGTATCCATCAGACTGGTGAATGAAATTCTCACAAAAATAGAACATTCGAACAATCAGATTAAACATGATAACTGAGGCTCAGTATCACAGGAAATTGGCTGAAAAAACCGCAACACACACTATTTTTAATTTTAATGTTTCATTTAAATAGTATTATTCTAGGGCCTTCATTATTTTTCACATCTGTTCATCCTCTCTTATTTCTTTCGATGCGTCACTAATTTTTTTTCTTGTCAAATGATAAACTGGCAAGAGATACTTTTCAATTTTCTAGTCCGTTCCTCAAAGCCTTCATTCCACAAACTGTTAGTACAAGGCTTTAATTCCAACAGACGCCCAATGGCACACGTGTCCAGTTGGTGCCTTAAAGGTTGAACAAGGGGTGTTGGCACACTAGGACCGTGTCATGGGTCATGACTAAAATTCGATTAAAGGGACCCCTCTCGATTATTCTAATCCTTCTTACATGCGAGATTGGTTATTATACGGACCAGCCTACTTTAGGCAAACCGTTTCGTAACGGTCGATTTCTTAGTGTAATTACACTCGGAGCCTCTCGAAAATGAAATTTCCACACTGTACGAGATTGGAATATAAGATTTTCCAGTTATTTTCCTCTTGGGGTGAGTTTGAGACGATTAGATTTACATCTTTGTTATGGATTTTCCGACTCAGACGAAAAGTGCAAGAAATTCAAAATAAGAAAAATGTATAAAAATATTTTCGTTATCCAATATATTTAGTTGTAGGTAGCTGTTATCAAAAACCATTTACAACGTCTCCTGATGCTTTTCCCAAGGAAGAGGCTTTCCGAAATTCAATTTGCAAGTTCGTTATTATGCAAACCGGGCAAGTTCGTGCCAGCTAGTGTTATTCTTAAATCGAGCCTGGAGTCGAACAGTAGCCAGTAGAGCCAGAGACGCAAATACGGTCTAATCATGTATTCAACTGCCGGCCTGTCCAAACAGCCTTTGGTCAGCACAGCAGGACGGAAATAGGGCGGAGAAGAAGGGCTCTGCTCAAGTTGCTCCATCGTGCAAAGTAAATTTTGGCCCAGCTACTTCCTAGAAATTATGTATTATTGTTTACTTTTAACCTCGCAACTGTACAAGAATTGTGAAATAATAAAAAAAATTGGAAAACGTTCGAAACCTTTGTGTGTGCGTCGAATGTTTTTCAGTGGCCATTTTTTTTTCTATACGCCCATCACCTTAAATCCTGACACATCCTGTGGTTAGTCTATCTGGAGTCAGGATCAGGATTGCCAAAACAGCGTTATCTGGCTCATTTGCTTGTCTTGTTTTATGGCAACTACCTTCTCGACGAATTTCGACTGTTAGAGATTGATAATGTATTCGTTATCATCCAGGAACAATTTTTTGTTTGATCTTTACTGAATATTGGCAATATAGCGATAGTATTTATTACTCGCTCTTAGGGAGTTATAGTTTCTTATCAATGAGAATTGTGTTTAGGCTATGTGTGTGTGTGAGTGTAACCGCTGTCGTTTTGATGAAAATAAATCATTTATGGCCGTTTGCACCGACCATTTTAAGGAAGCCTTAGCGATAAGTATTCCTTAAAATGACATTTTTACATGGAGAAATGTCACTTTAAGGACTACTTATCGCTAAGGCTTACTTAAAATGGTCGGTGCAAACGGCCACCAGCAACATTTAAAGAAAAGGACCCCGCACACCTCTTATGGGTTTTTGGTTTTCTGTCAAACTCAATGACATTTTGATATGTGGTATATCTTGACTTACTGATAAAAAGTTCTCATGGGCCCAACCCGATACTATGAATAGTTTCCGAAATACAGGTGGTTTAATGTCCAAGAAATGTACACATTTTATATGCGTTCACATCTACCTGTCACCTATCAATAGGTCTTTTAGAGTGAATTTCATTGGTTGAAACTAATTTTCTGACTGTTTCTGACTGTTTTCGACCAATCAAATTCGCTCTGACGGGTTTGTGATTTTTGCAGAAACAGACCTATTATTAGGTGACTGGTAGATGTGAACACATATAAAATGTGTGCATTTCTTGGACATTAAAGTACCTGTATCTCAAAAACTAATCATAGGATTGGTTCGGGCCCATGAGAACTTTTTATCAGGAAGTCAAGGTCTAACACATACCAAAATTTCATTGAGTTTGACAGAAAACCAAAAACCCATAAGAGGTGTGCGGGGTCCTTTGAGATATTTCCAATATCTCTTCTCTAAGGGTAGGTATTGAATGAACAAGTATCACGGGAATTCTTGATTTTTTTGGGGTCAACTGATTTTTTATATAATGCGTGACGTGAATACGCGTAGTTTGTTGTGTTGAGTTTAAAGAATTTTATAAAAAAAATTGATAATATGGCACTTTTATTGTTTCAACTTTTCCATTCTTCAAATTTTGTGGAAGTAAACTTATATATCATCTTACCCGACGTTTCCTTTAACTTTTTCTGATTTCTGATAATTCACAAATTTTAAGGTAATTGACAATTTTGATACCTATTTTATAAAATCTTCCCAAGTTGATATGCTGATGGAGTCAAAATAATTGGGGGTTTAACTTTGTTAAAAGGACCCCTCTAGACGCTCAAATCTCGTTAGTTTTTCTGTAAGCAGTCCTGCGTGTCCGTCCCATCATCCGTTACGCAGCAAATGTACGGAAAAACTGCGAACGAAGTTGTCGGGAAAAATTTATCTTGGACAGTCCTTTATGTGCCCATAAATATCGGCGCGGGAAAATGTAATCAGTATGTTAAGTTTCCGTTTGGTTTTTGGACATTTTTGGTTGGGAAAGAAGCTTTTGTAACCGATAAAAATGTATTTTAGATAAAGAATTTTCACTGACTTAGTAAAAACCACATTCTATTAACTCTAATTTTATAAAAGAAAGCGGCCTGCTTTTTTTACGATAGGTACTACATTAAATTTTATCGTTACTGACCGTTTAAAGGGCACTTTGACACAATCCAGAACATACCCATAACGGTTCAAAGTTAAAATTTATATGCTACTGTTACAAAGTTCAATGTTTTTTTTAGGTTTCAGCTACCTGGGCTATTTTATATTTTATTTCCCCTTTCAAATCGGAAATGTCCACCACTATTTGATTTAGGCCAGTTTAAAGATTACATTTCAATTGTTGTTGCGTTTAAAAATTACTTTCGAATGGATTCGTTTACTGTAAAGAAAGCATTCATATTCAAATTTGTTAACAAACATTTTCTTTTTAAAATTTAATTTATATTGTTAATTTGTGTCTTATATTGTTTAGTAAGCTATTTAACTAGCCGAACTTATTAGCCCCAGAGAGGTATGGAAGGTTCGACCTATATTGAGTTACCACCGAGTTTCGGAAAATATAATTTCGTAGTTTAAATTTGTAATAGTTTGAAGTCCTGGTTGGGTAATCTGACACTGATGGCCTTGCCCCCCGAGTTTTGGAGGGGAGTGTGCGTGCCTTCCTCGGGGGGGTAACCCTTTCGATATCAACCTTATTGAACCACAATGATTTCAGGTGAGGAGGTTATGAGGAAATTTTGATTATATTTGATGTTTTGTCCTCATCTGGCCTCCAAAACAACATACTAACTTTATTTTTTAAGTAGAATTTTGGAGAGTGCGTAAAGGTAAGTGCGGCAGAATATGTTTATTTAATATTCAGAATTATGTTACGGGGGTGAAACTCGCGCTCTAGTGTCGTTAAAACTTTCCAGTCCGAAACAGAAGTTTTGTAATGTGCGCAGTTTTGAGGGTGGGCGAAAGAGAAAGCTAGAGAGTAAATGTCCCGAGGGAATTATCATGATTAACATGTACCGCTTTTTATTTATTAAATATGAGGCACACGCACAGTGAGAACTGAAATGGAGGGGAAAGGAAAAACTTTTTTCGGTCCCCCGTCTACATGAAAATCATCATTATCCATATACCTATAGATAGAGAATATAAAAATAAAATTAATATTGATTAATACATTTGTATATCGTGCCGTACAGGCATGACATACAAAAGATATAATCTCCTGCAGACTGCACATAACGGAAATTCGATCATCCAAAATCGGCAATATGATGTCAAAGTCAAAAATAAGTACGAATATCTATAGAGATATAATTGGATCAGAAAATCAACCCACCAAAAATACAAGACGCATTTAGTACATTGATATTAGCATATTTAGGAAAAAAAATTTATAAAGCTTTGATATGAGAATTTCATACATCTGTCAAAACTGACATTCCAACAATAAACTGACATCTATGATTGTTGATTTGAACGAATCAGATTGGAATTACGCGATAATTTGCACTAGTGCAAATTATCACGATTATACAACTCACTGTACATTATTCCCATATATGACACGAGAGGCTTAAAAAGTGATAAGCCTTTAAGGATTATCGCGCTTGGTGGCAATATTTATAGCAAATTATATTATAGAAAAAAATAAAAAATTAACAATATGACACGAGAGGCTTCATAAGTGATAAGCCTTTTGGGATTATCGCGCTTAGTGGCAATATTTATAGCAAATTCTATTATAGAAAAAATTGAAAAATTAATAGGGTATTAAAGTTTAGTTCGTTCTATAACCTTTTGAATAACACTCGATGTTTCAGGATTACCTAATACTTTTACCTGACACTCAACGCATTACCAGCAATACCACTCCTCCTTCGGAGTCGTGGTGTTGCTGCGTAGCACGTTTCGTGACAGGTTAAAGTATTATCCGGTAATCCTGAAACCTCTTGTGGTATTACATTCGATTATACAACTCACTGTACATTATTCCCATATGATACGAGAGGCTTTAAAAGTGATAAGCCTTCTGGGATTATCGCGCTTGGTGGCATTTATGGCAAATTCAATTATAGATTTTTTTTTTTTAAATTTCAAAGTAAAGTTTAGTTCGTTGTATAACCTTTTGAATACCACTCGATGTTTCAGGATTACCTAATACTTTTACCTGACACTCAACGCGTTACCAGCAACACCACTCCTCCTTCGGAGTCGTGGTGTTGCTGCGTAACGCGTTTCGTGACAGGTAAAAGTATTATCTGGTTATCCTGAAACCTCTTAGTCTGGGAGACGACCGCACTTTTTCTACCCCGATCGAGTTATGTGTCGACACTATTAGTAATAAGTATATTGTATAAGGTGCACCTATTAACTAGTATTCCTGCCTGAGAGCAAATGCTGCCGGAAATATCTTTTAACAAATTATTAACAAATTGAAAAAAACGTAAAGCTCTCGATGTCCTCTATCTAAAAAGTCGATCCTGCCTAGTGAGAACTTGCCGGAAAAAGGTGGCAGGGCAGCTTATTGGGGCAAGGGCCCGCGATTTCAGCTTTGACACCTATCAAGTGATGCACTGAATGATGTGTCAAATTAAAGGTGTCAATGAGTTGATTTAAGGTCTGTTCGCACAGAAATCACAAACCAGTCAGAGCAAATTTCATTGGAAGAAAACAGTCAGGAAACTAGTTTCAACCAATGGAATTCACTGCTTCTGGTTTGGGTTTTCTGTGTGAAGAGACCTTAAATCAACTTATTTACACCTTTAATTTGACACATCATTCAGGGCAAAACTTGAGAGGTGTCAAAGCTGAGACCGCGGGCCCTTGCCCCAATAAGCTGCCCTGCCACCTTTTTGCGGCAAGTTCTCACGAGGCAGGATCGACTTTTTAGATAGAGAACATCGAGACCTTTAATCTGATACCCTACTCACGGCATAACTCGATGGGGGTAGTGTTACGTTTTTTTCCATTTGTTAATAATTTGTTAAAAGATATTTCCGGTAGCATTTGCTCTCAGGCAGGAATACCGGTTAATAGATGCACATTATACTATATATTGATAATAGTGTCGACACATAACTCGATCGGGGTAGGAAAAATGCGGTCGTCTCCTTGTGGTATTACATTCGATAATTGATGCATAGTAACTGGTACGAGAACTGGTATTCTGACATTTTTTGACAAAAAATTTAAATTTTTGATTAATGAAATTCTCTCATAAAATACAACTCGTGCAATAGAAATATTTATAAATAAATAATAAAGCCCATGGTCACATACGCCTCATTGGTGTGGTGGCCCAAAACCCAACAAGTCACCGCTCAGATCAATTAAGAAAGGTGCAAAGGCTGATATGCCTAGGAATAACGGGAGCAATGTCAACTTGCCCCACCGCAGCCCTAGAGACGCTACTCAACATGCCCCCACTTCACCTATGTGTGAAAAAGGAGGCAATAAACAGCGCTCAGAGGCTATTCCAAATAGACAATTTCCAACCTGGCGATCTGAGGGGACATCTGCGAATCCTTGATTTAATAAAACTGGAGAATGTCAGCAAACCAAGTGACCACAAGATGGTCAGATTGGACTTAGAGATCCCCTTCGCAGTGGTAATAAACGACCGCCAATCATGGGAGAATAAAGAATTGCCACAAGCAGACAATGCATCTCTGTGGTACACAGATGGATCCAAGCTAAAGGAAGGAGCTGGACTGGGTATTTCCGGCCGTAACTTCAAGCTCTCCTAGGCATTGGGTAAACATCCTACAATATTTCAAGACGAACTGCTGGCTTAACCAGAGCCTCAAAAGAAAACACATCTTCATAATATCGGACAGCCAAGCTGTCTTGAAAGCCTTTAGGGCTTTCAAATGCACGTCAAAACTAGGTTTATCACCCTTTCAGCAAAAAGAGCTGAACAGCTCCTAAACATGAGCAGACCAGACATCAGATTGGTGGTGGGACTGCTCAAAGGACACTGCCACAGCCTCCTACATTTAACAAGCCATGAAGTTAAAAAGGCAACACCGCAATCTTACCGCCAAGTGGTGCTGGTGGTGTTTGTTTTTATAAATATATATTTTTTATTTTAAATCACGTTGTATCACGAAAAATGCATAATTTATTGTACTAAAGGGCCAAAAACAGTAATTCAATGAATAATATAACTATTTGTGTAAATAAGAACAGTAAATAATTGATTTAAATGAATATTTTTCTAGAGTCTAAAGTGTTATAGGCCTATGTTTCAGTATGCCTTTTGAAAAATCTAACTTTTTCTTTCTTCGGGATTTTTTCGGAAGGCAGGTCCATTCAAATACTTGAGCTGATTTTCGAAAATAAGAGGTACCTACTTTTAAGAGTTGGACTTTTCAGTTTGAACTCTCGAACTACGCCTTTATCCTTGTTTGTTTCAAATCTAATTATTTCGGTTTCTTCAAAATGTTTACAACACACCACAGAATTTTTCGTTATTGTATAATCTCGGGTATAATTATCTTGGTGTATTGCTTTCATCCACATTTTTTGCAATTCAGAATTTTTTTGGAAATGAAAATGTTTGCATTTCTTCAGTTTTTAAGGAACTCCTAATAGTTCGATTTGCACCCAGGAACACAGTAGTTTCATGGCATCTGGAACAAGTTTAAATATCTTAGGTAATATATCGAGACATATGCTCTTGCAGACAAATATTAATATTGTTTTTATTGTTTTATCTCACCTTACCTTCATTTTTGCTCCTGTACCCATTTGCTAAAAAATTGCAATCAAAGCACAAAGGAACAGGTATCAACTAAATATGGGCAATATATTGGTGTGTTTCTATCCACTTTTTCGTCAATAATGCCCACAAAAATACTAAACTGCGACAATACACAATGAAAGGAATACACAGAAACACATAACCCAATAACAAAATAGCACCATACGCGACGTTGCCGTCATTTCCAACTTCATGGCTTGTTAAGTATAGGAGGCAGTGACACTGCCCAGTAAAATACCATTTAAGGTTAATGGGCAGAGCGGAAGACGATCTCTGCAGATTCTGCTCAGATGCAATAGAGACCGCAGAGCACCTGCTCTGCGAATGTCCAGCCCAATTCTGCAAGTGGCTCAAATTCCTCGAAGGGGCAACACTGTCACCAGAAGAAGTGGGCCAACTGACACCCAGGAAAATAGCTTCCTTCGGCAGAAGTGTACGCTGCCTGGAGACAAATTAAAATGTAGAGTCACGTACAAAATAGCTGCAAAGGTAGCAGTCCCGAAACGACTCCCCCGCAATCTACAATCTACAATCTACAATATTTTAAATTTTTGACAAATTTGCACTCATACGTTTTTAACTGAAAAAGGCACTCGTGCTCTTTTTAACTAAAAATGAATTCGGGCAAATTCCCCAAAAATTATCGATAATTTCCATTGCACTCGTTATATTAGGTACTATTTATTGATTATACGCACTAAAAGGAGAATTTTTAAAATCAAAAGAGATCTTAAGTTTAAAGTGTGAGCTTCACCCCAAAAAACCACCCCCAATGCGCACTGCGGTGGTTTTCCTCGTTTTTCTCAAAAACCGTTGGTCGCACAAAAATATACTAACTAAAAATATTCGGGGATAATACCACGAGAGCTTCAAAATTAAAGATAATTTTTCACGATTGCGTGTCTTCTATATTTTCACGAGTCCGTAGGACGAGTGAAATTTGCAGAGAAAACACGCATGAGTGAAAAATTATCTGGTTCATTTTAAAGCTCATGTGGTATTTAGAGGATTATTCCACTCATGTGTTAGAAATCCCATAAGACAAGTCACGATTTTCAGAATTACATCGAAAATTCTCTTTTCCATTTGTTTAACTAGAGAGAATTACAGCGATAATTCTCCCATGTTATTGTATACATGGTTGTCATGCTAATTTTTGATACATACAAACGGTTCCTGATAGCAACCATTTATTTGCATTGATTGTTAGGATGTTCAAATCGTTTAATACATATTTATTTCCATATTTTTTGCATTCTCATACGTGAAATAATCCTCTAAATACCACTTGAGCTTTAAAATGAACCAGATAATTTTTCACTCATGCGTGTTTTCTCTGCAAATTTCACTCGTCCTACGGACTCGTGAAATTATAGAAAACACGCAATCCTGAAAAATTATCGGTAATTTTGAAGCTCTCGTGGTATTATCTCCGATTATTTCACGTATGAGAATGCAAAAAATATGGAAATAAATATGTATTAAACGATTTGAACATCTTAACAATCAATACAAATAAATGGTTGCTATCAGGAACCGTTTGTTTGTATCAAAAATTAGCATGACAACCATGTATACAATAACATGGGAGAATTATCGCTGTAATTCTCTCTAGTTAAATAAATGGAAAAGAGAATTTTCGTTGTAATTCTGAAAATCGTCACTTGTCTTATGGGATTTCACATATATATATACACATAACATATGAGTGGAATAATCGTTGTAATTTTGAAAATTCTCACTTGTCTTATGGGATTTTTAAAACATGAGTGGAATAATCATATATAATACCACATCAAGAGAAAAAAATTTGTTGGCAAAATTTTCGACTGGTATGAAAGTTTGTTGCTCAATTACGCGAATGACATTTTTGACAAAATCACGAGCCGTCAGGGGTGCGTTCAAAGACGGCAATGCTAATGCCAAAACTTACTTTTCCCCCTCCACCGGCAATGCCGAAACACGTAGGTTGGAGCCGAACTCGAACGCAAAATACCAATTTTGGCTTGGTTGTAGCCGTTCCTGAACGCAGCCCAGGTGAAAATCGTTGATAAGTGGTACTAAAGTATGGAGCAGAATAATAATAAGACTGGAGGAGAGCAATTATTATTGTTAAACAATTTATTGCTTCTACAATTAACTTTAATACTTCTAAAAAAACGGCAATGGGCCAATAGGTGTCGTCAAAGGTTTATTAGACCAAGAAGATTTGGAGTACATCCTATATTCTCACGCAGGAAACAACTGGGGTTTTATGATAACCTACTGAAAGAAGCTCGTTTAAGTGATCCATACATATTTTTTAATTTTCCAAGGATGTCTCCTAGCAGTTTTGATAAGCTTTTAACGATAGTCGCTTCAGAAGCATTCAATGATGGCATCTATATCGCCAGGTTGTAGGTATAATCATGGTACTTACAGATTAATGAATATAACGAGTATAAATAGGTTTTTTTTTTCCTACTAGTACTGACTTTAAGAGGTTTTTGGCAACTGGAGATTCTTATTCAAGTCTATCTTATGCATTTGGTGTTGGAACTACTACAGTTGGCAATATTATTAAAGTGATGCTTTATGGGATAAATTACAGCCTATAGTATTATCTGCCCCTTCTGAAAATGAATTAGTAGAAATAGCAACAGTTTTTGGTAGAAGATGGTCTTTGCCTAACGAAGAGATCTTTTAAATTTCATAATCTCCATTTGGATTATTTCCATTAATATAGAACCATCAGGCTCCGGAAGCTCCCTCAATTCGTGAGATAAATATTTACCAAAGCAGTCTTATTTATCATCTCTTTTTTGTTGAGGATGATTCTGATTAATTGACTTTATAGCCGTAGACACATTCACTAAAGCATTGTCAATTTTAGATACATCAGATACTTTCGCCTGCTGTGCTTTGGCATCAAGTTTTCTTTTTTTAGGGACAGGTGCAGGGGCTGGGTTTTCAGCCTCATAGATTTCTACACCATCTACATCTGTTTCACCTGCACTTGAATAATCAATAATAATTTGTTCAACTGTGCCTGCCGAATCATTGGTTTCCTCATTTTCTATTATGTCGTCATCTTCCATAACATTTCCCAGCTCAAAGTTTGAGCTTGTTGGTCTATGTTCTTGTCCGTATTTAAACATAAAGGACCCCGCACACATCTTATGGGTTTTTGGTTTTCTGTCAAACTCAATGAAATTTTGATATGTGGTATATCTTGACTTACTGATAAAAAGATCTCATGGGCCCAACCCGATACTATGATTAGTTTCCGAAATACAGGTGGTTCAATGTTCAAGAAATGTACACATTTTATATGCATTCACATCTACCTGTCACCTATTATTAGGTCTGTCAGAGTGAATTTCATTGGTTGTAACTAGTTTTCTGACTGTTTTCGACCAATCAAATTCGCTCTGACAAGTTTGTGATTTTTGCAGAAACAGACCTATTATTAGGTGACAGGTAGATGTGAATACATATAAAATGTATACATTTCTTGGACATAAAAGTACCTGTATCTCAAAAACTAATCATAGGATTGGTTCGGGCCCATGAGAACTTTTTATCAGGAAGTCAAGGTCTAACACATATCAAAATTTCATTGAGTTTGACAGAAAACCAAAAACCCATAAGAGGTGTGCGGGGTCCTTTAAAAAAACTCATCAATGGCCAAACTGGTCTGAAAGACGAGGGTGCCCCACTACGACTTAATTTTTCCTCTATTTGTATTTCCCTTCTAAATTTTTCTCTTAGGGATTTGAAGCGAGTTTTTACCGCGGCAAACTAAATTTATTTCTATAAATTATTATATGTTATTATAATATAGGACTAGGAGGGATGATTGAAAAGTTCTAAAAAAAATGTTCTTCTAATACGAGGAAAACATACAACAAATATTTAACTAATAAGTACAAAGAGATGGAATTAAATAATATGCATTATTTTAAAAACTACCTATAAAATATCCTAACGTTTGTACGTTAAAACGAAAGGAACTTGTCAACTATTTTGTCTAAATCTTCATCTTTCGCTCGTTCATTATCTACTGAGATTATGGCCAATGAGCTAAGGCGATTTTGTACCATACTAGATCTCGTAAAGCTTTTTATAAGCTTCAACTTTGAAAAAGTCCTTTCTGGTTGAGCCGATGTAACGGGAAGTGCATATTTGTATTTTTGGAGTTTGTTTGATATACATAGGTATTACTTTTTCTTAGAGTGCCTATATTGGGGGCCCGGGGGCCCCCAATATACCGGGGGCCCCCCCGCGTGGTGGGGTCTACGGGGCCGTTTGACACGCGCCTGTCTCTTATATCATACATTTTTCACTATACCTTTACAACTTTAAATTGAGACTTATCACAATCAAATTGAAATTAATAAAATCAAATTGAGACTTAAAACAATCAAATTGAAAACAAACAATTTCAAATTGGTACAACATCCGTTTCCATGTAATTGAACGTTGTACCAATTTGAAATTGATTATTCTTAATTTGATTTTGTTTAATCTCAATTTAAAAATGTTTGTTCTCAATTTGATTGTGATAAGTCTCAATTTGAAGTTGTGAAGGTATAGTTCACACAAATATAAACGGCATGACAGAATGACATAATCAAATAACAGGGAAAATAGGCAGGTGCGGACACGCATAGCAGACTATTGACAGCATTGAGGATAAGGTATCAATTTCCCAGTACGAGTGCTGAAGTTCCACTTCGCTACCAGATTGATTGAGGATGTAGCTTCGGCTCGTGATTTTGTCAAAAATGTCATTCGCGAAACCACCGCGAAATTGCCAAGCAAAAAACTTTCATACCATTTTTCTCTTGTGGTATTATGTGAGACTTTTTGCTGTTAAGTCTGACTCACACTAGGCAAATTTGAAAAACATATATTGCCGGTACCAATTTTATGTTTGGCCAAGTGTACAGAGCTCTATAGAAACAAGACAAAAAGAATAAATAAAAGAAAATGTAGGAAGTATCCGAAAGGAGAAATATCAGCGAAGGCCGCAACAAGGATGTTGACTGCCTACAACTCTGGCCGAGTTCGTTATTGTCATCTTTTTCGTCGATTTCCTCCGAAATTTTGACAGGCACGTGACTGGATCAGACAGTTTTAATTTAAAAATTACGTGCCTGTCAAAATTTCGGAGCAAATCGACAAAAAAGATGACAAAAACGAACACCGCTTCCATCAAAAATCTGAAGCAAGGTCTATACCTACACATAATGGAAACGGAAGTGCGAAAATATGGGAATAATTTTACCGATATGATATTCTACATATTCGTCTTATAATGCGTTACTCATAAGCTGATCGATGAATATCAGGCAATTAAACAACCTGAAGAGCCTACTGTTGGATAAAACAATACCTATCCATAGATAATACACAAAACTTATAATAGCATTGTTACCTATGGAAATTATGGTATTGCTATTGAAAAAAAAGTCCTAAAGACACTTGAAGCCACACCACATAAATGGATTTAAGAATCTCGACGAAATGAGAAAATATACTATAAATTATCTGCGGTAAACTCAAAATAACAGGGTCATCCGACGTAATCAACTGAGATGGTAAGGATACCTTCAAAGGATGGCCGGAAACAGAATTCCAAAGTATATATGTATCAGAGCTGGGCAGTAATTGCCTTAAAAGTGCTTGAAAAAGTGCTTCAAGCACAATAGTGCTTCGAGCACAGTGCTTGCAAGCACTTTTAAAATACAGTGCTCGGTAATTGGTAATCGAAGCCCTCTATAAAAAGTGCTTGGTAATTGGTAATTGATTTTCGCAATTCAAGCCATTTAAAGTGCTTGCAAGCACTTAAAAGGCTTGCAAGCACTCTTAAGGCTTGCAAGCACTAAAAATCAAGTCCTTGGCAACAACTTGACGCAGCATAAGCATTAATGTGATTGGCTGGTTGAAGACCGTCTCGGCGTCGGCAATATGAAAACATTTGTGTTGTGTTAAGGTGTTTTCCCACAGCCCGTGATATCGCAAGCCGGGCTGCGACGCCTTTCCTATGAAGCATTGGCGCGTGTAAGCGCGGCCCGGCTTGCGATATCACGGGCCGTGGGAAGCCAGCTTTATAGTTGAGTCTCGCACCTCGCTGGCAAAGGTAATATGCAATATGCAACACTATTCACTAACACTATACACTATACTACCACAGTTTATTAAAGTCTTTATCTTTAGTTATAATAATGTTAATATTCGATGATACAGTTCAGTGTAGTGTATGTAGAGTGAAGAGACGAAGACTAGTTATAAATTAAGAACAAAAAACTTTGGTTCGATCATTTGATTATAACTATCATCATATCAACATCAACCAAAAACGTTAATACAAAACTTATAACGTTTCAAATTACTTTCTCCCTAGACCCCAATTCAGCAACATCTTTATTTAAAAAAAAAAAAGTAGTGCTTGGTAATTGGTAATTCATTTGAGAAAAAAGTGCTTGCAAGCACCTGCAAGTAATCAACAATGATTTCAAGCACTTTTTGAGTAATTGGTGCTTGGTAATTGAATTATGCAATTACTTTCCTTGGTAATTATTGGTAATTGCAAGCACTAAGAATTTCCAAAGTGCTTGGTGCTTGATGCTGGCAATTCCTTTTCCTAAGGGCTTGGTGCTTGCTGCTCCAAGCACTTTTCTCGAGTGCTTTGCCCAGCTCTGATATGTAAACCATCCTCTGGCTGGCTGAACTGAAACCAATAAAGAATGGAAATCAGGAAACGGTGAAGAACGTTGTAATAACCTGATCAATATGTGATATTTGTTCTGAATTAATATTTTTACTTGTATTCCTTTTCCTACTAATTTTTCGAAGTTGGGTTGATATAGAGTTTCTGTGTGTTGATTATTTGGCCAGCTAAATTTTCCGCTAACTAAGCGTAAAAACTGAATAAAAAAAAAGCTATAGTTTGCAATCATCAAGATTTCTCTCTAGAGAATCTAAAGTTCTATATGCATATTGGATGTCAGATAACATCTAAACCGACATCTCCGAAACAATTTAGGTAATTTTTTCCACTCTCTCTCGAAAGCACGCCATAATATATACGAAAAACAACTATCCCCCTGACCGAGTCCGATATCATATTATAGCGGCCCGATATCTTTCGTTGCCGGCCTCCCTAAACGAGAATATCAGGAATGAAAGGGAAAGAGCGACGTCGCTATCTATAGTAGTCTTCCTTGCAGGCTGTCACCCGTTTTCTGGGATGTTTAAACGGTCACCAGGGAATAACCTGCCTGGCTGCTGGTAACAGTGGTAACTAAGCAGGATTGAATGACTTTATATGTCGAAAAAGTGGTTTAGTAAAGATTGCCGGATGGTGATAATGTATCTACTTTTGAAATTGGTCAGGGGCTGGAGCGAATTTAGTAACTATAGAGTTGTTTTCACACTTAATTATCCTTATTGAAATTTTATAGCCACTTTTTCCAAATAGACCTCCCAAGTATTCTTTTTAGGGAAAGAAAACCTCGTAGCTTCGGAGCTGGTACATACAACACTTCATCCTAGTCCTATTTGATTAATGTTGTCCAAAGTCTGGTGGACCGTCGTAAAACAGTTTTTACGTGCGGTCATAAACGTATAACAAGCGTTTTTTGTTCTTCCTTATTTTTTCTTCATTTTTGTTTTCTGACCTTCTTTTGAACGTAACTGAATATTAGTAAATGTTTGCTCAGCATTACTTGAAACATAAAGTAGGTAGATCGTTATTATAAAGACGAGTTAACCGAAGTTTTGTTGAAGTGTAAATTTTATTTTCAATCTGACACAAGTAGTATATTCATCAGCTGGAGGTTACAAAATAAATTTTGAAAACTTCGTGCGACATCAGGAAATTGTTAACGAGACCTACTGAAGTTTTAACAGCTCACATATCATCAAGTGAATAATTGCGAAAAAAAAAGTGAGTTTTGTTTTTGTTATGGTGTATAATAACGTTTGCTGGCGATCACGTGTCCCACACAGAACATATCACCTCTAGAAAAGTATCTGCAATGTTATGTACCGGTTATGAATTACAGCGCCATCGTTGACTGAAAACCCAACTAATCGAGCATTCTTGACAAAAAGGCGAATTGATTTTTTTCATATATTTTTATTACTTTTAAATAATTTTTAATGTTCAACTGCATTTGGCTTGCTGACTCCTTTTAGCTCTTTTCGCCTCATTTTTTTGAAAACTATGACTGGCAGGAAGTTTCTGATGTCGAACATAGTGCAAAAAGAGTTAGTAAGTTAGCAAGAGACACGCAGCTATAGGTAGATCGCAAAGTAAATACGAATAATAAATACAAATACGAACGAAACAAAACAAACGAGTAAATACAAAAAAATACGAACAAAAATTAGGGTATTTTTCAACCAAAACTTTTTGAATTTTCACTTTAACGCGCGTGGGGACCATGGTTTACAACAACACAATTTAAAAATTCAAATTTTGACTTTTAAAATGACAAAATAAATGACAAAACCAACCAACACAAATCACTGTCCACGTCACAGATACCTGTAAATTTCTCTTATCTCCTGACAGTGTCGCCATCGTTGACTGAAAACCTAACTAAAAACCTTCGTCGCGATTCTCCCATTTCAGATATTTTTCTATGAGTGTCACTTGCTCATTAAGTGACTAACTATCAATAATTGTATAAATAAACTTCCGAATATTCATCAGCACAATTATTAACATTTGCTTTTTCGTAGACCGCAGACTTCTGATACAGGGTGTATCAGGTATGAGTACAAATATTTTAACATAAGCTAATATGGCCTGTTCGAAGCTAAAACTATCGTATCAACCATGGGTCAATTGTTAGTATTTTCGGAGTTATCGCAGAATTTAAATTTAGAAAAATGTTAACAACGTGACGACATCGTACAGGAATGGGTGGTATGAATAAAAACGAAGTAGGTACTTGCTACTACTACAAGTATTAGTATGTTCTACGTAGTATTTACTTCAAAACGAAGTAGATACTACATTATAGTCTAGGAGGCAGTGACGATTTTCCGTAATTATTTTCCCAGTCACGAAACATGGATTGAATTGTAGGGTTAGTAATTCTAAGCAAAATTCATATATTTTTAGGGGGGGTTTTCCGATGGGTTGAGTCGCAAAATGCGTTAGAGCTTACTAATGCACGGCCCTTTTTTTTCCAGTGATAAAAATAAGTCAACTCATCAGAAGTATACTGAAGTTACGTAAAAAAATAGTCCGGCTTATCTGTGAGTATGGATAATATGTCTGGCAAGTGAAAAATTGAAGATCCGAAAAACTTCAGCCAGACTAACTTTCCACTATCTGAGATAAGCCAAAATGCTATGTTCATATACTTTATGTTCTATTGTAGTGGATGTGAAATATTTATGACTGGGAAAATAAGTGTACTTGTATTTTTCATTGATCTAGTGAACCCATCCGAAAATTTTTGCGAAACTCAAATATTCTTGTTTTGTATCACCAAGAGAACAAACTATTCCATATACACCAACTGGGAAAATAAGTGCTAAAAAATTTCACTGCCTCCCGGACTATTATGGTCGTTTCGAAATGTAGTATCTACTTCGTTTTGAAGTAAATACTACCTAGAACATACTAATACTTCTAGCAGTAGCAAGTACTTCGTTTTTATTCATACCACCCATTATCTCCGGCCAGGATATAAATGTGAATAAAACTGGTATACTTAGAGTTTTTTTTTTTTTTTTGCAAGGAGTTTATTTATTTACATCTGTTTACGTTTTGGTTTGTTATTGGGTTTCAAATAATGTAAAGAATAACTTGCATTTTTATCACTTTTCTAGTAAAAATTAAAAATGTGCCGTTTTGTTAAGGTGTGAAATGCACCCAATGACATTTTTGCACTAAACATTCAAGAGAAAAATTAAATAATACTTACTCAGCTACTTGCGAAATCCTCATTATGAAAATAATAGTTTTGGTTAAAAGTACCTCAAAACACTGCTCAAATCAACACGCACATTTTGCACACTTACACTTCCCGTATCACGCAATCAGGTGGGCGCTCTTGGGAAATCTTTCCCTGTAAATTCTGGCGGCTAAATGGGCATTTTGCGACGATTCTGCCTAAACAGGTATCTGCATATTTGACGTTTATGGATATTTTATTTTCAAAAAAGAATGAATTACGCACGTTTCCGATGCTTCAACTAAATGACATAAGACAAATCCAGTGTGTGTGTTGTGCTATGTTGCCAGATGTTTAGAAACTGATTTACGAGTGAAATTTTCATGTTGTTTTTATTATTTTTTATTATTGTTGTTGGCTAAAAATGCATAATTACTTAATAATTGAATGAACTAAATTTTTTTACACCTCATAATGATTAAAATTTTCTTTATCTTTCAAATATTCGTCAAAAAAATGTCAAAACTTCAAAGGCCTTTTTCTTAAAAATGGTTGAGTTTGCACCTTATGAGGTATAAACTTTTTTTGTTCAAGCTGCGCCATATTTTCACGCATGTTAAAGTTTTTCTAGTGATACCTGATACACCCTGTAGAAATGAAACAGGAGAGAAACGTGAAAAATAAATAAATGAAAGAGATTATTTATAGTCCATATGGCAAAATGTGCAAGCAGAATAAACGATTTCGAAGAACTTCCGAAACACATGGGTAAACCATTACAAATCGAGAACTTACCCCATAAACCATATTGGCATATCTTATATCATCAGTAATTAGTTTATGACGGGATAATCAATAAAAATTGCTCAAGATAGTTTTAGGTAAGATTTGGGTACCAATTGATGAAAACTTTTCTGGAATATTTATTTACTTAATAAAATATAATAGAACATTTTCCACAATATAACCGGAACATATTTTACATCAAATAATATATTTCCGATTAAATTCTTAGCAAGCTACCGGTCTTTGTCAGAACGTACATCCTCTCTCGAGCCTCCCCATCAGGTCCTGGAGCTAAGGGGCAGCATGAAACCCCCATCCCCCACACTTAATTTACATGCCGAGCGTTCGCCACCGCACCGGAATATTGGATAACCTAATGTGTGACTCTCCAAGCGAACGCCTCTTTTGCGTTCCGCTTCTAACGTCCTGCTTGATTGTCCTTGTTGGCCATTCCGCTATAGACTCTTCTCTCGTCCGAAAGATAATTAAAATGAAATCTCTCTTCCAAGGGGAATTTTCTTTTTGGAATGTAAAAGTATCGCCCTGTGTGGTTATACAAGCGATTGCATCTCGCTGCCCCCGTGAATTCTAGCAATAATAAATTGGCGAGTGGAGGATGGGGTTGGAATGGGGAGGAAATTAGAGAAGACCCTTGCCAACGAGATAAGGTTAATTAGACGCGCTGGACCACGGATAGGGTAGGCTTAATCAATGGATCTTAGTAACTCAGGCATGTTCAAATTCGTTCTAATTTACTTTCAAGTGCTTGCTTGAAATTTTGCAAAGAAATTTTGACAGTGTTTGAAAAAAGTCTACTTATCGATGAATAACATCAGGTCTCCCTCGAAAAACACGTGGGACCATAAGAAAAGGCATTACAGGCAGAGAATATGCAAGGGGATCAGTGAAAGGGTAGTTTATGGGTTTTAATTAAATTTTGGCCACCTTGTGTCAAACGATATAGGACGCGCACTTCTTGCGTGTAACGGATTTTAAATATATAAGGCGAAAGGAAAATTTTTCCAAGAAGCTTCTTCCAATGAATAATAAAATAGGACAAATTGAATCAATTACTTGTTAACATTGTGGACAACAGTGATAAAAAAAACCTATCATACAATAAGTCAATCTCAGCGCACCCCTTCAAGGGGGCATTTTTAATCTGTTAATAAGACATCCATCTCAACCAAACTGACCACTGGTCAAGCTGAACTCTGCCCTTTTGGCGTGCGTCCATATTATTTAGCCACCCCTTTTGATATGACATAAAAAAAAAAGACATAAAGGGAACAAAGTTGTTATATTTACAATAGGGTGCAGATTTTTTCGCGAGTTTTAAAATATCTAACAAATATGCATCAAAGCCATATACGACATACACCTATTTTGTAACTCATTTTAGCCTGTTTGAGTTACGTAATAAGTTGTAATTATCGTACTAATGATGTAATGAGCTAATTATAGCACTAGTGGTTCAATAGATTTAATAAGCTCACAACGTTCTAATTTTTATTGAAAAAATGCCTGTTTAAAAAAATATATATAATTCGAAAAAATTATAAATAGATGTAAAACTTATACCATCTAATGACAGCACCTGGACTTTGTTTTGAACGTTTTGGATATTAAAGTGTTGCTTAAAGTAGTAAAGTTGGTAGGTACCTACATATTGAGGAAATATTTTCTTTCAGCCTGGTTGACTAAAATTGTTAAAAAGAAATCTAGGTCGTGGATAAAAAGTTGTTTATCACACGTCCGGTAATGCTCATTACAGCACTCATGTAGTTACCACGGCAATATTCCCCACTCGTTACTGTAATGAAGCTCATACCGCGTACTAGTAATATAACTATCATTATTGATACTACATATTTCCATTTCAGGTACAAGACACAAGTGATGATAATTTAATTTCCAAGTTACCTCTACATTGACAAAAAAATGTTCAGAATAATTTAAAATTTTCAGAACTCATAGACTTAAGATCTAATGCACAGCGTTATGACGACATTGATCTCAAAATATGCAGTAATTTATTACTCGACATTTGACTGAACAAAAAACAAATATTCTTAACTTTTCACAGTTAGCTAATTCCAGCCTATAGGCATTTCGGCTGCGATTTCCGAAGTACCTAGTTGAGAAAATACTGCACAAATAGCGTCTCTTGAAAAAGTATTATGAATTTGGGCGGCACTACAGCGGCTCGAACTTTCGGAAATAGCTATTTTTTAATAGAAAGCAGATGGGAAGGGGAACTAAAATATTGCCAACTTTCAATCTAAATTAAAACAAATTTAAAGGTGTGTCTCAAGTCTCAGGGGCGTATACTAGGACCCTCATCATTCTCTTTTCATGAATCTGATTTCTCCAACTTCCTAAAATGTTGCTATTCCCATCGTATACCGATGACTTACAAAATTATCACTCCTTAACTATATGGGTATTATAAAATTACACATGATCAGATTAACTAAGATCCCAATACTAAGCAAGTTGCTAGAAAAAAATGAGAAAAAGTTAGTAGGTAATTTATAAAGAGAACATTATGGTAAAGCTTCATGTTTCATAATTTGAGATGTGAATGAATTTCCGTCTCACTTTTCTACCTTTTTATGTACAATTATTGTGTGCAACATTGGGTATGAACTCTACTTAATTTCATAATATTTTCGAATAATTCGTATAAGTTAGGCCGTTTAGATAGAGTTGCAAGCTCGAATGTAGATCTAGCAGCCAAAATTTATCATTTTCCATATTATAACTTAATTTTGTAAATAAAAACATTTATTATCATCGCTATATCATTTGCTAATTTTTTTTTTCTGTAAAGATTCAAGCTTTGAAATTTCTAACCGTTAACTCGTAGATACCTTTACGTATAATCTGGTGGTAAATTACCCCTAACAGCCTAGCCATCATATATCTTATAACATACATCAATATAACGTATCTTTTCGCTTTTTATTACCCTCACCCCTTTTCAAACCCTTTTAAGAGATGTGTCCTATAATCTTACATTATGGCATGAGTTCTTGTCCTCTTAGAATGGGCGTTACCGAATAATATTATAGCATACCTGGATTATGCAGTACATGAATATATAGATGAAAAATTTACCTTTGAGAGTTTGGTAAGATATGCAGAAATATAAAAGGAACCTTTATCACTGTAAGAAAACCTTTTCGGAATTTTTCCGAAAAGTCCTATCTGCAAGCAGGAAGCAACAAAAAAATCTGTTTGCGCCAATCAAATCAAAATATATTTGTGACTTTGATTTTGGAATAAACGGACCCAAGATTTCTGTCACGCACGCCAGAGACGTGACATTGGTGTCAAAAGTGAGATATAATTCGAGGATTGCAAAGTGAAATCCGCTGGCAGAATAGTGTGGACACTAGTGTGGACACTGAGTGAACACTGGAACAGTTAGTCAGTATAAGCAGTGACAATCACCAAAAGAGACTTAACTGATTGTGTTAATTACCCCGGAAGTGACTGTATATCTACCCGATTTTGACTGTGATAGTGAATTTTCAAGTAAGTTCTAGAAAATTCTATTTGGATACCAAGCGAGATATCGAATTTGTGACTTCACCGACGTGTTTGTTTTATCAATCGACATTCAGAAAAGACATTTCAAGAAAATTCTAAAACATTCTATTCGATAATAAAGCAAGTTATCCAATTTGTGACTTTACCGAAGTGTTTGGAACTTCAATCAAAAACCAGCTGTCGAACTCTCTAACTCGATAGAAATAGAAATAGAAAGGTTAGGATTAGCCAACCTGAAAACATTGTGGGAGATTTTAGATTTTTTCGATCCTCAATAACATACCGGTCTGTGATACCGGTGTTTTTGACAGTTAATTTTCGATTGTCAATGTTATTGTTTTCATTAGAACCATTGTCCATTACAGCTCTGAGCTAGATAGTTTCCCATGCATGACCCAAGCAGAGAAAGAAGTAAAAAAAAGTCAACTCATGCAAAACTTTGGGTTTCCTGGTATACTATAGGCTGCACCCTCAGGCTGTACCCATGCCGCCATGGCCATTGTACAGTCTATTGAGAATGTTTCTGACAAAAACTTAGTAATTCTTAATGTAAATACGAATTATGTGGATGCCAGTGATGATTCTTTCATAAGGAAAAATTCTCAATTATGTCTGTATAATATGTACCGTCAGACACTTCTCCACTGTTCTTGCTCTCAGTCCAATTGCGTTTAAATGATCTGTTAATTCCCCCCATGTATGCTTTTCCATTGCTATTCCCGTCAATCAGTCGCGAAAAAATCAAACAAAATGTTACTCTAACCACAAATCAAAACAGAAAATCAAATTTTCAAAAAAAAAAAGAAAAGACGAAGACTTACCTACGTCAATTGTGATTATGTAGAATGAAAAAGAAAAATAACAATACCCAAAGGGGTCTTTCTATTTCCTTTGACACGAGCAGGTAGTTCGGGGTAGCGACTCTAGCCGAGTGGAGTTAGAGAGTTCCGTTTCGTCAATTTTCTATCATGAAAAGGAAATTTCTTCTCTATGTTGTTATAGAGTACGGTAGCAGGAGAGATATTTCAAGAGATTTTGAGGAAAATTTCAGAACATTCTGTATATGCCTATTACGAGACTACAAGCAAGTCTTATAGTTATTTATGTATCAAGGGAATCATGAGGGTGTTAATACCCCAGGGCAAAGTTTGCCCGTGGGTATTAACACCTGATAATTCCCGTGGTACATATAGATAATTTTATTTCTTACTGAATTTACTATATTTTCTCCATTTTTATAAAGAAATAAACCATAAACCAAAATTTCTATTTTTTGTCAAAGTTTCACCTATTCAAGGTAGAAGCGGGAGTTATGGAAATCCTTAACTTCCTTGGGAGTTATGAAATCCTTATCTCCCTTGGGAGTTAAGACCCTGTTTATGATTATCGTAACCAAAGTATTATATGGTTATAATAGTTCAGTAGGAAATAAATTATATTTTTTCTAGATATTAAATATGCAAATACGTCAATAATTTCGTCATAATTAAAAGTAAGTGTAATCGATTCGAAGTATTGCTACGTTTGTAAATTTTTCCTGTCCTAAAGTGGAACTAGAATATGACATTGACTATACAGATAGGACCAGGCTACTAGATACACAGGGTTCAATGAGACCAGTTCACTGATATCCTGATACCCACGTCACTGCATGGCAAGCTGCATGTTATTAAAATTCGTGCAGCTCGGCACCTCGGTTAAACTTAGCTTCAACAGCTCGGCAATACTTGGCTTCGGCAGCACCGCCTCGATTCGCTGAGACTGGGTATACAAGCTCATTCGTCTTATTATTCCCTATGTGTCTAGTGGGTTGATCCAGACTGTATAAGCTAAAACTTAGCTACCAAAGGAACGCTGACAAGTAACAGTAGTCAATGCAAATGAATGAAATATTCTCAAAGCTGTCCGTATGTTAGGATAAATATTTTCAAGAATACATACAGGGGTGGGAATAAATCACCAGGGCTAAAACTCGGTAACGGATAGAGATCGTTATCCCTATAGCTGTGGCACTTACTATCTTCTTCTCTTTTGTCTAAATCATTAGAGAGGGAGACATCCATATAGAGATGGAGAAATATCTATTCGTTACAGAGTCCCAGCCCTGGCAGCCTTCAAGCTGAAATGAGCAGGGGGGCGTCTCGAGGTCTATAAACATAGTAAGTTATATGCATATTAACTTGTGCGCAGCCGGCCGCGTTGGTAGCTAACGTACTTGAAACCCGAGCGAGAGCGGTGGGACTGACGCATGCACTGCTTTGCAGGCTGCCAGGTGACTTATGCCCTCCCCTGTGCTTTGCTACATTTTCAAAGGTAGGGTAGCATTTCGATAACATTATCAAGTAATGGTTCGCCTTGGAATTTTGAGAATTCTATTTCTGCAGTAAACTCAAAGGCAAACGCATCCAAATCTTCTGGATCTTATTTGCCAAGTCTGTAGGTTTTTTTAACCTTCTAGAGTCATTTCCTTGTTAGCACCTCATTAGCAGCTGTCACAGTATCAAGAGCCACAAATGTTTCCCCAATCTGTGTTATAACTGTATGAATGACTTGCAAGGGTTCAATTTCCAAATGTGTTTTGGAAACGAAAAGATGAACCTCGTCATTTGCTTCCTCACCAGGCATATTCGGTGTCTTTCTTCTTCTGCTAGTACCATATCAATATCTATTTCGCTGTTAACTATAACATGCGGCAAGCGCTCTTAAAAGTTTTCGTGTGTTGCGCGAAAGGCGCTTTCCGTTTAACAATGACTGACAGATTGCGCCTTTCTGAATCTTGCGCCTATGTCAAATGCCACCTTTGCCATGCCCTAGTTACGGCACTGAAGAAAAACGAGACGAAGAGGCAAGGCGACAACAAAAAAAAAACAAGAAGAAACTAAATGACAACAAGAAAAACAAGACGAAGAGGCCAGGCGACAAAAAGAAAAACAAGAAGAAGAAGCTAAACGACAACAAGAAAAACAAGACGAAGAGGCCAAGCGACAGAAACAATTATATTCGACAATTCGAAGCTGCTGCAAATACCAATAGATGGAATGATCAAGAAAAGGCTACAGCACTGATATTGGCGCTACGAGGACCTGCCTTAGATCTTCTTCAGTTCATTCCTTCAATCTACCAACAGAATTACCAGAATCTAAGTCAGACCTTAGAATTGCGCTTTGGAGACCATTACAAACAAGAAGTATTTTTCACTCAAGGTAAATCAGGAATTCAAAAACCCGGCGAGAGTTTACAAGAACTCGAATTGGAAGTTGAAAGGCTAGTGAGTTTGACGATTCCTGTAGCTGGGGAAGACATGCAGGAATGGATGGCAGTAGTATCTGCGTTTATTGATGGTCTCAGAGATTTGAAGATCCAGGAAAACCTGAGAATGTCCAAGTTCAGGAAAAGTAGCGAAGCCCTTGTTCGAGCATTGGATTTGGAAGCAATCTTTGGTGCCTCACGACCCAGAATACGCGCAGTGTCCATTGAAGACCCAAAGGATAAACAATCGGATGATCGTTTCGAGAATGTTATGAGTAATTTCATGGAGGAAATTGTAGCAAATCGCCCCAAGTACTCTATTTAATTAGTTAGATGGTAAATGGCGAGCGGTATATTGATGGTGCTTATTTCCTTGGAGCTGCTACCTATAAAATTGTGGAGGGTCTATTCGCAAAAGAGAGAAACAAACTATTGAGGTTTACTAAATTATATTTTATTATACATAAAACCAAAAATTTAAATAGGCAAAATATCTTTCAATTCTGACAGCCACTTCTAATTTTCCCAATTCAAATTATTTCACATCCGTTCAAATGTCATTATTACGGACCAGGAAATATCCATAAAAGAAAAACGCCCTACTCCTACTATTCTCAATTACTTATACGTTTATACATTTCAACACTTCCGATTCATTCCTATTAAACTACCCTTCACCTATATCTATAAATTCTTAAAAATTCCTAAGTCCTGTACTGACTGCTTATGCAAAATCAAATTAATTATTTGTTTATTAATATAGGTATATACTTATTCTTATAAAACCTTACAATAATTTCTACATGAAAAATAAAAACCCTAATTTAAAATTTCAGCAATTAAGATTATCAAAGTTTCTACATGAACAACAGTTTTCAAATAAACCTTCCAGTACTTCTAAAAATTATCAACAGCAATTTAATTTCATGAAGAACAACAAATTTCATTTCTGAAATACCGGAAATTCAGTTTTTGATCATTTGATTACATTTAATTTTCACAGTAAAGATATTGTTAATATCGGGACTATTTTTCCGGATCATTACAATATGAAGAAACTACTACTAGAAGGTAGACAAACGAGAAATGATTCCAGACAAACGCCAACTCCGAGAAACCGGATAGAATATTACCGGTGCCATAAGTTTGGACATATTCAACGAGATTGTAGAGTAAGGATGTCCTCTCCATCTAGGGATCGTTACCAACGCTTTTCGAGATCTAGAGACGCCAGCCCTAATAACAGACAGGGAAACGAGAACTAACCAGTATGGAGGGGCGAATGCTGGTTAGTATGACGATGCCCCCAGGGTTGTTTATATAAAATCATTGGGCAGTTATTATAGAAGATTAAAATTCGAATGACAAATTAACGGAGAATTGAAAATCATCACTTATGATACGGGTGCTAAAGTTTCTATAATTAGAAAAACATTAGTCAAGTTTCGGGCAATCCAACCACTAGAAACCTGTCACTACGAACAGTCATGGGAGAATCGGCACCAGTTCAAGGAGAAGCTATGGTTGAGCTTACTTTTGGATCTACCACCTTTAGGCACAGAATATTAGTCGCCGATATAGAAGATGACTTTATTATTGGAATGGATTTGATCGGCCAACATGGTTTCTCTTGCGATCCTTCTATGAACATCCTCAAATTTGGTAATGAAGAGTTTGTCCTAACTACACAAGAAGAATCTCAAGTCGTTAAGATCCTGGCCACTGGCCACAAACCCGCTGAGGATTCCTGGAAGTACTGAGAAGATCATTTGCGGAAAATTGGAAACAAATCCTGGGTGCTGCGTTGGACTAGCACATAAATTTATTGGAGATAAATTAGGAAAATTTCTCGTTGGAAAGACTCAAGTAAGAACAAATGGAGAGATTATGATAAGAATTGCCAATGGTTCTTTTGAAAAAGTAAAAATAAATTAAGGAGATTTTATTGGAACTCCCGAACCAGTTAAGCAAATATCGAACTGTGACCTATCAGATAAGCGACATTTTCTAAAACCGAAATTGGATAGGTACAGCCTTGATGCAGACTTTGGAGAAATCATGGTATCACCTCGACCCAGATAGACTTCAAGAAGCCAAAGATTTCATCTTGAGGAAAGCAGACGTATTTGTGATCGATAATCAAACCGGACGGACCAGTTTAATTCAATACAAAATTGATACTGGTTTGGCACACCCAATTAGACACCTCGACGTATGCCAGTAGCTAAACAACAGGAAGTGGAAAACCAAATTGATAAAATGCTTCGAAAGACGAAACATCAACAACTCTATCGGGTTTCAAATGGTCTTCCACCTTGGATCTTAAAAGTGGATACTGGCAACTGGCAATACACAAAGATGACAAAGAGAAAACTGCCTTCAGTACCGGAAGCCGTTTATACCAGTTTAACGTAATGCCTTTCGGATTGTGTAATGCTAGTTACGTTTGAGCGACTGATGCATCTAGTTTTGCGAGGCTTCACATGGAGAACTTGTCTGGTATATTTAGATAATGTCATGATCATGGGAAATTCCTTCCAAGAACATCTCAATAACCCGAAAGAAGTTTTTGACCGCTTCCGGAATGCCAACTTAAAACTAAATCCAAATAAGTATTTCCTATTTCATAAGAAAGTGGAATTCTTAGGTCACGTGGTATCTGAAGATGGCATACAAGTAGTTATGGAAGGAAAGATAGATGCTGTCAGGGATTAGCCAAAACCACGTGACAAACATGAATTAAGGAGCTTTCTAGGAATATGTTCTTATTATCGAAGATTTGTAGGGGATTCGCTAACATAGCTGCTCCGCTTCATCGATTAACCAAAGAAAAATCAACATTCAATTGAACTCAAGAATGCGATTCCGCTTTTAGAAAATTAAAAGGAGCATTATGTACAAGCCCAGTGTTGTCCTATCCCGATCAGAAAGGCATGTTGATTTTGGACTCTGATGCGAGCAACACCAGTATTGGAACTGTCCTTTCACAAATTCAAAATTCACAAGAATAGGTCGTGGAGTACTACAGCAGAACCTTATCAAAGCCAGAACGAAATTATTGTGTCACCAGAAGAGAGTTGCTTGCCATAGTAAAAGCAGTCGACCATTTTCATAAGTATTTCAACGGACGTAAGTTTCTAATTCGAACGTATCACGCAGCTCTAAAATAGCTTTTAGAAATGTAGACTCCCGAAGGACAGCTTGCTAGATTGATTGAGAAATTTCAGCAATACGATTTTCAAATCAAGCATCGACCTGGAAACCTGCATAAAAATGCCGACTCTCTGTCTAGATGGCCATGTAAAGAAGACTACTCATTGTCAAAGAATCGATATGCATGAGAAAAACACTGGTCCAGCTGTGAGAAGAACGGGTCTTATCGTTGATGACAAATGGAATACCAAGCAAATGAGAGAAGATCAAGAGGCAGACCAGGACATCGGGCAAATTCTACATCTTAAAGAAAATGATGAATGTAGGCCAAAATGGAGGGAAGTGTCGAACAAGAGTTTTATTTACAAAGGGTTGTGAGCAGTGGAACTCTCTGGCCATAGAAAACGGTTTAGTGAAAAGAGTTTGGGAAAGTGCCGCTGGGAAAACTACGAAAAGCCAACAAGTTATTCCAAAAGATCGAGTAGAAGATGTATTAAAAGAAATACATGATTCTGGGGCACATTTTGGAGTTAACAAGACTTTGGACAAAATTCGAGAACGTTTTTACTAGGTCCACTATCATCAAGACCTTAAAAACTGGTGCCAAAAATATGATATTTCTGCTACCAGTAAAGGCCCTAAACCTAAACTAAGATCTCGGGGCTCATGAAACAGTACAACCTCGGTCTCCCATTTGAATAGCGATAGATGTAGCCAGATCGTTCCCTTAGTAAAAGCGTGGTAATAAATACATCTTGGTTATCATCGATTACTTCAGGAAATGGTCAGAAGTTTTCGGAATTCCCAATCAAGAAGCCATCACTATTGCCCAGGTGCTAGTGGACGAAGTTTTCAGTCGTCATAGTGTGACACTAGAGTTGCATTCAGATCAGGGACGAAACTTCGAATCTGCAATCTTTAAGAAAATTTGTGAGATCATGGGCATTCGTAAGACAAGGACAACACCTTTACATCCACAGTCTGATGGCATGGTAGAACGCAGAGGCACACCTGACAAAAGTGGTAGCAAAGAACCAGCGAGATTGGGACAAACATCTGCATCTATTTTTAATGGCTTTCAGAGCAGCTGTTCACGAGTCAACAGGTGAAAGTCCAGCTAGAATCGTTTTTGGAAGGGAACTCAGGACACCTTGCGATATGATGTTTGGAATACCTGAAGAAGAACGAAAAGAAATTCGAGATTATGCCGACGAAGTGAGGACACGATTTCTGTGGATACATGATTTTGCTCGGTAGCATATTCAGCTTGCCAGTGACCGAATGAAGACCAGATACGACTTGAACGCCAATTCAGCCGGATTTCAAGAAGGTGATTTGGTGTGACTGTATAATCCAACAAGAAAGAAAGGAGTGTCGCCGAAATTGTCTTCAGCATGGGAAGGACCCTACAGAATATTCAAGAGGATTAATGATTTGGTTTATCGAGCTCAGCGCAACACGAGGAGTAAGATGAAAGTTGTACATCTGGACAGATTGAGGAAATATCATGGGCGTGAAGTTGATCGGGACGATCAACCTTAAGAGGAGGATAGTGTTACGGTGCGCTTTCGCCAGGGTATACATAATCCATGTCTAAAATTCCAGCCTTGTTGGAGAAAGGGGATTATCGCGTTTATTCTGGATTTTACAAGAATGAATTACAGATTGTTGTGAAGAGTTAATTAGTGAAGTAATTAGTGCTAGAGTGTGTCGTAACGAGGCATAAATTATTGTTGTGTTAATTGGACATTGATTTTGGAATAAACGGACTCAAGATTTCTGTCACGCACGCCAGAGACGAGCCAATATAAAAAACTTATTGGTACTGAAAATATTATTATTAAAAAAAAAAAAAAAAAAAAAACATTGTGAACTAAATACCACAAAGTTTTTCAAACTTCTGCAAAGTGGTGCATAGTGCATAAATAGGGTTGATGTCAATTTTTATAGATATTTATAATTTGCAGACTGAAATAAATTATTTGCCAAGACTCTAAACATGAAAATTGAGCATAATAATAAACAATGAAAATTAATTTTATAATTGATATCTCATCCATAATGAGATTACATGTACGTCTGAAGTTTTGAAATAGTATATTACAATCCGAGACGGAAAATACTTCATTGCTGGTCGAGAGGTTATTATAGTTTATCGAGACGCGAAGCGTCGAGATAAACTCAACCTCGAGACAGAAATGAAGTTTTCCGTCGAGGTTTGTATACTTTTTTATTTTCAACCCTTAATTTTCTGATGCAAAAACTAAAGATTCTGTTATACGAAATTTTCATATAGTGTAAAACTGGCCTTAGAAAAAAATATTTCACTTTTTTTGTCAATGTCATCAATTTTGACGATCTCAAAGGCCCTGTAAAGGCCAAAACAAAAGACGAAACCACAGGAAACCGCAAAATCAACAACCATAGATAAGATCAACAACGCCTTAACGACGGTAGTTTTCGCTCAGTATTTTTGCGGAAATAATAGATTTTCACTAGATTTCTCCCCGTTCTCCCCAAAGAAATGATTTCGGAAAGTGAAGATGAAGCGATGGATTGTACCCCACCTGAATTAAAAGAAGCAGCAGACAGGATTGGAGAGAGTTTGCTTCCAGCAAAAAGCAAATTTCGGTACGAAAAGGCTTTTCAAATATTCGAAGCATGGTGTAGCCAGAAAGGAACGAGAAATACTGCCTCGGAGACCGTTTTGTTGGCGTATTTTGGCGAATTATCTAAGGAAAAGAAGCCTTCGACTTTATGGTCGACTTACAGTATGTTGAAAACCATGATTAAATTGAAAGAGAAAGTTGATATCTCCAATTACGCAAAACTTATAGCTTTTTTGAAGCGGCAAAATCTGGGCTTTCAGCCGAAAAAGTCGAGCGTTTTTTCCAGAGAAAACATTAACGAGTTCCTCACGAAGGCAGCTGAAGAATTCATTAGCATCAAGGTAGGTTTTCAAAAAATATACAAAGAAGATAAAAATGCGAAAATCAAAATGATTTTCTGTATGCTATAGCTAGGTTACCCATTTTATTTTTATCTGGTTTCAGGTAGCGCTAATTGTTGGTGTGTCGGGTGCATGTAGGAGCGATGAACTAGTCAAGATGAAAATGGAGCACGTCAACGTTTTGGAAGGAAAGATCGCTATAGAAATTCCACACACAAAAACTTACACAAGTCGATCGTTTATCATAAGCGATCCAGATTGGGTTGCTATTTTCCACAAATACCTCACTTTGCGGAAAAATTTGAAAAATGACAGGTTATTTGTTCAATGGCGAAATGGGAAATTACATAACCAAGCAATTGGCTATCATTCAATCTCAAAATTTCCACATAAAATAGCTGCTTTTTTGAAGCTTCCAAAAATTGAAACTTTTACAGGGCATGCTTTTCGTCGTACTTCCGCAACCTTATTGGTTGACAACGGGGCCGATCTATGGCAACTCAAAAGACTGGGAGGGTGGAAATCGAGCACGGTTGCTGAAGGCTACATAGAGGCATCTTTGGAGAACAAAAGTAAGACTGCTCTGATGCTATCCTCTACTTCCAAAGGTATTCAGTTGTCCAGTGCATCCACAAGTACATCACATGCGGAAACTCATCCGCAAGCGCAAGAGATAATAGTTCCAAACGAAACACAATTCCAACAGGATGGTCTCAAGATTTCCATTATAAACAACAATGCTAATTTAACAATTAATGTAAATAAGTGAATAGATTTAATTAGTTCCATGTAATACATGTGGTTTTATTATTATATGTGAGAGCTGTATGAAAATTATCAATTTGGAACGAGCAGGGAAATGGGGACGGAAAAGCATTTGCCGTCCCGGACGGAAAATGCTTTTCCGTCCTAGGCAGGCATATGCATTACCGTCCCGATAAATGTCAAAGTCCAGAAATGTGACACTTTCAAGATTTTGAAAAACCTGCAATGTCAACATTACATATGTGGTTGAAAATAAACATATGTTTAAACATTTCCATTAGAAAATTGAGGGAGCTGTTGGAAAATATCTTTGGAAAAACACAAGTGTTTAACCAAAGCTTCAACACACTGCTAATTACTCATACTAAATATATACTATAAGCGTTGATTGGTTTGTGTTTGCATTGCTGTGACATGGTCAGATTGCCGCAGTACGTGAAGATTTTGACAATGGAGAAATCCGAATTCTCAATCATCAGTCATTCCGCCAAAATTACCGATGTTTCGAAGGGCGGGTGAGAAGGATAAACGAGACACATATTGAACAGGTTCGATAGTTGAATCTTTTTTCTAAATTATTAAATGAGATTTAGATCTGCTCCCTGCGCCAGGCTGAATAGGCGCTTTTTGCACATTGTTTGCGAAACATAGCTTCACCCTACTCTCCAAATTTTCAGGCAAAACAAGTCATTAAAGGGGAACTTTCAAAAGAAAAATATCATTATTTGTACGTGATGGTCTTTCTTCCACAACATCCCACTCTATAATAATTATAGTATACAAATCTTGAATGCAAAACCATTCGAATCGTCTAAACATATTCTGGTTGAATGAAAAAAGTTCGAAATGAATTCAAAAATGCTTACTGGTATAAAATTGGCTTCGGAAGTTGCAGATGAATAACATATCCTACCTAGTTTCAAACATTTTGGCATACATAAATATTTTCTTGTGAATTGCTGTCCCTTTGATTATTTCAATTAGTTTGGCACACTTTATGTTTCCAAACACTTTAATTGGGCTTCTCCTAGTTTAAATTTGGTTTTCCTAATTTGTCGCATCAGATGTTTGCTCTATGTAGGAGACTTCTCAATCACAATTACTTCTGCTTTTCAATATGGGGATGCCAAAGGCTTATATAAACACTGCGAGTCTCCTTTATTAGGAGAATAATTTAGTGGCGTTGGTAAACAATGTAAATTTTTTTATTCATATACCTATCTACTTTTAATGGTCCATCAAGTTTTGAACTGAAGATAATTTTGAGCAGGTATTTTACTTAAATAGGTACCTACTTATCCTACATAGGTATATAAAAATTTGAATCGTGTATTTTTCAATATTTATTTTAAGAGTTGAGCTTTTTTTTATTGATACTTATTGAGGTTTATAAAAGAGAGACCAACTTTCTCGAAAAGTAAAAAATGGTTTTGTTGTGCTATGTATGTAGACGTAACGGACTAAAAGTCGTTTTCAAAACTTGTTGTTTAAATAACTATTCTCTATTCTATTATAACCAGGGTGTCCCACTATATTTTCGAAGTAACTTTCTGTGCTGCTTCTACATGTTTTATTCAATTCTATCACTTTTGCTGCAGTCAACTGATCAACTGATGGTAACATTGGCAACTTTAAAATCTTAAAAGTAACATGGTAAATATACTATCCCATTTTTTAATGGAGAATTGAATCACATTTGTTAAGGCTTTGTTATAGTTGAGGGAAACCACCTATTTAAAATATTATTTCTTCAAATCTTAACTTTTGAAAAAGGGTTTGCTGAATAAAGGGTAAATGTGCAACCATGTATTGCTCTGTGGAATTGATGAGAACGAGAGCGCGCTGCAACGGAAAGGTACCGAAGCGTACGAAGGGGAGGTAGAGAAGAGGCGATTAGGCATTAGACTATTAGACTAGAGAACAAGCTGGGACGCGTATCCATTCATTATTCAATTTTTATTTTTATTTTGCATTAAATTGATTGTTCAATCCAATTTGTTATTAGTGTGTGTGACAAGGAGATATCACAGGTCAGTTGAATAATTGTTATTTTGTTTTTGAGAGTTCAATTATCTATACAAGGGTCATTTTTTCCATTTTTATGTTTTTTTTTTTTGTTTGTTTATAACATATGTGCATTGTTCATGTATTTAACAAAAATCGTTTCATGCTGTAAACAACACAGATAAAGAAGTAAATTAAAATCTAAGAAATTATGTGCTGTCTTTTTGTGCCGAGGTTTTGATTTTGTGTTCAGACCGTACATTAGGGCCTTGTTGAATTTACTAACATTTTCCTACCCTGACGAGAGAATATCCTAGCAAATTGAAATAATCAATTTAGAGATATTGGCTCAAAAACAACTATAGCTGAGTAGCTTCCCGTATGGGACCTCAGTACCTGCTGGAAAACTGGCTAACTAAGAAAAAAACTCTTCAGTATTGAATATAGGTAGTGTTGATTGAATGTAGTGTGTGTAATTGAAATTTTAGCACAAGAACAGGGGCGGTACCTAATTTAAACTTTTATTGACTTAAATTATTGAATCATTGACTCACAGTTATTATTATTGAAATGACACAGTATGTTTCGATGTTTGAGGAATGTTAGATCGAGGGTCTCTCTGCCGTGCTCTTTCCCCTCGTTAGTTCCACGATGAGAACGGTGCGATTTACTTGAATAATAAAGTAGACGTTTCACAAATTTCTCGTTTCTTTTACATATCACAGCTTCCCTTAAATTTCCCAAATATTTGCTGTCGGGCGCATGTCCAGTAAGTAAAATTGAGTAAGTATTCACAACGTAGGTCCTATTTGTTTTTCATTTCGTTTTTCAGAAGATTTGTTGTTTAAAATGTAATAAAAATTCTCATCGTTCAATCTTACTGAACGAACCCGGGTGCATCTAAACATTCCGGTATAGGATTCGGCACCTAGGCATATTTCATTGGTCCGTTTGAATTCGGACCGCCAATTAATGCGGAGTGCCGAAATCCGTACTTGAATGTTGGACGGTGCTGAGCCTCAGGTCGGAATGGTATATACATATACTATGTGGAGTGCCGAATCAAAGGTCAAAATGTTAAACAGCCCAGCTGCAGGTTGGAATGTTACTCCGTTAGCGCGGTACAAAATCAACAAACAAACTTTATTTACTTTTTGTTACACATTTATTTTATTTCAACGATATATATTTCAAAAAATCTTGGACAATAAATTGCAGTGGCGGACCTAGGGGGGGGGGGGATTATAAAAACCTGAAACCTGGCAAATTAGAATCGAAAATTTTGAAAATAAATACCCTGATATGTTTATCTTTTTTTTTGGTATCTGTGGTGCTTAGTTTAATTAAAATATTAATTGAAGCCAGGCAACAGCAGTTTTTGGATTTTCCTTTCTTATTATTTTCTTGATCCACTTTTTTATACGCACTATGATAGCATACGAAACATATCTAAAACATGTATTTTCCAAAGTCCATTCGCATCCAAGAGGATTCTACGTCATTGAATTGACATTGAACACAAACCTGCATTTGAATCTGTTATAATTATTTTTCGCTGACTTCACATTCTAATTCGTGTATATCACTATACTCTTCTATCCATTGCTTTATATCGTTTTCCTCCAAAATGTTGGCTCGGTAAATTTGCTCACCACATTGAAAGTGTTTAAATGATCCAGGCAAACGCATCTTGCATGTTTAAGCACAAGAACACATGAAGCAACGGCGAAATAAACCGCATCCGCCGCAAAATTGTAGCTAAGAGGCACACGAAGGAGGTGGACAGCTGATTTAATATAAAAACCGCGCCAACGCATGGCAACATTCGGACCTGATACTCAGCACTGTTTAACATTTTGAACTTAAATTGGGCACTCCACATAGTATTATACCATTCTGACCTGAGGCTCAGCACCGTTCAACATTCAAGTACCGATTTCGGCACTCCGCATCAATAGACCTATCTCCCATGATTAGAAAAAGGAAGCTTCATTGTAATAAATACAACTTAGAAAACAATAAAAGATGACATGCGCGCGCAACTCGTAGGCTGCAGTGTAGCTTGATTGTATTGTTGCAAAACAAATGTAGACAATACAAATCGAACATTATAACATTAAAGAAGTATTATAGTCTCAAGTGTTTCACAACGCCTTAAATCAGACAAAAGAAGAGATTTAAAGTGGATAAACATCGTTTGCACTTTTATTTTGATAAATGTTTCATCCGGCAACATCGCTCAATGAAATTGCAAAGGAGTATGTCAAGTTTAATCTAACATAACCTTAAACGAAACTGCGGTGAGTTCAAGTAATATGTAAAGTATTAGTTTGCTCTTTGTCAAATTACACGTTACAAAGAAAGAAGGAACGATTCATTCTGAACTGGCCCCTGAATAATAATATGACGCAAGCCTGTCATAAACTTGCTTCTCATTGGACGCTCACCTGCAGCCTACAAGCGACGCACGCAGTCCAGGTAATAGGAGATCGGTCTATTGGCGATCCGAATTCAAACGGCCCAATGAAATATGCCTAGGTGCCGAATCCTATACCGGAATGTTTAGATGCAACCCGGGTATGTTATACTACATAGTAAATCAGAAGAAATGAACGCAGAAAGAAACTAAAAAACGTATAATCACAGAATGAACAGGTACCTATCCTCAAGCTCAGCTGAGGTAGATGTAAATCTATAATATATAAAACACAGTTGTGTTGGTGTGGAAGCGCTTATAACTCGAGAACGGCTGGACTGATTTTTATGATTTTTGCCTTATTCGATTTGTCTTTGTCCATCCGTGGTCCATCCTAACATAATAAATCGAAAAAATCCAAAAAAAACAAAAACAATTTTTTTTTTATCTATTCTACTTATTTATGAAAAAAACTCACTAAGCCCGCATACGGCGCCATCTCTTATAACCGATACCAGGTTTACCGTCACATTTTCATTGCAAACCATGTGGATTTTATTGTCACACACTTTGCACAAAAACAATTGGAGGAAAGCACTTTATTTTTAATTGTTCTTCACAGTAAAAATGTCCAAAAATAAATAGAATGACAATGTTTTAATTGTGTATTTTATTTTGTTGTTGGTTCGTTCATTCCGAAAGAGCGCGAACTGGTCTCCCTGTCATTTCTTGACGCTTGACCATTGACGTTCTGTGGCTAAGTTCCGTTTCTCGTCTCAGGCATCCCTTGACAGCCGTGTTCCGTGCCGACTGTTCGGCGTGCTCCGTCCGGCTGGTGTCGAGTGGCAAAGAGCCAGGCTATGAGTCCGCCAGAACCATTTTGTATACGGCGCCATATATGATACCTAGAACGAAGCTCACCGATGCGCGGTAATTTCATTGCAGATGCAGTAGAACCATGCTGCTCAGGAACTGGAGATATTTAGAACAGAACTATTCCACTATTCTGATCAGATAAAGTGATGCAGAAATAGTAGATCAGATAGAATAGTGCAGATAGAGTAGAACAGATGGAGTAGTGCAGTGCAGATAGAGTGATACAGGGCTGCGCTGTAGATTTTTTTTTGTTTTCTTTGCATTCTTTGAACATTCCTGTGCCTGAGTTTATTTATTTGGTGGTACACTTCACAAGAAAAATGCCCACAAGCTGCCTTAAAAGGGATGATTTTAAATTTTAATTTTAGGTGACTTCTGATCTAGAGAGTAAACATTAATATTCTTCAACCAAAGCTAAATTCACCATCGGAAAAAAAAAACTGAATTTAATTCAGCTAATAGATACGTTAACACAACATTTAATAGGTATTTAATAATTCAGAGGCGCTACGAAGTTCGCCGGGTCAGCTAGTAAATGAATATAATGTGAACATTTTCAAGTTCTACTTGTAATAATTTCTTATGATTATATTCAACTTACAAGAATGCCATTGCAGGTTTTGTAATTTGGTTTGCCATCAGAAAATGCTACAATATACGTACGTATTATAATGTTACATTTGAGAAACAGCATAAAAAGTAACCTTTATCCCCAATTATTATCCTCGAATTTTCTTGACAATTCTAGAAGCAGGGAATGCGCTATAACGGGGTCGGAATCCGATAGAATAATAAAATAAAGAAGGAGAATAATTCAATAATCGGATAATTACCAGATCATAAGTCGATATTGAGATAGGTAGTGAGTTGTGATTTAGTATTGTGACTAGTAGTTAAGCATTTTTTTAGTTGAACAGAGGGTTTTTTGTAGTGAGATTTTCGTGTTATTGTCTTGAATAACGGATAATTAATTTGGAAGAGTTGTCTCACTTATCTACTAACCCGCTTACCTAAGAATTGGTGTCAGTAGTGGGATAAGTGAGTTAGGAAAATTTCGTCTATGACGACAAGACAAAAAACCGTCGGAATGGAAAACCAAATGACTTGCAGCTGCTCGATATGTTGAATCTTGCGGACGTGAAAAGGGGAGAAGAAAAACAAGAAAAGCAGGATCAGCTCCAGAAAATTTTGCGACAACAGAAAGAAAGACCACAGAGTGAAAAAGAGGAGGAAGAAGACAGTTGATTGAAAGAAAAAAGGAGAAAGTTTTCGATGAACCAAACAACAACAGCGACAAAATGGATGTGCTGGTAAGCCCTATCGGATGCGGTCAAATCATCAACTTTCAACAGGGAAACATCCTGGTCAAGGTATAGAGACAGTTTAATGTCGTTGCAAAGGGAACAGCAAAAGGCAACAGTATTGATACTGATATTACGGAAGAAGGCACGCAAAATTGTCCATAATATTCTTGAGGCTATGCAGCAGTTGTAGGCGCTCTACAACAATTACAACTGAGGCATGGAAATAGATATCTTGATCAACTGTATCAGAGTTAGTTGAAGGGTAGAGTGCAAAGCCGATCCAGATGAAATTGCACTTTCAGTTTACGTGGCTGATCTCCAAGATAGGCTCAGAGTAGTTCATAACTTAGCCAAGAACTGATTACGTCAGAAAGAAAATGACATTCGACACACGGCAGCCATTGACCACAAATAGGCCAGCAGGCAAGTAATAAATAAAGAGCGGGTAGCTGGAAAGTATTCCAAAGTTATTGATATTTTGGCATGTCGTTTGTGGATAGTCTGTGGAGTAGAATCCAAGTTTTCGACCTCGAGGACCCTGTGCTAACTTGGGGGAAGTTGAAAGACCGAGAAATTTTCGAACTTTTTCAGTTTTTTGCTCATGACTTCTAAACCATGCGTTTTTAGCGGAATATACTTATTTATAAAGTTGAAGAAAATTAAATTTCCTTCAAATTTAACTGGTCAAAAGTAGTCTTTAACGCAAAATCTCAACTTGTCAAAAACTTCTGCCCGTCCGAACATAATTCAAACCAAGTTGGGATAAACATCTTTTATCCTCGTCTCTTTCACGTGCACTCACAGTCTACTTTGCTCCTGGATTATTTTTTCATTGTATCCTATTTTAATAAATATTAGTTTTGGAAAACCTTTTTTGACTTTGATTTTAACGTCATCTGTGCTGAACTCGCCTATCTACTGACCATCCACCTTTCCTGTTCCTGGATACAAAAGAGCTATTTTTAATAGGCACAGGAGCTACTACTCCTTAAGTTGTGAACTGCCACTTAGCTCGAACTATTGGTATCACCTGTATGAAGACCTGTTTGGAAAAAGGGAATTTTCGAGACATGAATATTGAAGCGGAAAAATAAGGTTGTTTCTCTAGCGTTTTCTATTGTGTGAAAATTAAAGACAAAAAGTTCACAATAGACCCTCTCACTCTCTTTCAACGGATTCGCATAATAAAACAATCAGATGATGACCTTAGCAACTTGTTGAAATTAAGCATTCCAGGTCACGTGACTTTTGACAGGTCCGCCATATTAGCTGAGGGGCAAACAAAGCCTATAGATCAATTGTTTACAATGTTTTTTGAGTTTGTGCTTTGGAATTTTTGCATTTTTTGATTTGTTCAATAAATTTCAAGTTGTTTTCAGTTCTTGTGAATGAATGGAATGAATGAATGAATCTTTATTTACAGACATGCCACTTTACATTTCAATTCAACAATAGTAAACAAACAATTTATTAACAAAAATAATGCTTAAGAATCTAAATTGTTTAAAAAATAAAAAAGTTTGATACTAACAACCTTACAAATAAACTTTAGCAAAATAAATTTGTGGTAGAATGACTCCTCAAACGTTTTGACTGTTCTGATCAGTGCACAGATCTGGCGTGTAGCTTAGCTTACTGGCTTGTTCATTCTGGGCTTCTATCAATTATCGTAGTATATCCTAAATTTGTACTGGGGACCCAATCCGGATTGTTTGTATCCTAAAATTCTGCTGGACTACCTAAAAGGTATTAAAAGTTACCTATACTTGTAGAAACATAAACAACTTTTTTGATGTACCGAGATGAAGTGTTTTTGTATTTTAACAAGACAGTCATAAAACTTACCATTAACAAAATGTTTCGAACAAATTCGAGCATTTTTAACAACGTTACAGGAAAATCTCCCCTATTGAGGCATCTAATTCACATACTCCGTTGTTTTTTTGATAGCTCGTTTATGCGATCCCCTCGATCTTTAAATGCTGCTGGAATCCTATAAAACCTCACTTTATCCCTTGCAGCTCTATTGGAGCACCCAAAAACGCCACAAAACAAAGGCATCTTCACAAAATAATACTTCAAAAATTCTCGGTTTGCATTGAAAATAACATTAAATCAGGTTATGTTTGGCTTTTATTTGCCCCTCAGCTAAAATGGCGGATCGGTTATGACGTCAACCTGGAATGCCTAATACGAGCTAGCCCCTTCTTCTCTTCACAGAGGAAGGTATGCACAAGGGCACAAATTCAATGTTGTATGCGGAATTCGCTCCTATATAAGAACCAGTAGACTTTGGCAGCAGCAAATAAACAGTTATTGATGGTGGGTTCCTGCTACATAAGGTTGTGTGCAGCAAATCAAGAGATACATTTGAATTGGTGTGCCAGAATTACGTGGATTATGTTCAAATACACTTCGGGAGCAATGCTATAGTGGTTTTTAATTAGTATCCTGTTGGCATAAGTTACCAAATCAGCAGAACGATATCGACGATCTTTGCTATACTTATAGTCAAAGCTATTGTTTTCCAAAGTTATAGGGCAAAAACCTACATTTCCATGCTATTTTTGATAAAATAAGAAAGAACTTGAATTTTTGAACCACTATATCTCAGTAACTATTGATTCGAATACTTTTGGCCAGTGAAATTTAAAGGAAATTTGAAGTTCTTCAACTTCGTTGAGAAGTTATAAGCAAAAAACTGGAAAAGTCCGATAATTTCGAGGTTTTAGTTGCGGTTAACGCGGAAAATAATTCAGGTGCACAGTAGACATGTATCGTCTGTGGATGCAGGTGAAAGAGATGAGAATAAAATATGTTTATTCCATGGTTGGTTTGAATTGTGGTCGGCCGGAAGAAAGTTGAGAACTTTTCTGTATCTTTGAACCACTCTATCTCGGTTACTATTGCGTAAAATAATACGTTTGACTAGTGAAATTTGAAGGAAATTTAATGTTCTTCAAATTTATAAGGTGTATTCCGCTAAAACGAATGATTTAGAGAATATAAGCAAAAAACTGAAAAAGTCCAAAAATTTCGTGGTTTTTTGACTCCCCCCCCCCCCCCCCAGCTAGCACAGAGTCCTCGAGGTCGAAAACTCCGATTTTTCTCTACAGACTACCCACAAATGACATACCAGACAATATCAGTAACTTCGGAATACTTTCCAGCAGAAAGTACTTGCCTGCTGAACTGAAAGGCGACGTCGGTCGTCTCGCTGTGTCAGAGCTACCTCCCATAGAGTGCCAGTTTCGTTGTATCTTTTGTGTCTTATTGTCTGGAATAAAATTATGTACCTTATTTTCGAAGATTAGTCTCACCTATCTACGAGCCCGTTTATGTAAGAGTGTACTACTTTTCATAAATTTGGTATGAAGATAATTATGTATCTACCACGTAATTATTTTAAAAGAGTCTATATTTTTACGTCACTGAAACTAGATCACACCATTTTCTTTTCACTCAGGTTAATCACAAGATAGAAACAACATTGCGTGATTTTTCGGTTAAAGATTTGCATTGTCTAAGGTGGGTTCCTAACTGGTAACTAAATCCTCTCTAATTACGCGTATCGTCTCAAGGGGTGTTTTTCTATGCACTTTTGAGCACAGACAAGACAGAGAAAATCATCTTATTCAGCAAGGAACGTTACAAACCAGGTATAATAGAAACAATAGAAGGATATGTAAGAGGGTCCTTTTCAAAGGGACATCCAATTGGCTTCTCGATTTAGGGATGTGAGCGCTTAGATAGATAACGAAAATATTGTGTTACTGGCGCCCAAGAGAACTTAATATCATGCTTTTATAGGTATTAAATAGTAGTAAAATATAATTCAGAAATACATAGTTCTAGAAGAGCAGTAAAAGCATGTTTGAGCCCCACGAGACAAATCGACCGAGCGGCTCGCGTTACATTTATTTCTGTCGCCTAGAAAAAAAGGGCCATGAGTCCCTTTCCAAGACCTTTGCTCCCGCCTTGACACGAGACACTTTTACGTCGACATTAGGTCATATTATCCAAGCCCTTAACAGCTCCCGTTTTCTTTTATTTTTTGCTATAAATAATTAAATGTTGGTGGTAGCCACAGCAGCAAGCAGAAATTTCGATTGTCAAACGTTAAACAGCTTTTGTAGAGGAGATAAATGCGAGATGCACAATAGCACAGCAATAGTTTGAGAATAAATTAAGCTGGATGCACACTTGTGTACCTGTTATTCCACTTCGGTGCACTTTAAGACACTGAAAGGGGGTGGTTGTGGGGAGGGAAGTTGGTTCGGTCACGGCCTGATGGCATTCAGTTTGGAGTTAACGTTGATAAATTGGACGAAGTTGTAATTTGGCCTTTGGCTATTGTGAATTCCTATCGACTCTAGTTTTATTTTACTCGAATGCAGTAGTACTAATTAAGGGCGTGTATACAGAACAGGGAGTAGTAAGTAAATCGTGCAAGAGCGACGAACACTACAGTTCAGAATATTGTCCTCCGCAAGCTATTCCTATTCGGTGTAATTAATTTATGGCACCGACCAATTTGCATGCTCCGACTTAACCTCCTCGGACAACACGGCCAAATTTAATTTCTCCTCTACTGGCACGGCGGAATTTGCTTAACAAATAAAAGCTCTCTATCTCTAGCTACTGGGCTACGGAAACCTGCCCCCAAATATCTATTCCGGGGACCTTTTGTAAGCAGTAGGAAAATTTGAATTTGCTTTTGTTAAAAACTAAAATACATCGTAGGTTGACCCGAAAACTAACTCCACCGAAGTCTAATTAAATTGTCATCGCTAATCCGACGTTACGGGTCATACATCACGTGACCGCACGTCACGAGCCCACTTGGACGCCGTCATTAATTTAACCTAACTCCACTACCCTCTGGTTCAACGTTTACTTTCTTGTTTTGAGAAAACACATTTGTATATGGCTTATATATATGAATTAGCTATTTTCCAATTGTTTAACTATCGGTAAGTACATTATTAATTTCGACAACTATGAGAGTAGAGAACTATTTAATGGTAGAGCATTGATTGTATTTTATTTATCGAAGTTTGTTACAAATTTTCCTTTAACTGATATTATTTTTTTTAATTTTGAACATGCCGACGATGAATTTTATAAATTTCATTTAAATCAGAAAACGAAGTTCCGAAATAATTCTAACCAAAGGATGTTGACGTTAAATTGGTTTATTGGGTTGTCATTGATAAACCTCTAATTTATTCCACCCGAACGAGAACGAAAGGCAGGAAAATATGATATTTTTCGATTTCCGACATTCCAGAAGAATTTATGTTTATAATGAATGCTTATAAAATTGTCATACAGAAGGATTTCAAACATATTTAGTTTGAATCATTAACCGGAGTCCTATTAGAATAAAGAATAAAGTTCATTACAAGCTGTAATGATGTTAAGGAAATAAGAAATTACATTCATGCGGAGAAACCAGCGCCACTGTTGACAACCGGAGCGCGAATTCGGCAGTCCCATCGTCTGATTCAAATGAACATGCATTTACCTGATTCTTGAGTGAATGTTTTTGTATGTAAAACGCCTAGTTTGTGAGTCATTGAGTGAGGTTAAATTAGAGAATAGTTATATACAAGTTAAGCGAAATAAGCTATGCTATTAGTGACTAGCATTACCCGTCACGGCTTCGCCCGCGATTTTTCAACTTATTAGGCTGTGTAGGTATTATCTATGATATGTGTCTATGAAAAATGTTGTGTTTGACAGTGCTTTGGCTCTATGCTTTGTTTTCGATGACGACAAACCATCGATTACTTCTGGGGATGCCTATTAATATTACCCTACTCAGTTCAGGGAAAAATCGATTTTTTCGAAATATCTTCGGAGGTAGTCGGATTTTTTTAGATTTCAAAACAAGACGTTGTAGGCTTCAGAAGAGCGCAACTTTTTTCTAATTTAATCATCTTTGTATCTCCTCCGGTTTACGAGATCCCCGTAGAGTGCATTCTTATATGGGACACCCTGTATATAATAGAATCGTGAAGTTTTTCTATAAATTTCCTAGAATTATATTGTTTAAATATTGCACAAAATGGATGCACATTGCACAACTGAAATGAAAAATTTAATTTGCTTAATTCATGTTAAGACTTCTTTCTATACCACATTAGTAGTCCTTTGATCTGGTGCTAAAATAACCAAGCTTGATGGAGTACTCACTCGCGAGCAAGCAACGTAAAATTGGCCATGGGAAAATCAATTTTCCCGTAGATCAATTTCGGCTACTTTCAATGACTGCCCTTGAGATTTATTGATAGTCATAGCAAAACAAACTTTTATTGGAAATTGTCTTCTTTTAAACTCAAAAGGATAGTCTGACGGTATTAGTGGTAAGCGGGGTATAAAAACTGATTCTCCTCTGGCACATCCGGTTATTACTGTAGCCTCAATTATGTTTTTCTGAAGAGCCTCGTACCATTACACAACTTAGGAGGATTTAGATTCCGTAACAACATTATCGGTGTTCCAATTTTCAAAATAAGTTGATGTGCTGGAAAACCTGGAGGATTGAGGGTGTTGAGAATCTCTGATGGATAGTGAACAGCATTATCATCTTGTAACACTGAATCAACAGATTTGAACTCTATAGATTGACCATTGAAAGAATTTAACAATATATGATTGATTTCAGCTGCGGTGTCATTTTTAGGGGTAAATATGGGTCTTTCACACAGCCAGTCCATAGATTTTTTGGTAATATTTTGAATGTCAGAGTAGATATCGGCTATAAGGTCTTTTAATGAAGTGACTACCTTACCTAAACCTGTAGGTGTAGTAATCTTGCCTTCTGATTCAATGCAGTTTCCATCTCCAATTTTCAACAGTAATTCGGAAAATTTTTCTGCGGAAATATCGCCTTTTAGGTGTACTTGCATGTTTTTAGTAAGGGAGAGTTTAGTTGTTTTAGGCCAAAGATAGGAAGCTTTGATACATGCTTTGACCTCATTTGCGCGCGTTCCTCTGCGTACAACAGACAAAGTTTGACGAAAATCACTAGCCAAAAGCACCGTTACTCCTCCCATCAAATCGCTTGAATTTCCTTAGTCCTAGGTCCTTAAGTGAGTTATTGAGAGCTTCAAAACCATTTTTATGCGACATTGGACACTCATCCCAAATAATTAGCTTGCATTCTTGTAGAACTTTAGCCATATTACTTTGCTTCGAGATGTAACACATAGGGGTCTCTACATGATTGAGAATGAGAGGTAATTTAGAGGCTGCGTGCGCCGTCTTTCCTCCTTCTAACAGTATTGCCGCAATGCCTGAAGATGCAGCTGCCACAGCGATTCCTTCCAATCTTACTTTTGCCAAAAGACAGTTGATGAGGAAAGCTTTGCCGGTTCCACCTAGAGCATCTAAAAAAAAAATCCAGAATTCGATCGTACGCTATTAATGACCTCTTGGTAGACCATACGTTGCTCGTCCGTTAATGAAGCTTCGCCGACAGAAACAGTTTCTCGCAGCTTATCTAGGTTGTAATTAGTCTCTTCCATGTACTCACGATTTTGTACAATGTCCTCAGATCTATTTGGCTATGGTAAACCATATTCTTGTAAGTTTTTACCACCAAGGGATAGTACAGTATTTTCTATCATGACTAAGCATCTTTCATAGATCTCGTTCATTGCTGGTTGCACACCAAAATCCAAATGTCTACTCATCTGATATTTGACATCTTCAGCCAAACTATCTTTATATTTTTCCCAGAGGCCGATTGCATCAGCTAGATGACAAAAAATTAACATCATAATTGAAAAAAGCTCCCGTAATTTGAAAGGAGACCGACTCATATCCGCCTCGCCTAGAGTTGAATCCCATTGCTTATCATCTTCAAGCACTAAGCAGTCCAAGAGCTTTGCATGCACTTTGAAAAGTAGGGTGCAATATATTATCCACTGTTTTCAGATATGAATGAATATGTTGGTCCTCGCATATGATGTAGTAGAAGCCGAAGATAGAAACATTCAATGTTATTTGGATGGATAGTATATACTCTTCCTAATGCTGAATCTTTCTTCACTCCAAGCCAACCTTCTACATTCTCTTCACGCTTCCGCCGAATAAATCTTTTATTCTTTCATACGTAGTATGAAGGAACTTCAGCGTATAAGAGCGTTTTTGCAAAGTTCTCCACTTGGCATAATTCGAAAAATGCCAAAAGCGTTGTAGTAGGTGGTATAGTCAGTTTATCTGCAAGATTATTTTCAGTAAAGTATACTTGTTGTCCATTCTCAAGATGAACGTCAAGATGTGTGACAGTTGGATATCAAGTAAGTGAAAATAACACAATAGTTGGGGAGCTGGCGTCAAAAACATGCAAGAGTTTTCTCAAGGCGGATATTTTCAAAATAGGTCGTACTTTAGTGTTAGAATGCTAGTGTACAGTCAGCACTCACAGTTTCGGGACAGCTGGCCCTGGGACGCGGGCAAAGTTGTAATTTAAAGAAGCATCTAAACTGTTATCTCAAAGCTCAAAATTTATAGAAATTTTGCACATTATCTGTTTGAAGGTCACAGATAACGTATGTAAATCGTCAGACGTCTAGTTCGTTGCAAAAAGGGGGTCAGACGTCCTCAAAGTTTTTATTTTATGGCATTTTCTTCAAATATATTTGTCAAATACCTGCAAAAATATATTTTGACAGGACACCGAAGAAAATGCCATAAAATAAAAACTTTGAGGGCGTCTGACACCCTTTTCGCAGCGACCTAGACGTCTGACGATTTACACACGTTATCTGTGACCTTCAAACAGATAATGTGCAAAATTTCTACTAATTTTGAGATTTGGAAAAACAGTTACATACATCTTAAAATAACAACTTTGTGCGCGTCCCAACGCCAGCTGTCCCGGAACTGTGAGTGCTGACTGTACACTAGCCTTTTATGACTTAAGTACGACCTATTTTGAAAATATCAGCCTTGAGAAAACTCTTGCATGTTTTCGACGCCACCTCCTGGACTACAAGAAAATCAGTTCATTTTTGATTTTGTCGACTGGTACCTGTCACCTGTCACAGACTGTTTTTATAATATAGGCTGGTATTGGAGCGTTTTGATTTAACTGGGTAACAGTTAGACATGCAATGTTATGTATGTACGCTTGTTGGTTGTTGTGCCAATATCTTTGGTTGTGCCATGAAAGGATTTATGTATTTAAGTCGCTAGTTGGTTCTGCTATGAAAGGATTTTGCAAAAATTTAATTTTAAACAGCGAAGTTGTTACGTGTAGTGTAGACATGTTTCACATATTCGGCGAGCTAAAATCCGATTGAAGCCAAATTTCGTAAAACTGAAAAATTAGTTTTTAGATATTCATCTCAGAAGTATTTCAGAGAAAGAATGGCGTCGATATCTTATTTTATTATCAAGTTATGACAGCTTAAATTAATTTGTAACGAAATTTTTTGTGTAACCTTTTTTGCCCCTTCCACTTTGAATTTCAAAAAAAGCATGAATTTGTTTTTAGGTATCTATATAAAGAATATTTAAGTACAAAAACGAAGTTAGAAAATTAGAAGCCGAGAAAACTAAAAAAATGTGAATTTTTAAAAAAAACCCTTTAAAATTAAAATTTTTCAAAATCCTTTCTTAGCACACCTACAAATACGTAACAGAACATATCTTGAAAGTTTCATGTCTCTAACTTAAATAGTTTTGGCTGGGCGTTGATAATCAGTCAGGACAAGCTCTTTTATATAAACTAAGCGGCAGATGAAGTGGGACACCCGAAAAATTGCCTAATTTTGACTTGCTATAACTTCGACATTTCTTTGCCGATCTTGGATTATCAGACAGGGTTACAAAGCGCCCTCTTTGGTCTATGCGTCAGTGACGTCGTACATTTTTTTAAAAAATTTCTTCTCGTTATACAGGGTGTGAATGTAAGGCGGCGAAAAATTTCCATTTTCTGGCGAAGAATATGGGAAAGATGGAGGGTCCAATAAAGTTCTTTCTAGTGGTGACTCGATCACTAGGTCAACACCTCGAGACGTCTTTGCCATTTTTTCGATACATCGCGTTGCTATGGAAATATGGCCATTTTATCGTATTTCGTTTTTCTCTTGAAATTAGCGATTCTTTAATTGAACAATAACAGATTCCGTTTAAATTGCATCATAAAATGACGTATAGAAAATAGTCAACACCAGTGGCGTGCAAAAGGGGGTTTATGAAATTAAAATAAAAAAAATTGATTTTATCTGAAATTTTTAAGTTTTGTTGAGCTTTAAAATTTAACGCCCAAATGCACCATAAGAACTCAATTCAGATTAGTTGCTGGAACCAGGTTAGGACTTCTCTTTTATATGCAAATTTTCGAACTAAGCGAGAATAAACTCCCAAGTCCATACGGTGCATATGGGTGTAAAAGGTGTTATAAATAACTCTGATATGGTGTCATTTTGGTTCTTCTCTAGCCTGAATAACTGCGTGACACCGCCTTGGCACGCTCGAAATTATTCGGTTAATTAGCTCTATAGTAACTGACTCTCAGAGCTCCAGAATCATCTCCTCGAGATCGTCTAGAGCTTCTGGCTGACCTTCTCCCCGGAAAAGCTCTAGCTTCATTCAGCTCCAGACGTGCTCAATTGAATTCATGTCTGAGGATCTAGGAGGCAATTCGGTACGATTGAACTTTTGCTTTTGCAGATACCGGTTCACTTATAATGCTCGATGAGGCTAAGCATTATCGTCTATAAGAACAAAGTCCCCGCCATAATTTCGAGCATGTCGGAGAACTTGCGGAATCTGACATTTATCCAGGGACACTTGGCCGTTAACGTTGCCCCGAAATATCACGATACGACGAGTTCTGTTCTTCCGATGTGTTAGATACCGACCCAAACTGTCATTCCTCCACCGCCAAATACAACTTGGGGACGCATGTTTTCTTCTAAAAAACGTTCTCCCCATCTCCATCAGGTTAGCAATCGGCCGTCAGAATTGTAGAGGTTAAAACGGCATACATCAATCAATAAGGGGAAATATGTGGAAAACTCAACCCTTTGTCAGTATCTTTTTTGGCCCAAAACTTGCACTGAGGAACACAACAGTAGTGAATTGAGGTCATAATTGAATGTATCTGATATAATTTAGACTTAATAATTCACCCACATGCTTTAAAAACTCAAAAACACCTCGAAAATATTCACACAAATACAATGATAAACAATAGGATAACATATGACAATGTACTAGAAACTAGTTCCGTAATTTGCCGCCAGATAGAGTACCGCTTATCTTGAAATCCCAATACGGTGCTCTAAACATTAACCACCCCCAGATAGTTGCAGAGTCACGTATGTACACGTGATTATATTTAGTTCGTCTTTCTTTTGTAAAGCAGGATATTGCTATATACACCAGTCCGACAATCTGTATCAGTCTTTATATTTTATATTCACTCTGTGTCATTTAGATTTATGTGGATCATTTCACTCAGTTTACGCTTATATGTTTGTGTTTCCGAATCACCAACTCTTACTTCATCAAACTTAAAGCTGTGGCCAGTCTCAAAACGGTATTTTGATAATACTGTTTTGTCTTTATACAGATATTGCATCGTTTCACCTATGTAGCATTTCCACATTCATATGGGATTTTTTAGAACAAAGATCTCCTATTACCCTGTGGTACCTACCTTATCTTTGATATGTGTGAACAGAGAGTTTGTAGTTTTGAGGTTGTAGAAAGCTATTCAAACCTCAGATTTCTGAAAACTTTCCAATGTTTCGCGAAAGGCCATCAATGAAGGGAAATTTAAATTATTTGGTTTCTTTTTTCATAGGGATATAGATTTTGTTTCTAAATCTGTCTATGCTTCTGTTGAAGTTTAATGGATAATTATTATTTGATAGAATTTTCTTTGTTTTTTTTTTTTATATTTGCCCTGTGGAATTCTCAGGGTCACTCAAATCAAAAGCTCTATGTAGAAGCCCGCTTTTTATGCCCACTTTATTGGGATGTTGGTTGGTTGGATAGGTAATTGAGAATTCTACCTGAACTAGTGGGTTAGAATACCAATTTGTCACCAAGGTACCATTAGGTTTGTGGTGGATTTCCATATCCAGAAAGTATAGCTTATCATATGTCGCTATCTCCATGGTAAACTGGAGTGATTGGTGAAATTTGTTGAAAGTATCTATCTAGTATCAGGTTCAGTCCATTCTTGGGTACTGATAATACTGTATCATCACATGGAAATGGTAGTTTTTTTAAAACTTTTGTTATAAGGTGGTTCATTACCAAGTTAGCTAAGATTGGTACGGCTGGATTACCCATCGCGGATCCATCCTTTTGTAGCTAGATATTTTGTTCATAAGAGTAAAAACTGGTGTCAAAACAGTAACTAATCAAGTCGGTCAAGCTGTCTCTGGATATAACTGTATAGTTGGAAATGGATTTTAAATTATCCTTAATTATATTTAAGACTACTAGTTGCTTTGGTTTGTTAGTAAACAGGCTCACAACATCTAATGAGACCAGAACATTCATGTTTATAATTATTTCAGCGAACTGAAAAGAGTCCTTGATATTAAAATAAAACGTTGATGTTAGAGCCGTTAGAGGATTGAGGATGTTGTGTAAATACTTAGCTAGGTCATATCCTGGAGAGTTGATGCAGCTAACCACTGGTCTAAGGTGCAGTTCAGGTTTGTATGTTTTCCTTAAACAATATAACTTAGGCAGGACTGCGTTGTTATAAAATTGCTGAGTCTCGATTAATGTGTTGGTAGATGTTTGCGTGACTTAGCATTTCTAGTAGTTTTTGATGGTATTCAAGTTTATCCATTAGGACTGCGGAGTTTCCCTTATGTGATCTGCTAACCATTATGTGTGGGTGTTCATTGAGGAATTGCTTTGTTCTTCTTACTCTGTTGATTAGAGACTTTTTCATCCTCAAATCCAAGAAATTTCTCTCATAATCAATAATAGTGATACGAAATGAATATAAAACACTAATGTTCGTTCGTCGGTCCTGCCATTTAATCCGTAGCATACTTCTTAGGTAGCGCTGATAGTATTTATCTAGGCTTGTTATGTGTCTTCTGTAGGTGGTCCATGTTTCGCAGCCATATATGAGTGTTGGTATTACAACTGCATTACAGATATGAAGTTTGGTCTCGGCAGTGATGTCGTTGTTGTTGAAGAATTTCTCTATAAGTTGGCCCAAACGCTGCGCTAGCATACTTCAAGCGATGTTGGATTTCAGCGTCAATGGTTCATTGCATTTGCTGCTAGACGGCTCCTAAGGTATGATTGGTAGTGTTCTACGTTCTGCAACGAATGGTCATTTATAGTTATATTTAGGACTTGGGGAGGGATTAGTGCCTGGTGCGGGTTGGTGCAGAATCAACGTGTTGTTGAAGTCGACCTCTAGGCCGATTCTTCTGTATGCCTGGTTGAATGCATTGATAATTGCCTGAAGATCTTCCTCTGTATTGGCAATCACGACGTTATCATCCGCATATTGAAGTTCAATTATCAATTTCGTCGATTCTTTCGTCTTGGCTCGTAATCAATTTAGGTTGAATAAACCGCCATCAAGTCTGTACAGGATTTCCACCCTTGACGACAGGTGATCCTCGACAAGGTGAAGTATGGATCCTATAAAAAAAAAAAAATAAAGTGGATGTTATGACACAGCTCTATTTAACGCCTGTAGTAATTTGAAAAGATTCTTCTTGTTCATCGTTGCTTAGGACGGTTGCATTCATATTATCATGTAGTAGTAGGAGTATCTAGATGTACTTTTGCGGACACCCAACCTTCGGCAATATCTTCCAGAGAGCTTCTCTATTGACCGAATCAAATGCTTTCACCAAATCTATGGAGGCCATGTATAGAGGGTGATTTTGTTCTCTAGATTTCTCTTGCAATGAAAATCATATCAGCTCTAGGTACCTGGGTTGGGTCTACAGCCACACTGTGAGGGAGGTTCTCTTCGGCAGTTTGGATTAGACGATTGGATAATATTCTGGTATCTTTTCCGCAACAGAAAGTGTAGATATTCCTCTGTAATTTCCACATTGGTCCTTGTGGGAGTAAGGTATCTCTAAGTTCGGCAGGTATGGTCTCAGTAATCCATACTTTATTAGGATGTGGGTTTCGGGTTTGGGCACAGTGTGGGGCCTGCTTGTTCAGATAATTCAGCAGGAATGCCGTCAGTACCAGCTCACCTATTGTTCTTTAGTTGTCTGATTGCCCTTTCAACCTCCTATAATATAAAAACCTCGCTCAGTTCTTGTTGTATTGGTTTTTGGGGAATTTCATTGGAGACATCATCGTTTATTCATGACTCGTTGTTGAGTAGTTCCTGAAAAAGTTCCTTCCAACGAGAATTAGTCGAGGAACTGTCTTATGCCATCTTTGGATCGTAGGGGATTGAGTTCTTGAGTGGTTGTCCCATATACCATCTTAGTAGCCTGAAAAAACTCCCTGGTGCTGTAGGATTCAGCTACCGCATTTGGTTTGATTCTCCTATTAAGGTTTAAAGTCAACCCCCATTTTTTGAACCTTGTGTTCTAAAATTCCAAAAAAAATATATGTTTTATGGTTATCGATATACTTTAATCCATAATTTTTTTAAGCAAATTTGACTCGCCATTTTTCAGTTATATCGCAAAAACTGAAAAAAAATGGTTTTTCACCATTTATTCCAAAACGAATAGATGAAGTTTCCCGTTATTTTTATCACAAACTACTGTTGCAATTCTACGCGATATATATTTTTTTCAAATTTTTTGAACTTGTAGTTTTCTCGCTACTGCAAAAATAGTTGGAAATACGCCCGTAGCTACACTGTTTAGAAAAAAATCCGACGGATGAACGTTCAAAATTATTTGCATTGGTCGAAACTATAACCCTGTTTATGTAAAACAGAATAATACTGCGAATTTCCGCCAAAAAAAGAAAAAACGTTCCATCACACAATTTAACCGAATGAAGATTTCTATTATTTTTTTTGACAGTCAAGTTAGGGCACACTATAGGGGCGACAGCATTGACATCTCGCGTTGCTGTAATAAACTATAGGCCTGACTTGAAACCTTAACCATTGGTTCATCAAGGCTCACGTTTGCCCTTGAATATTTGCTTTCTGGTATTGCCTCTTTTTACAGTCGAGCTACAGTCGCTTTTCCATACATTATGCATTCTTCTTTCTTTTTCTTTCTATAATGTCCTGGATCTCCGAGTCGTTTTCATCAAACCAGTCTTGATGTTTCTTTTGTATGTAGCCCACCGTTTCTTTTGAGACAAGTGTTATTGTGGTTTTCAGTATTTTCCAGTGCTCCTCAATGCTTTCCAGGTACTCTAACGGAGCCTTCTGGCTTAGAGAGGCTTGGAAGTATGGTCTTGTTATGATCATCTTGAAGGCGTTTTATATTAAATTTACGTTTGAACTGCTTTTTTTGATAGCCACGCTTTAGTGGGATGCGCAAGTTCATTCTGGCTCGTATCAGCCGATGGTGAGTCCAGCAGTCATCCGCACTTTAAAGCTCTTGTAAGATGCCAGTGCTTTGTCCTAGGGTGTTGCCAAGAAATCCTGAATTTATTCTTTTGTCGAAAAAGTGTTTTCGTTATATTCTGACCATGTGGTTGTTGCTAAGGTGTAGCCGCAGAGTCATCATTCTTTCGCATATTCCAGATGGAATCTCAGCAAGATGGACCATAAAATCATTTTTTTATGGCGAAACCTACTCCGTGGATGCGAGGTTCATTCTCTTCCCTTACTTTCCAGAAAAACGTATAGCCTCCTCCGTGCTCCTTTAGTTGACCTTACCCTGCTCTTCTGGTTTCGTTTAGAGCTGCAATATCGATGTTAATTACGGTGCTACCATTGCCGTTCTTCGTTGTGGCCTTGTATTTGTGCTGGTATCCATAAGTGTCCGAATATTCTCCGTGGCAAGATTGGCTTTGTTTTTCTTAATTTTGCTTCGACCGCATGGGGTGCACTTTTTGGATGCGGTTATCCATTCGGGCAGTTGTTTAGGGCACCTTTTATAGCCCCTTTCCTTTCAGGGTAAGCAGAGCGGATCCCAAAAAGTGCTGTTCAGTCACGGATACAGCACAGCCAATCCTTGAGAAAAACGGCGATTAGATCAGAGATGAAGGTAATACTTCCTACGATAGTGTTACAACTGTGGGTCTTGTACCTAGATTTTTAACATTTTCTAAGCAACCGTTATCTAATGAAAGTCAGTTTTTGACTCAATTTTAGCAGCTTATTAAGAAGTCTCAATCGTCGACCGCTGCTTCATAGGCACATTAAGACAACTGAACCCATACCAGAATATTTTATGTGACAATGTTTTATTTAAGTAAGTCTGCGTCCGTCCCGTATTTGTTATACGACGTTTCGTATATGAATCATTTGAAGTTTACATGGTCTGTGTGTATGTGTATATTTCGACTGTTCTTTCGACCTTTCGTTCCTTTTTAGTAAGGGTTTGTAGATTCATGAATAATATCATCACCATTATCACTATTATCATTATCATAAATGTTATTCAATACTTCAAGGGAAAGAATTTAATACCTACTGCAGATATTTTATCCAGAACATGTTGAAAAAATATGGTGTTGAAGATAGAGGTTTCTTAATTAATGATCAGTTTGTATGTCATAATTTAATTCATTCCTGGAAGATCCGAATAATTCTTCATATCATTATTATTTAGCTAATGGTTACATAGGAAGCTACAAATACCAAATCCACAATTACATGTTTTAATGTCCCAGGTACATCACCAATGGATTCCCAGATGGCCCTAAAAAAGTAGGTATTGAAAAGAGATTTTACCCTGCTATGATTATTTATTTGCTTTAGACAAAAAGTCGTTATTCTAGAGAAGTTTTTTAAGAAAATGTCTCCAAGGGATTCACATTGAACATCAAGGAGTAAGAAGATCTAAAGCCGAATAAAAGTCAACCTTTGCAAGTGTTTAGAATTGCACTTCTAATGTCTAAAAAATAGATCTCAATCTATACCTACTTTGAAAATTATAGTTCAAGAAAACAATTTCCTAAACAACTATAGCAAAATGCCCTATTATAGTTTAAAAATAAAGAAAACCACTGCAGAAGATATCGAAAATTTTTCAATTTTCGAGTCATAATGTCCCACAACTGAACAATAAGAAGATCAAAAGCAGGTGAATACAGATTACTGTGGTTTAGTTAGTGGTCAAATGGTCAGGCTGAAAATGCTAGGTATTGACTGGAATTATTGTGAAAAATATTCAAGAAATGCCCATAATAGTTTTTGGGAATTCTGGCCATTAGAAATACTCTTTTATCATCAATAGTTTTATATATGCTTATATTGGTGAAAAGAAATCTCAGAAAGTCAGAAATATACCTAGACTATAATACCGATCGATGACAACATTTTAAAACTAAAACAACTCGACCTCTGCATATAAGAATATCTGGAATTGGAAATAAACCTCGAAATAAATCGTTGTATCATCGAGAAATTATTGGAAACATCAGGCTTAGAAAATTGATGACTTGGAAAATAACTTGAAAAACTAGGTTCGAGAACCTTGATGTTTCTAGAATGGAAAGCTAGACTTTCTTGCAACACGGGATTTCAGGGTTAAACTCTCGTTTCGCCATTTAAAAATCGTGGATTGCGAGGATAAAGAGTTGTCAAGTAGATACCCATTGACATTCTTCTAACTGATCCAGGACAAAAAAATTATGAATGGAGTACTTGTCATTTATAGTAACTTCGATAAGTCTGTGATAGTGGCTACGATGCACCATTTAGATTTCCCAGAAGCAACCAGTTTCTTACGAACGACCCAGACAGGAAAAAGACACGAAAATACGGAATGATGATTTATGTCCTGGCTTAAAATTTTGTTAACTCGAGATTTTATTCAATCTTTTTGCGGTGAAATTTGGTTTATACCGGTTTACGAACGATTGTAAAAGATATACAAAATTTTCTTTTATGCCAAGAAAAAAACTTGATTCGGCCGTTGGCATTATTCACATCTTGACGAAATGCGAGAATGAATTTACTAGGTACGTAAACAAAAAACTAACTTATTAAGACCCGGTTTATTCATCTTTAGATAAAGTTGCTAGTAACTAACTACAAGATAATTTTACTGCTCTATAATTCTATTGATCGACGGATAACTGGCCATGGAATTACAGATTGCGTTTTCATCCATTAGAATGCATACCATACCTGACAGTTCATCAGAAGGTGAATAAACCGGCTCTAAGTCAACTTGCAAACTAATAAAATCATTATAGTGCTGTGCGTTATCCGCATATATACTTACATAAGAATTTTCTGAAAATTTGATGGTTTACTAATTTAGAAAGAGGAAAATTTCTGTTCTCAGGGAGGAAAAGAACCAAAAATAATTTTCTTTTTCAAAGTCTACCATTGGAGTGTGATGTGAAAGCGCAACAATTTCTATCTTCCCTTCTGGTTGCTCTAAATACTAACAATGCCATCCTCCCTTATGCGGAAACGAAGGGTTACAGGATAGTTGGAACTGCAAAAGATAACCCTACCGGAAGATTTATAATCTTCAAGGGGGAATACATATATACACGTATTTAAAACTAGAGTGTACAGTTAGGGCCTTGATCTACATATGGGAATTTTAATAAATCGTTTTTTAGCCCTTTGAATATTGACAGGTCATAAATAATCTACCTTATTTAGAAGGGAGATGTCGATTTTTGATCATTGTGAGAAAGAAATTGGTCTCACGAAAGTTAGAGTTAAAATATTGGAACTGCTTTAAAACATGATGCATAAAAAAATATTTCCAAAATTCCTGATATTCGAAACTGTTTTTTTCTTACGATAATAGCACTGAGTGAATCTCTCCCTTCTCGATTTCCAAAATGCAAATTAATTAGGTCCAAGCTATGGGTACAGTATCGTCCAGGTAAAGAGACCTTTTTTACCACTGGCTACTTTATAACCCTTCGGTTATCTGTCAATCTTACACTAGTTTTGTAATGTTATAGTTTTTTAGATATGCGTGACCAACGGCTCTAATAAAAATTCGGACCCTTTGAGTCTTAAGGAGGCAGGTAGGAAACTGAAGTAACGGATTTATCCAGAAGAGATTCTAAATTTGGTACCTGATGATGGCGTAACGCATAACGGTCAAAAAACTGTAACGATTTTTTCTGCACAATGAAGCTGGACTTTTCTACTTTAATCGATTGAGTTTTCAATTTGCTTAATTTAATCTTCAATGAAGAAATTGGACAAGTCAAATTCATTTCAGGCTTCAAGTAGCTATTTGGATGATAATTACTAGGTACCTAGTTGATATAGGTATACCTATTATGAAAATTAAAAAAAGCAAAAACGCAGATTGAAATTAAACTTTTTTCCTAGGAGAAAAAAGTATACTTACCTAAAATTAAAGAGAAAAAAAATCATTTCCTAAATATCTACGATCCATGTTTTCTGAAAGAAATTACGTATTGGTCTGGACTTTTTTGATAAACTTTTAATGTTCTTTTGGATATACTCATTAGGAGCTAGTACCAGTTCTTGCATAAATCAGTTTCAAACATATCTAAGGTAGAATAGCTCCAATCTATTTCAGAATTTTTTGATCTTACTTTAATCAGGCGCTTATGAAATTAATATCAAGCTCACAATCATGCATTAAGATGTTAAGACATTTCCAGGCACAATGAAAACTACAAGGGCAACAACAAGAGGCATAAGTACAAGCCCCAATTATCATCGAGCAAAAAATAATTTTTCTACAACCGTGCGTAAAGTGCTTACTTTACGTACTATTTAGAAGACGTAAAATTACACTTCACGCACTAGTGCGTAAAGTAATTCACTTCACACACTAGTGCGTAAAGTAATGTCAATGACAAAGGTCGACACTGTCAATTTAGTATTTTTCTGGTAAATTACTTCACGCCCTAGTGCGTAAAGTGAAAATACTTACGCACTAGTGCGTAAAGTATTTGTCTAAATCAATTTTTTTACACATATTTGATTGGTAGTAGAAAAAATTTTGTATGCAATACGTGCGTAAAGCACCTTTTTTCACTCATGTGATTGTCAAAATTCACATTTGTTAAAAAAGGTTCACTTTACACACTTGTTGCATAAATAACTATTATGCAAGCAACTAAAATATCCATCAGTTTAGATGCTCACCGGGAAGTACAGGGTAACCCAGCCGAGAGTGACCCATTTTAAATGCTTATAACTTTTAAACCGTGTTTGCTAGCGACCTGCGGTTTGCGCGGTTCGATTTCTCTTGGCCTGAAGTTTTTTCTAGTAGGCTGCAAATTTTTTTCATACTTATACAGTATTCAGTTTTTCAACATCGAAATTCTCCACTATTTTTAATGGAACACCCTGTATATCACAATGGCAAAAAAATATATATTAATGTTCAAGGTATTCATGTATGAATAGACATCGTCTCTAAAACTTAAAATTTCAGCCGTAAAAAATCAAAATCTTGGTATTTTTGCAAACGCATATTTTCAAAGTTTGGAACTTATGTTTGCCTAATAAGAAGTTAATTAAGACTGCATAAATCTATACAAAATGCTGTACTTATATGTATACAAGCAGGGTTGGATGAACCCACCGGGATACCGGGAAATCCCTGGTGGGCCTATCGGAGATTGGGCCGATCTTTTAAACCACAGAACCTTCACCAAGATACTTTCCTACATAACAAAATTGCATCCTTAGAATGTATTAAGAATGTTCTTTTTCAAGGAGGAATGTACCTAGAATGTTCGCCAAAACCATTGCGAATGTCCTGAGAATGTTCTGAGAAAAGATTGTAGAAATACTGTTTGCAATACCCAAGAACTTCCTGGGAAATCCATTAGGATATTCCTGGAATATACCTATGAGATTCTCGGTACATCCTGGAAAGAATATTCCTGTTTGATTCTAAAAATATGCTCGAAATGTATATTCTCACATTCAAAGAATGTTTCTATGACATTATAGTTATGTTCTCAAAAGAATATTATACCAATATGCTTGAAATATTCTTAGAATATATCTACATATAAAATTCTCAATATGCATCCTAGACATAACATTCTTGGTTGATTCTAAGGATAAACTTGGAATGTTAATTTTCGCTTCCAAATAATGCTCCTTTCAGCCCTTTTATATTAAAGGCAGTGAAAGAGTTATTGGAAAACTTCTCTGGAAAACACAAGTATTTAACCAAAGCTCCGGTTTCGAGCTTGTTATGCTCTTGTCGAAGCACGCCAACTGAGAGAAACAGGTTCCAAGGTGATTCAAACGCGAGGCAAGATGTAGATATTTAATAGCGCGTGGCTCGCTCTCTTGGAAGTCTTACAAAGCAAAAGAAAAAGAATATACCTATAATATTCTTAGTAGGTTCTAGATAGAGCATTATTGTTTAATTGTTAAATTAAGATTTTTGAGTCGGTCCTTTAGATAATTAGGTGAACAATATGAAAATATTCTTATCATGGTTACCTACCTACATAAACTTCTCAGCACAACTTGGTAGGAATATTCTTAATACTTGATAGAGATATTAGCCGAAAGAACATTTTTTAGGGTACCTACATTATAATAATGTTCGTATGACAATATTCAAAGATTGTTATATAAAGTAGGTTCTTAGCACAATCTTTCAGGTATGTGCATAGAAGCAACATTCCTAGTACATAAATAGAACGTCCAAAAATGAATATTTCAATCGAAACAATCTTAGAATATTCATTAGACATTCCTAAAAGAACATTCCAAAAAGCACTTTGAGGGAATATTCTGAGAATATGAATGTTCTTTCACTGTTATATGGGTTCAAACAAATGGCTTCAATAAGGTCTGTTCTCGCAGAAATAGCAAACCATTCAGAGCGTTTTTGATTGGTGCAAATCGCCAACAAACAGCTTTCTGACTACCTATTTTTAACGAATGAAATTGTCTCTGAGTCTGACTGGTTTGTGATTTCTGTGAGAACAGACTGAAAGCACAAAGAATGGTCAATTCAACCTATGATGATGCACTGAAAAAGGAACAACGCGACATAGAAGAGGTTGTGTCGGTTGTAAAAAGTGCTAAAATGTGTATCGATTGGGCTGATAAAGGACTGGAAGCAAATGAAAATGTGATAATTCAAGACTTATTACCCACAATTCGTCATTGTGAAAAAAAAAGATGAGAGAAGATGCCAAGGAAGACAGCAGAGATGATAATCCTCCAGCTACTAGTATTTTAAAATTTGAGGTAAAATAGTACACGATGAGGCCATGGATCGCATCATAACAAAAATAGAGGCATTTTATTTGAGGCACATTTGTGCTGATTTTTCAACGTGTTTGGATCCAGATGATTTTCCCGAATTAATGTCAGACGCTGCTTTGAATAAAATTAGGTAGGTACCTATAGTTGAACTAAATCCAAGCGTAATAATGACATAACTAATCATTTTCATTACAACCTATCAAATGTCCTCCGTGCATGCGCACTGTTCCAGGTAGGGCGTTTTAACCAATACGAACGCTGGTGTTTGTGTACAATTTAGGTTATTTAATGTCATTACTGCCGCTTGTATTTGGTTCAACTATAGGCATTGAACTAAACAAACACTCTGGAATGGGCGCACAGCTTTATGCTAGTTTGCCGAACTTTGATATATGCAACCCTGCAATACAGAGGGATTGTTGTCTCGCTCGCACTCATTGCGATTAACGTAAAAGAAAGAAGAGCTTCTTCATCTTCCTAACCTCAATGATCGAAACACTTCAAACAGCTGTTCTTAATAGCCGCCAAAGTACAGAGAGAGATGCAAATCCCTCTTGTTTGTTGTCTATCCTGGCACAAACCCTCACGTAGAAACAATTATGCAGCCGCCTTTCCAGTGTGTTTGTTTAGTGCGTTGACTATAGGTGAAAGACGGAGCTGTATGTCCTCACTTTAGCGAAGTAGGCATAGTAGGGTACGAAAAATGCTTGTCAGTTTTCAGCACTCAGGTAAATACATAAAGAATCGATCAAGGAATCGACCCACAATGGAAAATTCGGATGCATTGGTAATACTGATAATGGACTTGAATATTAGCCATTCTGTTCCATGCATTCATGGATCAGTAAATGGTTGAATGAATCGTATAATATTTCCTGGAGAATCGCTTCAATGACATTACAAATGTTCCGCTAAAGATCTTCCAGGCTATTTGAGCAAAGTCACATCCCTCCTTGACATAACCTCAAAGAAAAAAGTTTAGAACTCTCAAGTCAGGAGCGTAAGGTGTCCATTCTATATAGGACTAGCTCTCTTTATACGTCTTTCCCCAAGTGTCATATCTTGTGATTCCCTTGATATTAAAGAATAATGAGGTGGGGGCACCATCCTGCTGAAAGTAGATATCATCCAAGATATCCTGCTCTTAACGGTAAGAAAAAGAACATATCAGTATATACAGTTTCTGTTATCGTTGGCTCATTAATGAAAATAGTCTTCATTTTTTCTCAATAGAGATTGCACAACAAACTGTTATTGTTGGGGTATCTCTATTTAACGGGTTCCAGAGAAAATACTGTGGAACTCGTTAAATTTTCTGGGAAAATGTATTTTATTTGCAATCATATATGTAATCTTGTCATTACTGACTTTTTAAAAATTTGGAAGTGACACTTTACCTGTGTCACTTCCCTCTTCGATTTCCCTCACCGATTTCCCTATTCGACTTCCCTCACCGATTTCCCTCACTCTAATTTATTTACCTTTGCTGGCAACAATGAGAACATGTCAGGTAAAAATGTCAAAGCAGTGAATGACACATTTTGGCATGTTTGTTTTATTTTTTTAATATTAAAAAAATTGATTGACTGATCATAATTAATGGTGTGCTTGCAAATAAAATAGTATACAAACCTCGGAGGAAAGTTTTCATTTCTGTCTCGAGATTAATAGTCAATCTCGACGCTTCGCGTCTCGATTGACTATATAAATCTCTCGACAGTAATGAAACACTTCCCTTCTCGGTATGTAATATACTATTAACTTAATTGATATCTAACTAGAAAGTTACAAAATTATTTGCTATAGTGATATCAATTACCTACAACATGAAGTTGCATGCAAAAATACCAAGATTTCGATTTTAGTTTTTTGCGTCGAAAACTTCAAGTTTCAGGGACGATGTCTATTGGTACATGGATACCTTGAACAGGAATCTGTTTTTTGACGTTGTGATAAACAGAGTGTTCCATTAGAAATAGTGGAGAATTTCGATGTTGAAAAACGGATTTTTTTTGAAATAAAGAATGAAGGCTTTCACGGCCGGTCAAATCTAGTAAAAAAGTTTTTTCCGGGCTATAATGCCGTGGTCCATTTCATTCTACCTGACGTTTCGTCTACTGCTGCGGTAGACATCTTTAGAGGCGGTGTAGTAGAGGACGAAGTGTTCTCTTCCGTGTTTCTCCGATGACTGAATTCGACGTTGTTGGGCCTGCGTTATTTATATCCAGGGTTGTGGGCGTGGCTTGTATTGGGCTATTTTCCTTGTCTCGTTCTCGGAAAGGAAGGATCTTTGTTACGGCGAACTGGCAACCAGTTTTTGTTGAGGTTAATACCCTCTTCTTTTCTGTAGAAGTTGTTGTGGTGTTTCTGTATCTCTATGGCTTCTCTGTGGTGTCTGGTGTAGAAATGTTTGGTTCTATCAAATTCTTGAGTCTGGTCGAAACGAATGACATGGTTTGTTTGCGTTAGCACGTGTTCGGCGAATGCTGATCTATCTATTTGTCCCTGCTGACAGTTTCTTTTCTGCTCTTTGACCCTGGTGTTGATAGAGCGTTTCGTAGTTCCTACATAGACAGATCGACAAGAGCAGGGAATTCTATAGACGCCAGCCGTTTCAAGAGGTGCCCTAGGATCCTTGGCTGAACTTAGACTTTGCTGAATTGTTCTTGTGGGCTTGTAGATAGGCTTAATGTTGTGTCTTTCTAGCGTTCGTCCTATGCGATCTGTGAAATTTTTGATATAGGGAAGAAAGGCTCTCCCTGCCACCTGTGGTGGTTCCTTGTTATTCGTGCGCTGTTGCTTCGGTCTCATGGCTCTATTTATCTCCTGCTTGGTGTACCCATTTCCTTCAAGTGCTGATTTAAGGTGTTGCATCTCGTCCTTTAAGTGTCTGGGTTCACAAATCCGGATTGCCCTGTTCGATAGAGTTTTAATGACTCCTCTCTTTTGCCTAGGATGGTGATTGGATTCCTTGTTGAGGTATCTGTCCGTATGCGTCGGTTTTCTATATACTCTGTGTCCCAGTTTACCTGAGGGAAATCTCTCTAAGAGGACGTCGAGGAATGCAATTTTGTTGTCCTTCTCAACTTCCATCGTAAACTGTAGGCTGGGCTCTATTGAGTTTAGATTATTAAGGAAGTATCGCAAACTTGTACATGGAACACTTCGAACAAATGGCATTGCGAACGGCCACAAAGAAACCTTCTTGTTGGTTTCGCTATGCAGATGACACATTTGTTGTTTGGAACCATGGAGAGGCAGAGCTCGAAAATTTCCTTAATCATCTAAACTCAATAGAGCCCAGGATACAGTTTACGATGGAAGTTGACAAAGACAACAAAATTGCATTCCTCGACGTCCTCTTAGAAAGATTTCCCTCAGGTAAACTGGGACACAGAGTCATGGCCGGATTAAGCTTTCATGGGGCCCGGGGCTAGTGAAGTTTTAGGGGGCCCTTCATAAATTAAGTGCAAAAAAATATATATAAAAAAAAAACTTTATTCCTGATATAACAGTCTGACACTGACCTATTATCTATTCACAATCCAATGTCCAAAGGTAAAGGTGAAATTTATCAACTTTCAGTGCTATTTGATAGGGAAAGGTGATAAATTTAACTTTACCTTTGGACTACGGATTGTGAATAGGATATACATGTTTTATAAAATTATGTCAAAATAGCTTTTTTCTACTACCATGCGTAAAGTACTCACTTTACGCACTATTCAGAAGACATAAAATGTCTCTTCACGCACTAGCGTGTAAAGTATTTCACTTCACACACTAGTGCGTAAAGTAATGTCAATGACAGATGTCGACACTGCCAAATTACTATTTTTCTGGTAAATTATTTCACGCACTAGTGTGTAAAGTGAAAATACTTTACGCACTAGTACGTAAAGAATTTGTCTAAATTTATTTTTTCACACATATTTGATTAGTAGTAGAGAAAATTTTGTATGCAATACGTGCGTAAAGTACAAGGCGAGTGCGACAAAATTCACATTCGTGAAAAAAGGTTCACTTTACACACTTGTTGCATAAATAACTATTTTCTACTACCGTGCGTAAAGTACTTACTTTACGCACTATTCAGAAGATGTAAACTTCCACTTCAAGCACTAGTGTGTAAATTAATTCACTTCACACACTAGTGCGTAAAGTAATGTCAATGACAGATGTCAACACTGTCAATTTAGTATTTTTCTGGTAAATTACTTCACGAACTAGTGCGTAAAGTGAAAATACTTCACGCACTAGTGCATAAAGTATTTAGCTAAATTTATTTTTTTAGACTTTATTTGATTGGTAGTAGAAAAAATTGTGTATGCAAACGTGCGTAAAGCACCTTTTTTCACTCATGTTATTGTCGCACTCGCCTTCGGCTCGTGCGTCAAAATTCTCATTCGTGAAAAAAGGTTCTCTTTACAAACTTGTAGCATAAATAACTATTTTTCGTAGGTAACTTAAGTTTACCTAACAAATTCTTGTATGACATCAGTAAATTCTTATTCCTTCAGAATGTCTCTTTCTATGCACATCAATGTCAATGAAGACAGGCGTTCCTCCTGCATTGTTGTTCTATATTTATTTTTAATTTAATAAATTTTGCGAAACATGACGCGAAAGACTAATGCATTTAATATTTATTCTTTGCCCACGGGCCCTTGACCAGCATAAGCCATAATTTCGAAAGTAGTGCCCCTCCGGGGCCCTACTGGACCGCGGAGCCCATGGCTGCAGCCCCGTTAGCCCCCCCCCCCTTAATCCTGGCATGCACAGAGTATATAGGAAACCGACGCATACGGACAGATACCTTAACAAGGAATCCAATCACCATCCTAGACAAAAGAGAGGAGTCTTCAAAACTCTATCTGACAAGGGCAATCCGGATTTGTGAACCCAGACACCTACAGGACGAGATGCAACACCTTAAATCAGCACTTGAAGAAAATGGGTACACCAAGCAGGAGATAAATAGAGCCATGAGACCGGAGCAACAGCGCACGAATAATAAGGGACCAGCACAGGTGGCAGGCAGAGCCTTTCTTCCCTATATCAAAAATGTCACAGATCGCATAGGACGAACGCTAGAAAGACACAACATTTACAACACCACAACAACTTCAACAGAAAAGAAGAGGGTATGAACCTCAACAAAAGCTGGTTGCCAGTTCTCTGGAAAACAAAGATCCTTCCTTTCCGAGAACGAGACAAGGAAAATAGCCCAATACAAGCCACGCCCACAACCCTGGATATAAATAACGCAGGCCCAACAACGTCGAATTCAGTCATCGGAGAAACACGGAAGAGAACACTTCGTCCTTTACCACACCGCCTCTGAAGATGTCTACCGCAGCAGTAGACGAAACGTCAGGTAGAAATACTAATGGACCACGGCATTATAGCCCGGAAAAAAGATTTTTCACTGGATTTTTTTTACTCGCCCTGTATAAGTTTCAAAAAAAATTGCAACCTACTGAAAAAAAATTTAGGCCAAGAGAAATCGAATGGCACAAACCGCAGGTAGCTTAACACACCTGGTTTAAAAGTTATAAGCATTTAAAATGTGTCACTCTCGGCTGGGGCTCCCTGTATCAAGATGATTACTTCATAAACTGCTCCAAACTCTATTAGTGAGACTAAGAAGAATATCTTTACTGCAAAATACAAGATGTGGTCACTGCTTTGGAAGCTTTTCCCTAGCCAATGTGACATGTCATCGTTTCCATCAGTCAATCATTTATGAAGACGCCGCTATTAGCATTAATCGACCTGTTTTTGACACATTCCACAACTTATGAATTTTAGAATTGAATAAACCATAGTGATGCCGCGAGACTCGAGACTGGTCTCGTCTCGACTTTTCGAGACGAGACTGACTTTTGGTCTCGTCTCGTGAAGTCTCGACGAGACGAGACCAGACTCGGCTAGAGTCTCGCGTAGTCTCCAGTCTCGAGATTACAATTCAAATTTTTCTTTCATAGCTTTATTATTGTGTCAAGCCAATTCTGGGCTGCTATTTGTATATGAGATCAGTAAATTTTAATACCAACAGTTGGGATGATTTTTACATACCTACCTACTTAATTTTCGGATTCCACTTTCGGTTTAGCCAGTGCCCAGTAGTGAGATCAATTTAAAAAAATGTTTAAAGCATAAGCACTTTCGGCTATATTGGAAGTTAGATCTGAAGATAAAGTTTGTAGAAAGCATTCCATTAATTCACGAAAAAATTATAGGGTGATTTTTTTTTCTTCAAAAACTGTTTTGTCTGATTTTTTTTTTATTTGACGTTCATATTTTTTCAAATATCATGGTTACTCTTTACTGTTATTTTTCACTCTTTAAATAACTGCTTTTTCACTATGGCAGTTTGGACTTCCGTTGTAATATAAAAATCAAAACCATTAATACAGGCTGTTCGAAAAAAAACGTGAAAACACTCCACATACTAAGGGACCCTTTTGAGAAATCCTAGAAAAATAATTTAAAAAATCCTTCTCTAGCATTATTCTTGGTAATATGAAGAGGTAAATGTGGAAATTTACCTTCGAATTCTACAGGTAATTACATAGTAAATGCCTATGTAATTATCTGACATATTGTCAACGAGATATTTTCAGTGTTTCAATTTTAATAAATATTAAAATGCAAATACATTACTTTCTTAAGAATGCCATTAGATTTTTTAAACTATTTTTCTGGGGTTCCTTAAAGGGTCCTCCACCACGTAGTGAAGAGTTTTTACGCTATTTTCCGGACACCCTGTATAACTCGAGACCAGACGAGACCACTCGAGACGAGACGAGACTCTAGTACTCGAGACCGAGACTAAGTCACGCTCTCGTCTCGATATGTCGAGACGAGATGAGACCCACCTCAAGTCTCGTCTAGTCTTGTCTCGCGGCAACACTAATAAACCAACAGAAAAGGGCCACTTAACATAACTTATTGGGCGTCGGGCGTCATCGCAATGGTCAGTAGCACACTAAAAACTATATTTGTATAGGGATACAAGGAATAAAAAAACAAGCAATCAAGTCGAAATGGAAATTCAACAGACGGTCTGTTGAATACAATACGAGCTGCCCAGTCGCCCACCGAACTGATTATTAGTCTCAATCCATTTTCCACCAATGATGACACTGAAAGCTAAAAGCTACTATTGTATGATTGTACCAAAAGAAGGTAGCAGAATGTTTAAATGCAAAATTTGAACATAAAATTAGCATAATGTAATAACTACATAGGTAGGTACTTAAAAATTAAAGAATTATTTTAAACGCAATTGTATCAAAAAATGCTTAGACTATCATTTTCTCCAGGTCATTGGCAATAATTAATTTAATGCCATTTGATTAGTGCGGGTTGGCAGTAAATCCTGCAATGCTATATCATGTCTGGTTTGTTAGACGCAGCGTCATCACTTGCCAAAATGGGTCAGTGAAAAATTGTCAGCGATTTTCAAAATTCCTTACGGTATTTCAATGTTTATTCTTTGTTAGTTTTGCAGCACTATTAGTCATAAATATTTGTGAATTTTCAACAAATTAATGGTAGAAACTCCTTCAAAAAATAACAGATTATTATCGGGTACCCGACATACAAATCTACTTTTCTGTTGTGTGTCCCTGTCCTGTTATTCTGGAGAGAGCCGGACAAAACTGATTTCAAGTTCCTAAAAAAGCGATTTATACTAGAATCAAGTTCCCAAAGTATTAGTTAACATACCTAGAAGATATTAAGCGAGACACGACTACCTATACAATATAGTCAAAGATTTATAATATAGCGAATGTTTGCATTATTTTGGTTTATTTGTGGTTTATCCCCTTTTTTGGATGCTTTTTCTATAGTCTTTGTAGATTCTCTCTTAATTTTTCGTGGAGGTACCTCTCAAATAGCTTCAATTCAAGCTTATCATGAAATCCTACAGTTTTTGTTGACAAAAATAGGATTTTGCCTAGAACATCCATGTAACCGTAAGAAAGAACTGGAAAGTAGTGTAAGAACTTGACGAATTTTGAGACTGAAAAATATGGAGCAAAAATTTCGGATTTTTGCAAGCAGAAACAGGCACACGATTGAAAACAAAGACCTAATTCAAGAGTACAGAAGGAGAAAGGTACAGGATTGGTTCAAGAAAAGACAAACAATTAACCGAAACGGAGAAGAAGAAAAAAAAAAGAAAGACAAGTGAGAAGAACAAGCACAGGGGTTTTTAAAAATTTCGCAAGAACAAAAAGACAAATGACATCCGAAATAGACAGACCAGACTAATTCGAGAATAGGACCGCGCGGCTTCAGAAAAATTTACAAGAACTAGAGAGGACGGCAAGACCCACTTGGGTATCTCAAAAAAATTAAGTCCTTGTGAGTTTTCTTATTGCTTCCCAATTCAATTACAGACCGAAAATGTTGTGTGAGAAAAATATGGATTTACTTGGTTACATCGTGATAATTAAACCATCATTGATGGAAGTACCTAAATGGACTACGTGCTGACTCTAGTGACTCTCTGGTGATAATGGGAGTAAAATTTTCAATCGAAAAATAAACTTTAAAAAATTTATCCTTAAGGTCAGGCCAGATCTGACAACATCCATGACTCAAACTCAAAAAAGTTTATAGATAGTGTATAGCACCTAACTATTGAAAAAAAAACTATTATCATTGCCAGTCTTTATTAAAAAGCGCCATTGTTATATTATAATCTATACCTAGTGTCAGAGACTTTGGTGTCAGCTAAGTAGGTACTGGTTTAAAAAAAACACACTGTTTCCGCCCGGGATCGAACCGGGGACCTTGTGCGTGTGAAGCACACGTGATAACCACTACACTACGAAAACTTGTGATTATTTTAAGATTAAGTATCATCATTGTATTTTAGCGGAAATTACTCAAAACATTTTGCCATAGCTTGAATAGCTTCATTAGCTCAATCAGGGCCGTATCTAGGGGGGGGGGTTTGGGGGTTCAAACCCTCCCCCGAAAAATATTAAAATTCAAAAAATTTAACTTAAAAACAAACAAAACTTATTAAATACTTATTTATTTTTTTTTATTTTTATTACTAGTGTAACAATTTTTTTTTGCCACTTTGCCTAACCCCCCCCAAAATTTTGGTCTAGATACGGCCCTGAGCTCAATAACTCCTATACACTATCAGCAAAAATAATAGTCAGTAAGATGTTTTTGATACACTGCCATTAATGATTTTGGCTCGTGCCTAAGTGCAGCTCTGGCGAATATCTCAACTTGATTTCAGTATAGTCACGAATTAAATAAGACCATCCGCACCAAAACATCTTTTTTTTTTTCAAAATTAACGTTTACTTAAAAAAAGACTCGTGAGGCGTATTTAATGGTTTTCTCGAGATTTGGAATTAAGTAGAATGTCTTCCAACAGGGACTTTCATGATGTTCTAGAATACTGCCTCAAATATTGATTTTGAGATCGTAGGATCAAGGGTTAGAAATGTCAAAAGCTCAATAAAAATAAGACTTTTATCATTTTTCTCGAGATTTTGAATATGGTACAACATATCTGGATACAACTACCATCTTTTCAACAAGGGCAGCAAACTGACATTCATTATAATGCGATCAGAAAAGAGGTTCTAGACGTGACCATAGCTGATCCATTCATAACACATACAGGAACAAACTGGCACGTCTGTGACGATCCTTGCTAGTCGGACAATCGAATGGTTAGGTTGGACCAAAAGGCAGCAGCAGCTAATAAAACAGAAGAAAGGAGAATTATTCCAAAGCTCACAAATTGGGACTTCTATAAAGAAACTCTCAGCATGAGCTTAGAAGAATTCCCAAACACCATTGAGATAGAGGAGGACTAGAGGTAGCCTCGCGTAGTCAAATCAATGCAATCAAAAACTTCTTTGGAAACATCTCTCCCGTAAAACAACACGCAGTCTATATTGGGACGTGCCTTGGTGCAAAGGCCAGAAATTCGTTCAATAAAGCTAAAACTACTGATGACTGAGAAAACTGCAGGACAGCCCTAACATAGTAACATATAGCCCTAAAAAAATCCAGAAGGGACAAAACCTGGAGACAGTTCTGCGATGGGATAAATGAATTAGCCCCAGTACAATGTCTACAAAAATCCCTTCCAAAAAACCACTCAAATGGCATTGGTCTGCTGAAAAAGCCAAACGGAGAGTACTACAACAACCATAAAGAAACTTTAGAGGTCTTACTGAAGACTCACTTTCCGGGATCAATCATGGAAAATCAGAACCAGAACTGGCTCCCATAGCAAAGGAATTAATAGCTCCAACGAAAGAGGCCGGAGGCTGGCAGGGAGAATATTCACGCAAAATAGAATAGAATGGGCTATATAGACACCTTTAAGCCGTATATATCCCCAGGAAAAGACGGTATATTTCCACTTCTGCTGCAAAAGGGTCACAATATCTTAAAGGTACACCTGCAAATCTAGACTAACTCTAGGTTACGTTCCACTAGCCTATAGAGTGAGGCTGGTCAGGGGATGAACCTCGGGATGAACCAAAATCCTATCGACCCATCAGCCTAACTTCCTATCTCCTTAAATCCATGGAGAAAGCAATATACCAATATATCAGAAGCGAAACTCTGCTCTTGCAGCTTTTAGAGATATCGAAGGTGCCTTTGATAACACCTCACACCGATCTATCAAAAAAGCTCTTGAGGATAGGGCGGTAGAAGCTGCCATTATAAGATAGACAGAAGCCATGCTAAAACGTCGCTCCGTATCGGCGGACTTGAACGGTGAAACAGTTATTGGCACCACGGATAAAGGCTGCCCACAATGTGGCGTCCTTTCGCCTCTCCTGTGGACACTAGTGGTAGACAGCATCCTTACCAGACTAATAACAGGCCGAATTCAAAGTGCCTTGAACATAACTAAAAACTGGAGCGAGGAAGAAAAACTTTCCATAAACCCCAGCAAAACAACCTTAGTTCCGTTTTCGAAAAGAAGGAAGCTGGATTTGCGAGCCCCCTCTAAACGGCACTCAATTATCTCTCTCAGATGAAGTTATAAGTATTTAGGTGTCACCCTGGACCACAAACTAACCTGGAACAATAACCATCTGAACAAAACAATCACGAGCTACGGCTATAACAATCTGCACCACCGCAGCATTAGAGGCACTGCTCTCAACCTATATGTGAAAAAAAAAAGGCAAGAATAGATGGTTCGAAGCTAACGGAAGGAGTCGATCTGGGATTACTTGACCAAACTTTAAACTCTCCTTAGCAATGGGTAAAACGCCCGCAATATTTAAAGCTGAGGTACTGGTCATGAGCATCTATGCCCAAGAGTGCCTTAAAAGAGACATTTTAAGACAACACATTTACATACCGTCCGGCAGTCAAGCGATTCCAAAGACTCTAGGAGCCATCAAGTGCAATTCCCAGCTAGTTTGGTTAAAATATCCTCAAGAAACTGGCTGGGAGGAATAAAGTAGGTGGTAGACGCTTTTTACTCATTGGGCGTCGACCGGTGAGATACCACCATGCCAGAATTGAGTAGCGCTAAGTGGTATCACCACGTTCCGCTACTGCGCTGGCAGTCCGGTTCCAAAAATGAGTAACAGATAGCATGATGGCGCCTCCAGGATCAAAATATTCCGGAGGTAAAATACCCGACCACTCGGATCTCCGGGCGTCGGGTGATCCTGGGGGTCCTTCATGCAAAGATATAAAGAGAAGATCAAAAACTCAACTCAGAATTGATTTTAGCAATATAAGAGGAATAAGTACAAATATGAATTCAGTTCACCAACATCTTGAAGAACAAAGACCTGACATCCTTGTTCTCACTGAAACTAAAATCAGTTCTGCAACACCTATTGTGAACTATATTTATCCCGGCTATGACCTACACCCGGCTATGACCTACAAATCCTGACTCGTACACAATTCAAGTAGATGCTCCACTTGGTTCGTCCGATCATAAACTGATAATAACAAAGTGCGAAATGCTCATCCCACCAAGCCAACAACCACTTCCTCGTAAAATGTGGCACTATAAATCGGCAAAATGGAATGACCTAAAACAGTTTTACCTGGATTTTCCATGGCAAGAGGTTTGCTTTAAAACAGCTGATCCCACTATTTGCTGTAATGAAATAACACAAGTAATCTTATCTGGAATGGATGCATATATCCCACATACAACTAAACGTAGTGCTAATGCAAAACCTTGGTTCAACAGCCAGTGTCAAACGGCTGTACAGAAAAAACATAGAGCATATAACCTTTGGAAACGACAACAAACCGCTCAAAACGACACAGAATTTATAGAAGCCAGAGATAGTTGCAAAATTACTATTGACTCCGCTAAAGAAACATACAATCAAAGAATAAAAAACAGGTTGCTGAATTGTCCAAGTAGTTCTAGGTCCTTTTGGTCTCTTGCAAAAGCTGTTGGATCTAACTTCACCAAGTCATCCATACCACCACTTACAGATAAAAATAATCACTTAGCCACAACATCAGAGGAAAAAGCCAATATGCTGGCCCAAATGTTTTCCTCCAACTCCAACCTAACAGTGCCAAACGGAAAAACTCCACCGTTCATTGAAAGGGTTTCCCATAGTATGCCAGAGGTACCCTTTTGTCACAGAGAAATACGAAAATCCCTTAAAAAGCTAGATACAAACAAAGCAATGGGTCCGGATGGCATTCCCGCAATAGTACTCAAAAATTGCGCCAACGAACTCACCCCAACTTTCGCAAAATTATTCAATTTGTCTTACAGGCAAGGAGTATATCCATCATCATGGAAGTCTGCCGCAGTACAACCCATTCCAAAGAAAGGAAAAAAGACAGATCCGTTAAACTATAGACCAATTGCTCTACTTCCGGTGATATCAAAAGTAATGGAAAGAGTTGTGAACAATCACCTAACCAAGTACTTCGAAAAGTACAAAATTATCAACGATAAGCAATACGGATTTCGAAAATATAGGTCAACTGGCGATTTACTTACATACGTCACTCACTTATGGCAAAAAGCGATTGAGTTGCGGGGTGAAACAAGAACAATTGCCTTAGATATATCTAAAGCATTCGACAAAGTTTGGCATGAAAATCTGCTCAACTAGCTCAAAGCAATGGGATTATCGCCGAAACTTTGCACTTGGTTTGAAAGTTACCTAAAGGACAGATCCATTTATGTTGCACTGGATGGCCAGAACTCCAACTCTTACCAAATAAATGCTGGTGTGCCACAGGGAGCAATCCTTTCGCCAACTCTTTTTCTGATTTACATAAATGACCTCATATATAAAACAGTAAATCCACTTTATTGCTTTGCAGACGATGGCAATATAGTCTCCTCACTCATACCACCCACAGGTCTTTCCGCACGAGAATCCCATCATCTTAGACTAACTCAAATATCGCAGATAAATAACGACCTGGAGATAATAGAGGACTGGGGTAACAAAAACCTTGTACAGTTCAACGCGCAGAAAACCCAAGCAGCTCTGTTTTCAAAAAAGACCAGCACCGGTGAGCCAAACATCATGCTATCTGGAAGTGCTGTCACATTACAGAGTCAGTTGAACATCTTGGGGGTTACTGCAGAGACCAACATGTCTTGGCACAGTCACGTGGCAGATATTGCTAAAAGGGCGTCCCAAAAGCTTGGGGTGCTATTTCGTACAAGACATCTGTACACACCAAGCCAATTGCTGACACTCTACAAAGCCCAGATTCGACCAACTATGGAGTACTGCTCACATATATGGAGTGCAGCACCCAAACATACCTTAATGCTTTTGAACACCGTGCAAAAACGAGCTATCCAGCTGATCAATGACCCCGCACTTACTCGTAACTTGGATGGTCTCGAACATCGCAGATCTGTGGGCGATTTATCTCTCTTCTACAGGTACTATCACGGAAAATGCTCTGAAGAGTTGGCACGTATGATTCCACCGAGAGTAGCGCCTACCAGGCGAACCCGTCAAACAGACGGTAACCATGAATTTACTGTCAAACTAGAGGCACCAAGAACCTCATTATATCAGAATTCATATCTCTGGAGAACAGCATCGCTGTGGAATAAACTCCCTGCGACGGTTTTCCCTGCAGGTTGCAACCTGAACCGTTTCAAGACCAACATACACCGACATTTCCGCGCACTTGCCGCTTCTCGAGCGTGATAGGACATTTCCTTGCGAGTGCGCATATCCGTAAAAAAAAAAAAGTAACCCTGATGTGGATATCAGGATACCAAGGCATAGATTGCCCCGAGGAGGCAGACCGGCAGACCGTCTCGAAAACCGAGGCCCTTTAACACCTTTTCAAGGACCAGAGCCTTTTTTGTAGACTAATGAAAAGCCACCGTCTCTGAAGAAATGAACAGATGGAAAAAGGACTGAATACTAGCTTATTGGAGATCCATTGCGGGTCTGAGACAGGCAAAAAGGTTCATATACATCTCAGCAAAGAGATCTGAACTTCTTTACATGGACAGAAGAGACGTTCTAATGTCGTTGGTCTGCTCTCTGCTGGGCATTGCTTGATGAAATATCACCTAAAAATAAAAGGCAAATCAGACAACGACCACTGCAGATCTTGCGAACATGCCACAGAAACGGCAGAACATTTTGATAGAGGATTAAAGGTTGAATATATCAGAAAACTTGTAAATGATGGAGTTTCATAATGCAACGAAAGGGTTAATATGTTCAGCATTTTACAAAGAGTAGATAGATAGTACTTGACTTCTTCTCTACGTCTACTTTATAGATGGTCAGTGCTGGAACAACATGATGAATCGATGACTTTGAAGCCCTCTGAAGAAAGACCAGATGGGAAAGTCGTATTATTGCTATCAATTCTCCGCTGCTTTGGAATCGCTCCTCGTAAAATAAAAATAAAACTCAAAGTTTGTTTATTGTTCTGCAGATAAATCTTACCAGCCAGAAAGAGAAGTCAAATATTTCCACAGCAAGTCAGATTATTGAGAAACTGTAACGTCATTTTAAGGGATTGCGAACTGATAAATGTTTCGAAGAGATAGGTAGAGGATGCAAGAAAAATTGCAGAAAATTTGGAACCTGAACCGACTTTTACTCTTTAGAGTCTGCGGTAAGATGAATCAAAATCACACGCGTCATTTTGACCAATAATCTGAAGATGAAGAAATTTCGGACCCAAAGAAGGCTTTCACAAAAAGTTTGCTTTATACTGACTCAATTTATTAGAAGAACGTTCTCCCGACTTATACCTAATAGTCACAATGATAGTTTTGGATTTACCTGTGTGACGACATGAGATCTGAAGATAAGAGTACGTACCTTATTGTTAAATAACTGTTCTGATTCACAATTATTGGCACGAACCCTGATGATGACACTTATTAGCACTAACAAATATAGACCACGACTCTGACATTGAAGATTACCAACTTTATCAAGAACTAGGTATTATTTATTTGTGCTCCTTTGCCTTTCTGTATTCGCTTCAGCCTAGTGAGCATCAACTAAGAAGCAATGTACAGGGTGTCCGAATTTGGATGGTTTTAATAGGAAACATCAATTTCTGAGCAAGATACAAAAAAATGAACCCCCCACTCCGAGGCTCAAATTTCATGAATTTTTGATTGGCGCAAACCGCATTTTGATATCTTCAACCGTTTAGCCGCTAGAGGGCGATTCTCAATTTTGAGCAATAATGTGAAACCATCATAACCGATCATAACTTTTTTGTTTATGAAAATTATTGATTTCCGTAAAAACTTTCTAAAAGCACTTTTTCAAGCAGATATCAGTGACGTTCTCAGTTTTTTTCTAGTTGGTCCCAACTCCGAGATATTGCCAAAGTCTGGTTTTTTTCAATAGGACACTCTATATATTAATAGCTCATTAGAAAGCTCGGCTTTTTCTGATTTCAATGATATAAAGTTCGATAGGTTTATCTCTAATAGTTTTCGAGAAAAAAAATTATTTCGGTTTTTGTCATAAGAAGTAATGTGTAAGAAATGGACTTTATATATGTAAGGAAACTGAGAAAGGTCTCTTTCTAACTCATTGTTTCTTATGACAAAAGCCGAAATATTTTTTTTGTCTCAAAAACTGTTAGATAAACCTATCGAAATTTTTATCATTGAAATCAGCAAAAGCAGAGCTTTCTAATGAGCTATTAATATATAGGGTGTCCCATTGGAAAAAATCGGATTTTGGTCAAAATCTTGAAATGGAGGCCCAATAGAAAAAAACTGAAAACGTCACTGAATTCTGCTTGAAAAAGTGCTTCTAGGAAGTTTTTACAGAAATCAGTTATTTTTATAAACAAAAAAGTTATGAAGATTTCACAGTATTGCTCAAAATCGAGAATCGCCCTCTAGCGGCTAAACGGTTGAAGATATCAAAATGCGGTTTGCACCAATCAAAATTTCAAGAGATCTGGGCCTCGGAGTGGGGGGTTCATTTTTTTGTATCTCGCTCAGAAATTGACGTTTCCTATTAAAACCATCCAAATTCGGACACCCTGTACATATTTTATGATAATTATCCTACATTAGAACAAGAATAGTGATATTTTTTCCAAATGTCTTCGTTGCTCTACAAATGGCTCTCACACTTCCAGTTATTAGCTTTGTTTTGGTTTTACTCAGAACTAAACTGCTGGAACTTCGATACGCATAAAGAAATTTTTCTGCCTATTTTCGAAGTCAAATATCTCAGAAAGTATACGAGATATTTGATTGCGGTTTGAAGCATATTGGGGCGCATTGTTTGGTGTTCAAGGTATATGATATCATGCTGATGAACAGAGACATTATCTACAACATACAGGGTGGACAATGAAACAGTGCAAAGTTTAACAAATTTCAGGGCGTCGCCATTTCTTTTCATACATACTTCTGCTTTTTTTCTGGGTTTAAGAAGAATCAGTAGTTCAATGGTAAAAAACAACTTCAAGGGTTTTTGAATAAACCTCGTAGTTTTGCAGAAATTTCAGTTTAACTGAAAAACGACTTTCATCACCCTGATTCTTTGTCTCAGTTACTCAAAACAATTTTCTTCATTATTGTTGGTTCAACGTTTTCGTCTTTTTTTGTTTCAAGAAGATTTTATACAGGGTGAAAAAAAAAGCAAGTTTTTAATACTAATTATTGGGTGCTCCGTAAAGATAATTAAGTCTCAGAGTAACTAGAGATAGTACGCGTCGTAACACGTAACATGTACTGCGACTAGGGGGCACAGTTTTCTCAGTCAATTGATGTGGCACCTACCTTTATCTGCGTTCTTGTATAACCATGCTGAGAATAAAATATAATTACATTATGTTTCCTAGGTGAAAAAGCTATTCTGTTCTCAGTGTTCTCGAGACACTGAGATATTTGGCGAATTATTAGCACATACCATGTCATAAGGGGGCTACTTATACAGGGGTGGTAAAAGGAACCGGAACGGTTGAATCTCTTCAAACTCACTTATGCTGCTTTCCCAAATTTCGTTGGAGGTTTCTGGGCCAACGAAATTGGACAATGATATAGGGCAAAGCTGGTAGATCTGGCAGCAGCGCCGATATCAATGAACCATTAAATTTTGTATGTCCGGAAACCTCCAGATAACAAAATTTGAGAATGCAGGTTTTTTAAACGGGTTTGAAAGAAATTCAACCGTTCCGGTATTTTTTACTACCCCGGTATAAATAGTCCCCCTTATGACATGACACGTGCTAATAATTAACCAAATATCTCAGCGTCTCGAGAACAGAATAGCTTTTTCACCTAAGAAACATAATATGTATAATCATATTCTGCTCTCAGAATGGTTACATAATAGGCAATTTTTCGCGAGGATAATCAAGCATAATCTGATTATGCTGGGTTATGTGATGTGTCAATGGGCCACTTTCACATATACTTTTTTTTCCGAAAAAAAAAACCTTTTTGAAAAAAAAAATATTCAAAAATGGAATTTTTAAACTGGCGCGACAACGCGAAACTGGTTTGTGACGTCACAAACCAGAAAATCAACAAAAATGCGAGGATGCCAAATTTCTCATTAGTAAATCATTACACATTTCACTAGCTAGAAACTATTTTTGTCCGTTACTACATTATAAAAAAAATAAAGGATAGGTATAATTGTTATAAACTCATTTAAATTTCGCATTTCTACATATGGCAACAAGTACATCAAAATCGGCTTTAGCCAATCAGAGGGCGTTTTCAATCACGTGATTTTTCGTTTAAATTTTAAATTTTTATTTATTGATTTATTCAATAATCGGACTAAAAGCTTGCAAAATATCGTTCATTCTCGGTTGCATGTTGCATTGATGTATCTGCGTCAAAAAATATCATAATTTGCCATATTCCTGACACGTGAAAGTGTCCCATTGTGTCATACTCCCACACCATCCCATTTTGGGCCTGCGAGTGACGTCACTATCAGCAGCTTATCGTGATGACGTCACCCGCAGACCTCTATGGAATGCTTGCGATTCAGGCTGTGGTAGTGAGTTAATTTTTTCGTCGATTTTAAATGTAGAAAAGGTGATTTTCGGTATGTTCTCACAGAAGAAATTAAGTGTTCTTGATCTTCGAGTATCCCAGAATTTGATTGGGAGTTAGGGAAGTATGACACAATTATTGACACCTCATATAATCCAGCATAATCGATTATGCTTGATTATCCTCACGAAAAATTGCCTAATAAAGCAGAGAAAGGTTGGTACCATATCAATTGACAAAGAGGACTGTGCCCCCTATGAATCACAGTACATGTTACGTGTTTGGAGGCGTACTATCTCTAGTTACTCTGAGGCGCAATAATTATCTTGACGGACCACCCAATAATTAGTAGGTACCTACTTATTAAAAACTTACTTTTTTTTCACCCTGTATAAAATTTTCTCAAAACAAAAAAAGACGAAAACGTCGAACCAACAATAATGAAGAACACATTGTTTCGAGTAACTGAGACAAAAAATCAGGGTGATGAAAGTAGTTTTTCAGTTAAACTGAAATTTCTGCAAAACTACGAGGTTTATTCAAAAACCCTTCAAGTTGTTTTTTACCATTGAACTACTGATTCTTCTTAAACCCAGAAAAAAAGCAGAAGTATGTTTGAAAAGAAATGGCGACGCCCTGAAATTTATTAAACTTTGCACTGTTTTATTGTCCACCCTGTATGTTGTAGATAATGGGTGGTATGAATAAAAACGAAGTACATGCTACTACTACAAGTATTAGTATATTCTTCGAAGTATTTACTTCACAAAGAAGCATTTACTTGTTTCCGGTAGTGTCGAAATGTAGTATCTACTTCGTTTTGGAGTAAATAACACGTAGAACATGCTAATACTTGTAGTAGTAGCAAGTACTTCGTTTTTATTCATACCACCCAATGTCTCTGTTCATCAGCATGATACCATATACCTTCAACACCAAACAATGCGCCCCAATATGCTTCAAGCCGCAATCAAATATCTCCTATACTTTCTGAGATATTTGACTACAAAAATAGGCAAAATATTTCGTTATGCGTATCGAAGTTCCAGCAGTTTAGTTCGGAATAATTCTGCACATGAGGCGCATCTTATGAAATGTATTTTCGTGTTTTCAGAATCCTAATCGAACTCTAGTGTTGACAGCGTTTTGGATTATTTAGAACGAGTTCGCGGGCGAACTCGGTCTTGCAGACGGCAAATGCACTTCGTGCATTGGAGTCTATATTTACCTTTAATTGGAAAGGGGTTAGTTCTTGTAAGTTCGGGTCGGCAATGTGGGGACGTCTCGGCTTCGCCTCGACACAATGCTCATTTGTTTTGTCCTTTTTTTTTTTTTTAACAAAAGATAAAAAAAAAAAATTGACATTGACAGCTGTGAAATTTTTTCAAAACTCACATGGGCGTATATATTTCACATCGGCGAACACGTAGGAAATACTAAAAAAATTTTATGGCCAATTTTGAAAGCTGTCAATGTCATAAATTTGACAAGCAGGTACAATATCGAAAAAAGAGTTCCGCCTCGCACATTATTTTTCCCAGACATTTCAACCTAAAAATATGACAAGCGCTGATAGCTGTCAAAAATTTCTGACGCCGATACGTGGCCAACGTTGAATAATCGTTTTGTGTCTAGTTTATAGCTGTGAAAAAAAATTCGCCTGGTTATTTGGAATCGCTCTAAATAAATCTGGTGTGGCACGGAGTCCTTTTTTGAAATGGCTAATGTTGACAGCTGTCAATGTCAAAAATATGACAAGCAGGATTCCGCCACGCATAATATTTTTTCAAAACATTCCAAGTCGTGTAAAAGAAAAATTTGACATCTATGCTTGTCAAACCTCAATATTTCCCTTTTTATTTTTTTTCGGCCTGAAGATGTGCCGTGGCGAGGAGGGTCAAATTTCCTTTTTGACGTATTTTTTGCTCCTCTATCCGATAGAACGTTTCTGAAATTTTTCGACAAAAAAATTCAAAGGGTATAAGCCTTCGAATTTTTTTTTTCAATTTTCAAACCGTCCTAACTCGAAAACGAAACGCTTGAGAGAAAAACTTTAAATATAAAACTTATAGATCTTGTTGAGTACTACCAAAAAGCCTATAAGAAGTTTTCGAGAAAATCGACCTCGAAAATTTGACCAAAATTACAAGAAATTTCAACTTTGACGGCCAATATCTCAAAGACAAAAACAGCCTGGAGACTCAATAATTGTAGGTAATTGCATCCTCTTCCGAATGAGATATGACTCGAAACGATCGGTTGAAAAATAGCGGAGCTATAAGCGAAAGACTGGTCTCGTGTCGGATACCCACAATTTTTTTCTGATCAAAACCGAAATTTCCTTTTTTATTTTTTTTCGGCCTTAAGATGCTGCGGCACAAGAACGGTCAAATTTACTTTTCGACGTATTTTTTGCTCCTCTATCCGATAAAATCTTTATTTTTTTGAAATTCAAAACAGGATTATACATAATATGTCAAAAAATACGTTCGGCGTCGCCAGGCGGTTAGTTTTTGACATATATCGATGAAACTTTTTATTTCATGGTTTTTGGAGCCTGGGGATCGTTTTCTGACGTTTGTTTTTTGAAAAAAAGAAAAGATAAATTTTTTTGACATTGACAGTTGTTGAATTTTAAAAAAAATCACATGGGCGTATAGATTTAGCCTCGGCGAACACATAGGAAATACTGAAAAAATTCCATGGTCAACTTTGACAGCTGGCAAAGTCAAAAATTCGACAAGCAGGTTCAATATAAAAAAAAGGATTCCGCCACGCATAATATCTTTTCCTACGAGCGTGCGCAAAGTAGTACTTTTCCGCACGCATTTCCGGGCTCAAAGTTACACTTTTCCGCACTCAGTGCGGATACAGGCCTTATCCGCACTGAGTGCCGAAAAGTAATTATAATTGTCAAGCAACAATAAGTGCACCTGTCGACTTTGACACATGATGACAAATTTTTCCTCTATTTCTATATCAGCCAACATCTATACAAACACCAATTATAAATTAACTTTGACCCATCAGATTTGTTCTCTATTTATATGCAAAAATCTATAAACTTTCTCATCAAATTTAAACGCTTTAAGATGAACAGCTCTGACGAGGATTTTCTGTTATTTGTTTCTGTTATGTAATTTTTTGATAAATGCATAGGTTCCTTTCAAGTTAATTAAAAATAATTAAACAAATTATCGTTTTTTTTTTTTTTAATTTTTGTTATTACCTACCTGATATGAAGCTCGTAGGAAAAATGTTGTTCCTAACACGTGCGCAAAGTGTCTTTTCCGCACGCAAACACGTATCCGAACTCCGCTTCGCGTCGTTCGTATAACTGTGTTTGCGTGCGGAAAAGTAACACTTTGCGCACTTGTTAGGAAAATAACTATTTCCTACGAGCGTGCGCAAAGTAGTACTTTTCCGCACGCATTTCGGTACTCAAAGTTACACTTTTCCGCACTCAGTGCGGATACAGGCCTTATCCGCACTGAGTGCCGAAAAGTAAAAATAATTGTCAAGCAACAATAAGTGTACCTGTCGACTTTGACACATGATGACAAGTTTTTCTCTGTTTCTTTAGCAGCCTACATCTATACGAACACCGAATATAATTAACTTTGACACATTGTCAGATTTGTTCTCTATTTATATGCAAGAATCTACAAACTTTCTCATCAAATTTAAACGCTTTAAGATGAACAGCTCTGACGAGGATTTTTTATTATTATTTTTTTTGTTACGTAATTGTTTGATAAATGCGTAGGTTCGCTCCAAGTTAATTAAAAATAATTGAACAAATTATCGTTTTTTTTTTAAAAAATTTTTGTTGTTACCTACTTGATATGAAGCTCGTAGGAAAAATTTTGTTCCTAACACGTGCGCAAAGTGTCTTTTCCGCACGCAAACACTTATCCGAACTCCGCTTCGCGTCGTTCGTATAACTGTGTTTGCGTGCGGAAAAGTAACACTTTGCGCACTTGTTAGGAAAATAACTATTTCAAAACATATCAAGTCGCTTAAAAAAAAATTTGACACATATGACTGTCAAACCAAAAATTATGACAAGCGTTGACAGCTGTCGAAATTTTCCGACGCCGATCGGTGGCCAACGTTGAATAATCGTTACGCACCGAGTTTGGTGGTCCTGGCTTGTAAGGTAAAGCGTGGGGAAAGGCAAACGACCCTATTTTATTTTATTCCGGTCGCATGAAAGATGTAAAAAAAAATACGCCTGGTGATTTGGAAGCACTTTAAAGAAATCTAAAGTGGGACGGATTCCATTTTTTGGAAACACCAATTTTGACAGTTGTCAACGTCAAAGATATGACAAGCAGGTTCAATATCAAAAAAAGGATTCCACCACGCATAATATTTTTTCGAAACATTTCAAGTCGTGTAAAAAAAAAATTGACATCAATGCTTGTCAAACCTCAATATTTCCCGTTTTATTTTTTTTCGGCCTTAAGATGTGCCTTGGCGAGGAGGGTCAAATTTACTTTTTGACATATTTTTTGCTCCTCTATCCGATAGAATTTTTCTTTTTTTGAAATTCGATATATGAATTTTTTCGACAAAAAAATTGAAAGGGTATAAGCCTTCGATTTTTTTTTTTAATTTTCAAACCGTCCTAACTCGAAAACGAAAAGCTTGGGAGAAAAACTTTAAATATAAACCTTATAGATCTTGTCGAGTACTACAAAAAAGTTTATTAGAAGTATCCCTCCAGAGGGCACCGTTTTCGAGAAAATCGACATCGAAAATTTTAACAAAATTACAAGAAATTTCAAATTTGAGGGCCAATATCTCAAACACAAAGACGGCCTGGAGACTCTTTAAAAAAATATTTTGTAGATAATTTTATCGTCTTTCGAATGAGATATGACTCGAAACGATCGGTTGAAATATAGCGGAGCTATAAGCGAAAGAGTAGTCTCGTGTCGGATCCCCACAATTTTTTTCTGATCAAAACCGAAATTTCCTTTTTTTATTTTTTTTCGGCCTTAAGATGAGCCGCAGCAAGAAGGGTCAAATTAACTTTTTGACGTATTTTTTGCTCCTCTATCCGATAATATATATTTTTTTTTTTTTTGAAATTCAAAACAGGATCATATATAATATGTCAAAATAGACATTCGGCGTCACCAGGCGGTTAGTTTTTGACATATATCGATGAAACTTTTTATTTTAAGGTTTTTGGAGCCTGGGGATCGTTTTCTGACGATTGTTTATTGAAAAAATGAAATGATAAAAAAATTTGACATTGACAGTTGTTAAAATTTAAAAAAAATCACATGGGCGTATAGATTTAGCCCTGGCGAACACGTAGGATATACTGGAAAAATTCCATAGCCAGCTTTGACAGCTGTCAATGTCAAAAATTCGATAAGCAGGTTCAATATCAAAAAAAGGATTCCGCCACGCATAATATTTTTTCAAAACATTTCAAGTCGTGTGACATCAATGCTTGTCAAACCTCAATATTTCCCATTTTATTTTTTTTCGGCCTTATGATGTCCCTTGACGAGAAGGGTCAAATTTACTTTTTGACGTATTTTTTGCTCCTCTAGCCGATAGAATTTTTCTTTTTTTGAAATTCGATATTTGAATTTTTTCGACAAAAAAATTCAAAGGGTGTAAAAGCCTTCGAATTTTTTTTTTTAATTTTCAAACCGTCCTAACTCGAAAACGAAAAGCTTGGGAGAAAAACTTTAAATCTAAAACTTATAGATCTCGTCGAGTACTACAAAAAAGCCTATTAAAAGTATCCCTCCAGAGGGCACTGTTTTCGAGAAAATCGACCTCGAAAATTTTAACAAAATTACAAGAAATTTCAACTTTGACGGCCAATATCTTGAAGACAAAAACGATCTGGAATCTCAATAAAAAATATTTTGTAGATAATTTCACCCTCTTTCAAGTGGGATATGACACGAAACGATCGGTTAAGAAATAGCGGAGTTATAGGCGAAAAAGTGGTCTCGTGTCGGATACCCACAATTTTTTTCTGATCAAAATCGAAATTTCCTTTTTTATTTTTTTTCAGCCTTAAGATGTACCGTAGCGAGGAGGGTCAAATTTACTTTTTGACGTATATTTTGCTCCTCTATCCGATAGAACTTCTCTTTTCTTGAAATTCGATATTTGAAATTTTTCGACAAAAAAAATCGAATTTTTTTTTTCAATTTTTAAAACGTCCTAACTCGAAAACGAAACGCTTGAGAGAAAAACTTTAAATATAAAACTTATAGATCTTATTGAGTACTACCAAAAAGCCTATAAGAAGTATCCCTCTACGGGGCACCGTTTTCGAGAAAATCGACTCGACTCGAAAATTTTAACCAAATTACAAGAAATTTCAACTTTGACGGCCAATATCTCAGAGAAAAAAACGGCCTGGAGACACAATTAAAAAATATATTGTAGGCAATTTCATCCTCTTTCGAATGAGATGTGACTCGAAACGATCGGTTGAAAAATAGCGGAGCTATAAGCGAAAGACTGGTCTCGTGTCGGATACCCACAATTTTTTTCTGATCAAAACCGAAATTTCCTTTTTTATTTTTTTTCGGTCTTAAGATGTGCCGCAGCAAGAAGGGTTAAATTAACTTTTTGACGTATTTTTTGCTCCTCTATCCGATGGAATTTTTATTTTTTTGAAATTCAAAACAGGATTATATATAATACATATATCAAAAAAGACGTTCGGCGTTGCCAGGCGGTTAGTTTTTGACATATATCGATGAAACTTTTTATTTTAGGGTTTTTGGAGCCTGGGGATCGTTTTCTGACGTTTGTTTTTTGAAAAAAAGATAAGATAAAATTTTTTAACATTGACAGTTGTTAAAATTGAAAAAAAAACCTCACGGGCGTATAGATTTAGCCTCGGCGAACACGTAGGAAATACTGAAAAAACTCCATGGCCAACTTTGACAGCTGTCAATGTCAAAAATTCGACAAGCAGGTTCAATTTAAAAAAAAGGATTCCGCCACGCATAATATTTTTTCGAAACATTTCAAGTCGCTTAAAAAAAAAATTGACACCTATGACTGTCAAACCTAAAAGTATGACAAGCGTTGACAGCTGTCGAAATCTTCCGACGCCGATCGGTGGCCAACGTTGAATAATCGTTACGCACCAAGTTTGGTGGTCGTGGTTTCTAAGGTAAAGCGTGGAGAAATGCAAACGATCCTAATGTATGCAATTCCGGTTGCATGACAGTTGTAAAAAAAAATTCACCTGGTGATTTGGAATCGCTTTAAATAAATTTGGTGTGGGGCGGAGTCCTTTTTTAGAAATGGCCAATTTTGACAGCTGTCAACGTTAAAAATATGACAAGCAGGTTCAATATCAAAAAAAGGATTCCGCCACGCATAATATTTTCTCAAAACATTTCAAGTCGTGTAAAAAAAAAATTTGACATCTATGCTTGTCAAACCTCAATATTTCCCGTTTTATTTTTTTTCGTCCTAAAGATGTGCCGTGGCGAGGAGGGTCAAATTTACTTTTTGACATATTTTCCGCTCCTCTATCCGATAAATTTTTCTCTTTTTTTGAAATTCGATATTTGAATTTTTTCGACAAAAAAATTCAAAGGGTGTAGCCTTCGATTTTTTTTTTCAATTTTTAAACCGTCCTTACTCGAAAACGAAAAGCTTGAGAGAAAAAATTTAAATGTAAGACTTATAGATCTCGTCGAGTACTACAAAAAAGCCTATTAAAAGTATCCCTCTACGGGGCACCGTTTTCGAGAAAATCGACATCGAAAATTTTAACAAAATTACAAGAAATTTCAACTTTGACGGCCAATATCTTGAAGACAAAAACGATCTGGAATCTCAATAAAAAACATTTTGTAGATAATTTCACCCTCTTTCAAGTGGGATATGACTCGAAACGATCGGTTAAGAAATAGCGGAGTTATAGGCGAAAAAGTGGTCTCGTGTCGGATACCCACAATTTTTTTCTGATCAAAATCGAAATTTCCTTTTTTATTTTTTTTTCGGCCTTAAGATGTACCGTAGCGAGGAGGGTCAAATTTACTTTTTGACGTATTTTTTGCTCCTCTATCCGGTAGAATTTTTCTTTTTTTGAAATTCGATATTTGAATTTTTTCGATAAAAAATTCAAAGGGGTAAGCCTTCGAATTTTTTTTTTCAATTTTCAAACCGTCCTAACTCGAAAACGAAAAGCTATGGAGAGAAACTTTAAATGTAAAACTTATAGATCCCGTCGAGTACTACAAAAAAGCCTATTAGAAGTATCCCTCTACGGGGTACCGTTTCCGAGAAAATCGACATCGAAAATTTTAACAAAATTACAAGAAATTTCAACTTTGACGGCCAATATCTCAAAGACAGAAACGGCCTGGAGACTCAATAAAAAAATATATTGTAGGTAATTTCATCCTCTTTCGAATGAGATATGACTCGAAACGATCGGTTGAAAAATAGCGGAGCTATAAGCGAAAGAGTAGTCTCGTGTCGGATCCTCACAATTTTTTTCTGATCATAACCGAAATTTCCTTTTTTATTTTTTTTCGGCCTTAAGATGTGCCGCAGCAAAAAGGGTCAAATTAACTTTTTGACGTATTTTTTGCTCCTCTATCCGATAGAATTTTTATTTTTTGAAATTCGAAACACGATTATACATAATATGTCAAAAAACACGTTCGGCGTCGCCAGGCGGTTAGTTTTTGACATATATCGATGAAACTTTTTATTTTAGGGTTTTTAGAGCCTGGGGCTCGTTTTCTGACGTTTGTTTTTTGAGAAAAAGAAAAGATAAAAATTTTTGACATTGACAGTTGTTAAAATTGAAAAAAAACCACACGGGCGTATAGATTTAGCATCGGCGAACACGTAGGAAATACTGAAAAAATTCCATGGCCAACTTTGACAGCTGTCAATGTCAAAAATTCGACAAGCGGGTACAATATCGAAAAAAGAGATTCGTCTCGCACATTATTTTTCCGAAACATATCAAGTCGCCTAAAAAAAAATTTGACAGCTATGATTGTCAAACTTAAAACTATGACAAGCGTTGACAGCTGTCAAAAATTAGCGACGCCGATCGGTGGCCAATGTTGAATAATCGTTACGCACCGAGATTGGTGGTCCTGGCTTGTAAGGTAAAGCGTGGGGAAAGGCAAACGACCCTATTTGATTTTATTCCGGTCGCATGAAAGATGTAAAAAAAAATTCGCCTGGTGATTTGGAAGCACTTTAAAGAAATCTAAAGAGGGACGGATTCCGTTTTTTGAGATCGCCAATTTTGACAGTTGTCAACGTCAAAAATATGACAAGCAGGTTCAATATCAAAAAAAGGATTCCACCACGCATAATATTTTTTCGCAACATTTCAAGTCGTGTAAAAAAAAAAATTGACACGTATGACTGTCAAACCTAAAACTATGACAAGCGTTGACAGCTGTCGGAAATTTCCGACGCCGATCGGTGGCCAACGTTGAATAATCGTTACGCACCGAGTTTGGTGGTCCTGTCTTGTAAGGTAAAGCGAGGGTAAAGGCAAACGACCTTATTGCATCCAATACCGGTCATATGATAGCTGTTGAAAAAAATTCGCCTGGTGATTTGGAAGCACTTTAAAGACATCTAAAGAGGGACGGAGTCCTTTTTTTGAAATGGCCAATTTTGACAGCTGTCAACGTCCGAAAGTATGACAAGGAGAGTCAATATCAAAAAAAGAACTTCACCACGCTTATTATTTTCGAAAAATAAATCGATTTGGGAAAAAAAAAATTTTGACATCTGTCACAGTCGCGCGGCCGAGTAATAATTTTTTAAACCGGATGGCGAGGAAACCGGTGCATCCGTATAGATTTCGGCTCTGCGAACACGTAAAAAATACTAAAAAAAATCCATCTTCAATTTTGAGAGCTGTCAACGTCAAAAAAGTGACAAGCAGGTAAGGTAGGATGACAGACGTCATCGGCAATTGAAAGCAATTTAAAAAATGACAGAGCGTATATCCGGTCGTTTCTTGGAAATTTGACATATGTCAAAAAATTACGTTTCGTGCTGTCACTCCGTCAGTTTTTGACGTATATCGACGGGAATTTTTATTTAGGGTTTTCGGGATCGGCGGAACGTTTTCCACTACTTTTTTTTTCGAGATTCGCAAATTAAAAAAAAAACTTTTTTGGCGTTGACAGCTGTCACATTTTTTCGACACGAACCGATAGTTGGCGACCCAGAACCGCCTTCTACCGGGGTTTGGGTGTCGTAGCTTTTATAGTAGCGCGGGGAAAAATTCGGACATGTGTCAAATTTGACAGGTGACATCTGTCGTTAAGGCCAAAGTGTTTCGCGACCAAAGTTCTATCCGAACGCATCTTCGAAATTTGACGTATGTCAAAGATGACGTTTCTCCTTGTCACGCCGTCAGTTTTTGACGTATGTCAATGTCAAATTTTTTTAAGGGGTTTCCGTGTCCGGGGAAACTTTTCCGACACTCGGATTTTCAATTTTCCGAGAAATGCAAAAATAACTTTTTTGACGTTGACAGCTGTCAAAAAATTTTGACACCGACAGGTCGGCCACGTTGAATAAACATACTCCACCGAGTTTGAGGTTTCCACCTTGTGAGGTAAAGCGTGGGGAAAGGCCGTTTACCCTATTGAACACACACCGGTCGCATGACAGCTGTCATCAAAATTTCGCCTGGTGTTTCCGAAACGCCTTAAAGAAATCTCGTGCTTTGCGGAGCCCTTTTTTTGAAATTCCTTCCGCCTGTCAAAAATTTGACATTGACAGGTGGCCAAGTTGGCCATGGAATTTTTTTAGTGATTTTTCCGAATTCGCCTCGATGTTTTCTATCCGCCTATATAAGTTTTATCCGCCGTTTTCGAAGGAATCGATTACTCGATGGCACGGTTTATACTTAGAATGACTAGTTACTTACCTACCTATATAAAAACAATTCTAAATCGGTTCAGAGAACTAGTAGGGGAGAGTGGGGCAACTTCGACATGTTGTATGTGTTGGAGGTGTCAGTTGCACCGCGACCTGGTAGATCTATTGTACCCCTCCTTCTGCTGCCAGGTCAGAGCTTCCTGCTCAAAGCAGCCCCTCCAGTACTAGGTCCTTAAGGAATCTTAGGATATCCAGCGATTCCAGAGTTGAAATATCTTCCAATTGTATAGTAGGGCTTCCCAGATTCTTCATCCTTGAACGACTAATGGCCTTATAATTCAGTAGAAGGTGGTGAGGTGTTTCCTCTCCGTGTTCGCAGAATCTGCAGGTGCCTTTTTCTCCCAGACCTAATTTGTGTAGGTGTTTTTTGAGTCTGCAGTGTCCCGAGAGGAACCCGGTTAGCCTTTTGAGACTTTTCTTGCTAAGGTTGACTAGCAGTTCTGATCTTTTTTGGTTAAAGTTGCCCAGTAGATCTTTGGCCTGCCATAGTCCTGGCTGTTCTAGCCAGTGTTTGTTTCTTAGCCGGTTTTCTTCCTTTTTGAGGATTCCTTGGAAGTGCCTATTGCCGAGACCGCAAAATGGTTCTGGCCCAGTGAAGGGGGTAGAAGCTCCCGTTCTTGCGAGTGCATCTGCGCATTCGTTGCCCTCAACTCCCATGTGCCCAGGCACCCAGAGGAGAGTTACTTTGTTTTCTTTTCCTAACTCATTGAGTTTCTGTAGACATTCCCATACCATCTTAGAATTGATAACTGCTGAGTTCAATGCTTTGATAGCTGCCTGGCTGTCAGACATTATCGTAATTTCTCGTTTCCAGTATCTTTTGTTTAGATTGAATTGCACGCATCTTCCGATCGCATGCAATTCCGCTTGGAAAATGCTTGGTGACTTGCCCATAGGCTCCGAGTATCTGGTCCGTGGCCCAAATACTCCTGATCCTGTTCCATCAGCTGTTTTGGAACCGTCTGTGTACTATTTGATGGTGTTTGTTTTCAGGGATTGGAGAGATTCTATGTTCCATTCGTTTTTCGTGCTTAGTTCGATGGAAAAAAGTTTCTAGAAGCTATATTTCTTGATTGTTTCATCTTTTGGTAGATCCATAAGGTGTGAAAAGTTTGGAAGAGGAAAAGCTGTACCAGAATGCGATTTTCCTTGAATACCGATCTTCGCCAGTCTGAGGTGTGATCCACTTGCAACCCGCTTCAGTATTATGTGAAGTAGTGTGAGGTCGACTATGACCTCTAGTGCCGCAGTTGGACATGATCTCATTGCTCCTGTTATACAGAGACACGCAAGTCTTTGCACCTTTCCTAGGGTTTTCCTAGCTCTTACTAGCTCGGTTCGGCTGTGCCAAGCTACTGCTCCGTGGGTGATATCCATCGCACGATGGATGGGTTACAGCCCCACGTTTTACCCGCGATATTTTTGCAGACCATGAGTGCCGAAATTGCTTTGTTTTTTATGTTTTCCACATGTCGATTCCAGAGAAGTTTAGAGTCTAGGGTTATTCCTAGGAATTTTACTTCTTGCTTCCAATTGAGTTTGCTTTCATTGAGGTAAATGTTTCTCACATTTGGGAGTTTTGTTTTTCTTGTGAATGTTACCAGCGTGGTTTTCGCTGAGCTTAGTTTCAACTCCACTGACTGACACCATTCCTTCGTGGTTTGAAGTGCTTTTTCTATAAGGTCACAGAGTATTCCTCCGAATTTGCGTCTGGCCATAATGACGATGTCGTCGGCATATCCAAAGCAGGTGAAGCCCTGGTCGGTCAGTACGCCAAGGAGATCATCAACCACTAGACTCCACATCAAGGGTGATAGTACCCCTCCTTGTGGACATCCTCTAGTTGAGTTGACTTTTATGGTTTGCTCACCTGCATCAGATTCTACAATTCTGGTTGCAAGCATTTCGCAGGTTCAGGTGGATGTTGTTTTGTCTACTCCTTTCATGACGAGTGCATTCTTAATTGATTCATGAGAGGTGTTATCAAATGCCCCATCTATTTCTAAGAAAGCACAGATGGCTACTTCCTTATTTTGCAGTGTGTTCTGGATGCTTTCAGAGAGTTCAAATAAAGCGGTTTCTGTTGATCGTCCCGCTCTGTAAGCATGTTGCCGAAGATGAAGGCGTTTTTTCCAGAACACTTGTTTTGATGTAGTTATCTACAACTTTCTCTGCTGTTTTCAGTAAGAACGACGTAAGGCATATAGGTCTAAACGACTTCGGTAGAGTGGCGTCCTTTTTCCCTACCTGTGGGATAAAGGTTACCTTGGCTCTTCTCCATTGAGTTGGCAAATACCCGATCGCTAAACTGAATCTGATCAGTTTCATCAAATACGGCATAATTTCATTTTGCCCTTTTTGCAGCAGGGCTGGAAAGATGCCGTCAACTCCAGGCGACTTAAATGGTTGGAAGGTGTTGATCGCCCAAATAAGCCGCTCGGGAGTGCAAAGGTTCTTGGCAACCTCCCAGTTTTCTTGCCTGGTTTTCTTGGGTTGACCTTTGCTTTCTCTAGTACTATTTATTGTACTTCCTGGAAAGTGAGTTTCCAGTAATAGAACAGCTCGTTCTTGCTCATTTTCTGTGTAGCTACCGTCTGGTTTCTTAAGTGTCGGTGGTCCTTGCGCCCTGCCCTTTGCCAGGGTTTTGTATAGCCTTGCTGCTAGTGGAGTTTCTGTGATGGATTCACAGAAATCTCTGAAGTTTTTCGTTTGGCCCTTCTAATTTCTTTGTTGTATTCAGTAAGCCTCTCGATGTAACCCTGCCATTCTCCGTCTCGTTTTGCTCTATTAAAGAGCCGACGTACTTCGGATCTAAGTAGTGACAGGTGGTTACTCCACCATGGGCTACTACTATTTTTGTTTACTTTTTCTTTTACGGGACAACTGGATTCATATGCCTCTATGATTGTCCCGTTAAAAAACTGGAGCGATTCTTCTGCTTCTCGTGTGTTCTTGCATCTAAAGTTATTTTGTTTAAGATTGCATTGCAGGTTCGTTGTGTATTCTTCCCAGTTCGTGTTCCTGGGGTTTCTGTACCAGATGGTTCGTTCCTGCACTCCTTCTATATCAAATATTATGATTCTGTGATCAGAGAGAGAGGGTTCATTGGACATTCTCCAATTCCTGATCATTTGGTCGATATTTGGACTACAAAGTGTTAGGTCTAACTCCTCCTGTCTTACCCTAGTAACGAATGTTGGTGTATTCCCTACATTTGGTATATTAAGGCTAGTTTGAAAAATGAATTCTAACAGTTGCTCACCTCTTTGGTTCGTGTCAGTACTTCCCCAAATGGTGTTGTGGGCGTTGGCGTCGCAGCCGAGTAGAAGCGGTAGGTTGCTCCTATTACAGTACTCGACTAGTCCTTGTACTTCTTCTGGTTGTGCTTGCCCATCTCCAGCAAAGTATCCTGATGCCAGTACTAGTTCGCGGTGTGGTTGATCGGTGGTAAGGTTTACCCGAATGGCAACCAAGTCCCGCGAAGTGAATTCTGAAAGACATATAAGTGATTAATGTTTTCTTTCAGGAGAATGCATGCTCTGGGGTCGTTACACCGAGTGTCCCAGATTACTTTGGCCCGTCCACCGGGAAGGCCTCTGACCTGCCCTCCATAAACCCAGGGTTCCTGGATTAGTACGGCCCCCAAGTTTGCCGTAGTAAACAGCCGCGCTATGACAGCAGATGCTCCCTTAGCGTGGTGAGTGTTCACTTGGGCTATTTTGGTATGGTTCGCCATTTTACCTGCTATTATTTATATCTTCTGCTGAGATGGAGTGTATTCCTCCTATTCGCCCAGAAGCATGTTCTCTTCCTCGCTGGGGATTTCAGCTGACGGAGTAAGGGTCTTTTCCCCTTCCTTGAGGCTCTCGTCCTCTTCACCTTCTTTGCCCTCTAGAAAGATTCAGGTTTGGAACCTGAGGAGGTGGAGCTCATTTGGTTCTTCGTCCGACTCTTCCCTCTCCTTTTTATTTCTCAGGCCATGGACGGGGATTTTCCCGAATCTGAAAAAGATGCTGTGTCCCATTCTTTAGTGGCCTCACAGGACCCATCGTCAATGCCGATGTTCAATAATTGACCATTGCCTTCTTTGTTTCCTAGTATTTTCCACAACTGGGTGTTAAGCCCCTCATTTTGGGTTTTTACTAGGCTAAGAATCTTTTGGCATTCTTGCCCTTTACTTCTGGGGAAGAAGACTGTGATGGAGTGCGCTTTCGGGATGTCGTCTCCCATGCGGCATGCACACCATCAACTCTGTTCCCTGCCATGTCTCGAGTTTGGGGACGTGTTCCATCAGCCACTCCACCGTTTCCTTGGTGAGGCAATCGATCACCAACATGCTTGGGCGGAAGTAAATGCCCCCAAATTGGAGCTTGTGTTCCGCGCCCTTTGTCATTTCCTCCACAATGGCATCCTCTAGTGCCGAGAGTTCCTCTGCACTGAGGGTCTCCTCAGGGAATGCCACGGGGAGTGCAGCAACTTTGATCGTTCTTGCTGACTCAGCGTAGCTGGTGCTTGGCCCAGTGGCTCCTAGGTCCTATTTTTCTCCTTTTTCATCCGCTTTATGCGGAGGGGTTATGTTTTCGGGCCCCCTTTTGTGTGATTTGTCAGCTGGAGGGCTTTACGATTTTCTTTGAAGGGCACTTTCTTTGGCTTCATCAGGTGTCTTGAGTGGAACCTGAGGTACCACTTCACTCCAGCCCCACTGAGGCCTTTTCTCAGCGGGTCGTCAACCCCTCCAGGTTGTCCAAGTGCTGGCTTGTATGCAGCTTTCTCTGGTTGAGGTTTCTCCCTTATGGGTTCGGTACCCTGCTTTTGTTTTGCTTTTCCCTCCTGTCCCCGAGGTGATCTCGGGTACTGAGAAGTTCCTGCACGCTGACTTTCTCGGATGTCATGCTCCGGTTGGTCAGCTTTTGACGTTGCGGTATTATCCCGCTTATTTTCATTTTTGTTTATTTTCTTATCCATGTTGTTTCCACGAATAGCTAGGGAAATAAAGGTCCACCACGTCGGAGCCCCGTCGGAGCGCGACGTGGTAAGGCTGCTTACTTGAAGAGTTCGCCTGGTATCTTCAAGGCTCCGTTCAGGGCGGTGCTCCCCCACCGTCATGTATCCCTCGGCACGGATCACGTGACACCTTGGATTGGATTTGTTGAGCTGTCTTTCGTTTTCGCTGCCCATAGCCATTCGTACCGATCAGTCCAGCCCAGGACAAAGCCGCAACTTCGGACTAACGATGAAATCTCGTCAATTCGGGACCGCGGCTCAATCCCGGAACAAACCAGCCCGTGAAAACGGTCACTAGCATTTACTCAAGCCCCCCCACCAACGACAAGGTCTCACAGCTCCTCGGGGGGGAACTTCGAGGCAAGTTTGTCACCTCGCTTTACTAGGAATCGGTTGGATTCAGAAATTCCGAAACTGGCTTGAGGGTGCATCGTACGTATATATACAGTTAGTTGCTCCTTAAGTCTGGAGAAGGTAGCTACTCAATTTGTCGCATAAAACGCATTTATCGGGTTTTTAAATTTCTGATCTAAGGATTGGCTATTACTTTAATAATACTTTCGTTCCGTTAGAGCGTTCTATTTCAGAAGTTAATTTTTAGAGAGTGACTGACCCATCTTTAGTAGAAATATTTGATAATAGGCGGTAAAAAAGGCTCCTGTAAGATGTTTTCAAATAGGTATTTTACTAGAATCTGCTTGGGTGGGGCAACTTCGCCAATCGTTATTCCGGCACTGTCGAACTATTATTTTTGTTTGTAGGATGGTTAGAGATTATAAAAAAACGATCTGATGTATACGAAGAAGAGCAGTTAATTTTTGCTGTGATTTAAGTAGAAAATAAAATTTAGGTAGGTATTTGTATTAGAATAATGCTGTCGAAATATTCTTCTCTTTGAATTTATACGATATTGGTTTTAAATGCCTATTACCTACTAGAAGAAAGAAATGTTATCACTATGTTTAGATAAAGTTGTGTTTATTTCTGTAAATACAAATCGTTTTTAAATTCTTGCAAACCTTAACATGTCGAAGTTGCCCCACTCTCCCCTATTAGAACAGTCCTCCATAATTTTTTCTACGCAAGCAGTTCGGCGGAATCCCTGAACCGTTCCTAATTTTGAACCAAAATAGAGCTATTGTTACATCAGCGGGGTGAAAACTAAAATTGATCAAGAACTGCCTGAGATTAACGATTTCATAAGAACGACTGGTCACTCTGGTCAGATTAGCCATGATGTCAATTGAACCGTTGCGCAGCCAGACATTTTGTCTGAGGGGGGCCATGCAGAAAGAATTATATATATTGTAAATATGAATCCGATATTGAAGAAAAACATTGTCCCATTATTGATAATTAATAAACATGTAATATTGGTTTTAGAATTATACCCAATATTTGTTTTTCAGATTGGTACAATGTATATTTTTTATATGAATCCGATATTGAATATAAACATTCCTCCAATATTGACAATTGATAAATATGAAATATTTCTATTTACAATATTTCCTAGAAATATTTACAATATTTTTTTTGGAAAAACACATGTATTTAACCTAAGCTCTAACACCTGCAAGCAGACTAGACCGGTTTCCGGTTTCGAGCGTGTTAGCGAAGCACACCAACTCAAAGAAACAGTTTTGAAGGAAACTCAAACACCAGGAAAGAGCAAGGCCATCAGTAGCACAAGTTGCCAATATTGGACCTATTTACAAAATTTTACCAATACAGAATCAATATTTGGCCAATATGGAAAAATATATCGCTGTTATATTAGAAAAATTTATTTTGCCATTATTTATCCAATATTGGTTTAATAATGCAAATAAACACATTATCTGTCCATATTGGTCCATTAATGGATACAATATTATAGTAACATTAGAAAAAGTTGTATTGCCAATATTGGCTCAATAATGCTCAAAAAAACAATTTTTTTTGTGCTTACCGGTGCAATGATGGATAAATATATCACTTTTATATAAGAAAAATTTGTATTACCAATATGTAACCAATCTTGGCTATATGCTGCCGATAAAAATATTGATGGTGCATATTGGCCTATCTTGGATAAATATATTATGATAATGATGAAAGAAGTTGTATTACCAATAAATGTCTAATGTTGGCTGAAAAATGCCAATATTGGGCCAACATACAATATTGGTCCAATGTATCCGCAACATCGGACCAACATTGTGTGCTACTGGGGTACTAGCTTAAGGTGGGTTTATACAGCACATAACATAACATAAGAAATAAGATAAAAAAAGTCATAACATAATATAAGAAATAAGAATTTTGTGGCGTTTATACAGAAAATACCATAACATAATAAATAATTTCTAACCAATCAGCTGGTACGTGTACTTATGTAAACTCTACCGAAAACACTATATTTGATCAAAAAAATTATTAATTAATAATTTAGCAGTAACAGAAAATCAATATCGAATTCCAAAAAATTACCATTAGCTGAAAACAAAATTAAAATATTTTTTTTTTTTTTTGGTTGGAATGTTTTGTTTACTACTCTGCCATTGCCGACATCAAGGGAGAAGCATGCGCAGATCCGTTTTCACATAAAATAAGACATAAAAGTTAAAAGTTAACCAACTTTCTTATTTCTTATTATGTTATGTTATGTTATGTTATTTTCTGTATAAACGCCATAAAGGATTTCCATAAAGTCAACTTTTTATCTTATGTTATGATATTTCTTATGTTATGTTATGTGGCTGTATAAACCCACCTTCAGATATAACAACTTTATTAAATTTTTTTATCAATTTTTATTTTCAATTTAGGAGGGTTAGAAATAGAATGACTAGATTCTGGCATACCCTACACTTAGGTTAAGCTAAGTATTGATCTTTTCCTGTCAATATTAAATTTGCTTAAGTCGCTCAAACATTTTTTCTTGGCTGATAATCGCTATTTCTCCGTTTTCTTCCATCACCTTCGATAGCTCAGTTGGTAGAGCGGTGGACTGTAGCGGAATACGATTTGTAGACATCCATAGGTCGCTGGTTCAAATCCGGCTCGAAGGAGTAACTTTTTTTTACTCTTTTTTTAAACTATAAATTGATAAGTATTTTTTTTTAAGATCTAGTCTTGATATTTTTTTAAAGCTCATTTATTAGATGTAGTCTCATATAACGGAAAAAGGTAACTTTTATTTTAGTTCCAATACAGAATTCAGGCAACACTGGAAGCTCAGGTAGGTACAGACCCAAAAATCGGTCAATAAATTTCGAAAAGCTCAAAAGTATAACATTTCAAAAAACTGTAACCGTCTCAATTATTATTTTAACGACATTTTGATGCGGATCATGTCAAGTGTCCCTTCTGAAGGGCTCTAAAATCAAAAAACATTTAACAGGTAAAAAACTTTTGACAGCGTTAAGTGGCCTCTAGGAAGCGTCTCTATTGCCTCTTTTTCTTTCAACTTTGACCCTTAAAAACTGGATTTTTGTCAATGACAAGGGCCAATAACAATAATAGGTGGACAGTGGTCATGCTTATTTTTGACCTAGGGACTGTTTCCTGAATTTCCACTTTTGGGTTAGTTATACCTAACCGTCACACATTTTATGAAACCTTCCAAACAAGTTATAAAATAAAAGTTAAGACCTAAAACAAGCCTTTGACATTTCAGCTCGTGCTATTCAACAATTCTACCCTAAAACTAGTAAATCAGGAAACTACACTTAGCGACAGTTCAGGAAATAACCCTTGACCACTGTCCACTTCTGTCCCAAAGGGCTACTTAACATTTAATCATTTATCAACAAGAATTTTTTTTACCTGCAACTTGTTTAATTTGTGATTTTAAGCTGTCTTTGAACGAGGGAGCTATTATATTAAAAAGTCGTTATAATAATAATCGAGACAGTTTTTGAAATGTTATACTTTTAAGCTTTTGGAAATTTATGCAACGGAATTTAAACCCTGAAAATGATGTATTCATGAGAATGAAATACATACCTACCAATAACTGGAGGGGCATCGAATAAATAATATGTGAAAATGTGCAAATAAACCTGATGATATTAGGTTACAAAATAAAGCATGAAATAGACATTTATGTTATATTGAAGGGAAAGATAACGAATTGAAACATGTAGAAATCTGAATAAAAAAAAAAAATTGAAATTCTGCCGGCGAGAAAAGAAACGACTCTCCGACTTGTGGAGTTTGTAGATTTTTGATTTAATGCGATAATGTGATGAAAAACAGACTTAAATACAATTTTTAGGTTACATTGGCTATTGAGTCAAAAATACAAAAAAAAAACACAATGCCTATTTTGAATTAAAATTTTTATTTATTTATTTTTTATTTGAAAAAGATGACAAGACAACCCCGTATTTGCTTCCAGAAAATAGAATAAAAACGCATATCATGTTCAAAAGGCCTTAACGCTCTTAGCCAGGAATTTAAATATTTAGAATATTTTTCAAAATCAGTTCTAAATTTACATAGAGTATCTTACTCCAATCTTGCAATAGAGAGATTTTAAGCCACCTTATTTATGGATATTTATTTTACGAGCAATACAATTACGCCCATTTAACTTTAATAACCTATATTTACGAAAAAATACTCTATGATTGTCAACTGTCGGCCCTTATTTTTAGTGGCTCTAAAAACCCTTCTTTCACTTGCCGCGTTTCTTACTAAAGATAACCGAAATTGCCGGAAGTTTAATAGTCCATAAACAACCACAAACATTTTCAAAGCAAGTCATACCGAAAAAAACACATAAAGCCAACCCCTTGACGCCTCAGCTCGCGGGCTACTAATAATTATACCCACTTCTATTCAACAATCCCCCTTATTCAAAAAGTTGAAATTCAGGAAAGTGTTAAGCTCAAAACAGGAAACGACCCCTGCGTCGTGTCAACTTTGAACGTGTCCACTCCTGGAACTTTTGTTGTTGTCCTCGCATGTTGACCATTACCCGAATTACTTGACCATTAGGTGACAGATAGGATAATAGATGACTGGGTTCTTCGCAAATAAATCAAAAAATCACCCGAATTTTTGTTTTAAAATATCTTCAATTAATATGATAATATTGATCTATAAATTGCCAGGTACTGAAATTATTTTAGAACCGTTGTTTCTCTGACACGCTCCTTTATTATTCTATCCGAACTTGAAATATCATGGGCTTTTCTCCAATAATCCATTTCGGTAGCTGAAGAGAGTTTTATGTTCGGTCAATAATTGGTCATACCCACTTTTTTTTCTTATTTTCTTTATTGATATATTTGGCCCCCACTTTGAAGTGGACTGTACAATGAATTGCGAATGAAAATTCCTGGTAAAGTACCTATCAAAATTAAAACACATCAGATATTTTCTTTGTCATTGGAAATAAATGATCTAGCTTCATCAACACGAGATATTTTAGATTTAGAGACATCTGTGCTAACTCGATCCTTAGATAGGTAATTCAGGTCATTAGGAGATTAAATTAACGACCCCATTTGCCTCCACTGGAGTTTAAAGTGACACAGCATCTTGTCAAATCTACGCTTTCGTAAGTATTCGGTGCATTCGCTATGGCTTCTTTGGTTGCAAAACGTTTGATAAAATTAACAGAAAGTGATGTGACAGGTGCTGTGTTACCTAAAACTCCAGTAGAGGCAAATGGGGTCGTTAATTTAATCGAACTCGTTCGACTATCACTTTTACAATCACCAAACACACATCGCTTCATCGCCTTTCGATTAAACATATCACGTTGTCCCAAAACTACCATAATTGTTAAATTTAAGCCCAAAATTGAAAAAAAAATTAATAACATTGACAATGCTATTTATAGGTTATGTCACTTTGTCGACTTTCTACCAAAGTCATTCATAATGAAATCTTCTATTGACATAACTCAAAAAACAAATGATTAACTATCAAAAATAATATGGTATGGGTTTAACAACAATAATAGTTATTTATGTATCAAGGAAATTACGAGGGTGTTAATACCCCAGGGCAAAGTTGCCTGTGGGTATTAACACCTGATAATTCCCGTGGTACATAGATAATTTTATTTCCTACTGAATTTACTGTATTTTGTCCATTTTTATACAGGAATAAACCATAAACCAAAATTTCTATTTTTTTTTTTTTTCAAAGTTGTATACCTATCTAGGTATCCAAGGTAAAAGCGGGAGTTAAGACTCTGTTTATGATTATCGTAACCAAGGTTATATAGTTCAGTAGGATATAAAATAGTCCAAGATCTAACGTATGATCTAACGTCAATAAAGCTTTATATTTCAATACTCTCTCATGAAGTGACATCTTGGACCAAAGTGAAACTTTCTTTGGTAGTGGTTTTGTCAAAATATCAGCAGTATTTTCTTCAGTAGCTATGCATTGCTCAACATCATTTTTCATAATTCTTTCTCGGATATAGTGATGCATATGTACATAATTTGTTCCGATATAAATTGCAGCTGCAGATAACCAATCTCATACTCAACAACAGTGGTTTAGAATTAGTGTCTGTCAGATCAAAAATCAACTGCTTCATCCACAAACTTCGTCTTCAAGCCAATGACAGTGCCATATATTCAGTTTCAGTAGTGGATACTGCGACACTTTGCTGCCTTTTTGAAATCCATGTGACTGCTGCGTTACCATAAAACCCAATATATCGACTCTGGATCGTCTTGTATCTGCACAGTCTCCACATGATGCATCACTATGTAAACATGAAATTCAGGATTTTTTGTAAAGTTGTAGGTTAAGATTCTACTCATGAAACCTTTAAGGTATTTTAAGATCTCTGTTTAAGCATTTTCATATGTGTTTCTGTCGGGTCAGTTTGAAACTGTGATAACTTGTTCACTGTAGGCTATGTCGGTTCTTGTTCCCATGGCAAGAAATAGAAGATTTTCAATCTTTGACTGGTATAGCTTTTTGTCTGCGCTTTTATCTTTCTCTATTGCATTTAGAACTTTGGTACCAGGGGGGGTTTATTTGAAATGTGCAATTCAAATTCGTCTGACTAAGTCGCATTTTCTAGCATTGAAATACCGGCAAAAATTGCGACTTAGTCAGACGTATTTGAATTGCACATTTCAAATAAACCCCCCCAGGATCTATTGGAACAGAGGCCATTATATAGTTCATCATGTCATATTTTTGCAAAACTTTTTCTAAGTATCTTTCTCGATTTAAGGATGCAGATGAAGAATTCCATAAAACTTGCAGCGATAATAAAAATTTTGGTTCACCTAGGTAAGTCACCTCAAAATTCTTGGGTAGAATATCTTCCGCTTGTTGAACATCTTTCTCAGTTTTGCCTAGTATACATAAATCATCCACATAGACTGCAACTATCTGCCTTCCATCTTGTGACAGATACATACATGGTTGGTTTCAGGTTTATTTCTTTCAAAACACTGACCAATTTATGATTCCATAATCTGGGAGACTGTTTCAAACCGTACATATACTTTTCTTCAAAAAACAAATTCTCCCTGGCTCAACGTCAACACCTTTTGGGATTTTCATGTAAATTTCAACATCTAAATCACCATTGAGAAATGCTGTTTTGATATCCAGTTGTTACATGTATACATTGTGCCAGCAAAATTTTTATGGTCTCATATCTTACCAACTGGGAGAGACGGTTTCCTCAAAATCAATGCCTGGAATCTCTGTAAAACTTTGAGCCGCTAATCTAGCTTTGAATCTTTATCACTGCTCTATTTTCTGCAATTTTTTCCTTTAAATTCAATTGTAGCTAACAGCTCTACAGTTTAGGTTCTTCTTTACTATCTCCAAAACTTTATTATTTTCCATGGACTCGAGTTCATCTCTGATTGCCAAAATTTATTCGTCTGAACACAGAAAATAGCTTTTTTATAAGACCTCGGTTCATCACTTGCTAAGCATAGAAACTTATCATACCGTTTTAGTGGTTTCCTTGATCTATCACTTCTTTTTGAAACAATTTTTTTTGAAGAAACAGTATTTTATTCAATATTTACTTGGTTCAATAGCCTTGTTTCGTTTCCTCCATTCTGATTTTGACCTTTTTGTTCATATTTGTTTTCTTCTTTATCAAATCTATTTTTATTTTGTAATTGCATCATATTTTTCTTTTGAAAAAATCGGTTCTATAAAAATACCATCTCCTCTCAAAAATCTATAGTCCCTAGAAAGGAAAACTTTTCGGTTTTGAGTAATGTAGAATCAGTACCTACCAACAGGCATTCTCTCTTTCCATATTAAATGAGATATATCCAGTTTGTATACTGAATGTGATACTCCTTCAGCCCACAGTGAAGACGGAAGATCTCCATCAATGAATGATGTTCTGGCCATAAGTAGTGATGGTTCTATTTGGTCTTCCGGCTATTTCATTTGTTTCATGAACTTTATAAATCTGGCACAAAACATCATACAAGGTAACTTTAATATAGGTACTTTCTTGATGGCAGTACAGTAAAGCATTGAGACTTACTTCTCCGATATGATTTAGGTTTTTTCCTGTAAATATAGGAAAAGCATAGTCTTCTTCACTCTTCTGAGAAATATTTGCATTTTCACGATTATCTCTCTTTTTGTTTCTACAATATTTTAAGACGTTAACTGCCATATGCATTAAATATGATTCGCACGGCCTTGAGCTCAGAGGGCCGTGTGATTCATATATGATTCCAAAGCGTTTTTGTTTCTGAGGCCGGGTGCATAGCACTCATAGCAGGTAATGCACGCGACTGAGGCCAGTATATGGGATCTTAAAAAGTGTGGCCTGGGGAACAAATATCTGAGAATGGCCTACGATTTTTTTTGGGTTTAGAGATACGGCCATGCGTTTTAAGTTCAGGTGAAAATAATTTAAAAAATGATGGCTATTACTCACGAATGATGAAGTTTGCACTACGAGCCGCAGGCGAGTAGTGTAATCATCCGAGTGAGTAATAGTCATTACCCACGACTAGAATACTATACTTTTTCTATGATTAATAAAATCTGTTTTTTTTTTAAAGATAATTCCCCAAGTCAAAAATTTAGTAACTATGTTGGCAACACAAGCCTTTTCTACATGAAAAATTTGATAGCATTGACAATTTTACATTGTATTGCCAACCTAATGTCAGTTTGACTTTTATCTTTAAAAAAAAAAACGCACTTTAGATAATAGGCACGAGTTATGCGGTGTTTTATTTAATTTTCAGAATAAAATTGATTGACAACTCTGACATCTGGAGGACAAACTGAGGTTAGGTTAGCACAAGTCTTGTCCAAATCAGCTGTCAAAATGACCGATTGGGAGGTTTAAGTATGTTGTTAACATGTCGAATTTTCTGATTGGCTCCTAAATAGTGGAGTAATTAGACCAGGATCTTTTCATTGGTTGAAAACAATTAAGTAATGAAAAAAAAAAACTCACTGTATGAGTAATCATTCAGATCAATAGAAAATGGATGTATATTACGCATATTATTCAATACTCTTGGAAAAAACAATTAATGCAAGTATTTATTATTTGATTGATTTTTTGTTAGTTCCTGTGCTTAAAATAAATGATTATTTATAATATTAAAATAAATAAAATATGTATGTAGGTACTTCGTACTACAATTCACGTGGCCTAGAAGCTGTGCTAGAAGCTATCATTTTGCTTCTGAGGCTGCGTGAATTAATTATGATTCACGGGGGTAACTTCAACCCTTAAGACTATTTTGGGTTTTTTTAGTCACAGAATGTGTTCTCGCAGTTCTCGCACTTAACATAATCTGAAAATGAAGAAATATATTGATGGCCCCCTCAAAACGTTTTTTTTTTTTACTCAGTGCGACAGTTAACGTGTTAATGTGTGTCTTTTGAAGCATTTTTTGTTTTCTTTGCAATATGGACATTCTAGGTTTCTAGTTCTCTGAAAATGATTTCTCTTTTGTTATCCAATCAGGGCAGTATAATCATCAATATTAGAATCAGACATATTATTTACAGCATATAACTCTGATAATCTGGCACAAACGTCAAAGTTGTAGTTGGTATTTGAATTATCTATAATGTGTCTATCCCGCTGGTAGAGTAGTAAGAAAAAATTATCCTTTGGCTCTTGTTGAGGTTGCTAGAGGATGTAGAACGGCCTCCAATGAGCCTTTAATTTTAAAAACTGTGGTTCTTTCTACCAGTCTTGCTTACAGTTCGTTATATCTGGCAATGTGTTCAGGAATATCTCTAGCCGACTCGCATTTAGCTCCAATTACCGATTTGATAAGAGCGTGCAAAGAGTACCTGCTCAAATTTTTTGTCAAATAGATCTTTTATTGGTTTCCACATACTTGCTGCATCTGGAAAATAAGTTATTTGAGGTACATGCACCGAATCTACGTTAAACAAAATGAATGCTCTTGTGACAAAATGTCTGTAACGCCGATTTCCATACTTTATCTTGTATATTCTTTAAATTTTGTAACATCTTCAGGAGGTCCTTCTTTTTCAGGAATAATTTCCTCACCTGAGGCAATCTTAAATAAATTATTCGGGTTTCTTGATATAAAACAGTCTAAGATCTAACGCCAACGTAGCTTCATATTTCAATAGATGTCATACATCTAATCTTGACATATTGGGACTATCGGAGACTTTAGTTTTACTATCGGGATCATATTCAACAACAAGGTTATTAAGGATGTTGGTGTAGGTGATGGTGGTAACGGGTTGGAGCAGTTATGAATATGTGCCAGATCTGAGAGAAAGAAAGTCGCTCTGTGCACTTTATACCGTCCTCCAGGTAGCAATCCATTGAGTAGTATTGATCAGTTGGAAACTTTTTTAGCTGACTTAATTCCCCAGTTTGATTCAATTATTTCAAGTGCCGATTTTAACGTGGATATGTTAGACGTTGACACTCCCGGCTATAGAAGTTTCCAGGGTTGTCTTTTGAAGTATGGTTTGCATCAGCTTATATCGGAACCCACCGAGATGTCACAGATCGTACAGCCCAACTAATCGACGTTCTATCTAGTCACTTCGGATTCTTCTGCCTGTAATGATACCAATGTCCTGAAAATAAATGGCATATCTGATCACTGTTTGGTTTGTTGTAACTTGAAATTCAGAAAATGGAAACAGCCTACCTACCATATTTAAAAGTCTTTTCAACTTTTGATTTGGAATTGTTTAATGTTTCCTTATATAGCATTCATTGGGATTCTATTTATGCCCTGGAGGATGTGGATGAGGCGTTGAACTTTTTAAATAATAATATTGTTTCGTTGTTCAATCTGCATGATTCTTTTAAGACTTTATGCATTAAGAAACCGCCTGCTCTATGGATTCCTGGATAAGTGAAAATACTAGACTCCTAATGAAACTACGAGACAGTGCGTTTGTTAATTATAAAAAATCTCATTCTGACATTGATTTCTCAGAATATAAAAACCTTAGGAATTTTGTTGGATCCTGCCTTAACAAAGAAAAAAGAGCCTATCTAAATTATAAGTTGAGGACAGTTCCCAAGAACTTTTGGAAGCTGAATAAATTCTTGAACATAACAAAAAGTACTGAGTCAGTCATCGACATTGGAGATGCTGATACGTTGAATAATTATTTCACATCACATTGTAACTTGGACAATGATTTTGGTACCTACACCGCTTTATTGAATAAGTATCAATCCCACATCTATCCAAACTGTAAAACCGTCTTCAGCTTCAAAGTGGTTGATATTTCTACTGTTGAATCAATTATTAGAAATCTAAAATCTTCTTCTAAGGGTGAGGATGGCATTGACTTGAGAATGTTATCGTTTCTTATTCCATCCCTATCTCCTCACTTGACCTATCTTCTATATATATAAAAATCAAAGTTCAAGGCGTATCCGGATATGCGCTCCTACACCACTTATCCGATTACGATGAAACTTTGGTAGGTTGTTATGGCCATCCCAAGGAAGGTTTGTGGATAGGTTACGCATCTCGGGAAAAGAAATTAATTTTAAATTAATTATTAATTTAATTGTAAACAAACTCATTCACATTACATAACAACATAACCCAACTTTTTTTGACAGCATGAAACAACGTTGCCATATTTCATTTATTTAGGCTTGCATTCAACCGAAGTAACTGTATTATTTTTTGAATTCGAGAACGGCTGGACCGATCTTGAATTAATACCATGTATCTCTATATAAGCTGAATTCGATTGTCCCAGATTAGATCGATTTGGGTTCAATTTAAGTGAACTTCTGATCTAGATCATTTTTTTTTTGTTGATGAGGGTGCACTGATCCAGCCTCAATTGAACACAGTGTGGTTCACTTAAATTGAACCAGATCGATCTAATCCGGTCAATCGAATCGGCTATAGAGGAGAGTGATAGGCTATTTTTTTCCCGAAAAAAAGTTCGGATGCGCAAAACTCTGATACACTGGAACGCCTATAAACAGCCCGGGGCGCTCTAGAGCAGCTCTGGAGTGCTTAAAATGCGTCACTGAATTTACTGGCAAACGACTCTGACATCGGATTAAATAAAAATTTTAAATAGAAAATCAACAACAAAATTTGAAAAGAAGTGTATTATTTCAAAATCTATTTTCACGCTGGCAACGCAGCGGGTCATTAGCTAGTCTAGCTCACTTGACTATAGCAAAGTATTTGATACCTACCATAGTTAATCCAATTCTTTACTAAAAATTAAAATATTTTGGATCGGAACAGCATCAATCTTTTCAAATCGTATCTTTTGTTTAGAAGGCAGAGGGTTTCTTTTAATGGAAGTTATTCTAATTTTATTACTTTGAATAAAGGTGTTTCCCTCGGTGTTCCCCAAGGGAGTATCGAATGTTAGGTGGAGCTCTAGAGTGCAGTTAATAAATCACAATGACTTTAAGATTTGACTCAATAATAACCACTTTAAATGTTTCCAACTATTGTAGGAATCTGAGACTATGCATGGATTCGGATTTCAAATATCCACAACATGTCTCTACTCTACTTCAAAAGTCCTATGCCAATTTGAAAACTCTTTATATTCACAGGAAAACTCTGAGCATAGACATTAATCTTAGACTGTGCGACAGTTTAGTTTTGTCACAGCTTGCGTACTGCAGTGTTGTTTTGTGGCCAGCTCAGCTTCAAAGAGATAGAGAGTCGAAAATCTGCAAAAAGTTTCAAATTCATGAATTCGGTTCAGTTTTGATATTCGTAAATACGACCATATAATATGTCTCCAAAATTTATACAATCCGGATGGCTAAATCAAAAGCAGAGATTTGAAGTCCAGCTTGGCTGTCTAGTTCAAAAGGTCAGTAAAACTAACACACCTAGGTACTTAGCAGACAAATTAATAAAGTCTGGCTTGTTCCATGAGTGCTCCACTCATCATGGTAGCCTATTGAGGGTACCTAAACATAAGACTGCACTATTTGAAAGATCCTTCAGTTACAGTGCCGCAAAAGTTTTGAACCTGATTCCAAAGATTATTAGGGCGGCCCCGAATGCTTTCAGCTTCAGGAGGCATCTGAAAGATTCGTCAAATCTAGGTGAACTGATGCACACAGCGGATTCACTCAATCTATTATTTTTATTTTTTTTGAGTTGGCCCTACTCACGGTCCCGCGGCTCTAACTTACACTGGTGCAAGCAGGCCTGGTGTTCCGTCCACCGTTCTACTCCCCACTAACCGTAAGGTTAGTAGAAATGGTGTTCCGCATCGTGTGCTCTGAGTAGACGCAATGATCCCAGGATGATTGGTTTCTGCATCGTGCCAGCAAGGTGTTACGCTTTATCACGATAGACTGGCAAGGTCTTGAGATCTGAGAGCAATGTTTGTCGTGCTCCTCCGAGAGCCCCAATCACCAAAACCACTAGCTTGACATTATAGCCCCGGTACATTCGACGAAGGTCAAAGAGAAGTTCCTGATATTTCGTCCGTTTCTCTTCCTCCTTGGCAATGATGTTCGTCTCGAACTCAATGACATACATAATTTTGTCATTTTTGTCAAGGAGGGTGGGGAATGCGAAATTCCAGTATATTCTGGCTCTGTCATTCTCCACTACGAACGGAACATCAGAGGGGACATATGGCAGCACTGGAGTGTCATCAACACCGTACGAGTGCTTTAGGTGGTAATACAGCACCCGTAACGCCGCGTTATGTCGATGGATATACGCCGAGACCGCATACCGTCCGCAAGCAGACAGCAAATGATATAAGGTCTCCGGCGCTCTATGGCAGGCCCTACAACTTGTAGGAACCTGTATACCCGTCACGCGACGCCGGTGTTCCAAAGTGTTGATGACTCCATCTTGGCAAGCAATGATAAACCCCGCAGTTTCTGACATAAATGCACCAGACCTCAAGAATGCAAAGCTTAGGTTTTTGGATAAGCCAGTGTTTTCAATGGTTTTAAAGAAAACACTGTGCAATGGCTTATCCATATGTAGACGTTTTAAATAGTCTACCACTGCATTCTTTAAGGTGGTTTTAAGTATTTGGCTGGCAAACTCTGTAATAGAGTTTTCCTGCCGCCGACTCTTGTCTAAAACTATTTGGAGCTCATCCGCTGCCCTTTGTGCAGCCTTAAAAAGAAATGCCCCACACCAACTGTTTCATGGTTACGCACCATGCATAGCAGGGGATCATCGTCGCTGATTACTCCGCACGCGGCACTTAGGACCAACCGTCTATGTAGACACTCCAAGTCCACGGCCTCCTTGATCCGTTGGTCAGACGCCTTAGGATTACGACTTCGGCATCGCGTCATCATCTTCATGTCAATTTCAAGCAACTCATTCACATTCCACTTTATCACTCCAAAGGAGTAAGGGAGTAGTGGGACGACAAGCATATTTGTAGCAGCGACTTTGTTCTTTCCAGGTAGCTCTGAATTCCAGATCTGCCTCAATCGCTGCTGATACTTGTTGCGGAGAGACGCTTTTACTGCGACACTATCCTGAATGTGTCCCTGAGAAACACCCAGGTAGGTATAGGTCCGGCATCCAAATGTCGTAGGATGCTCCCACCTACGAGTTGCGCGTCCTTGGCGTGATCCGCATGGCGCCCTTTCTTAAGTTCAACCGTCGCACACTTATCCAACCCGAACTCCATCCTGATCGCATGAGTATACTCCTGAACTACCCGAAGAGCTTGCTCGAGATCTCTCTTCGCCGACGCGTAGAACTTGAGGTCATCCATATAGGAGAGGTGAGGTAACCCTATGCCTTCTACGGCCGGAAGCACCGCACATATATGTATCCATTTGTGTTCCGCAAAGCAACGGACAGCGGAAGTAGCGAGACACAAAAGAGGAGTGGGCTAAGGGAATCTCCCTGAAACACTCCCCGGCGGAATGATACCAATTTAGTCGACACCTTTGTGGTACCGGTACCTATTGTAAATCGCGTCTTCTAAAGTGGCATCATTCCTGAAATGCATCTCGCTACGGGATCTGGCACCGCAAGGCTCATGAGAAGTTGTATCAAAGGCCTTGCGGTAATCTATCCAGGTCATCAAAAGGTTTCGCTTGTACTGGAAGGAGTCCTGTATGACACATCGGTCTATTAGTAAGTTCTCCTTGAACCCTTCTACACCCTTCTTTGACCCTTGATGTTCGTATGCTCCATTAAACACTGGACCCATGTCTTGGAGTATCCGCTCGTACAAGAGTCGCGTAAAAATCTTATAACAAGCGCTTGAACATGTTATCGGGCGATAGTTCTTTGGGTCGGAAAAGTCTCCATTCTTGGGGAGTAGGACGGTTCGCCACTCAATAAACCAGGAAGGAATTGGCTGTGCCTCATCCACCCAGGAGTTAAAAATTCGGGCTAGGGCCTCATGGGTTGATGGAAATTTTTTCCACCAATAGATGGTAATTACATCAGGCCTAGGAGCAGTAAAGTTCTTAGCGCCCATAAGAGCACCTCGAACTTCCTCCACAGTTATTGGTGGGCACAGTTGCTCAGGTTGTGGAAACCCCCTCACGAAGGTTTCGAACTGTGTCAGGGCTGGTGTTTCTGCGTAGAGCAGACAGTTACCTCGTACACACTCCTCCAGAAGGTTTCCACCCTCACAGCGGATGAAGGATTGTCAATAATCCTCGGCGGCGCTTGAAATAGGCGACTGGGGTTTTCAAAAAACAATTTGTTTTCCGAAAGCCTCTTCGCCCGCCGAATTGGATTTTGTCACTAACATCCGTATACTTTCGCAGCATTGCTGCTTGATGGTCTGCAACAGTGCTTGTTCAGTGTGTGGTGGGTGCGTCGCAGGTTGGCGGCTATGCGGCGCACTTTTGGCGTAAAAGGCCTGCCTGCCAATTTATATTCCACCACACACTGTATATGAGATGCGTGCTGCCTTGCTGAGAGGATTTTTGCTTCCATCTTATTCACTCGCCGTTGTCCCCGTCAACGCAGGGATCCGTGTTGGGGACACTGGGCGACAAGGAGCAAGCTGCCTCGTAGATGGCACAATTAATGCGCCAGATGTCAGCTTCTTCTGTTAGAGCATTTAACAGCTCTTCGTTCGCTCTAGCTAGGTCTTGGGCTTTGGGGCGCTTAGTCTTGTGCAGCGCCCTACGTTCCCGGAGTCTCTCTTCTGATGCTACGGGAGGCGCCTCTTCATCCATATGTTTCTGCGGTTCCTGTTCCTCACGTACTGCTGGCTGTTGAGGTCCTCTAACATATCCCCTTCGCCGAAGGTAAGATACATAGTCTCGCAGACCCTGAGCAGTGAATGTGTGATGCTCAGGATGCATACCATGCCACAGCTTACGTATACGACCCATATATCTCTTTCGAGCTGGGTTACTGCTCTCATAGCATTCCAGCAGATCATCCCTCCGCGTCCTTGTTCGTTGCGGTCGTCATCGGGCAATCCATCCGGTTGTGCCCCTCCACCTTGCCTGTGACCCCTCATCCGACGGGGTCGGTTGCGGGTGCCCTCTCGTTCCTCTGCGTTTGGAACCGAGTTGAGGGATTGGTAGGAGGTTACCCTGGCCAGCCCCTGGTCGACATTTAGGACTAGCAGACTTTCATCCTTGCGGGTGACGTGCGTCGCAGGTTGCCGATCCGATTTGACCCTGGTTGCTGAGGTAGAGGGGGGTGTCCCAATAAACATTTTTCGCAACTTATAGTAACGCCAAGTTATATAATGGGTATATAATAGTAACAAAGGTATATAAGAAGGTTTCCAAGTTTTATAATCTGCAACTGTTACCATAGGTTGCAGATTATAAAAGTTTCATAAAGTATTTATAAGTTTACTATAACTTCCAGGTATATAATAAGGTGATGTAACTATTTCCATCAACATTTTTTAAAACTTTTAGTACCCGTTACTAAAGTATTTATAAGCAATTTTTATAAAGGTTACCGTAGCCTCATTTATATAACTAGAATACCCCTAGTTATATAGAAGTGTTGTCAATCAGTGTTTGCAGTATATGTTATAAAACTTTTGGTAACGATAATTTCTTTTTTCTACTGACATTTCATAATACGCTATTAAAAGATTAAAATCTGTATCATAATGAACTTCATTATGATACAGATTTTCATTATAATACTGATTTTTAATATTATACAATGTCGATAGATGGCACCACCAGTTAAGATATTAAACATTTTAAACGGTAGTTTTGCGTAAAAAAATTATTTTGATGACTATAAAAAAACACTGCTAATTGTTTAAAAGTTATCTAAAGTTTGGGACAAAGAATAATTATTATGGAAATAATGAGTGATAAGGAAGAATTTTTACTTTTTTCATTATCATACATTGTCAATAGATGGCGCCACCCGCTAAGAAATTTTGATTTTTTTTTAATGTTGACAGCACTCTGTTTATAGTTTTCCATGGTAATTTAGCGAAAAACAATAATTAAAAAAAAAAAAAAAACTTCAAATTGTTATTAAAAGTTACCTAAAGTTTGGGATGAGGCATTATTATGGAAATATTGAGTGAAAACGAAGAATTTTCACTATCACCTCAAGAAATTACATAAAGGGCGACAAATGCAGGTAATAATATACTACCGGACAAGTCTAAGAAAATTTACGAAAAATTATATGGACAATTTATGGATTAGAGGTCACCAAAAACACATCGTGCTTCTCAGAAAATGTTTTTGATAGTATATTTTGAAGAATTACAACAAAAAATGAGACCAACTGTATGGACGCATTAGTCAATCATAAAATCTCTATTCAAAGTTAAGCATAATGTTGACTTATCTAAAAATCATAAGTTTTATCAATGGCAGTAGAAAAAATAGTGTATGCAACTCTCATGTAATGGCCATTAATACACTCGCATGTTATATACGAAACTCGCCTGCGGCTCGTTTCGTATCCTACAACATGCTCGTGTATTAATGGCTATCATTACATGATCATTGCATAATATACTATTATAAAACCTTAAGTAAAACCAAACTACCTAATTTGACATCTGAGAATAATCAGGTGTCTGTTTATTTCGCCGAAAAATTTCAAAAAACTTTGATAAAATCTCAAATTCAGTGCCCTCAGTATCTTCCACGTGGACACTATACACAAGTTTCTGGACAAGAAAATAAATTACTTGAGGGAATTTATAAACATGATGATTATAGCAATAGCACTATTTTGAGACCAAAATTGCGGATAGCGGCGCTGACGGCATCTGGTAAAAAGTTATATAATGTTACTAATAGTTATAAAATATTACCTTAGGTGATATTATAGTTTCCAGAGTTTATATTGTTACTAAAGTGATCCGCCATATTTTTTCACCCAAAATCAAAATAATGAAAAAGAGGCGTTGCAAAAACACTAGGTTTAGCTGATTTTGATGCAAAATATACAATAATTGTTTAATACTGGCATATGCAAAACGGAAATGATATTAATTTCTTCTCAAATCTCATTTTAATTATATTTATATATGTATATTTTGTGAGAAAACTGATTTGAAATTAATAAGAATTGAATATTTCAAGGGCCCCTGCATTTTTTTCGAAGTACCGGTTCTACTTTTGCAGTAGAAAAAGTTTCCCAACTATATTTTGAGTCTAACAGACATCTTGAAATGAAATTGTGGGAATAGAATAGGAGTCCATTTAAAGCAATGTATTTGAGAGAGAAATTTTTTTTTATTTATAATGATGACAGAATTGACAAAAGTTATACCGGGTGCCCACGAAATTACTTTCCGGCTGCCATTTTTTCACTTGTTTATCGATTTTTTTTTTTTTACGGATATGCGCACTCGCAAGGAAATGTCCTATCACGCTCGAGAAGCGGCAAGTGCGCGGAAATGTCGGTGTATGTTGGTCTTGAAACGGTTCAGGTTGTAACCTGCAGGGAAAACCGTCGCAGGGAGTTTATTCCACAGCGATGCTGTTCTCCAGAGATATGAATTCTGATATAATGAGGTTCTTGGTGCCTCTAGTTTGACAGTAAATTCATGGTTACTGTCTGTTTGACGGGTTCGCCTGGTAGGCGCTACTCTCGGTGGAATCATACGTGCCAACTCTTCAGAGCATTTTCCGTGATAGTACCTGTAGAAGAGAGATAAATCGCCCACAGATCTGCGATGTTCGAGACCATCCAAGTTACGAGTAAGTACAGGGTCATTGATCAGCTTGATAGCTCGTTTTTGCACGGTGTTCAAAAGCATTAAGTTATGTTTGGGTGCTGCACTCCATATATGTGAGCAGTACTCCATAGTTGGTCGAATCTGGGCTTTGTAGAGTGTCAGCAATTGGCTTGGTGTGTACAGATGTCTTGTACGAAATAGCATCCCCAGCTTTTGGGACGCCCTTTTAGCAATATCTGCCACGTGATTGTGCCAAGACATGTTGGCCTCTGCAGTAACCCCCAAGATGTTCAACTGACTCTGTAATGTGACAGCACTTCCAGATAACATGATGTTTGGCTCACCGGTGCTGTTCTTTTTTGAAAACAGAGCTGCTTGGGTTTTCTGTGCGTTGAACTGTACAAGGTTTTTGTTACCCCAGTCCTCTATTATCTCCAGGTCGCTATTTATCTGCGATATTTGAGTTAGTCTAAGATGATGAAATTCACGTGCGGAAAGACCTGTGGGTGGTATGAGTGAGGAGACTACATTGCCATCGTCTGCAAAGCAATAAAGTGGATTTACTGTTTTATCTATGAGGTCATTTATGTAAATCAGAAAAAGAGTTGGCGAAAGGATTGCTCCCTGTGGCACACCAGCATTTATTTGGTAAGAGTTGGAGTTCTGGCCATCCAGTGCAACATAAATGGATCTGTCCTTTAGGTAACTTTCAAACCAAGTGCAAAGTTTCGGCGATAATCCCATTGCTTTGAGCTTGTTGTGCAGATTTTCATGCCAAACTTTGTCGAATGCTTTAGATATATCTAAGGCAATTGTTCTTGTTTCACCCCGCAACTCAATCGCTTTTTGCAATAAGTGAGTGACGTATGTAAGTAAATCGCCAGTTGACCTATATTTTCGAAATCCGTATTGCTTATCGTTGATAATTTTGTACTTTTCCAAGTACTTGGTTAGGTGATTGTTCACAACTCTTTCCATTACTTTTGATATCACCGGAAGTAGAGCAATTGGTCTATAGTTTAACGGATCTGTCTTTTTTCCTTTCTTTGGAATGGGTTGTACTGCGGCAGACTTCTATGATGATGGATATACTCCTTGCCTGTAAGACAAATTGAATAATTTTGCGAAAGTTGGGGTGAGTTCGTTGCCGCAATTTTTGAGTACTATTGCGGGAATGCCATCCGGACCCATTGCTTTGTTTGTATCTAGCTTTTTAAGGGATTTTCGTATTTCTCTGTGACAAAAGGGTACCTCTGGCATACTATGGGAAACCCTTTCAATGAACGGTGGAGTTTTTCCGTTTGGCACTGTCAGGTTGGAGTTGGAGGAAAACATTTGGGCCAGCATATTGGCTTTTTCCTCTGATGTTGTGGCTAAGTGATTATTTTTATCTGTAAGTGGTGGTATGGATGACTTGGTGAAGTTAGATCCAACAGCTTTTGCAAGAGACCAAAAGGACCTAGAACTACTTGGACAATTCAGCAACCTGTTTTTTATTCTTTGATTGTATGTTTCTTTAGCGGAGTCAATAGTAATTTTGCAACTATTTCTGGCTTCTATAAATTCTGTGTGGTTTTGAGCGGTTTGTTGTCGTTTCCAAAGGTTATATGCTCTGTGTTTTTTCTGTATAGCCGTTTGACACTGGCTGTTGAACCAAGGTTTTGCATTAGCTCTACGTTTAGTTGTATGTGGGATATATGCATCCATTCCAGATAAGATTACTTGTGTTATTTCATTACAGCAAATAGTGGGATCAGCTGTTTTAAAGCAAACCTCTTGCCATGGAAAATCCAGGTAAAACTGTTTTAGGTCATTCCATTTTGCCGATTTATAGTGCCACATTTTACGAGGAAGTGGTTGTTGGCTTGGTGGGATGAGCATTTCGCACTTTGTTATTATAAGTTTATGATCGGACGAACCAAGTGGAGCATCTACTTGAATTGTGTACGAGTCAGGATTTGTGGTTAGGAACAAGTCTAAAAGCGCTGCAAATTCGCCCCTTTCTGAGATACGGGTAGGTTCATCGACAAGCAACAAGTAGGTGGTAGACGCTTAGTAGGTGGTAGACGCTTTTTACTCATTGGGCGTCGACCGGTGAGATACCACCATGCCAGAATTGAGTAGCGCTAAGTGGTATCACCACGTTCCGCTACTGCGCTGGCAGTCCGGTTCCAACAATGAGTAACAGATAGCATGATGGCGCCTCCAGGATCAAAATATTCCGGAGGTAAAATACCCGACCACACGGATCTCCGGGCGTCGGGTGATCCTGGGGGTCCTTCATGCAAAGATATAAAGAGAAGATCAAAAACTCAACTCAGAATTGATTTTAGCAATATAAGAGGAATAAGTACAAATATGAATTCAGTTCACCAACATCTTGAAGAACAAAGACCTGACATCCTTGTCCTCACTGAAACTAAAATCAGTTCACAATAGGTGTTGCAGAACTTGCTGTAATGAAATAACACAAGTAATCTTATCTGGAATGGATGCATATATCCCACATACAACTAAACGTAGAGCTAATGCAAAACCTTGGTTCAACAGCCAGTGTCAAACGGCTATACAGAAAAAACACAGAGCATATAACCTTTGGAAACGACAACAAACCGCTCAAAACCACACAGAATTTATAGAAGCCAGAAATAGTTGCAAAATTACTATTGACTCCGCTAAAGAAACATACAATCAAAGAATAAAAAACAGGTTGCTGAATTGTCCAAGTAGTTCTAGGTCCTTTTGGTCTCTTGCAAAAGCTGTTGGATCTAACTTCACCAAGTCATCCATACCACCACTTACAGATAAAAATAATCACTTAGCCACAACATCAGAGGAAAAAGCCAATATGCTGGCCCAAATGTTTTCCTCCAACTCCAACCTGACAGTGCCAAACGGAAAAACTCCACCGTTCATTGAAAGGGTTTCCCATAGTATGCCAGAGGTACCCTTTTGTCACAGAGAAATACGAAATTCCCTTAAAAAGCTAGATACAAACAAAGCAATGGGTCCGGATGGCATTCCCGCAATAGTACTCAAAAATTGCGCCAACGAACTCACCCCAACTTTCGCAAAATTATTCAATTTGTCTTACAGGCAAGGAGTATATCCATCATCATAGAAGTCTGCCGCAGTACAACCCATTCCAAAGAAAGGAAAAAAGACAGATCCGTTAAACTATAGACCAATTGCTCTACTTCCGGTGATATCAAAAGTAATGGAAAGAGTTGTGAACAATCACCTAACCAAGTACTTGGAAAAGTACAAAATTATCAACGATAAGCAATACGGATTTCGAAAATATAGGTCAACTGGCGATTTACTTACATACGTCACTCACTTATGGCAAAAAGCGATTGAGTTGCGGGGTGAAACAAGAACAATTGCCTTAGATATATCTAAAGCATTCGACAAAGTTTGGCATGAAAATCTGCTCAACAAGCTCAAAGCAATGGGATTATCGCCGAAACTTTGCACTTGGTTTGAAAGTTACCTAAAGGACAGATCCATTTATGTTGCACTGGATGGCCAGAACTCCAACTCTTACCAAATAAATGCTGGTGTGCCACAGGGAGCAATCCTTTCGCCAACTCTTTTTCTGATTTACATAAATGACCTCATAGATAAAACAGTAAATCCACTTTATTGCTTTGCAGACGATGGCAATGTAGTCTCCTCACTCATACCACCCACAGGTCTATCCGCACGTGAATTCCATCATCTTAGACTAACTCAAATATCGCAGATAAATAACGACCTGGAGATAATAGACGACTGGGGTAACAAAAACCTTGTACAGTTCAACGCGCAGAAAACCCAAGCAGCTCTGTTTTCAAAAAAGACCAGCACCGGTGAGCCAAACATCATGCTATCTGGAAGTGCTGTCACATTACAGAGTCAGTTGAACATCTTGGGGGTTACTGCAGAGACCAACATGTCTTGGCACAGTCACGTGGCAGATATTGCTAATAGGGCGTCCCAAAAGCTGGGGGTGCTATTTCGTACAAGACATCTGTACACACCAAGCCAATTGCTCACACTCTACAAAGCCCAGATTCGACCAACTATGGAGTACTGCTCACATATATGGAGTGCAGCACCCAAACATACCTTAATGCTTTTGAACACCGTGCAAAAACGAGCTATCAACCTGATCAATGACCCCGCACTTACTCGTAACTTGGATGGTCTCGAACATCGCAGATCTGTGGGCGATTTATCTCTCTTCTACAGGTACTATCACGGAAAATGCTCTGAAGAGTTGGCACGTATGATTCCACCGAGAGTAGCACCTACCAGGCGAACCCGTCAAACAGACGGTAACCATGAATTTACTGTCAAGCTAGAGGCACCAAGAACTTCATTATATCAGAATTCATATCTCTGGAGAACAGCATCGCTGTGGAATAAACTCCCTGCGACGGTTTTCCCTGCAGGTTACAACCTGAACCGTTTCAAGACCAACATACACCGACATTTCCGCACACTTGCCGCTTCTCGAGCGTGATAGGACATTTCCTTGCGAGTGCGCATATCCGTAAAAAAAAAAAAAAAAAAGCTGCGTTAGACCACAACTTATGGCAAAAGCTTCTGCTTCTCTGCCTTCGTTATCTGTTTTGTTGTGGTGTTTCAGCCAGGGTATATTGTGGACGTTGAAATCGCCTAAAAAGACAATTTCCGCCTGTGGATAGTTTGACTGTATACTATCACAGCTTTCGGATAATGTCGCGAAAAAGTTTTGGTACTCGGTGTTAGATGGCGATCGGTAGAGGCAGCAGTTAAACTTGGTCGATGACTTTGAGGTGAATTTTAGCCATATGATATCAAGGTTCGCTGGTTCTAGCTTCTCCTCTCGATGACATGAAAGGTCATTTTTAATGTACACACAGATCCCAAAATTATGTCGAAATCGGTGGTGTAGGTCATAGCCGGGATAAAGATATCAAGATATCAACGAAATTTGGTAGGCTTGATATTCTAACGAAACGCCATTTTTATGCATTCATGACAAGTTTTCCTGACTTCCGGTTTCACCGGAAATGACCGAAACTTTTGATTTTCAAATGGCACACCCTGTATATTTTTTGTTTTTTGGATTCTACAGATCGTTTTACGTCCTAATGCATTACTTTTAAAGCGAGTTTTGTCCAAATTTCGTTTCCAAGTTAAATTTTAAATAAAAAAAAAAAATTACCTACATAATAAAACAAAAATATTTGAACGAAAATTAAGAAAAATGTCGTAGTGTATTATATCGTTGGATTCGCTTTAAAATACTGCATTTAGTAATGTTATGAAAGTGATATGTTTCTATTCTAGTTTTTGAACTAGAGCAAAAATACTAAAATAATGAAGTTTACAGTCTTCTATCAAAAAAATTTACAAAGATAAAATTGAGTTTGTACTTTTCTGAAATTAAGTAAAGTAGGTATCTAGAGTCATTTTAGGATGATCATGGCACTCTAGTTGAAAAATTAAAAATTAATTTAAAAATAAAATTTGGACAAAACTCGATTCAAAAGTGGTGCATTAGGATGTAAAACGATCTGTAGAATCCGAAAAAGAAAAAATATACAGGGTGTGCTATTTAAAAATCTAAAGTTCCGAACATTTCCGGTGAAACCGGAAGTCAGGAAAACCTGTCATAAATACATAAAAATGGCGTTTGGTTAGAATATCAACCCTACCAAGTTTCGTTGATATTGATGGACAAGTAAAAAAATGGCAGCCGGAAAGTGATCTCGTGGGCACCCGGTATAGTGGTTACCACAACAATATTCCCGTTACCAATGGTTACATAAATTAAAGTTTTATACCGTTACTAAACACAGGCTTTCGAAACCTTTATAAACGCTCAATTTAAGCTCTTTGAAGGGTTTATAGGAGTAACAGAAATATTTCCGTAAATGTATATAAAAACTTAAGTTATATAAAGGAGGCGATATAACATTTACGGTAAATATTATAAAAACAAAAATGTTTATTGGGGTTGCTAATACCCAGGCGTTGTTCTTGTGTGCCTCATCCTTGCCATTCCACTTCCTTGCACTTTATTATTATCAATAGTAATATAACTAGTGCAATGGAAATTATTGATATTTTTTGGGAAATTTGCTCGAATGCATTTTTAGGAGTGCACGAGTGCCTTTTTACAATTACAATTTGATTGGATCAAATCAACAATCAAAACATGTCAATTTATTGTTGGTATACCAGTTTTGACAGATGTATGAAATTCTCATTATTAGTTGTAGGCTTTGCCTCCAGGATATCAATAGATATGGTGTAGACCAGCAACACGTGAAAAGGTAGTTGACAGCAGTTGTCCCAGAGACAGATAATTTTTATAAGTTTGTCAATTTTATACAATTTTTTACAATTAAAAGCGGATATTACAGATTACTGAGTGAACTTTCAATAAAGATATTTATTAAATCTCGCTAAGGCCTCCTACAAACTTCAGAAGTGGGATAATGGATGGATAATTGTGAGGATTACTGGGACAAAGAAGCCGATTTGTGCCAGTGCAAAATTATGGTTTGCATCTTAATGGCTTAGTGGGACAAAGAAGCCGATTTGTGCCAGTGTAAAATTATGGTTTGCACATTTATGCCAGTGCAAAATTATGGTTTGCATCTTCATGGCCTAATGGGACAAAGAAGCCGATTTGTGCCAGTGCAAAATTATGGTTTGCATATTTATGCCAGTGCAAAATTATGGTTTGCATCTTCATGGCTTAATGGGACAAAGAAGCCGATTTGTGCCAGTGCAAAATTATGGTTTGCATATTTACTGTGCCAGTGCAAAATTATGGTTTGCATCTTCATGGCTTAGTGGGACAAAGAAGCCGATTGGTGCCAATGCAAAATTATGGTTTGCATATTTGTGCCAGTGCAAAATTATGGTTTGCATCTTCATGGCTACCGCCTAAATTTATGAAACAAAATGAACGACGACTGCAGAAACGTGCGGAACGAAGAAATCGTTTCTGATAAACGTGTTCATCTTTGTGATACTTGAATTTAAATATGATACCTTATGTTCTTATGATACCTTATGTCCTTATCATACCTTATGTACTTATGATACCTTATGTCCTTATCATACCTTATGTACTTATGATACCTTATGTCCTTATCATACCTTATGTACTTATGATACCTTATGTTCTTATGATACCTTATGTCCTTATCATACCTTATGTTCTTATGATACCTTATGTTCTTGTCATACCTTATGTACTTATCACACCTTATGTACTTACGCTACTTTATCACGTCCTTATGATACCTTATGTCATTATGCAAGCATGTCTATCTTATGAATAATTTATGTTAGGTTTTATGTTTTATAGGCGAGGTCGCCTATATTTGTCAGGAAAGCCGAGTTGTAGGCTTTGCCTCCAGGATATCAATAGATATGGTGTAGACCAGCAACACGTGAAAAGGTAGTTGACAGCAGTTGTCCCAGAGACAGATAATTTTTATAAGTTTGTCAATTTTATACAATTTTTTACAATTAAAAGTGGATATTACAGATTACTGAGTGAACTTTCAATAAAGATATTTATTAAATCTCGCTAAGGCCTCCTACATATTATATTATTATTAAATTCGGACATGTTGCTTCAAGTTCCTAATATAAATTAAGACGAAACCAACATTATTTATTTATTTATTTATTTTTTTTTTCTTTATTTATTATTATTCATTGTGCCCATTATTATTCTATTATTATTATTATTATTTTTTTTTTATTATTTTTTTTTTTCCTCCTTTACAGGGTTGTTCAACAACGTGGGATTCGTGATCATTCACGCTGCTTCAAACTTGCGATTATTTCAGCAGGATTTCGCCATTACATGTTTTCAGGTAAGTTAAGAGTCTTCCTGACAATCCTACACGTCTCCAATACGACAGATTTCTGCATTTCAGGAAACACTTCTTTATAATTTATTTTTAGAGTTTCGACGTATTTTTTCAAGTTTTTTGTTGCCAATCCGGTTGCAGAGATGACTATCGGTAAAATTTCGACTTTTCTCAAATTGTTAATAGATTTGAATTCTTCTGCCAGCTCAAAATATTTACTTATTTTTTCCCTTTCTGTTTTATTTAGGTTGTGATCGTTCGGATGAGCAACATCTACGAAGTACCCAATCTTGTCCTGTTTGTTGAGAAGCACGATATCTGGTCGGTTGTTTGCCACAGTTTTGTCGATTTGTATTGTTGTGTCCCAGTATAAACGGTAAGTATTGTTTTCGAGAATGGGAAAAGGTACATATTTGTAGTATCTTTCTTTTTGTTCTTTCAGGTTGCACAGTATTGCCAGTTCTTGATGGATTATGTTCGCAGTCAAATTATGTCGTTGGAGGTATTCAGTTGGAGCAAGGTAAGTACATCCTGAGATAACGTGCTCTATTGTTTCCGCATGTCTGTTACACAGTCTGCATAGGTCGTTATCCAGCTGCACTCCATGTACAAATTTTATGTGATTTTTTGTTGCAATTACATTATCTTGTATTGCTACCATGAATCCTTCTGTTTCTCCAAACAGTTGTCCCTTTCGTAGCCACTCAGTTGAGGACTGGAGATCGGCATCATTCAGCTTATTGGGAAATCTGCCGTGCAACGGTTTTGACAGCCAAGCAGTCTTTAATTCAGCCATAGTTAGTACAGGAACATCTTCATTGGAGGACAGATTTACAGGTGAGTAGTGATCTAGGACGTAGATTATCTTATGCAGCTCTGATTCTTCAGTTTTGATCCTAAAGTACGTTTTCAGTTTATTTATCTGTCTCTGATATGGGGTTTCGAGATCTAGCAGGCCTCGCCCGCCCGTGCTACGTGGCATATACAGCCGTTCAGTGCAGGCTCTTGCATGGTGTATGTTGAACTTGGTCAGTTGTACTCGGATGGATCTATTTGTAGCTTCAAGTTCAGTTTGTGACCATCCAATAACCCCGAAGGAGTACGTCAACGCTGGCACTGCCCATTAATTAATAGCCTTTATTTTATTTTTCGCTGTAAGTTCTGTACGAAGAATGCTGGAGACTCTGGTTTTTAAAGTTTTATTTAATTTTTCTTTTGCACATTTTCGGTCTATTATTAGTCTCTGTTCGTAGCCCAAGTACTTGTAATTATCTTTGTTTAAATAGCGGATATTTTCATTTTCTAGATTGTCAAATTCTTGGGGCTTTCCTTTGCGGGCTATCAATTTAGCACATTTGTCTAATCCGAATTTCATTTTTATGTCAGTGCTAAATGTTTATTATTATTATTATTATTATTATTATTATTATTATTATTATTATTATTATTATTATTATTTTTTTTTTTTTTTTTTTTTTTTTTTTAGGGTGGACAAAAAAACCTTCAAAAGGCATTTGGTTAATGTGTTGGGTACCAAATAGTGTGGGATTTTTACCGCACTAAAAAAGACCACCCTAGAGCATCAACAGCAAAGTTATTAGCTCATAAAACAAGTACTGTGTATATAAATATTTTTGGTAGTATCTAGTATCACAGATGGCGAGTATCCTAGATGGTAAGTATCACATTATGGTAAGTATCACAGATCTATATTTGTTCCTAAATTTTATCAAATAGATTAATATCTTTGATGTAGTCGAGTATGTTTCTCATGTTTTCTTTCTTCAGGTTATCTTCTGTGCATGGCCCTAAACCATAGAGTTGTCTTTGAGCATTGAAAACAGGACATTCACTAATGATATGACTAATTGAGAGAGTTACATTACACTGATCACATGTTGGTGCTTGTTCTCCTTTAAGAAGATGTTGGTGTGTTAGATTTGTATGTCCTGTACGGAGTCTAAATGCTTTTACCGTTTCGAGTTTATTCGAACTTGTCGATTCATATTTCTGTTTAATTGTTGGTTCTATTCTACGAAATAACGTATCTGTTCCGCTCCATATATCCTGCCACTCATCTCTAATTTTGCCTTTCAGATTGTTTATAAAGTCTATTCTTTTCATGGTACCGTTATTTACTACTTGGGCGTCATTTCGATCATCAACAAGTATGTCAGGGAGTTCGACACCGATTTTCCCCAAGTATTCTAGATAGCGCACTGCAAGAGGACGAGTAATGGTGTTTCTATTAGAATATTGGTTTTCGTCAGGAAATAAGAATTCGTTGTTCGGATTTTTGGGATAAGATTTGACACCTGTTAGGTAAGTTGTCATTAGGATTTTTCTTCTTTGTTCTAGAGGCATTATAGCAGATTCACAATAAAGACTTTGGACAGGGGTAGTTGGAAAGGCATTTAAACAATAGCGTAGTCCTATATTTTGAATTCTGTCAAGTACTGCTAAGTGACTTTTTCTTGCTGAGGAGTAAGCTATACTTCCGTAATCTATTTTGGAAAACATTAGAGATTTATATATCATGAGAAGACTTTTTGTATCAGCTCCCCATTTAGTATGTGCTAGGACTTTCAGAATATTAAGAGATTTCCGGCATTTTGTGTTGATTCGATTAATGTGTTCGCACCAGGTAAGTTTGTTGTCGAACGTTAATCCCAAGAACTTAAGTTATTAACACACTCAATAATATTATCATTTAAATACAGCATTGGGTCGTAATGAGGTTTTCTGAGTCGGCAGAAATGCACACATTTAGTTTTCTCTTTGGAGAACTTGAAACCAACTCTTTCGCCATTCTTGATTATGGTGTTTATTGCCGGTTGTAATATGCGTGTAATGTCTCCCACCTTCTTTGCACTACAGAAGATTGCCAAATCATCAACGTAGATGCATTTCTTGATTTCCTGATTGACATCTTTACAAATTTCGTTTATGGCAATCGCAAAGAGTGTGCAGCTAAGCGTAGATCCTTGCGGGACTCCATTCTCTAGTGATCGAGAGAGGGGCTAAAGCTAAGAAACATCCATCCATGTTGTAGGGGTGGAACATGCGGCCTTTTACGAAGCAGAAAAGAATTCCTAAATCCACTGGCCCATGAAACTAGATCATTATCTTTCTTTTTGGACAATGACACAGCATGATATTCTTACCTATATTCCTACTTTCTCTCATTTTCCTATACGAATTATTTTTAAAAATGATACAAATCGCCTCTAGACTTTTAGCAATAAAATCCTCATATACTTTTTACAAGCAAGATCTTTTAGCTTCAAAAAAAGGAAAACTCCGCCACTGAATAGGTAAAACCGTTGTAAAACGCTATGATTCTCGTTTGAAGATCCCAAAACCACAGAACGAGATTTAAAAAATATATCCATCCCCTTTGTATTTAATTACCTTTTGCTAGTCTTTAGTGGAGCTATTCGATCGCTTTTAGATTGGCCCTTTTCAGGGATGGGTGATTAAAGTAACGGTTGTTCAAAAGATAATTATGTGTTTTATTTATTTCGTAAAACTCACACAAATCACTTTAAAAATAACTCTCAAATGTTAAGGGTCGGAAAAAGATTGAGGGCACTGTGCCACAACATGGTTTCTGTTGATAAACCTTCCCCAAAGACATATTAACCCAATATTTCCGAGGGTTGATTATTACTGGGGAAATCGTTGCCCTTTTCCGCATTCTTTAACTTTTTTCCCTTGACGCAGACAACGCACAGTCTCGAAGTTTCATTTTTTTTTATTTGTGTTCTCTCAACGCAACGGAAAAGTTTTGGAATAAACAAGGGATAACTAATTATCTACTGATGGCTTCTGAGATGGGGACGGGGTGTTTATTTATTTGCGAGGCAATATCTTGGAATCAAAAATTATTAACCAACAAGTTACTAATCACTAATCAGCATCATTGTTTATAGGTTTAGAAATGAAAAATCTTTCCGTAGCTCAGTATAAGTTCTATAGCTTCTGCTAATCTTATGCAGAAGAATCCCTAATTATTTCTCTGTAGTTTGTGTCCCTTCTGAATGGCACTTTCGGGACATCTGATGAGCAGGGTTTCCATTAAATTGATTAGGCAAATTGGTCATAGAAATTTAAATCTGGTTAGACTAATAACCTTAGGTTAGTAAATTTAGCTAAACGTACAAAATAAAGGAGTAAAAGTCAAAATAAAGTGTCTTTCCGGAAATATAAATAGTTGGTGTAGTCAAAAAATAATTCCAATATTATGAATGTTCCTCGTTAAGAGCCTGTGACTATGTAACTAAAGCAAACAAGAAATTTAAATCAGGGCCCGGTCCTGATGGTGCTTAAAAATTTAAAACGAGATTCAAGGTGAAGGTGAGAGTGTTCTCATTTCATCAGCCGCCGACTTTAAAGTCCGCCTGTTTCGGCACTTATAATCTTCGACGACCAAAACGACTTCGTCTGCATTAATTACCGAATCGTGCAGCTATGTTTTGATGATCGCTATTTAGTTGTTTAAATTTTAAACCATGATGCCTATTTTCTGCATCATTTAGAGAAAAACCTGACTACAATGTCATTATAGTGGCAAAAATGTTAAACGTTTCTGGAAGACATTTTATACGACTTTTTGGGAAGTTTTTCTAACCTTTTCTATAACATATATACAAAAACACTACAAAACATATTTATGATTAATAAAATAGATCTATAATTATGTTATAATCTGCCGTGAGAAGAGAATATTGCCACAATGAACCTGTAGACACACGATTGTAGGTATATTGTATACGGCGTTTTGGATATACAAATCTTATGAGGTTCATGATAAATTTTCAAAAAAGCCATGTTCCATCATTGTATTCATTTTTGACACAGTTTTAATTCCTTAAGGATAAGGGATGTAGTGCTTAGATAAAAATTGTATAAGTTTCCCATCCCTGGTGATTAGTGATGTAAGAATTTTCTTCACTTACCACGTACCTAACTCAAATGATTGGTATAATAAGGTCTTATCGAGTAAGCGCTGGTTTATTCATCTTCTGATAACCTTTCAGGTATGCAATCTGACGGATATAAACGCAATATGTAATCCCATTTGGTCAGTCAGTTAACCGCTGACCAATAGAATTATAGAAAGGTAAATTTTTCTTGCAGATAGTTACCAGTAAGTTTATCTGAAAATGAATAAACCGGGCCTAAGTCTTGTACAATAATATATTTTAATACTCCCTGATAAGGCCTATCATTTATTACAGGCCTAATCAAACTCAATCACTCAACAACTACATCATCAACTGAATTATTATAAAACAACTCAAACTTCTGCTAGTTAGGAAGTTGCAATGATAATAAAATTTGTATAGTTGAATCAAATAAAGTCATCAAAAATCCACATGACCTAAAGCCCTAAAGCCGATCAACAGAGAAAAACGTATTTTAATTAAAATCATAATTAATTTCGGATTTAATGGTAAGACTATAAGTGGGTAAAACACGTTTTTTTTTTCGCCATCCATCCTTGAACTTGGTATCAGAGGCCTTTCACCTTTCAATTCAAAACTCGAACACAACAAACAATAAATTATTTGCATTTGCAACTACTGGCTGCTGCGATTCGTAATTGTTTATTACAATTTAATGATGCTGTTTTTTTATTGTCTCGTTTTTCTTTAGTCACAGTCTGTTTGGCGGTAATTATGGAGATTCTTTACAAAACATGATATGTTGATGAGATACCTCTAGTTGGTGAATAATTGCAGCAATTAAACAATTCAAAAATAATAAAATCAACAGTTTTACAAGATGATTTGGATATATATATATATATATATATATATATATATATATATATATATATATATATATATATATATATATATATATATATATATATATATATATATATGTATTAGCAGCATATATTTTGTGCAATATGATGTTATATTTTTTAGTAGGTAGGTAGTAGTTTTTTAGTAGAAGAATCATTATTTGAGAAAAAATTCCCTTCAACTCCGGCAAAAAGGTACTTGATACAAACACTATTTCTGAATATGAATTTCGGGAAGGAACTGCTGGACCGACCACCGACAAATAGTCCAATCTGTAATATCTCTACAAGTACCACCAAAACGATGGGAACAAAGGGAAAAACACAACTCAGGTTTAGTATTAAGCGACTTGGAGATGAAGACGCCAAAAGAAATTTCCAGCGTCAATTGAATGAGAAATTATTGTATATATTGAACAGCAGTACCTAATCAATGCTTAAAACAGCTATACTTACTAACAACTTGCAGCAAGGGCACATCAGAACATCAGGTCAGGAGAGAAGAGCTTGCAATATCTTTTATTCAAATTCGGCTCATAAAAACAAACCTAGTAAAGGCTCAAGTATAGAGAGGAACGAAACAAGAATGCAGATGGAAAAAAAATGATGCACAACAAAGTTAGGTAAATTGAATTGAAACATTAAGCATCCTGTAACAACACCAAAGCCTCCACTAGCGCAACAACAGCAATCAACGGTTCCACTACAAAAAATCCATATTTCTCAAGATCCAGAGATAGGAATCAGCTACTCAGAGATACAGCATGCCATCGATGGTATAAACGTTCAGGAACTCCCAAGCAGAGAGTCCAACTCCAGGCAGCACACAGATACCTTAAAGACGTCGTATGTTACAAAACCCAACGTCTTTCAGACGTCTGCCTAAAGCATTCATTATCTATTCCAAATGCTAGGCTCTTAAATCCATGATTTCTTTTAAAAGAAAACATACACCAAATTCATTTTGGAAGAAAAACAATGAAAAGAACCAGGAGTAAAAATTGAGAAACAAATCAAGAGCCTGAAATTCTAAAATACGGGAATAATTGAATTAGAATTCAAGAACTTGGAATAAAATATTTCAAGATCCAGAAGAAAATTAAGAATTTAGAATAAAGAAATAAGGAAGAATCAAGAGCCTGGAATAGGAAAAATTATGAAAATTCGAGAATTTGAATCGAATGAGAAATATTTTCTTGCTAATATTTATTTCCTTATTATTACTCTTGTTTCACCTTTCAATTTTTGTCTATTCCAGGCGCTAGGCTGTCTGAAATAATTTTGAGGTTTTTAAATTATTGCTCTGAAGCCTTCCAAAATACTGAAGGAAGTGTTTTGGAACGTTCTAAATGGCTTATTGTAGTTCTTTAGTATTCTAACTTGACTTGAAGAGTTCTGGAGCATTCTAGAAGCTTTTTAGTAATTTCTAAATTGTTCTGACAGATTTTAAGGTATTTTAGAGCTCTATTGAACCTCCAAAGTGTTCTAAATTGGTTCAAAAGAGTTCTAGAATTTCTAGTTCCAAATTGCATCCTAATTGTTCCAAAATAACTCCGAAGTTTCTAAATTGTTCCAAAATGCTCCTGAAAATTCTGATTTGAATTTGAACTGTTTTGGATGCTTATTAAAGGTTTAAAGTTCTACATCAGCAATTTAAATTTGCTCTCGAACGCCTTCTGAAAGACGTTTTGTAACTTTTAACCTGAATCCGAAAATTCTGGCGCTTTTCAAAATATTTCTGGAGATTCTTGAGTTCTGAACTGTTCTAAAATGCTCTTGGGAATCGGTTTTTGTATGGGGCATTCTAAAATGGTCTTGAGGTTTCCAAAAATATTCTGAAATGCTACAGAATGTAGTTGCACATGCACAAGTAGTTATGTTAGGTGGTCATATTTTGCAAACTGAATAGGCGGTATACGTTCAAAAAATCATTTCGAATGTTTCATTGTGGAACATGCCTCATTGTGGAACACTGTTCTTAATTGATTTTTCTACTGAAAAATAAATAAAAACTATGTGGATATAATGCAGTTACTATCCTGAAAATAAGAAAATAGCAGCAGAAATGTTTGTCTTGAAATTCACTATCATATTGCACAAAATAATATATGCTGTTAATACATATACAGTGTGTCCCACTGACCACTCTTCTAAAACTTTTATTTTTCAACCGATTCAATTCGGTATTTTTTTATCTTATATCTACTCGAATTTGGCACTTAATTGACCCATAATTTTATTTCTGGGGCTGTACTGATGTACAGGGTGTCCACAGTTATAGGCTCAAATATCAATAAGTCCTATTAGGGATTTTTTTAGAACAAATCTGATAGCAGATTCTTGTTTAGAATGGTCTAAAACCCAAATGTACTGATTTTTGTTTTGATTTGATACAGGGTGATCACAACAAATTTTCAAAATTTAATGAACCAAACCGAAAAAATGTCATATTTTGAGGCCTTGAGAACAACAAAACTTGATACAACATAGTTTTAGAATATCCTTAACTAAAATTTGTATTGAGGTTGCCTCAAAATATAACATTTTTGCGGTATGATTCAGTAAATTTTGAAAAATTGTTGTCATCACCCGTCATCATCGTATTGAAACAAAAATTAGTACATTTGGGTTTTAGACCATTCTAAACAAGAATCTGCTATCAGATTTTTTCTAAAAAAATCCCTAATAATACTTATTGAAATTTGAGCCTATAAATGTGGACACCCTGTACACCAGTACAGCCGCAGAAATGAAATTATGAGCCAAAAGAGTGCCAAATTCGAGTAGATATAAGACAAAAAAAAATGAATTGAATCGGTTGAAAAAATTTTAGAAGGGTAGTCAGTCCTTAAGCGGGACACACTGTATATCACAATCATCTTGTAAAACTGTTGATTTTAAGTGTTTTGAACTTTCCAGAAGGTTTATTGAAGTTCTAAAGTGTAGCATTCTAAATGGTTTTCCGTAACTTCTTAATTGAATGAGGAACGAATTCTGTGGAAAATTTTTGTGAACATCTTGAAGACGTCCCTAAGATCCACAAACTACATTTAAGACGTCTTGTTTACGACCTTGGAGACGTCGTATTTTACAAAACCCAACGTCTTTCAGACGTCTGCCTAAAGACGTCTTTGGGACTAAGACATTCTAAAGACGTCTTCAACGAAATATCTTGAAGACATCTTTGAATCTCTTTTTATTACATAAACCATTAGGTATTCACTTTTAGGCCTGGTTGTACCAAATGGTTTTCTTGAGATGTGAATTTACGACATCTTATAAGGTCTTCATTCTGTATCCTGAAGAAATTAAATAAATAAATAGATAAAAAAAGGAGTCTTCTAGACGCCTTTTTGTGGTCTTCAGACGTTTAGACATAATGCAGACCTGAAAAAGACGTCTTAACACGTTGGCTGCCGTGAGACACAAATGTGGTGTCTCAGGTTATTTTCGATAACAGCCGCGTGATCCATCGTTTGTGTCTCGGCGGTATTTCATCGCTATAGCCGCGTGAGCCATGGTCGGCGTCTCAGTCCTATATAAGTTAAATGGGATTGAAAGAGCGTGGCTGTAAAGTGTTGGAAAGCAATTTTGGTTTTTGAATCTGAGACTCACAGTGGTTTCTCATGGCTTAAAATATACCAAATTCATAAAATCAAAAACTATAGAAATGTAACGTCTTTATTGAATGAAATAAAACAAGAAAGCAAATGTTTTTCAAAAAATAAAACAAAACACATAAAAATTAGTAAAAAATACTTGAAAAAAATTATTTGGTGCAATTATGCACCTGAAAAAGACACTCAAGACAAAAATACACACACATGCAGTGCATTTTAGTTAGAGAATAGGACGCGAGTTTTCTAGGCTTTGTCAGAATGTTTTCGTGCTGAACTCCATGAAAACCAAACAATAAATGATCCGCGTTGCACGCGCTAACGCCGATCAGGTGCATCCGGTGCAACAAACAGCGCAAAACGTTCGCGAACGTTGCAAAACATTTCAGTTTGGACGGTTGCGCGCTCAGACCTGCTCACGCGCGCTCTCTTTTGCGCGGCGCAAAATTTTTTCCATGCAGTGTCGGTAACAAAAAATTGTTGCAGCAGTTTGGACGTTATCCGCGCTGCACAGAATGTTTGCGTCGCGCAGAACAGAGCGCGCGCGAGCAAGTCTGAGCGCGCAACCGTCCAAACTGAAATGTTCTGCAATGTTCGCGAAAATTTTGCGCTGTTTGTTGTACTGGTCTGGATGCACCTTTACACAAACTAGAAAGAGATAGCACTCTGAGGAAAAAGGATGCCTAATACGCTAGCCCGACAGGTACACACACGAGACGCCACATTTGTTGCACACGGCATATATGTTGAGGCCGCCTGACCATACGGCGGGTCTCATCAAAAATTGTCAAGAAAAACATATTATAAATTTTTTTTTTTTTTGGAAAAAATCTTCTCACGAGTGTTCTAGGATACCAAAGTTGAACTTTTAGAGAAAAAAAAAAGTTGGCCCAAGGGACTGATTTTTTTTAGCATTACGACAGCCAACGTGTTAAAGACTTGTTTGCTGTCTGGGTCGTGAACCGTGGACGATGACGTCTGTTGAAGACGTCATCGTCCGTCGATGACGTCTTCAACAGAGTCTCAAAAATCTACTCATAATTATCTGATTGCCCTCTATAGTCGGAAAAATTATTGCCAGAATTCTCTCCAACCGACTACTTCTGTTGGCTGAAGCTACTGTAGGGTAGTGGAGTGTAAAGTGGTCTTGACTATGCCTAAAGTGTATGTGAGGATCCATCGGGATGCTTTGGACGATGACAAGCTAGAATTGTAAGTGAAGATATGTCAGATAATGAGAGTGTGGATAAAGACACTAGTGATAACAGTTATTATGAAGAGACACTTGCCAATGAGACAGTTTATCGCGAAAATTAAAATACTGGAATTATTGTTAATGATAACTCTAGTAAATCTAGTGACTATCAAGAAGCGATCAAACAAGTCGTCACAAATGGAAGCGATTCTGATGATTCAGACTTGGAAAGGCGAATTTACAAATAAATATATGTTACTAACTCAGGAGACTTTCCAAGCACCTTCCAAGTTTGGATGAAACCTAAGTATTTGTATTTTGTTATCTTTTAAGAGTTTTTGTAGTTCTTAAGATTTTTTTAGTTTTGTAAATACTTGGATGTTATTCTTGAAAAGTGGGATGTAGGATAGTGGAGTAACTATGCCTAAAATGCAATGTATGTCAGGATCCATGGAGACAGATTGTATGAAAACAGCCCTCAAGAAGAATGTCGCTGTGAGAATGTCAATGTATAGGACATGAGAATGTGTAAAAGATATTAAAAATAATAGATACCTATGTATAAATTAACAGGTATCTAGCTAGCCCAAACAGAGTCTTATTATAGAATAAATCGAGGTACGGTGCCTCATAGCATTTATAGATGTTTCACAGACATTTCATTGCACAGCTTTCCGCCTGAAATAATCGACGAAGTTCGTTTACTACATGACAATAGAAACACCATTGTCTTAAGCAAGAACGGAATCGAAGTAGCCTTTAAGATCAGTGAAGCAAGGGCCTTTCATTCCGCCAATAGTTTATTCTCTGTATTCTATGTATTTGTAGCAACTACCGTCCGTCTTGTTAAAAAAAAAAACCTGCAGTTGGGTATTAAAATTTCTTCAAGAACTGAAGCTTTTCAAACTTCGTAGACACCGAGTCAAGTCCAAGCTATCCACAACAACTGTTTCTGAACTTCAATATGCTGATCAGCAAACACCGAAAAAAAAAAACTACAAGTGTATTAACACTCAAAACATAGGTTCCAAAGCAAAGATCTCGGTATACAATTCCTTTTTGCTATCAAAATTCCTATACGAATGTGAAACTTAGACCACCTACAGGCGACAACTGCTGTGTTCGAAAAAGTAACAGTAGTGCTGCTTAAGAAGAATACAATGCAGGATCGCCGAGCGAACAGCAGTAACTCTGAGAACATTTTTACCAGTATTGAAGCTATGCAAGAACTATCCGCCATCTGCTGCGCTTTATTCGCATTCCAGTCTTATGCCCTCCTAAGGAAATCATGTATTTGAGACTGGAGAATAGCCAACGTAATGAGGCTAGCAATTTGAACGATATAATCGCTCAAGTCAAACGGAAAAAACCAGATTCATAGTGGTGACTACGAGACTGCGGCTCTGGAAAGACTGTATGGCGGAAAAATATCTATAAAGTTTCGCAGTATGTCGAAAAGCAAACAAAGGGGGCACGCAAATGAGTAACAGTTTTAGGAAAGAACCTTTGATAAGGGCTAGTCTACAACAACGACCGCCTTACACTGACTGGGTTCGAAATCAATTTTGGAGAAATTGTGGGTTCAGAATAGGCTTATCTAGCTGTCAAAGAACCATGGATAACAGTGCAATATTTATCATACTCCTTATCAAGTTTATGTCTATGATGATGATGATGATGAATGAGTTGCATCGCTTCCTCAAATTCAAAAGCTTCTGGAATTTCCATTTTTTGGGCTTGTTCAAACTGTATTCCTGTTCCAGTTCTCTGCGCTTTTTCCTTTCTTTGTTTTCTAGAGAGATAAATCGTCCGAACTCCTCTATTACTCCAGTAGCCTCACCTGTGTTTGCGTTCTCTGTTCCAGTATACGATGCGCTGGTTTTGATCTGCTCAGGAATATTGAATATTTCAGTACGTACATAGGTACCTACCTTACGCTCAGATATGTATTCAAAGTTTTGCTTTTATTGAAAGTAAAACTCGAACTATAGGAGATTTGAAGCCATAACCCATAACCTGCCTTACACCTAAAGCAGATTAAGTGGTTGAAGTGAAATAATAAACTAACACTAGCTTCATGGAGCACTAATTTTGATCAAAAACACAATGCTAACTTCACAAGTGAACTTTATCGCTACAATCACTTCCATCGGCATTTGTATAATATAAGGATGTTATGCCAGATGACGGCTATTGACGTACCTCTTCCTTTTTTTTTCGTATGTACAACACTTGCCGTAGCCTCGAAGCCGTTCACAACAATCTCATAGGGATACTAAGACAATATTTTTTCAAATGTTTGTAATAAGGCTCCAATAATTATTATGTAGCAATTATTACTTATTACACAAGACAACATCCTCTCGAATTTTGGATTCGTTGATGCCAGCTTCTACCAACTATCTTCTAAATAGATATCAAGACCTTTCTTGTGTACAAATTGTTCAATCACTCCTCCTCATTCGTCGACAAACATATCCTATCCATTTCGCCTTTAAAGTAGCTTTGCTTTATCTTTTTCGGTTCTTTCTCTGCTCTATTCTTTCAAACTTAAGCCGAGCGTTATTCTTTCGATACTTTCATTAATTGATTTGGTGGTTAGTGTCATCGTCTCTATGCAGTATGTCATGACAGAAAGGAAACATGTATTTAAGATATGTGAGTAGTGAGTCTACTTTTGCGTTGTCTATGTCTAATGCACTAAAAGTCGCTCATAATTCAATTGGTAATCGAATGTTCATTTGTTGTAATCAACGTTAGCTCATTGCTGGGAGACGTTAACGTTATATTTATGTGAATTTTTCTTTTAATGTGCGCATGGATTGCAGATGTTCAAGTACTGTATCCTGTGCGGAAGGAGGATGTGTCGTTTAAATATCTATCCTGTTATAAGATATTTATTAACTAGAACTTCTAAGGATTCCAACTTGAGTCTTCGTACCTACAAGTCTCAATATTTCCCAAATTATTTATATTTTATATCGGCAATATAAATGTGATGTTGATACACGAAAATTTGTGACAGTTGGTAGTTAGTAGTTGTTTATTAATAAACTAAATCACCACTTGGAAGAATATCCATATAGATTTCCCAATGCCATCCTACATAATGCCCAAATTGTAAAATAGCGTGTGTGTGTGTGCAAAACAAAAACAAAACGTGTTTTGCAAAAGATGCAATTGTTTACTGTCGTCGTCACATTATAAACGATAATAAAACTTTGATGTGACATCACGCGAGGAGAGAAATAAGAATCCTTGAACCTCCAAAACCAAATCACTGGTTTGGTTTTAAAAGAATGGTTATTATTAATTATAGGACGTCTATCTGCGGCGTTGTTGCTGAAGGAGCGAGAGAGAGACGCGGGAGGTAAATGGACTTTTGTCCTTGCACCGAGCCCGAAAATTGCACTCTGCAAACTCTGCATTCTGGTGTTGTTTTTCGGAAGAAGGCAGTTTTACCATCAACAACGTTACACATTGTAAATATAAAGATTGTTTTTGGTTTAGTTTAGGTTTGAATTATTCTTCTTTTCAATTTTCTGAAAATTGGCACAGTTTCCGCGAGAAATACAAAAGTGAATTTACTGAAACTTTAAGGAGTTGTCATAAAATGTTTCGAAATTCTAAAATGTTTTGCTTTGAGTCTTCTAATAGTTATTTACCTAACAAATGAGCAAAGTGATACTTTACAGCACAGAACGGCGTCGTTTGGACAAGCTGTAAAGGCACTTCTCGCATGTATTAGGGATTAAACTTTACATATGAGTATCTAAATGCCCAGAAAAATATGCTTTATTGAAATTTCTGAAAGAGAAGGGATTTTTGATTATAAATACCAATGTCTACTTTACCGCAAACTATGCGGTAAAGTATCTTTACCACACACTATGCAGTCTATTTTAACGCACACTATGTGGTGAAGTAACTTTACCGCATAGTGTGCGGTAAAGCCGGTGAAGAGCTACTTTCCACTTTACCGCACGCTCGTAGGTAAACATCAATTTCACATTGTTGCAGATTGGGTTTTTGCGAAAACTACCAGTTTCAGCTTACGTCATGTTATTTCAAGTTTTCTCTCTGCCTTTTCGCGAATTTTTGGTCGACTGACTGACCGACCGGGTTTTATAGGTTCCGAAAGCTCCAGCCTCTCCTTCACGGTTTGTTTTTATTGAAATTAACTGATATTTTAATACCGGCGCGCTTTTAATTATGTATCTAAATTGCTTGTAACTCGTTGGCCCAGTAGGTTATCGGAAGAGTTTCTTCAACCGAAGGAATCGCGTTTTTTTTATGAGGAGCCGACTTAATAACTACAATATACAATAATAAGGTTCTCTCTCAATAATTTTTGACAAACATTTTCAAATTGATACGTAGGTACTACAACAAAATAATTGCAGGCTTAAGTTCAGATACCTCTATTAGGTTCCTCAAATTGTTCTCATTCTGCAAGCACAAGGGAAGAAAGAATGAAATCGTAATTGATTTTATAAAGAATTACAAAAAAAAATATAAGTAGATAGGTACCTACCTTCAAATCTTCTCATATCCCTGATTTTCAATTTCTGTGTTCAGATAATATTCCAGTGTTAATGGGTATAAGATCAAGGCCAAGTTTGAATCTATGTCTCTTGCAAAAGGGCCATAAGCCACTTGCGTCCCGCTAACCAATAGAAGTATGGCCCATTTCTGTCCCGCCGCCCATTGAACCAATATGAAATTGTCAACCAGGGTACGGTGTCTCAATTATTATAACTACCATGTGCCCAAGCCATCTTGTCCATAACAGAGAGTGAGGCTGCTCTCTGATAGTAAAACATGCTCCAAAGTCTTCACAGTTCCTTCGGCTGCTCAACTCAAACTGTATTTGAAGAAGTGTAATCTCGGAGCCATCCTGACAATAATATGGATTTTCAGAATAGATACATGATGAAGACCAAACGCAATTAAAATACTTCAATAGTGAACGCTTCAGGCCTGTTTGAACCAGCAAGATGTGTTGTAAAGTAATTTGTATGCCTCTTGACAAACCCCAATGGTTTCATTAAACTCAAAACAGTCGCACTAATGTGCTGAGTCTTTTGAGCCTTCAATCCAGATCGCATACCCAGTCGATATTATTCGATGCAATGTTGCCGATCTTATATGGAAATTGTATTTCAAAAAAAAAAAAATCTGTATATGTGTGCGTTCTCCGTGTCCATTCTTTAACACCAGGCGGACGGCAAGTCCATCTCAATTTCCTGATATTTGTTAGCAAACAAAAAGATTTCTGAATTGAATTGGCCTTTCAATTCTAACACATATAGAATAAGACATAGGAGATAAATAATATTTTTTAGAGATTCAAATACTCAACCAAAGTTTTGAGGCTCAAAAGACAGGGGGGCCAACGGAAAAGGGTCTTTATGGGGTCCTCCGCTTAAAAGCCTAGCAGCAACCAATTCTTCCTGTCATAAATCCCCTGTACCGAACATAGTGATTCTCGTTCAACAGGGTTCTGAGAAATAAAAAAAAAATATATATTTTTCTTAGGGGCGAATTTCAGGGGGCTGTATCTCCGAAAATGGGGGCAAATTACAAAAAATAAAAAATACGGGCCACTTTTTTTTTAATCTTTGAACAAATATTCTTGCATTTATTTCCGGACACCCTGTATATTACATTTATTTAGACAGAGGTAGCTATAATATGGTATCATAATATTACTCTGATAAAAAAGGAAACAGCAAAAATAAGGGACCCTCAAATCTTAAATAGCCCCAAAAATGTACGATCCGCCTCTGAACTTTACTGAAGGAAAAATAATTGAATCTGGGAAATCCGAGCTCTGGCCTGTAGGAAACTCTAGAGCCTAATTAAAGTTTCATAATTTTTCATCGCTAATAACTTTTCATGTATTTCACCGATTTGATCTATTTTTGGAGGGTTAATAGGCTGCCATGTTCTTGTGAGGCTGCTCAGCTTAGATTAGACAGTTTAAGTCAGGACCGGACTTACGCGACTTTCTCTTGACTGCTACATTTAGCGTCGTTGCACGAGAAATCTGGTACCACTCTAATTTATACTGATATGATTTTTCGATAGCTGAATGCTGAACAATCAGAAATACACATGCTAAAGCACAACTGCTTAGGAACCGAGAGATGTATTTTTTTTTCTCTAGACCAAATTAAAGTTTCACTGTTTTTAGGTCCTTGTAATTAAATATTTTATTTATTACCCGATTTCATCCATTTTCGCCGTGATAAAAAAGACATTGCAAAAAGTAGGAGAGGTGTCTCCTGGTAACTGAGAAAACATGGCATATTATAACTCCACCTTTAAAACAATTCAACTGAAAAATCGAAATGCAATTGGACAATTTCGCCGTATTTTGCAGTATTTTTTCTTTCTAATGTTACTTAGTTGTATTAACTACTAGTTGCTCCTATTGGACGTGTACATCGACAGCCTTAGAAGAAAATGTGGATGGCAAGTTTGTCAGTGAAAAGCAACATCAGAATGAATCAACATTAGAGGAATCAACAAATTCCCGAGGTTATTGAATACCTAAAAAAATACCAGTAATGTGGTACCTACCCACTTACCGCACGCAACATTATGCGATATGCCCTAATCACCTCACGGTTGTAGTTAAAGATACGTATTTAGTTGGAGTGACATAACATAACATAATCTAAAATATTTGAATAAATTCCATCTATTTTTTTTACCAGTAGAAAGCTTCAGTTCTCTGTAAATTATCCTCAATAGTGATATTGAACCTTTTGACAAAGAAAGTTCCAGAAGTTCACACAGCGCGGAAACCTCCGAAAATAGCAGACATCAACAAAGATTTTGGGAAAATTTCAACTGGAGCAAAATGTAATTGTTCGGTTCTCAGATATCCAGATTCCATGATCCATGAACTCCAGCTCTGAGTTTCATATCTGATCCTTCTGCCTTGCAAGGTGTCCTGAGATGCTTCATTTCAGATTGGTGATTTTCGATGCTGCGTCTTTCAAAGTGGTTCTTTACACCTTATAAATGTGTAATTTTGGTTGATATACGCACTCTGCTTCTCAGATAAAGTGCAATCTTTCGATTCTTCACGATCTCTGAAAGATCGCCAAAACCTGCCCATGCTAGCTTTGTTTTTCGTACTAGATATCGTGATTGACGTGATTCAATTCGAAAATTGTTCTTAGCTCTTTTTATTGCCCATAGCAGCCAATGCTGCAATTTCATAGTCCACGAAAGCGCGAGATGGCGGGGGAAGATTGCCCCTTTTTTTCATGGCATTTTTTTTTTTGTATATTTCGTTGATCCGGAGGACTTAAAAAATTTGGTTTATTGTAGAATAAGCATTTTTTATAATTGCACAAATCTTTAACCATACAGGGTGACCCAGTAAAGTGGGTCCGAAAATCATAAAACAAGCCTTTTAATTATCGATGTTGGCGCGCCCTGCTAGCTACATATCAAGATTTTTGTTTCCGATTTCGCAAATGAATAGTCTAGATAAGCCTAATATACTATATACAGAGTGGCTAAGCTTGCGTACCTATTTTTTCAGAAATCCTGCCCTATTCTTAGAAATATTGGAAAAGACAAATGTGATAAAATTTGCGATGGCGGAAAGTGATGAAAGTCGGAGTGATATGAGATAATCATACATATTCGGCGTGTGATATAAATATCACACAGGTCAAACATTACGGAGCCCCCACACCGGCGCGATATAGCGGTAGCGAAAGCGATATGTCCACTTACCTCTGCGGTAGGTTGACTTTTTAGGAATTGTGATAACTGATGAATTGTGATTAGGTACCTAATTACTCTCAATATTACCCATTTGGTCCTGCTTTCAAATTCAAACCAGGTTTCATGTTCGTGAGAATCCACAATCGAATAAAAAGTTATACTTTTATCACTCTCCGCCATGTCAAATGTTATCACATTTGTAATTTTTTTAGGTTTCGTGATTAAGATTTATTTTAAGACCACATTCTTTTTAAATCGGACAAAAATTTGAAGTTACGTGCAAATAAAATCCAGCACGACCTCTTTGGTAACACTATTTCTAAGAATAACGAAGGATTTCTAAAAGATATACAAGAATACACAAGCTAAGCCACCCTGTATGCTTATCTGGACCATTTATTTGCGAAATCGAAAATAAAAATACCAAAATGTAGTTTGCAGGGCGCGCTAACATCGACAAGTAAAAAGCTTCTTTTATGATTTTCGGACCCACTTAACTGACTCACCTTTTTTTCCCCCCTTGTTCCAGGCATGTCCAACTTATTGTCTCCATACAGCACTGAAACCTGAGAAGGCTTATTGTACTTAGCCTGTGTGGTTTATTCCAACCACTCCAGTATTTTTGTGCCTTGTACGAGGTTGTACAGGTCTTTTACTGGGTGGTGTTTCATTATTGTTTCCGGGACTACGTTTGGTTGCCAGAAAATGCCATATCTTCTGCGATCCAGTGCCTTGCAGTCCACCAGGATGTGTCTGGCTGTCGGCTGTCTCGGGTTCCTTATTGCAGAGTCTGCAATTAAGGTCTCCGTCGTACAGGTTCATCCTGTTTAGGTGAACCTTTACTGGTGTGTGGCCAGTCAAGAATCCCGTTATGGTTCTTAGTCGGCTCCTGCTATTTGTAGCAGTTCTGCAGCCCTTTTGCTGCATGGTTGGTCCATGAATTCCTTACCATGATTTTGAATTTCTGCCTGAAAGTTGTCCAGTGTCGCCGATGTTTTTTACGAATCCAGTCTTTGATGTGGCTTCTGGTCATACTTTTTGGTATCCCTAGAGCCAGTTCTGGCCCGATAAGTTTTGTCTCTGATCCTCTATTTGCGAGTTCATCAGCTTTTTTCTGTTTTTTACTCCAATGCGTAGCGGAGAACAACAGGAGAGTCCCAGCCAACAGGCAGATCCTAATAATGTTTGATAGTCAAGCGGCACTGAAGGCCCTTTCGAGCCAGACATTGTCATCAAGACTATATAGTATGGGAATGCCAGGAAGAACTCAGGGCCCTGACGGACCAAATAAGGTAAAACTTATCTATGGGTGCCAGAACACAGAAGAATCAAAGGCAATGGAAAAGCTGATGAACTCGTAAAAAGAGGATTAGAGACAAAACTTATCGGGCCAGAACCGGCTCTAGGGATACCAAAAAGTATGACCAGAAGCCACATCAAAGACTGGATTCGTAAAGAACATCGGCGACAGGTCTGGTCTTGTTTTTTGGTCTCCGGTATGCCATGTTCCCATTCAGTTCTGCTTGGGAAGCTGACTTTGACTTGAATGGTCTGTTCAGGCAGTATCGTCTAGGCACGTAGTCGGTTCTCATGTTGAAAATCTCTCCCCCAAGGAGTTCTACGATTGCCATGTAACCCGTCCTTTTGTTGGAGGCGGTTGTCGGCTGCAGTCTGTACGATTTCATCCTTGCCTCCCCCTGTATCACTAATCACTATGTCTAGGTGAGAGGTCTAGGAAGGTCTCCATGGCTGCTGTTGGTGTGGATCGCATTGACCCCGTTATTCCTGAGCAGGCCAGTCTTTGCACTTTGCTGAGTTGGCGTATGGTACTTTCCTGCAGTATCTTATGCCAACATACTAAGGATGCATATGTCAAGATAGGTTTGACCATCATGTTGTATGTTCAATATAGTATGTCCGGTCTGAAGCCCCATAATTTTCCATGCAAGTGTCTGGCTATCATGAGTGATGTTAGCGCTTTTTTGGTGGTGTTTTCCAGATGTTGATTCCAGGTAAGTTTTGAGTCCAGTGTTACCCCCAAATACGTGACCTCGCTCGAAATCTTCCCTTAATTTAAGAGGTCCCAGGTATTGTAGTTGTTCGGTCTAAATCTAAGTTACCCTATATAATAAGAGATTTGGTGCACTGATGAAATATATTTATTTTTGCTAGTAATACAATATACCAAATTTTTAAACAAATCGACCGGTCCCCGAAAGCCCGTAAGATATGTGCGATGTCCTTTGAATGTTTTGCTGACTCGAAGTAATTTTTTTAAGGAAACTGCATTTTTTTTTTTTTTTTTTTTTCATTTTGAGAGAAGAGCCACTACGTATCAACAGAGATAACACCTCTCATGAATCAATTAAGAATGCACTCGTCAGGAAAGGAGTAGACAAAACAACATCCACCTGGATGTGCGAAGTTCTTGCAACCAGAACTGCCGAATCTGACGCAGGTGAGCAAACCATACAAGTCAACACAACTAGAGGATGTGCACAAGGAGGGGTACTATCACCCTTGATGTGGAGTCTAGTGGTTGATGATCTCCTTGGCGTACTGACCGACCAGGGCTACACCTGCTTTGGATATGCCGACGACATCGTCATTATGGCCAGAGGAAAATTCGAAGGAATACTCTGTGACCTTATAGAAAAAGCACTTCAAACCATGAAGGAATGGTGCCAGTCAGTGGGGTTGAATCTAAACTCAGCGAAAACCACGCTGGTAACATTCACAAGAAAAATAAAACTCCCAAATCTGAGAAACATTTACCTCAATGGAAGCAAACTCAATTGGAAGCAAGAAGTAAAATTCCAAGGAATAACCCTAGACTCTAAACTTCTCTGAAATCGACACGTGGAAAACATAAAAAACAAAGCAATTTCGGCAGTCATCGTCTGCAAAAATATCGCGGATAAAACGTGAGGCTGTAACCCATCAATCTTGCGATGGATGTACACCATGATAGTGAGACCCATCATCACCTACGGAGTAGTAGCTTGGCACAGCCGAACCGAGCTAGTAACAGCTAGGAAAACCCTAGGAAAGGTGCAAAGACTTGCGTGTCTCTGTATAACAGGAGCAATGAGATCATGTCCAACTGCGGCACTAGAGGTCATAGTCGACCTCACACCACTTCACATAATACTGAAGCGGGTTGCAAGTGGAGCACACCTCAGACTGGCGAAGATCGGTATTCAAGGAAAATCGCATTCTGGTAGAGCTTTTCCTCTTCCAAACTGTTCACACCTTATGGATCTACCAAAAGATGAAACTATCAAGAAATATAGCTTCGAGAAACTTTTTTCCATCGAACTAAGCACGAAAAACGAATGGAACATAGAATCTCTCCAATCCCTGGAAGCAAACACCATCAAATGGTACACAGACGGTTCCAAAACAGCTGAGGGAACTGGATCAGGAGTATTCGAGCCACGGACCAGATACTCGGAGCCTATGGGCAAGTCACCAAGCATTTTCCAAGCGGAATTGCATGCGATCGGAAGATGCGTGCAATTCAATCTAAACAAAAGATACTGGAAACGAGAAATTACGATAATGTCTGACAGCCAGGCAGCTATCAAAGCATTAAACTCACCAGTCATCAATTCTAAGATAGTATGGGAATGTCTACAGAAACTCAATGAGTTAGGAAAAGAAAACAAAGTAACTCTCCTCTGGGTGCCTGGGCACGTGGGAGTTGAGGGCAACGAATGCGCAGATGCACTCGCAAGAACGGGAGCTTCTTCCCCCTTCACTGGGCCCTAACCATTCTGCGGTCTCAGCAATAGGCACTTCCAAGGAATCCTCAAAAAGGAAGAAAACCGGCTAAGAAACAAACACTGGCTAGAACAGCTAGGACTACGGCAGGCCAAAGATCTACTGGGCAACTTTAACCAAAAAAAGATCAGAACTACTAGTCAACCTTAACAAGAAAAGTCTCAAAACGCTAACCGGGTTCCTCTCGGGACACTGCAGACTCAAAAAACACCTACACAAATTAGGTCTGGGAGAAAATGGCACCTGCGGATTCTGCAAACATGGAGAGGAAACACCTCACCACCTTTTACTGAATTGTAATGCCATTAGTCGTTCAAGGATGAAGAATCTGGGAAGCCCCACCATACAGTTGGAAGATATTTCATCTCTGGAACCGCTGGATATCCTAAGATTCCTTAAGGACCTAGGACTGGAGGGGCTGCTTTGAGCAGGAAGCCCTGACCTGGCAGCAGAAGGAGGGGTACAATAGATCTCTACCAGGTCGCGGTGCAACTGACACCTCCAACACATACAACATACAACATACATACATCAACAGAGAATTTCAAATTCTATTACCAAAATGCAGCAAGGCCAAAATGTGGAGATATCAGGTAAGTTTATTTTCACATGTATTATCGTAAATTTTTCGTTTTATACATTCCCTAAGTAAAGTTATACCTATTAGCAAACTATATTAGATAAGGGTAGAATCTGTGAAGCATCTTTGTATTGTGTCATTATATGTCAGTTATTTGTTGTTGCAACAAATTTTCGGGGATAATACCACGGGAGCCGATAATGTTTCGCGATTGCATGTTTTCTATAATTTCACGAGTCCGTAGGAAGAGTGAAATTTGCAGAGAAAACACGCAGGAGTGAAAAATTATCTGGTCCATTTTGAAGCTCGAGTGGTATTTAGAGGATTATTTCACGTATGAGAATGCAAAAAATATGGAAATAAATATTTATTAAACGATTTGAACATCTTAACAACCAATACAAATAAATGGTTGCTAATAATAATTAATAATTTATTATATCAAAAATTAGCATGACTGGCATGTATACAATAACATGGGAGAATTATCGCTGTAATTCTCTCTAGTTAAACTAATGGAAAAAATAATTTTCGCTGTAATTTTGAAAATCGTCACTTGTCTTATGGGATTTCTAACATATGAGTGGAATAATCGTTCAAATCCATTAACAAATTTTTTGAAATACTTTTTTTAATGCTTGTTATGTCGGGAGGTTTGGTTCATCTGGTGAAGGGAGCTTCAGGGATGCGTCCCAAACCTTCGTAATATAACAATACTTTTGTTAAGGCTCTTTTCTTTAATTTCAGTTCATTAAATATGCCACATACGTATGCGTGAAAAAAGGAAATCGCGAGATTTTGCTCCCCAAAACCTTGTCCAAGAAGCTATAAATGAGGTTAAAAGTGGCAAAGGTATAAGACGGACGACTCAAAAACATGGAATTCCAAGAAGCACCTTGCTAAGATTGTCGAAAGACAATATTTTCAAAATAAAAATGATTATTCAACAAAACATTCAAGCAAACAAGTATTCAGTAAGACGCAAGAAAATATGTTGTCAAATTACTACGTTCAGGCTCAGGCATCAAAATTGTACTATGGAAAAAACAGGAGGGCAGCTGTTTAATTGGCATACAGCTTTGCAAAATGTTATAAAATTGAGTACCCAAAAGCCTGGGATAAAAGTGGGACCGCAACAAGAGACTGGCTACGAGGATTTTATACCCGAAACCCCAATATATCACTGAAGAAACCAGAGACCAGAGGTTAAGCAGGTTGTTGATCAGTTCTACAAACATTTAAAGACTAATGGAAGAAAAGTTGATAAGACCAGATGATATTTGATGGAATATCGACGAAACCGGGCTGATAACTGTTCATAAACCAAAAAAAGTTTTAACAAGGAAGGGATGTAAGCAAGTGGGCCAGATGACTTCGGCAGAACGCGGATCTTTAGTTACTGTTTATTGCAGCATTAACGCTATTGGACAATCTATTCCTCCTTTCTACATATTTCCAAGGGTCAATTTTCGAGAGATTATGTTAAAAGGTAAAAAACACTATTTTTAGGCCTCATTGGCTGCAAGGGTGCGGCTCATCCTAGTGGCTAGATGACTGAAGAAAACGTTTTAGTCTTTTTTAAACACTTTCTACATTACGCCAAGCCATCCAAAGATCGATACCACGACAGTCACATCCAAATCGACCTGATAAATTTAGCAAGAGGGAATAATGTAATTTTGAACTTTGTTGACCAGTCAGAAACAACTACTCCGAGGGCAAATACCCCTACCGGCATTGAACTACACTGATTGGTCTGAGCTTTCGTTGGCAATGGAAATTGTTAGAAAGTTTTTTTTCAGGTAATGACCAACGTGAATTCAGGGACACAACGGTCCCTGTTTGGGAATCGGCCCACTGAGCAGTGGACTCAGGCTTCCCGTGCCAATCCTTGACGCGTTTCGTCCTTGTTAGGACTCATCAGAAGAACATAGGCTGAAGCTCCCTGTCCAAGCAAAATTGAACTTTGTTGACCAGTCAGAAACAACTACTCCGAGGACAAATACCCCTACCGGCATTGAACTACACTGATTGGTCTGAGCTTTTTGATAAAATCGATTTCCGCACTAATATCCGTGCGGAAAATGAGTTTTCCCGCACGGTGCGGTAAAACTTTTACCGCACGCATATGTCAGTGCCGAAAAAAATTTACCGCACTGATATGTCAAAAAAAAAAGAAAAATTTTACATTTTTACGCCTGTAGGAAAAATATTGTACCTAACACTTGCAGAAAATATTTTTCCGCGCGCGGCTGCCGTTCACCGAATGACGCGTAGCGGAGGAAAAATTCATTTTCCGCACTTGTTAGGTCAATAGCTATTACAGATGTCGACTTTTTGGGAGCCTATGTTACAGATCGCGAGATGCCCCCTTAATCGATTAATGTTATAGATCGCGAGTTGCCTTCTTCATCGACTAATGTACAGATTGCGACATGCCCTCATTCATCGGCTATTGTTATAGATAGATAGCGCGATGCCCTCTACATCGACTGATATGCAACCAGGCGACACAGAAGTGGCTTTAGGGAAAGATGATAAGTCACATATTCAAAACTTTATTATTATAAGCCCTGAAATAATACTACCATTTCCAAAAGCAGCGAGAATTATAACAGAAACACCAGAGAAAAATGAAATAGGGGAACAACAGTCAGCTAGGAAACGTACAAAATAACTAAAAGCCAAGAAAGGCACTATAAGAAAACTAAAGTTAGGATTCAGAAGGGAAAGAAAAGCTAGCGAGAGTACTTCCGAAGACGAAAGCATTAACGAAAAACTCGAAAAAGAGATTTGCGAACAAAGACAGCAGCTCAGACTCAGAATTTTTCAGTGACGAAGAGTTGGATTTTCCTAAACTCTATACCAAAGTACAGGGTGTTTCAAATTCGAGCCACATCATTGGGATCTCGGAAACGGTGAGAGATACAGAGTTGGTTGAATTTGTGCAAAATTACGAAATTAGATGTTTAACAAAATGCCGCTTTGATATTTAGGATATTTCGAATACTTCCGGAGATATAAACCGAAATTTTGCAAAATTTTTTATTGACTTTATTTAAAGTGATATTCAAAAAAAATTATAGGTACCAGATCTGGGCAAAGCCCTCAGTAAAAGGGCTTGAAGCACTAAGCCCTAAGCCCTTTATCAAAGTGCTTCAATTTCAAGCACAAATTCCTTTTTATTTTCAAAAGTGCTTCACAAGCACAAAGCCCTCAAAGTGCTTTGGGCTTGGCAAGCACAAAGCCCTCAAAGAGATTTGAAAAGTGCTTGAAGCACATCATAAGTACCTACTTGGGGTGCTTTAAAAAGTGCTTTCAAGCTCTTCAAAATGTGCTTGAAGTTCTTTAAATGTGCTTGAAGCTCTTTAAATGTACTTGAAGCTCTTTAAATGTTGCCTAAAGCACTTTGAATTTGTAATAAAATTCTCAAAGTGGCATAAGCTACCACGTACACTCATCAGTTGAATTAGTATAGAACTTTAAATTTCATAGAGTAGCAGTAAGTTTTTTTTTTTCTTGAGATGTAGTTCTGGGGTACTTGGGGTAGTTGGGGTACTACATGGTAATTCAATTTCAAGGTTTGCAGAATGTTTAATGAAGAAAAGTGAAAAAAAATCCAGTGATAAAGTTAAATAGGGTACCAATATAAATTAATTATTTATTTAAATAATCATTTCATTCATTTTTTTTAATTCAATTCTGAGCTCAAACCCAAAACCTCCATTGTTAAGAGAGAAAAGACATTGGACGGTTCTAGTTCAAATAATAGAAAAAAAAATTAAGCGACAAAACACATCGAAAAATTTTAGGTGGGGGATAGGTTAAATGATGGTCAATTCCGAATTCCTTTAAAAGTGCTTCAAGCCCTTTTAAAGTGCTTCAAGTCCTTTTAAAGTGCTTCAAGCAGCCAAAAGTGCTTCAAGCCCTCTAAAAGTAATTGAAGCTCATTGAAAGGGCTTGAAATACTTTTTTCAATCACTAATTACCAAGCACTTTTCTAGAGTAATTGACTTTGCAAGCCCCAATTACAAATATATGAAAGGGCTTGAAGCACAGGGCTTTCAAGTCCTCAAATTGCTTCAAGCCCTTTCACAAGCACAAAGCACTCAAGCCCTGCCCAGCTCTGATAGGTACATATGATTTTGATATGATATACAAGATGCGACCACCATCATTCAACTTCATTTTTTTAAAGAAGAACCCATATTTTTTATATTAGATTTTATAAGCTTCAGATGTCCTAAAACCAATGACGTATTGCACTTATTCGAAAAATTTATAATATTTGCACTTTCCATAGGAACTAAATGTGTTAGAGAGAGACAGAGAAGAGAATTTTGGTAAGAAATTACTGAAAAGTGAAAAAAATATTTTTTCGAATAAATGCGATACGTCATAGGTTTTGGTACATCAGAAGTTCTAAAAATCTGAAATAAAAAATCCAGGGTCGTATTTAAAAAAATTAAGTTTATGATGGTGGCCCAAAGACGAAACGTTAGATCTTAAATTTGATGGTAACATCTTGTAGGGGAGAAAAAAAGACTATGATGAAGTGATAATATTTTTTTTTTGATATATCACTTCAAATAAAGTCAGGAAAAAATAAAATTTTGTTTTTTTCGAGATATTTCCGGAAGCATTCAAAATATCCTAAATATTAAAGCGGAATTTTCTTAAACATCAAATTACGCAACTTTGTATCTCTCACCGTTTCCGGGATCCCAATGATGTGGCTCGAATTTGAAACACCCTGTACAGTACAGCAGAATATCTTTTGGTCAAGTTACAAGTTGATGGGAAAAAATGAATGTTTGTACATTACCTACATAGGAAAAGTTTTGGATGTTACAATTTCACCTAACAGAATTAAAATATTGAATTGATTGAGCCGATACTTGGTGAAAATTGAATTTATCCATAATCCATAAAGAAAAAGTAATTAATAGTTATTTATGATATAAGTGTTAAAAGTACATTTTTAAGGCACGCATGTGAAAGTTTGCAGAATGAGCGAAGCGAATTCTGCAATTCACAATAGTGCCTTAAAAATACTTTTAACACAAATATCATACAATATTTTTTCTACAAACGGCAATAACAAGCAATAAACAGTGACAAATTGGATTTTTAAATAAATAATAAATTGGAAGCATCTTTCCTACGTAAAATTATTGAATTTGATATTTGTCAAAAAATTCAAACAACCAGCACCTTGTTTTACAGGTAATGAAATGTCTTGTCAGTTTCTTGAAAGTCTGTCGTGGTCAGTAAGCTTTTTGCTAAAAATGCAACAAAATACACAAGAAAAAGAGGGTTGCATCAATCCCTTGAAAAATATAGAGGAGGCGGCCGATGGAGCTTCCTCAGTTGTTCAAATTTTACCATTAATATTAATGTAAATAATTAAAAATACAAACTTTTTTTGACGTTTGCTTTCAAATTTTGATGTTTCATTTTTAACACTAGTGCCTTAAAGACTTTTAACACTAGTGCAATAAAGTAACATTTTTAATGCTTCGAGGGGGTGTTAAAAATTGCATTTTTAACACGTTTGTAGAAAAAAGTATTTTTACTTAATTTGTTAATTTTCACTAATTTATTTACAACGGTAACCTGTTTCGCTACACTGTAGCTTCATCAGACTACTTAAAACTATTTAGTGGGTAGTTTTAAGAAGTCTGATGAAGCTACAGTGTAGCGAAACATGTTACCGTTGTAAATAAATTAGTGAAAATTAAGTAAAAATGCTTTTTTCTTCGAATGACAGTAAAAGTGGCCTTTTAATGACACTTGACAGAATCAAAAGTTGTATTTTTACTGCCTAGGCAGTAAAAGTGGACTTTTACTGCCTAGGCATTAAAAGTGACAGTGTCACAACGTTCCAGGGAATAATTTCACTCAATTTGGTATTTGAAATTGATGGTGTCAATGACAATTGTCAAAAAAAATTAACTATTTGGATAAAAATAATGAATGAAATGAATATAAAAAAAGATGTCCACGTGTGAATTTTAACATTCGGAGAAAAAATTATATGTTTTACATGGCAGAAAAGCAGATTTAATTTATCAATAAAAAAAAATGCATTTTTTTCAAGAATAAAGTTTTGATTTACGTTAACAAATATCTTTCTCTGATATACCTGACTTTCAGATTCCTAATTGCATTTAATGCATCAAAACGTCCCAAACCTTCCGCCTCTCCCCTACATTGCAAATAATTGGCCCAGTACAAACTTTGCCAGTACTAAACCCGTAAACCCGCAACTACACAAGCATCACCAAAATCTTTTGGCAAACGACAATATTTATTATTAATATTTATTGTCGATTGTCACAGGAAATTCCTAATTTGGCTAACATCTGTGCGAAATTTTGTTGATGTTTTTTTATTTCATTTATTTGAAAAATTTCAACAAACAACTTTTGAGATAGGTAGCTTGCATCCAAATCATATCGTTGTTTGTTTGAGAATTGAAATAATGTTAAAATTCTCGCTGCTATTTTTTTTTGCATCAAAAAAAGTTATCGCTGTAATTTTGAGAAACGTCACTGGTCTTTTGGGACTTTTAATACATGAGTCAAATAATCTTGTATGCAAACTTTTATTATAGGTACCTACATAATTTTCATTGATTATTCGATCCATAAGTAATTTGAGGCCGTCTAATTAGATTCACAGAAAGTGTGTCAAATTTTTGGCAAAATTACTTAGAAATCGTCTGCAAAATTCACAGTGGTGTTTAGTCTAGGTTTATGGTGGTTTAGGTAGTGAAGATTATACCACCCTTGTAGATAATTTGGAATAAATTATATTAACCCCTAGATTTTGTTTGCTCTTCTAAGAAGGTTCGAGATTTATATTTTTGTTACTTTTCATGGCTTTTATTGGGGGTTGTTTCAACTAATGGGGGTTCAAAGAAAGGAAGTTGGTGTTAAATTTTATAGAATTAGTATCTGAATAATTGAATAAAATAAGTCCTTGTGCAAAAACTTTATTTAATACAAAAAAAAAAGGATTCTAACAAAATTTTTTAGAAAACCTGATAAAAGATAATGAAAATTCATTGAAATAAAATCAAATAAGTCCCTGTGCAAAACCTTTATTTAATACAAAAGTTAAGTTTTTGCACAGGGACTTACTTATCTGATTTTCTTGATAAGGTGAATTGCCATTATCTTTCAGATTTTCTACAATTTTCGTTAAAATTTTACCTTTTTTTGTGTCAAATAAAATTTTTGCACAAGGACTTATTTGATTTTCATATCATCCATATATCTCCTTGATATTTGAGTTTTTGAAATAGCTATTTACCTAACAAGTGCGGAAAATTACTTTTTCCGCACGAGTATGCAACATTTTCGGCAAGTGTTAAGTACAATAGTTTTTCTACAGACATGCGGAAATAAGTACCTATACCTAACATAATTTGTAGTAATTTATTATTATTTTTTTTGATAGCCGTGCGGAAAACTAATTTTCCGCATAGGTATCAATGCGGAAAATTGATTTTTCCGCACGGCTATAGACAAAATTCGTTTTATGTCATCTTAAAAGGAACACTCCAACTTAAAAAACACCTTGTATATAGAGTATAGCATTTTATTCGTGATAAATACCATATGGAAATTCGAGAATCAAAAGGTTAAGATAAATCTTTTTCAAAACAATTTATTGATACCTATACCAAAGTTTCCTATACCCTTATAAAATGATATTAACCTCTGAACAAATCTGTCTTAGCTTGAATTAAACAATAGGTATAGTTTAGTAATTTTTCCAATTGATATATAGGTAGATTTCTGCAGATTCTTTTATAAAATATGACAGCATGAATAAATTAAGTATATGGGTAGATATTGCTCTATAAATCTTATCTAATTCATGTTCTTTCTTAAATTTGACAATTCGTGGCGAACCACAATAAAGGAACCCCAATCAATGGGGTTGACTCCGTGCATCCGGTCATCTGACAATCAGCATCCGAAATAATTCAGCGAACCACCAAAGAGTGCCCAAGCAAACCCGAAAGAATGGCCTTGAAATGATGCATCGGCACCACAGAAAATTTGCGAATGGTGGTGCCGTGCCCTCAGGGTGGACACAATTAATGCATGGATGCAGACGTTGACTGGGTTTGTTTCGAAGAAACTCGATCTGGGCGGGATTTGCGTGAGAATTGATTCAAACATTCCTTTACTTTTCTAATAGTATATTTTTGTCATGGAGTCATGAGTGTATTTTTGAAGTAAATCGGGAAAAAATAAACGCCTAAACTAAAACATCTATATGGGTTAGGAGTGTGAGAGAATCGGATAGAGATTCTTATACCTAGTTTAACACAATATTTTCCATGGAAGTAGGTCATTCCGTTTTTTTTTCTTTTTTTTTATCAGATCACGTTCTAAACAAAATCAATCACGTAAATACTGAAAATGACCACAGAAGAAAAAATCTAACGGGCTTAAATCTGGAGAACGTGGGGGCCACTCAATAGCTCCACTCCTCGAAAATTTACGAGATCGGATAATCAAATTGTGTCGTCAAATCAGTCTATGTGAGAGATCGTTTTGAACAGAATCTTTATTTCTGTATGGAAGTGGGTGGTGGTCAATTTCAGCATTTATTTGACTGACAGTTAACCAAATTTCATGTGTTTTTAAATTATCGAGGCATCACAATTGTTTGATATTGTTGAGTATAATTAAGTAAATGGTATTTTAGTTGATGTACTACTAACCCCCTTTTTCGTTTTATTCCTTCCCCCTCACCATTGAAAAACTCATATCCCACTTTTTTTTTCGATAAATGGAGCAGCATATTTCTCTGACGAATGCTCTTTTCTCTTAAACGGTACGGTTAATCGTCACAACTACCGCTATTCGGCTAATTCAAATCCCAGAAAACATATTTCGTGAGGTGCATACGCAACATCCCGAGAAATTGAGTGTTTGGGCTAGCATTTTTGGTAAACGGCCCCTTCTTTACCTATAAATTTAACATGAGAAATGTACCTAGAGTGATTCATCCAGAATTGGTGGAGATACTAGAGAATGATCACGGATACATGGAAAACTGTCTAATATTTCAACAAGATGGTGCGCCACCACACTATGCTGCAGTGGTTCGTCAATATTTGGACCAAACGTTTCCAGGACAATGGATTCGAAGGAGAGGAGCTATTGAGTGGCTCCTACGGTTTCCAGATTTAAGCCCGTTAGATTTTTTCTTCTGAGGTCATTTTCAGCAATTACTTAATTGATTTTGTTTTTGAAGCATTTTTTTAAATACAAAATATCCCAACATGTTTTTGTAGCTTTAATTAGCCCCTGTAATGGCTAGGTAGATAGCAGCGATGTAAGGCTCGGGGGTTATAATCTACATAAAAATAGCTTCAAAATAAGGTATCACTCGACCCCTCATTCCATTTAAAATTTTGGGGGCACTTGTCACCCCCGCTAGGGCTTTGCCCCACAGGGGGTGAAAATATCAAAAAAATGGTTCGCCCTTAAATCGAAAATCGACGGGTACGAGGGTTTTTTCTTAATGTCTCGGGGAGCCCAAAATCACCTCTGTTTCGTTTTCAATTGGCCACCCTGTATATATATTTAAAACCCCTCCCAGCAAACACAACATAATGGCATGTTAAATGCAAAGCATTGGCTCCAGAGCGCTTCTTAATTGGCAATTTGCTGGCTGTTATTAATGGCAAAGCACGAAAATGACCCACCGGCCGCCAGCCAGTACACCATGAAGGGAAAATGACGGCATAACTTTATAGGCCAGGGTAGTTAGCAAAAATAGGAGAAGTTTTTGCAATCAAGCTGATTTTTCCACAGATGATAGTACCCATCAATAATACTCTGTAAAAAAAAGTTACACCTCCTAGGAGGCTTGCTTTTTCCGCCATGATGAATTAAAGATGGTGGCTGGTGCTATTCTTGAAAAAAATCGTAACTTTCTCATTTATTAGCCGATTTCCGTCAAGTAAAAAAAAAAACTTTATTTTTGAATAAAGAATAAAATGAAAATATAAAATTATTTTGACAGGTTGTATTTCTGTCAAAAAAATATAAAATAAGAATAGGAATTGAATTGGTACTCTTCAATTTTTTCTGAACTGTAGGTACTTCTTGGTAATTTTTTTAAAAAAATATGCGCTTTTTCTCTGATTTTGAAACAGTTTTTGATATTGTGACAGGTTGAGTAATTCGCGAGATATAGTCGATAAGAACTTGAGAATCCAAAAAAAACTTATGCAGGATGTGAAAACTCTATGTTTTGTATACGCTCCCAAAAATAGCTATTTCTTGGACTCATTTCAGTCCGTAAATTGCCTTATTTCCGGCCTAGTCCGTAAATCTTCACTTTCGGCCTACACCGTAAAATGCTCCATTTTCAGTCTAGTTCCTAAAAGTCGTCATAGCAACCTTGTCAGTTTGCATGTACCTGTCGCACCTGCCAATGCATAATCAGTTAAAAATTTTTAATGTTGTCATATTCACTTCACATCTTTAAGCTATTACAAAAAAGCATTGTTTGTTTCACGTACCTAAAATATAGTTTTTTTTAGGTACCTACCTACTTGCTACAAGAAATACATATTTTAGCTCGATTGACATAAAACAGTCGCCTTTGGTTTTAGTTGAATTTTTTTTTGCTTCTATTGCCTTGCGTAAAGTGATTCACAACAACCCGAGGGATATATTTCGCTTTATTATTAACAAAATCAGTTAAACTTGTGTGACAGAATATTGTTTTGTATTTTGACATGTACCTGTACCTGTGACCTGTACCTGTACCTGCGACCTGTACATAGAAACGAAATAAATTAATATATCTATAAACATCTCATAAGGCAAGGCAACGGTGGTGGTCCTGTGGGTTAACGCGCTGGACTACATGGGAAACATTGATGGTAGACCGGGTTCGAATCCTGGCTAGACCGAAAATTATTTTCGGTCAGACATTTAGTGGCTGCCTAGGGTAAAGTGCAAATTAATAGAACAACAACAACAAAAACACCTTAAGGTATTATAAGCGGGCGTTATAGATCATAACGCCCGCAAAAGCGGGCGTTATGGATCAGGTTGTTATAGGTGTGTTAACGTATTTCTTTTCCTAGGTATTATGGATCTATAATAGTAAAGTAGAAAATAAAGGTTTTTTTTTTTACTTGGTTGGGTTAATAAATAAGACAGTTACGATTTTTTTGAAAAATAGCACCAGCCGCCATCTTCAATTCATCATGGCGGAAAAAGCAAGCCTCCTAGGAGGTGTAACTTTTTTTTACAGAGTACTATTGATGGGTACTATCATCTGTGAAAAAATCAGCTTGATTGCAAAAACTTCTCCTAAAGGCCATTTTTTCAGCTAACTGCCCTGACCTATTATTAGACCTATAAAGTTTTCTAGTTAATAGGCCATTGAGGGCTAGTCTATATAGGGCATGTAGAGGTTTTAATTTGATGGGCAATCAATTGCTTGCCAAAATTGAGCCATAGGAATTAATAAAATACTCAGAAATTCAAAATTCACATAATATTTATTTACATATTAGGTATATAAAATTACAATAATCATGGTACTCTCTATGAGAGAAGTTGTGGCTTCAGCACTACATGGGGGATTAGATATTACTGCCTCTGCAACAAGAAGAGAAAATTAAACGAGTACCTATCACATGATTGTTGTTGAAATGAAAAGGATTAATTCTGCGACCAACAATTTAAGGATTGGTATAAATAATTGATAGTTACCTGTAATTAGCTTGACCCCAGCTTTATTGGTATTGAAGGCTGGTTTGTTGTTTCTACCAGTTCAGTTACCTACATTGCAGGGCTAAATCCTGTCCAATACGTTTTAAAATATTAAGCTGAAATTTGAAAAATTATTTGTAGTAAAGCAAAATATTACAAAGAAACTCACATCATTTTTATAGGTACTCATTTTCGTCAAGCAGTCTTGTTTCTAGATTCTGAAGATCTTGTTGAGGTTATATAGGGTAGGTAATAATTCGAAAACTATAATGGTAGTGGTAGTATATTATTATCTAGAAAAAAAACAAGCTATTTATGTAACCTATATCAAAAACCTTGTAAAAAATAACTACTTACCAATCTGCTCCTTTAAAAGTAGGTACCTATTTTTTTAGAGACAACGACAACACAGTATTTCACATAAGTAACAAATAGTCAAATAATACCGTTATGAGCAGGGGTGGCCTGGCCAGAGTGCCGTTTGCTCTTAGTACTTTTTATTGCAATTTGCAATTGGAAACGCAACGAAATTATACACGAGAACTACGAGAAGTGGAAGAAAAAAAAACAAAAGCGAATCACGTCTCACGTCCATCCTGGACGAAATCAAAATACCACCTGGCGGCTGAAGATTGAACTTTAAATTTGGAGGCAATAATTTTGAATTATAACAACTTGCAATTGAGCCAATAATTTATTAATATTATCCTGCAGATGCAGGTATACTATTCAGAAGCTAATATCTTAAAAATAATATCAATTATTTAATGGTGAATTGAATACAAGCCATCAATATACAAATGTTGTCATTGCCATTAGATAAATATACAAATGTTGTCATTGCCATTAGATAAACGGTACTCTTTATTTATTGGCATATTTAAGTTGAGTTTGTTGGAGTTGCCATCAATTCAAAAATGGTATTAACTCATTGGCATTTTTGAGGTTATGTTGGTTGGGCCTGCCATCAAATTTACGGTAATATTTATTTATTGGCATTTTCAAATTTTATAATTTTCACTTTACTAGTTGATTTGCCAATAAAATATATGCAATAACTAATAATTAAATGCTTTGCATTGCTTTTGTAGCATTTTTACAGTATTGGCATTATGTGCCATCAATTTGCCACCAATGCCAATGCTCTGCCATTACATAGCCGACTGAACTGTGTTTGCTGGGCTGCTATGGTACGCTCGGCAAAGCAAAGTGGGAAAGAAGCTGCTGCCTTGTAGCAGGATGTTGGCTCATCAAAGGATAGAAAAAGACAACCTTGATCACAAATTACCTGGTCCTCTTGGTAGGGGTTTGAGGCATCGGCCTAACTCCCCGTTACTCGGGAAAAAATGTAAACCCAATCAACAGCCTCGGAACAGGACCGAAACATGGAGACGAACTATATAGGCAACGAAAACGGAAAATGAGTATCGGCACATGGAACGTTCACGGAATTTCTGGAAAAATAAATGAAGTAATATCAGAGATAAAATACCTATCAAAAAATGGACCCGCCACAGAGACCAAAAAAGTAAACGAAGCAATAATAAAACTAGATGAACTTATGTATGTTTGGAAGGAAAATAACAATCTTGGGAATATATGGAGTAAACGACGACGAACCCGTATCAACAACTCATTGACCAAATCATTAAAGTAGGAAATTCAAGGGAAATAATATTGCTGACGGGAGACTTTAACGGATGAACAGCAAGAAAAATCAACGACAAGGTAGTCGGAAATTTCGGAAAGAATGTAACGAATAACAATGGAGAAAGGCTCATAGCAATATGTAAACAAAATAACTTAAAAAAAAAATCCGGCATAAAGAAATATATAGGTACCTACACATCATGGAAAAATGAAATTAGACAACAAAAATCGATTATTGACTATACTATCGGAGAACAGAGAGATCGAACCTGAAATTTCAGGATGTGAAATCATATAGGGGAGCGACCTGTGGCAGCGATCACTACCTCCTGAAAAAAAAACGAGTCATGGGAACATGAGGAAAACACAAACCCAGGATATTATCAATACAATAACACCCCAGCAGTGGGAAGAGTACTTTCAAGAATTATTGACAGAAAAACGGGCAGAGTTTGAAGAAGAAAAGGAACAGACACGAAACATAAAAACTACAGGATCACCAATAAGAGTTATGCAAGAAGTTGAAAAGCACTGTAGCTTCTTGAAAAATGGTAGGGCACCAGACTCAGGAGAAATATATGGAGAACTGATGATGATGTATGGGACCATTACACTTTACAAACATTTAACAAAACTATTTCAAATTCAAACATGCATAGATAAACATGAAGTACCGGAAGAGTGTAAAATAAGCTATTTACCGGCGTTATACAAGAAACGAGCCAGAAACAAATGCGAGAACTACCAAGAAATTGCAGTAACAAATACGCTGAGCAGAGTATATGGAAAAAAGTTAAAATAGAGAACGAGTACAAAGATAGTGAAGCAGAAGAACAGACCGGTTTTAGAGCAGGAAGATCAGCTGTAGACCACTTATTTAGTTTGACCCAGGTAATGGAAAACAAACTAGGGTATAAACAAGAACTCCATTTACTCTATGTGGATCTAAAGAAAGCATATGACAATGTTCCGCTGAAAAAGCTTTGGGAAGCACTGTAACAGACCAATATCAACTTAGAACTGATAAAGGCAGTAAAAACGCTCTATAGTGATGCAAAGACCAAGATTAAACAGGAAAACGTGATCAGTAAAGGCTTTATAGCGACTAAAGGACTTAACACTTTGGCTGCCGACATGAAATTTGTAGTATTTCCAAAGAAGCCCCTCGACAGCCGGCTTGCATCTAGAATCATTACTTACAAGCCGCCTGGGTCGCCGGCTAACATTTGCAAACCTTAGGAAAAGTGTCGACTGCCACTGGCGGTGCCTTTTAGCGTGCTAATCTTATGGGATTTTATAGGTCGGCAGCACAGGATTATAGGTTTGAAGTGGTTTGGGAAGGCAGGCAGGATTTATGTCGAAATGCTCATAAAATTGAATAACAAACAAAAACACGCATTTAAAGGCCGATGATGACCTCTTGCGATCTCTAAACCGGGACGTAAAGTCCGTCGATTTTAATCTAATACTCGAAAAGAATGTGACCTGGTTACACCCTACATTAGAACGCCAATGGTCATCAGACGTCACACCTTGTTTTTGCCATATACCTCAACTCCTTACTCCTCATACGGAACGTGTCAGATAAAAATCGACGAACAATAGATGGTTCATTATTCGGATAGTCCATCTTAAATGTGTTAAGTGAGTAAAATCAACCGAAAAATAAAACTAAAACTTACCCTGATAGAAAATATATATTTGAAAACACTGAACTTACAGAAAAACTCGAAAATGTGTCTCTAAACAAACGATTGATGTGTTTTGTACAAACGATTTCGAGGTTATGTTTGGATATTTACCCAACCGCCGGCGGTCAATTGGCAAATAAGTAATACATGGATTGCTAAAATGCCACCTGACAGCGGGTTGTCAAATCAGAATTATCAAAGCTATGACCGCCAAACGCCGCCAGGATTAATAACTATACTTCTTGAAACAATTTTTAACCAAAATAGACAGTTTTTTGATGTGACGTTTTTGGTTATATCTATCAAAATTTTGGCGGTAAGCATGCAAATTCTGTAATTGACCGCCGGCGGCCCAGGCGGCAGCCAACGTGTTTAAACAGGGATGCTGCATATCACCAACACTTGTTAAAATATACTTAGAACAAGCGCTTAAGAAGTGGAAAACCAAATGCAGACACATGGCAATACCGCTCATTGAATACGGGTGTCCCACTAAGGTCGGCCAGGTACGGTATTATGGAGACCATAGACCTTCCGTAACTTGAAAACGAATGCAGATATTGAATTGCGGTTTGCGCCAAAATGTAGACATTTTTTCGCTCTTTAAGCCCAGCAATACAAAAATAATATTATGCCATTTGGATTTTTCATGAAAATTAGAAAAAACTGGATCTTGAATAAACAGCGCCCTCTAGAAGACGCGGTGGGAACTATCGACCTCTAACGAAGTGGTGTTCTTAATAACAATGAAATTCTCTTCCAAATAAACCCAAATTGAATAAGTTTGAATGAGGGGTATGGAAGATACAGCAATTTCTAAAAAAAAATTTTCACCAGCTTCCCCCACCCTTATTACTGAAGATACGAAAAAAAGCCTAATAACCAAACTGGCACAAAAATTAATGAACTTTTTATTTCTGTTGTTAAAACAGTATCTTAATATAGCGATTTCATGAGAAAAGTTGAATTTTTAGCTATATCATCGTAATTGCGCCCCCTAGCGGTCATCCTAGAAACTTGAAAATAATTTCCATCAATTTCTCTTGGCCGATTTAGTGAAGAAAAAAAAATCCCGAAGCAGTTAGGTCTATGGTTTCCATAATATCGTACCTGGCCGACCTTAGTGGGACACCTGGTACAATCTTTTTACTTTAAACTTTGCAGATGATCAGGTATTAATTGCACAGGACTGTGATGACCTAGACACGAAAATTAATAGAGGAATACGAGAAATGGGGTTTGGAAGTAAATCTAACTAAAACAGAATATATGACTATAGGAGGTGAACAACGAACTCGGAAATTAAATAACGGACAAGACATAAAACAATGTAGTGAATACAAATATTTGGGCATGAAAATCTCACATGAGGGAACCCTAGACCATGAGATTAAAGATCGGAATATACGCAAGGCAATATCCCCACTAAATGGTGTACTGTGGGACCAGAATATCAACAAAACTAACAAAACTAGAGTACCTATACAACACCATGGTCAAAAAAAAAGCATAGTCACATAGTTCAGAAGTCTGGCCACTAAAGAACAGAACCGCTAAAATTCTGCAAGCAACTGAAATGGACTTTTGGAGGAGAGCGGCAGGCAGGTCAAAAATGAAAAGAATTACAAATCTGAAAATTAGGGAGATTATGGACGTAAAACACACAATGGTAGATGATATAAAGGACAAAGAGCTGATTTGGTTCGGACATGTACAAAGAATGGCACATGCTAGAATACCCAAGCAAATTATCGAATGGAAGCCATAGGGGGAAGAGGAAGACGCAGCAGACCAAGAAGAAGCTGGAGAAGTGGAGTAGACGAAGAAATGACAGACAGAGGCTTAGAGGAGTATGCCTGGATTAACAGCGATGGTTGGAGATCGGGAATTGGAAGACGTAGAACGTTATAAACCGATAATTATATATACAGGATGTTTGGTGGAGGGTTAGCCAAACTTGGTGGGCGTATAGATAGGCCCATTTCGAAGATGGACCTTTCAAATTCTGTAACCTTTTAACTTTCTGATATTAGATCAAGGATGCCCTACAGACCAAAAACACACGAAACAAACATTTTCATAAACATTTAAAAAAAAAGTTACAGAAGTTAAAAGATCCATTTTTGAAAATTCTTGAGAACAATACAAGAGCAATGATAAAAAAAAAAGGGGGAACTTAAGGCCAGAAGTGTGTTGATCAAATATCTGCGAAATGGGCCTCTATACGCCCACCAAGTTTGGCTAACCCTCCGCCAAACACCCTGTATATATATCAAAATGCGAGATTTTTCAAGAATTGGATGGCTCTTGGATAATTGTTGAAGCCGTTTTATTCTGGTCATATTAATTCAGTTGTGGTAAAACTTCCTTATAGCGAGAGTGAGTCGAAAAAAATTAAACGCAAATCGATACTAAAAAATAGTACATTATACCTACACCTAGTGACTAAAGTGATACTTTTAACCCCGAGACAAAAATTCTATCGCCCGACCGAAGGGAGGGGTATAATTTGTCGAGGGATTAAAAAACACTTTAGTCCTGAGATGTATACACTGTTTTATGCACTTTACTTTATTTCCCAGGGATTAAATAAAACAGGGAATAAAAGGGTACCTTTAATCCCCGGGAAATAAAGTGAAAATTCAGTCCCCGGGAAATAAAGCAAAAATTTAATCCCACGGATTAAAAGAACCACTTTACTCCCTTAAAATATAGGGATTAAAAGGGTAGGTACTTTTAATCCCTGAAGTGCATAAAATTAGTTTTATAGCTTTATAGCTTTACAGCTTTATATAGAAACATTTTTTTCTATTTTAGCATGAGAACGAGAACTTATAGCTACATTTGGTCATTTTCATAATAAATTTGTCAATTTTATCATTTTTATCAATACATCAAAAGTTAATTTCAATCTTTATTCATAGATGAAGACGGATCGAGAAAACTACAAAAAATCTGTTCAGTTCTTTGGCATTGTTAACCTACTAATCCATCTAAATGATATTTTTTTGCCAAAATATTAGTTAATGGGACCAGAAATTTAAATATACCCATCAGGTACACAATTCAATACATAATTCATTATTATTCAAATCAGACGATAATTAAATACTGACCGAATAGTGCCAAAAGTTGACACTAACTTAATGGATGCAAGGACTATAAGTACCTCATAAATGCCAAACTTTTAGGTTTATGCAGATTACTTCTTTTGACTGGCGACCATCTACATTTATGGTCATAAATGTTACAAATTAGATTTTTGTATGTTTACTTTCTATTAAATTAATGAGAAGTAACCCTAATCCTGGACTTATTACAGGCAGGTACTTATCTTTTGGTTAACAATAAACTTAGAAATCAATTATAAACATTAAATATTTCAAAATTTCTTTTATCTATCATTAGCTTTCATGGAAGTGATTTTTTGATATCAAATGAAACTTTACAGAAAGAAAAGATGTATGACCAAATTTGCGGGACTAGTTTTGTTGAGGAAATTAAACATAATTTGACTGGACAATTTTGAAGATTTCTCCTAATTAAAGATTATAAGCAACCCTATTCTAATACCTCATGTAAAACGTTCTTAGAATGTATTTATTGTTATTTCCGATGAAATATGCTTTGAACATACTTGGAGAAAGACCGTTAGAATAATTTAGGGTTGGGGATATTACAGGGATTTCTGATGTCGGGGAAGAGAGCAACACATTCGAAGCAGGATCGCTAAAACATGTTCCTGCTTGTGCTGCTATGGTCCTGCCTCATCCTGCTTCAAATCTGACCCCGGCAACACGTACTATTTTCGAGATACAGCGATTTTTATTTTGGTTGCTAACTTTGCCCTTGGTAACACATTGAAAGCAAGATCGCTAAAACAGGTTCCTGCTTGTGCTTCTATAGTCCTGCCTCATCCTGCTTCAAATATGACCCCGGCAACACGTACTATTTTCGAGATACAGCGATTTATATTTTGGTTGCTAACTTCACCCTTGGCAACACACTGGAAACAGGATCGCTCAAACATCTTCCTGCTTGTGTTGCTATGGTCCTGCCTCATCCTGCTTTAAATCACACCCTGGCAAAATTTACTATTTTCGATCGAGATATAGGGATTTCCATTATGGTTGGTAACTCAAGCCTAGGCTTGGGAACACATTGGAAGCAGGATCACTCAGACATGTTCCTGCTTGTGTTGCTATGGTCCTGCCTTATTGCTCATTCTGCTTCGATTTTCACCCCAGCAACACCTAATATTTTTGAGATACACACTGGTAGCATTTCAAGAGTCCAGACGTAGGAATAGGGAATGCTCGATGCACCGCTGCCAAATATATCGTAATGAGTGCTTGTCTCTGTATGTTGGTATTTTAGACGAAAAGAGCTTATCCAAATCTACCCATCCCTCTATAATGAATGCGAGCCTCTGTATCTTGGCATTTGAGATGAAAAGAGCTAATCCAAGGATTCAACTGAAACTAACCCGTCCTGGGATAGGTGGTCTCTCTGCGTTTCCGTAGGGTTTTTATTCTTCTTTTTTTTAAACATTATTGGGAGGAAGGGTTAGTTTCAATTCAATCCTTGGATTAGCTCTTTCCGTTCAAAATACCACCATGCAAAGACTAGCATACATTACGAAGACGGGTTAGTTTGGATAAGCTCTTTTTGTCTAAAATACCAGCAAAAAACTAGCAATTAGTATGAGGATGGGTTAGTTTGGGTTAGCTTGGATTAGCTTTTTGTGTTTAAAATACCAACATACAAAGACTAGCATTCATTACAAAAGGACAGGTTAGTTTGGATTAGCTCTTTTCTTCGAAAATACCGACATAAAATAACTAGCACTTAGTATGAAGACGAGTTACTTTGAAATAGCTCTTTTCGTCTAAAATATCAACATACAAAAAGTAGCACTTAGTATGAGGACGGGTTAGCTTGGATTAGCTCTTCTCGTCTAAAATACCAACATACAAAGACTAGCATTCATTACAAAATTAACGGCGGGTTAGTTTGAGTTAGTTTGGATAAGATCTTTTCGTCGAAAATACCAGCATACAGAGACAAGCATTCATTACGATCCATTTGTCAACGGTGTCTCGAGCTCGCCGAATTCATACGACTAGGCTATTGTAATGCTACCAGTGCTAATCTCAAAAATATTAGGTGTTGCTGGGGTGATTGAAGCAGTTTGAAGCAGGATCATAGCAACGCAAGCAGAAACATTTTGGAGCGATCTTGCTTCCAGTGTGTTGCCGAGCCAAGGGTGAAGTTACCAACCATAATGGAAATCCCTATATCTCGAAAATATAGTGTTTTCGGGGTGTGATTTAAAGCAGGATGACGCAGGACCATAGCAGCACAAGCAGGAACCTGTTTCAGCGATCCTGCTTCCAATGTGTTTCCAAGGGTGAAGATAGCGACCAAAATGGAAATCGATATATTTCGAAAACGATAGGTGTTGCTGGATTGCGGTTTGAAGCAGGACAAAGCAGTAATATAGCAGCACGAGCAGAGGTACATTTTAAAGATTCTGCTTCCAATGTGTTGCCAACTTCCCCGACGTGGATTTCTGAAGAATATTCATAGGATATTCTTTCTAATCCGTAGAATATTCTATTATGGAAGCTTTTTTAATGAAAATAGGATTTAAAACATTTGGTCCATTAGGACTTTTACAAAAAGATGTAGTGAACAGAACATTCAAAATCATACTTAGCATTCTTGAAGCGAAATCTCGGGTGAAACAATAAGTAGGTATCTACCTACGCAGCTAGTTTCCTATTTCCTATTTGGTATATTATTATAATCAGTTGACAAGGATATCAACCCAAAGAAGATTCTGTTATGTTCCATTTTAAACATGTTTTCGTGATAAAATGTGTATGTTATGTTTCCTAAAGTACGTTTTTGGCTTATTCTTTAAGGTACATTTCTGGAAGAATCATGTCTATATGTAAGTAATTAGTCCAGTAATGGATTTACCCGTTATCTCATAAGTTATGCGTAAAGAGCCTTGAATAGCAGTATTGGAATCATATATACCTACATACTCGATAGACTCTTGGATGGTCCCTTCGGACACCCTATCAATTTTGGGCCCACTACCGTTTCTTCAATCAAAAGCTTAATTAGTGGAGAAACTGATTACTCCAATAAATAATTTGAGATTTAAATGTAATTCTCCAATTTTCGAAACACTTTTGAAGACTCAGGATCTCAAAATTATAATAGGGAAGAGCTTTTCGGGCACGCCTCTGGTCCTAGAGCCAATCATTCAATCAAGTTCTTCAAGTGGCCGTAGTCTGCCCAAGGGGCACACAAAAAGTTCGACTCAAGAATCATTTAAGGTGACTTTGAAAAATCACTTTTTTGAGATTTTAGATCTTCAATTTTTTATTCTTTGAACACCCTGTTCCTGGTGTTCCTCCAGTTTATAAATTAGACTTTTCTAGCTCTGTTCTTTGGCGCGCCGGAAGAGTTCGGAACCAATTTAAGAACCAAAAACTCAAAAAAGTTATTTTTCAAAGTCTCATTATAAAAATTATAATTCGCATTTTAATTAGGTAGGTACCTACTTTGAGCCATTTGGCCCATTTGGAAACAGTTCTTTTAAAGAAGGAGAATTAGTGTATAAATTGAGTGTTCTAGGCTAGGAGTCCAAAAAATCAATTTTTAGCTTTGTTAACAGTTATGATCTCAAATTGGTGCCGACTGGCGAGACCTTCGGGAACGCCTGAAGCCTACCAGTGGGTCACAGTTTCTGAAGCACATCAGTTTATGCACTAATTAGGCTTTTCATTGAACTGTACTGTGTTTGAAGGGCTCAAAATACGTGAAATTCGAATTCGGATTAAGTTTCACTTCTTTGCGAAGCTTATGTTGGAATATTAAGATAAACTAGATAAACTGACTATTCTATAGAACAAATTTAGGTTCTACGTATTCTCAAGAAAAAAAACCCTCAAGGAACTGTAGAACGTAAGGTTCTCAAAGGAATCAAAATACGAAATTGGAAATCGTTTTATGACATGAGATACAAAAAACCACTTTCTTGAACATTTAATTCTTAATTCTTCGATTTGCGCTCTTTGAACATCCTGCAGTTCTGTTAGAAGCCCTTCTAGTTTATCCTAGTTAAAGATTCAAATTCTAAAAACTAATTTTTTTAATGCTTAAGTTAATGCTTAAAGTTATTCCTGATTTGAATTTCAAATACTTTGAGCTCTTTTCATAAAGTTGAGATCGTATATACTATAAACACAGCTTCTATAGATATCTACCTCTTAAAAAAGGGTGTTGGAAATTGTATTTTTTTTCTTAAAAATTTCTTGAATTGGGCCCTTTTCCCCTCTCCTTTGCTGCAGTGTAAGTGTATTACAGTTTCTTTAGGCTATAGATGAACTCTTTTAGCTTATAAATTACCTGCCTGTTCTAGGACCTTCAACATGCGAATAATTCTCAAGTAGAAAATTCGATTTTCAACTTATTTTGAAAGCAGCATTTCGTTCAATTTCTATCAAGTTTTCTAGTTTGTACTTATTTGGAAAAAAGGTACCTACAAGCGAAGCGATTAGAAAAAAATAGATGTTACTATAAACTTTGGTATAAGAGACTGGGCCAAACTTGATAAGGAAAAAAAAAATCAGATTGGTTCAAAAATTACCAATTATTGATTAGTGCCTGGTTTTTGTGGGGGTGCCCCGCGCCCCTGCCTCCTGCGCCAAAATATTTAAAAAAATAAATAAAAACAAATGATTGTTAGATTAGGTAATATCATAACCATTCATTAACCAGAATTGGGATTTAGGATTTATGGAATCGGTAAGCAGGTAAACTACTAGGTAATCCATTCTTACCTTCTTACCAAACAAACTAAAAAACTTTTGTAGTGCTTTTTTACCAAAAAATAGCAAGCCAATCAAAAATAATCCAGTTCAAAATTCATATATAAACATCAAAATGAAGCTATAACGATAAATTTGCCAGGCTTGTTTGTTTTATTAATTACCTTTTCCACCTTAATCCAAATTCCAGCCCCATCTCTAACCACCCGCATTTAAAAGCCACCCACCCCCTCAAATATCTCTTTTGCAAACTCATAACCACTACCCCTCTACCGTTCCCCCCTAGCCCCTAATCCCAGGGCTAGTGTAAGCATCATAATCCGGCGAGTTGTCTATGTTCAAAAATGCAGCATCTTACAACCCCCCACCCCTCTGCCCTCATCCCCATCACCAACCCTGGACATTAATTCCGGCCATCCTATTGGCCGATAGCGGCCTATGCGAAGTTGCGAAACTATACACGCACACGTTGGACCCCCGAAATTAGAAGAGAGAAGGACCGGCAGTCTCCTTCAGATCAGTCAGTTCAGCAGTTGCCGGTTGTCCAGCGAGAGAAGTAGTAGTCGGAGAAAGAGTGTGAGAGTATCTGTGTGTAAAGTGAACCATACAGTTCGTGCTGGTGTACGCGCGCTTCCAAAGTGAATAAAAAAAAAAACGTTTTTAAATATTTACAATAAATAAATTCTAATAAATAGCCATGGGCTAAAACGCGTGCAATTTTGAACATTGTTTATTTATTATTTCCGTTGATTTTCTCAAGAGGATATGCCTCTAATCTCGAACGAACTTGACAAAAACTATTTTACTCATTCACTACCGGACTTAAAAACAATGGTCATGTTATGATAACATTCAAGTGACTGTTGTATTTTTATTTTTTGACTTTATTTTATTTTTTCGAACTTTTGTGCGTGAAAAATACTAAATGGCAAGTACTAGTGGAATCCAGCAAACCTACCAGCAGCAGCAACAATTCAAGTGCAAAGAATGCGGCTTAGCGCTCAATTCGGCAGAATCATTGGAAGTTCATCGTCAATATCACGAAGGAAATTTGATGCAACAGTGGGCGGTGAAAGCTCAACAGGGTGGCGAAGAGAAAAATAACAACATGACGAAACAAGGTCCAGTAATAAAGCGTGAGTTTATTTCAAATAATTCCGATAGCTCTGATATTCATTCTAAAAAGAGTCCTGATTACCACCGTAATACCCCTGAGGCTATTTATGGCCACCCTCCTACACCTCAAAGTTATCAAAGTGCTTCTTCACCATATCAAAACAATGAAAATAATTCCGCTTTCTCACCAAATTATCAAAACTTTCCTATTATTAAGAGTGAAGGCAACTCACCTGCATCGTCTTATCAATTTTCAAATTTTCCTGACTCACAGCAACAGCAGCAACAACAACAGTTTTTTCCCTTGGACCCCAATAACTATCAACAACAAGACCTTCATTCTACCAATAAGACAATTCAATTGAATAATTTTCGTTATCAACCTTACGGAAGACCTCCAGCTCAATATTATGAACCTCCAAAACCTTCAGTCAGTCCCGCTTACCCACCACAACCAACCCCATCACCTAGTCCAAAACAATGTGATAAATGTGGTTACGTATGCGAATCTGCTGCCCAATTAATCGAGCACAATAATTTGACCCATAATGGACAACAATTCAATCAGAGCAATCATTTTAACTTTATCGAACATCCACAAATTAAAGAAGAAGATACTTCACAAAGCGAAATCCTTGACCTTGATTCACACAAAGTCGTCCATCCTGATTGGGCCGATACAAAAGAGGGCATCAAAAGAGTCACCAATGGAGATCCAACCAGCATTCAACATTCAGTATCTGCCATGTTGAATACGTGGCCGGCTCATGCTCAACCAGCTAATGCCATGTTCCAAAATGATCATCATTTGTATATGAACGAAACAATGCACTCGCATCAAATTGATAATCAAAATTTTATGAACAATAGTGTTTCGTCGTCTCAAAGTACTCCAGATTTGACCCAACAACAATATAGGCCATTCGAGCATTTACCAGCAGCTACGAGTTCTGTTATCACAAGTACCCAGGCTCCTCAACAACCCACAGTTGCTCCGCCTCCCGAACGTACTGGTAACGGTAAAGGCCCCAACTGGAAATCTAACGAAGCTCGGAGACCGAAAACCTACAATTGCACTGCTTGCAATAAATGGTTTACCAGCTCTGGCCATTTAAAGCGGCACTACAATACCACTTTGCATAAAAATGCTGTTAAATCCAGCGGTCAGCCTGATCCAGCTACAATGCCTATCAGTGCTCATCATCATCCTGCCAGAGATGCTGCAACCACCAAAGAGGACCGAAACAACTCAAATAGTCCTCAAAATGACTCAAAAAATGAGGATAGTAATTCTCATTACGACAATCGACTGGGAACTATGCCAGGATTGTTACAGCACCCACCAAACGGCCCTTATGATCGGCAAACGATGCACCATACACCTCCGATGATGCAAAATCCAGTCGGTTTTTCCAGTTTGAGCAACGGAAGTCCCCCAAACGGGGAAGCAGGCCTCTCGCCACCGGATTCGAGGGGCCTGCTATCGATAACACCAGCTACAAACCACCACAGCTTCAACATGATTCAGCAGTCCCATCATATGATGCCTATGGAGGCAGCTACGCACCACCATCAGTTTCAGATGTACCCAAACGGGTCGGCCCCCCACGTTACGCAGGCTACGGATATCACCACCAGCAACCTCAATATTATTGGTGAACACCAACAAATAAATTACGTAGTCCAACAACAACCAGATAATCAGCCTTTGCCAAGTTTTTCTCAAATTACTGGTAATAGATTTGGCGGAGGCTACGCTAACGTGGGGGGTTTGGGGTTGGTAACAACCCCTGATTCGATGACAGCTTATTTTGCCGCAGACGGCTCTTTCGAATTACTGAATGATGCTACGAGAGCCTTGGTAATAAAGCAAGAGGATGTGAGCGATTACAAATTGACCGTTCTAAACTCTACAGACGAAGGACTCATTATAACAGAACAACAGCCACAAATGCAGCAACAACAGTTTTCGCCTACAACTAGCAATAACAACAATGATGCCACATTTGTTAACACTGATGACACTATCACATACATATCACAAGAAGCACCGCAGCCAGTTCGAGGTCAATTAACTATTGCTACCACAGAAGAAGAAGGCAAAGAAAACTATGAAGCAGGCATTAATAATGCTGTAGGCAGCCCTAGCATATCTTCTACAAGTCAATCCTTAGAAGAAGACCTAAGCAAAACCAAATGTTTCGATTGTGATAAGGTTTTTAACAGACCTTGTTATCTGACCCAACACAACAAGACTTGTCACAATGGTGATAAGCCTTACAAATGCTCTAGATGTGGCAAAAGGTTTTCTGATGAAGAGACCTTCAATGAGCATACTAGCAAGCATGCAGGCGATAAGCCTCACAAATGTGATATGTGCCCGAAAATGTTTAATCACAAAACCGATTTGAGGCGTCATCTGTGCTGCCACACAGGCAGAAAACCTTATGCTTGTGACATTTGCGGCAAAGGTTTTATCAGGAAGGATCATATGGTCAAGCATAAGGACACTCATACCAGGAAAAAGGAAAAACTTAGTGCAATGAGAAGTTAATTATGACGTTTCTGTCGTTTTGTATATATATTTTTTTAAATGTTATCAGGGACTTTACTATTATTATTACTGTTGTATATATTTTAATCCAAGTTTTTTTTTTATGAGGTTTTTGCTAGCTTTTGCAATTTGTTTTCTGTATATTATTTTTTAGATTATTGGAGACTAGCAGAGACCAATATTGTTTTCCGTAGGATATTTGCTCAAAAATATTTATTTTACTGTTTTTTTTTTTTTCAGTTGCTGTTTGGAATTTATTTTTTGAGTCTTGGAGCACAGTGTTTTCATGAACTTGTGTTCTGTCAAAAAATTGGTTCTAATTATTGTTTTCTCAAAAAATAAATTTTATCAATCAACATAAAAAAAAATAGTCTTCATTTTACAATACTAAATCAACAGCAATACCTCAAGAATCTCAGTTATAAGAATAGAATTAAAAATATTTATATATCAAGATTTAAAAAACTTATAAATTTAATTGTCAATGTACAAATTTAGAAATTTATGTGTAAAAATTTAAATTGATAGTTTATAGAAAATGGAAAAACCTAAAAGATTTATTCTTTAAGAAAAGTAATAAAAATAATGCAATAAGAATAAAAACACATTATTAAGGACAACGCAAATTTTTTGATAAAATATTATAGAAACTGTTCATCGTGTGGGTCATTATTGTATATTATTATTATTGTAAAATTAATTAAAAAATGATGTTTTGTTGACTATAGCTAGGTAATTTATAGGTATCTTTTACAGATGACATAACTACCTCAGTTAAAAATGTGCCAATTTTTACTTTTAAATTATCCTATTATAAATAATTCTGTTGTACTTAAGTATTTTGTTGTTGGAAAAAAGTTTGAAAATATAGCTACATTTATCACACTTTTTTTCTCCAAAGTTTGGTGTGTAGCACTGCCAAATCTTGCCATTATAATTTCTTTATTTTCAAATATTTTTCCGTCATTTTTTATTATTACATCACTAGTGCAATTTGTATTATAGAGAGCGCCATTATTATTAAAAATAATCGGAAATTTTGTTTCCGATTTTTTAGTCCATTACCAAATTGTTTTGTTGAAATTAATTGTTGTGTAAAAGTGAGATTTTTCCTCTTATTATTAATTATTGAAGACAGGCGCCATATTTTTGCGAAAGTTTTGTTATACATATATCTTTAATGTATTTTTGTCTGAGACTGAATACATTTTGTATTATATTTTGATTATTTTTTTGTATTACGGTTTTTATCAACTACTAAATATATTTGTTTGCTTGAACTTGAAATCTTGAATGTTATTTCCTACTAGTAAGCAAACAAATTTCGACTTTTCTTGAGTTGAACATCATTTTATATAGACTACTATTTGGGCAATTTATTAAAGAAATAAATGATTATTTGATTAATATTTTTTGTTTTAATTTATTTAGGCACATTGATAAAAAATCAACAAGATGCACTTGAGTTTTGCTATGAATTCAAGTCATAATTTAAAGAGGTTACAAATAATTTTTTTCAGGAATACTTGTAGGTAAAAAACAGTTGCACTGGTAAAGGTAAGTATAAGTTTGTTTTAATATGTTTTCCTCTTTTGGCTTGAAATATATGCTTCATTTATTTTTCTCCATTTTCATGTCTTAACCAATTGAAAATGTTTGCCTAAGGAAAATGTATAAGGTGTAAACAATCACTGCAATTTGATTCGATTTCAACTGATTTTAGTACCAGTTTGGAATCTCTTGCCAAAAAAATCCATCCAAATTTTTTTTTTGTAGGCACACGACCCAAAATGAAGTCAATTTCGGTCCTAATAAATTAAATTTTTACAAAAGTAAATTTGCCGCCCTACTTATCCTAAATAATTATGCATTCATTACTGTTCTGTGCCTGTAAAGTGGAAACTCATTAGCTACTAAATACTTCAGGTGTAGTCAACAAGTCAACGCATATTTCCTGGAAATCCGGTACCTACTAACAAGTTTTGTTCAAAAATTTCGGCATTCCCTGTATAACCTAATTGAGGTGCCGGTATAAGATTGAATGAAGTTTATTTTCCAATTTTCAATCTGTTCTCTTTTCATTGGCAATCTTTCAATTCAAGCCCTGTAATATTTTCCTCAAAGGAAAAATAAAACGGCTCTCCACTTGCAAATTTTCAATCCAATCCCTCTAGCATTTTGCTCATAGGAAAAATGACATTAGCGCACATTTTGCCTCATAACTATGTTAATTTCAATCCAATCTCAACTACTGAGACCACTTAGATTTCTCACGAATCTCTAGTGAATAGTTTCAATGAAGCTTCTAGAATTTCTCAGCTGCGAAGCTTCAAAGTCTTTCAACTTGGATTTTTATCAAGGTGAGCAAGTACTGTGAATCTCTAATCTCTATGATACAATTTTGTCAAATAATATTTTTTATGAACCAAATTTCAAATACGCTAGGTACTATAATTATATATCGGTTTTCGACGTTACTTAAAATCCCTTAATTTATTTCATATGTATTTTCAATATCTGAAGAACTAATTTTACCAAAAAAAATAATATTTAATTCACTTTTTCTAATAAGCTGTTTATTTCTAATTGTGATGACCAAATTACAGATGACCTCATTATTTTAGAAAATTATATTTTCAACATAGCTACAGACTTTGTAGCTACCTTCTAATTAGAAATAAACAGCTTATTAGAAAAAATATTCGTGCATAAAATGATGTTTATGCACGAACGGGCGTAAAAGTGGACTTTTACGCCCGCATTTTAAAGCGTGAAGTAGTACTTTTACGCCTAGGGCGCCTTTTATGCCCGCGGGCCTGAAAGTTTCAAAAATGAACAAAAATTCGTCATTTTTTTTTTAAACTTTTTGTATTTCTATTGCTTAGTCCAAAAAATACCAACTTTTTTCAACAAAACAAACTTTAGTTCAATTAATAAGAATAATAAAATAAGCAATAATGGTAAAATTCAATCTACTTTGAAATTGAAAATACAATTTTTACAGTTTTTAACTTTTAAAACCGGCCCTTTTCCACAGAAATACACAAAAGAACTGTTGCCTTCAACATTGAGTAAAAGCTCCATAAGGTGGACGGCTTATTTTTTTTGCATTTTTCATATTAATGTATATGTCAGGCCAGGAGAGTTTCTTCTAAAAAGTACGGCTGCTCATTTACACTATGTTGGGCACATCAGGAAATAAAGTCCTCATATGTTTTTTCATAGAGTCTTTTGGACTTTGAAGGTATACATGTTTCTTGGCCTCTTCAACTGCCTCAAGAATAAACTTGGGCATGCTATTTTGCTCCATTTTCAGACGCACTACCATCATAAGAATACCATACACGTACACTCTAAGCGTACACTACAGAGCACATAATTATTTGTTTGTATTGTTCTGGGTTGCTATAATAGTTACGTGATACTTTTGTCAACAACTGCTTCCTTGATCTAAATTTAACAAAAACTTAGGACCTATTGCGGTAAAGATGAAAATTTATATTTTGAAATATTTTTGATTGATGTCATTACAAAATTGAAAATATATAATTTTTTAAATATCAAAATGATAACATGCTCATCGTGCATAAAATCTTGTATGCACCTTAGTCAAAAAGAGCTTTAACGCCCTCAGCGTGTAAACAGCCCTCGGCTAACGCCTCAGGCTGTTACACACGCTGCGGGCGTTAAAGCTGTACTTTTTGACCTAGGTGCATAAATAACTATTATGATGCGTCTACCTTTTCAAAGGTTTGCTATAAAAACGTTCGATCTACCTTCATTACCTAGATATTTACCTGCATACCTGCCATTTAAATTACTACTTATCAAAATGTTTTAAAATTGTTCATTCATAACCCATTGAACTTTATATCATTGAAATTAGCAAAAACAGAGCTATCCAATGAGCTATTATCATACAGGGTGTCGCATTTGGAAAAACGTATATTTGGTTCATAATTTGAAAACAATCACTTCTAGAAAAAAAACTGACTACGCCACTGGAAGCTATGTAAAAATATCTATAAGGAACTGTTGTCACCTTTTCGATCGCCTATGAGAGAACCGAGATACAAGGTGTGTCCCAAAATGCAACTTTTTCGAAAACAACTTGTATCTGGAAAACAAAAATAGCGATGACAATTTTGTTGGCGCCATCTTTCGTTTAACAAAAAAGTAGCCAACGCTCCCGGAAACCTTATCCTTCTAACTCCGATAGCAACCGAGTTATCCCTTATGGACAACCAAAATGGGACACACTGTACACTCTTTCGGAAAAATACGGAAAGAAAAACCGAATGGATGATACAAAGAATATGAAACACAAAGTTAGGTATGTGTTAAAATACATGGATTCAAAATATCTTAAATGGCGATATCTCAAAAAACGGTGAAACTTTGCATGAGGGTAAATATGGTCCAATAGCTTCCAAATGACCATAACTATCACTCATTGAAATCTTCTTATCGATGTACCAAACACCCTGTATATTTCCCCCATTCAGATTTCTTATTCCTTGGAAATGCAACCTTGGTCATTGCGTCACTGTCACACTGTTAGAAATGCCATTCATATTCCATTTATTGATCGTTTCATTGGTAAGTTAGAAGAGAGATTTGCTAATCATAAACAGATTTTTGAAGGCTTTATGCATTCGCTGACGGGAGAAAAAAAAAAAAAAAACACCAAATGATTGCGATGCCTATGGCGAACTTTTAGATTTGTTTATCCCTGATGTGCAAAAGCCGAAACTAAATTATGGCACAATTATTTGAGTAGCCATCCGGATATGAGAAGTAAACGCCAAGCCTTGACGCACTTGGAATTATGCAACCGATTAGCTCTAATGCCGGTTTTCCACCAAACCGACAAAACAAAAACAAAACTTAAACTCAGACAAAACTAGGCGACTAGATTTTGCTTTATGAAAAGCTTAATCCAACAGTTCATTGAAAATTTGCTTCTTGTTGCTATGATTATTTTTTATCTCCCCCCTAAGATCAATGTCTAGGTACACCACTAGCAATTATCGTGAGAATTTCATACATCTGTCAAAACTGGTATTCCAACAATAAATTGACATGTTTTGATTGTTGATTTGAACCAATCCGATTGGAATTACGCGATAATTTGCACTAGTGCAAATTATCAGATAATTGCATACTAACTGGTGCGAAAACTGGTGTTTTGACATTTTTTGACAAAAAAATTATATTTTTGATTAATGAAATTCTCTCATTAAATACAACTCGTGCAATGGAAATATATTTATAATTTTCGATAAATTTGCACTCATGCGTTTCCAACTGAAAAAGGCACTTGTGCACTACGTGCACTCGTGCTCTTTTTCAACTAAAAATGCATTCGGGCAAATTTCCCAAAAATTATCAATAATTTCCATTGCACTTGTTATATTACTATTGATAATTTGCACTAGTGCAAATTATCGCGTAATTCCAATCTGATTGGTTTAAATCAACAATCTAAACATGTTAGTTTATTATTGGATTATCAGTTTTGACAGATGTATGAAATTCTCGAAATAATAGTTTGCCCGCTGGCTTCGACGTCAGTCATTGGCCCATTGTGTTCTCTTCTTCAGGGAGGTTCCCTCCCAAATCTTCAACCTCTTCCTCCTTTCTTCATTTTGTGCCAATTCATGATTTTCACGAAGTTCATTATTTCCATTGTCTTTATCTTTCGGTGGTCTAGGAGTTTCTCCAGCAGGGCTCGGCAGTGACATAGTTAGTGCTCTATTATTTCATCCACCTCAAAGCATTCTTGACATCATAGGTTTCGAGGCCTCACTTATAGAGCATTTTCCGACTTCACAGTGTCTTGTGATTGCTCCTACTAGGGTGCTTATAGATCTTTTATCCAGTTTTAATAATTTCCTGGTATTCTCTATATCCACATACGGCCACAGAGCTCGTGATGTTAAGCAGTCATTGCGATTGCTCCATCTTCTGCTGTGCAGCTGCGTCATGTTTTACTATACTAAATTTAATCGTTGGTTGTGATGAGTCATTTATTTCAGGTTGGTCCTTTTCCATTCCCAGTTTTGCCAGTCTATCTGACATTTTGTTTCCTTCGATATTACTGGTCCGGAAACCTAGCTTAGACCGACGTTACTGCTCCTGATCCCGGACAGCGTGATGCTAGCAGTCTCAGCGCTTTTCTGCTTTTCTATCCACATGGTAACATTTCTCATTGCATTGGCCTCCCTTAGCACTAGCTTTGCTGCTTTTTCAATAGCAATTATTTCGGATGGATACTGCAATTATCCGTGAGTTTGTATGACTCTTGAATGGTAAGTGCTTCTGCGAATACTTTGGCTCCTGTGCCGGTTTTTATTGTTGCAGCATCTGAGAAGATTGCTATCTCATTCTTCTTATGTATAGCGGCTTGATTACAATCTTCTCTTGAAAGCATAGCGACCTACCTTTTTCTTGTATTCGAAAGAATATTTGGTTACTCTGTAGTTCGTTGCCTTAAGGAATGTTTCGGCTTCTTTATGGTCTATCATTTTTCCTGTTTCCTTAAGTATTGTCGAGTGTCCACAATCGGTTTCCTTCCACAGTTTAGACTCTCTTAGTCTAAGAGTTCCCTTTGTAGCTGTGCCTCTTATGAATAAATCTATCCAGCATGACTTCTAAGGCCGTCTGCGGTGTGCTTCTCTTCTGTTTGTTCACATTGTAACGAGTGCTGCCATTCTATGTACTTTGGTGAGCATTTTCAAGTTCACGTTTCTGTCAATAGCCTTCCACCAAACTACCGCTCTGTAGCTTATAATGGGTCTCACTATCGCAAGTGTACATAAAATGGATGATGTGCGGTTAGAGTCCCCATTTTTAGCCGTGATACTAGTGAATATTTTCGGGCAGCTGTTCCTTGTTGACTATGATGCTGCCAGCCGAAACGCTCATCGTAGGAATCTGCCGATCGTGTTTGAAGGATAATTTCATCTTCTAGATAAGCAGTCGTATCCTAGCCATCTTTATGTTCCCGCGTTTATTCTTCTTGTTGTTTGTAATCTATTGCCAGTATTCTTTTTCAATTTCAGAAAAATCATAGCTTTTGAATGAGCTAATAATATAAAGGGTGTCCTATTGAAAAAATCAGACTTTGGTCAATATCTCAAAATCGGCGCCAAATAGAAAAAAACTGAGAACGTCACTGAATTCTGCTTGGAAAAGTGCTTCCAGAAAGTTTTAACGGAAATCAATTATTTTCATAAACAAAAAAGTTATGAAGGATTTAGAATATTGCTCAAAATCGAGAATCGCCCTCTAGCGGCTAAACGGTTGAAGATATCAAAATGCGGTTTGCACCAATCAAAATTTCATGAAATTTGAGCCTCAGAGAGGGGGGTTCATTTTTCTCTATCTTTAAAAATGAAGGGTGTTTCCATAAGAAAGTGTCCAAATTGGCCCACCCTGTACATAATATTATAGGTACGCTATACCGAGTGCCTTAATAAAAATGACAATTTCTTCTTCTTGTTCTTTAGATTTTGTGAGTTCGAGTCTTCTTAGACGACCACCCAATCGGTTAAAAATGACAAATTCCAACACAGAAATGTCGTTATTTTAAGGTTACTTATTTGTTTTCTCGGTCACAGTTTCTATAGTTATGGATGTTTGATAGGTTTCTACAAAACAGCTCGGAAAGCTCTGTAACTCATACAGTGTCCTTGTCTTGTGAATTGGTATGACAGAGAAAGATAAAACAGAATCGAATGATCGGACTGATCTTTCGTAAGTCTCTAGCTTTCCAAAAATTCCGCAATGCGCTATGCGCAACCGGATGCGCAGTAATAGTATAACCTATTTCGGCTATACTTTTGAAGGTCTTTTTATTTTTTATTGTCTATGGTTTGTAGTTTCAATTTGGTTTTATCCTATGCATGAAATTTAAGGAGAAGGCTTGGGAACGGGTAGCTTTAGCTTACAGTGTTAGTGGAACGGTTGTAAGAAATGTAGATCAGCTAGAAAGACAATTAAAAAAAAAGGAAGCTTGTATGGGCTTTTTCATCCAGTAGGGCTCCAACAGTCAGCTTTGTTAACCTAAACCGGTCAAAGAATTCTATGTCGTCATATTTTTCGAAACAATCCACTCTCATCCTGTATCGCTTAATATAATTTTACCTATATCCTCTTCATCTGAATGGGTCGAAATTTGCCATTTAGATTCGGACATGAAATAACCAATACACAGAACCTATAATTTGCCACCTTATAGGTTAAATTGCCCTATAAAGTACTCTTTTCAACGCGTAATTGGCCAAGCTCGGCCCTTTAAGGTAAACGTCACTTTTTCGTAATGGGTCCTTCAAAAACTGTTTATGGAACAGATTTTAGAAGTTGAAGGTGCTTTTTAAGAATAAAGTCGGCTTTTTCGTGATTATGGAACTGGCCGTAAGGTGCTGGTGTTTACTAAAGGTGGCTTTCACCATTCAAAAAATTAAAAACAGCTTTTCGGAGCGGTGCTGGGAACCACGAGCAGGGCCAAGATAAACAGCTGGGATACCAGAATAAAACTTTACCAGAGCATTGTCATATCTACCAAGTCTTACGGGGCTGGAATTTGGGGCCTACGGTATGAGGATATCTTATAGAACGGATCCAAGTTGGGTTTTTTAAACAGTTGCTTTTGCTTCCAAGGTCCACGGCAGATCATAGTCAGGCTCGAAACTGGCCGCTGAAAAGTTAGCTATAACTTATCAGTGTGGATAATGTTACGGAACTTCCGGTCGAATTTTTTTTTTTTTATTAACCCGGAATTTCCGAATTATTATTTTATTATTATAATATAATAATAATTCGGAAATTCCGGGTTAATAAAAAAAAAAAATTCGACCGGAAGTTCCGTAACATTATCCATTTTCGCAATTTCGAATTTGAATTTTCTATTTTCTCCCGGACGATCAAGCAAGTTCAATATCAGAAAAAGGATTCCGCCACGCATAATATTTTTTCCAAACATTTCAAGTCATGTAAAAAAAATAAATTTACATCTATGACTGTCAAACCTCAACATTTCCCTTTTTATTTTTTTTCGGCCTTAAGACGTACCGTAGCGAGGAGGGTCAAATCTACTTTTTGACGTATTTTTTGCTCCTCTATCCGATAGATTTTTTTTTTTTTAGAATTCGATATTTGAATTTTTTCGACAAAAAAAAATTCAAAGGGTAGGTACATATAGTTTGGGAGAAAAACTTCAAATATAAAACTTATAGATCTCGTCGAGTACTACAAAAAAGCCTATTAGAAGTATCCCTCCACGGGGCACCGTTTTCGAGAAAATTGACCTCGAAAATTTTAACAAAATTACAATAAATTTCAACTTTGACGGCCAATATCTCAAAGACAAAAACGGCCTAGAAACTCCATAAAATAAAATTTTATAGGTAATTTAATCCTCTTTCAAATGAGATATGACTCGAAATGATCGGTTAAGAAATAGCGGAGTTATAGGCGAAAAAGTGGTCTCGTGTCGGATACCCACAATTTTTTTTCTGATCAAAATCGAAATTTCCTTTTTTATTTTTTTTTCGGCCTTAAGATGTACCGTAGCGAGGAGGGTCAAATTTACTTTTTGACGTATTTTTTGCTCTATCCGATAGAATTTTTTATTTTTTTGAAATTCGATATTTGAATTTTTTCGACAATGCAAGGACTAGTACGCATTACGTGGACGGGTTAGTTTGCATATTTTTGGTTAGTTTCGTTGCAGTTCATTTAATACTGGTTATAAGTGTACTGGACTACTAGTTAATAACAAAGCGCGCTATTTTTTTCTAAATTCAATACATGCAAGGACTAATACGCATTATGTGGACGGGTTAGTTTGGGCTAGTTTGCATATTTTTGGTTAGTTTCATTACAGTTCATTTAATACTGGATATAAGTGTACTGGACTACTGGTTAATAACAAAGAGCGCGAAGCGCGCTCTTGTTTTTATAAATTCGATACATGCAAGGACTAGTACGCATTACGTGGACGGGTTAGTTTGGGCTAGTTTGCATATTTTTGGTTAGTTTCGTTGCAGTTCATTTAATACTGGTTATAAGTGTACTGGACTACTAGTTAATAACAAAGCGCGCAAATCGCGCTGTTTTTCTTTCTAAATTCAATACATGCAAGGACTAATACGCATTACGTGGACGGGTTAGTTTGGGCTAGTTTGCATATTTTTGGTTAGTTTCATTACAGATCATTTAATACTGGATATAAGTGTACTGTACTATTGGTAAAAAAACAATCCGGACGAATAATAATATGATAATAATCCGGAAATTCCGGGCTAATAAAAAAAAAATATTCAACCGGAAGATCCGGGTGATTAGGGACACCCATAACTTATTCAAGGAAGGTACATATATCCTCGTTACAGAAAATTTTAAGAATGGATACTTCTAGACTTCCAAGGATCTGTTTTGAGCGTCTTTTGACTCTATCCACTCAGTCCGATATTAAATACAATTGGGTCCTTCAATTGAAAAATATCTTCGAAAAATCATCTGATGTGTCCCTGTGCTGGGATGAGATCATTATTGAAGCGCATAAACGATTCCCAATTCGGAAAAAAGCTTTAGAAACAAGAATTATTTAAAAAATCGTGATTTACTTTTATGCTCGAAAATTCTTCATACCTATTTTTAGCAAATTTTTTGACATTTAACATTCAGAAGAAAAACCTAAAGATTGCCAGCTCAATTTTTATTTCCAGAATAATAGCTCAACTACGAACTGCGAATAAAAAATATATTAAGTTTTCAAACAGGGGCTATCCTACTCAATTATATATGCACAGTATGTAACTTGTTAGAGGCAGAAACACTTCAACATTTATTTTTTAATTACCCTATATATAAAGCTGGTAGAAGAGGCAATAGAGCAGAGTTTCCTGTTAATGATCGTTTGGGCATGGATGACTCAGTCCAAATACTTAATTCAGACAATTTGAATAGCCTAGCAAACATTGTTTCATATACTAAATAATATGTTACATTAAAACCAAATTTCTTGCAATAAGTGTATACTTAAGATGCAATAAATGTAAATAAATAAATAAATAATAAAATAAATAATTTTAGTTGTGCATTTGTGTAAATTTTGATGAATGAATTAGTTTTTTTCTCGCTCTGATGTAGATATAGCAGCCTCACATTTTCATCATATAGGTACCTCCTCTACGCCGCAAATGCGGTAAATGTGTACACCTAGGTAAGTATATCTTGTTAAAATTCACCAAAATTTCCTAAGCAAATAAATAACGATCTAATAAATCTAGTTATTGAGAAGGAAAAATGTCACAATAGGTATTCAAAACTATGGTATATACAGAATCAATTGATGACTACATAGTTTTTTTAGAATTGGGAGCAAAGTGTAGAGATTAGTCACATTTGTCTCAAAAAAGTTATATGAAAAAAACTTGAGGGTCAGTTGCTGACAAAAAAAAAAAACATTTCGACGTTTCGTAAACTCAAGAAAGGGTCACTCAGATTGCCCTCAATATATAAAACAGGATAGCAGTTATCCTCAAGAAATGCGTGAGATATTTATTTAACAAATACATTTATTATCAATGTACTCAGGTTATTCAAATTCCTAATAGCACCTCTCTTTGTGAGGAAAAAAGTTGAAATACAACAAACTTCTCTATCAAGTGAAGTCATAACGTTAGCTCCAAGACAAATATAAACGTGTTTTAAGAAAATTTAGGCTGATACCGCTATAAGAAGTCTAGTTACTGAATCCTTCGCTGGAAAAATATACCTAGTATTTAAAAACACTGATCGATTAAAGTTAATATTTATTCATGATCATTTTACTTTGGACATCCAACTATAAAAATCAAACAATATTTTATGATCAGCTTAAATTTATAAATAGATATACCTACTTATACAAGTTAAAGTTAGGGTGCTCAATCAAAAATCAAATAAAGAATCTAAATGTAAAAAATATCATAATTGCTTTAACAGACATGCAGCAGCAAAAAAAAACGAAATAAAAGAAAAATGACATAAAAGGACGCAACAAAAGATTCTTCAAATAAAATTGAAGACGCATAGAGACGCAACCATGAGTGAAGACAGAGAGACTCTGACCCACCTGGAGCTTTAGGCTTTTGTCTCTGACAACAATAGACCTGGTAATTCTATATTGTGAGCTTCGATTTGAGAAAAGGAGTTTAAATTGATTTTATTCGATTTTCTAGATGTGGAATTATAAATTGCCCAAAAATTTTGTTTGTCAATATGTTAAATTTTACTCATCCAACGTTAAAGGAATAATTTTATAGTGAAGACACACTAGTTTCCAACTTAAATATTATACCAAATACCTACACAAAAATTAATTTTAAAAAATCAAACCTAATTTCTAAACAAAAAAAAAGTAGGTAAGATTTACCACGAAATGGTGAAAACAGTTGAGATTTCAGTTTAAACACTGTCAGAAATAATTGGAAAAGAAAATATTCTAGCTTTCTAGATTGACGCAAACGACTTTTTGGTTAAAAGTAGCACACAATTCCGAAAAAGTACTACGTCTCACACTTTAGTGGAATTTTTTTTTTTGAATCTCATGTTTCAAAAGTGATCATTGTGTGATAAACATAAAAAAAAGGTTCTTGAGCTGGAAAAGTTACTGTAAAATGTGATTGTAATATGTGTGTAAAATGGTATGATTATAAATAAAATGTGTCATTCAGCTTTTGAAAGTTACCTACCTCTTATGACACAAGTTGAGAGAAAATTGCCAACTACTTAATCCTAAAATCTCATGCTCACAATCGCCTGTAAGCCCCATATAAAAACACAAAAACGTGATGAGACAATATCATCCCTAGACTTCCTCCTATTAACTTCACACGCCAATAAAGTGGAAAAAAATTGAAAACAATTCGTTGTGGATCAAAGATATGAAGGAAGGGCTAATAGTCCTCAAAATAAAAAGGGATGAGGGATGTTTTAGCCAAACAAGACGCCTTGTCAACATCTGCCTCAGGCGTGACTTGCAATATATCTCAAAATCTGCCACACAGGAAGAATGATTGGACAGTTTTTCAAGGGTTAAAGGGATTGAATTTAGATTTTAGTTCACGACAAATCAAAGAAAGCAAAAATAATACTTTGGTTAATTTAATATGACAACCATAAACAGACTAAACTAAGTTTAGGTAACATGCAATAACGTCTATATCAGTAGGTATACAAAAAATGTGATAAAAACGACTTGACTTTTTTTTAATTTGAGTTTTTTCAGCACATAATTATCACAGAAACCGCAGTTGCATTTAATTCAATAGTTCAGTTTGTATTATTTTTCAGTTTGAGTAAATGCGAAATTTAATTTTGGTATCAAAATAACGTGTGAAAATCCAAATTCGACCACAAAAACTGCTACGATTTTGAAAACGTGGCGCGTAGATTATATCGGAACAAATTACCTTGAGAATATAATTTCATTCATCAGTAGGTATAATGCAATATTTTAACAATTAAAATTAAACAAAATGTTCACAATCTTGTAGATCGTGACCAGAATAATAATTTGAACAACAAAAATGTATAACTGAAGACCGATTAAATTTACTCCCCAAAACATTTATTACTTCAAACTATTAGGTAAGTAGGTAGAATAAATTATTTTTTTTATTATTGAAGTTGGGCTATAGTTCTTCAAAGAAATATTTCAAGGACAAAAAAAAAAACATAAAGTAAAGTAAGTCGGAGAAACTTATATACATTTATTCCTTGTTTATTCTACAATAAACTATCCAAAATAACTGACATGAATGCGAATGGGACTTTGCTAAAATTTCAAATATTAGTAAACAGATATATTTATCTAATAAATATTCATATCTTTTAAATGGTAACCACTGTTATTACGAAAAAACATCCTTAGGGTAAAATCGAAGAAAACGAAACTTGACCCCCATTTGACAACACAATCATAATATTATACACGACTGGAACAAGGCCTCCAATAAAAAAAATATAATAATCTTATCCCCAGAGAGAGAAAGAGAAATTCATTCAGCACATTAAGAAGACCCCGTGAAATGACCTGAAGTTCGTCCCTTTTCGCAGGAGGAGAGAATCCCAAAGTTGTTTTTGCGAGTTGTGTAATATAAAAATGACTGCTGTTTCCTTTTCGGTTTGGGAAAGGTCAGGGAACTTGAGATTGATATCTTCTTCCTTTTGTCGCGTGCCAGACTATGTATGTTTAATAGATATGTAAGTACTAGTTTTTTTCTCCAATTTTTTCTTGTTTTGTTTTTTTTTGGTTCCAAATCTGTTCAGAATTAGTATTAGAAGGGTACTCCATTATGTTTTGTGCGCAATCAGTTCTGAGCAATCCTAGAGCCTTTCCAAATTTCAAACCAAAGCAAAGCTAATATCAAATCAAAAATCAATGGACTTGATAGTGTATTTACAACCACAGACCAGACAACTCTTTGTCACGTCAACCGACACTTATAATTTTGACATCAATACCCTGAAAACCCATTTCTTAATTCATTCATAAATTACCTACCAAGAAAAAAATCAACCTTTCTTGATCAGGTCAAAAATGACACGCGCCAAGTAGGTATAATGCCTACTCTTTCATTCATTTGATTTAAATTTTTGGCTATACCTCTCACAAGAAATATTATAGCCCTGATGACACCTTCTTGTCAACCATAGCCAGGCATCAGGTCCCACACCGTCTTAATGCATTCATAAATTTGACAAAATCTACCTCGTTATCAGGTCAAAAAGTGGCACGCGCCAAGATGGTACCCACCACATTTGATTGAAAAAGCAAAAAGGTTCCCTATATGGGTTTAGGTATATAATCTTTTTCCTTTCCTTTTTCACGAGGAATGCATTTAGGCGCCATCCATGTAGCACGTTTTTCACACCTCTTAAAATGCTGAGGTGCACCATCTTACCAGGTATGCCAAACCTTTTTTTCTTCATTTTTCAACTTGCTACCGTACCACTTGTAGGATTTTTAATAGGGTTTACCTTAATGCACTTTGCAAATGTGGGTTAGTGGTGGCTTTTTATAAAAGCAGAATATTTGGAAAAATGCTGATTTTATACTGAAGTTAGCACACACCTTTATTAAGATTTATTTCAGGCACTGTAAATTCATAGAGCTTATATCAATAAATTTTAATTAAGAGAGCATCTCGAGATCTAGAAAAAAATCATTACAGTGGTTTTTGTTAGGCTTCGTGTGGAAGGCTACATGAATAAGAATCTCCAAACAGACGTTGTCCAAACTTTCATTCTTGACCATCATTGTTTTCACTTTGAATAAACAGTAAATAGCTTATATACTGAATACAATAATTATAAAAATAAAGTATAAGGAAGGACGGTCCCAAAGCTGGACACGTAAGTATACTATCAGTAAGATACTTCGTACTAAACTGAGTCGTGGCATTACTTCCCTGTTTTATTTTAAAGAATTTGGGTATGATTAGGAAAAATATTTAAACTTTTGGAGGATACTGGTAATTCTCCTAATGGGTTGCTATCCTTGTAATGACCGTGATAGATCTAAAGTAAAAAATTATTGTGATATACTTACCTAAACAAAATGAATTAAGTACTCAAGAAATCAAATCGCGTTGGTTGATAATAATTGGGAACTACGTTCAAATTCGTACGCAAATTTTCAAAGTAAATTGTTACTCAAGAGGCATCGTATCCTTGTCTTATACCTATGTGAAGAATCTTGTTGCCCTGTCTCCGAACCTGGTGATTGCTGAACGGCTCCCATGAGATTCTCTAGAACCGTCCTTATTCTTTCAAGGAAGATGAGACGTTGTTGATTGGCTGTGTTCGACCTTTTGTTGGAGCCCCATTCTGGGTAAGCGTAGAATAGAAGATCCAGTTTAGACTTATTCGAGATGAAAGGAAGAATGTTGTTGGCTGCTACCCGAGTTCTTCTTTGGACATGCGCGACTCCAAATCTTAGGTAGGCATTTTTATCTTGATACTCTTGATGGCCCGTTGGTTAACTTGAATACCTACTCGGTTTTTGATTCCCTTGCATAAGCGCCGGTAGAGGGGAGGCAAGAGGGGGCAGTTGCTCCTCCCGGGATAATTATACTTGAAAATTATTAGTTAGATTTCAACCTAATTTAAGCTGGCTCCATAATAAAATATAGTGGATAAAAATCATAATAAATATCAACTTTAAAACAATATTGAGAAACTTTTCGGATCTGTAGTATCTAATAAAACATTGGGTGTCTGATATCTAGTCGGTACTACATAAATATTTCTATCCATGTTTATATTTCCTATCAATAAGATTTTTTGATTTAAGAAAAATACAGGATGTCCCAGGGAAAACAGTCCACCCTGAAAATCTTTGAAGATAAATTTTCTAGCTGAAAACGGCCGCACACATCAAATTTGATTTTGAGGGGTTATATTATGATATACCGGGTGACAACGAAATCGTTATACAAGGCGTCATTCAGTTGTCTTTAAAGTTAAAAATTTGAAAATTGGGTGGAACGGGTAAGTCATTCAGACGCACATTTTTCGTAAAAAAACAATTGAATATCACCTCCGGTTACTCCGGAAATGGACCCAAGTCAAGAAATTTTTATGGAACCCTGTATATTTTTTTGCACAGTTGGATAGAGCTTAAAATTCCCTTTCAAATGACATATCACAACTTGCATTTGTTTCCAAGATGGCGGCGAAGGAAAGTATTTTTCTGAAATTCAATATGGCGGCATTCTGACGTAACCGATAATGTTTCTGTCAAACAAACACTTTTCCCAATCCATAATTTTTAGATTTGAAAGGGTTTTAGATCGAATTTGAAAAAAAAATGATTTTGCTCAAAAACAAGGGCATTTGAAAATTTCTTTGAAATGCAAATTTTAGTTTCAAATTTTCTAAAAATTTTGAATGGGAAGAGGTACTTATTAAATTCTAGAATTAAAGTGTGTCCAATGGCCTACCGAAAAATGTCTACCAAAATGCATATTCATTTTTCGGTTAGGTATTCAAAAGTTAGATCAGAATGCCGCCATATTGAATTTAAGAAAGTGCCTTCTCACGCCGCCATCTTAAAAGCAAATTCCACTTATCATATGTCATTGAAAAGGGAATTTTAAGCTTTATCCAACTGTGTAAAAAAATATACAGGGTTCCATAAAAATATCTTGACTTGGGTCCATTTCCAAAGTAACCGAAAGTGATATTCAATTGTTTTTTTATGAAAAGTGTGCGTCTCAATGACTTACCCCTTCCACCCGATGTTCAATTTTTTAAATTTAAAGACAACTGAATGACGCCTTGTATAACGATTTCGTTGTCACCCGCATAGCATGCGAAAAAAAATCGCATGCTATTCTATTTTCGCACTATACATTTTCCAGGTAATTACATAGGTATTCAATGTAATTCTGTGGGGAATTGTCAACGGGATATTTTCAGTGTTGCCAATTTTAATAAACATTAAAATGTTAATAACTTTCTTAAGAATGCTACTAGATTTTTTAAATTATTTTTCTGGGGTTCCTTAAGGGTCCTCTACTACGTAGTGGAGAGCTTTTACGCTATTTTCTGGACAACCTGTATATATTCTCTATATTAACTTGACACAAAAGAGAAGTTGTTAATTTTTGTCAAATTGTTTACGTTTTTTTTATCTGTAAAATTATTAGTCATTTCCATCAGAATATAATTTTAGTTGCCTTATTTTGCAGTTGTAGGAGAAGCATTGTGAAAAACTCGTTTAAACTGTCTCGGCCGTGCGAAAAAAGTCGTTTTCAAAATTTGTTGTTTAAATAACTATTGTTGTTATATGTTTGTACCTATCATAACAGAGTAAACAAGTTTCTATATGTATGTAGGTAGAATACACGTTAGTAATATTATATTTCGTTGATCGAATTTGTTGCATAAAACAATAAAATTTTGATAAAAGTGTAACGGAAAAGCTATTCTGAAGCTTTCAAAATGGATTTATATCAGATTTCCTACAAAACGCAACAAGATATGGAAAGCGGTATTTCGGCGGTACTTCTTCGGCTCCTATCTCAGCAACGGTAGTACCCAAGAAGTTCAAAAATAACTCTTTTTAAAGGTTTTTTTATGATCTCCAATTTATTCTTCTTCATATTTTCTCGAAAAATGAGTAGTTTTCGAGTAAAACGTAAATTAAGAAAAAAATTTCAAAAATCCAAGATGGCAGCGCCATTTTGACAATGTTCCCCTAGGAGGAGGTCTGGGGACTTTTAGTATGTTCATCAGGACCATAAATCCTATCGATTTAGACTAGTCGCAGCTTTGTTATTTTGTTCCCAATAAAATTATAACTGTCTTGGGGTCAGAGCTGGGCAAGCTACTTGGAAAAAGTAGCTAGCTACAAGCTACAAGCTACTTTATATTGTAAGTAGCTAAGTTACTCAGTAGCTCAACTACCTCTTTGAAAAAGTAGCTAAGCTATTAGTAACTTAACTACATTTTGAATTAGTGAAAGCTACTATTTAAGCTACTTTTATCAATGTTGTACATGCCTTACCTAATTTAATTTCATAATATCATCATACGAAAATAACATATTATCTTTCTCTAAGAAGTAGCATTCATATTTTTGTCAAAAACCACTGGACATTAATTTATTAGGTTCACTTTGATCACAATGATGTGCGAATGCGAGAATAAAATAGGACACATAAAACATAGGTACCTACAGAGATGACTAGAAACTAGTTTAAGCAAGGCAGGATAAGAATTTTCCGGAGAATGATAAATGTAGCTTGAACAATTAAAGTATAAAGTTACTTTTATCGAGCGGTAAATTCACACGCGGACGATAGGTTGGTGGAAACGTGCCTTTATAAGGGGAAAACTGTTTATTTTTGAAAACGTGATAAGTATTTTGGGCGTTTAGTATCGTTAACCCCACCCTCGGGCGGTAAATGACACTACCTAAATAACTATTAACTATCTATCAAAAGTAGCTTAAGTAGCTTGTTTTAGTAGCTAGCTACTTTTCACAGTAGCTTATGAATACTTGAAACACATTACCAAAAGCTACAGCTACAAGCTACTTTTTTTTCAACGTAGCTTGAATAAGTTATTAGCTACCAAAAAAGTAGCTAAGCTAGTAGCTTAACTACTTGGTAACTAGCTACTGCCCAGCTCTGCTTGGGGTACATTGCAACTGTGTATTTCCATATCGTTTTTTCCTCCTCCTTCACCTTGGACCGAAACGCTCTTTTCACAGTTGCAAACCTGTATTAAACTTTTAAAAAAGATCTGGAGATCTAGCAGGCCATTCTACGGTATCTCTCCGGCCAATCCATCGTCCAGAAAATTCTTTGTTCAAAAACTGACGAATGGGGGTAGCGTCAAGTGGAGGTGCCCATCTTGCTGAAACATCAATTCATTTTCTAGAAGGTTATCATCTTGTTCAAGTAAATCAGTTTGATGCAGGCCTACTGGATCTCCCGATCTATAACGCTTTTGGATTTTTATGGGACATCAAAGAAACAATTCTATTTCTGTATGGAGGTCAATGGAGAACATTTCCAACAGTTGATAAAATAATTGTAAACTTTTAATTTTCTTCAATAAAATTAATATTCTGACTCGTTCATCCATATTTCTTAAGAACGAATCGATAAAAATAAAAAACAAAAACAGGGTCATGTAGACAATGAAATTACCTTTCAATCAAGATATCAGTCAACCCCTCTTATTCCTATATTAAAAAAAAAAATCATGGGATGGCTGTGGTGACAATTTATTTTCAAAGATTTTCAGGGTGGACTGTCTTACCTGGGACACTCTGTATATTAAATATAAAAGAAGACTTGACGTAATTTTATTGCACCTTCGTCTGGAATATTTTCTGCCCCCCTCTTGGATTATTTTCTGCCGGCGCCCATGTTCACTTGTGATTGAATTTGATAAGCTGAGTCTTGAATTCGTTGATTTTGAACTCCCACTTTCCTGTACTCGTCGTAAATACTTAGGGCTGGGATTCTGTAATGAATAGAGATATTTTCGCTATCTCTATTGACGTCCCCTCTCTATTGATTTTGGAAAGAGAGCAATATCGATAACGATCTCTATATCCGTTACAGAATTCCGCTTCTGGTCTGGTTGATTTTGTAAAGATTGCTATATAGTTGGTAGGTATATGGAGAGATCCTAATACTCTTTCCGAGATATCATTGATAAAAACGTTGAAGTGCGTCGAGGTATAAGCACTTCCCTGTGAGAGTCCTTGATGGTTTTCTTGTTTTTTTTTTTCTTCTGATTCTTCACCGTTCATGCCAATTTTCAAAGATCTTTATTTGAATAAGTTTCAATACCTTATTCAGAGCTTAATAAATCCCCGTTTTGCTGAACTCTAGGACAGTAGCTTTTCTCCAGGCAGGTACACTTTTTCAAAATCAAATGTGGCCATTTTGAGGTTAATGTTATTAAAATCCACGGCGTTATCGACCACTCTATCCAGCTGCAGCTCTGTTGTCCTTCGAGGTCTATATCCAAATAGTTCGCGTAGACTATTGTGTAAGCCAATCTTCATCTCGCTGGCAATAATTGTTTTCTTGGGCAAGCATAGGAAATGTACTTACATAAATTGTACGTCGGCTTTTCTTGGTAGTTGCTTCGGGTCCTTCATCATGATCCAGGGAATTTGCATATGGTTTTGCATTGTTAATGGTTCGGTATACTTTCCGTGGGCTGGTGAGAACTAGTGAGAAGGTTGTTGGCTTTTCGCTTGTCCTCCTCCATGATGTCGTTTTAGTATCTATCTCTTCAGTTCTTTTGTTCGTCATGTTAGTGACATTGAGAGTATACAGGGTGTAAAAAAAAATAGTGTACCCGGACTTCGAGGGGTGATACTACATATGAAAATAAGAAAGAAAGTTCCTATGAACATATGCCCTAAGATGCTCCCTGAAGAAGCTACAGCCCTTCAAATGGTAAATGAAAATATAATAGATTTTATTTATTTTCAAGAACAGGGGCAAATTATTTTCCTTGAAATTTGGTATTCTCCCATACATTTCGATGCCAAAGCGAATAGTGATAGTAAGAAAAGTCGTTGGGGAGAGTGGGGGAATCACGCCCAATGGGGAATATCGCCCAATGGGGAATATCGCCCAATGGGGAATATCGCCCAATGGGGAATATCGCCCAATGGGGAATATCGCCCACCTGTATATCTATTAAATGGCAACATCTAGAAACGTCAGACTCGTAGTTCCTTCTCAGTTATGCTATAAAAAGAAACTGAAACACTTGGCAGCATTACATTTTTATTAGGTTAGTATTTTATGGACGTTTTCGAGAGCTTCGCCTGTTTTAATTTAGGATTTCTCAAGAAATATCAAGGTAAGTAATAAATTTAGGCTTATAAAATTGTTGTTATGTTAGTCAAATATTGCTGTCAATTTAAAGAACATCCCGTGATAAATTTCTTGGTAACATAACCCTAAATATTTTGACACCAATTGGGGTAATGACGCCAACCGTGGGCATAATTTCCCCACAGTGGGCGCAATTACCCCACAGTGGGCATAATTACCACAACCTCACATCCAATTCTACACACAACTGTGACTGTCACGTTTGCCTCGCAATTATATGAGAATAACAAAAAGAGCTTCGTGGATTCCACAAGCGATGGAATATGCTCTTAAATGTATAGACAATTTCACGGCTTTAAGAGAAGTACCTCGTAACACTGGAATTCCTCGAGGAACTCTAAGAGTCAGACATGCAAAAAGAGATTAGTCAGCTCTTAATCTAGGCAGGAAATCAGTGTTCACTGTTGAGCAGGAATCCCAGATAGCTGATCATATTGTTAAGTTGTCCAAGTTATTTTATGGAATATCACAACTGAGAAGAGTCGTCTTCGAATTCGCAGAACAAAACCACATTCCCAACAATTTTAAAGTATCCCGATTGGCATGAAAGGACTGGGTTTATGGATTCCTAAGAAGGAATTCACACATGTCTCTAAGGAAACCCGAAGCCACGAGTATGAATCGGATTGTTGTTTTTAATAAAGCTGAGGTACGAAAATTTTTGGCAAACTTGGAGCAAGTTTTTGATAAAAATAAATTTTGGCCAGAACGAATATTTAATTTTGATAAGACGGGCATTAGCACCGTACAAAATCCAGGAGAAATATAAGTATGCTAAAAAAAGGTCAGAAACAGGTCGGCTCAGCAACAAGTGCTAAAAGGGGTAGAACCATTACTGTAGGCTGCTGTTTCAGTGCGTCTGGGGTACACGTGCCTCCCATTTTCATTTGCAAGGATGAAAATGTCAGCTCAGTTGCAAAAGGATGGCCCTACTGGTGGAATCTATAACTGCTCAAAATTCGGCTGGATTACTGAAGAACTCTTCGTGAAATGGCTAAAACACTCACGTAAAGCCAACGCTAGAAGATCCACTCTTCTTAATCATGGACAATCATTGCAGCCATGCATGTTTGGCTTCATATAATTTCTACAAAGATAATAATATCATTGTAGTAACCATTCCTTCACATACATCGCACAGGTTACAACCTCTAGATCAGTGGTTCCCAACCTTTGTTTAATCACGACCCTTTCACTGATTTGCTCATAAGGTCGCGACCCCCCTACCCCTTAATAAATAAAAACAAAAAATCTTTATTAAAATATTGATATTTCGTAACTAAATACAAAAATTCAATTTTTATTTTGTTAATGTGATGACTGAGCTTGCATCTCCGTTTTGAAATTCTTGGTTGAGTTTTTGTTAAAGCTAATCTTATGTCGTCTTTTGACCGCCCAGTCTACCTATTTCTGGCGTTAATTTCAATTTGCAAAAGAGTTGAAAAACCGCTTTGACGAAAGTAGGTAAAGGCAAATGATATTAGTATCCGAAAAGAAAGCATAAGCAGGGCAACATAAGGGTATGAACTGGGATATGAACTATGCATGGCACATCAAAATTCAGTCAAGATTTGTCCTGAAATAGGGCAGGTGCTGTGGAATCATTCCTCAGTTCTAAAAATGTATCCTTTACTTCATCCAGGAACGTCGGCAACTAACGAGGCTTGGAAGGGGTTCCTTACTACTGCAACTTTCTGTTCAGATAACTCAGGAATGACGCCCATTTCATTTTCAAGGGATTGAAACCCTTGAAGGTGATAATCAATTTTCTCTTTTAGATTCACCACAATTGCTGCTTCTGATGCTTCAGCCATTATGCATAGTTACCATAGAATAAGGTTTATAATGGGGATAGAATGGACACTCGCGTTATACGGGTCGAACCACCATTTGTGGTGCCATCTATTGTCTATGAAAAGAGCTCATCCCATTGTAGCAGCTTGTAGAGCAGTTTCCTTCTAATTTTTTTAGATTTGCTTTTTATTTATTTTATGATAAAGACACAATTTGATAAAAATTTAACAAATAATGGTTTATTACAAAGAAAGAAGGAAGTTATGTTGGCATTTCGCAACTTGTCAACAAAGTCAATCCTCAACAATACAGAATTAAATAACAATAATACCTAGTCGTTACACTAAACATAACACTGTGAAAGTCCACAAATACACACAGATAACGCTCACAACAGCAAACAAGCACACAAAAAGCACAAGGTTTTGCAGTTTATCTTCATCGTTTTGTCATCATTTTTCATTTTGTCATTTTATTGGAAATGATGTCACCCTTCTTCTCCAGAAGCGGAGATACCTTAGAGATACAATCAACAACGCGTACGCAAATCAATTGGTAGCGCCTCTACCGGGCATGAAACAAGTTTTTTATCAAACCAAGTGGTAAATTTAAAGATCGCGGGGTATGATAGTTACCTATGTTCAAAAACATGCGACTCACAACACAACACTCACAATCTGTGCTATGCCCTTCGTCCGTAAGACCAAAGCAATACTGCGCGGCTTTTGAGGCGGAGGCTTAAGCTCAATTCTCACTTGCACGAAATTCACTCTTTTTTGACATTGCTTCGACAATTTGACGTTTGATACACACATAAAACGTCAAATTATCACAGCATTGTCAAAAAAAGAGCGAATTTTGCGCAAGTGAGAATGAGGTATAAGGCGTGTTGCCAAATGCAGAAAAATATATATTGGCATTGCGACCCCTCCAAAAACTCTATGCGACCCCCTTATGGGTCGCGACCCACCGGTTGGGAACCGCTGCTCTAGATGTAATTTTCTATGGCCCTCTCAAAACAGCATGCAATAGGGAATGTGACTCTTACTTAAGGACACATACTTATAGAAAGATTACTGATTATGACATAGCATCTTTGTTTAATGCCGCATATGGTCAAATAGCAACCATCGTCAAAGGTTTCCAGCATATCGGAATTTTCCCAATTAATCCCGATACAGATGAAGACCGTACCAGGGATTGTTCTCATTGCACATTGACCAACAATGAGGAAGCCGATCTGGCTGCTGAGCAGGTCCCTGTTGTAACCACAAAAGTCTTACCAGTATGTTCAAGACAGTCTGGAAATATAACGACTGGCCACAACTAGAAATCGCAAACCATCTCCTAAGGCAACAACATCCAGACATCAAACACCATCTCCTGAGGCAACAACTTCCAACATCGAGTGCCATCTCCTAGACGCCCAACAGCATCGACATGTCATATTTCTGTAACTAAGATACATCCAATCCCACAAAATCAAACACAACTAGGACAGTGACTGGAACGGAGAAGAAAAGAACATTCAATCAATATGACGGCTGGAATGCAAGAAGCTGGCAACAGAAAAAAAAAGAAATAAAGATGGCAACGACAAACCAATAAAAAGGTCTGCTGAAAATTCAAGATGAGGCAAATATCTCTGCAGAAAGTAAAGAAAATAAAAAAAAAAGGTTTTTGCCAGCAGCTTATCAGAGGATGATGAAGAGAATATATAAAACCATTGTGATGATGATGATCTGGACGATATTGGCGGGATGCATAATGATGAATGTCTGGTGTGCGGCGAATTTGGAAAAGATAAAGTTATCTGGTATAGGTGTACTAGATGTTCTGAGTGGGCACATGCTGCAAGCGCAGGTGTTAGTTCTGCAGAAAATTTTATTTGCGATTTTTGTGAATGATAATATGATTATTTTGTAAGTGGGCGCTATTACCCGCTAGGGTTGAGTAAAAACACCCACTGCATACTTTGTACTTTTTATTTTATTTAAAGTTTCCATTAATTGTTTATTTCCAAAATGTGCTACATTAAGCAACTATCTATCATAATCAGTATTGTTTATTATCCCATGTTCACAAACGGCAATACAATAATAATTTACTTTTAAGTGGGCGTCATTCCCCCACTCTCCCCTAACAGTTCTGACAGGGTAATTTCCATAAGGGTAGAGGCAAAGACGATACTACTAGTAGTACTACTTCGTAGTAGTATTGTCTTTGGTAGAGGGTAGTTACTAACAAAACAAGAAAGCATCTTAGGGCAAACGTTCATAGGAACTTTTTTTCTTATTTTCATATATGTAGTATCACCCCTCGAAGTCTGGTACAATATTTTTTTTACACCCTGTATATGTATATTTGTAAGACTTTCGTCTTGTACTGGTGATGATTCTTATATCTTGCTCAATAAACAGTGGTGAAATTAGTTTTTTGGTATATGACTCAGATTCTATTAAGGTTTTTTGAAGTTTCTTGGGAAATAATTCAAATTCGACTAGTTTTTTTTTCGTGATAGTGCCGCTAGCACAGAGCAGAGACGGAAAAAGTTCCACTTTGTATGAATTATTTACCCTAATAAATTCCATGGAATGCCGACTTTTAGCAAAAAATTTAATTCTCAATAACAAGCGTAATTTTGATAAATATCTAATATTTAATAATAATAAAAAAATACTAGTTTTCAAACAATAAAAAAACGCGGCGAATACCTCATTGAACCTTTCTGAAATAGGTATCGATTATGGAAAAAGGCAATAAAATTCACTTGAAAGGCCAACGATTCTACAATAGTAACTTTGATAATATCAAATCCCAAAACCAAACAATAAACACATTCATAAAAAGTTCACCACCTAACCCTTCAAAAAGGGTCAAACGGTCAGTTTTTGAGCAAGGTCAAGGCAGCAAGGTGCCCAGCTTGAAGAACAGGTTGTTTATGCCATCGGAAATGCAACTTGCATCTCCGGAAGTGGGAAGTTCATCTGCAAAATTAACTTTAAGGGCTCGAGGGTCGGTTTCCGTGTTTTTGTATTCCATGTCGGCTGAGATTTGAACAGATTGATCGATTTCCGCCAACGCGCGACTTTTTAATTATTTATTATTTCACCCCTGTATTTCTCCCTTTGTTCCGTTGTACCTGACAGGCAGAGGGCTGAAATATTTAGTTATAATAAAAATGAGACAGAAGAATGGATAGCAATTACCCGAAGAATCCAGGAGTTAATAGAGGGGTCACAGATTAAGCCAAAAGCACGAGAAAAGGTTAAACCCAGAATTTCAATTCTGTGTTTTTTATTTTTCTGAGGGATTTTTCAGTTAAATATTTGATGAATTATTTATTTAACATTTTAGGTCTTGTGAAAATTTACCCTTATTTCCGTTAAAAGAACCACAAAATCAAAAAAGAGCTATGTAATTGTTGTGCGGTTTAGAACAACAATAACACCCCTATCCAAAAGTGGTGGAAATAAAGCAAAACATACTATTTAGGTTTAATTTTTGCCAGGCCCATTTTTTTCTCCATTGAATTAGTTCACGGGGGGCGATGGTATAGTAACAGTTTTTTTTTTTAAATCCAGTAACGTAACAAACGATTGATGTCCAGGTTAAAATTTTACCAAATATGAACTTTTTTGTTTTTAGTATTTATTTTGTGCCTGCGTGAGTGATCTTGATTATACAAAAAAGCTTTTTGCAGGTAGGTAATAGATGTTTCAAATGTTTCCTATCAAAAATACTAAATTTACAACTAAGAATCGTTTGTAGGTATTTGTATTTCTTTGCAGATGAAGTAAATATTAAATAGGTATAGATAAAAAAAATTGAAGCAGTCGATATAAAAACACCTATATAATATTTCGTGAAGAGCTGTAAAAATAAATATCTACCTATAACTGTATATTTGGAAAAAAGTTTAAATGTTTTATTTTTGGCACGTCAATGAACAGAACACCTAAATGAATGAATATAATTCAAAATCATACCCCTAAAAGAGTGAAAAATAATTGAATTAACCCAAAAGTTACGCCCAGCATCTGGTTGCCTCTATTTTTTATGGTGGTTTAAGCATGGGTGGTGTCTAATAACTCCTTTTGAAAAAGAAAGATTGACACATGTTGCCAAGGGGTTAAAAATGGTTTTTTGATAATCGTCTGTTGCTAATCTCTCGGTGCGTGACTAACGGCCACAACTTAGGATTTCTTTGAATTTATTTGTCTAAAAGATTTTGAGGTATTTTCATGTAGATTCCAGATGCTGTAATAAGAATATCAGCCTCAAATTAAATATTTAAAAAATATATCGATTGTGTATAGTACTATGGTACCAAATTGTTCCCATTGAAAAACAACCCAATAAAGTTTGCCCAGGATTTTGAGCCGACCGACTCATGTACAAAATACTCTACCAACAGCCGGTCGATATAAAGTTTATTCTTCTTTTACCTGTTTTGGTACGAACTTAGGTACCTAATTTTTTTTTGTTTAACTAAATGACTCCTTTCTTTCAGATAGAACTTTCGATACAATGTTTTGCTTGTTCAATACCTTTCATCTTGAACTTATTGCTACTCAATTCTATACCTCCAGACGTCTTGTTTCATGATTGTTTGAATCGCTAAAATCCTGATATCCTCATTGACTCCCACAGTATAAGGGGGGATAAGACTTGGATTTAGACAAACCAATTTCCGAATTTGCTCGATAAGCTTTTTATTTCACTGCTGGCTTTAAACTATAGATTACTTTATTCTATCTGCCAACTATATGCAATGCTAATGATTCATCATTTTATCTGTACTTATTCAATAAAACTCTATATATTTGAGATTTTGGAACCAAATATTTTTTATTCCTCAAGTATGGAGAGGCTGATAAAGATGAAATCAATTGAAAAATTTGATAAACATTTCTCATCTAAAACTAATTTATCCTATTGAGAGATATGAATTTTCAAGATGCCAACAAGAAGTCAAACTATTGAAATTTTATAACTGAAGTCACTGTAGACTGTATTCTCAACTTTGGCATTTGGAAAGCTCTCTAATTATACTCAAAGATTTTAACACAAGAGTATGGGATTCTAGAAATTTTTCATTTGAATGGTTTTGTATATAAAACGAATAGTTTTTGAATTGCAGTCAGTTTTAAATAAGATAATCGTCATTGAAAAGTTAAGTAAAATCGACAGATAAGTGATTATTGAATTTTGTAAAGTTAGTTAGTTTAAGGACCTGTCCGACTTATTGTCCCCATGTAGCACTGAAGCTTGAGAAGGCTTACTGTGCTAAGCCTGTTTGCTTTATATTCCAACCACTCTAGTATTTGGGTGCCCTGTACAAGGTTCTTCAGTACAAGTCTTTTACTGGTGGTGTTTCATTATTGTGTCTTCTACGATCCAGTGCCGCACAAGTCACTGTTTACCAGGATGTGTCTGGCTGTCTCGGCTTCCTTATTGCAGAGTCTGCAATTAAGGTCTCCGTCATACAGGCTCATCCTATTTAGGTGAACCTTTACTGGTATGTGGCCTGTCATAAAGCCCGTTATAGTCCTTAGTCGGCTCCTACTCATTTGTAGCAGCTCTGCGTCCTTTTTTCTGCCTGGAAGTTGTGAAGTAGTGTCGATATTCTTCACGAACCCAGTCGTTGATGTAACTTATGACATACTTTTTGGTATCTCTAAAGCTGACTTTCGTCCAATAAGTTTTGTCTCGGATCCTTCTTCGTGAGTTCGTCAGCTTTTTCGTTGCCTTCGCTCCCTCCAGGCACGTGTCAAACGGCCCCGCAGACCCCGCCACGCGGGGGGGCCCACGGTATACTCTAAGAAAAAGTAATACCTATGTATATCAAACAAGTTTAGTATAAATATTTACTATAATGGGTTATTTTTGGAAAATATAATAGTGACATAGGGGGCCTCAAAAAAAAGTTCGCACAAATTTGACACGCTACTGGCTCTCTCTGTGTCATGGCACCCAGAAGAGTTTTACTTTATTCTGGTCTGCCAGGGCCCTGATTTCTTCCTGTCATTCCCATACTACTCACTACTCTTACTGAAACTGTCTGGCTCGAAAGGGCCTTCAGTGCTGCTTCACTGTCGGACATCATAAGGATCTGCCTGTAGGTTACGGCTCTTCTGTTATTTTATCTGCTCCGCAGTGAAGCATAGAATAGACCCCTGCCTGAAAAACAGAGGCATGCTTCCCAGTGTATACTGATTGCTGTAGCTGGCAGAGTACTTATATCCCTGCCCCGGTAGGTACCAGCCGCAGTCTTCGACCCGTCCTTGTACCAGTTCCAGTACTGCTTTTTAGTCTCTGATATGCTCTGTTTCCATTCAATTCTGCTTGGGAAGGACGTCGAACGGCCTGTTGAGGCAGTGTCGCCTTGGCATGTCTCCCGTCTCCATATTGAGAATATATCTCCCCCTACAAGTTCTGTGATTGCCAAGTGTCCCGTCTTTTTGTTGTAGGTCGTTGTCGATACACATCCTTGCCTCTCCCTTTATTACAATGGCAGGCCAGTCTTTGCACTTCGCTAAGTTGGCGCATGGCACTTCCTTGCTGTGTCTTTAGTCACCACACTAGGGAGGCGTATGTCAAGATTGGTTTGGTTTGACCATCATGCTGTACGTCCAGTACATTACGTTCGGTCACAAGCCGCACAATTATCCATGCCGGCCGACCGGCGTCTAGCTATCATGAGCGTGCTACCGCTTTTTTGGTGGTGTTTTCCAGATGCTGATCCCAGGTAAGTTTTGAATCCAGTGCTACCCACAGGTACTTGACCTCACTCGAAATCTGTATGTTCTCCCCCTTCAGTCTAAATGGTCTCAAGTCTTATATTTTGCGCCTTCGGGTAAATGCCACGATGGAGGATTTCTGGAACTGATATTTAACTCTTTTCTATCCACCCATCTTTTTGTTCGGTCTAGAACGTCTTGCAGTCGCTCCCTAATTGTATAGAGTTGAATTTGCCCTGTGAGATGTTAGATGTCAACATATCCGAGGGCACGGTGTCCCCCGTCCGTGAGCAGTGGCACCTTGAGCAGACCGTCCGCCACTGTCTCCTTTGCGACCGTGGTTTCTACCGCGTCCTTTCTCTTAGCATGAAGTTGATCCACACACAGCAAATGTCCTGAACTTCTTTATGCTTGAGAAATTTGGTTATTAAGTCGAAGGAAGTATTGACAAAAGCTCCCTCTTTTTCCAAAAAGGAGCCCAGCATCACCTCCCTATTTTCCAATGTATTCTCCACTATGCTGACCGGCTGGTGAAGCGCTGTTTCTGTTGACGTCCCTGTCCGATATATATACTGGCCTGGCTGTAGTGGTCGGCTTGCCAACACACCGTCCCTAATGTACCTATCCATAAGCTTTTCCGGTGCCTTAAGCTCAAATGACGTAAGATCATAGGGACTTTGCCGTGTCCTGTCCTATTTTTCCCGGCTTTGGTATGAACGTTACCTTACTGTATCTCAAAGTCTTTGGTATATAGCCGAAGGCTAGGCTACTTCTTAGAATATTGCAGATTAATTTGTGAGCTAGTTCAGTTCCGTTCTGTAACATTATGGGATAGATCCCATCTGCCCCTGTTGACTTGTACGGCTCAAGGGTGTTTATAGCCCATTGGACTTTCTTATAGTTAATTACTTCCGTCGAGATTAACCAGTCGTTCTTGGACGCTCTTCGAAGCCTAGGCTCATTCCATGTCCACTGAGTTTGATACACTATCTTTGATCCGGGAAATTGGGTTCTTAGAAGTCCACTAGCTATCTTTTTCCCGGTACTGCTGTATCCACTAAGGCGGTTCTTGAGTGAACCGATTGTCGTCTTCGGGCCCCTTGGAAAGAGTTTGTTGTAGTCTAGCATAATCCCTCACACTACTTCCTCCATGACCTCTTCTTAGATCCTCTCATCAGCTCTCTTGAACTTGTTCAACGTGGTTCCGTATGTATCCCACTGGCCGGACTTTTTTGCATTCTATTCTAGCTTTTCTCCTTAAATTTGCAAGGTTCACGTTTCACCAAGGTAGGTTCCTGGTGGATTTTCTTGTTATAATTGGGCAGTTCCCATTAAAGGCTGAGATGATTGCATCATAAGTTGTTTGTAAAAAGAATTTTAAGTGCGGATTCCGGGATAATAATGGTTGATTCTGAATTGTTTTGAAATTTAAATTGTGTGAAACATTGTATTTAGCGTAAAAGGTCCCTATTTTCTATTAGGTTTTATTTATCTTTTTTGTGAAGCTTGAATCTGTGATACTGTTACTGTGATATTGACAACGTATAACGAAACACTCGCGATCCATATCACAATTATCACATCGAGACGACACGTTATAAACGTAGTCATATAATTGCCTGTTCAAAATGTGTGCAAAAATAAAAAGTAAAAAAAAAGAAAACAATTCTAAAATACAGGTTCGAACGTTTTCAAAGTCTGGTCCATAATAATTAATATTCTGCTACGTCTGCAAAAAGTCTCTAGACGGGAAACGTAATAGGACACCACCTGAGCCGAATTATGTGGAACACACAATGGTAAATAGAGATTCGCATATCGTGCACATACATCTCCTTGACAAAATATAATACTTGGTACGTCTGTGTGCAAGGTTCAATAAAAAGGACTTCCTGCCGAATAAAAAGGGAACATAAAAAAGTATTTTTTCGAGTGTTTGAACAGGTTCTCTTTGAGAAAAAGGGGGGTGTTGGTCTTCTTGTTTAAGCAAATATGGCTTGCATCGAGGCTTGCATTTAATTTGTCCATAAACCAAAATACAATTATTACTAATCCATCCATATATCAAAAATTAAATTACACGGTTTGTGACACAAAAACCTATACTATATAGACTATCCCTGCACCTGGACTCCGAGTGACGTGTTGACAATTCCTTTTCTTTGACTTGGATAAATGCGTTTTCTGATAGGAATCGGAGCCTGAGCTTTTTCAACTTTCAGAAGCTTTTGTGTCCTCAGTCGGATATAGACTTGTTTACGCGCCGCTTTCTTTTTAAGGACATTCGGAAATCCATTATATTGAATCGAACATACAATTTTTTTTTTATTTGGTCTCTCACCCGCATATTCAGGTGGTGATTTTTTTCATCAATAAAAAGTAATTGCTGGTTTTTGATGCTGGATTTTTCTCTCATTTCCGTTAAGGATATGAACCGGGGAGATATTTTTGTCAAAAGTCAAATAATTTCCTGTCTCATTAAATCTTTGAAAGTCCGCACAAGAATTTAGATGAAGATGAGTTTAAAATTTGCCTCAAAAGAAACAAAAACAACAAAGACAAATAATCTAAAAATAATCAAAAAGCAGTATGAATACATAAAACTAAGCAAATGAAATATTGCTGGAAATAATTAAACACACATAGAATTAATGAAAAATAATAAGCAAGAAGCAAATATTAAGGGTTCAATCTTTGGAGAAAAAAGGAACATCAAACCCCTCCCGTAATTTACTCATTTTCGGAGTACCTACCTAATCTTTTATTTATCAAACAGTTTCCACCTAATTTTGCCTAAATTAATTATCGACAACAAAATCAAACCAAAAACCATATAATTATATCATGAAAATAGCCATCAACTAAATCAGAACTTTGGTATTTGAATTAAATATTCGACGACAAATCAAGAACATGTAATTATTACATCATTAACCGGCCATTTGTATTGTTTTAATTATATTCCGAAATCATTTAATTATATACGCGACTTGAATTTTAAATCAGCAAAATAATAATTTTACCTATTGGTTTGGTCTATTTTGTTTCTAAATTTTAGTTAAAATCTTTTTATTTTCTAAAGCAAATATTACCGTTGTATATAAAACAGCCATTACTCGACCTCCGTTTTAATGTAGTTCACCCCATACTTAGTGGATATATATCATGATGATACCTGTTATTATCTGGGCTAAGACAATTTGGTTTTATGTACAGTCTTTTTTCAGATACATTAATTTGATCCAGATTGCTAAGTAGTAAATTTAATTGGCATCTAATCTCAAATCTAATTAATAATCCATTAAATTCCCATTTCACTCCATTTATGTTTTGTGCATCTATGGTTGCTTATCAGGTATAGAATAAAATTTGCGCTGGATACATTTTTGCAAAAAATTGTTATTTATTTAGTAGGTATACATATAGGTTCCTCTTCATTAAATTGAAAACATACAAATGACAAAAGTTTCTCTCTTTTTCTTTGGGATTGTCTACATTTTCCTGCATAATGTAAATCACGTCTGGGCATGTTGGACAATTTTTCAGATGCGACCTTTTTTTTTCTTAGTTCCTGCAACTTGAATATTAGGTATCCTCAGTCATTATTATATACACTTACTTTCCTTCAATATGTCAAACCTAAATATTCTGGTATTGTTCTGGGTCGTGGATATTCTGAAGCTTTTTTCCTATATGTATGAAATTTCAATTTAAATCCAAGTAGCTGTGACCTACTGCTGGATACTTTTGTGATTTACTTTGAAGTTACTATTAAAAATTAAAAATTAAAAATTGACCAAGGTAGATCATGCTAAACTTTGCATTTTGACCAGCAGATATATTTGATTAATTTGAGCAAAATATAATAAAATGGTGATGGATCTGATAGTCGCCATTGAGCAGTTGAAAAAATCTAAATAAATAAAACTTGCAACCTCCAGACTTCTTGTATCTATCAAATTCTTTGGGTCCTTATTCTTGAAACAGTGGAGCACCGTTCCCAGGAGAACGAATGTTCTGTGTTCTGTTTTTCTCATTGATATGCAAGTGATAATATAAGTAACAAAGACGGAACACTCGTTTTCCTGGAACGCTACTCCCGTGTTTCAAGAATAAGGACCCTGGAATACCACATTTGACGCGAATAGAAAGATCAACTAAATTTGTGGTATTGTGGATAAATTACCTATACAATCTAAATATTCGGAATTTCATCAATTTCGGATGTTAGATTTGGTTAGCTTTTATTTAGTTGACAAGTTTGAATCCGGCATAGTCTTCAGTAATAAAGAAGGTTTTTTTTTTTAAATTTAATTTTTGGACAAAAATGACTGTATTTCTGAGTTCTGACAACAATCATAGGCGTTGCTTATCGCTTCGCGGCTGGAAAATGATGAATCATGGTTCTTCTCTAGAGTTTCCTCATCTATCTTCCTCTCCCAATTCTCGCCAGAGAACTCTATTTTGAGAACATGTATTTAGTGTAATCCTGAGGTTATTTGAGATGTTTAAGTCTACGAAATCCGCCTATTTGGTACAACCCGGCCTAAGAGTGAATAATGATTATGTATTGAAAAGAAATTCAAAGCCGTCTTTAAGACACCTTGTTGAAGACGTATTAAGAATGTCTCAGTCTGTAAAGACATTTCTCCGCAGACGTCTGAAAGATTGGGTTTTGTAACATACGACGTCTTCAAGATGTTTTCAAGACGACTTAAAGACGTAAGCAAGACGTCTCGAATGTCGTTTGTGGACATCATAGGAACGTCTATGAGATATCTACAAAAAAATTCGCTCAGAATTCGTTTCTCATTCAATTTACAAGTTACTGAAAACCATTTAGAATGCTACAGAACACTTAAAAATTTTAATAAGCCTTTTGGAAAGTTGAAAACTCTTAAAATTCAATTCAAAATTTGCAAAAGCATTTTGTAGCGCTTTAGAACATTTTGGAAATTTCAAAACCATTTTAGAATGCCCCAAAACATCCAAAAACTGATTTACAATTTCCGAAAGCATTTTAAAACAATTCAAAAGTTTGAAATCCAATTTAGGACGCTCCAAAACACTAAACCACTCTTAGAATCTCCAGGAACATTTTGAAAAGCGCCAGAATCTTAGGATTGAAGTTAAATGCTACGAAACGCCGCAAAAGGCTTTTGAGAGCGAATTTATTTATTTATTTATTTAAAGATACATCTTACATAAACCAAAAGGTAATTACATGTAAGAGAGTGCCTACTATCTACTAACAGCAACTAAAGCTAAAAGTATAAAAACTAAGGAATAAGAAACTAGGAACTAAGAAACAAATAGCGTTATAATAATAATTAATAAAACATTTGCATTTATAAAATTGACTAAATGATCACAGAATAAAATAATATTTTGCAAAAGAAGCCCTTATTGCTCTTGTACTTGTATATCAAAAAGATATATATTATATTTTTCAATAAAATTGTTACATATAAGCTGCATGCAGTTAGCAGGCGAACAGTTCAATAAATTAAAACAAAAGAGGTTTCTATTTTTCATCCTTGAATTGATTTTAGGTACATCAAACTTAAAATAATTGAAAGCAAAATCTCTTATACTTATCACTATTCATAACAGAAAACACAAACAATACTGCATGCAAGTTCCTTCGTTCCTGCAATGTTTGAAAATTAAAAGTATACAGCAAACCCCTGTAAGAGACAAGGTAGGGATATGAATTGTGCTTCTACACATATAAATATCTCAAAAATCTCTTCTGTACTTTCTCGATATGGTTAGTATGAAAAGAGTCTGTGGTGCCTAGATTACTGACGCATAGGTGAGGTTTAGCCAATGTGTTATAAAGTCTTATTATTGTATTATTGCTATGAAAATTCTTAGAATTCCTCGTCACAAAACTAAGCATTCTATAGGCCTTATTCACGATCTCATCATAATGAGCGTTTAAATTGAGGTTAGACTGAAGATACACTCGCAGATCCCTACATTCATTTTTCCTATCAAGCAAATTCAAGTCACTTTGCAATTCACAACAATCCGTTTCGCTTCTTATCCGCCTAAATATTTTGAAATCATCAGCAAAAATAAGACTGGATGAAAAATGAAGACTATCATGAAAGTCATCGATGAACATCAAGAAGAGTAGGGGACCCAAGCTACTACCCTGTGGAACTCCTGAGGTGGTCAGGAATCTGGAAGATTGACCTTTGCCCACCTTAACCCGCTGAAATCTAGATTTCAGATATGGGACAATCAACAGACACGCAACCCGGGAAAAATTAAAACTCTCCAGCTTCGCTAAAAGAACACCATGGCCGACCCTATCAAATGCTTTCGCGCAGTCAGTCAAGAGCAAGTCCAACTGGCCTTTTTCATTTATTGCCTGCGAGGCAGCATTGGCTAGTACGAATAGATTGGTTGTTGAACAATCAGGCAAGAAACCGTGCTGGTTCAGAGAGAACTTGCCCAATAAATACTGGAAATCATTGTGTATAAGATTCGTATATTTTTGCCAAAACGTTTCGGATAGTTATAGGCCTATAATTCTCAATTTCATTATTATTATTGTTCCCAGCTTTTAAAATTGGGGTTATAGTTGATTCTTTTAGTTTGTCTGAAAAAATTTTGGTTTTAATGAACGGAGCCTTTGAAGATACAAGGAGGGATATTATCCTCACCAGTTGCCTTTTTAGGTTTACGACTTTTGATACTATTTCTGACATACTCTTCAGTTACATGAGAAAAACGAAACTCACCATCCACACCAGTCCAATTAGGGGTTGATGAATTGATAAACACTGAGCTAAAATGAGTGGCAAATGCGTCGGCCATTCCTGTGGACTTTATTAAATGGTACAACTTGTCAAAATCTCCGTTTGCATAGTCATAATAGTAAGTGTGATGAAATTTGTCTTCTTCAACGCCAGCCCTTGCATATGCAGTAACAAGTTTGAATTTAAAGCTGGATGGTACAGATCTTTCCTCACCAATGGACCACCCTCAATGATTCCTCCAACTTTCTCACTGCAAAGGACAAGATCAAGCAGTCTGTTGGAGAAGTTAAAAACAGTGTTACACTGATATAGGTTATTCAGATTAAGAAACTGAGTCATAAGTGAGCTTCTGTAAAAAAAATCAATCTTCACAAGTACTAACATTAGGTGGGACATAGACACCACGACAAAAAGAATACAGATTTTTCATACTTTACCCTTAGAAGTAAGCACTCTATTAAATCGCTAGAACTTCGGCAGACAGTCTCTTTTTAATGGCCACCAGGACGCCTCCACCCATAGCTTTTCCATTGCTTCTGTCTTTCCTGAATATTATGTATCGGTCATCAAAGAGTTCGGCATTCCTTATGCCATTAGTGAGCCATATTTCGGATAACATGACTATACCTATCATAGTCTTCAGCTAGGACAGCAGAGTAAAAATCATTGGTTTTTATTCTTGAACCTCTGACATTTTGGTAAAAGATATTTAGCGTATGACACTTCGCGGATTTTGGGTGGGTTATTCTTTGGGAGGATCCACCTGATTTGGTAGCATCCTATCCTCTTGTTCATTTCCACATTTTAATTGTGTCTGTTTATGGATTGTGGATTTGCTATATTCTGTTTTTTTTTTTGTGAGCGCGCACTTTAGTGTTTACAGCAGCGGCGTTGCCATTTATAATCTCAGAAACAAATTGTTTCTCAATTTTTCCATGAAGTAATTTAATGTTTCCATGTAACATTTTTTTCTTTGTCGGGTAATTCTACAACCAATGCTGCCTTGGTAATTATTACCTGATCCTTCAGTTCTAACAGGATTTTTATGTTTGTGTTGTCGATAACCTCGCTTTCCTTGCCACAGCATTTCACCAAATCATTCTTTCCAATGACCACCAATCCGGCAATTCAATTTAGAACTGGGAACCTTCTAAAACTCTTTTGAACCAATTAAGAACACTTTGAAGCTTCAACAGGGCTCTAAAAAAAGGTGATAAATGTACCTGCACCTGTGGACATCGGATTGTGAACAGGATATACCTTTTTTTTTGTAACTACTGGTTAGTACATTTTCAATTTTATCTTCTGCACAATCGCATTTTATTTAAGTTAAACTTTTCGTAACATCACCTTTAGTAGGCTCGTAGAAAAAATATAGTTCCTAACTCTTGCGGGAAAAAATTCCCGCACTCGTTAGGAAAATAGCTATTCCAGCAGCATTTTGAGAGAATTCAGAACAATTTGAAAACCTCAGAATTATTTCAGAGAGCGGAGTCTGGAATAAATAATAGCTATTTATATAACAAGTACATAAAGTACGGCTTTATTGTACGAATAATTTTATGGCCGAGCGAGCTTGCGAGCGAGGCTATTAAATAATGAGTCAATAAAGCCTGTTTATGTAAGCTTTATATATATAATTTTATGTACGATTGCGACTGGTTTTTATCAAAACTTAAAAAAATTGAACGAAAGAATCAAAATTTGTGTATACCTATTTCACCTTGGCAGGTTGGGAGGTAGTCCAGGTAGGCAATAAAGTAGCACTTAATTTAAAATAAAATAAAGTGCTAGTTTATTGACGCAACACTGTTCTATAAATAGCACTTTATTGGTCAATTGGACATAAAAATTGTTATAAAATGGGTATAAAGAGATATTAGCAAGAAAATGTTTCTCTTTTAATTAAAATTCTTGAATTTTTATAATTTTTCCGATTCCAGGCTTTTGATTTTTTCTTATTGCTTTATTCAAAATTTTTCATTCTTATGAATTCTTATTTTTCCTGTATTTTCGAATTCTCAGGCTCTTCTAATGTTTTCTTCCAAAACGAATTTTGTGTGTTTTCGTTTAGAAAAAATCAAGAATTTAAAAGCCTAGCGTTTGGAATAGACAAAAACTGAAAGTTATAAAATGAGTTACAATAATGAAATATTAGTCCTGAAGACGTCTGAAAGACGTTGGGTTTTGTCATTTCTTGAAAACGCTTCTTCATAGATAAACAGGAACCTTTTGGTTCTTCTGGGTCCATAAAAACCTGTCAAATTCAGTTGCTTTTATAGAGTTCCAGTATCTGTTCTAGATGATTGTATTGGCTGACTTTTTCCAATGGCCACTCTTTCTTCTTTCTCGGCGTTATTTGTCATTACTTTTGTTTTCCCCCATATTCTCATATTCAGCCCCGTATTTCTTCTGATACTGACTATCTGCAAATTGATAAAAGTAGTTCATATTTATGACATGCCTGAACCAGTAGGTATAGTTTCTTGAACACATCTCCCTGCATGACCTCTCCTGATTCGAATGGAATTATTGGTATTCTCTTCTATTGAAGAGCAGAAATACGAGGTAGGTATATACCCACCATTCTTTCATATTTAGGTACGCATTCTTTAAACTAAGTTTAGACATTAACACCGTATTCAACATCCTCTTTTAACTTTAAAAGCGCTTTTACTTTTTGCTTTTAAAAATTTATATGCTCACCAATACAAATTTTTAAAATTGATAGCGTTCAAAGTTGTTTTTAAAGTCAAAAGAAGATGTTGCATGCGACTTATAGTGTCTTCGCTCCGCATTTCACCTCTTACTCCATCTTCTTCTGAGGATTTTTTGTTTCCCAAATCGCTAATTACCCTCTATATTTCAAATTCTTCAATACCTGGTAAGAGCTTCGATCCGAAGTTTTTTGTTTTTGCTGGTTATTATTTTGTCTTCTCGAATGGAACCTTCTTTGAACTAAATAAATCACGATAGAATAAGCGTTCTACAGCTATAGCGATTTTGTTCTTTTCCATTTCTTCTGTTTCATCTTCATTTTCCATACGCATCGTTTTGTTGGTTTTATACATTTTAAGCTTTCATTCTTTTCATCTTTTCTATGACTCTTTCTATCATTGCTTCGTAGTTTTCTGTTTTATGTCTTCTTTGAGAGTTGTTTTAACAATTTTATTGATTTCTTGTGTATTCCATTTCCTATCGCGTAAAAGACCTCTTTTTTTCTCATCAACTACCTTTTTTCGTCGCTGATTCTTTCTCCTTTTGCTACTTTCTTTTCTGCTTCCTGAATTTGTTCCCAAAGGCCTTTTTCAGCCGTTTGTCCGGGTATCTGAGCCTTCGCATATTTTTCCCTAATCTTCAAGTAGGTGTCTTTTAATATGCTCGGATATTTATCAATCTTCTTCAGCTATTGCAGTGCCCATAATATACGTATATTAATAATAATTTTTCACGTTTTATAGCAACTATTTCCTTATATACCTAACCATATTTTTGATATTGAGACACGCCTTTATCAAGATATGGAGGTTGAGAATCCACATCATTTTCCTATAGCATGCAAAAATCGCTATTTTATGAAGTTCGTACCTGGAATAAGTCAATTTGAGCTCAGCTATCTATAAAAAAACATGCATGCTAGCTTATTATATAGGTACCTACACATAAGTTACATTCTTATCTACAATTTTGCTCGAAAAAAGTAAATTTAATTGCATTGTCATTTCTATTAGGTAGTACAAATCCAATTAACAATTTAAAAAATCCCCATTTCACCCCATCTATCTAGCAAGAAGGATGTGCTAGAAACATGTGAAATGAAGATTCAACAACACAACAGATTGTTAAGAGAGATGAGGCGCAGCTGCGTTCTTATTTACCCAAAAGAGAACCCTTGCAGTTTCCCACGATTCTCAACCCCTTAATTCTTTTTCCGTCATCCACCTTTACCGGATTCTTTCCGCAACTATCTTCCGCGATTTACACCTTTCGTTATGAGGGTAGGATTTTTTGTATTTTTTTTACAAGGTAGTGGCAGAAAGAGGGAAGTGTATTTTTAGCACTTTTTGGTTAAATTAGTTTTATGGGAAGGGGTGGCCATAGGATTGAAATGGGGCTATTTGATACAGTTTCCATTACCAAAAAAAAAGTGTGAGAAAAATTGAAAAAGAACGTTAACTATGAGATTAACTTGTATTTTACTTTTTTAACCGTTTTTGATAGAGTTTTGTGAACAATTTATTTAAAATTTCAAGGTTATCTTTGATCATGCGCTGAAAAATCTAAAACGTTATACCTTTTCCATATGTATTTCAGAGACCGTCAGTTTAAATTCAGAAAGCGTCAATTGCAATTTAGATTTGTAAATTGTATTCCGGAAAGCGTCAATTGTACCTATTTCAGATTATTTAATTTTATTTCGGTAATCGTCAAATGTATTTTAGATTCGTTGATTGTATTTCAGAAAACGTAAATTATATTTTAGAATTTGTCAGATGTAGTTCAGAAATCATCAGTTGTATTTCAGATAATAATAATATATGAACAGATTTTCCCAAACCAACACATGCAAGGTGTAATAGGGTACTTGCATGGAAAATTAAATTGATTATTGTTTATTGTAAACTGTAGGAAATCAAAAAAAAAATCGTTACTTTTTTTTTTTATTTCGCCCAAATATGAATATTCCGGAAGTTATTCAAATATTAAGTTTCGTATATATAGATATAGGTACTGAGCATGTGCAACGTCACTTATTTATTAGATAAGTGACGTCATAGGCAGATTTCATAGTGTTGTATCTCCGTCAATTTTTTGACTAAGAAGCAAAAGAAAAAACACGTGTTGACTTATTTTTCATGGACTATCGAAATCAGCAATGAAAAAATTTGATGCAAGGAGCCTATTATAGGTGACCCATTATAAATTTCATTAATACACTACATTGATAACATCTAAAATACATTTGACAAATTCTGAAATACAATTTACAATTTCTGATCTACAAATAAATGATCTGCAACACAAATGACAATTTCTGAAATACGAGTGACCAAACGAAATACATACGAATGACTTTTTCTGAAATACAACTGACCAAACTGAAACACAAATGACGTTTTCTGAACTAAAACTGACAAAGTTGAAATACAAATAACACTTTCTGAAAATAAACTCAGACAACTGGAATACAATTGACGCATTCTGAACTACATAGAATTGATGAATCTGAAATACAAGTGATACATTCTGAAATACTTATGGAAAAGGTGTAGATTGAACAAGTATAGGTATTTTCTAGAAAAATCCTAAAATTCTTACTTCAATTATTTCAAAAATTTCCTATGAATTCGAAGAGATTTAGGTATTACAAAATATAGCTATGATAATTACATACCTATTCTATCTTGCACACGTAGTAAACCAGTACAGCTTAAGCTTAAATTTATTCGGAAGGCTTTCAGTGTGATAGGTATTATTTATAATTGAATGAAACGTTTTTTTTTTTTTTTCAATTTAAACTATTGGTGGGTTTAAGCTAGGCACCAAATGTATGAGTTTACCTGCTCTGAAAAGTGGCCCTCTAAACTGGACATGTAAACTGCGCATCAAACACCCTCGGGGTAATAAAACAATAATTATGTCTTTGACCATTTCAAATTATTTGAAATGTTAAGTACGGAAATCTTTAAACGAAACGCTATTCTCTAACATTTAGAACCATAATATGATGATTTTATAGATTTTGAAAAAAGCATTCACTCGGAAGTCATTAGTCCAGGCTATATGGCCAAAAGCAAAAGAATGGTTGTCATTTTCATTTACACAAGTCGTGGTTCAGGAAGATTTTCTAAATGAATAAGTTCAGTCAAAACATCTATCTATTTACAAGCTCAAAAAGTTGACATCTGCCCAAAATTATTTTTTCGCAGTTTTTATCAAGGGGAAAACCAGAACCATCTGAAAAGTTTTAGCCTCAATCCAAGAAAGTACAGAGAAAGGAAGGAATTCAAATGGAAAAAGATGTTTTTTGAATGATTTAATCTCAAAACAAGCGAGTTTCTGGCTTATTGATAAATATGATTTACCGTTCATGATATCTTGAAGGAAGTCAGGGTTTTTTTTTTAACTTGGCTAAATGGGTGGTTATTGCTGTTGGGAAAAATATTATAGTTATTAATGATACAAGTTCGATATGAACGCCATAAATAATAAATTTCATATCGAACGTGTATCATTCAAAATTTAATCTACAATGGTCCAAATAGATTTGATTTGCCTTGAAATAGCAAAAACTTTTCAAATTAAAATTTGAAATTTAGCAGGTGCCCGTACTAGTCGAGAACCTGCTTGTTGGTTTTTAGAATTTTGACTTTGGCAGCTTCAATATTGAAGTCCATTTTTGTGCCATAAATTCAATTTTATAGTGGAAAATAATATTATTATTGGTGATTCTGAGTTCGAAAGTGTCTCTTCCAATATAGAGACAGCATTATTGAAAAGGTTCTTCTGGCAACTAACTTTCTTTTTGTATATTTTTCATTTCAAAATTTGGGTGTTATTATGAATTCTTAAACGCACTAGTGCTATTATGAAGGACCTAATGACATTCAAATGACAATGCTAAATGTGTCATAATGACACCGACGTAGATTAACTATTTTATGTTCCCCTGTCGGTTGATCGTTTTCTTCTGATGGAGGTCCTGATCTGAAAGTATATTTGTTGATCCAGTGTGGCGGACCTGCATGTGCGAGGTTGCTCTGGCTTCCTCAAAATAAGTGGTTTCCTGGAAAGGGGTATGTTGCTCCTGGCGAGGCTGGGGTGTGGGTTTCCCTCATGATTGGGTTAATGGCTGTTATTGCTTTGATGAAATGGTTAGTGCAAATATCGTCTAGATGGCTTTTCAGTTCTTGGAGCTGTGTGTCTCTGCGAATTGTCGTGTTTTGAACAAACGATGGTGCGCACAGAAGATTTCGTGAAATCCTATTTTTCAGGCTAAGTAGCGGTTGGAGATGAAGGTCTTTGATGGTCCTGGCCCAGGCTGGGGATCCTTAAGTTTTTATAAGTCTGATATACATTTTTTATGTGTTAATCTTAGTTTGGGTGTTCAGCTAGCTATGTCTGTTTAGGAGTGGGTATAGTTGGAATAGTACATTTTAGGGTAACATAAGTAAAATCGAATTTTCCATATGTTATCCAGGAGCCACTCGTGAAAATACTTTCATCCTACTCAAAATCGATATACTTTTCAACCCTCTACGAGGCTTGTATGCGAAAATGGGGCACCTAAATATGTCACTATCTGACGGTCTATAAGTATGACATTGGCCTCTTTCCATTTTGATGGGAAATTGTGGAGGCGGAGGGATGATCTTGGTTAGGTCCTCAATCTGTTGCTGGGGTAGTTTTTTTTATAGCGAGGTTGGAGATTTGGTCTATTCCGGGGGCATTTCTGCGGTATAATGGAGGATTTTTCCAAAATTGCTCTTCGAGACTATCCGCAAAGGTTTCCGCTTTCAGGATTGGATCGGGTATTGTGGTGTTGTTAACCTTAAGGTGAGGTGTGCTTTTCCGTGGTCAATTTGTGAGGCAAGTTGGAAAAGGTCCTTCCCAGTTGAAAGGACTGCCTCCAGTTTCTGTTGCCAGGATTCATAGTAGCAGTCGTTAACTTGACTCTAGATTCTTCTGTTAACTCGGGTAACTAGATTTTTCAAGTAGGGATCACCACTGCGGATAGCCAGTCTCCTTAGTCGGTTCCTATAGCGGATTTTGGTTAGTAGCTCTGGATGGAGTTTTCGTTTCTGTGTGGTCACATGGACCGATGTTCGAGCCAGTGCTTGTTAGTGTGTCCACAGCAGTATCTTGCTCATGTGAGGAATGGATGTCGCCGATCGGAGGTTTTCTGTCCAGGTGGTTTTGGAATGCTGTCCAGTTTGTGAAGGTTCTTAGCCTTCTGCATGGGTTTTGATCGGCTGGGTTGCCGAATTTAACCATGACCGGTAAGTGGTTCGATGTGAGGTAATGTAGAACCTGTGGATGAGTGATAGGGTGGTCGTTTTTATGCATGAAAAAGTCCAAAATACTAGGTCTTCCGTTGCCTATGCGGGTAGGTTCATCTGGAGGCCAGATGTTATAGTCCAGACGCATTATCTTGTATTAAAATTCCCCTTCGGTTGGAAATATTGCATCCCCAGTCGGCGTGTTTAGCGTTGAAATCACCTCCTAACAGAACTGGCTAGTCGTGGTCGCTGATTAGGGAATCCAGTTGATCGGCAGTGATTGCGTGGTTTGGCTGGATGTACATGGAGCCGCCGACAACTAGTGTTTGGCCTTGTTTTGACCGAAGGTGCCTTCCATCTGATCACTCGAATTTGGGATTTCATAGTGATTTTTGATAGTGACAGATGTTGGTTTTGACAGCAATTAGGGTGCCGCCTCTGCCGTCTCTATCTGTTCTGGTGAATCTGAAGTTTTGCAGCGTGAATCTGTGCTCGGGTTTGAGCATAGATTCTTATAGCAGCAGGACGTCTATTTGCTGTTGTTCTAGAAATGTCTGCAGTTCTAGTTTTTTGGACTTCACGGAGTTGGGATTCCAGGGCGCTATCTTCAGGAAGTTGGCTTTAGATTGTTCAGCAATGTAGCATCGCGTTCTTGGTGTTTATCATGGCGTTCATCGGTTGCTGAAGATTCAACCTCTGTTTCATGATAGATTCCAGAGTTGGTTGCTGTTGAGTGACGGTGGGCGTCATTTTTTTCTGTTGGCCCCAGACAAAGTTAGACGGAGGGGCGGGCTTGAATAACTGTTTCTTCAGGTGTTTTGGGTGTTTGGCGCACCCTTGGTATGAGGCTGGGTGCTCACCGCCGCAGTTAGCGCAGGTGGCGGCTGATTCACGTTGATTTTGTGCAGGTTTCTATACGGTGCCCTACGGTACACTTAACGCACTTTGGCAATGCTTGGCACCTTGATTGGGAGCGGCCAAACAATTGACAAAGATGGCACTGGGTGAACCTGTCCTGTGACTTCTTGGTCTTGGCTCTCACTTTGAGGTTATTGGTATGTCCGACTTGGTAGATTCCGGTTTCCGAAGCTGGCACTAGCGGGACCGGTCGCCGTTGGCTTTGTACCACCTGATAACTGAAGAGGGGTGGAATTGGAGGGCTTCAAGCTCCTGCTTGACAAAATCAGTGGAACAGTGTTCCAGGGGGGCTCTGATCACAACTCAGACTAATAATAAAACTAGAGACCAAACATGCCATTTAGAAATCGCCCAATGTTTACAATCAATCATCTTTTAGTCCATCACATAAGTAAGAGAGAGATAGGCCTATAAAATGGCAACACTGACGCATGTGGATTTTGCCACTACCAGTGGCGGCGGGCGTGTTGTTTTAAGAAAATATAAATCAAAATAAATAAAATTATGATTTAAGTTGTAATTATAATTTATAATTTATGATTTTGAATCCTTAAAAATAAGTATGTACCTACCTATTATATTTTCATGAAGACCTAAAGCCTTCATGCAAAAAGCAGCAAATTAATTACTAGATACAATAGGTATAAATATAAAATACGCAAGTATAAGTATAAAATGTTTATTGAAAATACAAAAAATCGTCCAATTATACAAAAGTTTTTTTTACTTGATATGGAATATAAAAGCTTACTATCATACATACATATTTGATTTATATATAGGTAAGAACAAGGTATAGTCACCGCTTAACGTATAGCTTTACATTTTTTAACTATGTACTTAAACGACAGAGTTGATTCTTTAATTATAATATGTATTGATTCAGAAAAGAAACTTTAATTTGGTACAACCGCTGTTTTTATTTCGCTGGTTAGTGGTTTTTGAACAAAAATGACTATTGCCTCTATAAAAAAAGGAAAGCATGCAGTCTTGTATATCATACAGGATCAGTGAAAATCCTGCATAGTGGAGCTGTTAGCTCAGCAGTACTATTGCGGGAAGGCCATTCAGTCATCAGTGGCATTGTTAGAGTCTAGGCCTTTATGTATTCGCTTTGCTTGTGTAGTCGTTTCTGGTCCTGGCATTGAGGAAAATACTCTCAGGATAGTAGGGGCCGGGGGAGCCTCTTCTTCAGGATCGATCTACAGTAGATTTTGATCCAAGCATTTCTGCGTGAAGTAGCAAGAAAACCTCAAAAATAATTGGTATTAGATTTGTTATGATCGTGATGAATAACTCAAAAAATGGACTGTATGAAAATAATTTACTGGAAAACTGGAGGACAATATAATTAAATTGACTAGTTCAACCACGTTGAGTGAAGCTAATGACAATTTCATAAAATTAGCATTGTGGCCATATTATTAATTAATGCTTGGCCTAGACAAGATTTTTGGTTTTTAATCTCTTTGCGTATTCAAATAATAATCAATAGGGAACTTTACAATTTTTTTTTATTTTTTCAAATCATTTATTTATGCCTTAAAAGAGTGTTCCCAAAATATTATTTTCTAAAACTCAATAATAACTTGGTGAAAAATGTTTAAAGTTTCGCGCGTATTAAAAGCATTTCAAACGACCTTAAATGCGCGCGAATCTGGATGACGTCACGTAGTATGATTTTGCGTCACCTTGTCGCCAAATGTTATACTTCATTGTATTTAATTTGGTTGATTTCCACATTTTCCACCGTTATTTGTTTTGTTGTTGTTTTGTGTTGCAGCGAGTTGTAAATTTTAAAGTTATAATGGAAAAAAAGATTCGCACATAAAATGTGTTTTTTTTTTTTTAAAGATAAAAGTCAAAATGACATTATGTTGGCAATACAATGTAAAATTGTCAATGCTTTCAAATTTTTTATGTAGAAAAGGATTGTGTTGCCAACATAGTTACTAAATTTTTGACTTGGGGAATTATCTTTAAAAAAAACAGACTTTACTTACTTTTGCTACCATAAACATATCACAAATTACAGATTGTCGGATTGGCTTTTGGAATTTCCTTCTTCGGTCATAATTAATAGGTATATCGCTTTATTTATGTAATGCTGAGCTAATCATTGAATTTAAGCTAAGTAAACCAATTCTAATAATGATAAAATTTTAAAAAAATAGAGAAAAACGTGGATAAACACAACTAACGGGTATTTATTATGTAGAGTTCGAGCTGCTGTTTTGTTCTTTTATCCCTCCCTGTTCTTCTCATTATAAGGAAAAAAGACGAAAAATGCTCCGAGCGCTCAGTGTTTCAAGACGAACTCACGGTACATGGGCGCCCGGAGGGGGGGGCAGGGGGGGGCATCTGCCCCCCCCTGGCTTTAAATATAAATACTTAAAAATAAAAGAGAAAAAAATAAATAAAAATAATTAGGTATTTTACCTATAGTGTTTCTAATACCCATTTAGAATAACCCCATCCTTATTTATCAATCACGAATCAGATGAAACAAAAAATTACCAACAAAAACGAATGTCGATTACTAATACGTCAAATTCATGTACAAATAGGAAATTCCTAACCTAATTTTATTTGTATGTTCAAGAAGTGACATACGTTTTGTTACTAGAACGACTGGTACTTCTAAATAGGTATTAAAAATACTATATTTCCATTTTTATTTTTTTTGATAACAACTAATTGTTTTTTTGTTTTTCTGTTAAATTTGGGGTATATGATTCCAAAAATCCAACTGATCAGTGATTTTAAGGTACGGTTTGTTAGGATAGTACGCGACGCACAACTGACAACGTAAACGTCGTCATTGGTTCAGGTATGACGTACAACCGTCAGCGTCAGCGTCAGAAAACGGGTGTTTGATTTAGTTTTGATTTCAATTTTATTAAATTTTTTTTCCCACAAGGAAATAGTACATTAAAATACAAGCTTCATAAGACGGCATTTTATCGCACTAGCCCTATATATAAAGGGCGAGTGCGATAAAATGTCGTATGAAACGAATATTTTATACTATTTTTTCTATTTTGGTATTGTTTAATTGAAAAAAACAAACTTCTCTTGGAAATTTTATTCTCATTTTTCCTGATTTCATATGAGGTTGGCAACACTACATGCCAAATATAGAAATCTTCTATTTTTATCGCGAATGACAGTTCAATGGCCATCAATTAGCTAGTGTTACCAACCTCCGATAAGTAAAAAAAGGGTGTCACAAAGAGCTTTTTTTCGAAACTACTTTTAGTGTCGAAAAGACTTCGATATGCCACCAAAATAGAAAAAGTAATTTGTGCACCTATCCAAAAGATACAGAGAATTAACTTTTTTTCCCGTCCGAAATAAACGTATTTCCAAATTGTTTTATTTTTAAATGTTTATTATATTAGTTACAATTAGCAAAATTTGGGTGTGGCCCAAAAAAAAAATTTCCGCCTGCGGTGCGCTTTCCACGATTCCCCTAAGAGCAGTTTATTTGCCCCCCTCTGCGACAAATTCTGCGGGCGCCGTTGTCACGGTATGATGGACGTTTGCTGACAGACACTGACAAATCATACTAGATGACGTCACGACCAGTACCAGCGCGTTTTTTTCCGCTGGAAATAATTTGAATTTTTCCGCATTTTTAATTCCTTATTGCGGCCGTTTGTGACAAAAAAAAAATGTTTTTTTTTTCGCTGATAATGTTTTAACATAATATATTATGATTTATAGTAATAATATTTTCATGTTTAAATTTTTTGTCAAGTTCCCTATTGTCGAGGTAGGAAATATTAAAATATAATGGGTAAAACATAATACCTTTTTGTAATATCTCCCATTTCTGATGCAGTTTCTGTTGTAGATCCACCAGAATCCTTATTTTTTGTATGTTGCTCAACCCTGACCCTGCTAACAAAAAAAAAAATATTTTTGATTTATTATATCTAGTAATCAAAAACGGCACTCCAATACTTTTTAATAGATTAATAAAGATATCTGTCATCAAGGATACCTTTTTATGATTTCCTTCACTGGGCTGCTTGAGGGGCCTGCCATATTTCTGTCAGACTGCAAAATAATGATTTCAGACCCACTGGGCTGCTCCACGAAAATTATCATCCAAAGGTCTGAAAATAATAATGTGAGATGAAAAAACGTACCTAGCAGGAAGGCCTGGAAATACTCCTTGAACTGTTCTATATCACATCAAACTTACTTTGAATAGAAGAGATTTCCTGCGGGTTTCTGTCAGGTGACTCAACAAGGGTAGAGTCCGAACTAAATAATAATAATAATAATAATAATTTGAGAAAAAGCTGAGAGAAAAAGTGACAAAAAAAATATGATCCATGAATTCATAATATACACTAAAGATATTTAAAGAAAATACTTTATGTTAGTTCAACCTTACCTAAAAGATGATGGATCTTTGAACGCAGCAAGCCTGGGTTCAGCATCTGGCCTTATCCTTTTTTTTTCCAGTCAGGCTTATTGTTGTTACATCACTGGGATCAAAATGATCCGAGCAAATGAAGGAAAATTTATGTACGTTCGCATTTTCCAAGCCCAAAATGGAAATCCACTTTTTCCTTCTTTTCAGATTTACAGGAAAACTACAACAAAAATTATAATAGAACCTAGTAATAGTGTATAGAGTCAAAGTTTATAAAGTTCAAGCTCACAATTCTTACTTCTCAATGCGTAATTTTAAAAATTCAGAGTTGAAACCAATTCTACATTAATCTACTTATCGCAAAACACTTCAAAATACGTTTATATCCCCCTTTTAAGCCTAAACTCTAAACATTAAACCATCAGGTGCTGTATAAACTCGTTTCTGTTGTGAAATAACAACTAATTTCAAATTAGTATTAGCAACTCGATTAGCAATAATTCATTGTGCATTAAGCAATAAGCATTATGAATTATACACTATTATTGGCTAGCTAAACAGGGCCCAAAGTTGAATAAAACTATTGAGGAATATGTACCTATCGTGAGTACTTACCTATATTGATTCAGGAAAACTCAGATTATTGCTGTAATTTAATTTCTAGATCTCAAATAAAAAGTTTCCTCTGAATTTTTCCCAGAATCTAATAGAAAGTTTACAATAAATTACCATAAATACCCTCTAACTACGCCAATGGCGGCCAATGTCAAGAGTAAAATGATGTCAAATTTCTTACCGCCGAAATATCGAATTCTGCTTTGAATCCTTACAGATAATACATCGACGTACCATTGTTACTGTCTCCACTACACTTTCTATAGTTTTGAATCCAAAAATAACACTCAAAATCACAAAAAATCACAAATTTAGCTTGATCACTTTCCAGCAACACTGCCAAATCCCTAATGGATGCCAAAAGTCACATAAAATCATCTGATTGGCTGCTCGTAGATGCAACGTTGCCGATGTGACGTTTTTCAAGCCATATACTCCTGGTTATTCCAGAATTTTCACCAATTTAAATTTAAAAAAAGACTAATTATCATTTTCAAAAAGGCGTTTAAGTTATGTTTCAACAAAGATTCATATAAAAAAACATTTACATTATGTTGAAACATATTTTGGAATAATGATTATCCGTGAAAACATTTAATATTGAAAATCACATCGGATTATTGGCATCCGGGCATTTCATGCAAAAATCGACCTTATGGATGTTGGATCGCAAATTGTTTGTTTACTGTTGTATCTGTCGTTTTTAGTTGTTAATCTGAGGATCACAACTCTTAGTTTCCTATCCTCAGAAAAACTAAAGGAGTGGAAGGGTTCATTGTTGGCTTCTAGGAACGATTGGATTTTCCTAGTCATCGCTTGTTGGTGGATGGATCTCAATGCCATCATTGGTATTAACGGCGAGGCCAAATTGAACGTTGGTTTGTTCGCGATGTGTCGTAATCTCATTGTATTTCGCCTTGTTCCTCAAGACGATAGGAGGTATACGTTCTCGCTTTGGTGGTTGGCACACTGGCGTTGGGGCAGTTGACGATGGCGGTTTCAGCTGGTAGCTTTTTCTGGTCGCGACGGACGGGGTAGCTTGGGGAGTGGGTTTAGGGTTTGTCGTACCCACATGGCTTACAGGCTGGATGGTTTGCACAATGACCGAGGGTGTCAGTGTTTCGGGCTTTTTTGACACTTTTTTGTAAGTACGCCGACTATCCTTGCTGTCAGAGGATTTTTTGCCGCGGCGGGAGTTGACAGAGGCCAGGGACTCTTTTTCGCTCGATTCCATGTCCGGGTGATTGTCTATCTCCTGGTTCAGATGCGTAACCAGTTTGAACAGTCGCTGTATTTCTGCGGTCTTGACATCGTCCGCTGTTTTGAAGGCACTGGCGGTGAGTTTTCGCTTCTGATTCTCTGTTTTGGCATCATCAAACTCTTGGCGGAGTGTGGCGTTGTCACTCTGTACTGACAGAAGCTCCTGTTTCACTACTTCGTTCTCAGCTCTCAGGCCTTGGATTTGCTGTGAGATTCTGGCTTGCCACTCGTCTAGGCTCTGGGGCGAGTCGGGCATCTAGGCGTACTGGACGATTCATTCACTTTCACATTGAACTATAACTCACTGATGCAAAATTAAACTTGGAAAAAACTAGCAGAGTGCTTGACACACTAAAGAGGGTAACGATTTCTCTTCGACAACTATCTTGGAAAAGACTGTTGCTTCAGCGGATGCAAGCACTCGAATGTTGTGGAAATTTTGGTGAAATTTGAGGAAGTATGAGGAATTATCAAAAAACCTGAGGTAGTAGTCGGAGGAAGTTCGAAGGAAGTCCGAGGAACTACGGAAAATATAGGTCAACTAGACTATGTTTAAATAAAAAGAAATATTTGTGGGTACCTACACATAAAATAAATATTATGTATAGTTTTTCGGCCAAATAGATGCCAGGAATAAAAAATTACCTATATTAAATTGAAGTAATGTGTTGCAAGGTATAATTACTTGTATTGGGCCGCAGAAGTTATGGACCCAAGTATCTACTTTTTCTGCCGCCACAAGTCAGTGTTTAAAGGAAATATATTGAAGTAATTTGCCATGACAGTTAAGAAGCGCACTGTTCATAAAGACATCTTCTCATTTGACTTGAAGTTTGCAACAACCAACAGAATTTTACGTTCATACGTGTAGACGCATTACATTACATTAAGACTTAATGTAGAGATGCTTGGTTCGGCTCACAAAGAGACTCCTGAATTGGTTCCCGATTCGATCCCGAAACCTGAACCCCTGAACCTAATCCTGAATCCGTGAGTCGAACCAGAGTCAGTTCCAAGAAAGTCCCTGGCTGTGTTCTTGATAACCAAGTCAGTCTGTTGGAATCTCTCTAATGACGGATCTAGGAAGGATTATTCTTTTATAATACTGCATAAGACGAGCTCATTCTGATACACTCAAAGAAAATGCTTGGTAAAATCAACCAGAAAGAGTATATGAAATGGCGTCTATCTCGTTTCATAGTTAAATCAACCAAAAAAATATGTTTAAAAAAAATCTTGTTTGCAAACAATTTTTATTGTCATTTTCAACAATATATTTGTTTATTTATAATCTAAACATTTCATAGTCCCTAAACTACTTTATTAGTTTACATAAACCACTAATAGTTGAACAACCATAATATCTTGTACAGCAACCTTATTAAATAATATATTGACCACAGTTTTTGTTCTCCACCTACATATTTATTGTTCAGTTACTATTTTTTGTTTTGTTCCCAATTGAATTGTATATTTGACCATATTTTATTAATTAAAATATGGTCAAATATACAATTCAATCCAATCATTACTAATTATTGGTAATAATTGGATTAGGTGTTTAGAATGAAAAACATTTTTTTTTTTTTCAAAAAACAGTTTAATAATTAAAGATAAAACAAATTATTTCTTAACAATTTAAAATATAAACATACTAAATAGATAGGTCTGAAATTAAATTATAATGGATACAGTATAGGAGGCAGGTATGGTATATTTTCAAATTTCACGTTATGTCCATAAGGCAATTTATACATACGAATATGGGTGGGTAGTGAAATTGACCATGTAGATACTTTCTGGAAAAAAAGCATAAGCACTATGATAAATGCATAATGTTATTTTTTCACTCACATTTTCTATTTTCCATTCAGTAAGTTTTTGCTGCAATTCAATTCTAGTTCCTAATGTTGGGAAGTCCGCTCCTTTGAAGGATCCATAATGCATAATTTCCAAAATGAAAAATGTATAGTCTTTCAACAGCTCATGAAGATAAGGCAACTTTTCTTCTGTGATTTATTGGGCTGAAAAAAATAATTTAGATGGGTTAAAAATAGTATCTTATACCATATACCACCTATCCAGTAAATTTCGCAGTTCCGAGTCTTCGCTATAATAGACGTCTTCTTTGTCAGGCGAGGTTTGCATTGAGGGTTGACCTGACATAGTTTATCAATGGGTTATTATTAGCTGGCATCGTATTAACTAACTCTGTATATTCAAGATCGTAATGAATTCCTATGTCCAAATCCATTATAGCAAAGACTTATCTTACCAGAAAAAAACTGTATTTCAGGAACAGGAACAGAACAAATACGAGTATTTATTGTGAACTCACTGCACTGAATCTATTCCAGATGGAATAGTTTGATACCTAGATAGGTATCAAACTTGAATGATTTAAACCAACAATATGTTTGGTAAATAGGTAAAAAAACGCATGAGTGCAAATTTGTCGAAAATTATAAATATATTTCCATTGCACGAGTTGTATTTAATGAAAGAATTTCATAAATCAAAAATTTAAATTTTTTGTCAAAAAATGTCAAAACACCAGTTTTCGCACCAGTTAGAATGCAATTATCTGATAATTTGCACTAGTGCAAATTATCGCATAATTACAATCTGATTGGTTCAAATCAACAATCAAAACATGTCAATTTATTGTTGGAATACCAGTTTTGACAGATGTATGAAATTCTCAATAGTAATATAACTAGTGCAATGGAAATTATTGATAATTTTTGGGAAATTTGCCCGAATGCATTTTTAGTTGAAAAAGAGCACGAGTGCACGTAGTGCACGAGTGCCTTTTTCAGTTAAAAACGCATGAGTGCAAATTTGTCGAAAATTATAAATATATTTCCATTGCACGAGTTGTATTTAGTGAGAGAATTTCATAAATCAAAAATTTAAATTTTTTGTCAAAAAATGTCAAAACACCAGTTTTCGCACCAGTTAGTATGCAATTATCTGATAATTTGCACTAGTGCAAATTATCGCGTAATTACAATCTGATTGGTTCAAATCAACAATCAAAACATGTCAATTTATTGTTGGAATACCAGTTTTGACAGATGTATGAAATTCTCATATTAAAATAGTAAAATAGAAAATATTGTGGTAATAATTACTTTCATCATAAAGTTTGTTTGTTCTGTTCAACAATAAAATAGTGTACTGTAAACTTATAGTAGATTAAATAACCACAAAGTAGTTGAAGTACCCTATTTTTTGTTTGCTTTAACAACTTATTAGTTAGATGCTTCAATAATAGTCAATCTCGACCATTTTTAACTGCTAATTGAACATTAATACTTGTTAGTGCTTCAAAAATAATAGTACATCGACTAAAATGCTGGTAGATCTACTATTTTTTTAGTATTATTTGACAGTATTCGACAAGTTATTAGTTACATGACAAAGTAATAGTTTAATATAGCTATTTTTTAAGTGAAATTCCATTTGGTTCTGCAACAATTTTGTATTGATTGTGATAACAATTAGCTTTTGTTTAAGAATACTGAATACTATAAATATAGTTTAATTTAACAAAATTTGCCGAATTGTTAATTATCTATTCTTTTTGGTTAAAATAACCTATACTATTTCTTTGAGTGTAAAAGTCGCGGACTAAAGGACATGCTCCAGGCAAATTGTAAGGATTCTGAACTGACTCTTGACTCGTGCTGATGTCCCAGAGAACGGAGGTTCGTCAAATACAAAAGCTAGGCCTCAGCCTTCTGACGGCTTTTCGGTCTGAGTCATATTTCCATGATCTTTCATCTATGCGTAAATCGCTCCAGTTCCATGATATCTAAAAAACTATTGTCACCTTTCAGATGTAGGTAGATACCCAGAATTTCGATAATCACAGGTTGATAAAAAAATTCCAGACAACCAATAAACATTAATAAATTAGAGTTACTTCTTTTATTTTATGGATACGATCCTTTTGCAGTTATTTTATTACTGGACAATAACCATCTACCAGGTTAAAGGGCAATAATAATCAATTTTACAGCACACTAAGGGAGGGTTTATATAGCATAATTTTACTGACCGTTCAAATACGGTTTTGACGCCGAAAAATTTCACTTCAAAAGAGCGCCGACAGGATGGGCGAAATTTCATTATTTGTAGATTTTATAATATTCAAAAATTCACTGGTGTTCGGGATTTTTGACGAGCCCTTGCTATAAAACTTTGACATTAGTGTTTATTTGGCTGTTATGATGCTTTTAGGAGCTTTTATTGCCATTGTTACTTTCTAAACTTTAGTTGCAGCGATGAAATGGGATATTGTTTTTGGATGTCTGTGTTTAGTTTATCTATTGTGAGTTGCTAAATCATTATTTACGTTTGCATGAAAATTTTAGAAATGTTTGGGACATTATATAGGTATTAGCTACTTTTAACAAATTTGAGGTGCTTTTGAAACAACCGCAAATACCAAGCGTTGGTAATGCACGTATAATGAGTGCAACATACCTACTTCTATTTTGATTGAGGATTGGTAGAATTTTATCTCCAATAAATTATTGAGAAACAAATCCGATTTTGTATTGTAATAATTCGAACGCTGCAATCTGCGCTAGTCCAAATCCAAATGTTTTGTAAGATACCAATTAACATGGATAATAGTAAATTGGTCAAAGACCCAGGCAGAAAAAAAAAAGCAAAAGAACAAACCTTCACCAAACTTGCAAAATCATCATTAAAAAGTCATTGCGTTTTCATTTTCATTTATTTCACGATGTTGTCTTCGTTTTCTTCGTTGTTTTTTACTGGTGTCGTTCCATCGTGCTGCATCTTCTCCGCCACAGCGAGAGTGGATTCTTTGTTTTAGAACTGGTAATGTATTTTTTGAAGGTCACTTTTGGCCCACAGCCTCGGGTTATGTAGACTTGCTCCGTTGCCAACTCATACCATTTATATCTCGCTGGTTCTTCCATATCGACAATCGACGTTTTTTTTTTTGGGAGACATTTTTTTTAAAACGTTACAAAATAATTTTATGAACATAGCTGTATAGTGAAGATTTATATATCAGCATTATAAAATATGTAGTTTTATCAAAGCTTTTATATCCTACTGAACTATAATAACCATATAATACCTTGGTTATGATAATCATAAACAGGGTCTTAGCTCCCTCGCGGGATTTAATGAATTCATAACTCCCGCGCGGGAGCTAAGGATTTCCATAACTCCCCCTTTTACCTTGAATAGGTAAAACTTTGAGAAAAAATAGAAATTTTGATTTATGGTTTATTCCTCTATGAAAATGGACAAAATACAGTAAATTCGATAGGAAATAAAATTATCTATGTACCACGGGAATTATCAGGTGTTAATACCGACGGGCAATTGGTGTCCTTCGAGACAGGGGCACTCGGGACACAAATTTTAATTTTGCTCTGGAGTATAAACACCCTCATAATTCCCTTGAAACATGAATAACTATTAGAGGTAAAAAGTGGAATAAGGCATAAAAGCTGCGCTCATATATTGTTAAAATTGCTTGGCGATTCCAAATGCCGGATCATGTAGTTAGTTACTGACAAAATTGACACAAACATCAATGCATAATGAAAATTTGGTTCCTGCTACGAGATAGGTACCAACTATTTTATTTCCGCATTTATACAGTCAATCAGCATTTTGGAAGCATTGATAAAATACAAAGAAAATTTTAAAAAAATCATGTTATCATAAAACAATTACTTTGCTCTGAGGACAACGAGTATTTCAATAGGGCAAACGAGTGCTTAAAAATATTTCTTTCTCACCAAAAAACCGAATAAATTATTATCAATTATTGAAAAAAAAAAAACCCACTTAATACTGGATGAATCTAAAAATCATTAATTAAAAAGGGCTCATCAATGGGTATCGAGGAAGGTCTGATTTATCACCGGAAGCGAGGTAATGAAGTAAAACAGGTGGCGCGCGTGTTGGTAACTACCATGGGAACCATTATTTTGGTAATACCAAATTATATTGTATTGTAAAAAACTGTAATTGCAATATTAACCATTATAGTCTCAATTTATTACTTTTCTGGTAGGCCTCTCACCAGTTGAATGGAATGATAGCTGGTGATTATGAGTATTAAAAAATAGCTATTTATGCAACAAGTGTGTAAAGTGAAAAAAAGGTGCTTTACACACCTGTTGCATACAAATTTTTTCTACTGCTGACGATATATACCGCACAACTGTACGCCCCAGTGTCTAAAGTAACCTACTTCACAACCTAGGGTGTAAAGTAAAATCACATTTTTAATGCAAAAAAAGGCAGCAAAGGCTTTTGTATCAAATTTTATACTTGCGGATATTTATGCATTTTTGCGAAAAAACTAATACAATTTATTAAACTTTTTTGTTCGCACTAGTATGTAAAGTGAATTACTTGTTTAGCGATCTTATTTTACGTATTTTGAACAGTGCGTAAAGTAAGTACTTTACGCACAGTAGTAGAAAAATATAGATTAAAAATCAATTTTCAGCTACAATCCGTTTGAAAAGGAAAAATCCATTAAGCCTTCAAAAGCAAGTCCACCGGCGTGTAAAATACTGACACATAAATTAAATCTCCCGAAAAGCACGAAATTTCCGAAAATTACAAAGCTGCATATTCCGCAACAAAAGAACAAGAGAATTTCAGAAAATAATGCGTTTTCTTTCGGACGCCATGCTGCGTCGAAACAGTCTACCAGTCAAATTTTCAAGAATACGACAAAGATTCTTGGGGGTAGATTTAGTCGGACGATATTTTATTTTAAGGGTGAGTTCAGGCGGCCAATGTGACGTAGAATGGCTTTTGCACCCCCTGCCGTGCCCAGGACGAAAAGATGAGACTAATCAGATTGAAACGCGAAAGATGGATTTGAAATTTTACTGATTTTCGATTTTGTGGAGCCAATTGAAGTAACTCGAGATTTGCAACATTTTTTTGATGTTCCAACCAATTTGAAGCACTTTATAGAATGGGAAGTAGGAAGAACCATAGATACTTACCAAAAAAAAATTTTAATTAAAATTATTGATTAAATTTTATCCATTGTTGACCTGGCAACACCGTTAAAGAACCAACGTCTGACGCAGTGTCTTGTTCTTCATGATTCACCACAACATTTCTTCTCCGGACTTAAACCTGATCAATGGAATCTCGCTTCTTGTGCTTCTCGTGCTTTTTGGCTATCAGACCACAACGTAAAAAACTAAATAAATTTGATTAGGGATATTTGGAATTTTAGACGAGATATTTGAATATGAGAAACCAATTCAAGTTGGCCAAGCGTCAATCTGTTCGAGTGGATTATAATTACAGTCTTATTTAAAACAATTCCTGAATTACCCCTGCAACATTACTCGCGACATTATAATGAAAGAAGATATAATGAAAGTATTAGTATTAATCAGAATACCTGCATTGTTTGGATTATGGGTAGGTTGCCAAGTTTTGCAGAAGAAAATGTTGCAACAAGTGCTCAAATAGATACTCAAATCGTGCGAAACTGAAGCGAAAATGAATGAACACCCCTATTATGTGCGATATGTGGAGTGCTCGGTATATTACGCCAATAAAACTATTAAAACTAAACAGAGACGAAGTGTAAATGTGTCTGTCATTCGCAAAAATTTGCAATTGATAGGGATAGTTATTGATCAACAGCATGCTGAAGTTGCTTGTTTGTCAATTGTTTTGCGTTACTGAGCATTGGAAATGAGAGAAAGAGAAGGTGGAAAATACGGGTGAATGATCAACCTCAAAGGACAGTGTAAAGTGTAAACTAATTTCATTGAAATAGGTTATGCACTAGGTAGAAACAACATGGAACAACTAGGAAAAAAACAACATGACTGGAATAAAGATAGATGAAGAATCCTGAAGTATTGTGCAAAGCTGCGGTTTTAGTTGAACCAATTTGAGTTAAGGTTTTTTCCCACTTTATTTCAATTCTAGGATTATACAAAGATACCTTTCCAGTTGGTCGTGGTTGTGAATAGCTGAAATTACTGTCTTTTCTTCGAGTATTCTGCTGTAGTAGTTGTCCCAGCTCGTCAATTATTCCTGGCTTCAGGCTTCTCCGTCGGAGATTGTGGGTAAATTTTGGTTGGACGTTCATTTGTGTGGCTGTGTCGCTCGGTTCTGCTGACTATATGGATCATTTGGCAAGTCCAGGAGTCAAAGTGAAGCAAGCTGAAATTACTTACTGCATTGATCTAGATGGTAGGGATATGTCATTTTTGTGGATACCCAAAAATAGGTGATCAAGTCTCCTTTCCACCCAGTAATGCTACTTCTTTATTTACTTACTGGCCTGTTGAATCGCTATGACGCATATTCTCGAGATGAAATCTTGTATCTTTCATTCAACTTTTCCCAGGCAGCACAGAGACATCTTGAAGACGCTTTTAAGATGTCCAAAAACGACATTCAAGACGACTTTTAGACGTCTGCTCACGTCTTCAAGGCGTCTTAACGACATCTTAAAGACGTCGTATGTTACAAAACCCAACAGACGTCTGCCTAACGACGTCTTCAGGAATAATATTTTTACTACTCATTTCAAAACTTTGGATTTTTGTCTATTCTAGGCGCTTGGCTCTCTGAAATAGTTTTCAGGTTTTTAAATTGTTGCTGTAAAGTGTTTTGGAACGTTCTAAATTGCTTATTGAAGTTCTCAAGTGTCCTATAATAGCTTGAAGAGTTTTGTAGCATTTTGGAACTTTTAAGTAATTTCTAAATTGTTCTGAAAGATTTTGAAGTATTTTAAAGTTCTATATTGAAGCTTCAAAGTGTTGTCAATTGGTTCACAAGAGTTCTAAAAGGTTTCCATTTCTAAGTTGAATAATTGTTCTGAAATAACGGTGTTAATGTCTGAACTTAGTTTAAAGAATGCGTACCTAAATATGAAAGAATGGTGGGTATATACCTCGTATTTCTGCTCTTCAATAGAAGAGAATACCAATAATTCCATTCGAATCAGGAGAGGTCATGCAGGGAGATATGAGGAGATGTGTTCAAGAAACTACACTGGTTCAGGCATGTCACAAATATGAACTACTCTTATTATCAATTTGCAGATAGTCAGCATCGGAAGAAATGCGGGGCTGAATATGAGAATGGGGGAAAACAAAAGTAGGGGAGAGTGGGTAACAGTGGATCACGGGGCAAGTACGAATCTTTTTTATCACGTGTTCCAAAAATTTGTATTGTATTCAACTGAGTAATAATTCTGAGTATTTAGGAGCAGTGGTATGCTTGGTACTGTTGTAATCTATGTTGTTTTGTCTTAAGTAGGTAGTGTTCGTTTTTCACAGCGAATCATTTTGTTTTGGGGTTCAGTGGATCAGTGATCCAATGTAACCCACAATGATCCACTGTGACCCGCTAAGCTATAACTTAACTTATACTTACTATTTAATAGGCAAAAATGCCTCGCAACAGGGAAAGAAAAACTAGTATCGGACTCCACAATGAACAACAGATGCAAAACGCTCTAAGACTTATATCGGATGGTCAGAAAATAAGGGCTGTTGCAAGAACCACTCATATCCCATACACAACAGATATTACAACAAAATTCGGAATAACCATAATCCTGATAAGAAAACTAGGCTTACACCTAATACGCAGTTCGTAAGATATTCACAGATGCCCAAGAGAAGAGTATTGTTGATTATGTTATTAAATGCATCCAAATGTTCTATGGACTCACGATAGGGTACTTGCATTAATTTTTTTTTATTGCTGATTTCGTAAGTCCATGAAAAATAAGTCAACACGTGTTTTTTCTTTTTCTTCTTAGTCAAAAATTAACGGAGATACAACGCTATGAAATATGCCTATGACGTCACTTATCATATAAATTAGTGACGTTGCACATGCTCAGTATATCTATATATACAAAACTTAATATTTGTATATCTTCCGGAGTAATCATATTTGGGCGAAATTAAAAAAAAGTAACGATTTTTTTTTTCGATTTCCTACAGTTTGCAATAAACAATAATCAATTTAATTTTCCATGCAAGTACCCTATTATGGACGTTCGACACCTAATTTATGAAGTAGCAGTGCAGTGTTGAACAATATAAAAGTACCAGAAAAATGGCACGAAACGAAGCTTGCTGGTATTGAGTATTTATATAATCTCAGAAAAAGGGATAATCGAATATCTTTGCGAAGTCCTGAGGGGTGCAGCTTAAGTAGAGCGACATCTTTTAACCGCCACAATGTGGATATATTCTTTAATAATTTAGAAATTGTTATGTCTAGACAGGCAGTCTTTGGTAATGGGACTAGAGTATTCAATCTAGATGAAACAAATACTATGACGGTTCAGAAATCTGCCAAAGTGCTAGCTGCCAAAGGACAAAGGCAAATCTCCAAGGTCACCAGCGCAGAACGAGGGCCGTTAGTACCAACTTGTTACATAATTAGCGCTTTGGAGAATGCATTGCCACCAGTAATGATATTTCCTAGAGTGCATTTCAAGCAACATATGATCGCGGACGCTCCGGCTGGAACCTTAGGCCTAGCTACACAGTCTGGATGGATGAACTCAGAATTATTTGTAGCAACTATGCAGCATTTTATAACCCACACAAACAGCAGTAAAGAAAACCCAAGTCTGCTCATATACGATAATCACGAGTCGCACATTTGTATAGAAGCCTTGAATCTAGCAAAAGAAAATGGTGTGACCATTTTAACAGGGCCGCCGCATTCAACCGGGAAACTTCATTCTCTAGATGTCGGAATTTTTGGACCATTCAAAATTGCATATAATAAGGCAGTTGACAGCTGGATGATGCGAAATCCTGGGCAAACCTACTCAATATATGAAGTGGCTGGATGCGTTAGGGAGGCCCACATGAGAGATATGACACCCGGAAATATTTGCGTGGCTTGCAAAGCGACGGGAATTTTCCCCTTCAACAGAAACGTCTTTAGTGATTTAGACTTTGCGCCTAGTGAAGTTACTGATCGACAAATGAATCTGGAAAATGAACCAAACCAATGCAATCTACCAGAAAACCACAATGCACGCGTTGATGATAGTAACAGAACAAGAACTCCATCGCCTTCAGTACGAGAGACTTCTTGCTCTCCAACTGAACAAATTATCAAACAACGTGATATGGCTAGTACTTCCAGTTCATCTGCTAATGCGCTTCCTATACATCCTGATATTGCAAGCGAGAATATTCTTACAGAGGCAAAGTCGCAACTTCGGTCATGACCATGGCCTTAGCTGCTACCGTTACATCCACAAATTCTGAAAAAAACTTTGTGAGCCCATTCGAACTTCGAGGGTTGCCTTAAGCAGGTCCGCGAAAAGGAGGAAAAGCACCAAGACGTAAAGAGAAGTCGATTATTGCAACTGACACACCAAACAAACAATAGATAGAAAAGAGGGAAGCAAAGAAACGCAAACTGACAAAGGTGGCTGCAAAAAAAAACGAAAAGAAAAATTTTAAAAGAAACTTCGAGCGAAGATGACGACCAAATTAGTGTTTATTCAGAAGAAGATTCGTTTGAGGAAGAAGATGAATATGAGACAGTGGATTGCAAGGATTTTACTGTTCTAGAAACTCTACCAAAGGAAGGAAGCTTTGTTATTGTTGAACTTGAGGTGAAAGGGAAAAAAAATTATTATGCAGCTAAAGTTATAGGAGAAAAGGAAAATGAAGCCGAAGTTAGTTTTCTCAGAAAATCTGCCAAAACACTAAATACTTTTTTTATGCCAAACGTGCTAGATATTGCGATGGTTGCACTGAAAGATATAAAGATGATTTTACCGCAACCCAAGCTTTCTGGAAATACAAAAAGAAAACAAGGCATGTACCACTTCAATCTTGACTTTTCTAATATCAATTTGCGTTAATAACATAAACTTGATCTTGAGTCTAGGAAATTATTGTTTTTTTTTAATAGGCTTTGGGTTCCAGAGAATTATTTTTGTTTTTAATTTGTTGTTTTTTGAAATATTCTAACGTTATGTTATTCCGTAGTAATAATGAAGAGTTTACGATTGAGTTGGAATATTTTTTATGTAGCTAGTTACGTTTTTGTATTTGGACAGGTGAAAAAAATAATCTTTTACTGTATTTATTTCCATAGATCCAGTGTGCCCCAGTTGATTCACTGTTCTCCGTGCACCGATCCAAACTGACCCACTAGTCAGCCGAAAAACCAGCAGCTATTCTTTTAACTGTGCACGAGGACAGTGGCGCAGCCAGAAATTTTGTCTGGGGGGGGCCATGCAGGAAAAAATATAGGAAAAAACACAGATTCGCTTTCCTTTAAACTTCTTGTGATATGAGCAGTTTACACTGTTTACAGCTTTCGTCTACTTTGTTATTTTTCTATTTTTCTCTGAAGCCTTGGGGGGGGCCGGGCCCCCTGGCCCCCCCTGGCTGCGCCAATGCACGAGGACGAGAAAAGGAAAACTCATCCAGACGAGGCGACAAAATATTTTAGAATTATTATAAAAAGGTTTTTTCCTACAGCCGTGCGGAAAAATCGATTTTCCGCACTGATATGCGTGCGGAAAATGAGTTTTCCCGCACGGTGCGGTAAAACTTTTTTTTTTGACATATCAGTGCGGAAAAAGTTTTTCCACACGGCTGTCAGTGCGGAAAAAATTTCACCGCACGGCTGTCAAAAAAAAAAGAAAAATTCTACATTTTTACGCCTGTAGGAAAAATATTGTACCTAACACTTGCGGAAAATATTTTTCCGCACTTGTTAGGTAAATAGCTATTTCACACATTAAGCGATCCTTAAATGCGTTTCTCAATTGATATGAGTATAGCCCAGCCACATGCCTGTCAAAATTTCGGAGCAAATCGACGAAAAAGATTACAAAAACAAACACGCCCGACTTGAAAAAGATGACAATGTCATCGAAACGTCGCATTAAAAAGGTCGTAGCAGACTCTGTCCTTGCTTCCCATTACCTTCTTTTTGCATTCAAGTTTTTGTCGCCTAATTTTAAATATTTTTTCTTTATCTCACTGTTGCTTTTAGGTATTTAGTATCGGTACTTACCTCAGCTAGGTACCTGAAGATTTTTTTGGTTTTGTTCCTTTTAGTTTTAGAGAATCCTTTTTATTTTGTTCTTGTTCCTTGTTCAATAATTACATTTGTTGTAACGTTCTTTACATCTTATCGTGTATTGTATATTCTTCGGTGTTTTCATGTGCATTTTCGGCATTTAAGTTAAATTTTTTATTAGGTTAGTAGTTTAAATAATAAAAATAATCAGTATTCTCTAATTTTGTTTGGTAAAAAAACTTTTTATAAATTTTAGTATTTAGCAATTTTCGCGGGGGGGGGGCCATAATTTGTCGCTACGCCACTGCCACTCGTGGGCCACATTGGATCTTTTACGAACTTTTATTTCAGAGGATATATGTTGAAAATTTATGGTATATTCGCTATCATATTAGTTTTTCTTTCAAGGCTTATATACTCTTCCTACAACTAATTTGAGAAAACACTGATTTAGCGATAAGTTTTGGAACTGTATGAGTTAGAAAAAAAAATGATCCACTGTTACCCACTCTCCCCTAATGACAAATAAAGCCGAGAAAGAAGAAAGAGTGGCCATTGGAAAAAGTCAGCCAATACAATCATCTAGGACAGATACTGGAACTTTATAAAAGCAACTGAATTTGACAGGTTTTTATGGACCCAGAAGAAACAAAAGATTCCTGTTTATCTATAAGAAGGGTTTTCAAGAATTGACAAACCCAACGTCTTTCAGACGTCTTCAGGACTAATATCTCATTATTATTTATCATTTTTTAACTTTCAATTTTTGTCTATTCCAAAGGTTTTTAAATTCTTGATTGTTTTTAAACGAAAACACTCAAAATTCATTTTGGAAGTAAAACATTAGAAGAGCCTAGAATTCGAAAATACAGGAGAAATAAGAATCCAGAAACTTGGAATGAAAAAATTCCGGAAATAAAAGGAAATTAGGAATTTATAATAAAACAATAAAGAAAAATCAAGAGCCTGGAATCGGAAAAATCATAAAAATTCAAGAATTTGAATTAAAAGAGAAATATTTTCTTGCTAATCTGAAGTTTTTGAATTGTTCTGAATTCTTTCAAAATGCTGAAGGAAAGTATTTTGGAACATTCTAAATGGCTCACTGAAGTTCTAAAGTGTTCTAACTTGGCTTGAAGACTTCTGGAGCATTCTAGAAGCTTTTCGGTAATTTCTAAATTGTTCTGACAGATTTTTTAGTATTTTAGAGCCCTGTTGAAGCTTCAAAGTGTTCTAAATTGATTCAACAAAAGAGTTCTAAAAGGCTTCCAGTTTTAAATTGAGTCCGCATTATTCTAAAATAACTCTGAAGTTTCTAAATTGTTCCAAAATGCTCCTGAAAATTCTGATTTGGATTTGAACTGTTTTGGATGATTTAAATTTAAATTCGCTTTTGAGCGCCTTCTGAAAGGCGTTTTGTAAGTTTTAACTCGAATCCTAAGATTCTGGAAATTTTCAAAATGTTCATGCAGATTCTAGAGTGTTTGAGTGTTTTGGAGCGTCCTAAAATGCGTTTCAAACTTCTGAATTATCCTGAAATTGTAAATAGGTTTTTGAATGTTCTGGAGCATTCTAAAATGGTTCTGAAGTTAACAAATTGTTCTGAAGCGCTACAGAATACTTTTGGAAACCCAAGTGTTTTGAACTTTACAAAAGACCTATTAAAATTCTAAAGTGTAGCATTTTCAATGGTTTCCAGTAACTCCTACCTATATTCATTGAGAAACGAATTCCGTGGGAAGTTTCTTACATCCTGAAAACGTCCCTAAAATTTTCACAAACGACATTCAAGACGTTTTTTAGACGTCTGCTTACGTGTTCAAGGCATCTCAAAGACCTCGTATGTTACAAAACCCGACGTCTTTTAAACGTCTACCTAAAAACGTCTTTATGACATTTTTCCAAGAAATTCTAAAGACGTCTTCAACGAGATGCCTCAAAGACGCCTTTGAATCTAAAGCACAAAGAGCCTACTTAGACAAGGTTGTACGAGAATTTGAGGAGAGAACAACAAAGGGTGAGAAATATCAAAATCAAATTCATAATGGGACCCCAAAGATCGTCAAATCCAGAGAGGCCATGGCAAATGCTGAAGGCGGCCAACAGCGGACAAAAAACTCCCAATAATGTCTGAAGTTATATTTTACTATGCAAACGCCAACTGACTAAACAATAAAATTCATGAATTTCAGACAGACGTGACACTCAGAAAGAACCCAACTTTTATTCTGGTTACCGAGACATGGTTTCACAAAGGAATTCCGGACTCATTCATATGCCTACCTAGATATCATATGTTCAGGGATGAACGTGAGGATCAACGAGGAGGAGGAGTCTGCATCTGGATAAAAACTGAAATCACCGGACGAAAAATTTGCGCGAACATAAACCACAAATACATAGCGCCCACAGACGTTAACGCTGTTTGGCTAAATATCAAAATAGCAGGCATAAAGTTTACTCTGGTCTGTATATACAGGCCTCATCATATCACAATGGAAACGAACAGGAAGCTTCTGGACACTCTCAAAAAAACATAGACGCTGTTATCCGGGGAGACTTCAACTTCCCTGATATTCTCTGGTAGTCTCACACTGAGAGAAAACAGTGTTAACGCTGTGGATTTTATTGATGCCCAAAAGGAATTGAATTATTGAAGACAGCTAGTCACAAGAGACACAAGGTTTCGGGGCGCTCAATCATCTTTGTTTGACTTCCTGCTGGTAACTGACAAAAAAAATTATCTCAAATATTGAACATCACCCACCACTGGGGCTAAGCGACCATGGAGTAATCACGTCCATGGCACAGTTGTGACTTAGGCAACGGCCAACTAGGAAAGTACTTAGACGTAACTTCTGGAAGGCAGACTATGACAGCATTAATGTGTATATCAATAACAGGCTTGTAGGCACAAATACTGACAATATGGAATTCAGAGAATTTGAGGGCATAGTGAAGGAAACCATTGATACCTATATTCCACTCAAACCAAAGCTTGTGAATCATAAAAAACCATGGTTAAATGATGCAATATTGAGAGCAATCGAGAGAAAATGAACACTTTGGGATAAATACGCCAAGAACAAAACAGCAGGTAATTACAATTTGTACAGAACTCAAAATAATAGCTTAAAGAACACAAACAGGGCAGCCAGGATAGAATACGAAAATGGTCTCTTGGACAACAGAGACGAGAAACAGTTTTATACGTATGTTAAACGAACATTAAACAGCAACGCATCCGAGAATCAATCACGGGAGTGATGTTTAGGGCTAAGAGCATAGTTTGGAGGTCTTCCATTTTGTCTGCGAGGAGTACGATGTCATCTGCAAAACGTAAATTATTAAGGTGTTCACCGTTGATGTTAATGCCCACATTACTCCATTCTAGCGTTTTGAATATATCCTCTAGTATATATCCGCAGTAAATATATTCGGGGAGGTTGTGTCGCCTTGTCTCACCTCTCGGTTTACGGGTATAGAATTGGTTCCGTCGTAGACCTGAACTGTCATAGAGGGCTTTGATAAGTTGTTTGTACTTGTTGTGCATATGGCATCTCCTCAGAGCGTTCAGAAAGGCCCATTTTTCGACAGTACCGTCAAATGAGGTTAAATGAACCACTAGGGGTAAAATGAATCACTCGGACATTTCCGTAAAAAAGGTGGGGCTGTTGTCTCCAGTTAAAAAATGTTAACGTTTTCGCGTCGTGGTTGCCTTGCCAGTATGTATGTGAATGTAGTAGGAGTGGTGCGCTGCACTTAAAAAAACACGTAAGTACCAAGAATACGTTTTAGTGGTTAACGAATTTTATTAATTTTTTGAAATGTTGGAAACGATTGCTTGTAGAAGCTCCCATTTTGAAATTCTATCAACTTAGATGCAATAAATATGTTCTTTAGTTATTAATGAACACAAATCTACGATAGTTTTGATCAAAATGTTTTTGGTTAAGCTCCGGCATTTTTTTTATTTCAAAATGGTGAGTTTACTGGGTAAAATGAATCATTTGATTTTTATGTAAAAATTAGGTTATATTTTATGATTGGTTATTTTTATAGTGTTTTGCTATGATTTTTACTAATTTCTTTTAAATTTATTATTTTTATTTTAAATTTATTTACAGCATGCCAAGAAAATATGTGAAAAAGTTAGGTCCACGAGGAAAATGCAATTACAACAAGGAATATGTTCGCCGAGCAGTGGAAGCGGTTCGTCGAGGTGATGTGTCCATGAGACAAGCTTCAGAACAGTATGCTGTGCCTTATAGCACAATACAAAGACGGTATCATGGAACCCATGGCTTGAAGTATGGTCGGCAGCCTGCACTTAGTGACACTCAGGAGCTTAGGCTGAAAGAAACACTTCAAATTTGTGCTACGTGGGGATTTCCTTTAAAAAGTACGGACGTCCGGACAATTGTACAACAATATTTTAATAGACTTGGAACGGTAGAACCAAGATTCAAAAATAACATGCCGGGGATGGAATGGTTCAAGAGTTTTATGAACAGACATAAAGACCTAACTGTTAAATTGGCCGAAAACACAAAGCGTGTTAGGGGAGCATTAACTTATGGAGTCATTCAAGAATACTTCGAAAATTTGCGAGTCACATTGACAGACGTTCCGGCCCAAAATATCATAAACTATGATGAGACAAATTTTGTGGACGATCCAGGGTCAGTTAAAGTGATAACCAGAAGAGGTGCCAAGCATGCTCATAGGTTAATCGACTCCTCAAAAACAAGTACAACTGTCATGTTTGCCATTGCTGCAGACGGAACATTACTTCCTCCCTACGTAGTATACAAGGCAAAACATTCTTATGAAGGATGGACAGAAGGGGGAATTGAGGGAGCTAGATACAACCGAAGCATGAGTGGATGGTTCGACTCAGAATTATTCGAAGACTGGTTTAAAACAATTGTTATCCCTTATTTCAGGAAATTAGCTGGACCAAAAGTTTTAATAGGGGATAATTTAAATAGTCACATCACAATGAACGTTATTCAAGAATGTGAGAATAACGGCATTAGATTTGTCCTTCTCCCCCCCAACTCAACACACCTTCTTCAGCCACTCGATGTTGCTTACTTCAGGCCTCTAAAAATCGCCTGGAGAGCAACTTTGGAAAAGTGGAAACTAAAACACCGAGGAGTGATTCCAAAAACAGAGTTCCCAAGGCTGCTTAAGGAGGCTGTCGAAAAAATTGGCATAAGATCTCAACAAAATTCGATTGCAGGTTTTAACGCTTGCGGAATTGTGCCTCTGAATCCTAACAAAGTTTTAAATAAAATTCCAAGGAACGTAGAGAATAACAATGCAGAAAATGATGACCGTGCATGGTCTCAAACAATTGTAAACCACCTGGACAATTTGAAAACCACGCCCAATCAAGCGACAAGAAGGGGTAAAAAAATTAATATTGAAGCGGGAAAGAGTGTCTCAAGCAATGATTTGTTAGCCAATTTTACAGACAAAATTCCCAAAAAAAGACCTTCGAAAAAAAAAAAATTATGAAAAGGACGACCAGGAAACATCTGAAGAGTTAGAGTTCGATTTGGAGGAAGATTTAGAACTAGATGAAGAATTTTCCCTAAGCGACTGGGAAAATATTCAAAGCGACCTCGATGAAAATACTCCAATGTCGCCAATACCTACAACATCAAAAGCTGCTGAACCAGAACCATCCATAGAACTTAATGTTGGCGATTTCATCATAGCAAAATTCCCCACTAAGAAGCGAGATAGACTTTTTGTTGGGAAGATAGAAAATTACGGTGAAGAATTAACAATAAGCGCCATGAGAAAAAAGGGAACTGCTGAGAAGGGCTATTTCGTTTATCCGGAAATTGAGGATCTTTGTGTAATAACCCGGGACCAAATAATAAGAAAAGTTCGTAATAACTCAGTTAAAAGGGGAGAGTTTTCTTTTAACATTGGCAGCGATGAATTGAAAAATTTAGAATAATTTCCCTCCTTTAGTATAAGTTTGTTATTAGTAAGTTTTTCACTCAGAGAATGTGCCATACTCTTTATTTTTTTATGTTTTATAAGTTTTTACCGCTCTGTGATGGTATTGTGATTTAGAATTAAAGTTGAGTTTATTTTTGTACATAAGGTTTTCGATACTGTGACGATAACGTGATATAGAATAGAGATTTTGTTACTTTTCAACGGTTTTTTCTTTCAATTTTCCCTTGATTTTTTTTTTTTTTTTTTTTTTTTTAATTGGTTCACTTTACCTCTAGGTATTTTAAAGTGGGTTTTGATGCATTTTAAGGCCTGATTCATTTTACCCCATAGTCATGGGTAAAGTGAATCACATTTTACCAAAAAAAATGGAGGGGTTCTCATGCTGAAAAAATTCTAAATTTTTGCTCAAACAACTCGGAATGGGTGCCAAAACCTACATTATTTTTTGTATATTTTTCGTTTCCATACTTTTGCAGAAATCGATAAAAAAACATTTTTTTTGATTCACTTAACCCCATTTGACGGTATCGAAGGCCTTTTCGAAGTCAATGAAGGCAAGATATATGTTGATCGTATTCTTGGGATTCCCCAATCACTTGTCGCAATGTATGCAAGTGATCCCCCGTGTTGTAACCTCCGCGGAAACCCGCTTGATCCACAGGCTGGAAAGCATCTAGTTTCTTAGCGATTCTGTTGTTCAATATTTTTGTTAGTAATTTGTAGAGATAAGAAAGCAGTGAAATAGGTATGTAGTTCCTTATATCCTCTTTATCGCCCTTTTTGTACAATATATTAACATTTGCGTTTTTCCAGGAGTCTGGTATTTCTCCGTTGTGAAGGCAGCGATTGAAGAGTCCCTCCAGGTACACTAAAAGTTTTCGGCCGCCCATTTAGATGCATTCGACCTGTACCTGACCACATCCTCTCTCACTTGTCTTCTGATCTGTTTGTTTTTTATTTTCAGCTGCTCGATCGTCATAGACCTCTTTATTTTCATTTCTGTCCGTAATCATTTATTTAGTGTTGTCTGAAATTTTACTGTTCTTGTTTGGTGTTTTGTTTCCTGGAATAGTTTTATTTACACTTTCTTTTATACAGTCTGTTATATACGCATTGAGATCGTTTATATTACTGAAGCTTTCCATTTCTCTGATAAGCGTAGTTTCTAGGTTATTTTCGAATTGGTCTCCGTTATGTCGAATATAATAGATATCCTTTCCTGTTCTTTTAGTGGATATTAGCTTCCTCCTCTCCTGTTTTGTATTGATTTTGACCTTTGCCCTAACCATCCTGTGATCGCTTACTTAAATGTGGTTCAGAACAGTAACATCTTTAATCAGGTGTTTTTTGTTTGTTATGACTAAATCAATCTCGTTTTTTGTTTGGCCATCCGGACCTATCCATGTCCACTTGCGTTGTGACTTTTTCTTGAAGAAATTGTTCATTATTTGGTGCTGTTTTCCTTCCAGGAAATGTATGAGCATCTGTCCTCTGTCGTCTCTGACTCCTGTGCCATGTGGACCCATACAGGATTCCCCTTCTTGACAATATCCAATCTTCGCGTTGGAGTCACCGACAATAATGTGGAAGTGGAAGTGTGTTTTTTTATTTTCCTCCAATGCTGAAGTTATATCATCATACATTTCTTCAACTTCTTGGTCTATGTGTGTACTTGTTGGGGCATATACTTGGATTATTTTTAGTTGATATCCCTGGGAAATATGTAGTATAATGTATGCGACTCTTGCTGAAATAGACACTGTAGCTGTAATGTGGTCTATCTATCTCTTACGCGCCAGGAATCCGACTCCTTCCGAGGTATTATCTTTGCTTACGTAGTATAGTATATTTCCAGATCTCGAGTGAACAAGGTCCTCGCCAGTTCTTTTGATTTCGCACAGTCAAATGATATCCCATTTCGTATTTCGTAGTTCTTCTTCTAGTTGCAGGGCTCCGTCTTCTGTTCTTAGGGTTCTTACGTTGAGTGTCGCCATATTCAGTAGTGTTTTATTTATCGAGTCTCTGCCTCCCACAGAATCCTTGGAGGTGCCCCTTTTTTGAGAGATGGGATTGTGGACGTCTTGCCCCACCCACCGGGGGTCTATCCAGATTTGTTTTGATACTCGACATTTGTGAAGGTATGTATATACCAGAGAAAACCTAGTTAATTTACCACGCTATTGCAGAATACTAAATCTATTGAATCATTAACAACCATAGATGTCACTGAGGAAAAGGTTATTCAAGCAATCTCTACTCTGAAAAGAGAATCTAGTTCAGGCCCGGATGAAATAGCGGCAATATTTTCAATAAATTACCAAAGGACGTTGGCTGTTGGGTCCAGTGATAACCGGCCTCTTGCAGTCACTAATCACTCAGCAAACTGTGCCACAGGGATAGTCTCGATCATACGTAGTGCCAATCTACAAAAAAGGAGACAAGCTCAACTCTGGAAATTACAGATCAATTAGTCTTACCTGCAACCTCTGCAAGATCATGGAAAAAATATTAGTTCAGGAAATTTCATCTATCCTTGTTAAAAACAAGACCATCCCACCCACCCAACACGGTTTTCTCCCCCAACGATCAACCACAACCAACCTACTCACCTGCATAAACTCATGGATGAAAGAAGTGGTCAGTGACCATTCGGTGGATGTACTGTACCTAGACTATGAGAAAGCATTTGACAAAGTTGCATTCAAGAGTTTATTATTCAAACTGCAACATTTTGGAATCAGGGGTGAGCTCCTCGGATAGATAAGCAGTTTTCTACAAACCGAACCTTTCAAGTGAGAACAAATAGGCATTACTCTGATGAATACAAGGTCCTTAGTGAGGTACCACAGGGATCGGTGTTGGGAACACTGCTGTTTACCGTATACATCAGCGAACTTCATTCTCTTATAAAAACAAACATCATTTTTTATGCTGATGACACAAAAAAATACTGCAATCCGTGCTTGGAGCATCACAACCTTTAAGACGACCTGAAAACACTCGAGCAATGGATCAGCGAATGGCAGCTAACACTCAACCCCGACAAGTGCACTGTACTGCACATTGGCCCTAACAATCCAAACATACCTTACAGCTTAAACGGCACTACCGTGAAGGCTGTCACTGAACAGAAAGATCTGGGTGTCATTATCTCAAATCATCTAAAATGGGTAGTCCATATTTCTTCAGTTGTCAAGAGGACAAATTCTTTTTTATACCTCGTACGGAAGGCTTTTAGTGAGAGATCCATCCCCATGATTAGCAAAATATTAAAACATATATCAGACCTAAATTGGAGTTCGCACATTTGGTTTGGAGCCCATACCTGGGTTAAGGACATTGAGATCTTGGAAGTCCAGCGCAGAGTGACAAAACTCCCCCTTGAAATCAGAAATCTCTCATACGAAAAAAGAAATACGACATAACCCTAAAAGCTAGACGAGAGAGAGAGGACTTGATTGAGACGTACAAAATCCTAAATAACCATTATTCTCCAGATTTGCAACTGGACATTTTCAGTCTAAATACTAACCAGCAACTCCGAGGCCATACTATGAAGCTGGATACGGAGAGATGCTCGAAGCTGATCAGAAAGATTTTTCTGACGAATAGGGTTGTCTATCAGTGGCACGCCCTTCAGGAAAGCACCATCAGTGCTCCTACAAAGAACGCATTGAAAAACAGACTTGACCGGGACCTGGAGAGAGCTAGACTGAATTTTGTGCATTACATGTGACTCATAGTCATAACAGTAAAAACAAGGATATAACAATACCGCAGTAGTCTCATCGGCGTTGCTGCTTACTGCTGCTCAAACCTATAATAATATTAATAATAATTAGAATTTCATACATCTGTCAAAACTGGTATTCCAACAATAAATTGACATGTTTTGATTGTTGATTTGAACCAATCAGATTGTAATTACGCGATAATTTGCACTAGTGCAAATTATCAGATAATTGCATACTGGCTCCGGTTCAAAAGAGCGACATTTCAAATAGCGACATCAAAAAAGCGACATATCAAAACAGCGACATATCAAAATAGCGATGTTCAAAACAGCGACATATTAAAACAGCGACATTCAAAACAGCGACATCTAAAAAAAACAGCGACATATCAAAAGAGCGACATTCAAAAACGCGATACTTTAAAACAGCGACATATCAAAAGAGGGGGATTTAAAACGGCGACCTCTAAGCAAGAGAGCGACACATCAAATTGAATCAATAATAATCAAGAAAATGCAGACTTACTCAAACTAACCCGTCCGCATAATGCGATCTAGTTCTCGTAAGTAAGCATTTTACTCGAAAAACAAAGTTAATTTAGTTATAGCGTAGCGTCTCTTGAGCACACGAATTAATATTAATCATGAAAATGCAGACTTACTCAAAACGAACCCAAACTAACCCGTCCGCCTAGTGCGATCTAGTCCTCGTAAGTTAGCAATTTATTTGAAAAACAAAGTTAATTTAGTTATAGCGTAGCGTCTCTTGAGCACACTTTGTTTTTCAAATAAAATGGTAACTTCCGCACTAGGCGGATGGGTTATTTTGGGTTAGTTTGAGCAAGTCTGCATTTTCTTGATCATTTTTGGTTTCAATTTGATGTCATAATGCAGACTTACTCAAACTAACCCAGGATAACCCGTTCGTCTAGTGCGATCTAGTCCTCGCGAACATTTTATTTACAAAAAACAAAGTTAATTTACTTATAGCGTAGCGTCTTCTGATCGCGCTTTGTTTTTTCTAAAAATAAAATGCTAACTTACGAGTACTAGATCGCACTAGGCGGACGGGTTAATTTGGGATAGTTTGAGTAAGTCTGCATTTTCATGATTAATATTGATGTGTGTGCTCAAGGGACGCTCATTATAACTAAATTAACTTTATTCTTCAAATAAAATGCTAAATTACGAGGACTAGATCGCACTAGGCGGACGGGTTAGTTTGGGTTAGTTTGAGTAAGTCTGCATCGCGACATCAATTCGAACAAATAATGATCAAGAAAATGCAAACTTGCTCAAATGAACCCAAAATAACCCATCCGCCTAGTGCGATGTAGTCCTCGTGAGCATTTTATTTAAAAAAAAAATTGAAGGTAATTTACTTATAGCGTAGCGTCTTTTGATCGCGCTTTGTTTTTCAAATAAAATGCTAACTTACCCGGACTAGATCGTACTAGGCAGACCGGTTAGTTTGGGTTAGTTTGAGTAAGTCTGCATTTTCTTGATTATTATTGATTTAAATTGATGTGTTGCTCTTTTGTTTAGATGTCGCTTTTTTCATATGTCGTTCTCTCGATATGTCGCTGCTTTGCTTAGATGTTGCCGTTTCAAATGTGGCGCTTTTAATATGTTTTTTTTTTTGATAGATTATATTAGATTGTGTTAGAGGCGTTTCGGTGATAGACCTCTCTGCACCTCTTTTGATAAAGTCCTTGTTTTAATTTGTCGCTATTTTTAAATGTCGCTGTTTTGAATGTCGCTGTTTTGATATGTCGCTCTTTTGATATGTCGCTGTTTTGAATGTCGCTTAAATGAGACCGCCGTTTTGAATATCGTGGCTTTGAATATCGCCCTTTTGAACCGGAGCCTTGCATATTAACTGGTGCGAAAACTGGTGTTTTGACATTTTTTGACAAAAAATTTAAATTTTTGATTTATGAAATTCTCTCATTAAATACAACTCGTGCAATGGAAATATATTTATAATTTTCGACAAATTTGCACTCATGCGTTTTTAACTGAAAAAGGCACTCGTGCACTACGAGCACTCGTGCTCTTTTTCAATTAAAAATGCATTCGGGCAAAGGACATCGCACACATCTTATGGGTTTTCGGGGACCGGTCGATTTTTTTTAAAAATTTGGTATGTTGTAGTACTAGTGAAAATAAGTATTTTTCATCATTGCGCAAAATCTCTAACTATACAGGGTGACCCAGTAAAGTAGGTTCGAAAATCATAAACCAAGCCTTTTTATTATCGGTATTAGCGCACCCTGCAAGCTAAATATCGAGATTTTTGTTTTCGATTTCGCAAATAAATAGTCAGATAAGCCTAATACCTATACTATACAGGGTAGCTGAGCTTGCGTATTTTTTTAGTAATCTTGCCCTATTTTTAGAACTAGTGTTACCAAAAAGGTTGCGCTGGATTTTATTTAGCTGTAACTTTTTTAATTTTTGTCCGATTTAAAAAAATTGGTATCAAAATAAAGCCTATATCACAGGGATGTCATGAAATCTAAAAAAATTAAAAATGTGATAAAATTCGAGATGGTTGAACGTGATAAAAGTATAACTTTTCATTCGATTAGGGTCTTGGATACACCAAATACACCTAAATTAAGGGGCGGTTCCTCAATTGCGAGTAACTCTAGGGGTTAACTAACCCGGTGTTAATTTCAACCTTGCAGGTTAACTGAGGATTGTGTTTCTCAAGCATCCACTGTAGGTGGAGTTAATAAACACTGGGTTAAGCAATAGTTGGTAGCATTATTGTTTACCAGAATGGTGATCCTAACATATTTTTGATTGGTCGAAAGCAGTCACGCATGGGTCGATCGTCAAATTAGCCCATTCACAAAACTTTTTGGAGCTTGTTGTTAAGTTAATGATAAGTTCGAGTATTCTTTTTGGCGCACCGTTTTTTCATTACAATTTGTTAATTTTTGAAGAGCGTGGTTAATGCAGTGTGTGTAGTCAATAGTCATGGAGAAGAAAGATATCGCAAGAGGAAAAAACTTCCTTGAATTAGAAAAAATAATAATAATCAAGCTATAATATAAGCGAAATATAGGGTGCACGAGGTAGACATGAACTTTTAATCCTTTGTAGAGACATCCTAGTCATCGTATTTCTCGAGAGGATTAATCCTTTGGCGGATTATATGAGGCGTTTTTCCTACGAAATTGTAGAAATCTTCATATCTTCATCAATCAATCCATATATTTCTATTTTGAAAAAAAAAAATATTACCACCAAATTGACAAATCACGATCACGAATCATCAGGTTATCTCAAAGGGTAAATCCATAAATCCATAAATCGCTAAACCCGCAATATCATCAACAGTGAGCCAATTTAACCCAAGGTTACACCAAAAGTTATAGCTAACTCGCTGTGGAGAAACGTTTACCCTGGAGTTATAATCAACCCGGAAATGACTCGCTATTGATAAACCGGCCCTAATATAAGTAACGTATTTGATGGATACTTCACCTTGTTCTCATGTCGAGCGTATAGCTAAAGTACCTAACAACGCTATAGCTATAACTTTGCATGTGCAGTATGTGCCCAATACTGGATTCCCTCCATACAGCCCAGGGGAGAACAGAAATGATACAAACAGAAAATCTCTGCTTACTTATCTTGTGTGAACCCCGAAAATATTTAGATATATTCGGAAAGTTTTAGTTCATGAATACTCAACAGTGAGAATAGAAAAATTAATATAATTTCATGTAAATCGACTTAAGGCCCACCCCACCACCCCTAAGTTGGAGGTTTTCTCTTTGAATCCTTTCATGTAGGGCATTTTCAATATTTTGCACTAGTCACAACATTCTGTGTTAAACACAAATTTCAAATGTCCATCCAACATGTCTTTGTAATCTTACGAGTATTATTTGCTTCCTCAGATGTAAATTATTGAAGATGTCTGGCCAAAAAAGGCGATATTTCACACGAATTCTGAGATTTTTCATTTTTTCAGATTTCATGACATCCCTCTGTGATATAAGCTTTATTTTGAGACCAGATTTTCTAAAATAAGACAAAAATTGGAAAAGTTACGGGCAAATTAATTCCAGCACGACCTTTTTCGTAACACTATTACTAAGAATAGTGCAGTATTTGTAAAAGAATACGTAAGGTTAGCCACCCTGTATAATATATTAGGCTTATCTAGACTATTTAATTGCGAAATAGAAAAAAAAATCCCGATATGTAGCTTGCAATGCGTGCCAACATCAATAAATGAACGGCTTGGCAATGATTTTCGGACCCACTTTACTGGGTCACCCTGTATAGTTAGAGATTTTGCGCAATGATGAAAAATACTTATTTTCACTAGTACTACAACATACCAAATTTTTAAAAAAATCGACCGGTCCCCGAAAACCCATAAGATGTGTGCGATGTCCTTTCCCAAAAATTATCAATAATTTCCATTGCACTAGTTATATTACTATTGATAATTTAAACTTACAGGGCTATTTACCAGCTTTCTGAACTATTTAGTTTTATTCCAAATTGCACCAGTTTGTAATCTTTGAGATAAAAAAGATAACTTTGTTTTTCAAGTAAATATAAGGAATTAGTGGAGAAATTTGTTTTTGTTCCTTTTAGTGTAGAAACCTTAACCTTGGAACCTTGGGGTGAGGAATCAAAGCGCCTGGTTTCTGAGATTTCTACACGAATAAAACATTCTTGGCAAGAGGTCATTAACAAGGAGCTTCATTGTCCAGCTTAGCTATTCATTGGAGCTAGCTGCTTCGATCATCGGGACAACCCATATCAGTCAGGCTTGGAAGAGATATTTTACTTATTTATTCAATTAATTTTTTACTTTGTTTATTTTTCAGCATTTTATTATTTTATTAGCAAAACTAGTGAATAAAGGAATAGAGCAAATTAAAAAATTAACACTTGAGGTGATGCAGGACGCTAAAAGTTTTATTATGCAATCGATCCAATATAGAAATAACAGAGTCTATTTACCTATCAGGGAGAATAGGACGATTTCGTGAACGTCATCGACAGAGCGCACAAAATCCCAGTTGAAACGATTTAGGTCGCAACCAAAGACGACCGCAAAGTTGCGGGGCAAGACACTTGCTCCCCTTCTGGAAATTGCTTCACTTAGTTTCTGATTTATTTATTTTTTCTTGATTCCCTTTGCCTTTGCTTTTTAAAATGGTACAATAATTGATATGAATGTTAAATCAACCAAATATTTTTGGCTCAATTTACAGGAGACAGCCCAAAAAGGCCTCATTTGACCTGCCAAATATTTTTCCCAAAAGGTTAAAATTTTATGACCGCCCAAAAGGGCCACCAAATATTTTGAATACCTGCTGCTGATAAAGATAAACTCGGGTTTACCTGTAAACGTATTATGTGTAATATGTAAATGTAAATTATCTTTTAGGTAGGTACCTAATTGATTATTTAGGATAAATAGGAACAATTTAAGAAATATAACACTTAGTACAGTGGGAATCATTGCAATTGGCACTCACTATATAAATATCCCTCGTAATGTGTCAAATCTGACACAAAGTAATAGCAAAATGCTGCACTAAATAGATTTTTTGGTTAGAATTTTGACTTAATACGAGGGATTTTAAAGAGTGTGTGCCAATTGCAATGATTCCCACTGTACAGGTTTACTACTAGCTGCGTAATTATGACGACCATCACAGTTGCCAACAAAGGTACAAAGTGTTTGCTTTCCGAAAACTTTGAATATCGAGTCGCTCATACGTCTAAAAACTCCAATCGATTGGCGAAAAAGTCAAAAAAAAAGAGAACAGTTTTACATAAAATAAATTCCATTCAGAACCTCATTCAACAGTACCTACAGTAGGTACTAATATTTGATTTCATCAAATCTATTTCTCATTATAATATGAAAATTGTGTAGTAGGAATATACTTTTCTTTTTGTAATATATTTTTTTTCCCGCCAATTTGTGTAAATAATAGTATATTGTAGACCTAGGCGGTAAAGTGACATTTTTCCATCCTTCTAATTTCTTCTTTCAGCATGGAAAAATCACTTCACCGGCAAGATTTACACTTTATTTTTTTTCCGACACCACGTTATTGTACCTAATTAAATAGCATGTTTTTTATATCCCTTGACTTTTTATTGAATTTGATTTAAGTGATTTTGACATCAAATTCAAGTTCAAACTTTTATAACGCCCTCGTTTTGTGACAAAGGTTTGTTGGAGGAAAATATATTTATTTACAACCACATATGTAATGTTGACATTTCTGACTTTTCAAAAGTTTGAAAGTGACACTTTTTTGACTTTTACTTTCCACCCGGGTGGAAAGTGGTCCCGGGTGGAAAGTGCTCACTTTCCACCCGGGTGGAAAGTAAGTTCTCATTTCCTTAAATGTTTAAGACGAGTCCTGCATGTCAAACGTTTTTTTAAATGAGTCAAAACTTGTCAACAAATTTTTATTATTTTTTTTTGTATTTAACCGAAATTATGAGGGTTGTAATTGTTGTAAATAAAATAGTATACAAACCTCGGTAGGAAGTTTCATTCCTGTCTCGAGATTATAGTTAACTTCGACGCTTCGCGTCTCAGTTAACTAACTAATCTCTCGACAGTAATGAAACTCTTCCCACCTCGGTATGTAATATACTATTTCTGTAAATTAATTTTTTTTTTTTTTTTTTTTTCAACTCCTTTGAAATTATGCAAATGAATTGAACAGGTATCTACCTACCTACCAATGCACTTTCAGGTGGCCCTTTTAGGCTGTGTATTTCTTACCCAAATTTTATTCGTGGCCTTTTGGGCTGTACTGGTCGAGGAGTCATCATTAAAGTGGCCCTTTTGGGCAGCCCCGAATCTACATTATACCGACTCTAAGTACCTACCTACTTAAAGTAACGCAGTCAAACAGTAAAGGTGACCAGCGTATTTTTAAGATAACCCAAACAATTGACTAATACTTTCATCGGGTCGTCGATACAATAGGGCATTCCTGTTTAGTTCTTGTTTGATTGTCGTAGAAACGAAGTGACACACATATTTTGCATAAACTTTATTCAAATAAGGGGTTGCCATATAAATACAATCAAAAAATCTAGTGTTTCCTATTCAAGATTTTAACAACAACGTCTTTCTTTGAGTCATTAGATGGTATATACCTTGATTCACTTGGCTTAATAACCTTGACGACCACTTGTCGGTCTTCAGGTTCCCTGTATTTGTAGATGGTTTTCTTGTACTCTGGTTCACGTCTGATGACTTGGTATCTGGGTTCATTTTCAACAACAACTACTTTTCTCGAGTTTTTGTAGTCGTAGCTGTCGTATTCATCATCTCCAGCTACAGCAGTAGCAATAATAGCCAGGAAACAGATGATCTATAGTTTGGTAATTTACAACTACTTTATTACGTATTTTAAAAATAAAAGTGAACTACTTACCACTAACTTGTTCATTTTGTATTTAAATCACTGGTGTTTTAATAGGTAGATTGCAACTGATGATATTCTCTGGTGGCCCGGAGTAGCTAACTGATGTCTAACTCAAATTTCTTATCCAATATATACCAGAAAAAATCTATAGAATAGTGTTCAACCTGCGTAAAATAAAATGCATTCTTTGAAAAAGTTGAATAAATAGTCTTTGATTTGCAGAAATTTCATGCATGCAGCAAGGATTTTTTACCAATTCACAGTAAAAATTAACATAGCGTCAATTAGACTGTCAGATAGAGACAGATTCAGGTGCCCCATTTTCGCATACAAGCCTCGAAGAGGGTTGAAAAGTACTTCGATGGTGAGTAGAATGAAGTGAAATTTACGAGTCGCCCCTGGGGATAAAATATGGAAAATTCGATTTTCCTTCACCGAAATAAAAGGTTTCTGTTGCCTATATTTCCATGCAAGCCGTGTTCACTGATGGATTAATTATTAAAAACCTAGCTTCGGAAAACCAAAGGCTTGAGTGCTGCAGGTGGCTGAAGGGTTGAAAAAAGGGCCCTATCTTGTAAGAAAAAATCGAAATTTCGACCGATTTTTGCACACAAGCCTATCGGAAGTATGAAAACGTTCATCGTCACTACCCCGAAAAACATATTGGCTTGAGTGGCGGGAATGGATAAGTACATTTTGAGGTCGGAAAATTTGACCGATTTTTCTTTCGATTTTTCAGTTATTTTTTCATGAACGAAATTAATTTCAATAAAAACTTATGAATAAAAGAGTCTGGAAAAAAATAGTGGCTTGAGTCTAGAGCGTGGCCTACAAATTTTCAGAACATAGGAAAGTTGCAGAAATTTTATGCAAATCACCACCATTTTCTCACACAAGCCATTTGACACATCCCTAGAAAAAGTGATTCTAAGACTATACATATATCAAAAGGCTTGAGTGTCGGACATGGAGCATATTATTTAGTTGACAAAGAGCTAAGAAAAAAAAAATCTATGAAGTTCCACCATTCTTCCTTTTGGCATATGCTTGAAAAAAGTGACCCTAAAACGATACAAGAGAAAGCATGAGTATTGAACATGCATAGAGCATTATTATTTATCTGAAAAAGAGCTGACAAAAAAATGTATAAATGTTTATGCAGGGATATTATTAGGTATAATTATTTTTATTACTTAGTTATTCATCGTACCGGGTGATTGCCTATATTTTGCACCCATAACTATGTCACCTGTTTGAAGAGATAGCGAGAAATGTCAAAGGTGAAAGTTGTAAGTAATATCAGAAAGTTTTCAATGATGTCAGTTACAACTCTACAGGGTGTGTCACAAAAGTGTGGTGAAACAAATTTATAGTTTTTAAAATGGAAAACCCCGTATATGATTGTCCCATTGGATTAGCCTTCAAACCTGATTCCAAATATACTAGGTTTTTTAGGTTTATTCCTCTGAATATACCATTTTAAACAAATAATATGGATTTTTCACATGAATACCTTTATAATAAGGGAATTTTCATATTACTCCAATTCAGTGGCGTAGATAGCTTTTCGCCCTGGGGGGGGGTCCATCAGGTCCAGTGTTGCACGCAAATTCGCCAAAGACAAACAAGCATTTGTGACAGGAGGACAGTTAAACAAAATGGCGGCAACTTGACCAACCGAGACTAGCAGTAAAAATACATTATCTTTTCCAAAATTCCCATTATTTCCGAACTTTTAAATTTGAGCAAAGTTCATTTCTGTTATTTTGGAGCGGTAAATTTATAAAAAAAATATAAAATTAAAGTTTCTATTTTGATTACTACAATTTAATGTAGTGATATAATTTATATTACCTATAGGCAGTGGCGGCTGGCCCTAAGGGGCCAAGAGGCCGTGGCACTGGCGCAAAATATGCCGGTCCTTTTAAAATTTTTTTTTTTTAGTTCAATAGTTATTACAATCACTAGATCAAATTTCATATCATTTTATAATTTGATCCCGACGGAAAAAAAATCTCTCGTTATTATTCCTAAATTTCCTAGACAATAATTTAAGCGACTGACTAAACTAAACTCGCTGGACTATCCGTCCGAGCCCATCTCACAACGGCCCCGCTGCAACACGGCAATTACGTTGGAGAAGGTCATGCCGCGCTCACAGTAACCAGTTGTTTTTATACGTATAAACGGGGCCACTTGATCGAACGGCCCGGATTAGTTTTTGCGGCAATTTAATTTGAGAGTCGGTTCGCGGACATTGTTCGTATTTTTTAGCGGCGTCGCGGCATCTTTGTCGGCATATTTCTTTGAAGCGCTTGCCGCACCGCACAGAAGTCAGTTTGGTTTGGAAAGACAGTGCAGTAGATATTTTTTAACACGCTTATATTAGCTTCACCTGTATGTATGTTTGTATGTTTGTAAGTAACATTGAAAATGTTTATCGCACGGGCACATAGGAATGCGTGCAAACTTTTGGACTCTTGGGAAGTGTATGAACAAGAACCTGGAACAAACCAAGTGAGCTGGAACAAGTCGGGCAAGTGTTTGGAAGAAGTCCAGGGAGGTCAGGACAGGACTGGATAAGGTCTGGAGCAGTCTATACAAGTCTGGATAAATCTCGATGAAGCCTGGAAAGTCTGGAAAATATCTGGAAAAGTCTGGAAACGTCTGGAAAGAGCCTGGAAATTTCTGGAAAGGGTCGGAAAAATTCTGCCAAAGGTCCCAAAAGACCTGGGGATCATTTTTTAGAATTCGGATCAGTCTGTACAAGTCTGGATAGGGGCTAGATAAATCTGGTTGAAGTCTGTAAAACTCTGGATAAGTCTGGATATAGTCTGGAAAAGTCTGGAAATCTCTGGAAACGTCTGGAAAAGGCCTGGTAACTTCTTGAGAGGGTCGGAAAAATTCTGGAAAAGGTCCCAAAAGACCTGGGGATCATTTTCCAGAATCCGGATCAGTCTGTACAGGGTGTCCCAAATTCGAGGGTGGCCATTGAGATATCGGAAACTATAAGAGATACGAGGTTGGTTAAATTAGGGCAAAGTTGCGCAATTTTATGACTAATAAAATGCCGTTTTGAAATTTGAAAAATTCCGAATACTTCCGAAGATATTCGGAAAAAACCGAAATTTTGCAAAATCATTTTTATTTTTCCCTTAATCTATTTGAAGAGCAATTTTAAAATAAATGTGACTTCATCATTGTCACTTTTTCCCCTTTACAAGATGTTGCTCCCAAATTTCAGATTCCACGTTTTGTCTTTGGATGGCCATCATTAACTTTATTTTCCAAAATACGAACCCTTATTTTTTATTCCATACTTCAAGAGCTTTTGATGTCCCAAAACCTATGACGTATCGCATTCATTCGAAAAATTTATATTATTGGTACTTTCCATAAGAACTAAATGTGTTAGAGAGAGACAGAGAAGAGAATTTTGGTAGGAAATTACTAAAAATTAATTTTCGAATAAATGCGATACGTCATAGGTTTTGGGACACCAGAGGCTCTTAAAATCTGGAATAAAAAATCAAGCGTCGTATTTAAAGAAATAAAGTTGATGATGGTCGCCCAAAGACGAAACGTCGAATCTGAAATTTTGTAGCAACATCTTGTGAAGGGGAAAAAGTGACAATGATGAAGTGACATTTATTTTAAAATTGCTCTTCAAATAGGCTCAGGAAAAAATAAAAATGATTTTGTAAAATTTCGGTTTTTCCCGAATATCTTCGGAAGTATTCGAAATTTTTCAAATTTCAAAACGGCATTTTATTAGTCATAAGATTGCGCAACTTTGCCCTAATTTAACCGACCTCGTATCTCTTAAGCTACGTTTACATTCAATTCCAATTCAAATTGCAATTGGAATTACTTGACAGTTGAACGACTGGCCGTTTACATTGAAATTTCTGCGGGAAAAATTGTGCTTTGTACTTGGCTTCCAATGCCTGAAATATCTCGCATACGAAAATTGATATGATTTCGAATTTTTCCTATTTAATTTACGATGCTGTCATGCGAATTCGAATAGACTTACGTATGCGAGAATATTTATTTATTTATTTATTTATTTATTTATTTATTTACCAAAAACCTACCCAACAGGCACAAATGCCCAATTAATAGATAGAAACAAACAGGAGTTACAAAAAATTATCAGGTAAATCAGTAAGTCAGTAACATACATGACAGAATGAAACTTAAACCTACTACTTAACTTACTAATTTCAACAAAATCAAATTAAATGGTTATTAAAGTAAGCAGAAAAGCAGAAGCAAAGGCAGAACAACAACTGTCAGCAAGAGCAGCTTCAAAACGAAATGAGAGAATCAGGTTTCAAATATCGGTGGAAATAGCAAAGTATTTAATGCGGAAGTATCTTCTTAACTGTAGAAATCGATTGAGAAAAAAAATCCGAGTTAGGATAGGCGTTATATTTAGAACACATTGAGAAAATAGGAGAGAATTTGAGTGCATTTTTCCTTGTTAGAGGCAAATAGAATGTGGTATTATGGCGTGAGTTCATACGAGGTACAAAAAAACATAATCTTCCAAGCATGCCACTGCAGTCCAACAGATTATTTAGTATTTTAAACAAAGTGATTAAATAATGATAATCATGGCGATCCCTAAGAGAAACGTAACCAAATCTCTCTAATAAGATTGTATGTGAAAAGCCCTGACGAGGATATATTCCCTCACTTTTAAACCATGCATGTTTCAAAAACCTGCGCTGAATTTTTTCTAAATTATTGATATGAACGTCATAACCAGGGGACCAAATTACTGACGCATATTCCAATTTTGACCGAACATAAGAGTTATATAATATTTTAAGTACCTCGAGGTTGGTGAAGTCCCTAGTGCAACGTACGATGAATCCGTAGCTTTTTGAGGCATCAGACAGTACTTTCTTGACATGGGGAACAAAAGAAAATCTTGAGTCAAACGTTAAACCTAAATCACAAAAATATTCAAGAATTGACCCCTAGGCCGAAACAAAACATTGAACCTAACCTTCAAATTTGTAATTTCGAATTTTTTCTTGCCCATGTCAAGCTGCTTGCACCAATTTGAATTGGAAGTGGGCGTGACCTTGAAAATAATTTTCAAAATAGACGACAGTACAGTTTGCCATAAGACAAGCTTCAAAATTTCACTTCCAATTCAAATTGGAATTGAATGTAAACGTAGCTTTATAGTTTCCGATATCTCAATGGTCACCCTCGAATTTGGGACACCCTGTACACGTCTGGATAAATCTGGATGAAATCTGGAAAACTCTGGAAAGCTTTGAATAAGTCTGGATAATGCCTGCAAAAGTCTGGAAATCTCTGGGGCGAATTCAGGAATGACACACTCAGTGTGAGTGTGATACCGGTGCGACGCACTAGCCGTTCATAAATGCTATAGGCACACCGACTGCGCGCATTGTGTGCCGTTCAGAAAGTTCTTCGGGCACACTCCAGGTGTCGCACCGGTCACACCAAAATTTTTTGAATGTGTCATAATGTCAACAATGTCAACCATTCCTCCCATAATCTCAATAAACCCACAAAATATAAACAAAACACAAATAAGAATTAGTGTTTTCTTCAAAATACGAAAATGAACAACAAAATAATACATCGAAGAAATGGTAAATGCCCACGTTTGAATTGAGAATAAGTGAAAAAACTTTCTCAGGCGTGTTTTTTTACAACTTTTAGATCAAAGTTTGGGTTAGTTTGGTCAGTCCAAAAAAATTTGCGCGCCTCTGGGGCTTCCCCCCTGAGTGTGTGCACCGCCAACTTTTCCTCTCACCAGCCGCCACTGCCTATAGGAGTTTATTCTTTAATTCCGCAGGGCCCTGAAACTAAAGAATAAATTCCAGTCTTCTAAGCTAAGTGGTCCATAACATCTTCAGCTAAAGGTACAAACTCTTAATTAATAGATATACAACAAGTTTCACGAACATCTAAACAGAGGCGTTTTGGGGTATTTCGTTTTCGAGTAGGTCGATTTAAAAAAAACGCTCGGCCACGTCAATTTTGTATCCGAAGGGGAAACTTTTTGACCCCATCGGTATTTCGCTAGGGTGAACCCCCTTGTTTTTAGATGGTCAAGATGGGTCGAGTAGTACCTGGTTTTAAAGGTATCTTGATTCTCGTTATTCATTACAACTGCGTATTTTTTTTGAAAATCGAATGATTAGTTTTCAAGATATTCACCGTCAAGTTGCCATGAGCTAAATGAGAAACAATCTTCTGGCCCTATTATTCTCAAATTAACACTTTTCTGACTTTCCTCTCGGACACTTCAACTGTAATTTTTTGTGTGCTCCTGAAAAAATTAAAATCAACGGGTCCGAGAGGAAAGTCAGGAAAGTGTTAATTTGAGAATAACAGGGCCAGAAGATTGTTTCTTATTCAGCTCATGGCAACTTTGACGGTGAATATCTTGAGAACTAATTATTCGATTTAAAAAAAAAACGCAGTTGTGACGAGAATCAAAATACCTTCAAAACAAGGTACCACTCGACCCATCTTCCCAATCTAAAAAAAAAAGCGGTGAAAGTCTGAGTGAGAAAATGGTGGAAATTGGCATACAATTTTTCTGCCACTTTCCGCCGCAAGCCTTCGTTCCGTCCACATCCGATAGTCATGCCAAATTTATTATAAAATCTAACATATCAATAACATTCTATAGTTTCAAAGGCTTGCATGGAAAAATGACTGAAAAATCGAAAAAAAAAATCTGTTAAATTTTCCGACCTCAGAATGTATTTATCCAATTCCACTACTTAAGTTAATATGTTTTTCGGGGTAGTGACGGTGGACGTTTTTATACCTCCAATAGGCTTGTGTGCAAAAATCGGTCGAAATTTCGATTTTTTCTTACAAGATAAAGCCCTTTTTTCAACCCTTTAGCCACCTGCAGCACTCAAGCCTTTGGTTTTCTGAAGCTAGGTTTTTAATAAATAATCATTTAGTGAACACGGCTTGCATGGAAATATAGGCAACAGACATCTTTTATTTCGGATAAGGAAAATCGAATTTTCCATATTTTATCCCCAGGGGCGACTCGTGAATTTCACTTCATTCTTCTCAACATCGAAGTACTTTTCAACCGTCTTCGAGGCTTGTATGCGAAAATGGGGCACCTGAATCTGTCACTATCTGACGGTCTAAATGGAAATTGATCAGATGCCAACCTCCTCCCTAACATTAAAAAAAAATTCAATTTCAAATTGGCCAAATCGGTGTAAGTAATAGTATATTATAGACCTAGGCGGTAAAGTGACATTTTTCCATCCTTCAAGAAGTGTGCGGGGTCGCTGAGGCTTGCCCGTAATTTCTTCTTCTAGCCTGGAAAAATCACTTTACTGGCAACGTTAACACTTTATTTTTCTCCCGACATCACGTAATTGTAGCTAATAGCATGTTTTTTATATCCCTTGACTTTTTATTGGATTTGATTAAGTGATTTTGACATCAAATTCAAATTCAAACTTTTATAACGCCCTTGTTGTGTGACAAAGGCGTGTTGGAAGAAAATATATTTTCTGTAAATTATAGTTTTTTTTTTTTTCAACACCTTTGAAATTAGGCAAATGAATTGAACAGGTATCTACCTACCTACCTATGCACTTTCAGGTGGCCCTTTTAGGCTATGAATTTGTTACCCAAATTTTAATTGTGGCCTTTTTGGGCTGTACTCGTCGGGGAGTCATCATTGAAGGGGCCCTTTTGGGCAGCCCCGAATCTACATTATACCGACTCTAAGTACCTACCTACTTAAAGTAATGCAGTTAAATAGTAAAGGTGACGAGCGTATTTTCAAGATAATCCAAACAATTGACTAATTGACTAATATTTTCATCTGGTCGTCGATACAATTGGGCAATCCTGTTTGGTTTTTTTTTTGATTGTCGTAGAAACAAAGTGACACATATTTTGCATAAACTTTATTCAAATAAGGGGTTGCCATAAATACAATCAAAAAATCTATAAGTGTTTCCTATTCAAGACTTTAACAACAACGTCTTTCTTTGAATCATAAGATGGTATATACCTTGATTCACTTGGCTTAATAACTTTGACGACCACTTGTCGGTCTTCAGGTTCCCTGTATTTGTAGATGGTTTTCTTGTACTCTGGTTCACGTCTGATGACTTGGTATCTGGGTTCATTTTCAACAACAACTACTTTTCTCGAGTTTTTGTAGTCGTAGCTGTCGTATTCATCGTCTCCAGCTGCAGCAGTAGCAATAATAGCCAGGAAACAGATGATCTATAGTTTGATAATTTACAACTACTTTATTACGTATTTTAAAAATAAAAGTGAACTACTTACCACTAACTTGTTCATTTTGTATTTGAATCACTGGTGTTTTAATAGGTAGATTGCAACTGATGATATTCTCTGGTAGCCGGAGTAGCTAACTGATGCTTAACTCAAATTTCTTGTCCAATATATACCAGAAAAAATCTATAGTGTTCAACCTGCGTAAAATAAAATGCATTCTTTGAAAAAGTTGAATAAATATTCTTTGATTTGCAGAAATTTCATGCATGCAGCAAGGATTTTTTTAACAATTCCCAGTAAAAATCAACATAGCGTAAATGATAATTGATCAGAGGCCAACCTCCTTCCTAACATTAAAATTCAATTTCAAATTGGCCAAATCGGTACCAAACCAAAAACCAATAAATCCATCAGCCCTAGCTTCTCTAAAATTTCGTTTCGACCCAAAGCCCATTGTCATATGTGCCATCAGAGGCGTAGAACCTAATGAAAATTACCAAAAACGTAATATGTATTTATAATTAGCCAAATTCAAATAATCCCAGTGCACAAAATTAAAATAACTAAAATAAAGTGCCTTGATTTTATTAAAGACACCAAATTGATTGCAAAGCTATGGGACAGGGTACCATAAATATCCATCACCCAGAGATGGTACCCACCCATGGTACTTTCTAAATGCTTCAAAGCTCAAATTTTTCACATCGGATAGTACCTTCATCCCTCTAAAGCTTCGACCTTGAATCGAAGATGTGCTCTTCGGGGGTTGGCAACTAAACTGTAGTTTTCAGAGATTCGAACACTTGCGTTAGAGTAGCACACCACTATGGGTGACAATAGTCTTGGACAGAGATAGAGAGAGAAAGCAATTTGAAATTTTTCACGCTGCATGAGCTTTTGTTGAAAAAGAAGCTTCTTCTCTGGGATTTTAGCTTTTTGTTGTTTGAGTAAACACGAAACTTATGGTGTTTGTTTTAGGAATTTATTGCGAAATATATTTTCATTGGGTTTATTTGAGCTTATTCATTCTGGGGCCTTATAATGCATGTGCAATCTATCAGTTAACTGAATCTACTCTTAATGATTTTCATTATTCTACAAAAATTAAGAATTAACTCTCGGTTTATTGTTTATTTACATCGTTCCTCTTTCCCCGAATTCAACCCATTCATTAAAACCAGCCAATGGAATGTTAAAACCTAGTGATGCACCCCGTAATAAGGTGCCTACCATCAAGGTGGAAATAAAAAATGGAATTTTATAGATCAACAGGTCGTCTCTCTCACTCGCCCTACTGGCGCTTGTAGAATGAAATTTTAAAATTCATAGGCGCAACAGTTTTCTAAAAATGCGTATAAATAAAGGAGGACTTGTTTTCTAGAAATTATTATTTTGTTCAATTTATTTTAGATTATGTTTGGTAGACCAAAGTTACTTTGTATAAAAACATATTCATATCCTCATAGCTTTAAATAGCAAAAAAAAATGTTTTTCAAAAAAGCTTCGACTTGCAAAATGAGGAAATGGTTGAACAGCAAACAAAATAGAGGCAATAGAGCAACATTTCTGATAAATTATAATTATTAAACAAATAGGAAAGAAGAATAAATTATAGAACTTGAAGAAGTCGAAAATCGAGTGGTACCTACTAAGGTACTCTGGAACTCTCCGTATTGCACGAACAAGGCTAGCAAAGTAAGAACAATGATAATAGTAATATAATATTGCCGCCAAACAGTCTCGATTTAAATCGGTGAAACTTTTGTTTATGGAATTGATAACATTGAAAATATGCTACTGATGTGTTTCGCGATGTGCAAACGTTAGAGAAAATTCACTGAAAGTTGAGGACATGACGTGATTCATTGATAATTGAAAATTCAGTTTATTGTCCAAATTGAGAATTTTATAAGTACAACAAATTCGTTAAGAATAAATGATAATAATGAGATTCTTCTTTTCAAATAAAGTTGGCGATTTAAATTCATGTATGTCGAGAAAATCCTGCAATTCAGTTTTTTTTTTGTCATTAATCATAATAAATATTCCACTTTAAAGTCAAAATTAATTATATTTTCTGAGTAATGTGAATAAATTTATAGAAACAGTTTTCCCACACAAGTGATATCACAGATCGGAATGCAGATGATTCAAATAAGTATTACACTCGATTACTTCCGGACACCATGGTACTATGCCATAGTGACTGGTTGAATTAAAAATAAAAGACCATGAACCTGAAGGTATGAATTAAATTATATTGCGGTAGAAACCAAAAGCCCAGAGTGATTCATTGATTAAATATTTTTCGGGGTCTTGAATGAAAATTAAACTAAAATCTTGAACCATTTTTTTTTTCAAATTTTATTAGTGCATATCCAAACATTTTTGCTACCAGAAGCAAGCTAAAGCTCGAAATCATCAAAACAAGCTTGACTATGCCGAAATTCCACCACTGTAAACTTGAAAAGCTTCAAACGCACACAGTGTTGTCACATTTTGGTGCTCAAAAGACATATTCAAAAGATATTCAATCTTTAAACCTCGAGTGTTAAAAATACAATAATTAATAAATAATTTTATTTCAAATTGAATATTTACAGCAGTTCTGGCATTAACAAAACTGTCCATGGCATATTTATTTGACTATTGCTCTAAATACCCGACCAATCGGAAATATATCGGCTTTGATCAGTTTTATAGATGGAGTTTGGATCTAATAATTGAAGAGGGTGCATGTGAAATTACTCAGAACATAGATTATGGACAGCAAAAATTTCTTGTTGTATTGGCTGTTCTCTACACATACGATTTGGTCGAAGAACCTTACCAAACCTAAACAACATCCTTAGAAGATAACACTTTTGACGCCTATAGTGAAAAAGTCTTTTCTTTTTCAATTTGACTCAACCTGGCAACAAGGCGTGGTACTACCCGGCCCTACAGGCTCTATTTTTTCACTACGAATAGTACTACCTGTAATCCTCAAAAATTCTTGGAGATCGTTTTCGTGAATCTTGGCGTCATCAAGGTGGATGCATAACTGAACGCCCTCGCACCCCTCGCACCTTGCCACCCCTGAAGAGCTTCCTACACTTTATATTATAGAATAGAGCATTTCGACAGGATTAAATTTCATTATTAAACTTTAAAAAACGGAAATTTCGAAAAAATTGAAAACTTTAATGATAAAACCAATAAACAAAACTGGCCATTAGCAAATATGTAACTCTAAAAGGTATAGATAAGAGGTACCATGTCGAAAAGAGATAAATGGTCTTCAAAGTGAAAACCGCAGAAGATCTAAGGATTTTGCGACAATGGGTTTTATAATCATTCTCTTTGATGCTTTAGTAGCAAAAATGTAATGCCAAGTTTTTGGACCGCCCATTGAGAATTAATTGTCCAAAATAAATAGATATAGGTCGGTATATAGAGTGTTATATTTTTTTATTTTAACCTATTACAGTAACAAATTTATATCTAATATAATCCAGTATATCTAATTGCTCCTTTCACCAACCTAACCAAAATACCCTCCCTTTTTTCTTCTTCTTCATAAAATCTTGGTTCTTCTTGATTCACCCTCACTTTAACCTTATATTTTTTCGCATTATGATTGTACAGCCCACCGATGTCGCCATTGATTTTGATATCAACGTCGATTTTTTTGGTTGGATCTTCTTCAATTACGTATTCTTCGTCTGAGGATTCGTGACTATCTCTGTAGTAGGTTTCTCGTTTCTCATCGTCTGATTGTGATTGCATAACTTTGTCATTTTCGTCGACTAACAGGACTTTAACATCGTCTTTTTGTTTGCCATCTTCTTCTGCTACTGTGCTTCCCAAGATAAGGCAGAACATGATGGAAATCTAGAAATTATTTATGAAAAAACTAATGCGTTAGAGAAATATTCTTTGAGAATTCGCGGATATAGTACTTATTTAATACTCAAAACTCACCATAATTTGTTGCATGGCTGGTAATTGGCTTCGCTTATTGATTTGTGAATTATTACTAACAAACTGCATCTGCTTTTTATACTTTTCGAACCAATGGTGGCGTTATGGTGGCCTAACCAAGCGTTTTATTTATTTGCTCTTATCTTTAATACTTAATATATTATTAACAATTTGTAGGAAATTAATTAATTGAATACCAATTTTTGCTAATTATTTATTTATGAGTTGTAATTGGTATGCAAGATTTATGTTTACGAATAAACTATTATAATGTGAAAAATTGTTCGAAATAATAATGTTTTTTTGCAAAACGCTAGATCCCCTAAATGCATTCCATAAAGTAGCACCTAGAATTTTTTAAGTATCTATTTATTTATTATCATCTTTACAAAGTTTCACTTATTAAGCTATACCCAAAGATCAATTGACCTGTCTCGCAGAAATAGAAAAAGAGACCCTAATTGTAATAAATACAAGTTAAAAAGTAATAAAAAATGACATGCGCGCGCAACTCGTGACTGCAGTGTAGGCAGATTGTATTGTTGCACAACAAATGTAGACAATACAATTCGAAAATTATAATATTAAAGAAGTGATATATTGTCAAGTGTCTTACAAAGCCTTAAATCAGACAAAAGAAGAGCTTTAAAGTGTATGTTAACATCAATGGCACTTTTATTTTGATAAATTTTTCAGCCGGCAACATCGCACAATGAAATTGCAAAGGAATATATCAAGTATAATCTAACATAACCTTAAACGACACTGCGATAAGTTCAAGTAATACGTGAAATATTAGTTTGCTCTTTGTCGAATTACTCGTTACAAAAAAAGAAGGAACGATTAATTCTGAACTCGTCCCTGAATATGAATATGACGTAAGCCCGTAACAAACTCGATTTTCATTGGACGCTCACCTGCAACCCACGAGTTGCGCGCGCACACCAGGTATTACGAGACACGTCAATTACCTCAATAAATATAAACATTTCTGTTTTTGGTTCTATTTGAATTGCGAAGAAATGGTCAAGCGCAAAATGCTTCAAATGTGGAGAAACTTTCAACAATCAAAACTGGCTTTTTAATTATTGTTATAGGTACCAGGGCTGCGTTCAAAAATTGGCATATTGCGTTCAAGTTCGGCTCCAGCGTGCCAAAAACGGTTGGCTTTACACGTTCAGAATCGGCCGCGGTAAAGTAACTTTTGGAGTTGCTTTTGACTGAGTCTACAAATGGTTATACGAATTTTGATTGGATGAGACCAAATTCAATATGGCGTGGCGGCCAGCAAGTTAGTTGTGAATATGTGTTTTCATGCATATTTCAATTGTTTTGCTTGCAGCTTTGATTTTGATTATTCAATAAAATATTTGTATAGGTACGTAAACTATTGAGTTGGGCAGAAACTAGATATTTTTTTGTGTCTTTTCGTCCATGTGTGGACGCCACGCCATCTTGAATGTCACGTGGTTTGGATTGCCTAATTGAGAAACGGTATTTGGCGTTCCAGCAAATTCACACCAGATTTGACATCGCCGGTAGAAGGGGAAAAGTAAGTTTTGGCATTAGCATTGCCGTCTTTGAACGCACTCCGGGTGTCCCACCGAAAACTGTCAATGGCCTATATCTTGAAAACGGTGATCGATAAAAAAAAAATTAAAAACCCGTTTGGAGGGTTGAAAGGGGGAACCCAAAACAAAGTACTTTTCAGGTCTTCCTGAATCACCCCTTCGGCCGTAGCTACCCTAACCTCAAAATTTTAAATGGCACTATGGGTCATGTGATACCTTATTTGAGAGGTTTTTAAATTCTCTAAACGAATCTGCAAAAAAAAAATATCTACACCATTTCCAAATTCAAGGGGCAGTAAATGACATTTCAATAACCTAAATTGTAAACAAACACCAGCCTTCCTATTGGTTGAAACGCCCTACCTGGACCAGTGCGCATGCACGGAGGACATTTGATAGGTTGTAATAAAAATGACCAATTTGTCATTTACTGCCGCTTGGATTTGGAAATGGTGTAGATACAAATTTAAATTGTCACAAAATGGCGCATGCTTCGAGTTAACATATTTGCTCTCTTGAGGCGGTGAACACTGTCAGGTACAGTGAGAGGAAAAGGGTTCAAAAAATAAAATCTTGATGATTTCCTCAAAAATATTCATGCTGTTATTCAATTTGTATAAAATCGATTCCAAATCACATTTACCTGTTCCACCCGATCAAATGAGGTTTCATCAAAATGAGAGTCACATTCAAATCTGGATTAAGAGAATTCAAAGACCTTTAAAACAAGGTATCACATGACCCATAGTGCCACTAAAGATTTTGAGGTTAGGGTAGCTACGGCTGGAGGGGTGATTCAGGGAGACCTGAAAAGTACCTTGTTTTGGTTCCCCCTTCCAACCCTCCAAACGGGTTTTTCATTTTTTTTTATCGATTATCGTTTTCAAGATATAGGCCATTGACAGTTTTCGGTGGGACACCCGGTATGTATAATATTATAATGAGAATGATTTCATTTTACTAAAGTCTATTTCATTGCAGTTGATAGGACAAATCGGGGGTTAGACCATAAAACAATCGTAAACCATAGGCGCGACGATGGCAGGTACCATCACTGATATAGAAATATGGATTTTACTACCATTCCAATATGAGGCTCTGCATTAATTATAAAAACACTTGAAAAACATATAATTATTCGTACTACTTGAGCAAATTTCCAAAAAATAAGAGTAGGTATTGTCTATCAATAATTCCTTTATGATATAGGGATTTATTAACTGATAACTCTCCGACAATGGTGCCCCGGTTCAACCCTTATCCCTCATTTTCATTTTGGTGCTTTATTATTATTTTACCTTTTATAGGGTAGCCTAGGCTATAATTTCCAAAATATTATATTTACCACTATGTATTTAATGAAAAAAAGTTAAAATTTGTTGACACACCCAAACACTGTTTTGAATCTATAATGAATTAATGAAGGTATCGAGCTAATATCAACTGCAATGAAGCAGATATACCGGGTCTCCCACCGAAAACTGTCAATGGCCTATATCTTGAAAACGGTAATCGATAAAAAAAAAAATGAAAAACCCGTTTGGACAGTTGGAGGGGGGAACCAAAACAAGGTACTTTTCAGGTCTCCCTGAATCACCCCTCCGGCTATAGCTAGGTACCTACCCTAACCTCAAAATCTTAAATGGCACTATGGGTCATGTGATACCTTGTTTTAAAGGGCTTGCAATTCTCTTAATGGACCTGCAAAAAAAAAAATATCCAGGTTTGAATGTGACTTTCATTTTGATGAAAACCTCATTTGGTCGGGTGAAACAGGTAAATGTGATTTGAAATCGATTTTATACGAATAGTCTATTGTATCCCGTGGCACTTTTGATGATAAAAGCAAGAGACTATTTTTAAATGGTTGCTATATAAGTAGGTAATCGTGTGGCATATGTTAACACTCCGGAAAATTGTGCAGAGATTGGTGGGGGGAGAGGGAGTTCCAAATCTGGTTGTTGTATGTAAAATAAATATTAACTTATACATAGATGCGCTTTTTCGGGTTAAATCAATCAAAACAGGGTTAGTCAACCATTGCTATTTAATATTTAAACCATTCTGCATCGTTTTTGAGCAGACTTGCTAGTATAGCTGCTTAGAGCAAGCAAATATTTAATTAGGCATTACAATAATTAAGAACAACAAATTAATTAATTTTTGACAAGTCAATTGTGTATTATATCGTAATATTGATTAATAATTTATCGAAGAGTCCATCTCTAATGGATACAATTCTGCCTATTTCATGTCCTTTCCTAGTTACAATATTGAAACTATTAAAAGTATTCGCTTTATGTCTCTAAATGGCCTATTGTAGCTCTGTTAGCTTTGGAATAAACGGAGCAATATCAATAACCGTATCCAGAGTCAAAGGGTGTCCCACAGGGGGACGTTCTCTCACCCTTACTGTGGAATCTAGTGGTAGATAATATCCTAGCCAAGCTGAACAGATCTGCACTAAATGATCCTATGCTACGCGGATGATCCTGATCATAATAACCAAGGGTTAGCACGAAGCCATTATCGACAACCCAACGCAAACTGCTTTGAACATCATTGAACACTGGAGCGGTGATGAGGAACTACACTCATCACAAAAAGTATCGCATAAATAGATTGTGATTAGAAGTTTTATTATTATCTCCTAATTTTTTTTTGTAAATGGCATCAGGTAATGAAACTCAAGAATGTTTAACAGAATGTTTAACAGTGGTTTGTTTAATTAAAATTAATAATCTAAGAATAACAGGGAAAATTTTTGTAAATAACAAGTATTCAAGAAAAATTAAAGTATCCAAATTAATAAAATAAAAAATTCCAAGGAAGATTTTAGCAATTTAGTATCTGGTATTGCCACCTCTGGCTCCGTTACATACTCCAAATCTAAATTTTCCCATTCTTCTCTCAAAGCATTTTTTAGCTCATCAAGGTTGTCTGGTGCAATATTACGAGCTCTTATGCGCCTTTCTAAGAAATCCCAAACATGTTCCATTGGGTTTAGATCTGGACTAACTGCTGGCCAATCTAAAACTTGAATACCAACATCTTCAAGGTATTGCATTGTGATTCTGGCAACGTGCGGGCGAGCGTTGTTTTGCATAAGAACAAAATTGTTTCCAATAATTGGAACAAACAGCACTACATTTTCTTGAAGGACTTTCCGTATATACTGATCAGCTGTTAGTTTTTGTTTTGTTTTGGAACTCAGTTTATTACAATAATTACAATTAATTTTTATGCATAATGTTATAACAATAAGGAACTTAAAGATAAACTTGAAAGCTAAACTAACATGGTGGTCACCTAAAGATATTTCAACTTAAAATAAGTAAAATAAAACGGACAAGTTGTCTTGAAGAGACTTTCTTAAACCTATACTTAAAATTAAATGGTCGTGGTCCTGGTCCTCGTCAGGGGTTCCTGGTCCTGGATGGCTTCTGCTTCGACAGAGTTAGGTGAGGGCTTCCTGCGTCGGACTACCTCCCCAGGCAGGGGAAGCTGTCTCCGGCATTCGGCGTCCTGTATCTGACTAGCTTCCTGCTGCGTGCGTCCCTCAGTCGGAGGGGCACGCTGCAGTAGGCTTTGAAGGATGACTTCCTGCGTCGGACTACCTCCCCAGGTGGGGGAAGCTGTCACCGGCATTCAGCGTCCTTGTTTGGCTGGCTTCCTGCTGCGTGCGTCCCTCAGTCGGAGGGGCACGCTGCAGTAGGCTTGAGAGGCTGGCTTCCTGCGTCGGACTACCTCCCCAGGCTGGGGAAGCTGTCTCCGGCACAGCCGTTAGAAATCCCCTACGAAATACAGGTAACTCTGTGTGACCTTCAAAGCAGATGCCTCCCCATATCATAATCGAGCCACCTCCAAAATTTATAGCTGCTCTTAGTCTTATGTTACACGTGGATACACTGAGAAAATCGCTCACCTGCGCGTCTATAAACTGGAATACGTCTATCAGATCCGAAAAGTGCATATCTCGACTCATGCGTGAAAAGAACATCAGCCCAGTCATTAATATCCCAATTAACATGTTCCCTTGCGAACCTTAAACGTGCTTCATGGTGTGCCCTGCTTAATAATGGAGCAGTAACAGGCATTCTAGCTCTAATTCCAAATTCTCTCAATCTGTTTCTAACCGAATTAACCGATATTCGAACATCGCGGACCCTGGAGAGAACATTTTGCAGTTGCCTGGCACGCAAGGTTTGCAGACGTAAATACCGGTCATCTACAGGGTTAGGGCACCTGGGACGTCCTGGAACTGGCCTTCTATTGTAACCTCCAGTTTCTCTAAACCTTCTGAAAATTCTTGAAACGCTGGATTGGGTGATCCCCATAGTTTCAGCAACATATTGCTGCGATCGTCCATCTTCAAATAAGGCCACAATTTATTGGGCTGCTTGTTTTGGAGTTAAATTACCCATATTTTAGTCACAATACCCGAATACACCTCCTTTATGGAAAAGCAAACAAGTACTGCACACAGGAAATTTTAAAACGCAAATGATAAGAAAAAAAAAAAATCTGAGATTGACAAGAAATATCAGCCATTTTGACCGGTTGACGGGTCGCAAAACCCAATATTCTGGTATTTTAATTATGTTTCAATAGCTGCTAAGGAATCAGTGAATAACAATACGAGAATAACTTTTCCGGCCTAGGTCGGGAAAGTGATTCTCGTACTGCTGAACAACTGGAACAAAAATACAAACGTTTAACAGATATTTAACCGATCTCAGAAAAAAATAGTATGTGTATTTCGGTGGAAAAGCCACATTCTCGGCCTTCGATGTTTGCCGGCCTCGGCTACGCCTCGCCCATCAACTTACACCGTCGGCCGAGAATGTGTCACTTTTCCACTTGAATACACAATATACTATTACCTCTTATTCCTTTTTGTTCAATTTTTTTCTACGACAAAAAAATATGGTTCAATTTTGGTATATTATGGGCTTTTACACAACTGAAGGAGATCATACATGTTTAATAAAATGTACTGCTAAAAATTGATATTTAATTTAAACTTTTTTTCTGGTTTCAAAATTATGCGATACTTTTTGTAACAAGTTTATTTCTAAACCATTTTAGTTCCGCTTATGAGAAGGAGAAAGCTGAAAATCCGTGCACCTACCCTTAAGAGAACCTTAACATTTTCCAATAAGGTGAAATACTCAGGGCTCACATTGGATCAAAAATTCTGGAACAGCCATTCTTTACCAATTTTTTATCCCATTGAAACATATATTGACGATACCACATATTCAACCTTAGATTTATTCAACAGTCTCACCATCAGACTCATTATCAGCATCAGCTTCTTGAACCTCCCTTACTTGCTTCTGTTTACTGCTACCTGATCCTGATTTACTAGGACACATAACCTCAAAGGGATCATAACGAGTACCTACAATGTCTACAACGCTTACCATAAGTAGGGCACTGTCTATAACCATGTCTCGTACCACAGCTCTTACAGTCAAACCTTTCTTGAGCGGTAACGGCTATCTGGACATGCCGCAAACTTGTTGGTAAGACATGGAAGCTAAAACCTAGAGTGGTATACTGGTTCTCTACCAGACATTGATTAAAGCCCATGGTCACATATATCTCAGAACAAACTAAAGAAGGTTCAAAGGCTAATTTATCTAGGAATAACAGAGGTAATGTGGTAACATGCCTTCACTTCACCTAAGTGTGAAAAAGATTCAATGAAAAGTGAAAAATCGGAGTAAGTGCGGTATTTGAACCCGCAACTATCGCATTGCTAGTACGAAGCTCTACCAACTGAGCCAACCAACCCACCTGGCAGATTTTCGGCCATCAATCGAATCCTGCACTAACTCCAATTTTACAATTCTCCATTGACTTCAATTTCAAAGATTTTTCTTAGTGAAATTAGTTTCGCTATCTTAACCGACAAAAATTCTTCCTGTGTTCAAATAAATTCAAGCCTCGAGATCTGAGAGGTCACCTGTGCAAATACGGTCTCACCTAGATATTCCAATCGCTGTGGTAATCAACATTCGCCAAATATGGGAGAATAAAGAGCTACAGCATGCAGTGAACACCTCGCTGAGATACACAGATGACTCTAATCTAGCGAACGGAGCTGGATTGGCTGTGCTGGCATTTCAGCAACTTTAAGGTATCCCAGCCACTGGGCAAATATCCAACCATATTCCAAGCTGAATTGCTTGCAACCAATATTTGTGCACAAGAGTGTCGAAATCAAAAGACACGTATTGATACTATCAGACAGCCAAGCGGCTCTAAAAGCTGTGAAGGCCTGTACATGCGTATCGAAGCTAGTCTGGGAATGCTACCAGAGCCTAAAACTAGTAACGATGCGCAACCTGGTAACCTTGATGTGGGTGCAGGTCACGAGAAAGCATAGCCAGTCTCGTGAATAAGGTGCTAAAACACCATTTTGCGGCCTAATGAAGACCACGTAACAAACGAATTATGATATGTAGGGAGAGGGACCAATTGTCCACATACTGGAGACAAACTCTAGGACTGAGACAGGCAAAATGAGTAGCCACAAAAGAGGGCAAAAAAAATCCTATCCACACATGAACAGATTTTTTCTTTGTCGCCCTTTCGAGCCCATGCTCTGCACTGAAGCTCATTGTGGCTTATTGTACATCATTTGCATGGACTCTACTCCTTCTGATTCGCAATCCATGGTCGGCATTCAGACTCCACCGACTTCACGCAAGCCTGAGAAAGTCCTTCCATATCCTCTCGCAGAGCCAACGAGCCAGTTGAACACCACAAACAAAAGCGGCAGTTGAAAACACAGAACATTTACTTTGCTATTCTCCGGCCCAACTCTGGGAAATGCTCAAATACCTACAGGGGGCACTGCCAGCACCCCCAAGAGTGTGCCATCTATCCCCCAAGAAAATAGCTTCCTTCGAAAAAAGACCTTAATTTCTTGGACACAAACTAAGAAAATAGGTAACTTTGTGCCTTGAAAAATAGCTGAAAATACTTTGATAATAAAATATGTTTAACTCCTTTCCTTTTTTTTATGTATTTTGTAAAATATTAAAAGCCCCCAGTGTTTATTCAAAATTTATTTAGAAAGTTGCCTAAACAATTTTCTTATTTTTTTTATACCCCCTTTTTCGACGCCACTGCACTAAATTTTCGAGTGTTAATATATACCACGTTTTTCTATTCGGTTTTCTAGGGGGAACAAAAAAAACCGCATGCTTTCATCATTAAAAGTGCCACGGCAGGAGAAAACTGACCATAGGCCTAAGCCATAGGCCCCCCAACTAAAATTGAATAACAGCATGAATATTTTTGAAGAAATCATCAAGATTTTATTTTTTTGAACCTCTTTTTTCTCACTGTACCTGACAGTGTTCACCTCCTCAAGAGAGCAAAGTTGGTAACTCGAAGCATGCGCCATTTTGTGACAATTTAAATTTATATCTAGATAATTTTTTTTTTGCAGATTCGTTCAGAGAATTAAAAAACCTTTCAATCAAGGTATCACATGACCCATAGTGCCATTTAAGATTTTAAGGTTAGGGTAGTTACGGCCGGAGGGGTGATTCAGGGAGACCTGAGAAGTACTTTGTTTTGGTTCTCCCTTCCAACCCTCCAAACGGGTTTTTCATTTTTTTTATCGATTACCGTTTTCAACATTTTCAAGATATAGGCCATTGACAGTTTTCGGTGGGACACCCGGTATGTAGATAAATATGTCAAAAAACAATACAAACTGCATTTGATGGAAGATCTTGTTCAGTTTGTAAATTGTCCATAAAGTTTGGAGGTTTAGAAATTCGTAGAATTTCATCTTTGAGTTATTTCAAATGGATATTTTTATATGTCAAATCGACGTCATGTATCATTATGTGATAGTTTACAGAAAAAGGGACAGATCTGAGGATTTTATTTACTTTCAACTGGTGAAAATAACGGTCAAAATTCAAACTCTATCAAGAATTCAACTATACCTACTCAATTTAATTGTAGCTGAGAACCTCTATTGTTTAAAGCAACAACAATGAAGGACAATTAGGACAAATCCAAACGGTGCATGCGATAACCGAGATAAAATACATTCTCTGCACTAGGAGAAATACTTGTTCAATTTTAAATCCATTTGACACGGAAAGCAATGACCTATCACAGATTGATGTGAGCTGCAAATTACCTAAATCTGAAAATAAAAAAACCAAAACTACGTAGTATAGATTGTACTTAAAAAGCATATTTTCCCAACTTCAAATGAAATGTACATGCACAAAGAAACGTTCCAAAAAGCGCTGAATTCAGATTCATTCACAACTTGAATAAACAAAGACGACCACACATAACTAAAAAAAATCATGTGTAACGCCGTACACGTGGTTAGAAGTGAAGCTTGTTAAAAACTATCCCCCACAAATACATCTTTTAGACCTAGCGTTTAAGTTGGGGTAAAGGCGAAGGACCACACAAAAGGGAGACGCGCTTCTGTAGTGACGTCACAAGGGTATCGGTGCTTGACAATAACAGGCAATTCTCTTGAATTAAGATCCTTGGTTTGTGTCAATCGTTCGTCGACTGTCATTATCATTGACTGTCTCTCTACGTTATATCTTTTTTCTCTCTCGTGTAACAAAATTTGCCAAAACGTGTTGAGTCTTTCAAAATACTCTCCATTCTCGTCCAAACATCAGACCGCCGCGAAGTTTCACTTCAAAAATTGTTTGAGAGCCAAAACAACAAGAGACAATAATAAACTAAGCCCAGCATACTCAAAGTTATAAAAGGAAAGAAAAAACAGTATCATGAGATACAACGGAGTATCAATAATTAGAGAAAACTCTAATATGATGGTTTCCAAATCAACACTTTTGGTAGGAAGAAAAAGAATAATTGCCAAAATGAAAGATGAGGAAATTTTTAAACATATCTTAAGGTTTGACACTAGTTTGTAGACCGCTGTCCTACACACATCAGACAGTCCGCATCTACAATGTTGGTTCGGAAGAAATTCCGAATAGAACAGAAGAGGAAATACGAGAGGAAGATGCAACCTCTGCGTTTCCACAAAAGGATACAAGATGTAATCATGAGGAGAAGCAATACTTGTCTGGTTCCCCTTGGGAGACAATTGGAGTAAATTTCGCAGGTCCTCTTCCTATAACAGAGTCGAAGACAGAGTACCTACCTCATAGTTGCTATGGACTATTTTTCATTTCTGCCTGGAAAATATCATGGCCAGGGCACAATCGGGTGATCGAGCAATACCTCCCTATCATTTCTATGTTAAGCTTATGTTGCTGATTTCCAAGACAAACTCATATTTGCGATGAGGCCAGAAATAAACTATGCTGAACAGCATTAATTAGAATTATTCTCGACAAAGGGCATTCATTGAACACCTTCAGTATAGGCTGCGCCGTCTGGTAGTAACAGCAACAGCGGAGGAAGAGAATAAACCCTAAATTACATAGAGGAAAAGCATATAGAATACTCTGAAAATAGTATCTATTCAGTGCAATTATCTAACTTATATACCAACACATTGTCAGTTATTTTAGATTTTTTGTTTTTACGATCATTATTCCTTCTTCTAATACTTCTAATAAGTCTTGATACGTAGACTACCTACATATTTCAAGTAAAATACGGAATAATAAGTGAGTACTTGAAATACATGGTTTAATAAATACTTCAAGTCTTTTTAAAACTAATTTTTTGAAATCAATATTATTTAGATTAGTATTTTCTAGTGTCTAACTGAGCTCCTACGTGTTTTGTAAAATTTTTAAATTTGAATAATATGCTTCCTAATTAGCTACTATGGGTACTTATAAAAAATCATGAAGTAATTAATCCTAATAGGTAATCAATTCCTTTAATCAATTAAAACAATGTATGTTTCCTCTTTACAGATTAACAAACGAAACTTTATCATTGATTTTTAATAATTAGGTAATTAGAATTTGCATTGATTTTTTCCAATTATCGCCTTTCAACAATGCATTCTCAATTTTATTTTACTCACATTTATTATTGCACAAGGTTTATGGGTTTAGTATAAATGCAGACTAATTATTTGTTTTTCTTCACTTACATTTTTTACTTGTCCAAAGTTTGTGTAAAAATCCAATTATTTAAAAATGATTAAAATTGGGGTAAGTCAGATTGTTTAAGTAATTACCTATCCAAATTTTTTACTCTGAACAACATTAGGTAGATATTTATCTTCCAAGGACGGTTAGCATTTGTGGAAATTATTGGGGAGATTATAGACTTGCTATACTGACAATAAGGCTCTGAAGTTTATTGTGTGATATAGATCACGCCTTTAAACTCAAAAAACAGCTTGAGGACAACAAACAACAAATTTCTTCAGAGGGTTAGGTATCTGTGATTCTCCCGATTCAATAATATCATCAGCAAGTTTCCGGAGTTGCTTATGTTGAGCGTAACTTGAATTTATAAACTTTCATGTCAATTATATTCAGCTCAGCCCTCTTAATTTGAAAGTTCAAAGTAGAAATGGCCTTATAATGAAAGCACAGTTTGAAGGAAAAGAAAGGGTGAAGTTCGTTTCAATAATGGCAGTATCGTCAAATTTGCTGTTTTTTGAGATGGATACTGAAAAAATCTTCATGTTCCTCAGACGGAGCTCCATTGAACTCCTGCTCAAACATTAAATTCCACTCTATATTCCGATTGTCTTCGTATATTGGCTATATTCAACAATCTCTCTCTTTCCGTCTCTGATGTGAGATGTTTCTACTCATGTTCCTTATATTTTACCTATTCTATTCAGACTGGTCGTTATGTTTTTAGACATTTTTGAAGTAGTTCTTGTCAATTAGTTTTAAATGAATTTTATATCATACTTCGTCAATTTATCAGACAATATCCATCATTCAACATACACCCACCTGAAATGTAATTCTTCTAATGTCTTCGTACCATCTTCCATCATCCTTCAATAATTGTTTACATACTGCAATCATATTTTAAATCATAGTTGCACAGAAACAGTTCTCTAATTGTGCCACTATATAAGATGTCAAGAAGAATAAGGAGAAACCGTCTCTAGAAATGCCGAGATGTCAATAAATATTCTAGAATTATTTTCAAATTGCAATAAGCCAATTCATGAGATTCTATAGAAGAAATTTTACAGCATCGCAAGCAAAGTTGTTGACCAAGCACACGAACAATGTATCAGTGGTATCAGTTATCTATATCTGCTAGCCTAAGCGTTCAACATATCAATTTATCAATGCTTTATCTAGCCTAGCTCAAATCTATATATATCTATATATATAAAAATTAATGCCCCTTTTTGTTGTAATTTTATAACTCAAGAACGGGCTCACCTAGCCAAACCAAATGTTTAGGCTTTGTTCGGAGTACCTATATATTAGATGGTTTATGTGAAGTTTGCACAAAATCGGTCGAGTAGATCAGATAGAGTAGTGTAGATAGAGTAGAACAGATGGAGTAGTGCAGTGCATGCAGTGCAGATAGAGTGAAACAGGGCTGCGCTAGAGATTTTTTTTTGTTTTCTTTACATTGTTTGAACATTCCTGTGCCTGAGTTTATTTATTTGGTGGTACACTTTACAAGAATAATGCCCACAAGCTGCCTAAAAAAAGATGATGTAAAATTTTAATTTTAGGTGACTTCTGATCCAGAGAGTGAACATTAATTTTCTTCAACCAAAGCCAAATTCACCATCGAAAAAAACCGAATTTATTTCAGCTAATAGATGCGTTAACACAACATTTAATAGGTATATTTAATAATTCAGAGGCGGTACGAAGTTCGCCGGGTCAGCTAGTAATTTAATGAAATGAAAAACTAGTTGTATGTACAGACCCGTGTAACAATACCTGCAATTGCTTTATTTAATCGACATACAGAGTATTTTTAGGTTTAATGCTGTAAGATATTCCTTATACCTCAATCCACATTATTTGGACTCGCCATTTTGATAATGTAGATGAAGGTTGACATTATTATTTTTAATGGTTAATAGTTTTCAGTAACTTTTAAATAAAAACCATCGTATCATCTTTCTTCCAATTTTCAGACTCTCTATCCAGTGTTTCTTGTCTATGATTAAGCATTCGCCCCCTCTTTCTTCCTGTTATTGTCATCCTATCATCATCCTGGTTTTAGGTTTTGGCCTCCATGATATCTATTCCTTTTGATTTCAAAATTGTGTCAGTAGCCACATCCTTCGTTTGTACCTACATAGTTTGTTTAATAGTTTTGCTTGTGTTGCTAAGGTCTCAACTCCATATTTAATTACCAAGCACTACCATTCTAAAGCCCGTATTACATCTGTGCATTTTGCCGTGTATTTTTTCATGTAAAGTGTGTTTTTTTTTTAAAGATAAAAGTCAAAATGACATTATGTTGGCAATACAATGTAAAATTGTCAATGCAAATTTTTTTGACTTGGGGAATTATCAATAGTAATATAACTAGTGCAATGGAAATTATTGATAATTTTTGGGAAATTTGCCCGAAGTTAAAAACGCATGAGTGCAAATTTGTCGAAAATTATAAATATATTTCCATTGCACGAGTTGTATTTAATGAGAGAATTTCATAAATCAAAAATTTAAATTTTTTGTCAAAAAATGTCAAAACACCAGTTTTCGCACCAGTTAGTATGCAATTATCTGATAATTTGCACTAGTGCAAATTATCGCGTAATTACAATCTGATTGGTTTAAATCAACAATCAAAACATGTCAATTTATTGTTGGAATACCAGTTTTGACAGATGTATGAAATTCTCTTTAAAAAAAAAAACAGACTTTAGTATGTAGTTCAGGGTGCCAAAATTATTTTATTTTTCATAATGCTGATTTATGTTGCATTTGAAGTTTTTCGGTTGTCACCCTGAACTACATGAATAGAAGAAATACACGGAAAGATACACAGATGAAATACGGGCTTTATGCAATTTTGTGATATTTTTTATGAAAGACCCACATTGTAAGAGCTCATTACGTAACTCATTTCAGCCTGTTTGAGTTACGTAATAAGTTGTATTATCGTACTAATGATGTAATGAGCTCATTCAGTAACTATTTTTTATTGAAAAACGGCACTTTTCAAAACTCATTTATTCGAAAAAATTATAAATATTATAATCTATTGTGAAAAATTAAAACCATTTTGAATGACGTTTTTACATAACCATTTTTCATTTTTATGTCATGAGACTCCATAACACAACTAACAGGATGTTATGGACTAGGTTATGAATCTATAACACAACTAGTTTTTGTGATTTGACAAATGTCATAGTTAAACCTGTAAAGATAAAATGAAGGTAGACAACTACTAATAAACGGAAATTTAAAAAAAAAATACATTTTTCTATTTTTCGCGTTGTAGATAAAACGTTGTACATCACACGTACGTTTAAACATAACTACAAAACTCGTGTAATGAGAACGACTTGGTCTACGACCTCGTCGTTCTAATCTTTCACACTCGTTATTGTTATCATGTTCATAAACGCACTTGTAATGTACTAGTTATTTATCTACAAGCGTGCGGTAGGTAGGCATATTACACGATTTTGCATGCGGTAAGTACCATATTACCGCACGCTCTACCTACATAGGTACGTACCTTCAATTACCTAGCAGAGATAAATTACCTACCTATCACCTAAATTCTACTTGTCTACTGACAAAGGTGACAGAAGCATTTTTTTTTTTTATAATGTTTTAAACTCCTTTCGGATATTTTTTATCGCACGGTTGTAGATAAAGTACTGTATATAATACGTATGGTAATTAGGTTATTACCGCCCTTAGAGATTACAAACCTCGCCTCACCGGCTAGGTTTGCAAATTTCTCTCGCGTGCGCTAATAACCTAGTTACCACATTCATTAAATAATATACTATTATATTACTAGTACGGTATGAGCTTCATTACAGTAACGAGAAGGGTAACTACACGGGTGTTGTAATGAGCCTTACCGTAGGTGTGATATACAAAATTTTATCTACGACCTGCACAATAAGTGACTATTGTCGTTTGTCTGTTATAAATAACTATTGTGTACTCGATTGTGGAGTTATATTAAAAATAATCACTTCTCACCGAACTAGTGCGATAATGAATGTGTGATGATTCATTACCGCACTAGTGCGGTAATAGAACTCATTACATAACGCAAATGAGCATTCTCTTCTGCTAAATAACAATATATATTTTTTTAATTATCCAAAGATTATCACTTTATTTCCACGATTATCTAATTTGTCAATTATTGCACTATTTCACATGGAATTTCTTTCTAGATTCTCTGTTTTTTGGCTGTAATTATCTTGGCAGCAGGTGAAGAATACTACAAAGATCCACCAAGAAAAGTGGTCTACGTGGAAGAGCCTGAACAAGACTACAAAATAGTCAGATACGAACCCAACTTCAGGAGTTACGAATCCAGGAAACCTGTGCAAAAGAAGGTGTATATCGTCCAACCAGGCGAGGAAAGAAAAGTTTATTTGCGTCCTTCTTACGAACCTAAAAATAAGGATGTTGTGGTTAAAATTCTGGATAGAAAGCATTAGAATTTTTGTTTGGCTAATATTATATATTTATTTTGCAATTTAATGTGCGTTAGGTGATTAAAAAAATAAATAAATATGAACCTAGGTATGTATTTCTTTTTGACAAACTAAGCCTGAAAGTCCAAACCATGTCAAAACACGGCATCAGAGAAACGAGCCGCTAATACAGACTTTGCTAATACGTTTTAAATCGTCGCACACCTCGCAAAAATGAAAAAATCAAATGAAAACAAAAAGAAATAGAGTTCGCATAAGCGGGAGGTCCGAAAGGAGAGAAGGTTAAGCGGTCAGTGATACAAAGTTTCGAAGAACTGCCGCAAAATCTAATTATATGGCGCTCTTTTAGGAGACAGAAAGAGATGGATAGTATGGCAACTTAACGATGTTAATGAATTTTTGGTTAACAACACCTACACGTGCATTCTTTGAGATAATTTCTCAGAAATATCAATAATCTATTAGGAGAATAATTAAATGCCAAAATTAACTGGCCTTAACCTTAAGCCAACCTAATATAATCAAAGATTGTGGTTTAATGATTCAGAATTCAAACATTTTATGTGGTTTTGTTTGGATACACACATTAAAATTCTCACGGTTTTCAAACCAATTTTTCCCTTAAAAAAAAAAAGAACATTCCCTAAATTCACCCTCTATTTACTCTAAATCAGTAATACTATATCATCCCAACCACAATCAGGTGAAGATTCATGAGTTAAGTTTTTTTGCATTTTCTTCTAAAAAACCACACATTGTCCTATCAGGGTTTCTTACAATGCATACATTTCACCCCATATTATATATGTATCGGTATATTTAAAAAAAAAATGAATAAATTGGCAAAAAAATAGCCAGATGGCTACGTCGCGCGCTACTCTCCTTCTCAATTTCAAGATTAAATTTGACCCTAAAATGACCATAAAAATGCCAATACCAGGGGAAAATAGAATTAAGGTTACCCCTGAACGGTTTTTCCATTATGTAAATGAATATTAGAACATTTTGGAGCGTGGTCTTTCAAAAAAAACAAGTTAACTTTTCTGGGTTACCTATACCTTTGTGGGTTTTTTACCCAAAAAAGTATAGATTAACTTATAAATCCTCACATTGTGATTGTGCCAGTGGATGATGTAGATTACTAAATTAGGGTAAATACAGGGTGCCGTTTGTGCTTTTTTTGGATTGCTTTTTTTCCGTAAAGAGGGATAAAATTATTTTGAAAAGCGTGAGAAATTTTTGCTCGTGCATAAATCCTTTTCGTTTTCAAACATCTTCATTTATTCTAAATTGGAAAATTTTAAACAAAATAGTTATAATGAGAAAGTCAGGACCATAGAACAAAAAATAAATTAATAAAAAAACAGAGAACCCATCTGTGTGTGTATTATGAGAACCGACATAATTTGCATTCGGCGTTTATGATGGCTTTTGTCCGGCATGTTCTATGCATAATTACACAGATTTTTTTTAGATGGAATTTATGTAAGCTAAATCGAACTGTCTGGTGCTCAAACTATAGGAAATAGGTACTGGGCAAGAAAAAAAATACTGATCTAGAATGTGATATTTTGAATCCAATAAACAATATTCTAAAAGCATCAGACATTTTAGATAAACTGTGAAAAAAGTTTATCCGACGTAAGTTTAGCTTTCCCAATGTCTCAAGTTACGGTTATGGATGACCTGTCGGAATAAAAGTTTTTTTCCCAAAATATGCCAGTTTAGAATCACTCAGATTCTCTAAATTTCCTGAGGCCAGTTCGAATCATGGCAGCTACCTACCTATATTATGAAATCAAAGCGGTACATTATCTTATAGCAAAGATACTTATAGGTTATTCGAATATATTGCAATCCATTTATTGAAACTACACAATGTACACAATATATTTTATGTCCATAATTGAATACCGACAAAATAAAGAATCATGAAATTTTCATTTTCACTAAAGACTTTTGGAGAAACTGCTTTACACGTTCTGGAAACCTCAAGTGTATATCTGCAGGTGGGTATATACCTACCTACATATGTAGGTTGGTTTACCACCTACGCAATAAATTTTAAATACATTCGATAAAATTAAGGTTTTCATAGGACAAATTGAGCTTAAGATAGCTCTGCGATGTATGTATGTATGTATGTATGTATGTATGTATGTATGTATGTATGTATGTATGTATGTATGTATGTATGTATGTATGTATGTATGTATGTATGTATGTATGTATGTGTTGGAGGTGTCAGTTGCACTGCGACCAAGGTTGATCTATTGTACCCCTCCTTCTGCTGCTAAGTTCGGGTTTCCTGCTTAAAGCAGCCCCTCTAGTCCTAGGTCCTTTAGGAATTTTAGGATGTCTAGCAGTTCCAGGGCTGGAATGTCTTCCAGCTGTATAAGGGGACTTCCCAAGTTCTTCATTCTTGAGCGGCTTACGGCATCGCAGTTCAGTAGAAGATGGTGAGGTGTTTCTTCACCGTCTTCACAGAATCTGCAAGTGTTACCTTCTTCCAACCCCAGATTATGTAGGTGCTTATTCAGTCTGCAATGTCCCGAGAGAAACCCGGTTACAGCTTTGAGACTTTTCTTGCTAAGGTTGACCAGCAGTTCCGATATTTTTTGGTTGTAGCCACCCAATAGATCTTTGGCCTGTCGTAGTCCTGGTTGGTCTAGCCATTGTTTGTTCCTTAGCCGGTTCTCTTCCTTTTTAAGGATTTCTTGGAGATGCGCATTTCCGACGCCGCACAGAATGGTTCTGGCCCAGTGAAGGAAGTGACCGCTTCCGTTTTTGCAAGTTCGTCTGCGCATTCATTGCCTTCGAATCCTATGTGTCCAGGAACCCATAGTGGGGTTACTTCGTTTTGCTTCCGCAGCTCATTGAGTTTCTGTAGACATTCCCATACTATCTTAGAATTGACTACCGGCGAGCTCAATGCTTTGATAGCTGCTTGGCTGTCAGACATTATTACAATTTCTCGTTTTCGGTACCTTCTGTTCAGGTTGAACTGCACGCATTTTCCGATCGCATGAAGTTCGGCTTGGAATATGCTTGGTGATTTGCCCATTGGCTCCGAGTATATCTGGTTCGTGGCCCGAATACTCCGGCTCTTGCGATACATCCCTCTGATTTTTTTTACAGAAAAAATTTAATTGAGTTTTAATCCAGCCCTTGACTGTAGTCCCGTAGGATAGTTTGCGTAGGGAGATTTTTTTTTTGGAAATGTTTAGTAGATATGTTAGTAAGTATTTTTAACTTGGGTGGACATCCACCACCTGGTATATTTTCCAAATATGGCGTCATCAAATATGGCGGCAGTGCTAACACAAAGCTGCTCATATTTAAGTTAATGCATCATCGGTTTCAGTATGTTCTTTTCTGATCCCCGAAAACTGCTGGGTTGGACAGGTAATGGAATGTGGGCAATATCTATAAAAATGCCGGTAGCTTGTCTCTGTACTCCCTAAGTAAGTTCCGGGGGTAAACGGGCCCTAGAGGGAGGGGGAAAATAAGCTTTGAAAGGTAATGGTAAGTCATTTCGACAACAATAGATATTTAGTTTCTTATCAATAATACATCCCTATTATTTCACGTAGTATTTTCAATATTTTTCCTGGTTTTGGGGAAAAAGGGAATAAGGGGGCAGTGGAGATGATAAATTATCCCTCCCCGTATAACCTTCGATGACAAAAATTGAAAATTTCATTGAAATCGATAATATATTAACATAAATATGAGCAGCTTTGTTGCTCACGGCCGCCAACTTTGATGACGCCATATTTGGGAAATGTATCGGGTCTTCAAAAAAAAACCAATCAAAGATTGCTATGGGTTTTTAAACGTATGTCTTAGCAATATTTTTCCTTAATTTTGTCAATGAACTTTAATGTCAAAATGTTATGTCAGAAATCCTGACCAATAAAGAAACAATAATGCGACATACGTTTTCGTAACCAAAGCAATCTTTGATTGGTTTTTTTTTTGAAGACCCGATACCAGTTGGTGGATGTCCAAACTCAAAATATATAAAGTTTGTGAGGCTTTCGCGGCCCAGGCTTATTGATAATTGATAAAGTGTTTTCATATGGGCTTAATGGCTGTCTGCTACCAGAATTGGACATGGAAGCACTATATACTTACTAAGACAATTACAAAACATCCCAGAAAAAAAAATCTCCCAACGCAAATTTTCCTACAGGACTGTATTCAGATCCAGGACTTCCAGATTGTGTTCTTCTGAATATTAGGAGATGAACTCATTAAGCAAAAGTCTAAAGGCCATGACAGGTTCAGCAGCATCAAAATATTGCAAACATTGAGTGTCATTGGCATAAGCCTGTAGGCTTCAATTAGGAGTACCTACTTATAGCAAACGATATTCATTGGTAGAATAATTATTTCCTCGGCGTGTTGAGACATGGATATTCTGCTGCTGCTGAATCAGTTATTCAAACCCTCCTATTTCTCAATTTGTTTCGAGTAATTGGGAAAATTTTAGTTCTGGTAAACATTCATGTTACCTGAGTGGATTGAAGAAATTTTAGCCTGTGGTAGACATGCCTGTCTCCTGCCCTCGTGATTAATCCAAATTGTGCATAAAAAGTGTGATCCCAACAAACACAAACTGGCTGGTCCGACAACGGAACGAAAGCGATTTGCCGAACTGCCGTGTGCGGCCCGCCTACGTCGGCCGGCTCGGCGTTTAGGTAGGGCATGTCCGCCAGGCCGTAAGGTGGCTAAAAGTCGGCTAGCCAACCTTTAGCCTCGGCAAAGCTTGGAATAACCGACGACGGGCCGGTAGAGGCTCGGCAGGCCATCCGCGGCTCGCAAGGGGCTATCCTCTTATAAACCGCCATTATTATCTGCCAGAAGAAGGCGCAGGCACCCCGAAACATTTGTGTTTCAATGTTTCTATGTTTTCATGAAAACATAAACCTAAGTTCCTTAAAAATTAATTCGGAAAAAATCTACCGTAAATTTTCTCAACTTCTCTACTGGGTTACTTGTCCAACATGGTATGTATGTATGGTCTTATGTTTAAAGTTGAAAAAATGTACGGTAACATTTTTTGCAAATTAATTTTCAAGGCAATTAGGTCAGTTTTTAAAACAAACAAAAGCATTGAAATATCTTTAAAAAAATTGAGATTTGCATAAATCATGTTACAGTTAAATTCACTTTTTACCTCCTCCCTTATCACATCTCCGTGAATTACCAATAACCCTGGTTTTTATTTAAAAAAATGTTTTAAATAGGTATAAAAAAGCTGCTTTAATATGTAGAAGTAGATATAAAAAAGAAAACAATTTTCAGCAAACTCTGATTTATTAGTCACTCGACAAAAATAACTTACATACTTGATATGAAATGAATCGTAAAAAATGTGAAAATTACATATATGGTGCAAAATAAAATACTATACTCACACAGTAGTCCATTTATTAACTGATATAATGTAGAGAGACGGAGAAAGACAGCCAATGACAATGACAGCCGACGAACGATCGACATAAAGCAAGGAATATAAGCAAAGAGGATTGCCTATTATTGTTAAGCGCCGATACCGTTGTGACGTCACTACAGATGCGCGTCTTCCGTTTGTGTGGTCTTTCGTCCTTACCCCAACTCATACGCTAGTCTAAAAGTTGTATGAGGGGGATAATTTTGAAGTGAAACTTTTTAGGCGGTTTGATATTACCACGAGAATGAAATGTGATTTTAAAGACGCGTCACATTTAGGCCAATTTCGTTACACGAAAAAGAAAAAAAATATATTGTAGAGAGAAGGAGAGAAGGAGCTATATCTAGAACACACGCCTTCATTGCAAGACAGTGTAGAGAGATATAACTTAGAGAGCAGGAAAAAGAGAGCTATAGCTTGTCCAAAGTCTCATTTGTTCGGATGAGGATGAGGAATAGTTTAGGAAGCATTGTATGTACCTACACGCAAGAGAGAGAGCCACGTATTCACTGAATACTAAGCAATGGCAAAGAATAGGAGAGCATACGCGCATTACAACTCTGATGTTACGGGAGTGGAGCCAGAGAGAGCGACGTATACACTCAATACGAAGCAATAGAAGTTTCACTTCTACCACGTGTACGGCGCTATACATGATTTTTTTAATAGTAGGTACCTATTGTCCGTCGTTTTTAATCTGACACTTTCCGAATGAGAAGCGAGGGGGTGAAGCATATGGCAAAAACCACGAAAAAACAGGTGTGACTCAGGTAACCATTGGCGTTCTAACGTAGGGAGCCACCAGTTCACATTTTTTTGGAGCATCAGATGAAAATCGACGGACTTTATATACTAAATAATTTGATGTATTCTATTCACTAAAAGAACATATTTGGTGATAAACATAAGTTTCCGACATGGTTCAGGTTGGAGCTTGAAACTAAAATGATTTGTAGAAGAAAATTGCTCATGTTTACTGTGAGTATAGAGAGCTGATCTAAACAGGATTATGCTTAAAGTCATTGTGCGAAGCACAATAATTTAGAGATTATGTTGATAAGTATGAAAAACAGTGGTTTGTCACAGTCCTTAAATTTTCTATATTGTATCTGATATCAAGAAGAGATTGCAGATACCAGCTACCATCAGTTTATTAATCAAATAAAATAACCCCCACTCCCCTTCAGATGGTGGACATTGCCAATATATTTGCAAATGAATTTTTCTCAGTTTATATGATCAGTTGTTCTGGTCTGCTTTTAAAAATCTAGTTAACCAATCTCTCTCTGAATATATCCGAGGTTAATGAGAACCTTAACAATGGTAATATCTCTAAAGGACCTGTAACTAGACAGGATTCCACATTTGTTCCTTAAAAATTGGCGGTTGGATCATCTCTAACAAATCACTTGCTACTGGCATTTACGGAGGTCCTAAAAAATCTCTTTCAATACACCTATATTCAAAAACTCGGGTAGTGCCAGTGATGTCGCGAATTATTGCACCTTCTCATTATTATTCCAAATTCCCAAAATCATCGAGTCCACGAACTACATAGTTTCAGGAGCGGGCGCTTTGCGTAACCACTAATGTTCTCGAATATATTATTATTAAGAAACAGCCATAGTTTTCGAAAGGGATTTGGGTAGGATGAATGATGAAATTTCTATCGATACAATATTCAGGTACTTATTGAACAGGGGAATCTAATCTGTACCTACTCATGTCTGACAGGAAAAAAATTGTTCGTCCAGTCCAGGTCAACTTCTTTCAATCAATTTCAATCTGAAACTGTTGATGCTTTTCTTTTGGGGGAGGGGGGGTGTCCTATAGAGACCTTGCACCCTTGGTGAAATACTGACACATTTCCTCTTGTGTTTGACTAATTAATGATTCAATGTCAGGAATCAGCTGCAATGTGCATATTTCATAAGGCAATGCTTGCCACTCTCCCTGCCATATCTCAATAAATGTTTGGTGTAAATTACACCTTACAATTGGTTCTTTATTATGTTTTTTTTTTCATTCTATTACTAGAAATTTCACAAATCTCCAGCGATAACTCTAGTTACCACTGCCGAGATACTTTTGTTTTCAAATAATTCATATGCACATTCTTCACTCTAAAATGTTTTAGTAGAAGTGTTAGGTTTGACGTCGCGATGTGCCATATTGAGTGCTCTGTACAGTTTTTGGAAGTGGATATTGATTGGGGTTGTGTAGGTCTCTGTCAATTCGTCGTACGTCAATTTGTTGTAGCGTTAATTTGTCGTATAAGTCAATTCGTCGTATTGCTAATTTGTTGTATAGGTAATTTGTCGTATACGTCAATTCGTCGTATTTCAGGTATAATGTTAAAATGTAGATATAAATTTACACTTTTTCTGTTTAATCAGAGCAAACTTACCGATGATAACCCGTTCATTTTGGGTTAGTTTGCAATTTTAATCAGACATCATATTGCAAACTAACCCAAACTGACCGACATGGGCGCCCGGAGGGGGGGCAGGGGGGGCATCTGCCCCCCCTGGCTTTTAATATAAATACTTAAAAATAAAAGAGAAAAAAAAAAAATAAAAATAATTAGGTATTTCCATTTTTATTTTTTTTTTATTTGAATTCATCGATCATTAATGAATGAATTGGTTAATAAAGATTTTTATGAAGAAGTTATTAATAGGTTTGGGAGACACTCAAGAAGAATGCAATTTGCATTTACCTAGTCGGAAAAATGTATTTTTTTTAATTTGGAATATTTCATTTACGTTGTGTTGTTTTAGTTTTGATTACAATTTTTTTAAATTCTTTTCCCACAAGGAAAAGTAATTTGTGCTTCTATCAAAAGATACAGTGAATTAACTTTTTTTCCCGTCCGAAATAAAAGTATTTCCAAATTGTTTTATTTTTTAATGTTTATTATATTAGTTACAATTAGCAAAATTTGGGTGTGGCCCAAAAAAAAAATTTCCGCCTGCGGTGCGCTTTCCACGATTCCCCCAAGAGCAGTTTATTTGCCCCCCCCTGTGACAAATTCTGCGGGCGCCGTTGCTGACCGAGTTATTATGGGTAGGTTTGATAATTCCTGATTAAAATTGCAAACTATTAACACGTTGGCTACCAGATAGTCACCAGTAACGCATAAGATTCAGTTGCTTTTTGCTTTCATGCCGACAGGGACGTTTGACCCAATTTACCCCAATACGACGTTACTTTACGATAAATTGACGTGTAAGTCGAATTGAATCTACGGCGAATTGACGACGAATTGACTTTACGGCGAATTGACGTATACAACGAATCGACTTTACGACGAATTGACATATATGACGAATTTACTTTAAGACAAATTGACGTACGACTGATTCACGACGAATTGACGGTGACCCTATTGATCGATAGGACCTTTGCTTTGGAAGCGCTTGGTCCACTGATATGCGGTATTATCTTTGAGAAAGCGGTCATCAGCATTTTCTATTTTGTTGTTTATATCCAGCTATTTGATGTCTTGCTTTATTGCCGAAAATCTATATAAGAAATAATTTTCCTTTTTGTAGTCACCAAAACTGCTTCTGTTTTTTCGGGTGCAAGCTAAAGTATTTCCAGTTCTATCGAATTTTTCATGCCTGTGGTATTTGCCAGAAGCTGTTCTTCTGTCCTGTACTATCAAGTCTACATCATCGCAGTAAACCTGGCTAGGTAAATCATGAATGACTTCAACAATGGGAAGATTTGGTTGAGGAAAGAGGGCAACTCATGATCATTGTATAGCTGTCTCCAAAAATATCACGGTATATGTTACCTATCACATACTACCAGATTTCCAGCGAATTCTTTTTATAATTTTAGCATAATTTCTCTCTTTTCTCACTTTCTCTGAACGCTTCCCGCAAGAGATTTTTTTTTCGGGAGTATTATTCTCTTGCTTGTGAGGTGTATAGTCTTCCTAGTTGGATGCAGTCACTGCCCAGTTCAGCAATTTCATCTTTCCACCAGTAGACTGGTCTTCCTCGGAATGGACTTATCACAGTTTTTGGCTGAGGTTCTTCATGAGGATTCAGTAGTTGTGATTTCTATGCTAATTTTTACCAGAGCTGAATAATAAAAAATCTTTGTCCAGAGTTTATAATATTATGGCCCAATTAAGAGGAAAATTCGAAAAAAAAGGAGAGTATTAGAAGTATTAAATAAAGAATAAAGGCTTTCCCGGCTGGTCAAATCTAGTAAAAAAGTTTTTTGCGGGCTATAATGCCGTGGTCCAGTAGTATTTCTACCTAAAGTTTCGTCTACTGCTGCGGTAGACATCTTCAGAGGCGGTGTGGTAGAGGACGAAGTGTTCTCTTTCGTGTTCCTCCGATGACTGGATTCGACGTTGTTGGGCCTGCGTTATTTATATCCAGGGTTGTGGGCATGACTTGTATTACGCTATTTTCCTTGTCTAGTTCTAGGAAAGAAAGGGTCTTTGTTTTTCGGAGAACTGGCAACCAGCTTGATGACTATTATCATAGGTACATCAAATGCGTTTTCTTCAATTTTTTATGATGGATATCCATTTAAATCCTATTAATTTATATTCAAATTTACCAAAGGGTGGGCACAAAATGGCGGCGGTACCTGTATTGTCGCCACTGTTTGTAAAGGTTTATTTAGCCACTGTAGTCTTGGAAATTATTCCTCTTAAATATTCAGCTAACCAATCGGTAAAATATTAATAATTATCAAGAGACCCGGATCAAAACAAAAACACTTTGTGGAAATAATTTGCCATTTAATTGTATACCTACCTACAGTAAAAGCAAGCATGATAAAACATAATCCTCTTTGTTGGAATCTGTTTAAATACGGAAATATACAACCTGAGGAACCATCTTCCTCATGCAACCGCTTATTAGTTTAGATAGTAGAATAATAAATCAAACACAAATATTTTGGTTCCACTCTATATCTAAACTGACCTACCTTGAAGAATCGGCGTGTCGGTTTCGGCTGAAAAGAACAAAGACCGAATGTTAGACGTTTTGTTCAAGATTTGTTGGTGAGCTGTTCTAATTTGGTGGCCATCGTTGTGGAACGCAAACCAATAAGAAACCCATAATATATTTTTGTTTCGTTTCGTTAATTTAAATAGTTTAAAGGCTAAATATAGGTCAAACCGAGACTCGATCTAGGTCTTTTGGTTTCACGTCTGCATGGGAACCTTGAAATGTCTGAGAAATTCAATTCTTATTATTAAACATAAAAAATTTAATAGCGTTTAAATGTGTGTTTCCTTCCTTTTATCTCGCCGATCAATCTTAATAAGCAAAATATGAAAAAAAGTTTGCGAAAACGGAAACGTCGTGGGCGACGCTTTCGAAGAAAAGAAACCGAGAGTGTGACCTATTACGGAGGGCCAACATCGCATCATCAGAAAATAAAGTTCATAAAGTTTTCCCGGCCGTGACCTACACCAACGGGGATTCCTTCCACTTTTATCCATATCAATGGAGCCCACCCGGGAAAAGCAGCAACCGCTCTTAAGAAAGGGAAAGTCGGGACGGATCCTCGGGACACGGCTGGCGTTTTTGGGTCGAAGTGCATTTTTTGAGAACAGGGGTTGTTGTTGTGCAGTGGCGTGTCATTTGAGTAAAAAGGTATTTTCTTTTGTATTTTTGAGTTTATCGACAATTTCATTTGAACTAGACTATGGACCTGAGAACTAGGTCATTGTTTTTTAGAACTACTCTCACAGCCAACATACAACATGCATTAGAAGAAATTAAAAATTGAGGATGATCTGATGTTTTATAATACCCGCCCTTAGCTGAAAGGCGGGTATTATAAAACTATTTTCACAGAATAACTAAAAGTTAACTTCTGGAATGACGTTACTTCTAATAGTAATTCCAGAAGTTAACTTTTAGTCATCTTTCAGAATAGTTTTATAATACCCACCATTAGTTGAGGCTAATAGTTCAGCATCGCCACTATAGGAATCAGAGTTAAGTGAAGCCAAAACTGACTATGATGATGGGGCCATTATTAGTTCATTATCTGAGAGGTGTCAATTCAATAATTTGGACGTCCATGTATTTAAAAGAATATGAACTAATGATTGATCATTTTCACATGCGCCAACAGCGCCAAGAATGAAATAATTTTTATCAGTTTTTTTTTAATATCTTTTGAGACTGTTCTGAAATCTATGTACTTTTCAAGGCTCACTCGATTAATTTTATTAATTTCTTTATTGACAATTCGCACTGCCAAAGAATGCACTGTTATGATGAAAATCGCGTGCCGCTGTGAAAACGAAAAGAACTAGAAAACTTTTTCGTCAGAAATCGTGGCTGGATCCGTCAACAAACGCCTAAGAAGGGTAAAGATCCCGTCATCCCTTCCTGGAGTCGACCCAACCTGTTACTCCAGGGGGGTTCCCTACTTACGTTTAAGCTCTCCCCGCAGAAATTAATCGACGATTAGCCCTATTTTGCTCGTATTCGTTTTGAAGTGAAACTTTACCCCTGGCTAAAACAATTAGAAGAATCGCTTCCACGAATTACTGCTGAATTTTTTTGTGAAAGGTAATTCTTGTTTTTTGTAGAGCTTTTAATAGTTTTAATCTATATAAATAAAAATCAAAGTTCACGGGGTATCCGGATATGCGCTCCAAAACCACTTATCCGATTACGATGAAACTTTGGTAGGTTGTTATGGCCATCCCAAGGAAGGTTTGTGGACTGGTTACGCATCTCGGAAAAAGAAATTAATTTTGAATTAATTATTAATTTAATTGTAAACAAACTCATTCACATTACATAACAACATAACCCAACTTTTTTTGACAACATGAAACAACGTTGCCATATTTCATTTATTTAGGCTTGCATTCCGTAACCGACGTAACTTTATTATTTTTTGAATTCGAGAACGACTGGACCGATCTTGAATTAATACCACGTATCTCTATATAAGCTGAATTCGATTGACCCAGATTAACAGGTGCACTGATCCAGCTTCAATCGAACACAGTGTGGTTCACTTAAATTGAACCAGATCGATCTAATCCGGTCAATCGAATCGGCTATAGAGGAGAGTGATATAGGTTATTTTTTATCCCGAAAAAAAAAGTTCGGTTGCGCAAAACTCTGATACACTGGAACGCCTATAAACAGCCCGGGCCGCTCTAGAACAGCTCTGGAGTGCTTAAAATGCGTCACTGAACTCACTGGAAAGCGACTCTGATATCGGATTAAAAAAAAAAATTAAATAGAAAATCAACAACAAAATTTGAAAAGAAGTGTACCTATTATTTCAAAATGTATTTACACGCTGGCAACGCGGGTCATTAGCTAGTTATTCTATAATCGCAAACCAAGCACTTAATTGATGTCAGAGGTGAGTCTGGTTGAGTACCTACCTACACTTGAAAAAAAAAAGGGTTGTCTTAGATTAATTCATAATGACACATTCAATTCTTTTGACAAATTAAAATTAATGACTTCTGGTTCAAAAACCGACGAAAGTTTTTGATTTGTTCCAGTCAATTTTTATTTTTTAAAAAAGAAGGCAAATTATGTCAAAAGGATGAACCCTGGTGAAACAAAGTTTACCTATATCTAACAACGGTATAACTAGACCAAGTTATGTAAATAACAAGGATCGGCACATTTTTATTTTGGTAACGGATGAGCGATATGAATAATACGATGGGAGAATTTTGGTCGTGACGCCATCTAAGACTTGGATACAGCACTAAACAACATTTTGCTGTAAAAGTACTAGTAAATAGGCCGACCAACAAATAGTTAGTTAAGAAATTCCAAAATAGGGAAAACAAGTTTTCTCCTATTATACGTACCTACACTGAATGTGAAAATTTTGGGTTAGATGAGATGAAATCTGATGATGATGAGATCTGATAGATCGAAAGGCGTCTGTGGATGGGGAAGCGGAAAAAATTAGCCCAAAATTTTCAGATATAAATAAAGTTAAGTAACGTAGGTAGGTTAGTAGAGCCTTCTTTTGAAAAATATACCTATAGAAAATTATTCTTCCAATACTTCTTTAGAAGCTCACCAGATGGAAAGAGACATAATTGAAGAGTGTTCGTTATACCAATGACTTGAATTGGATGCCAATCGTTAACATTGAGAACAGAAATTTTTTCTATGTAGAATAAAATGAAAGAATATTTAACAACAAAACTGTAGTGTCTTATTTGAGACAATACTTCAGATCTTTTAAAAATGTTAATCAAAGGTGATTTATTGCGATTAAAAAGAGTTCGACGTTGATTCCATCATTTTGAAATAATATTAAAAATTCTATCAACGTGGAACGATTGGAACGAATGAGAATATAAATATTCATATAAATCAAATTTATCGGATTGGCATCATCACCTGTTAATCCTAATCGCCGCATTTCGCGAAAGGGTTGCATTTTTATCCCCCTCTGACGAGACGGCAAAAACCGCACTCACACACGCGCGAAAACCAAGTCAATCACAGTGGGTGGCGAAATCCTGGGGAATCTCGACCGCGATCCCTAAGGCCCTACAAAAAAATTGAGAGGGTTTATTTTTCCACGTTTATTTGAGCAACAGGTCCCCGAAAACAGAAATAATAACATACAATCGTCGCTAAAGCATCGAGAAAATGTTTTTAGGAAATAATAAATAATTAATCTTGATAATATTCGAACTTCGACGTGTCTTAACTCTTCATTAAATGATATTGTCTTGAGCCAAGCACTTGAATCCCGAGTCATGGGGCTTCAAAATCCTTAATCTAAATTTTTCAGTTACAAGACTCCAGACTATAATTATTATGATATATGGTATTCTATAAGTACCAAAAGGCCTGTACGCGTGGCTCAGACTTCAATTCCAAAAATATGTGCAATACCGTTATGGAATTCCTAGAACCGCTGTATCAGCAGTAAAACTAGGCGATTATCAAAACTGCTAATCGATTTTTGCGTAAGTATTTATTAATAAATCAACTGTCGTCAAGAAACTCACGATTTTTTCCATCTGGGTCGTTCCTAAATCTGAAGAAACTTCTGGAAATCCTAGATGGTGAGTCGCGATAGGCTAACGCAAAGTCAACAAACATAGAATAAACGACAATATTTTTAAACCTATGGATCAGCCTGGAAAATATCAGTACTTTGTCGTCCTAGATTACCATCAAAAAAAGAAAACCCTCAAGGACGTTCCGAAAACAGCTTCTTCCGTAAAAAATGGCCACTATATGAATTTCTTCCTATGCCATTCAGACCTGAGTACCTGAGACACATTCCAGAGAGTCCCGTTCTTCTTGGCATTCAAAGTGAACGATATGCTTAATTTACATAGACGATGTCATAGTTTATTTCCCTACCCTATTTTCAATATTTGCAGGAGTCATATCACCATTCATCTTTCAAAGAAAATCTGCAGTCAGGTATTGAAATCACTTATAGAACTGATGGTAAGCAAATTCAATGTTAGCAGACTTCGAGCCCAAATCCAGGCACCTATCCACAATTACGGTTTATGAGCTAAACTAATCACGTCCATTTTAATGGACCTCTTGCACTCAATCAAAATTAGGTATATAATTTATCTGTAACGAAAGTGTATTATTGGTACATAACAGTATGGTTGGTTATTTTTTTTTTTTTAATCTTGAAGGCAAAAAAAAGTTGTTTATTTGAATTCTGCGCCATATTTTTCCACCAATCAAAACTCACTGTTTGCCAAATTTTCATGTTCCAAACGAATATTTTTTTTTCTTTTTTAACACATCGAACAAAAAAGGACGCATAGACATATCAAAATCGCTTTGTGGATCGACTTTGGTACAGCTCTAGTTTTGACATGAAAAATAAAACGAGACTTATGAAGTTTTCACAATTTTGTTTTCTTGTCTAAATACGAACTAGACAAAGAAAGAACTAATCCGGCGCAGTATAAAGTACGAATACGATAAAAGGGATTTTTATTTGTCATGATGATTTTTGTTTACTATTGATTGAGTCAGGTCAGTGACCTCTGGCCAATTTATATATCAATCAAAATAATCAATTAACAACAAAATACAGTCCTTGGCACTGGGGAATTATTCAAAATAAACCAATAAACGGTTCCGAAAGGTAGTCCGGATACTTTGTCCGGAGTCATCCTGTGTGTGGTTTGAATAAAATGGAAAAAGGTTGTTTTTGTCTGTGAAAATGTAAAAAGCTAGGCTGGTGTTACCCAACTCCTTTAATTCTTAATTTCTAATTTTTATTTCTTAGAGCTTAATTCATAACACGTTAACAGCGTGTTATTAAATGATGGCGTTATCGGTTTATCCAATTTCTATACCACAATTTTTTTGGTGCCAAAATACCCGCTCCGCTTCATTTTCTAACTCCATGTTACTACCCCTTTACCTTTACCTGCTCTAAGGGCTTCATTCATAGTCTTGTTGTGATTTTGTGTTGGTTGAAAACAAAACAATATTGAAATAAAAAACCCCTATATTCTATTAAAATAAAAAACCCATGAATACAGAAGATCAATCTTTTTTTTATTTATTTGGTCATTATATTTTAATCTGTGTATGGGGTGAATGGATGCTTACTTTACTTTACTTTATTCATTCTACAATTTACAATTTGTAACACAGTAGGATTTTTTTATATCACATATGCAGTCTTAGTTTACAAGAGGGCACCTAGCTGATTCAACAGCCGTATGTGCCGAACATTCCTATACAGGGTGTCCCAAAAAGATACCGACAAACTTCAAGGGGCAGTAGGGGACATCAAAACAAGCATTTTTGTTTATATAAACATATGTCCGCAAATGAGCCATTTGGGCTGTAGAGCAAAAAAACTGTTTGGTACCTAGTTTTATTCTTCGCAATAATTGAATTACTGTTTACTTATTAATTTTGATTTATTAACAAATAAATTATGGTTTACAATAATTGTTCAACTCGCGAACTCTTTGGAATATTCCGGGAATAGCTTCTACATGGGTATAACTCGCCAGTATCCTTGCTAACAGATCTTCCTCATTACGAATAAGTGTTTCGTAGACTAAAATTTTCAGTCAATGACCCGACAGTGTAATCTTTGCATTGAAGTAAATGGTCAATATTTTGAACAATTATTTTAAACCATAATTTATTTGATAATAAAGCAAAATTTATAAGTAAACAGTGATTTAATTATTGCGAAGAATAAAAGTATCAAACAGTTTTTTTGCTCTACAGCCCAAATGGCTCATTTGCGGACATATGTTTATATAAACAAAAATGCTTGTTTTGATGTCCCCTACTGCCCCTTGAAGTTTGTCGGTATCTTTTTGGGACACCCTGTATAATATTAATCAATACATATTTGAGTTCTGCTTATACAATTTTTGGTTTAGTATCACTAGCTTTAAGCCATATTCGTGGTAATATTCAACGTATGACACTCATTCGAGAAAAAAAACAAATAAAAATATAAACAAAAAATAAATAAATACAATCTCTCTATGCTCAATACTCAGGACTGCCAAATCCTAGCAAAAAACATTGTTAAACAACAGAACAAATACATCATGAATCTACCTGACAAGCCACCTAGGTCCCAAAAAGCTCGGTGAATACTAGAACATAATTTTCGTAAATGAACTGAGAAATTTTTTTCTTCATGGATTTAAAAACCTTTCCATTTCTGCTCTTGAACTCTTGGGGAAGTTTATTGTAAATTCTTGGCCCAAGATAGTTTATAGACTTTAGATGAAATGTGTTATTATTATAATAGGTGTTATAATCTAGTCTTATATATTTGGTGGCCGGAAAAAAATTAGGTAACTGGGTAACAGGACCAAATCGATACCTAATATTTTACAAAATAAGAATGGAAATTAGGAATTGGGGAGTTAGGTAGCACCGGCCGTATTAGAGAAACTGGTATCGAATAGGTACAGATACATAAAAATTATACTCCTGTTTTATTTCCCATAATCCACTTAGAAGAAAAATAACAACAATTTTAATAGGTAATTATATATCTATTTCAGTGCCGAAATTGAAAATGTAAAATTAAAGGTCACAGCAGAACACTAAATATTAGCATTGTGTATTAGTAAAATCATTGTAAAATGCAGGTAGAGCAACCTTTGTGTGCCTTCGTGCCTTCTGCTCGGCCCGTTTTGGAGTTTTGGAGTCTTGGACATTCTAATAATTTAATAAATAAAAATAAATAATGATTGTATATATGTTGAAATAAAAAGTTGGGTTAAGTTTTTCATAGGGATGAGAATCGATTTCATATCTGATACTTACAAATCTGTGGATTCGATATTATATCGATTTAGTTATCGCCGCCAGGAAAATTTTACATGAAATTCCTGACATCTGGGCAACACTGGATAAAATTGACCAATCAGAAATTTATTGGTGCTGTGACGTCACGGCACCAAGAAATTTGAACTTCAAATCGAAATTTAGAGCCTTTGCAAGTCCGAAAAAAATCGGAAAAAAATCGGAAAAAAATCGGAAAAAAATACAGTTGAGCTTTATTTTGACTCCTCTTTCCAATAAGCAAATAAAAAAAAATCATGCAAGAGGTCCATTATAGACTTAATTATTGTTTGTATTATGTGGAAGTGTGTTTTCTTTAAGAGAACGCTATCTTCGAAGTTTTTGAAATTAAAATATATACGTATAGATATCTACTATATTATGTAGGTACCAATAATAAATCACTCAATATAAAAAATACCATAGGCATATAGGCTCCTGAAAGTGTGAGTGAAAACGATTGTGTTGTGATCTTTAACAATATGTAAATAAATAATAATTATTAGCCTTCATATACTAAATTATATGTTTGAGAAACGCCGAAATTATAATATAAATAACACAGTTACGTAACGTTTTCTCATAGAAACAAATGAATTAGTCCTTATAGTCTAGACTAGGGGCCCCCAGTCACTTCTGATCAAGGTGCATAGATCAAAAACAGTTATAATTTTCGACACTAAACCAAATTTTTTTTTCTTCAGAGAACTGCAATTCCCAGTACCGGCTATCATATTTCTGTTTTTTTTTTTAAATTAATAATCATTATTATTAATTTTGACCTTTACAGGCTTGGGAAAAATTTATCTTGCGCTCGATTAACTTTTCAACTATTTTTGTTACATGCGAGATTCGAATCGAATGCAAATTTTCGGTGATTTTTTTTTTGCATAAGACAACCTTGATGTATTTTTCTTTTGTTTAAACTTCACTATGCAAATTTATATCTACTTCCACTTTATCTATTATAGACCTGTATCGCTTATCACAGCTGAGAGACCTCAGAGCATGCCATACTTAGTGAGTATTTTAAGATATAAGTGAAGTTAGCTAGGAATTCAAGTAGCTATACCGTTATACCCACAACCACTACTTAATAATACTAGCTTTCTAGAACCTGTATTCTAAATTATAAAGTGTGTTTATTTTGAACATTCAACCTTTTCAATAAAAATAATAGAACAGTAGGTGACACGAGCATTAACAAAGTCGGTATACATAGAGTAGAGGTGTCTTCAAAAAACACCAAACTGAAAAAATTCAATCGGAACACAACAATGGCAGAATATATGCACTGGTTCACGACAACAGAGATCCATGTAAGTTGTATGGATCTTTGGAAATACATACGACAATTATATATAAAACTTTGGTTGTTGAAGAATGATATACAATTAGCTAAATTTGTATTGCATAACCCTTGTTTATTTACCTATATTAGCCTATTTTTCCAATGAAGTCCAGGATAGTGGTTGGAGGTTGTCTAAGTCTTCCAATGGATCCTTTGCGCCACCCAAGATACAATGCCCCAGTATGCCACCTACCAGACATTCGCAAAGAATGTATGCATCTGCCTCCCCGTCTTCCATGCACTCAGCATCATCTGCCAATTCAACCCTGTGCATGTGGTGTTTTAGCCTACAGTGTCCAGTGCGTCCAGTGTATAAGCCGATTAGGGTTTTCAGCTTAGTTCGGCCGAGCTCCAGCATCCTACCAACCGAGCATTATTTCACCAGTTGTCTAGTGATTGCCTTTGCGTGTATCACCCCTGGCAGGTTTAGCGAATGTTCGTAGGCTTTTTTGTCCGTCCAGGTTTTAATGGTTTGATTTGCCATGTAATGGGCAATGCCCAGCACTGGTTCTGGCCCTGTCAACTTGGTTTCGGCTCCGCCTCTCTCAAGGAGATCCGCCATTTTGTTGCCCTCAAGTCCGCTTGAAAGATGATTGCATATTATTCCCTAGACTGATGGATAACCTAGTTTCCGGTTCTGCACCATAAACGCCCGCTTTCACCCCACTCTCTGTCTTCGATTCATCCGTGAACAGACTTAGATCTGCTTTTAGTAGGGCATGCACATTCTGCACCCACTCTTCCCTTCTTGGGAAAGCTACTGTGTAGAGGGCGCTCGTTGTGTGTGCTCTTGGCAAAAGGTCCGTAGGCATTCCCAAACCGCTATATGTTTTGATAAACTCGAGCAGTTTGGTGCCTTCCACGTTCCCTCAGTCATGCACTTGATCACTGTTCGTGTGGTATATTCTGTAGGTTGTTTTCAGGACCTTCCTTTTCAGAAAGATATTTAGAGGCGGAATTCCTAGGAAAAGCTCCATGGCTGCTATTATGGCGTAGTGCTGAAAGCTCCTGTTATTGCTAAACAGGCCTGTCCTTGTATCACGTTGAGCTTGGTTTGGGCAGCGCACTATTGCCCTTTTTTCCAGTAGGTTGTCCACCAAGAGAGACCACAGAAGAGAAGAGAGGACCCCTTCTTGGGTGAACCCCCTGGCAGCCCTAAACTGTTTTCCCTGTAGGGTCGTCGTCATATACCTGTTCTCAAGCATCTTGCGAATCGAGTCACAATTCCTCTGGAAATACCCGATTCGTGGAGGAAGTTATTGAGAGTGTTGTTGACGACTCCCTCTATGTCGATGAACGCTGCTAGCGCAATCTCCTTGTTGTCAAAGGACTGGCTGATTTTTGTGACCAATCTCTGAAGAGCAAGTTCCGTCGATTTGCCACTATGGTAGGCGTACTGATGAACACTCAATGGGTTGTGCGCTATTGGCCCTTTCCTAATGTGTGCGTGTAGCACTTTCTCCAGACTTTTCAGAAGGAATGATGTAAGACTTATTGATCTGAACGATCTAGGTTGATGGTCGGTTCTACCTGTCTTGGGACTACTCTTGTCCTTGACCAGCTAGTTGGTACGTGACACCAAGCTAGGCTTGATCTGAATATCCTAATTAATAAAGGTAGTAGGATATCCAGTCCGTTTTGGAGTAGAGCTGAAAATATACCATCCATCCCTGACGATTTGTGACGATGGAACGATTTGTCGCTCCTCTTATCGCATACTCTGTGGTTATTTAATTGCCAACCCGTCAGTCATCCCTTCGAGGTCGTTTAACTCGTCCTGCCTGTGGAAGATATTAGTGAGTTTTCAATTATTTGGCTGCCTGCGAAATAGTTCTCTACTGTCAACACCTTTAGTGTTTCTTCCGTAGAGGTAGTGAAGGTACCTTCAGGTCGTTTAATCGATCATAGGTCCAGCACCGGATCTCTGGACAGAATATTGTGGGTTCTGTCTGCTTGGTGCATCCGACACACTTTCACACAACCTCTTCCACGAATCTGTTTTTGCTTTCCCAATGGAAATTATAGTTCTTCTCTCCTGGCATTGTTTAATTTTTGTTCCAAAAGGGGTTCTCCTATTCGTGCTTCACCCTTAGTGGATAATTTTCGGGATATGCTGACATTATCGCAGTGGTTAGATGATCCGCTGCGTACTCCAGCTGTTCACAATTGTTAGTCGCAGTAGGGACATTATTTAGTTGGATGTTTGTGATTTTTTCTTAATTACTATTGAACTTTTCATTACTTACTATATCTGCTATTAAGTACCAAAAACCAAGTTCGTCTTTAATAAATTTACGCACGCTTATATTTTTTTGCAGATATAGGCGCAGCACTGAATGAATTTTGGTTTTCCCGATTATTTCAAAATATTTCCAACCATTTCCTTTCAACGTCCTCGCCCCCCAGCCAATACAACTTTGTTTATTTCAATTTGCCCCCTAGGTTGCGTAGCTCGTTAAGTTTAATAACACATCGAATCTCTCCAACTGTAGGATCTTTAAATATGAGTAGGTAGGTAGGTATCGGCCACCATTATCGATTTCTATTCTGACCTACGTATCATGGGTATTTTAGTCTTCCCGTACTTCTTCTCTCACCCAACAAGCTCCATCTGGTCAGTTTATGGCTCCATAATTGTTCATTCCTGCCAACTTCTGTTTTCAGGTGTTATTCCCAATATTCTTCTTTCGGTTGCACTTTGTTGTATTATAGTACCTGGAATGGATATGGAATATTTTCTTGTCTAGAGCCTATGTTTCTGCGCCTGGTTTCTGATAGGTAGATGATTAGTCATATACATTTTTAACATGTTCAATTTCTCATCCTATACAAAAGGAAAACCTGGAGATAGTTGCAATCCTAATTAAAATTCACCTTCCTGTATCAACAGCAGAAAACATCCAACATCCAGAACTAGCTAAGTAAATTTCCCAAAGTAAAAGGCTTAGCCGACCCAACGGAAGATGTCAGAGGCTACCAGAGGCAGACAAAATCTTCACGCAAGATAAAATAAAATGAAATGAGCAATAGATAGTTTTAAGCTGGATGTGAAAGGCTTTCTCGTCCTACTGTAAATTGGTTTCAATATCCTAAAGGAGCAATCTCAGAAACTATTCAATAATAGTCTGGACTTTGTGCTTAGTGCCTGGAGGGAGGCTGACGTAATATTCATAACAAAGTCAGGATGTCAGCCAGAAGATAAATCAAAATCTCACCGACCCATCAGGTTTACGTCCTTTCTGTTCAAGTCTATGGAAAAAGCAATAAACCACATCATTTCAGGAGTTCGAGCAGCTTTTATCGATGAAAGATGGTAAAAGTTCCCATTATAGGAGGAGGCTATGTTGAAGCATCGCTTAGTATTGGTGGATATGAACTATTAGACTGTTACCATACCCACGGTTTAAGGCTGTGCACATATATAAGTTTATCCTCCCCACTCTGTTGCGGATGCTCGCCCATTCCAAAATGTCTTGAACATCATCTAAAACAGAGGTGAGGAACTATCCCTAAATCCCAGCAAAACCACATTAGTTTCGTTCACAAAAAGAAGAAAGTGGGATCTCAGAGCACTCAATGGAACTTCCAAACGGTAATCAGACCCACGATCACCTACGCCTCGTTCGTTTGATGACCAAAAATTAAGCAGGTCACTGTTCAGAACAAATTACCTGAGAAACAACGGCTGTCTAGTCAAGAGGTGATCTCAACCTGCCTCACAGCAAACTTAACGCACTACTGAACATGCCTCCTCTCTCCTCTTCACTTTTCCGTGAGAAGAGACGTACAGACGATTCCAGTCAGAGAAACGTTTAACCCGGAGACCTGAAAGACTCACTTACGAATCTTGGAGGTCACGAAGCTAGAGTGCCTATGGTAGCAACACTGCATTAGAGCGTCCTTTCCGTTTGTGGTAGCAATAGACCGCCAGTCATGGAAGGAAGTTGAACTGCCGCAAGCAGATAACCCATCACTGTGGTATACAGAGGGTTCGAAACTAATGGATATGGACATTGTTCCTTCTAAAGACGACGGAAAAAGCAGAAGTTAACTAGATCAGATCCACTACATTGGAAAGGTGGCCTTTGAATGTAAGTAAGCACGCCTACAGAGCAGGCAGGTCCATTGAGATAGCTCTGTTCCAACTGACGAGCATGATACAAGAAACTCTAGAAAATAAAGAAGTCGCACTATGTGACGACACATTTCGTGTGGCTATTCGAACAGTACTAACAAGAAGGGGAGTCAACGACACAATATTTCGATGGATGTGTAAGATGCTTGAAACAAGGACAACAGAGACTTCAATAGGCAATAATTCAGGGATATGCTCATCTGTGATGTGGAGCTTAGTGGATGAACTACTATACTGAACAACCTGGACTTGCACTGCCTTGACATTGTCATCATAGCAAGAGGGAAGTTCAATGGCATCCTGTGTGAACTCTTACAAACTAGACTCAAAGCAACGGAGGAATGGTGCCGAACAGTGAGACTGGAGATAAACCCATCAAAAACCACCGTAGTGCCTTTCACTAGGAGGAGAAAACTCCGTAGAATAAAGGACATCCGAAGACACGCAACTAATATTACACACGATGGAGCAAACACATTGAGGAACACCAAGGCTACAAGGGCTCTCGTGGTGTGCCGAAAACTTGCAGGTAAAACCTGGGGATGCAAACCAGAGATCCTGATTTTGAGATGAATGTACACCATGATAGTAAGACCAACTTCATAAATCGATAGTCTGGTTCAAAAAAGTTGAGAAGCAGAACATAAAAGCAGCTCTCAACAAAATACATCTTCTGGCGTGCACATACATCACTGGCGCAATGAAAACTTGTCCTACAGTAGCCATCGAGACAATTGTAGGTCTCGCACCACATCGTGGTGGAGGGGGCCACTAGGCGAGCATGAGCAACGACTAGAATCAAGAGAGAGGCGACTGGCGAGGAGGTTGGCTTGGGAGGAGAGAATTAGCATCTCTAAGCAAGCTTATTCCGCTCCTCGAGCTCCCTAGGGATGATATGACCAAAACATATAATGTTGAGTAACGCTTCACAGTAGTCATGAGAAGCAGAGAAGAATGGGAAGGAAACACCACATCCATTCTTACAATGCAGCCGAAAGCCGTAAAATGGTATACTGATGGGTGAAGAACTGAACAAGGGACCGGAGCTGGAGTACTTGGGCCTGAAATCAAGTTCTCCAAAGCAATAGGACAACACCCAGACATATTTCAGGCTGATAGAAACGCTATAGGTAGATGTACTCAGTTCAATATTGACAGAAACAGAGATTGTCATATTCTCAGACAGTCAAGCAGCCATCAAAGCGCTGCGCTCACCAATAATCAGCTCCAGAATGGTTCGGGAATGCCTGAATAAGTTAAACAAACCGGGCAATAATAACAAACTATCCCTAAAGTGGATACCGGGACCGCAGGTAATAGACCCTGAGATAGGGCCTGTTTAGTGGAGTCATTTTTTTTTGTCTGGCATTTTGAGGGATGAATGTGGCTAGTTAGAGGATGAGAATATAGGTGGTTTTAATGCCTGCCACTTGTTCGAAAAGTCCACGGAATGTTTCGCCGGAAAACTCGACTTCGAACTGGGATTACCGTCTGGCGATTTTTCAGCGATATTTTCACAACAAAACCTTCCATTCTCTCGATTACCAGACAAAAAGTAAGCGCGGAAGGTTCTTTTCTTTTCTCTTGGAAGTTGACACTCATCTCCACTCTTTCAGCTATTGAAAGGCATCTGGTATTTTTTATGGGTGAATTATTTATCAATGTTAATCTTTTATTTAGAAGCCAAAAAATTTGAGATCATTAAAAAAAAAATCCTCATGAAAATCAATTTTTTTCTTCTGCAAATTTTCGAACGGGAGGCAGGCATTAAAATCACCCATATTTTCATCAGCTTAGTAGTCACATTCAGCCCTCAAAATGCCAGACAAAAAAAATGACTCCACTAAACAGCCCCTATCTCACAATCTATAATGACAAGATGGAACAATAAGTAGAGAAATTTGGAGCATAAACTCTGCTTTCAGGACTCAAGCCTTTCTGTGGCATAGGGACGCATACCTATAAGGACACGTTCAGAAAGCAGAGTAGACCAAATGAATCAGCCTAGCCGACCTAGGCAGTGTAGTTCCCACATAACAAAATTGCATCCTTAGAGTGTAATGGGAATGTTTTTTTAGGAGGAATGTGCCTAGAATGTTCGCCAAAACCATTGCGAAAGTCCTGAGAATGTTCTGAGAGAAGATTGTAGAAATACTGTTTGCAATGCTCAAGAACTTCCTGGGAAATCCATTAGGATATTCCTACAATATACCTATAAGATTCTCAGTACATCCTGAAAAGAATATTTCTGTTTGATTCTAAAAATATGCTTGAAATGTATATTCTCACATCCAAGGAATGTTTCTATGACATTATAGTTATGTTCTCAAAATAATATTACACCAATATGCTTGAAATATTCTTAGAATATATCTACATACCTATATCATTATCAATATGCATCCTAGAGACATAACATTCTTGTTTGATTCTAGGGATATACTTGGAATGGTAATTTTCGCATCTACATAATGCTCCTTTCAGTCCTTTTATATTAGCGGCAGTGAAAGAGTTGTTAGAAAATTTCTCTGGAAAACACAAGTGTTCAACCAAAGCTCCGGTTTCGAGCTTGTTATTATGCTCTCGTCGCGGTAGGCACGCCAACTGAGAGAAACAGGTTCCAAGGAGATTTAAACGCTAGGCAAGATGTAGATCTTTAATAGCGAGTGGTTCCCTCTCTTCGAAGTCCTACAAAGCAAAAGAAAAAGAATATAGGTACCTATAATATTTTTAGTAGGTTCTAGATAGAGCTTTATTAGATTTTTGAGTAGGTACTTTAGACAATAGACCTATCTCGCATGAATAGGAAAAGAGAGCTTAATTGTAATAAATACAAGTTAAAAAGCAATAAAAGATGACATGCGCGCGCAACTCGTAGGCTGCAGTGTAGCCAGATTGTATTGTTGCAGAACAAATGTAGACAATACAAATCGAACATTATAACATTAAAGAAGTGATATAGTGTCAAGTGTTTTACAATGCCTTAAATCAGACAAAAGAAGAGCTTTAAAGTGGATGAACATCGTTTGCACTTTTATTTCGATAAATGTTTCATCCGGCAACATCGCTCAATGAAATTGCAAAGGAATATGTGAAGTATAAACTAACATAACTTTAAACGAAACTGCGGTGAGTTCAAGTAATATAAACTACTGGACAATTGCTTTCGAACACGGTAAATATCGCCTAACTTTCAAGCTCGATATTTTTGGAGCCAGACTAGATATCGACCTGCGGTTTTCACGGGCCGACAGATTGACTTTTTGTGAAAAAAATTGCTATTTTGAAATTTTTTTAAATGCCTACTTTTTTTTATACAGGGTGTTAAAAGAGTCCATGATTTTCATCCCAATTTTGAATGTGTGTAACTTGCTCAGATAATTTTTTAAATTTTATTTCTATGCGGCGTTTTAATCAATAATCTTCTGCAAAAAAAGTAATTTCTCAAATTTTTTATACCTGCCTTAGTTTTAAAAATATCTATTTTTTTTCATAACCTCCATTTTTTTCAATTTTCAAGCACCTGAACCATCCTGTACAATAAATCTTGCATCGCTGCTGTTTGATATACCCCACGATATCCTGGTTTATTTTCAATGAAAAAAAAATACTAAAATAATGTGGTGTCCAGTAGCGTACTAATAATCGCCCATTTTCGGAATTATTTATTAATGGCTCACCGAATTTTACATTCAAAGGTGCATAATTTTAAAAATAATCATTTGAAGTTTCATTTGTTAAGTTCACTTTAATCATTGACATATTATTAAGAAACCAATTTCTCAAAATTTTGATATTTGCCTTTGTTTTTAAAATATCGGTTATTTAACATAACCATATTAATTTTCTCAACTTTTCCGTTCTAAACCATCCCGAATCGTTCTTACCGGTGAATTTTCTTAGCAATTGTCATACCTTTCAGCCAGCGTATTTACTGTGATTAAAAATATCGAATACCTCAATGATATGCTGTACAGTGGCGTGCAAACAGAAATTATTATTTTTCATTAAATCAATTTTATTAGCAATTGTTATATCTTTCGATTAGCTTATTTTCATGATTAAAAATTTCGAATACCTCAATGATATCCTGTACAGTGGCGTGCTAATAATTATTTATACCACTGATAAAATTTAAATATTCGGAACCGATTTCGTTGTGGTGAGAGGAAACCCGAACTTTTATCACCTGCTAATTTTCTTTGTAGCTTCATGTTTAAAGGTATTTCAATTAAAAATTCTTCCTCTAATCGTATCAGTATCAAAAAATAAAGTTAAGGATGGTAAATTACATTATCTGCCAAACAAAATATTATATGAACAACGTTAATGCTTCTTTAAGTTGATTTAAAACAAAACACAAAAAGTGTTCCTATAGGTTTTTTACGTTGTATTTAAGATAACGTCGTAGAACAAGGACTGACAATGTTATCGATGCCTTTTTTTTTTCCTTATAATTTACCAGAATGTAATAATAAGTTATCAAGACCACTGACAGCTAGAAATAACAAAATGAATCGACACGTGTTATTTATTTGAAAATGTTTATTCAAATCATACAACGTCGCGCGCCGTTGTCAACCGGTAACATCTGAAATTCCCCTACTTTAAATGCGTTAAGAAGTACTTTCAGTTTAGTTAGGTAGATACCTAGGTAAAACGTATCAAAATAAGTAAACTAAAAAACTAATCAAACTAAGATTCAATAACAACAACAAAGTGACCTAAAAGTTAAGTAATAAACAACGTAAACTAAAAAAATTAATAAAGAACGGCAGATAATCAAAGTTATAGTTAGTAAGCCCTCTCCTCACATTCACAACCTCTTGGCATCGCCGGCCGTGGCATGTTGTCAACCAAGAGATTAATGAATACCTGAGGGATATTGCCAGAGAATGCCACTCTTCTTCTATGGCAAGTGCGAACTCATCCAGCGTTTGGGAGCATTTTCACGCGATCGTACCAGTAACTTAAGCTGATACCACACAAGATCAGGAGATTTTGGAGGCAGGTGTAACTGTTGCATGTTATGCTCCCCCAAAAGCTCCTAAACAATTCTTGCTTTGTGTGGTCTCGCATTATGGTCAACCATGAAGAAATGCTCCTCAATATTTTCTGCATATGGAATAACAATGTCATTTATTATGTGATTCCGATAAATTACGGCGTTAACAGTACCCCGTGGAATGTATAAGTCGGATCTATCGTTGTACATCACTCCGGCCCAAACATTAAACCCTCCTCCTCCAAAGGTTTCCTGAGAAGCCATGTTGTCTTCTTCACATTGCTCCGCAGGTTGCCTCCATACTAACACCCTACCATCGGAGTGTATCAGGTTGAACCGCGTTTCGTCACAAAAAAAAAAAAACAATTCCGATATTCGTCATTCCATGCCAATTTATCGGTGGCTTATTCGACACCAAGTCTTCTATGGTTTGGCAAAAGGTGAACACATTTTGCTCGCATTAGCGTTCTTCTAACGGTCCTGTTAAATGCCACTATACCAGTGTGCCTTCTTAGGCTATCATTCAAAACACTAGAGCACGAAGTCCGGTTATTGTGAACCTTTCTTAATAGAGTTCATGCTGCTCATCCCTCAATTTTCCCTGGAGCCCTACCTCTGTGCACATAGCGGACAAGACCGTTCAGGGGAAAAAGCTGTTTTAGGTAATTTATAGTGCTGCCGCTTACCGAATATATTCGCGCTACGTCTTTAACTTAGCTCTTCATTTAAAAGGCGAATAAGCTAATTATTCCTTTCATTTTCTGTTAATCAAGGCATTACATGAGTGGCGAAAGTATTTCCTTTGCGACGAAACGCGGTTCAACCTGATACACTCTGATGGTAGGGTGTTAGTATGCAGGCAACCTGGGGAGCGATTTGAAGAAGACAACATGGCTTCTCAGGAAACCTTTGGAGGAGGAGGGTTTTATGTTTGGACCGGAGTGATGTTCAACCATAGATCCGACTTATACATTTCACGGGGTACTGTTAACGCCATAATTTATCGGAATCACATAATAAATGACATTGTTATTACATATGCAGAAAATATTGGGGAGCATTTCTTCATGGTTGACCATAATGCGAGACCACACAAAGCAAGAAACGTTTAGGAGCTTTTGGGGGAGCATAACATGCAACAGTTACACCTGCCTCCAAAATCTCCTGATCGTGTGTGGTCTCAGCTTAAGTTACTGGTAGGATCGCGCGAAAATGCTCCCAAACGCTGGATGAGTTCGCACTTGCCATAGAAGAAGAGTGGCAAAATATCCCTCAGGCATTCAATAATCTCTTGGTTGACAACATGCCACGGCGATGCCAAGAGGTTGTGAATGTGAGGGGAGGGCTTACTAGCTATTCTATTAATTAAATAACTTTGATTATCGGCCGTTCTTTGTTAATTTTTTTAGTTTAGGTTGTTTATTACTTAACTTTAAGGTCACTTTGTTTTTGTTATTGAATCTTACTTTGATTAGTTTTTTATTTCACTTATTTTGATTCGTTTTACCTAGGTATTTACCTAACTAAACTGAAAGTAGGTACTTCTCAACGCATTTAAAGTAGGGGAATTTCAGATGTTACCGGTTGATAACGGCGCGCGACGTTGTATGATTTGAATAAACATTTTCAAATAAATAACACGTGTCGATTCATTTTGTTATTTCTAGCTGTGAGTGGTCTTGATAATTTTTTATTACATTCTGTTAAATTTTAAGGAAAAAAATAGACATTGACAACATTGTGAGTCCTTGTTCTACGACGTCATCCTAAACATAACGTAAAAAACCTATAGGAACACTTTTTGTGCTTTGTTTTAAATCAACTTAAAGAAGCATTAACGTTGTTCATATAATTTTTTGTTTGCCAGATAATATAATTTACCATCCTTAACTTTATTTTGTGATACTGCTACCATTAGTGGAAGAATTTTTAATTGAAATACCTTTAAACATGAAGCTCAAAGAAAATTAGCACGTAGGTAATAAAAATTCGGCTTTCCTCTCACAACGAAATCGGTTCCAAATATTTAAATTTTATCAGTGGTATAAATAATTATTAGCACGCCACTGTATAGCATATCATTGAGGTATTCGATATTTTTAATCATAGTAAATATGCTGGCTGAAAGGTATAACAATTGCTAAAAAATTCACCGGTAAGAACGATTCAGGATGGTTTAGAACGGAATAATTGAAAAAATTAATATGGTTATGTTAAATAAACGATATTTTAAAACCAAAGGCAAATATCAAAATTTTGAGAAAATGGTTTCTTAATAATATGTCAATGAATAAAGTGAACTAAACAAATGAAACTTCAAATGATTATTTTTAAAATTATGCACCTTTGAATGTAAAATTCGGTCAGCCATTAATAAATAATTCCGAAAATGGGCGATTATTAGTACGCTACTGGACACCACATTATTTTAGTTTTTTTTTTTCATAAACCAGGATATCGTGGGGTATATCAAACAGCAGCATAAGATGCAAGATTTATTGTACAGGATGGTTCAGGTGCTTAAAAATTGAAAAAAGTGGAGGTTATGAAAAAAAATCGATATTTTTAAAACTAAGGCAGGTATAAAAAATTTGAGAAATTACTTTTTTTGCAGAAGATTATACGCCGCATAGAAATAAAATTTAAAAAATTATCTGAGAAAGTTACACACATTCAAAATTGGGATGAAAATCATGGACTCTTTTAACACCCTGTATAAAAAAAAGTAGACATTTAAAAAAATTTCAAAATAGCAATTTTTTTTACAAAAAGTCAATCTGTCGGCCCGTGAAAACCGCAGGTCGATATCTAGTCTGGTTCCAAAAATATCGAGCTTGAGAGTTAGGCGATATTTACCGTGTTCGAAAGCAATTGTCCAGCAGTTTATAAAGTATTAGTTTGCTCTTTGTCAAATTACACGTTACAAAGAAAGAAGGAATGATTCATTCTGAACTGGCCCCTGAATAAGAATATGACGCAAGCCTGTCACCAACTTGCTTCTTATTGGACGCTCACCTGCAGCCTACAAGCGACGCGCGCAGTCCAGGTAATAGGAGATCGGTCTATTAGGTGAACAATATGAAAATATTCTTATCATGGGTACCTACCTACATAAACGTCTCAGCACAACTTTTTTTAGGGTACATTATAATAATGTTCGTATGAGAAGATTCAAATAATGTTAGGTATATAAAGTAGGTTCTTAGCACAAATCTTTCAAGTAGGTGCATAGAAGCAACATTCCTAGTACATAAATAGAACGTCCAAAAATGAATAAATCAATCAAAACAATCTTAGAATATTCAATAAACATTCCTAAAAGAACATTCCAAAAAGCACTTTGAGGGAATATTCTGAGAATATGAATGTTCTTTCACTGTTATGTGGGTTGTTGGTGTATTTACTTCGCATACTGCGGGTCCTGGGTTCGAATCCCAGCTAGTGCATGGTTGTTTGTTTTTTAACCGGCTCGTTGGTTTGGCGAGAGGATGTCGAAGGACTTTCTCAGGCTTGCGTGATGTCGGTGGAGTCTGAATGGCCGACCATGGATTGCGAATCGGACCATCTCAGGGTGAGGAGATGCATGATAAGGCCGACCATTTAGATTCTAGTATGAATGGGAAGGAGTAGAGTCCATGCAAATGACGTACAATAAACCACAATGAGCTTCAGTGCAGAGCATAGGCTCGAAAGTGTGAAAAAAAAATATGTGGATCAGCCTCTGGGAGCAGTTTGCAGAGTTGAGGCAATCAAAAAAGTTTCTTGGGCCCTCTCACCAAGGGAAATCATAAGACCGAGCATAAGACTTATCACTGAGTTGAAACAATCTCCGCATTTTTACTGGATTCATTACAGGCCACTGCCGGCTAAGGGGGCACCTTGAGAGAATTAGAATCGAAAACGAAGTTAGCTGTCGGTTCTGTGAGGAAGGAAAGGAAGCTCCACACCTTCTCTTACAGAGTACTAGGCGATCGTGAACAAACGAATTGCCTGCTTCGGATGCTGCACCGTGGGAAAAAAATCGATGCATAGAACCATCCAGCTTACTTGCATTCGTGAAAGCTTTAAAGCTGGATGAGGTGCTTTGATAAGAACCCTATGAACTAAAGTATTCAGAAGGGGGCACTATAAATCTATGCAGGTAGCAGTGTAATAATACCCCTAAATCATTCATTTATATTGGAGAGAGTCGGTTCGGAAATATATGGACCAAATGAAAATAGGGCCAAAAATATTTCAAGTTGAACTGATTGCTTTAAATACCTGTGCTTACGAGTATCAAGTGGATCTTAAAGCTCTAGAAGCCATGAAAAGCACATCACATAACTGGTTTAAGAATACAAAAGGGTCCTCAAGAAATTGGCTCCGACAAACGAAGTAACTACCAAGCAGATTTTTTCTCAGAACATAGAAAGTACCTACACTACAAGTCTTTTCCAAGGTCCTAAGCCATTCTGTGCACTAATAAATAAATAAATAAATAATGTCTTTTATTTGTTATGAATGAATATATAATGAAGAGCCACCTCATAGAAGAACTGAACAGATAGGAAGAGAGACCCATTGGAGATCCATTCGGAGTCTGAGATAGCCAAAAAGAATCGCATATTCATTCCAGTAAAAAAAAAAACTGAACAACTTTTCGATATGAACAAACATAAAAACAGTCGGTATTGGCCTGTTCACTGACCATTGTCTCTAGTAAAAAATTACTTGAAAACAACAAACAAAGCATAAGATAATATCTGGAAAAATAGCAATGCTAAGCGACTGACGACTGTATCAGGTGGAAACGATTCCAGATAGAAACTTCAATGTATAGTGGCAGAATGACAGTTAAGGATAAATATAGAAAAAGAACAGGGCAGAACAAGACAAAGAAATTGCAAAGACCTATTCTCGAAGAGACGGGAGGAGACAGAACATCCCCGTAACCGAGAGAAAAATCCAGTGAGGAAGAAAAAAAAACTCTAACCATAAATTAATCTGTATAAGGTAAGATTTATTAATAAATTGTAATAAAGGACTTTGTTTTTTTTATTTTAGTTATTCTTAGGCGAATTTTGAGAAAACCTTACATTTTTATTGAAAAATATCGCATGCCTAGAAATAGGTACCTACCACAAAAACTTATGAAAGCAACGATATCTCATTTGTGACAATAATTCTCGAACAATAAAACAAATCAGGACCAATGATTCAAATACAATTTACTTGAGTACTTAAACCTATTTTCTATATCTACCTACATTTTCACTTAGGTACCTAAATAAAATTCTAAATATAATTTAAGCCAAACCATCTTTTCATTGTTTTCCTTAAATTTAATAAATATACAAGCCATGACATAAAATCAATATCAAATTTTATGAAAACCTGTACCCCCTATCGCTTTTTTTGAGTCAGAGCTAATTGTCTACACTTAACAATGAAATCCTCCTCAACCCCATCGTCATCGTTATTAATTTCTTTTTCAATTCTCTCATTATTATTAATATTATTATTATTATTGTTATCACATTTTTTTTGTTCGTTGATAATTAATTTTCCATGGCCCTTACTACAATCGTTTTTCAATAATAAGAAATTGTTATTGTTCTTCAAATGATCAACATCGTCGAACGATATATTTGACGTGACGTCGATTCGGATCACTTGTTCCGTTTCCGGACTGGCGGGTTTTGAAAATGAAAACTTTATTGTCTTTTTAAATTTGTTTCTTTTTTTTTTGGCCGTGTCTTTATCACGTTTTCTGGTTTTCGATGGCATTTTGTCACTTTCTTCGTTTATTATTTGCGATTTTATTATTAATTGTTCTATATCTTCAGCAACGTAATCAGCATCATCAAAATTCAAATCCAAATTTACATTCTCTGGTTTGTTATTATCGGTATTATCTAAAAATTCACTGATATCATAGGGTAAATCATATTCGTCGTCTAACATGTTTTTTCTGGGAGTGTAGTTTCTACGTTTTGCGGAAATTAGCCTTGGAGCTTTTTTGGACCATCTTTCCGTAGAGGAACCCGTATTGAAATAAATATTTTCAGGAAAAAGCATTGTAGTAATGGTTAGTTGAGGCTCGGTTTCTTTTCTGGGAGTTAAATGTTCTCTGCATTTCACTGGCAGTTTATAGGAGTATCTAAAAATAATGTTGCTATTTTATTGTTTGTTTAGTGATTAATTACTAATACCCATGATATCCTGTCGTAGTCCATGAAATGGTTTCGTCTTCTTTGTGCTTTTTATTGGTTATTTCGTCTCTTCTGGTTAGTTTTATTTTTGTGCACTTCATGCTGTTTTGCCTTTTTTGAAACCTGAAAAAAAATATTTAGAATTCAATAATCTTTCAAGTTTTTTTTCTCTTAGATAAAGCACTTAAATAATAATTCATTGCGCAAAGAATATGATGGGGTAATGTGTGTTCCCATTCAAAAATTTCGGACATGGATTTTGAAATTTGTGTCTTTGTGTTTGGGTGAATTTGATTATGATGTCACACTCAGAGATTCGAGTACTTTTTTGGGAATAACTTTTTTTGGTTAAAATTTTTTTTCATCATATTATTTCTTGAAGTGATTGTTTTGAAAATTATTAGAACACAAAAAAAATTGATATAATTAACCGTTGATGACACCTAACAACGGACCTTCTAGCCAAGTAGTACTAGTAAAGTCCAACAAATACCATTTTAAAGTCACGTGATTTTTCTCTATCCTTGTTGAATTCATCTTAAACAGCGGTGATAGTAAAATTGACAAAAAAATTGGTGTCCAATTATTGTTCATAAAATTCTTACCTGAAATAGAATCCGTCACTGTCATCAATTAGTTTGTCAAAGTTATTTTCGAAAATGATACAACGAACAAACACAGCTAATAATTTTGACTATATTAACCTTTTTCCAACTCAAAAAGAAGCAAATAGAAAACGGGTACCCAATTCAAGTTCAGAATATATTACAAGGGGCAGCAGAAGCGACAAAAGTGAGTCCCGCAACAATTGCAAGCATTAAAATTCCCATCTGATTGGTCAATACTACTTCAGAAATGCGTTTGTAAAATGCTAGTGGGAACATATCTTAAAATTCAATAGTAATTAACCACCAGTAGCTTTTTGTAGATGATATCAACGACCAATGAACTATAACCAAAAACTGGAATGCTAACACATAAGGACGAACGTGAAGCCTAGTGCGGCTGCTGCGGAGGGGATACCTGTTTTTGTCGCACTCATTATGTTAAATGGCGTAAATTGCTTCCAACACGTATTCCAATTGATGAAACCTGTGAAGGGAAATATGACAAAACTTTCGAAAACGTCATATGTCAGCGAGCAACAGAAAAAAACAACATTCCCTCTTGTGGCCTCTGTCTTTCATGGCTTCATTTTTTTGGCAGATATGGCAATGTGTGCGCATTCCAGTTTTTAGCTATAGTTCATTGTCAACGACAATCAGTGAACATACGTTTTTTGCCACCAATATCACGTAACTTTATAATGGTATTTGTCGGACTTTAGTAGTGTGTATATTATCAGAGATAAATACTATATAAACTGCCGAGAATGGAATCTCAGTGTAAATTTTGTTGTCAACAAAATTGAGCCAAGCCAGCGCCATCTACCATATCGGAAAATCACTATTTGCATCGATGCTACAGACACCTACTTTACAAAGGACTTTTTATGATAGATGGCGCCCTGTTCGCATTACTGTCGGTCTGTTCAAATTCGTTTATTCTGGACTTTGGGGCATTAATGTTTGCTCAAATTAATTGATAATTTGTTAATTAGATCAAAAGACAGTTTCTTTATCGACGGTTAAGGGTATCCTTAACATATTTATTCAAAGTTCTGATTAATGTTTAATTGAACCTGTCATTTATCTAATCAACAAAGATAAAAATAGATCTTCCAATCAATAAAGTTTGAAGTTCTTCTTGAAACACACAAAACAACTTTGAAATCACTTAAGAACACTTGACAACACAAAGAAAGATGAAATGCAAGACCGGCGAACAAAAAACATTATGAATTATTAGTTATGATCAAATGAATATTTTGGCATATTGTTATATGTTGACATGTCAGTTATCGACATCGGACGTGTTTTTGATGTGCCTCTGGTATTTTCCAATTTTGACAATTCTGTGTTTGTCAGCGGCATCTAGAAAAACGGAAAAGAGTTATTATGTGGTTTATAACTGGCAATGAGAGATCGCAGGGCCTGGTATATTATTTACTAATTCAGTTTCAAAATCTGACACAAGCATACATTTCTATGTCCAAAACTTCTTAGACAAGCTGTCAATTTAATAGCAATACCACGGCTTAGCAATACTCATTCAGAGCACATTCCCACCCTCACCCTCCCATTTTCCGACGATAAAAGATCTACAAACGTGATCCACCAATTTAGCATGGATTTTCAACTGAAGTGAAACTTAACCTGAAACAAGCCAAGTGAGCTGGAACAAGTCGGGCAAGTCTTTGGAAGAAGTCCAGAGAGGTCAGGAAAGGACTGGATAAGGTCTGGAGCAGTTTGTACAAGTCTGGATAAATCTGTTTAAAGCCTGGAAAAGTCTGAAACATGTCTGGAAATGTCTGGAAATCTCTGGAAACGTCTGGGAAGAGCCTGGAAATTACTGGAAAGGGCCGGAAAAATTCTGCCAAAGGTCCCAAAAGACGTGGGGATCATTTTCAAGAATCCGGATCAGTCTGTACAAGTCTGGATAAGATCTGGATAAATCTGGATAAATCTGGATAAAGTCTGTAAAACTCTGGATAAGTCTGGATATTGTCTGGAAACGTCTGGAAAAAACTTGGAAATTTATGGAAAGGGTCGGAAAAATTCTGGAAAAGGTTTCAAAAGACCTGGGAATCATTTCCCAGAATCCAGATCAGTCTGTACAAGTCTGGGTAAATCTGGATGAAATCTGGAAAACTCTGAAAGGCTCTGAATAAGTCTGGATAATGTCTGGAAAAGTCTGGAAATCTCAGGGGCGAGTACAGGAATGACACACTCAGTGTGAGTGTGACACCGGTGCCGTTCATGCACACCGAGTGCGCGCACTCTGTGCCGTTCAGAAAGTACTTCGGGCACGCTCCAGTTGTCGCACCGGTCACACCATAATTTTTTGGTGTGGCTGCGGTGTGATTGTGTCTTTATGTCAACAATGTCAACCATTCCTCCCATAATCTCAATAATCCCACCAAATATAAACAAAACACAGTTAAGAATTAAAGTTTTTCCTTCAAATTAAAGAAATGAACAACAAAAAAAAAGTAATCCTAATAGATTTGGTGAAATTTTTGAGGAGATGCTCGATTGGTCACACCATGCGTTCAGAAATTCATACGAAAGTTGTCGCTCGTCACACCCATAAAATCGCACTCACACCCGGTGTGTTATTTCTGAACTCGTCCCTAAACATATAATTTATATCATTTATTAATTTGTATCATGCGTATATGTTCAAAAAATGCATCATAGTGACGCAAAAAAGCTTCATAGCGATTCTGCAAATAATTGAAAATATTTATTAAGAGTAGTTGCTGAAATTTTTCTGAGACTCGTTTCAAACTTGAGCCTTTATTCCTTCCAAATCCGTATGACCGGAAAAAAGTGATCTACTAAGAAAACTGTTTCTTAAGTTAAAAGATACATAATGACGAAGATTCTAACCTTAACTTAATGTCAACTTCATACCTAATGCCAAGTAAGCGAAATATGATAAATGCAACTTGTGTGCGCAATTACTCAGAGCTCTAGATTTCGGTACTGTTTATTTTGGCGGATACAGTATTTGATTCTGATCCAGTCGTAAATTAATATTATTTAAGATGCTCTCTCTAACACTTTCATTACTAAAAAGAAGGCCCACTGACTTTGTTGGATTTATCTTGAGATGTTTTTTGGTTTCTAGAAATAATTTATTTCGATCTTCATTTATGCAGTCATTACCAAGATCAATATTAGCTGGATCAAAAGTTAGATAAACCTGGTTATCATCAGCGTACATTTGACATTTGCAGTTTCTTAATGATTTCTCAAATTGAGATGTATACACAGTGTATAACAGAGGTCCAAGAATACTACCCTGTGGTTCTCCGGATATTACTGGACAGCAGAGCAAGATCAACGTGATATTCAGCTTATTAGAGCCAAAGACTTTAGTTTTGATACTTTTCAAAACATCCATGATAAGTTCATCTGAGACAAGAGCAAAAGAGAACACATGTTCAGTTAACCTGTTATTATTGTAAAATGAAATAAGCTCTGCATCAGGCGGATTTGCATTTTTGGAAACTTCTGTAAAATACTTGTTGAGTTTATCAACATCTCTAAGATTTACCGGAAGATTACGAATTTTTTTCTGAGCAAACATTTATTTTCTTCAACTCCTGCCATTTCTGTTTCTGGGTAGGTAAAATTATTAAATTTGAAATTCAAGTAAGCTCTCTTTTCCGCTCTTATTGCAGAAGCTGTTAAGTTGCGAAGTTCCTTGTAGTACTGCCAGTGCACAGAACCTTTTGTACTCTTGAAATTATCAAAAGCTTTGTTCCTGAGTCTGCATATACCGAATATTTGGAGTAATCCAGGGTTGATATGGTCTTTTTTTTTTCCTTTAACTTTTTTTAACGGTGCATGAATATTAAATATGTCCAAAATACTATTTGTAAAAAAATTACTTTATCTTCTATATTCCCCATCCTATACATTACTTCCCATGGAAGATGAGCAATATCGTGTGAAAATTATGGCATATCTATGTTATGTAATTGTCTGTAGATAAAATTGTGAGTTCTTACCTTTGTTTCGCCCAATTCTAAGGCCGGCTTCTCATGAGCGTAAACTTGACATAACTGGCGCAAATACTGAATACGTGAATTTCTGCGCAACATTCACATGGAGTGGAGAATTTACGCCGCTGCGTATGTCAAAATTATATTTTTTTCCTAAAATTTGAAAAATTTCTTTGAATTTTGATTGTACAAATTTGTATTTGTTATTGCTTTAGTTCCAAATAGTTACAAATATGGACAGTAAATCACAAAAATCAAGAAAACGAAACGGTTGCAACCTTAACCTCTAAAAACACTGAATTTTTACGCGAAAAGTTGAGCTTTGCTCAACTTTTGGTGTATCTGCGGCAGAGTGTCAGCGTATCCAATATGGCGCAATTTTGGCCAATCAGAATTCTGCATTCAGGTACGCTGTCACGCCATAAATGTCAAATTACGCTCATGAGAAGTCGCCCTAAATCGTAAAAAGCGAGCATATGATCAGAGATTTCAATATCTTTAACTCCAGAACTATTCACACTAAAATTGCAAAAAACTAAATCAATGAGAGTCGATCCTGTGTTAGTTATCCTTGTTGGCTCAGAAATAATTTGTTTGAGATTAAGGCCGCGTTAATGGCCACCATGTTTAAACTGTGATTGGTTGATTTTTCGAAACTTGTTTCAAGATCTTTAAAAAAACGGCACATCAGAATTGGCTCAAATTTAGCATAAACATTATTTGATCGATTATCTACAATTCCTTATTTTGGTTTTTCGATATTCAGCCTTTTTTTCAAATTCAAAAATCATGTTCGCAACCACCAAAACAATTAAATGTGTTGGTGGTTGCATATTTGCATGTTTATCAAGCTTGGATCCGTGAAAAGCATATTTTATTGATAACCACGAAAAACTAAAAAAAGCTAATTGTAGAGACTGTAGATAATATATCAAAAATAATGTTTATGCCAAAGGATTTTGGAAATTATTGCGGATTTTTTGAGATGACCTTAAAACAAATTTTGAAGGTGAAAACAGTTCAAGCAATTTCAAGTAGATGGCGCCACGGCAAAAAAGCTACATGGGAGCATCATAATTGTATATTTGTCTTTCTCTGTCACTAAGTTTAGTGTTACACCGACAAACAGATTTTGTTTTGGACAAAAAATAAAATATTGAACCGTATGTGTAGAGTGACACAGTCGTCATTTTCGAAAACTAAATTAAAACATGGCGGCCATTAACGCGGCCTTGCATGCTTCCATTATATCCAAAAGTGAATTTGAAATGTTACTGTCGGAATTAATAGTTATTTATGATATAAGTGTTAAAAGTACATTTTTAAGGCACGCATGTGAAAGTTTGCAGAATGAGCGAAGCGAATTCTGCAATTCACATAAGTGCCTCAAAAATTCTTTTAACACAAATATTATACAATATTTTTTTCTAAAAACGGCAATAAGAAGCAATAACTAATAACAAATTGAATTTTTAAATGAATAATATATTGGAAGCATCTTTCCTACATAAGATTATTTAATTAGACATTTGTCAAAAAATCCAAACAACCAGCACCTTGTTTTACAGGTAATGAAATTGTCAGTTTCTTGAAAGTCTGTCGTGGTCAGTAATGCTTTTTGCTAAAAATGCAACAAAATACAGAAGAAAAAGAGGGTTGCATCGATCCCTTGAAAAATATAGATGAGGCGGCCAATCGGGCTACCTCAGTTGTTCAAATTTATCATTAATATCAATGTAAATAACTAAAATTACAAACTTTTTTTGACGTTCGCTCTCAAAATTTGTTGTTTCGTTTTTAACACTATTGCGATAAAGACTTTATGGCACTAGTGCGATAAAGTAACATTTTTAATGCTACGGGAGGGTGTTAAAAATTGCATTTTTAACACGGTTGTAGAAAAACATGTTTACATTAAAATCACCCAAAATAATAATTGAATCAAACTTTGTACAAAAATCAGCAAGAATATCCTCCAAGTAAGAGACAAAACAATTAATATCAGTATTAGGCGGACGATACACATTACCAACAAATATATTTTTTTAATTTGCCCTAGCTTCAACCCAAATATGTTCGATGTAGTCCCTGCATTCCTGGAAGATAGTATTAAATTTCGAAGTATTTTTTATGTATACACCAACTCCTCCTGCCCTAGCCAATCGATCCTGCCTAATGAAGTTGTATTCATCAATATTAAAGTCTGTTTTTTTTTTAAGATAAAAGTCAAAATGACATTATTTTGGCAATACAATGTAAAATTGTCAATGCTTTCAATTTTTTTATGTAGAAAAGGCTTGTGTTGCCAACCTAGTTACTAAATTTTTGACTTGGGGAATTATCTTTAAAAAAAAAACAGACTTTAAGTGTATTTTGCGCAATTCCTGCATGCAACCAGGTCTCTGATATGCCACGTATGTCGTATTGACAGTCCTGGAGGTGACCCTTAAAAATATCAAAACCATCAAGCAACGATCTCGCATTTATGTGTCCGCACAAAAACATTTACAATGCTAAAGAAGAAAGGAAAACAGAAAAAAGAAAGATGTATTGAAGATGAAAAAAGAGAAGTACTTAGCTATGTGCCACTTTGGTGAAGTATTCAGATAATACGCTTGCGTCGTTGATTGCTTGCGTGCATAGGTGTAACAGCCCTTAGTAAATATACTCAAAAGGTTAAAAAATAAATAAAAATCCAAAAAAAAAAAAAAAAAAAAACAAAACTGGCCAATTATGACCCCCAAAGCACCCATGAGAAAAAAAAAATAGATCAGTAAATAAACAAAAAATTCCTACACTAAACTCTAATATGAAATCCTAAACACCCCTATGCACAAAAATTAGAGTTAAATAATGATATACCTACCTACATTATGAAATTAGTAATTTTATGTCCGATTGACCAATAAAGTGCTATTTATAGAACAGTTTTGTGTCAATAAAATACCACTTTATTGTACTAGTAAAATAAAGTGCTACTTTATTGCCTACCTGGACTACCTGACAAGGTGAAACAGGTCCTGACAACCTGCCAAAGTAAAACAGGTCCTGACAACCTGCCAAGGTGAAACAGGTATACCTCCGCGAATTTCACTTTTTTCATTAAATTTTTTTAATTTTTAACAAAAACCAGTCGTAATCGTACATAAAATCATGTACAGTAAGGGGCAGGCTACTAGGTATATATGATCCACCTTGACGAATTTACAATCGTCCGCTGCCGTTTGAACACCTGTCGCTGTCGGTCCGCTGTCGTTTTTTTGACGACTTCGAGTGACTTTGACGTTCGTTGAGTTTGTTCATAAACCATGGTTCACATCAGTACGTTTTATGATTTAACAGACTTAAGCCCGGTCCAGACGTTATGTTACTGATACCTGATCACGTGTTGAACTGTACAGACAAAACGTTATGCAAAACGTAGCATCTAGACCGTGCTTTTACGGCCATTCGCACCGCTATAGCTTAAGGGATATTTATTCCAAGTAGAGCTTTGAATGTGACTCTTGTAGAAACAAAAGTCATATTCAAAGGTCCACTTAGATTAAATGACCCTCAAATGATAACCGTGCAAATGGCCATTAGATTTATCGTCGAGCTTCACTTACTTATATTTAAAAGACGTGTATTTAGATAGATTTTTTTCGAACCGAAACAATAATACTGTTATTGTTCGGATTCTATGGAAAAAAAACATGTATTTTAGAAAAGCCATCAAGGAAAAACTAAAAATGTATTCAACATAAAAAATAGAAGAAAAATTAAGTAAAATAAATAATTCTAAACAGATAATCTAATGCAGTAAATGTTCGAACAGTTCCAGTCCACCCTCTTGAACTAAACGATCATAGAAGGCTCTACGAACATTATTTAGCATCACAGGGGTGACAGTTAGATATATTTCTCGAATTTTGAAACGCAGCTGCTCAAGGTTCACGGCGCGATTCTCCTGAAAACTATACATTTTTGATTTGCAATAACCGCAGAGAAAATAATCGTTGGGTGCAAGATCGGGAGAGCGTCAAAGTAGGTACTGTAGCTCTCGACTCAGCAATGAGACGGTTTGGAAAAGTATTATTCAAATGGTCCAGAATGAAACCCGTATTATGGGCTGGACATCCATCTTGTTGAAATCATATTTCATTAAATCTAGGACCAGATAATCTTTCAATTTCTGGAATTATCTGCCGTTGGCCCATTGCAGAAGATCCAAATATTTTGGAGCAGTTAAGTTAGCGTCCATGAAGTACGGCCCAATAATATGTTCTCCATACAAACCGCTCCACACAGTTACGTTTTGACGACTATGCGCTCTAAGTTCAAAATACCTGTGTAAATTCTCCTTAGACCAATAACGGATGTGACTAGGATTATGTCGACCATGAAGTTGAAATGTCGTCTCATCTGTAGAGACAATTTTTCTAAGAAAATCTTGATTTTCATTTGCCTTATTAATGACAGTTTCACAAAACTCGATTCGCTTGATGTTGTCCTGAGGATCAATTTTTTGGGAGTTTCGTACTTTGTACGAACGATACTTTTTTTTCTGTGGCTTCTCACTTGAGTCAAACTCGTGCACAAGCGCATGAGTCGAAATAGTTGGAGTTTCGTTAACTAATGCCAACAATCAACAACAAATAATTTATTTGGCTTCTTGATCATCATTATTTTCCTGAACGTCAGTTCTTTAATGGTTTCGGGGAGAAATGCAACCGTATTTTTGATAATTATTAACAACCCTAGAAACTTTTTACCTGGTTGTCGCCAGGTTAGCGCTAAATCGATTTGTCATTTTCTGACATGTGGACGCCTGCAAATTCGTCAGGTAACATCTTATCACAGATTAACCCGTCCTAAAGATAGGAAACTTACGTGCGTTTTTATTCTCACCGATGTGCTCATCGATTAAGCGAAAATGTCAATTGGCTGTTTTTATTCTCATCAGTAAAACATCGATGGATTTCATCGGTCTGTTTTTATTCTCATCCTACACTTATCGGTGAAAGTACGATTAGCCATCGAATTCATCGAGGTTCATTTAGGATGAACTGATGAATTATAACGTAAAATGTAACCTCAAACTTATATTGACGGTTGTTGATGGCCGACTGGCATCGTTTTGTTTTGCATTTATATTCATTATGTGAAGATTTGCGAAGCCTTAACAAAAAAAAAAAGGAAAATGGGCATGTTCAAGTGATCTGAAGGGTGTGAAAACCGAGACCATACCAAACCTAAGAGTTCTGAGCATAAGAGCGCCAAATTACCTAACTTTGTGAAAAGTGAGAAATATATCTGAAATATCAAATCAAACTTAATTTGTGAGGTCTTAAAGCTCAGCTAACTGTCTCAGAGATAATTTTATTTCTAATATCTCACCTCCACTACAGTCCTAGTAAGTCTAAAATGAGACTTAACATCTAAATCACTATGCAAAGAACTACAGAAGAAATATAATTTTGTATTTTTTTATGTTTTCTACAATTCAAGTAAAACTATTTCATCTGAAGAACTTCTAGACTCATCACTTGATGATTATGAAGAGCTGACAATTATTCTCAACTAACACTAGACTTCCAATCATTGTATGGCTACGGTTTTTTAAACAAATAAAAAAATAATAAGTTTGACACATAAAACAAACAACACAAATCAATGCCAAAAGTATCAATTCAAGTGTCAAAATCCATCGAAGTGTTTTTTAGTTGATTCATTTCATCAACAAAATTGCGATGAATTTTGATGACGTACTGCTCATCGGCGCTCATCGGTGATGGAATTCATCAGGAAAACTCGATGAGAAAAAAAACGCACGTCTTCCATGTAAAATGTTCGTTCGGAGCTGTCTCGAAAATAACACCTGTGGAGCTTCATGACTGCCAAAGCTATGCGGCGCTAGTATACAAAGCCACAAGCAAATGTCATCTGTGAACTGTGAATGGTGAATATAATTTGTCAATGTGTTTGTCATCAGTTAGCCGTTTGATCTGTGTTAGTGTTCTTTTATTTAATTTCCTATCAATTTTTGATAAAACTTTGACTTGTTAATATGTTTTTAAAAAAAGAGACTTTATGTTACATTCAAACATAGTGGAAATGCTCGTGGAAATGGGATAAGTGATGGTTTTTATTCGCCATTGCTTGACATTCACATGAAGTGTGATTTGTTCATCAAATAAGACCAAAATTCCTAAAAATATACCTTCATTTATAAGGTATTACTGCAGTGGAAGCTTCTGAAGTTATGCCATCACCACTTTATCCTCAGAGACTTTGCTGAGTGTCGAATTAGTGAATTTTATTTGCAGTATTATAAACTTTTCATTGTTTTTTTTTTTTTCAATTCGTTTCTCTATTATTGTTGTGTTTAAGGCTGTTCTAATAAAGAAGGAGATGGTACTAAAAGTTTGTTGTTTTATTTCAAAAAAAAAATACAGATAATAATAAAATAAAATCGATTAGGGACAAATTATTTGAAAAAAGGCGGGAGACCACGTGACTACTGCTACAACACTGAACACACTGAAGTGCACACTAGCGCCCCCATGCTGTGGCAGTCATACAGCTCGTTGTATGAGTAAGACAAGGATAGTGGAAAAGGCACGAGTTTCCTATCTTTAGGACGGGTTAATCTGTGCATCCTATATACCTAGTAGCTTGCCCCTCACTGTATATAACGCTTACATAAACAGGCTTTATTGTACGAATAATTTTATGGCCGAGCGAGCTTGCGAGCGAGGCTATTAAATAATGAGTACTTGTTATATAAATAGCTATTAAAGAGAAAAAAAACTTTAATAAACAAACAGAGAGCATCAGCAAACTAGTCTTGTTTATAGAGACTGAAAATCAGTCAGCAAAAATTTGATGATGTTTATTGTTAAATACTTGCCTAGATATTAAGTACCTGAATGTCATTGTCATTTTGCACACATTATGAAATTAGTAATTTTAAAGAGAAAAAATTAAATGAAAACTATAATAAACAGAGAGAACCCATAGGCAAACTAGTATTGCACAGAATACATATCCTCACGGATAGAAGGCAAACTGCCTAATAAAATTTTGGGGAACAATGCGCCGTCACTGCGCGGTGGATGCGATCCGAACTATTTATAATAAAGGTTTCTGTAATCAAATCAGCTGTCAGAATAGTTCTCCCAATGTCAATATCTTCAATGATTTGTTCGGACTTCAGTTCAGAATTGAACTACGCTTTCGCATTTCTTTATATAGGTTTGATATGACCAAATGCGCAAGCGCAGTTCAATTTAGAACTGATTTTGAACTGAAGTCCAAACAAACCTTTTTCCTCATTATTGAATATTGACGGATTTTTCTTCCGAGTAGAGCAAAAACGGCCAAACTTTTTGTGTTTTGTGTAAAATCTGATTTTTTTTTGAATTTAGGAAACATTTATCTGGATTCAAAATGCACACCAACACCAAAGCAACACCAAGACGAATTCTCATTCAGAACTATTTTGACATCTTTTTTTTAAACATAGGTAACAGGTAAACTGCCAAAGTAAACTGTGACATATTTTCTGGTGGCGTTCATTCCGCACCTGTAGTTCTGTTTCGCTCCAGCGTCCCCAAGCGGATGCGATCCGAAGCTTTTTTTTAGGCCCCGCCCTCCATTAAGCTTTTTTTTTCTATCCGTGAGGATATGTATTCTGTGCTAGTATTGTTTATAAAGAGAGAAAATCGTCCTGTCAACAAAAATTTGATGGTGTTTATTGTTTAGTACTTGCCTAAAAATTAAGTACCTGAATGCCATTGTCATTTTCTTAGATTGTCATTTTGCACACGATGAACACCTCCAGAGTTTTTGACATACACATTCCCGTGGAGGCACCAGGCATTTTTTGAGGAAAACTTAACGATCGCGACACTTAAAAGTTTTAGACGAAACTGGGTGAGGTCTTCCCTTATCGAAATTTTAGCACCTTCAAGTAATTTCCGACACTTTAGAACCTTGGACCGTTTGTTTGCACTAACAAATTAAATTCAACAAAAACGGCTCGTGGCTTATTGGGAACCGGATTTTTTGCTTGAACCCGGTGACAGCTTTTAAGGTTTAAAGTCAACCCCCATTTTCTGAACCTTGTGTTCAAAAATTCCAAAAAAAATATATGTTTTATGGTTATTGATATACTTTAATCCATAATTTTTTTAAGCAAATTTGACTCGCCATTTTTGAGTTATATCGCAAAAACTGAAAAAAAAGTGGTTTTTCACCATTTATTTCAAAACGAAGAGATGAAGTTTCCCGTTATTTTTATTACGAACTACTATTGCAATTCTACGCGACATATATTTTTTTCAAATTTTTTGAACTTGTAGTTTTCTCGCTATTGCAAAAATAGTTGGAAATACGCCTGTAGCTACACTGTTTAAAAATAAATCCGACGGATGAACGTTCAAAATTATTTGTTTTGGTCCAAACTACAACCCTGTTTATGTAAAACAGAATAATACTTCGAATTTCCGCAAAAAAAAGAAAAAACTTTCCATCACACAATTTAACCAAATGTAGATTTCTATTTTTTTTTTGACTATCAAGTTAGGGCACACTATAGGGGCGACAGTACTGACATCTCGCGTTGCTGCAATAAACAATAGGCCTGACTTTAAACCTTAATATCGGATTTACTTATCGAATTTAATTTTAATTTATCGGTAAATAAATTCAAAATGGACTGAGATAAATTTTCATTCTCGGTCTCGTTCATTCCAAAAATTCGAATATTATGCCTTCTGGAGAATTGCTCGGTGTTGTCAAGGGTAGATTTTAAGTGCAGGTTTTCATCCTTGAACGTCATTAATTCCGTTCTCGTGTTATCCAGATCACTTTGCAATTTCTCAAATTTGGTAAAGTTTGTTTTTTATTTAAAGATAATTCCCTAAGTCAAAAATTTAGTAACTATGTTGGCAACACAAACCTTTTCTACATAAAAAGTTTGAAAGCATTGACAATTTTACATTGTATTGCCAACATAATCTCATTTTGACTTTTATCTTTAAAAAGAAAAACAGACTTTATTAAACTTAGCTTCAATTTTCCGATAAATAGAGTCAGTCAACTCATCCTTGAACCTATCAATAATTACGGTTCGAACTTCATTATTTATGACTTTTTTGATCTCGTCAAGGTCGGTGCGATGTGTGATGTGTACAACAGTGTACAACAGTGTACACCAGTACAATTTTAATATTGACTGTTCGACAAAGTGTGGCTGCAAATTCCAATACGTCTGTAAGATGGCGTCCGCAAAAAAAAAACTTGGCTTTCCAGCCATATAAGATTCACCTTACCCAAGATTTAAAACCAGCTGAACATAGACAAGGCAGCGTCGTGAATTTGCTAATTGGGTGCTTCAAAACAAGGCCATTGATGAAGAGTTTAGTAACAAGGTAATCTTCAGCGTCGTCGAAGCCCATTTTCATTTGAGTGGATATGTTAATAATCAGAACTACCGCATATGGGGCAGTGAAAATCCTAGGCAAATCCATGAGAAACCAATGCATAATGAACGTGTAACGGTGTGGTACGCCTTTTGGGCTGGAGGCATTCTTGGACCATACTTCTTCAAGAATGAAAATGGCCAATTTGTTACGATAAATGATGAGCATTAACGCACAATGCTTCGTGACTTTTTGCGGATCTTGACAATGTATCGTTTCAATTAGACAGAGCAACATGTCACACATAGCAAGAGAAACCATTGACTTACTGCAAACACATTTTGAACGTGTACTTCTTCCAAAAAATGGGGATGTTAATTGGCCGCCTAGATCTTGCAATCTAACGCCGCTAGACTTTTTTTTGTGGGGTTACATCAAAAGTAAAACGTGTGTGAACAATCCCAAAAAGTTCAAGATTTAAAAGATGATATTTGGCGCATTATTCGTGAGATAGATACCATCATAAATGTGCTCAGATGTGATCGATAATTTTAGCAAAAGAATTGTGTCCTCTGAGAGAAGTCGCGTTGACCATTTGTTAGATATTGTGTTTCACGGACGATTGTAAACGATCCTGCCACTTATTGCTATTGAGTTTCAAATCTTTCCTAGTTTGCTTTTCGGCGATAATATCACGAGAGCTTCAAAATTACCGATAATTTTTCACGATTGCGTGTTTTCTATAATTTGCAGAGAAAACACGCATAAGTGAAAAATTATCTGGTACATTTTAAAGCTCAAGTGGTATTTAGAGGATTATTTCACGTATGAGAATGCAAAAAATATGGAAATAAATATGTATTAAACGATTTGAACATCTTAACCAATCAATACAAATAAATGGTTGCTATCAGGAACCGTTTGTTTGTATCAAAAATTAGCATGACAACCATGAATACAATAACATGGGAGAATTATCGCTGTAATTCTCTCTAGTTAAACAAATGGAAAAGAGAATTTTCGCTGTAATTCTTAAAATCGTCACTTATCTTATGGGATTTCTAACACATGAGTGGAATAATCGTTTTAATCTAAAAAAAAATATATCCCAAAATGACTCCACTAAAAAAAATTAGATAACTACGTCACTGTCTTTTACTAACCAAATAACACAAAATCGGCAACTGTTCTAGTTTCTATATTTAAACACCTGCAGCATATTCTAGTCTTTTGTGCCCTTTTTCTAACATATTACGCCGAAGAAAAGAAAAGGTAAAATATATCGATAATAACCAGCACTGACGTTTGAATAGTTGGTGCCATGATGGGGGCTGAAAAAAGGGGGTGGAGCGCAAATAATTTCTGCGTGTGATTTTTCTATTGTCGGAATTTGCATCCAGAACATGCAAGGGTGTGGGAAAATATGAAATGCGAACACCTTGCATCCAACGGATAAAGGAATTTATTCGCTAACATAAGTCACGAAGGATTGAATTTGCTAATTGGATCTCATTTCACTCATTCTCAATCAAGATCAAGTATTCTCATTTTCGAATCGTTAAAGCCAAATCTATTACATTGTTGCATGATAGGCCGCTATTAAAAATTTCGGCGACGTTCTCTTCACAAGGAACAGACAGACAATAAAACCGTTTAGATTATTTTTATTTTGACCCTGAAATTGTCATTTATTAAACTATAAAATTTCTTTAAAAAATATTTGATTTATAATTTAGAGACTTTAATAATAAACATTGTATAACTCTATTCAAACGCAATAAAATGTGCTGAAAGTTAAGAGCTCAAGTATTGTGGAGCTTCAAATAATTATTCAATATATAAGAAGGAAGGAAGCAAAAATCCTGGCCCCAGGGATCTGTATCAAAAAAACTAATAAACAAATTTGGTGGGCTAACTAAGGACAAGGGCAAAAATGAGAGAAAAGTTTAATTTTTTTATTTTCACAACCCTTTGTATTATTGAAGTGACTATAGTTTTGGGCTAGTAAGAATAAAGTAGCTCTTGTGAAAAAAGCCTGATGGAATGTGAAGGTTTTTGATTCCGAAACTCAATGGAAGGAATTGTGCCAGTAAATACTTTTGCCTCATCTTTGCCCTAGATTCGCTTGAGTAGCGTTTTACTGACTATCCGCAACTTGTTCTACACCAATCACAATTATTTCGGATATTAGTTAAATGGCGACATTGCGGCAATTTTTTTTTATAATTCCACAATGTCGAAATGCCGTTTTTAGGATATAACATTTCCAACGTCTAATACCTTGCCTGAGGACGTGCCAACGTCTTTAACAGACTTTTTTACGGCTGTTGCTTTAGATAAAATTGCGTCTTCCGACTGACGAATTGTTAGTAATCCTTAGAAAGTTGGATTAGCGAACCAATGTCGGGTTCATTCTGCTGAAGTTGAACTCAGAAACAGATTTCTTGAAAATTCCAAGCACTCGAATCGGCAGACGTCGGTTAGAAAATCTCCAAAAGAACGACGACCAAATAAAATAGCCCGACAAACAACAACCGTTCAACAACCATTTTTACAGCGGCCGCGAAAGCTTAGTTCAATTGATATATTATCCTGTGCCATTTGCGCGACAGCCGTTTGCGGGAGAGAAAAAAGCGCGATACTAGATGCGCGAGGGATAAAAGCGCGACGGAACAAAAACGCGACAGAACAAAAGCGCGATGAATAGAAACGCGACTGGATAAAAGCGCGAGGAACAGAAACGCGAGGGGGAAAAGTACGACGGAACAGAAACGCGAAGAACAAAAGCGCGACGGAACAAAAACGCGAAGGACAAAAGCGCAACGGAAAAAAAACGCGACTCGAATAAAGCGCGAGTGGAAAACAACGCGAGGTGCCTAACTATCTACGAGGACTATAGAACGGTTTCCAAAATACAAGGTATTTTCGGTGGCTCCGGTTCAGAAGAGCGATATTTGAAATAGCGACATCAGAAAGGCGACATATTGTTAAACCGATATATCAAAATAGCGACATTGAAAACAGCGATGCAATAAAATAGCGACATTCAAAACAGTGACTTAAAAAAAAGCGACATATCAAATGAGCGATATTCGGAAGCGCGATACTTGAACAGCCACATTGCAAAAGAGCGACATATGTTAAGAACGAGATTTAAAACAGCGACATATTAAAAGAGCGACATTTACAATGGCGACCTCTAAGCGAAGGAGGAACAGATCAAATTGTATCAATATTAATCAAAATAATGCAGTCTTACTCAAACTAACCCGTCCGCCTAGTGCGATCCAGGCCTCGTAAGTTAGCATTTTATTTGAAAAACAAATCGCGCTCAAGAGACGCTACGCTACAAGTAAATTACCTTTGTTTTTTTTTTAAATAAAATGCCTACGAGGACTAGATCGCACTAGGCGGACGGGTTGTTTTGGGTTAGTTTGAGTAAGTCTCCATGGCGATATCAATTTGAGCCAATAACAATCAAGAAAATGCAGACTTACTCAAACTAGCCCAAAATAACCCGTCCGTCTAGTGCGATCTAATCCTCATAAGTTAGCATTTCATTTGAAAAACAAAACGTGCTCAAGTGACGCTACGCTATGACTGAATCAACTTTGTTTTCTATAATTAAAATGCAGGGCTCTGTGTCATTTGCGCGACAACCGTTTGCGCGAGGGAGAAAAGCGCGATACGAAAAACGCGAGGGACAAAAGCGCGACGGAACAAAAATGCTAACCTAAGAGGACTAGATCGTACGAGGAGGACGGGTTATTTTGGGTTAGTCAGCATTTTCTTGATTATTATTGATTCAAATAAATGTCTCGTAAATAATAAACAGTCAATTTATTTATAGCGTAGCATCCCTTGACCGCGCCTTGTTTTTCAAAAGAATGCTAACTTACGATGACTAGATCGCACTAGGCGGACAAGTTATAGTTTGGGTTAGTTTGAGTAAGTCTGCAGTTTCTTGATTTTTATTGATACAATTTGATGTGTCCCTCTTTTACTCGGATGTCGCCATTGTAAATATCGTTCCTTTAATATGTCGCTTTTTTAAATCTCGTTCTTAACATATGTCGCTGTTTCAAGTATCGCGCTTTCGAATGTCGCTCTTTTGCAATGTCGCTGTTTTGAATGTTGCTATTTTATTAAGTAGCTGCTTTGAATGTCGCTATTTTGATATATCGCTTTAACAATATGTCGCCTATGTCACTATTTCAAATATCGCTCTTTTGAACCGGGGCCACCAAAAATATCTTGTATTTTGGAAAGGGTTCTATAGTCCTCGTAGATAGTTGAGGCACCTCGCGTTCTTGTCCAATCGCGCTTTATTCCAGTCGCGTTTTTGTTCCGTCGCGCTTTTGCCCCTCGCGTTTTTGTTCCGTCGCGCTTTTGTCCTTCGCGCTTTTGTTTCTGACGCTTTTGTCGATCGTGCTTTTGTTTCTCGCGCTTTTAACCAGTCGCGTTTTTGTTCCGTCGTGCTTTTGTCCCTCGCGTTTTCTGTATCGCGCTTTTCTCCCTCGCGCAAATGACACAGAGCCATATTATCGATTATTGTTCCCGTTCAATAACCACAATAGCAAAGATCGCCGGATTATTCCAGAAAATTTGACAAACAGTAGAAGGTGCAATAGAAATGGTCGAAGGCGAAATTGAAACACTCCAAGAAGAAGTTAAAGGCAGAATAGAGACCGCTCCAGAAAAATTCGAAAAGAAATATGGAAAACGAGGAGAAGATGGAGAACTTACGAAAATGACAGCAAAATAGATATGTCCGACGATTTTTTTTCTATTTCGGTTGCGTTCACCTTTCTTGTTTGTCAACCTGTATAAATGTTTAAAAAAACTTAAGAAAAAAATAAAAAGCCCACTCGTATCTTTGGACTACATCAGTTCTCGTGACTATCTACTTTAAAAAAGGAAAATTGTCAAGACACGTGGAAAACTATTTGAAGAAAATTAAACTTATCGCCATAAAGCACCATCATTTTTCCAACATGTCTATTTTCGTAACTGTTTCTAATATCAAATAATGCCCCCTTTAAGTTTTCCAGAAACGAGTTGCATGTTTTGCGATTTTGTCACAGGAACTTATTTTTGGTATGGATATTTATCAGTAGCCATTATTATATTTTATGATGGGCGATTACTCGAATCAAAGCTTTTAGAATCGTGGAAGTCGAACCTAGATTCATTATAAATTATACTATAATGAGCTTATAATGAATACGGGACATAGGTACCTACACTTTGATGAAAGAACTATTTTCCGATCAAAACACCGTCAATTTCTAGCAGGGTCGTAATTTTTTTTCTCTCGGCATTTGGTTTGAATCAGTGTGCCTGTGCAAGAATAAAAAAGTGTGCAACACAATAAGTCTGAAGCTGAAGCTGAAGCTTTTGCTTCAAATAGCTAGTTGCTTTGTTTTATAATCTTTGTGTATCTAAGTATCCGCAAAAATTGCATAAGTGAGGTAATCCACCCTATTATATTTAATTTTATAAGATAAACACTCTGTTTTGGGGGATTGTCTCACCTGTTTCCTTTAAATTTATTATAGGCGGGTTCCATTGTATTCTTGCTTTAAAACTTCCCAAACGAACTCATATCATTCCAGAATAATTATCAAAAATATTCTAAAGTTTAACCAAGGATTTATTAAATTTGCATGAAAAATCAGAGTGTGGCAAAAACAACTAAAAGGCTAAATATGTAAAGCAATTTATACAAATCATCAACAGTAAAAATAAAACGTCGCTTTTTATATAAAACATAATATGCGCGTAACCCAAAAGAAAAATAAAGCCAGAAAGGGCAATGAAAACGTTACCTTCTTCGGCTCGACAAGATATTTCCATTCGAACAGACATCGTTTCGAAATACAATTTTAATTCGGACCTAATGGAAATTGACCTCTCAATTTTCCACGGGCAAACTCCGATGCCGCGGCGCTACTTCCATACCCTTTTCAAGTCGCCGTCAGAAGTTAAGTGAAGTTTTAAAAACTCCCGGAGGGCGGAAACTTACCTACGATATAGTCGGTTCGCGAAAAACTGGGGAGTTTTCGGATTGGATCAAGGGCTAATGCAAATCTTTTATTTTCTGTCTACATTCAACTTTACGTATACATAATCGATAATTTGAAATAGAAGCGCGTTGAGAGATTATAGTTAAACTTCAAAACAAACTCGACCAATGAAACAATTTTTAATTCTTACACAAAAAATATATAGAAATAGTACACATCCTAAGAATTTTATCCTCTTTGATATCCTCTTTGATATTTTATCTATTATTTTGTATTCAAGGCTGGTTAAAATCGGTATCAGGCGCAAAGCATCACATTATAATTGAAAGGTGTAAAATATTCAAGGTTGAAACTTACAAAGGGGTTCGTATTCCTTGACATAATCAACTAATTGGCAAAGTTTAATAGCTGAAATATTTATACAGGAAAAACCGACTTTCTGAAACCATTTAGAGCCGCCGTAAAAAGATTTTTTTTCTCGTTTCTAAACAACACAAAGTGTCTCTTTATCTGGCTCACAAAATCTAAATATCTTACTATAGAGCAAAAATCCGTCATTTTTCCAATCATGCAACCGTGACTGCGCCAATCTTTCAGCCCGATGAATATATAGAGGGCTTGTTGCGTGCCGGTTCCGTCACGGAAATGATGAATGAAATTTTTTTGAAAATGAAAATCTAATCGTGAATGCGGAAATAAACAATTGGGTGAATTTTGTGGTAGCCTGTTTTAGACGCAGACTAGAGCCGCAAGTGGTCCAAAATTTACTGTTTGGTTTCCATTCTAGGGAGTGAATTGAGCCTATTAACTTAGATTCGTCATGAAGGCAGCATTAATGTTTGGGATGATTCGGTAGCTTACTGACACGTCACAAATATGAATGCCGGGCGAAAATCGTATTATACCATTCTAACATTCTGGTCCTGTTTCATTTGTATAAGGACTAAAAGTATCATAGCAGTTTCGATTCAGCATAAGGTCAGGATCAATGTTTGTAAAATTTGGAAGCTCAGTGACGTTACGACGTCGGGCAAATCCCGTTGTATTGGTAGATAATTACACGTACTAGAATATGTTGATGTAGAATGTAGATGATGGATGCTATGATTAGAAAATACCTAGTAGAATTTCCGTAGACCAAGCAATAGGGGTGGAAGCAAAATTAGATGCCCACCCAAATGTCAACCTCACCTGCCCGAGTGTTAACTTAGTTATTCGGTGCGCCCTGCTAGATAACCAACGAGGCTCTGACGACCGAGCGGCTGCTGGAATAAGCAGTCACCACTTGCTGGCCAACAGCTCCGGGTATACCCTTCTATAGAAGAGCTGGCAAGTGAGGGCACCCTCTTGCCCTGGGATCAAGAAATTGACCCCGCAAGCGGATGAACCAACAAAATGGTCGGCATACGGATACAGAAGGCAATAGGAAAACACTGTATTAAAGATCCTCAAGATTCCCCGGGAAAATCACCATGACATTGACACCTCAATTGCGAAATGTTACTAATCATGGAAATCGGAAACCAAGATTCGGCAGGAGAGGAGAAACACACTCACAACAGGAGGCCTCTCAGGTCGTGGTCGTAAGCCTACGAAAACGAAAATCGACGGATAAGAAGATCCGATCTGAGAATAGGAACATGGAATGTACAAATACTAGGAGTGTGTGAAACAAGATGGCCGGATGCAACCAATTTCGACTCAGGAGATTATATAATTTACACATCCGAAACGAGAGATGCTTCTCATAGAAACGGAATGGCTATAGTACTAAATAAATTATTCAGCAGATCAGTACGAAACTGTGTACCCTTGTCAGACTGAGTAATGCTACTAAAGCTGGCGATGAGACCTGTAAATGTGAACATTCAGGTCTATGCCCCTACTACTGACCATGATGACGACGAAGTCAAAGAGTTCTACCAACAAATTAGAGACAATGAAGGCGAAAAAAAAATACGAAATCACTATAATTATGGGAGATGGGAATGCAAAAGTGGGAAGAGAAACGACAGAAGATGTAACCGGAGATACGGCATAGGAATACGTAACAACAGAGGAACACGTCTTGTACAGTTTTGCCAAGAAGAAGAATTCGTGATAACAGATACGTGGTACAATCTCCCAAACAGGAGACACAGAACAACATTGTAAGAAATCTGAGTCCTTATTCTTGAAACAGGGGAGCAGCGTTCCCGGGAGAACGAGTATTTCTCAATGATATGAAAATGGTAATATAAGGAACAAAGACGGAAAACTCGTTCTCCCGGGAACGCTGCTCCTCTGTTTCAAGAATAAGGTCTCAGATCGACTTCATCCTGATCAACCGGCGATTCCGGAATTGCAATAATTCAACGAAAACCTATCCTGGAGCTGACGAGCACTCTGATCAAAACTTGCTCTGCTCAGTACTAGGGGTAAAATAAAAAAAAAAAGAAACAACCATACTAAAGGACCCCGAGACTATTAAAGAACTAATCAAGGAAATAAATGGTAATATACATACTAATATATCACTTCCCATTGATAACAAAAGTGTCGAAGAAAATTGGCGAGATCTCAAAACTTCTTTTATAACGTACTTTTTTTGGCAATTGCCTAATTATACTGCATACGGCTAGTCAGCATCAGTTCGGAGGCCATGGGTCTATGGGTTCCTTGTATATGTCGTAGGCATAATGAAAATTTGGGCTTTTTATAATTTGCCTAGGCATTTTACGAAAAGCCGGCAAAACGCAAGCATAAAATGTATTTTTCGTTATGCCGGCACCAATTCAGGCAAACTGATAAAATGCCGGCAAAACAAAAACAGAAAAATATGTATCATGTTGTGACTGAATATTTTTAGGCATTTTACAATTTGCCAAAAACGGTGCCGTCAAAACGTGAAAACAAAGTCGAAAATACTATTAAATATAAATAATACAGTTACAGTGAATCTTTTTATTTAGAAAACATGAAGAAACAGTTAACACTATATCTACCTAACACAAAAATAAAACTGCAGTTTGTTTAATACTGATTATAAGTGTACTGGTTGACAACAACTCAATATTAACATTCAAGGACATTCGTGGCTACAGATGAAAATGCACTTTGGTTATTATCAGTAAGTTGATAATGTCTGCTCAAAATTGCCAATTAACCCAAACTAACTAGGTTAATATCGGTAAGTTTGATAATGATAACGGATTGAAATAAAAATGCGTGTGTGTTGCCCGCACGCTGGTAGGAAAATCTATCGCACATTCTACTACGCGGCAATTCAATAACAGCTGTTCGGAGTGCTCCAAGCCAACTGTTCGGAGTACTCCAACCCAACTGTTCGGAGTACTCCAACCCAACTGTTCGGAGTACTCCAACTGTTTGCAGTGACCAACTGACCGGAGTACTCCTACTGTTTGGAGTACCGCTAAGATCGGAGTAATCTAACTGTTTGGAGTACTCCTACTGAGCGGAGTACTCTAACTGTTCGAAGTACTCTTACTGATCTTAGTACGCCAACTGTTCAAAATACCTCCAACTATTGGGAGTACTCCGAGTACACCAACTATTCGGAATACTCCGGTTACTCCAACTGTTTGAGTACTCCAACTGTTTGGAGTACTCCGAGTAATCTTACTGTTCAGACTACTCCAAGAGTTCGGAGTACATTGTCAAACTTACCGATAATAACCAGGTTAGTTTCCAATTTTATTCAGACATTACCAAACTTACCGATAATAACCCGGTCATCATTTATATTGCCGTGTGGGCAATCTGATATTTTCTATATAATTCATTATTTTGTCATAATATCTCTTATTTGGGCACTTTCTAAATTTCCCGGGCATTATATTTAATGCTCAATTATTCACATTGCTCGTAAAAAAATACAATATTAAAAGAAAACACTACTACGAACTGATTTTTCATTCAAAACTTGAAACGAATCCGAACAGTAAACAAACACTCAAGTCATTAACTGTCATAAAAGCATAACATCGAAATCAAAGGAGCCAGAGTACATCTTGGTCTGTAGCCGTGAGTTTCAAGGACTAGTACGGATTAGGTGGACGGGTTAGTTTGGGTTGGTTTGCATACTTTTGGTTAGTTTCGTTACAGTTCGTTTATTACTAGTTATAAGTGTACTGGTTAATAACAAAGCGCGCAAAGCGGAAACGGAATGCGAGCAACAAGAACGGATTTCAGATTTGTGATTAGCGACTAAAATTATACCTTCCTACAAAAAATTAACAAATTCGGATTGGGTAACAGATAATAGATAATTATCCTAATTGGAAAAAGTCGACTTGTTTTATATCTATTCACGTTTTGACGGCACCGTTTTTGGCAAATTGTAAAATGCCTAAAAATAATCAGTCACAACATGATATATATTTTTCTGTTTTTGTTTTGCCGGCATTTTATCAGTTTGCCTGAATTGTTGTCGGCATAACGAAAAGTTCATTTTATGCTTGCGTTTTGCCGGCTTTTTGTAAAATACCTAGGCATTTCAGGAAAAGCCTAAATTTGCATTATGCCTACGACATATACATCTTACCTTTGGGCGCCACCAAGTTAATTGTGACTTAACTAGGAAGATAACCTAATGATGTTATAAATAAAACCTGTGCAATTGGAGAGCTTATCAATAAAACAACTAATTAGGTACAATAATGTATCTGGCTTCTTTATTAAAAATAATAACAATATATAGGGATAGCCAGGACGTTGTTAAAAATGTGTATACATTATGGCTTGTACCAATTTATAAATATTTGACTATAAAAAATGAATGCAAATAACGCATATACAAATATGGATTTAATGTAAACATGACTAAAAACCTTTTGGTATTTACACTTGTGAGTGATAAGAAAAATACAGTATGGGTTACACTTTACCAACAGGCAAATTAAACACAGAAAGGTGAAAGTTATTGTTAGGGCAACCTCAGGGTAAAATTTTAGAATTTTATTTAAGGGGCACTTACCGAACCTAATTCAGTATCAAGTGATTTACATAGGATTTGCCTAAATAGTAAAAGGTGTAACTTACATGTGATACAAGTGTTTGTTATCTTCAAATGTACCTATGTGTAAATCCAGAAGTTCCAAAAGTGAGGTTATCTACATGTTTGGTCTCACTGTAGATAGACAATGGTATGGTAAGTGAGTCATGAGTCCTATCCACGTTGCATCTGTTTAACTTAGAACCCAATGTGGTTCTAGCGGAGTGGTACCAAGAGGGTTGCTGAAGAATGGCTACCAAAGCCCCAATTAAGAGCAATCTAGATCAGTCCAGACTCTCTCTAGATATAGCTTAGCACTGTCTAGGTATAGCCTAGCAACTGTCCAACTATAGCCTAAGAACCTATAACGATGTTCGTATAAAAAACAGATCGAGCCCCAAAAATTAGAAATAATCTTACCTCAAATTGAGGGATACTCTAGACCAAAGGTGAAGTCTTAAACTTCCAAAAGCTGCTCGGAACAGTCCTATTAAAAAAATGGAACACGTGTTGTAGGTTAATATTTCCTGAAGAAAATCTCAAAACTTACCGAAACAAAATCCAAAATGACCAAGGGACAACTCTAGACAATTATCAACAATAAATTAGTCTGAAACTCGAGTTCCCTGGCACAAAATTCCAAAAAGTCTCGCCCAAAATCAATTAGGGCCGAGACCAACCTTTCGGTATCAAGTCTCAAGATCAAAAGGGGCGATTCTTCCTTCTGGATTTTCGAAGAAGGTTTCCATTTGTCAAACTTCTAATTTTGACATTGATGAAAAATTAAAGAAAAGAGCGTGTTCAGTTTAATCCCAAAAATACAAACCGAAAAGTGGGTTGTATAAAAATGACTGGTGAATGTTGAAAAATGCCTATAGAACATATGTATATCAAAAAGTAGAACAGGGGGCGGATTACGAACTCTCGATTCGAACCGAAGCCGCCATGTTACACCGAAATTTTGATTTCGAACGCACTCCATGCGAATGCATTTCGACGAAAGTCACTAGACTAGTCGATGCGTATTCACTTTCGTATCGAGTGTCCGTTTCGAGTCGTGTTTTCGCAATCCCCCCGCAGGTCCGGTGTTCTGGTCCTCGAAAACGCTAACCGCTTTTTAGTCGCTCGGCACTTTTAATGGGAATTTACATTAAAAGTGCCGAGCGACCACAAAGCGGTGAGCGTTATCGAGGACGAGAATACCGGCCCAGGTCTAAAGAAAACGCCTAGACAAAACAGCTGTTCAATGACATGATGGAAATGAAAAATCAAGAAAGTAAACAACAATTATTATCATAACCTCATATTATTTGATTGGATTTGCAAACAGAGATGATGATGGTACTACCTCCTTTTCTCAAGATTCTAATCAATAACAGCGGGCCCTGCCGTACTGAATCAAACCTTCCTAGATCAATTAACCAAACTTGCAAACCTGAGCTAAAAAAACTTTCAGTAGAAGGCAGTACTCAAGGTAATAAAATCTGGGCACAGAAAAGATAGTTGTTCATTTATCTATTTCTTTATAGTTCTATATAGAATCAAATCTACTAGAGCAAAACACAGTAGCATATTAAACAAGAAATTGAAAATGCTACACTTTGAGAAATGGAAGAGTTCAGCAGCTGGTAAAATTAAAGGGGAAATAAGGCAAAAAAGAATGGCTGACGCAGGACATATTGAACCTTATAGAGGAGAGATGAAAACACAGAAACAATAATCATAGTGAGTACAACAGAATACATCGGACAATACGAAAAAAAATTAGGAAAGCAAAGGAAGTGTGGCTCCGGGAATCCTGCAAGGAAATAGAGCAGCTTCAGACCATACACGATGACTTTAACTTAAATAAAAAGATATAAGACTTTCTGGCATATACAAAAAGAAAACCACAACAGTGGTGTATAACGATGGTGGAAAGGTACTGTTAACAAAGGAAGATCAGGGTAATGAATGGCAGCAGTATATTCAACAACTGTTCGGGGACGAGACTCGCGAAACACCAGAAAATCTATTGACTGATTATATGACAGAGCACGGTCCAAGCATTCTTCAAAAGGCAATACACATTCAAGAGCAAGAAAAACTCCAGGACCCGGTGAAATTCCTATAGAACTAAAACTACTCGATGAGGAAGGCATATTTATTCTGACGGTATTCTTCAACCAAGTTTACCAAACTGGGAAACTTCCCGACGACTGGCAAAAATCGATCTTTATCGCCTTACCCAAAACCAACAAAGCTTACTGTAATGTAATGACTTCCGACTAATTAGCCTAATAAGTCACACTTTAAAAATACTCCTAAAGATACCTCTGAATAGAACATACACCAAATATGGACACGATATTGGCAGGGAAAAATTTGGATTCCGCAGCAGGCTGGGAACGCGTGAAGCCCTTTTCTGCATGATTGCGGAAGAGCTGTGAATTTCGAAAAAAACATCTATATATGTTTTATTGACTTCGAAAAAGCATTCGATCGGAGGCAAACACACCAAACTTTTTCAATGTTTAAAATCATATAACTTGGACTATTATGATATGCGCCTTTTGATAAACCTGTATCATAGTCAAACAGCTGTAGTCGGGCCGGATGACAGCGTTACAGATGAAATACCAATAAAAAGCGGCGTAAGACAAGAATGTGTTCTGTCACCCCTGTTGTTCAACCTCTATCCAGAGAACATATTTCGTGAGCCTTTACATGACAGGGCAGAGGGATTAAAGATAGGAGGCGAAATATTAAACAACGTAAAATACGCAGATGACACTGGCATCATTGTGGAGAACATGGAAGATTTGCAAATACTGCTGGATAGCATGCATGAGGCTAGCCAAAGATGGGGTTTTAATGTAAACATCAAGAAAACGAAATGGATGACCGTAGGTAAAATAAACATCGAACCAACTCCGATTACAATCAACGGACACAACATTGAACTAGTTCCAGATTTCAAATACTTGGGCAGCTGGCTTAACAGTGAAGCTACGTGCGACGAAAAGATAAAAGCGCAGATTGAAATGGCACGTAGGGCATTTAATAAATGGAAACCAACTCTCACCAATAGAAACCTCACAGTCCAGACGCGGTTAAGAACACTCAGCTGTTACGTATGGAGCATTCTCTTGTACGGATGTGAGACATGGACGCTTAAAGCTGACACCATGAACAAAATAGAAGCGTTTGAAATGTAGTGCTATCGGAGAATCCTCAAAATCCCTTGGACCGCACACACCAGCAATGAACAGGTACTAAGACAGCTAAATAAGGACCCAGACCTTCTGAATACCATAAAAATAAGAAAGGTTAGTTATTTCGGACATATAATGCGAGGCACCAAATATCACAGCCCTCGCCTGATCATCCAGGGAAGGGTTGAGGGCAGAAGATGGATAGGTCGCAAAAAACTGTCATGGCTACGGAACATTAGAAATTGGACCGGACTGGGAGTGGAATAGGGCTTCGCAAGACCAAGACCAAGACTGGCCAGTCTTTGGTTTCATGATGGGGGTGAGAAGTCTTTCGGCGGCATAGGCTTTTTTGAGTGCGTGATTTACCTGAGGGTAGCCCCGGAGAGTCTTATCCAGGATTATCCCCAGGTATTTTGCCGATGTTTTCGGGGCGATTGCCCTACCACCGATTGACAGGGAAGGATCCATGATAATGTTTGTCCTTTTCCTGGTAAGCGTGAGCAGCTCCATTTTTAAAGCGTTCACTTTGACCTTCCACTTTTCCAGGTATGGCGTGATTTGCTCCATGTGGTCTACCAGCGCCCTTCTCGCATCCTCTGCGAAAAAGGCGCTGGTATACACCGCTGTGACGTCGGCATACATCATCATGTTGGCGTTGGGTTTTGGGCGTCCGGTTAAAATGGGTTGGGGAGAGGACGGTGCCTTGGGGTACTCCAGCTTTAATAGATTTGGTTTGGGATAGGTAACTGTTTATTTTAATGGCAAAGGATCTGTTGCTTAGGTAGGATTTAGAAGTGATACATAGTGGAGGGGTAGGTTGTGTGTTGCCAGCATTTTGTAGATGAGGCCCTTGTGCCACACTTTGTCGAATGCCTTCTCTATATCGAGGAGCAGTAGGAAAGTACTCTCGTGGTTGTTGAATGATGCGATTGCATCCTGAGCCACTTTCGCTACTGCAAGAGTAGTGCTGTGTTTTTGCCGGAATCCGAATTGAACGGGGGTAGGCATCCGAGTGTGTTGACTTCGCTTGCGAGTCGGCTGAGTATTAGTTGCAGAACTTTACCCAGTGAGTTTAGTAAGGAGATTGGTCTGTACGATTGGGGTTGTGTTATGTCCTTGCCGGGTTTCGGGAAAACAATAATATTTGCATGCTTTTAGGCTGAGGCTGGGAAATGTTGACTGTCGACTGATGATTCCTAACAAGGACGAAACGCGTCAAGGATTGGCACAGGAAGCCTGAGTCCACTGCTCAGTGGGCCGATTTCCAAACAGGGACCGTTGTGTCCCTGAATTCACGTTGGTCATTACCTGATAAAACTTTCTAACAATTTCGATTGCCAACGAAAGCTCAGACCAATCAGTGTAGTTCAATGCCGGTAGGGGTATTTGCCCTCGGAGTAGTTGTTTCTGACTGGTCAACAAAGTTCAATTTTGCTTGGACAGGGAGCTTCAGCCTATATCCTTCTGATGAGTCCTAACAAGGAAAAAACGCGTCAAGGATTGGCACGGGAAGCCTGAGTCCACTGCTCAGTGGGCCGATTCCCAAACAGGGACCGTTGTGTCCCTGAATTCCCGTTGGTCATTACCTGATAAAACTTTCTAACATCATGATTCCGTTGCAAATTTGTAGAAAGTGGATTATTGCTTTCCTCGGCAAGTTCTTGATGAGCGTATTTGTGATCGAGTCTGGTCCAGGAGCTTTTCTGTTTGGAAGCTTTCTGATTATATTATTCAGTTGTGCAGAAGTCGTTAGCATCCCTTGTAGCACCCTGCGCGGTATTGGGTATTTTTGCATGACAAAGGCGTCCGTCACCCTCGAGATATTAATATATTGCAATCCCTGATCGTGAGACTTTTCGAAGGCCGTGGCAAAGTGGTCTGCGAATATCTCCGCTTTATCTTCGTCCTTGTAGTAGCTGGCGCCTTCGACAACCAGGTCCGCTTGTTGCGATCCTGGTCGCCTAAGGTTCTTCGCCAGACTCCACAAAGAGTTATCCTTTGTTTCTAGAGAGGAGACATACTTCATCCAGGTTTTATTCCTGTGATTTCGTATGTCCCCCTCTATTTCGCGGTTCATTATCCTGATAATCTCCTGGTCTAGGGGGTTGGGGCGCCTCTGACATGCTTTTTTGACCCTGTTTCGTTCTTTGATTAGTTCTACAATAGATGCTGGGAGGGAGTCTATTATGTGTTTCAGGGTGATTTTTGGGGCCAGTTGGTCCCTGACGGATTGGATGTTCTTTGAGAGTATGTCTACTTGCCTCTCAAGTTCGGGAATTTGATCAGGGATAGCCGTAATGTCGTTCAGTCTTTGTTTGTACCTCGGCCAGTCGAAATTCCTGTACGAGAAGACCTTCGATTCCTCCAGTTCTAGAGGGTTTATCCAGTACAGGAAAATCGGTAAGTGGTCAGAGCCGAGTAAGTTCTTTGTTTTGATTTCGATGTTAGTGAGCCCTTTCAAAAGTGCTACATCAATTACGGATGGGTTGACGCCTGAGCCAGGGAAGTAGGTAGGGTTGTTGGGGTGATGAAGTTGCAAGTTCGTATTGTTTATCAAGTAGTTGAAAAGGATGTTACCTGCCGTATTTTTGCAATTGTTCAGCCAACTTGTGTGTTTGGCGTTGAGGTCTCCTATCAGCAACGCCCTACCACACGTCGTTGGCTGATCTTAGTGAATTTGGGGGGGCGTAGCCCCCGGAAGTCCACGTGCTGTTATCGATTTCGATTGTGATATACTCGATGTTAGACACCAGTGTGCTAACTCGCCTATATCTCACTGTTTTGTGTATTAGGCAGGCGACACCCCCTCCCCTGTTTAGGACTCTATCGGCTCTTTCAGTGATGTAGTTTTTGTATTTGAGTTTGTCGTTTGGCCAAAGTTTACTCTCGTTAAGAAAAACTATTTTGGGACTGTAATGGTTCAATGTTTCATATAAGTCTTCCAATTTGGATTTGACTCCATTACAGTTCCAGCTCAGTATTAGAAATATTCAAAAGTCGAAACTGTGTATTTGAGTAGAAAAGAATTGCATGGTGACTTTGAGCCTTGTCACCATTGCATTGTTTCAGGAGGTTGATATAGGTATTTAATGCCTTCAGAGGTTCCGAGATTTTGACGAGTGAGTTAAGCTCACTCATCGTTGTGGCCAACTCCAGGAAATCAGCGTGATTGTCACTTAACACTCCGGCAATGTTGTCACTTGTAGCGGCTCGTGTTTGTGCTCTGGGCGGTTGTGCTACTTGACGCGCCGGGAAGTCTTGATCGTAGGTACTTCTCGGGCTTCAGCCGAGTTACCAGGCTGGCAGAAGATGTGACTCTCGGCTCTTGGGTGAGTGGGTTGGCTTGTGATTGCCATGCCGCTTAATTAATTGCTGTGTCCGACACCTCTTGCTGTTCTCAAGTTTTTAAAATATGGAGATAAATATTATGATAACATTGCATTTTCATTTCAAATTACATTTACGAATTATACCTAAATTCAAATTTATTCAGCAGAATGAAGCGAGGAAAAACCCTATAATTATTATTTATTATTATCACTATTAAGCAATGAAACGAAAATCGCCCCACGGCCATTTTATCAAGTGACTATCATCCTCAATATGGCTTTATGCTGGATCGAAAATCATCCAAAACTTGACGATGAATCTAAATTAGTAGGCTACATTTACTCCCGAGGAAGAAAAATCGTACATGCTCTCTGGCTTCATGTCTTTTCATTAAAGGGGGTTTAACACAAAAATGAAAATTTCAATGCAAAAAAATCTAAGAATAAATATTTCTACCTACAATGAACCGTTTTCGAGTTAGGGCGGTTACGAACGCCTAGGCTGTGACGTCACACCGGCTTCAGAGGCACAGTATTAACACCTGTAAGAATTTTACAAAACAAAAGTCAACTATATCTCACTATAGAGCGAATTTCAACCTCTCAGTCTCAGTAGTTTATTGCTTTTTTCGAGAAAAAAATCAATAAATCAAGAAGACTTATATGTACTATAAAATTATGACTAGTGAATCATTACTTGCTGTTGTGTGTGCCTGTGTGGCCTTTGACTGTGTGAGTCACAGAACTCTTCTGAGGAAGTAGTTAGAGGTCTACGGCTTTAGGGGTGTGATCTCGAGGTGGTTCGAATCATATCTTTCACATCGCAGCCAGCGTGTCGCCCTGGATGGAAAATGCTCTTCTGATCAGCCAATCGTCCGTAGGGTTCCACAGGTATCAGTCCTGGGACCAATATTATTCCTCATCTATATCAATGTTCTACTCTACCTCGATATATCGGGAGTCTTCACTGCGTTCGCGGATGATTCAACGGTTGTGTGGCACGGGGGAAGCTCTGATGAGCGGGTTCAGGTGATTTCTGGGGACATCAGGGCCATAAAGTGTTGGGGTGATGCAAATGGACTGCTTTTTAACTTTGGTAAGACTCAGGTGCTTGGGTTCCGATGTAATGTTGATGATATTGATTGTGACGAATTCTCCATCAAATCCTCTCTAAATACTAAATCTCTTGGACTTCAACTTGACGTTGATCCTAAATTCGAATCGCATGTCACTGCACTTGGTGCGAAACTTGCTTCTGGTTGCTACTGTGTCCGAGCTGTGGCCGCAAATTTGGATGCAACCATAGCAAAATCACTGTATTTTGCATTGATACAATCCCACCTTTCCTATGGACTACCTTTTTGGAGCTGTTGTAGCCAATACCTGTTTCAATCAGTGTTCAAACTCCAGAAGCGAGCAGTGCGCTTTATCGCTGGTGCCTCCGCGGTGGAACACTGCAAACCCTTATTTAAAAAATTTAATATCTTAACATTGCTATGTCTTTTTATACTTGAATCGGTAATTCTCTTACATAAACACATATCTTCGTTCCCTGCACACCAAACTGCCTCTTCCACACGACAGACGAACAATATACCGCTCCCAATTCCGCACTCTACTCTTGTGAAGAACTCAATAATTTACAACAGCGTGAAATTCTATAATCACCTTCCTGCAACTATCAGAAACATCTTAGATATTTCACGGTTTCGAAGCCATTTGAGGAGCACTCTACTTCAACATGCCTTTTATACAGTTGATGAGTTTCTAAATGTCTCTATATAGGACTAAAGCCTTCCTGCTTCTGTTGCATGCATGTTATATTTTGACTTAACTTTCGTTGTATTTATCCTAGTCTTGATTTGCCTGTCATTTGTTTGTTGCTTATCTTTTTTTGTACCATTTACTTACTTATTTATTGTTTATGCACAATGTTAATGTTACTTACTGACTGGATTTTAATCTTAATTTTAATATTAGTATGTAAAAATGCTTTGTCAATAAGATTTTTTGTTCTTTGACAATAAAGCTTGTTTTGAATTGAATTGAATTGAATTGTTCCAGCAGGTTCTTACTTTTCCCAAAACAAAATCGCCAAAACTTCACGATGGCGCGGAACTTCTACGACAAAAAGAGAGAATGAGCAACTAGAGATAAGAGATGACTGTAAGCTTGCTTACAGAATAATAATTGAACGGTGCAAATGGTACTAGCTAATTCTATCTTATCCACTTGACGACTCACTATGAAATGCATGACTACTGATGAAGAAAGTTTGACCCAACGATCCAATTTTTTTAAATTTATCAGTTTTTGGAAGTTACATTTCTAAAGTCTTTTCCACAGAAATACGGGTTATTATATCATCAAGGGAAAGGGGATCAGGTTTATAAGGTTCGTCCGCCTTGGATATATTATATTCTACAATAAAATACTCAGGACGTCTGGCATGTCTATTATTAAGAATAAATTATGTAAAGAAAGAATGTTTTTAAAAGCTTGCCAGAATCTATAGTACCCCTCCAAGGCTTCGTGCACTTACAACTTCGATAATTAAATAATTTGTGGCAAAAACTTATTTTTTTTTTCAATATTAATCGGAATATTGAAAAAAAAATAGTTTGCTCTTGCAAAAAAAAAGTCCAGCACTGGTTTGTTTCTTCCAGTTTTTCAACATCCTTTAATAATAATAAAACTATAGCCGGACGCTACGCACATGTCATTCCAAGAATCTCAACCACCATCAAAATCATATCGAACAATTAGGATATTTCGATTACTGCAGGCCCAATTAAGTAGGTTTTTTTCCTTCTGCCACCTGGCACGAGAAAGACAATAGGTCAATCGGATTTCGGCAAAGTTATAATGATTAAGTATTTCCGGCAAAGCAACATTCTTTGGAAATGTGGTGTCAGTCAACCAGTCTTCATATTCAACTGTGCACTGTGCGATCTCAAGGCCGTTTTTGCCATAATAGGGCAAGTGAATTTGCAATTTGTATTTATTGCTAATGAGGTTTGGGTTCCATGATATTTTTAATTAGTTTTTATTAGACTTATTACAAAAAAAAATTATTATAGAACCTAAAATAACCCAAACTAAGCAAGTAGCTTCAAATTCGGGCAAGATATAATCGAGTTTCTGCGATTAGCTAATGAATTGGCAAATGGAATTTAATACATTTGTTTCTGTTATGGAAAAAAAAACTCTACGACTATCTCTATATCTTCTTAACTTCCGCTAAAGTAATTTCACCAATATAAATATCCATGACAGTGTAACGAGCCAAAATGGCCTAACTAATTTATAATTATTTCAGTTTTTCCATTTAAGATTTCTTCAATTTTGTTTACCTCTTTTCTCTATAGTCTATACAATTCCAACAATAATTACAGCAGTTACAGATCCTGTAGATTTTCTAATTTTCAATATTTAAATTCTATTTATATTTGTTACTAGTTCTTGTGATATTTTCCTGGCTTTTGATCAATATTTTAATTCCAATAGGGCAAGTACACGATCTGACAGTTTGACACTATTGACAGCCGCCTTGAGGTAAAACAAAGATAAATTTACAGTGTTTTTTAAAGTTTTCAGTTAGATTTTTTTAAATAAATACCTTTTGTGTGATCCAGAAGTTTCTTGGACATGCCTAGAGTTTGTTTAGTTGTTAATTGTGGCAGTATAGCGCAAGGGATACAATATCCTTCCATAGGTTTCCATCAATTTCAAATAATAATGGGAGGTTTGATTTGTTGGCTCAAGATAGAAGAAAAATATTGATAAATGTCCTTAAAAGAGAAGATCTGACAGAAAAATAGATTGAATATAGAGTAATTATACTTATATATTTGTTCTTGTGACACTTGGTTTTGATATTTGTTGGAAAAAAAAACGCAATTTATTCCATTATAGAAAAACCTAGCAAACTTTTAGATAAAAGACAACATAGACTGAAACACAAACACGCCACTCTAACTTTTTTAAAACAAAATAACACAAAAACTTGTAAAAAAGCTGTGAAAACCGCATAAAACATGACCGGCCTAATCTAGACGAATGTAAATAAATGATTTGTTTCACCTCAGGGCGACTGTCCACGCGACTGTCAAACTCATTTGTGACGTCACATGGACATGCCCTATTTAAGATTCAATTCGCATGTAAACAAATAAATTATAGGTTATGCTTTCCCAACCGTATGATCCGTTTTCAAAGTGTACCCTACGCTATTCGTACTTTCTTACCCTGTTCGTGCTGAACAGTACCAGTTTTAGTTGAACTCGGTTCAATCATTGGTTCCATAATCTTTGATATGTGCTCTGCGCTATCCTTGCTTTCCATTTTATAATGACACTTGACTCTTGAAGCATGTCACTCTTGATTTGCATCTCAGCTGACTTCATTGCAGCTGACTTTTGAAGTTTCATTAATTTTTGTCAACTGGCTTTCGATTAGTAATGTTTTTGGGCTCGTCGATTCCTGTTAAGCCCTTTAGTTTTGCAGCACGGATCACTAACTCCATGTCGTATTCTTCAAATTATGATTGTTCTATTAGATAATTACTTGTTGTTATTATCATAAGTCGTCAGCTGTTGTAATTTTTCTCTAATTATATTGTTGTGTGCAATTTTTGGTAAGTAAGAATTCTATCCATTAATTTTCGACGTTTGTCGTTATTCTGAATCATCTCTGAATCCCTACTTTTAGGTCAGCAAATCAATTTTATGTGTAGCACATTTCTTTTCACATCTGGGCGTTGGAGAAATAAGGTATTTTTGAAGAATTAAATTTTTTCTTCGCCCTTGTGGGATTTCGACCTTCGAACATTGAATTTATAACACATTTAGTTGTCTTACGTTTTCGTAGAGTGTTAAGCCGCGTATCGGCAGGCTCGCGCGGCAAAAAACCTTCATTTGCCGCGCGAGCCACTTGAGACACGAACTTTGTGAAAGCGCGGCTGCCGCTCGCGGCATGCCATGGACGTTTTACGTGCACGTGCACGAGCAGAGCAAAACGTCATTTTGCCGCGCCATCCAACTCGAATAACGACACAAGCGTCTCAACTTGGTGCGAGCATTTCCTTTGCCGCGCTCCAAAAACCGACAGAAATTGGTTCGCACCGCGGCGTGTTCGAGCACGGGTTGGCTCGCGCGGCAAGTAGTATCCATTGAGCGCGGCTGCCGCGCGAGCCAATGTTCGACAGTTTGCCGCGGGTAATCGATACGCAGCTTTATAATTTTCGCCGAATAATTCGAATTTTTACAACTCCATGTGGTAAGTTGCTTTGCACGTTTTTTTCCCATAGTGGATTCTGACTTTTTCTATTTACTTAATCATTAGTGAAAAGCTGCCCTAAAGAGTAGAGTAAAGACCATCTCACTCACTCCAGGATTTCGAATAGTCCTCGATCCAGATTTCCAGAGTATTTTCGAGGCAGATAGAACCCTATTTCCAACAGGTAAAAACATAACCTTATTAACCTCAAATTTTCTTTGCAAACTCGAGGCATATTTTCTTTATTAAAGCTTTATCTGATTTCATCTAAATTAATTAACTATTATCATAAATATACTAGTCAAAACGAAATAAGGACCACTTAACAACAACAAAACACGTTTATTTTTATTGAATTTTGAATGACCCTGGTAAAGTGTTTATTTCCATTCACAATATAAATTTTTTGTGCACACTTTATTTGTTTATCTATATTGTGAATCGAAATAATCACTCTACCAGGGTTATTCAAAATTTAATAAAAACCAAGGTGCTCTTAAAAGTGATCCTTATTTCGTTTTGAGTAGTTTACATTATTATTCAATTTTTCTACTAAAATAATTTTCAAGAGCCATAGTTTTTTTTATCAAGTAAATTTGCTATTTAGGACTAATTAAGTTACATTTTAATTTCATTTTCTAATTCTGTCTATTCATAAAGTGCCTCACTATGGTTCAATTGCAAATGCAGTGTGTTATAATTTTTCTCTTAGGGTTTTTATTCTCGGTTACATTGTGACACAATACACGTTCAATCGTAACCAAGATTGAACTACAAGGCTATCAAACGCCAGCCTAAGCCTTCTAGTTGGACGGTTACACAAGCCTTCTGGACTGTAAATTTCGAACCGTAAGATTGGTTTGACCATCTTAACCACAACCGGTAGCCAGGACTAATCTGGTTAATTGTACCTAATGCTACCACCTGGAACATTTTGGTATCGTACTAGTTCTAGTTATACTATCTTTATTTTATTGTTAATTTACATTTTGTCCCTATTTTGTACGCCAAAGTGATCACTAAGTATTTCAGGGAGTAATTCAGTACTTGTACAGACAAGTGAAACAAACCTGGATCAGGTGGTTGCTTATTTATGCCAACTTACTTGTAGTTCTGGTTACAACAGTGTAAGGTAACCGCTCCGATAACTAATTATTTATCTATTTTTTTTTTTCTCTTATTTCTCTCGACTTTATATTTTCAACTTTTACACTTTTTTATTATTCATTTGGTTATTGAGTTTCAATAACATTTTTCGATTTTCACATTTAAATTTGATTGTCTATGACTATAGCAACTATTTCAATATAGCCATTTCTGTATTTGTTAGTTGACACTTCATTAAAAGGTCACTTTATTAATAAATTAATGACAGCTCAGTGATTGTACTTTTTCTTAAATAGTTTTCTCAAAAAGTTTTTACTCTTTGGTAATATTGCTAATTTACTTGTTTATTTTTATTTATTAATATCGTCTCAATTCATATTATAATATATTGTTCATTGTGGACCGTAGCCACGAATGGTAAATAAACAGACTATAGCGCTTGAACTATATTGACTTTTATTTGCTTTTATGCACACAGCCTAGTCTTAGCTTTTATTGAATATTATTATTTTTTTTAAATTTGAATTGTAAGGACCTGGAGCCCAGATAACATCCTGGAAAGTCCGACTCATCTGTCCAGAGTCGGTGGCGCCCAAAAATAAAACCCACCCCTACTCGCCGAATTGTTTAATTCTGAGCTAGGGCATAATTTGCACGCACTTCGATCTTCAGTCCTACAATCTCAAAATCTTCATTAATTTTATTTTATTTTTTTTATTTTTTTTTTATTATTCTTTTCTTTCTAAACTTTTTATTCCCCGAAAAAGCGTGGCAACAGTAAAAAAGCCAAGTGGAAAGTATTTCATCCACAGAACGTAGATTACGAAATAAAAGTACTACATGGAGGCAGCACCACCAGACACCATATGAGGCATCTTGCTTGGCCCTGATAACCAAGTTCAAGCAAATTGAGTTGACGCAAATTTTTGGTGAGTCATGTTCGACCTCTGGAAAATTAGATGCGTTTCTTAGTTAAGACTTCAAGAAAACCTTGTCTTCAATATTATTAATTGATCGATTCAATTATGAGTTAGATAACATAATAGTATACTGGTATTGGTTCGCAGCAGTACCATTTTCATTTTTATTCAGGTGACCATGACCGGCTCAATACAAGTACTACCTCAAAGTTGATCATCGTGAAAGAGTTCCTGTTAGAAGCCTTCGATTTAAAATGGATTCAGGAGCATCTTCTGAACAGCTTATAGTAGAACTATTTTTGAACCTACAGGAATCTGCAAGGTATCGATAACACACTAGAGAAAAAAATTCCCAAGATATGGTTCTGAGGAGTCTAAAAGTCATGGTACGGCCGGTATCACAAAGATGAATAATTATCACATTTGAACAGAAATAGTGTTACGAGATTACAGAGTGTTTCTCTTCTACAAATCCTCGTTTCCAGTATCTGTTTTAGGAGGATTTTACAGTAATTGATTTTGATTTGTGTATATTATACAGCGCGTAGTTGGTGAGTTTTTTTACATAACAGATGATTGCATAAAGTTGAGTAAAAGCGATAAGTGGTTAGAAAATTTTGTAAAGTCAATTAGTTCAATAAAAGTGTTTGTTGTTAGTGAAGAGAGTTTTAGTCGACCCGCAGAATCATTGACACTATTATACCTAAAGTTCGTTTCACGAGGGTTTATACTTTTGACATCTAAGACGTCATAACTTGGAAAAAAAGGTTTGTCGTAGATTAATTCATATGACACATTCAATTTTTTTTGACAAAATAAAATGATTGACTTCTGGTTTGAGAATCGACGAATGTTTTTGACGTCATTGATTTGTTTCAGTCAATTTGTATTTGTTAAAAAAGGAAGGCAAATTATGTCGAAAGTATAAACCCTCGTGAAACAAAGTGTACCTACTCAAAAAGTTCGTCTATATTGATATTGATATAATCTGGTAATGTGCTCAAATTGTGTATTTCCAGTTTATTTTCGACAATCTGTTCGCACCAAATTTGCATCCCGGCGATTTGGATACCTTTATTTAGTTTCTGTTGAAATATTTCCAAGTGATTGGGATCCGCCTAGTTGCGTCATAAAATAGGTTTGGTGATTTGAGACTTTTATCAGCTCGTTTTGGTTTTTATCAGTCTTATTGATGTTTATACTACTTAAACTAACTGAAAATATTGAGGTGAGGAACTTGTTCAAGAGTCCTGTCTTCTTTCAGTTGATAACAACAGTTTCAATTCCTTTGTTCATCCATAGAAGTCGGTTTTATTTTTCTGTGAATAGTCAGTTATTAGTGATGGAGCTACACCTAATGATGTATGACGTGCGCATTACGAGAGCTATAACAGGTGCGGATGTCTGCTGAACTGACCATCCATTAGCTGATTCGTGCCAGAATGAATTTGCGCATCCCATCAAAGCATAGATGTCAAAAAGCAGTTCAAACGCAAAATTAACATAAAACGCCTTCAAGGCAAATCAGGATAAACTTTCAAGCCTCTCTAAGCCAGGAACTTCCTTTAGAGTACTTGGAAAGCATTGAGAAGCACTGGAAAATATTGACGACCGCAATAACATCTGTCTCGGAAGAAACAGTCGGCTACATACAGAAGAAACATCAAGAGACCTAGGAAGAAAAAGAAGAGCGCATAATGCATGGAAAAACGACCCCAACTCGACTGTAAAAAAAGGCAGTATCAACAAGAAAAACCAAAAGCAGAAGTTCAAAGGCAAACGCGAGGTTCTTTAATGAACCAATGGTGGACAATAAAATCAAACGAAATGCAGCAGCTAGCTGAATCCAACACCACTTCTTTCAGGCTACTAAGATGGTTTACGGACCAACCACTCAAGGACGCAATCCCTTACGATCCAAAGATGGCACGAGACTGCTTAAATGAACTAACCTGAAATACCCCGAACGTTTTTACTTAGAGATGCCTTCATATAGTTACCATTTTTGAAAAGGGAGACAATGCTCAATGTGGAAACTACAGAGGAATATCTTCACTTTCTGTTGCGGAAAACATACTTGCCAGGATATTATCAAATCGTTCAATCCCAATTGCCGACTGGAACCTCCAGAGACACAGTGTGGCTTAAGACCCAACCGAGGTACAGCTGACATGATTTTCAGTGCAAGACAAATGCAAGAAAATGTGTGTTTCCGTTGGTTCTGCTCCTCTGCCTATTTTTGCATTAAAGTCTCCTCCTAAAATAGTGTGCGTCGTTGGGTTCACTCTTATACAGAGGAATATCTTCAGGCAATCATCAATGCATTCAACTAAGCATACGGGAGAATCGGCCTGGAGATCCACTTCAACAAGACGCACATTCTGCACCAACCTGCACTGTATATGGATACCAATCCCCAAGCCCCAAACATAAATATAAATGACCATCCTTTGCAGAACATAGAAAACTACCCGTACCTTGGGAGCCATTTGTCAGCGAATGCAACCATTAACGCTAGAGACAGTCTTAAACAATCACATCAGCGCTGAAACCAAACGTCGCATCTCTACAATGCAGTTGTAATACCAACACTCACATATGGCTGCAAAACATGGAATACCTACAGAAGACACATCAAGACGACTTTGTCTTTGGTTATTTGCGATTTTTTGAATCTGATTCTGATGTTTCCTTGCTCAATTTGGGTGTATTCAACATCTCCAATAGATATGCCAGGTAAGGGTTTTTATTAAATTAAGTAATTTTGTCAATGGAACTTCGCATAGTCGTCTTGAAGAGAAATGGCTGGTTTTCTTATTTAAGTTTTGTGGTTTGCTGAGGCTTAAAGCTTCGTCTTATTCTTTCTCTTAAAGTGGCTAGGATTTAATTGAAATTAGTTTGATTTTAGGTCTTCTATCAAAGCATCATCTGATTTCCTCACAGTGACTATGAACGGATATATCGTGTCACTTGGAAAGTGATTTTAACGAGATACCAGTTGCATGGATTTTTGTAGGTGCCTACTTTTTCCTCAATCAGTAGTGTAGTAACTTGATGTAGGTAGTTGTTTGAGCAGCTTTTTCTGCTCCAGTTGCTATCTTTCAGGGAGATTTGAGTTATTTCTTCGCAAATGTAGTCCTGGAATTAGTACTGCCAGGTCTCCGGATCATCAAATAATGGGCATCGCGGTCTGGAATTAGGACACGCTTCGATTTGGCATTTTAGCGTGGTCAGCTCGTTATCCTTAAAGGTCAGTCTTTTTTCTTCAACAATTATTTTTAGTTGATATTCCTAGAATATCATAGGCCTCCAAAATGGGGCCTGAAGGTGTGATAAAATGTCATATTGTTCCAGGTATGCTGACTATACGCTGTGGTTTTGTATATTTTGTCGTGGAGTATTTTGCCTGCATCAAAAAACAAATTTATTCTATTATCGCTGTAGAAATTGTGAGTAATAATGTCTTCTCAGTTATATAATTCTACTAGAAACGAGTAAAAACATAATATCTGAAGACATGTCGGTGATCACGTCTGGGCCTTAAATCGGATATATCTAACACGTTGGTTTACTGGTTTGAGTTGCATTTTTACCATTTATGATTCAAAATGGCTTTCTTTGTAGGTACAGGGTTATTGGTTATAAATGCCACCCCCCTCTATTTTTTTTATTTAACATTTCAGAAAAAAGTGTCCCAAATAAAAAATGTATGGTTGAAAATACATTTTTTGAAAAATACACTTTTGCATATACAGGGAGTTTCAAAAAAGCTGGTAGTGCTCCAACTTTCTTATTTTAAATTGTATACCCTGTATATTATTCAAGATTTTATGTGATATATTCTATACCTAAGTTCAACTGTTTTGGAAATATTGACACTTGAAAATTGACTTTTTTGCAACTTTGACAGGCTGTAAATCCTAAACGGGTAATTTTAGAGCAAAACCGATCTTACATTCTTATCTTATATTTTTATAAACCATCAGTTGACACCAATATTTCACATCAACTTTGAATTTAATCCATGATTGAAAATTCCAATTAAATTTAATCTTCGGTTAAATTCAAATTTGGTATCAAATGATAACTTGTGAAAATATTAGAAAAAAATGTAAGATCGGTTTTGCTCAAAAGTTAACCGTTTGGGTTTTACAGCCTGTCAAATTTGCAAAAAAGTCAATTTTCAACTGTCAATATTTCCAAAACAGTTGAACTTAGGTATAGGGTATATCACATGGAATCTGCTCAGAATTTTATGTAGAATCCGAATATTAAATAATATACAGGGTATTCAATTTAAAATAAGAAAGTTGGAGCACTACCAGCTTTTTTGAAACTCCCTGTATATGCAAAAGTGAATTTTTCAAAAAATTTAATTTCAACCATACATTTTTTATTTGGGACACTTTTTTCTAAAATGTCAAATAAAAAAGATAGAGGGGGGTGACATTTATAACCAATAACCCTGTACTCTAGATTAATAATGAGCTTATTTCTGCCATGAGTGCCATGTGTGCTGAGACGGGCAGCTGTGATTATGCATGTGGCAAGGTGGCTCCGATACGCTAAATCGTCGGATGTTCGATATTTTATGCCAGTTTTGAGTGTCGTACTCTTCCTCCTATACTCTTAAAGTTTCGTTTCTACAGTGTGATTTTTTAAGTGTGCAACACATGGAGATTTTTTTTAGTAGCACAACCCAAATGCAAACAATGCCAAAAGTTGCTGCATGTCGATAATCATATTAGGTGCACTTAGAATGGTTGCAAGTCAAACAGCATACAGGGTAGCTCAAGCAATATCAAAATTGTACTGTAAAGTACCCTTATTTCAGAAAATTCAGCAAAATGTTATAGAGAAAAGTTGTTAGGAATTAAAACTTATGCCTAAATACCAAAACATAGCCTCCTAAGATTTTTTTGATTTTTTTTCGAAAAAAATCTATACTTAATTACTATTTTTTTAAATTTTTTATTTCCGCCATTAATACTTTCAAAAATTAATCAAAATCAAATTAATTTTTCATAACTTTGTTCAAATTCAAGCATGTTTGTAAAATTAACTTAGATTTTTAATTTTTTATGGAATCACAAAATTCATGTTTGGTGCAATGATATTCAACACAACTTTAAAATGTCGCAATTTTTTTTTTAAGTTAAAACATTACTAATGATAATATGCATATTAAAAAAACTCTCCTTGAAGGGCAAAAGTTTTATTTTATTTAAGTAAATATTACTACAATTTTGATATTTTTTGAGCTACCCTGTATGCTATTTGACTTGCAACCATTCTAAGTGCACTTAATATGATTATCAGACATGCACCAACTTTTGGCCTTGTTTATATTTTGATTGTGCTATTACTAAAAAAAATCCCACATGTTGCACACTTAAATAATCACACTGTATACAAGAGAAAGGCTCAGGTCGCTCAGGATATTGTTGGGAAGTACCTATGGTTATATATATTCTAATAAGTAATAAGATACCGTGCTTTCGCCTAAGAATTGAAATAAAATAATTCTATTCTCTTGAAGAATTGTTAAAATTTAATGAATTAAATTTTTCAATTAATTACTTATTATCTTGTGATATATCTACATGTAGAACTTGGATTCTTACCGCCGTATTTATGTAATCATGTCCTATTTTAGTTAAACATGTCGAAAAAGTTTAATTTCTTTGTTCTTATTTGCATTAATAATATTTAAGATAACTATCTCGTAAATTCGCAGACATTAAAATTATAATCTCGCAAATATATTCCGATATTCATTTTTTTTTGTTTCCACAAATTCCAATTAAAACCTAATAATAACATTTCGGCCGGTGTTTAAACAAAATACCGACAATTCATAAATTTTGTTTAATAACCGCGCTGCCGCAATATAATTATTAAACAAAATTGATGTTTTTTATTTTAATATCGATCAATAGTAATAATTTTAGCTTTAATGTCATACCGCTCATTTAATTTATTGTTATGTGTGTGTTCTTGGTTTCTCAGAGATATGAGTCAATGATAAATTTGAATAGGTATATTTGGAAAGACGAATTGGTCTTGCCTACATTTTGTTTATTATTGCAAAATAAATAAATAGTATCGTAAGACACGCTTTTGAACTTTTGAGCGAATTAATTTTTATTAAGCTAAAAATAATCTTCAAATGATTCACTTCCTCCTGTACTTTTTGCACTGCTTCCTCTTATAAAAAACAGACACAAAGACACATGTTGACATGCTATTCTAAGAAGAAAATTACAAAAAATGCTTTATATTTTATCAGATGTTATGTATTTCTGCGCATCTTTATTTATTACAATATATGGATTTCATTGATATTCAAAATCCTGGCAAGATAATCCTATAAATCTTGAGACATCAGGGCTTTAATCATTTTAAAATCTCAACTCTCGCCTCCGTAAGGCATCTAAAATTTACGCAATTCCTGTCGCCGAAATGCTTGCTCATCCTTCAGGATCTTCTCTTGCTTCAAAATCAACGACGGGCCGTAATTTAATGAAAAATTCAAAACCTATCGCCAAAAGCTCTATCGATAATTAGCAGTCTAAATTAGTAACACAATTTTAGCATTAGCGCGTCTTTGTTCCAGCGTTCCAGCCCTCCTCTCTTCAAATTTTACTTTTCCCCGTTTTTAGCGGAGAGTTTCTTTGTCTGGATTTTTAAAGTCTGGAATGTTTTTGTTATAAAAATTTGGCTTGTATTTTTTCAGCAGGGGCGTGCTTACTTATTAAATCAATTGGAAACCCTTGTCCTACCAAACAAAATTCAACCAGATATTTACAATTTTTAACTCATTGTTTCTTGTTCTCACTTAAATAAGGCATATGGACCAGAATTGTTTAAATCTCCTGATGTTACGATTATTATCCTACTAGAAATAAAACTTAAGTAAGGACGCGACTGGCGACAGGATAAAAAATTGGGGAATTTTAGCAAGGAACAACTACAGATAAGAGGAAATATTTAATTGAGACCAAAAGTTCAAGTTATTTCATTTGTTTGATAAATTACGAAATGAAAATTCATCATGCTTAAATTCTTCTTGAAGCCTCCTTCAGGTTAAGTCCGTCGACCGTCGATTTCAATCTGATACTCCAAAGGAATGTGAGTGAGCTGGTGGCGCTCTACATTAGAACGCCAATGGTCCCCTGATGTCACACCTGTTTTTAGCATATGCTTCACCCCCTCGCTCCTCATAAGAAAAGTGTCAGATTAAAAACGAAAAATAATACAAGCGATCACTTAAACTCAACGAAGTCTAAGGTTATATTTCATGTTTTGTTTAGACTTTGTCATAGTCATTTTGTATTTCTTCTTTGAATTTTCCCTTTCTGAGTACAAATTGGACTCTGGATTATAACTAGGTAGGTATATTAAGATATGGGTAATGAGATTTCCAGATTTCAATATAGATCACCTGGAGCTTCTCAAAATAGCAGGAGAAGCCTTTTAAACTGTCCAGCAAGTTCAAATTCTCCTAGAAAAATATTTGTGGCTTGTTATCACAGAAAATGGTGGCCAGACACAATGAGATAAAAAATATCATCATGAAATAATCAATTATTTCTAGGTAGAAGACAAACGAGACAGAAAATAAATTCAAGATTTAAGGAATAGGGTGAAGGAATAGAAACATGCAAATATATTTAAAGGTATTGTGGTAGATCGCTTGATAAGGTTTCTTGAAAAGAGTAGAGATCCCTAATGGACTTGTCTAGTGAATATCTTACTACAAAGAGGTTTGATTCAGAGAATTATTTCCAGAGGTTTCTGCAGAGGTTTCCCCTTTTTTCAAGTAGGTACGCTTCGGCCAGTCATCTCATATCGTGCGTCTTTTTCGAAGCGACTAAATCATCTACAGCTCGCCGTGAACATGGTAATCATTTCCAACATTTTTGAAGCACTATAGTGGATGACTACATATCGATTACATTTTGGTTGGAATACGATGGAGGTCATCTATTAGTCTTTTTATTTGTAAAATTTTACCAGGTTCCGATTGTGGCTCAGACAATCAACTTCTTCTTTGTAAGCTTCAGCTTAAGCTGAAGATAAGTCTACGCTCTTAGCAGAATCTTTCAACAGAGATAGTTGAACCTGCCTCTTTTCGGTCAAAATGTTCTCAGCTTTCAAAATCAAAATCAGATGAATCTCATTCTAATAATAATGTGGTTAAGATTTAAAAAATGTTCTTACACAAACTGTCCAAACAACTCAAACCAAAACGCAGCACTCAGCCTCAACCTAAACAGCAATGAATTACAACTCTTACATTGTCCGTGATTGAGGCACGTAGAGAGCTTAACATCTCAGGCCTGGATTTTAATGCAAAGCAAGATCGGTATAGACAATTAAGACGTGAAATCCAAAGACTGCCGTCAAGATAAGTACTCCTCTCTTCGGAAGTTATGCAGGGAGATATAGGCCCACAAAATGTCTCTATCGGAACTTTAAGCCCAAAACTTGGTCAGTTGATGGACGCCGATGGACATTTCACGATACTACGCAGGTATGCCACATGACTCTTGCGTATGATGCTCTATGTGTGCTCTATACGGGGGTGCAACTGGTTCCCGCACGTATATAGCAGTAATGCTTTAAAAAGCTCCAAGACTCTCTGGGGTAAGGCGACCCTGAAGAGAAGTGTAGCTACTGCTCCTTTGGGTAAGGAGACCCTGAGGATAGAAGGACCCAAATGGATGACCATACCATGGGTTGCATCGGTTTTTATATCCATTAGTCTACGCGTTGACCTGCTTAAACTGCTGATTGTTGATAATACCATAATAACAATATTCTAAAATCTATTTAAACCTAGCAGCAAGTAAGAATTAAATAGTGCAGAATCACTTTTACCACCTCTTGCTCCTAAAAGCTGCTGGACCATGGAACCGATTGTGACCACCTTCGTCTTCAGATTTGGATCTGTCATCCCGATCATTAGTATTCGAAAGTAGGCCGCAAGGCGTCTTCACTGGCTTTTTTGGTTCTGCTGAATCCAGAGCGGAAGACCCTGGATATGTTAGCAGAACGACTGCGTAATCGGGAACTCTTCTCTATGCACTTTGAGTGGGCTATTTTCCCGCTTTTCAAATTCCTGCCATTTCGGGACCTCTATCCTCCAAATTGGGACCTGGAACGACTTCTTTGGTTCACTTTCCTATACGTATACTGTTGCACTCATCTTCAACAACTCAACGGCGTGGCCCCTAATTTTTCCATAACGGTCTTCAACTCACTGCGTTTTTTGGAAAATTCAACCGTTCCTAGTTTATGGTTGCGGATTTGGAGGACCGAGGACGAACAATATTTCTCGCTTATGTCACGTGCCTTCCTATTCTTGCTACGACGCCTTCTTTCTATGTCCTATGGAAAGTTTTTTTTTTTTTTTCGTGTACCCTACTCAGTTCAAGTAACGACGTATCATCGGCTGAGATATGGCTATGTCCGTGTCCTTGACACATCGGTGAATGTCACTTCTTTGAACAACTATCAGTACATTCAAACATCATTCCTGATACAATCGCGACAGTCAATAATTGACGTTTTCACTTAAAAGAGATGGACGATGGTATGAAAACATTAATTTTTCCGCCAACATTTGCTTGCTCATCAATGTCAATGTGTATTGGGTATTTAGCTTTTGAAATTGGAAAGAAAATGTTAGAAAAGTCACTGCTTCATTTGCAGAACTTCGCTATGGAGAGGGCGGTGGATTATTTTGGAATCAAACAGCTTCCGCAAACTAAAATCGAACGTGGATTACTTTGTCTTGATGGGCCGTGGATTCTTCTTTCTTTTGCGAGTATCCTTTCTGATTTTGTGTATCCAAATTTTGATAAATGTAGGATTTGATGGAAACTTATGGAGAGACACGTCCGCCGGTGAATAGGAATTATTTTTACGAAAAAGCACACTACACACATTCACAATCTTAGGAAAAAAACTTGAAATACCCGAGGAAATAATAGTTCCCAGGGTCCAGACGTATAAAAGTCTTGTCAACTGTCAACAAACCACTGTCAACGGCTGTCAACCATTGTTTTCATACTCTTTTGGCATCTGACAGTCTGACGCCAGAGAGAGAGAGAGAGGCTTTTAAATTGAAAAGGTCAATTTCGTTTGGGCACTGTGCTCTTATTTAGGTACTTCGATGCTAAATAGGGAGATTCAGCATCACAGGTTCTTCGAACGGCACCTCCACCATGTGTCACACGTCTCGCGGCTAAAGTGGGTCGGACCTGAGGTTGGAGGTTGCTCTTCAGGAAAACACACAACTACAAAAGGCACTTAGGTATCGTATATTGCTTCCTAGTGAGTACATTACCAAAGCGATACTACGCAGGTATGCCACATGACTCTTGCGTATGGGGCTCTTTGTATCTATACGGGGGTGCAACTGGTTCCCGCACATATATAGCGGCTATGCCCTAAAAAGGGAAGATGGCAATCATCCTGAAATACCATCAGTAGGCCGTTGTCAGGTAGTCCAGAGTTTTGTATGTCTCAGTTCTTTGGTCGACAATTATTCAGGTGACGCATTCAACAAGCACGGTCAGCCATAACAAAACTAACTAAAATATGGCGTGACAATCATATCACGAAAGCCACCAAAATGTGTCTTGTCTGGTCTCTTATCTTTTCCATATTTTTGTATGGCTCTGAAATGTTGAAAACGCAGATCACCAACGCGCCACCGGAAACACAAAACGACTTTCCTCCATTGTTTCAACGCGTATCTTGACGTTCTTCGAAAAGTGATAATATGAAAAAACTTGTTGTCCAGGGTCATGCTCCGAAAGGACGGCATCGTTACCGTTCTAATACACGCTAAGTGGAAGCGACAAAGCGATTGCTAGCAGGGCCGGATTTAGGCACAGGCAACCGAGGCAACCGCCTAGGGCGTCACGATTAGGGGCGCCAAATTCCAAATAAATTTATTTCGAGTGAATAAGTTAATAAAAAAAAAGTTTTAAAATCCAACATTGTCCGATAACAAGGTTCCTGAAGCTAATAGGTTGTCTGGTAATGAGTAACTTGATGACGCATCTGGGGTGCCTTATAAAGATTTACATTATGTTGTGGCACCCCAGATGACGTCATAAAGTTATCAGGCAACCTATCTCTCTCAAACAACCTTGGTCCGATAATAGGTAATTTACGTGTCACCACTGTCACCTGTCACCGCTCATCAAGGCACTTTCGATCATCTTTGTCTCAAGGCAGATTGAACGGACTTTCGCTCTAGGAATTAAAAATGTTATAACCTTCGATGGTGACGATGGTGTAGATTACAGGTCTGTTCTCACAGAAATCACAAACCAGCCAGACCATTTTTGATTGGTGCAAATCGCCACAACCAGTTTTATGATTATTTTCAACCAATGAAATGCCCTCTGACTGGTTTGTAGTTTGTGATTTCTGTGAGAACAGACCTATCAACGAACTCATCTCTGACTTTGCAAGGCGTAAAGCCAGACGGGTTAATTTTTAGTGTTAATAATTTAATCAGTTTTGAGAAGTTATTTTTTGTTTAAATAATTTGGAAAAATACATATCTACGGTATAGATCTGTTCTCACAGACATCATATAGGTACCTATCAGAGCGTATTTCATTGGTTGTAAACTATCAGAAAACTGGTTGCTGGTGATTTGCACCTATCAAAAACACTCCGACTGGTTTGTGATTTCTGTGAGATCAGCAGGACCTCATGTAATAAGTAAACATAATGGGTGGTATGAATAAAAATGAGCATTTAGTTTCTACTCCAAATTTTGGAGTAAATACTCCACGTGGTATGAATAAAAACTAAGAGCAGATATTTCGCTTGAGTAGGTACTCCTATGTATAATTTGGTATGAGTAGATAGGTCATTGGTAGATCCTCACTTTTGGTATGAATAAAAGATTGTTTATGCTCTTCGGTAGGAGAATCTACTCCATAGTTTTAGAGTCTGCTATGCAATAGACTCAACTTTCTGCTTCAAGTTATTTCAGTACCGATTTTCCCTCGGTAGAAGGCAGAGCTATGGCAGAGTTCTTCAATCTTAACCTGCGTTCGGAAAAATTTTACAAAGCTAGAAAAAATACGTGTGATCGGGACTTTAAAACGTTGTACCGGTTTAGTAAAGAAAATGTGGAGTGGTTATCAAATCAATTTTTGGGTGAAGAGTCTAGAGAAAGACGAGGTGGTGCTTTATGCAACAAAGACAAATTTAAAATATTTTTAAGATACGTGGGTGACCCGGGGTTTCAGGCAGGAGTAGGCGAGGATGTTGGTGTTCACCAAACTTCGGTGTATCGGAAGTAGCTAAGATAATTCAGCAAAGTGAACGGTGGATCATATTTCAGATAAGTTTGAAAAATAAAATGTTGAGTATCTACTTTATGTAATAGGAGTATGTACTTATCAAACCAAAATCTTTTTTATTCTTACGAAATGAAGTATAAGCTCAGACTTCATACTCATGCTCACGAGTATATACTCCGAGTGTAAACTCAGTTTTTATTCATACCACCCATTATGATATATTGATACACCTACCTACTTATTTGGAAAAATGAAGTTACTTTTTTTGTCTTATTCTCCTACTGTCTAAACGATAGCCTGAAATTCATTGTTTATCATAATGATCTTCAACCATTTGACAATAAAATTTGAGAAGGGGGGCGCCAGAATCGAATTTTGCCTCGGCATATAATAGCTATTGGACCGGCCCTGATTGCTAGTGTCACAAGTCACAAGAGCGACCGAATTGACAAATAATCGCGAAAGATAGCGGAAAGCGATTTTCAGTTGAAAACCTGCGTGTCGACAATCCTCCAATAGGGTCGTTTCATGATTTTTTTCAATTTTTTTATTCAATTAAGCACATCAAAAACTATTCTTGGTTTTTTTCCCAAATTTTTTAGAATGATATTAAAGGAGATATTTCAATTTGAAATTTTACTATTTTCCGTTATTTTTTAAAATGGTTTAACTTCACAAGGCGCGCTTGCGCCCTGTATTTCTAAATTTAAGTTTGCATCACTGACAGAATTTGCTAGTTGTCTAGTTGGCTACCCTGCGACTGGCATATGTCCGTCTTCTTTTAGAGGTTATGTCAGTTATTTTGTTATTTATTTTGATTCGCCTGCTTAGACTGGTTGATTTATAAAATAAAAAATAAATACTTATTTCACTCGTTTATTTGTTTGGTTTATGTGAGAAGATGGATAGTGGATTTATTAAAGCATCCAGCGAAAATTTACCTACACTAAATTATGTCATGCTGCAAGAGTTTTTTGCCAAAAATACGGATTATTTAAGTGCAGAAATAAGAGGAGTCAAAACAGAAAGGTGGGTAGTGAAATATTGTATTGGTTTATAGTTTCATATATTTTTAGGTCAGCGAGAGCCAGTTATTGTTGTGACGATGCTATTGGGTATGTGCAGTTGAAAAGAGACAGCAGAATATCCTCTGTTAGGAACATCGCCAGATGGAATAAGCAAAGAATTTGTGATTGAAGTTGAATGTCCTAGCAAGGACTGCAAGGAGGAGACTGTGAAAAACTACATTAAGAAAAATGAAAATATAATGACGAAATACATGTGCCAACTTCAGTTACAATTGTTATTGTGTAATAGATAAAAAGGACTGTTTTGTGTGGCAAGTCCCAAATTTGGAGAGGATAATGAAATGACAATGTTTGAATTATACTTAAACATTAGGTTTCTCAAAGTAAATATTGAATCAGCTGAAGAATTTTGGAAGAAAAATGTATTTTCATGTCATTTTGAATAAAAATATATGATTGATTTGGGAGTCTGGTAGTTTCCTTCTTTAAATTATTTATGCATTAAAAGTACCCTTTTAATCCCCAAGGTTAAATTTCACTTTATTTTCCAAGGGATTACCTTTTTACTTTATTTCCCATGGAGTAAATGGAACAGGGAATGAAAGGGTACTCCGAGCCGAGGGAATAAAAAACACTTTAGTCCTGATATGTATACACTATTTTATGTACTTTAGAGGGATCAAAAGTACCCTTTTAATTTTTAATCCCTAAAGTGCATCAAATAGTGTATATGTCGTAGGCATAATGCAAATTTAGGCGTTTCCTAAAATGCCTAGGCATTTCACAAAAAGCCGGCAAAACGCAAGCATAAAATGAATTTTTCGTTATGCCGACAACAATTCAGGAAAACTGATAAAATGCCGGCAAAACAGAAACTGAAGAATATATATCATGCTGTGACTGATTATTTTTAGGCATTTCACAATTTGCCAAAAACGGTGCCGTCAAAACGTGAATAGATATAAAACAAGTCGACTTTTTACGATTAGGTATTAGGGTAATTATCTATTATCCGTTACCCAATCCGAATTTGTTGATTTTTTGTAGGAAGGTATAATTTTAGTCGCTAATCATAAATCTGAAATCCGTTCTTGTCGCTCGCATTCCGTTTCCGCTTTGCGCGCTTTGGTATTAACCAGTACACTTATAACCAGTAATGAACGAACTGTAACGAAACTAACTAATAGCGTTTCCGATTGGTAGATTCAGTGCGCACTGAGTGTATTTGCATCTTTTTAAGCGACCTGTAGAAGAAAAAGACAGAAATAGAAAAAATTGCACTAGTTCCGCACTAGATCTACGAATCAGAAACGCCATAAAAGTATGGAAACTAACCCGTACACGTAATGCGTACTAGTTCTTGTATAGTGATATTAAATTTAGAAAAACAAAAACGCGCTTCGCTTTTAACCAGTAGGTACACTTATAACCAGTATTAAACGAACTATAACGAAACTAACCAAAAGTATGCAAACTAACCTAAACTATAACCCGTCCACCAAATCCGTACTAGTCCTTGAAACTTGCGGCTACAGACCAAAATGTACTCTGGCTCCTTTGATTTCGAGGTTATGCTTTTACGACGGTTAATGACTTGAGTGTTTGTTTACTGTTCGGACTCGTTTCGAATAAAAAATCAGTTCGTAGTAGTGTTTTTTTTTTGGTATTGTATTTTCTTACGAGCAATGTAAATAATTGAGCATTAAATTTAATGCCCGGGCAATTTAGAAAATGCCCAAGGAGATATGACAAAATTTATGCATTATAAATGATGACCTGGTTATTATTGGTAAGTTTGGCAATGTACTCCGAACTCTTGGAGTAGTCCGAACAGTTAGAGTACTCGGAGTTCCCCAAACAGTTGGAGTACCTAAACAATTGGAATAACCGGAGTATTCCGAATAGTTGGTGTACTCGGAGTACTCCCAATAGTTGGAGGGACTTTGAACAGTTGGCGTACTTCGACTAGTAAGAGTACTTCGAACAGTTAGAGTACTCCGATCAGTAGGAGTACTCCGAACAGTTAGATTACTCCGATCTTAGCAGTACTCCAAACAGTAGGAGCCGGAGTACTCCTACTCTGGTTCACTCCAAACAGTTAGAGTACTTACTCCGAACAGTTCGTGTACTCCGAAGAGTTGGGTTGGAGCACTCCGAACAGCTGTTATTGAACTGCCGCGTAGTAGAATGTGTGATAGATTTTTCTACCAGCGTACCGGAAGCATCTAAACATTCCGGTATAGGATTCGGCACCTAGGCATATTTCATTGGTCCGTTTGAATTCGGACCGCCAATTGATGGGGAGTGCCGAAATCGGTACTTGAATGTTGAACGGTGCTGAGCCTCAGGTCAGAATGGTCCATTAGACAGCCATGTGGAGTGCCGAATCTAAGGTCAAAATGTTAAACAGTGCTGAGCATCAGGTCCGAATGTTGCCATGCGTTTGGCGCGGTTTTTATATTAAATCAGCTGTCCTCCTCGTTCGTGTTCCTCTTAGCTACAATTTTGCGGCGAATGCGGTTTATTTCGCCGTTGCTTCATGAGTTTGCCTTTTTCATTTAAACATTTTGGATCATTTAAACATTTTGGAGGAAAACGATATAAAGCAATGGATAGAAGAGCATAGTGATATAACATACACGAATTGGAATGTGAAGTCAGCAAAAAATAATTATATCAGATTCAAATGCAGATTTATGTTCAATGTCAATTCAATGACGTAGAATCTTCTTGGATGCGAATAGACTTTGGAAAATACATTTTTTAGATATGTTTTTGTATGCCATCGTAGTGCTTATAAAAAAGTGGATCAAAGAAATAATAAAACAGGAAAATCCAAAAACTGCTGTTGCCTGGTTTCAATTGATATTTTAATTGAACTAAGCACCACAGATACCAAAAAATATAAATAAATATATTAGGGTATTTATTTTCAAAATTTTCTACTCTAATTTGCCAGGTTTCAGGTTTTTATAATCCCCCCCCCTGGGTCCTCCACTACTGCAAATTATTATCCAAGATTTTTTGAAATGTATCGCTGAAATAAAATAAATATGTACCAAAAAGTAAATAAAGTTTGTTTGGCGCTACCGGACTAACATTCCAACCTGCAGCTGGGCACTGTTCAACATTTTGACCTTTGATTCGGCACTCCACATAAGATTGTAAATGTATGTACCATTACGACCTGAGGCTCAGCACCGTTCAACATTCAAGTACGGATTTCGACACTCCGCATTAATTGGCGGTCCGAATTCAAACGGACCAATGAAATATGCCTAGGTGCCGAATCCTATACCGGAATGTTTAGATGCGTACCGGAAACATACACGCATTTTTATTTCAGTCCGTTATCATTATCAAACTTACCGATAATAACCCAGTTAGTTTGGGTTAATTGGCAATTTTAATCAGACATTATCAAACTTACTGATAATAACCCGGTTAGTCTGGGTTAGTTTGCAATTTTAATCAGACAAGTTATCCACTTCACTCCAGCATTAATCATAAAGCCTGGACAATGTGATGATATTCTAATTCATAAGTTTGTTACAATGTCACATCCGTTTATGTTTTCTAAATAAAAAGATTTACTGTAACTGTATTATGTATATTTAATAGTATTTTCGACTTTATTTTCACGTTTTGACGGCACCGTTTTTGGCAAATTGTAAAATGCCTAAAAATAATCAGTCACAACATGATCTATATTCTTCTGTTTCTGTTTTGCCGGCATTTTATCAGTTTGCCTGAATTGGTGCCGGCATAACGAAAAATGCATTTTATGCTTGCGTTTTGCCGGCTTTTCGTAAAATGCCTAGGCAAATTATAAAAAGTCCAAATTTGCATTATGCCTACGACATATACACCTCAGGACTAAAGTGTTTTTTAATCCCTCAACAAATTGCAGCCCTCCCTTTGGGATTAAAAGTACCACTTTGGTCCCTAGGTGTATACTGTACTATTTTGGCTGTAAAAAAAAATCAATAGGTTTTTTTTTTAAACAATATTCAAAAAAGCATTTTTTTCTAGCTTTGACATAAAATTTATTTAATTAATGGTCCCTGCAAATTCACTATTCCACAAGCAATAATTATTAAATAATCAGTTTTTGCTACAAGCTGATGGTCAATCAGGCGCGGATCCAGGGAGGGGCCATGGGGGCCATGGCCCCCCCTAGATAAGAAAAAATAATTTTAAAAATCAACATTAAATCAACCAATTTTTCCGGGTTTACCAGGGCCCGCATATAACAGAATTTTATTTCATGGCATCATTTTATCACGGACCTCTAGCCTATTCTATTTGTATGTACAGGGTGGGCCAGTTTGGACACTTTTAATAGGAAACGTCAATTTCTAAGTGAGATACAAAAAAATGGACTCCCCACTCTGAGGCTCAAATTTCATAAAATCTTGATTGGTGCACACCGCATTTTGATATCTTCAACCGTTTAGCCGCTAGAGGGCGATTCTCGATTTTGAGCAATAGTGTAAAGCCTCCATAACTTTTTTGTTTATGAAAATAATTGGTTTCAGCAAACACTTTCTGGAAGCAATTTTAAAGGAGCATTCAGTGACGTTTTCGGTTTTTTTCTATCTGGCCCTGATTTCGAGATATTGACCAAAGTCCGATTTTTTTGAATAGGACACCCTATTTATAAATAGCTCATTGGAAAGTTCTGCTTTTGCTGATTTCAATGATAGAAAGTTCGATAGGTTTATCTCTAACAGCCTTCGAGAAAAAAATTATTGCAGTTTTTGTCATAAGAAACAATGTGTTAGAAAAGGATTTTATATCTGTGAGGAAAATGAACAAGGTCTCTTTCTAACACATTGTTCCTTATTATAAAAACAGTTTTTTTTTTACTCAAAAGCTATCGAACTTTATATAATTTAAATCAGCAAAAGCGGAGCTTTCTGATGAGCTATTAATATAAAAGGGTTCCTATATTGAAAAAAATCGTACTTTGGTCAATATCTCCAATTCGGGGCCAAATAGAAAAAAAAACCAAGAACATCCCTGAATTCTACTTAAAAAATGCTTCCAGAAAGTTTTTACGGAAATCAATTATTTTCATAAACAAAAAAGTTATGAAGGTTTCTAGTATTGCTCAAAATCGAGAATCGCCCTCTAGCGGCTAAACGGTTGAAGATACCAAAATGCGGTTTGTACCAATCAAGATTTCATGAAATTTGAACTTCAGAGTGTGGGGTTCATTTTTTTGTATCTCGCTTAGAAATTGACGTTTCCTATTAAAAGCGTCCAAATTGGCCCACCCTGTACAGGGGTCTGGTTATAATTTGTCACCTCACCTGCAGCCTTTATCTTTACAGGTAGATGATAGGTGTGAACACAAAAGTTGTGCAGTTTTAACTACATTTTCAAAATCCATCGTCAAAAACAAAATTTTATTGTCAGAAATTTGAAATTTTGCTTACTTTCAACTTTTTAAAATGAAATGCCCTATATTTGCTTCTCATATATAGTTTGTCTATATTTGTTTGAGCCGCCTTCAACATATTTGGCTCTAAAAATTGGAAAAATACTATCCTACTGACGATTTTGTGAACCATTCTGATGAAAGCTTCAGGTAAAATTATAGGCACTTGGTTTCTCTGATAGTATTTTTAAAATTTATGAAGCCAAATATGGTGGAGACGGCTCAACTAAATATAGAGAAACTTTATATTTTTGGAATCGGAAAATTGTGCTTTTCAAGAATATAGAATCAAATATAGGGCATTCTATTTGAAAAAAGTTGGAAGTACGCAAAATTTCAAATTTCTGACAATAATTTAGCTAAAACTCCTCCACTTCTGTGTTTACACCTATCATCTACCTATAAAGGTAAAGGTGGGGTGTCAAATTATAACCAGACACCCTGTACCTTAGATTATATACAGGCTACACCTAGATACGCATAGTCATTCATAAAACACCCAAATGTTTCGGCCAACATCAACAAAGCCCCTCAACGCCCCTCAACGTTTTTATGAATGGGTTTGTTTATTTATTCCACAAGTTTGTGGACATGTGCTCAACACTTAGACTGTGATCGGCCCGACGAAAGCGATCATTAGCGGAGCATCGGTCGGATCAAAATATATTTTAAAATTAAAAAAAAAAAACACAATTGACAAAATATTTCCTTCGCTTTCGCCTGCCTATCAAGATTTAAAAAATAGTATTTTACATTATTAGCCAGGTAAAACAGTTTTTACTGGCGATTGAAGGAAATGACTACCGAGCCGTCAGGCGAGCTTGTCACCTTCAAGAGCCAGTAAAAACTGCTACCTGGCGTATAATGTACAATAGTTTATTTGTTACTCATTTGTAAAAAATATAGGGAAAAATAAAAAATTGATACATAAAATTAGAAAAAAAAGAAATATTTTTTTTTTTTTGATTTTTTGTCATACAAGCCTAGTACCTATACCTATAAGAACGAGATGTTGTTAAGTCGTTTTTAGTTATAATCCGGTTTTCTGGAAGATTTGCATTTTGCAATTTTTTTCCAGAATTGAATGTGTCAGAAGATATTATTAATGAAACTACAGTCGTAGCTAACAGTTTATCACCAGATAAGGATTCCAGAAGGTACCTACATACAATTATTCTTGTGAAAAAACTGATTTTTTAAAAATAAATAATTCTACTGACTTGTAAAAAGTTTTTACAGTTTAGCTGTCAATTTTACAAGTCAGTAGAGCCAGTGCCTTGTAAAAATGAATTTTCGTTGTTTATGTTTTGACTTGATAAGTGACGTTTTACAAATGAGTGACAAATAAATGTATTTTCACATAAGTCCAAAAGTGGGAGTAAAAAATGTTTTTTTGTTTAATGTTCTGACTACATATACCTACATACTATTGGCATTTTTTAACGCAAAAACATTAACTTTTGAGTTATTTCTTAAAATTTGAAAAATTCTATACCTACCTGATTCTTCTTGCATGAGCATTAATTTCAATAAAACAACAATGATATAAAGCCAATTTATTTTCAAATGATACAAACAATAAATTTTGATTCACACACACCTATTTGAAATCTGAAATTAACAAAATATTATAATATACAAACATAAGTATACAATTCTTGTTGAATTCAACTTTGATGCTATTTTACATAATAATTAATCAAACTGCTCTTTTTCTATCTTATCTATCAAAATAATTAGGTAAATTAAATAGGTACATACAGGTAGGTACCTACACATTTTTATTATTCGTAAAGCTCCATTCTGATTGTGAACGAACGACGCCTGAGATTTGCCATAATGTTTTATTCCATTTCAATGAAATTTCATCGAAGTTTTTCTCCTGAAACCGGAATTAGATTACGGCTGGAACTCTGTAACAGATAATACAATAAATAACAAGTACAGGTGGTGCGCCACTGATTCCACTTACCTGTAGAGAAAAGGTTAGGAAATCCGCATTATTTTTTCCACAAACCAGGCACAGCTGAAGCATGATTCTCCACATGTGTTAAATTTAATATTTTTTTGAATAGAAAACAGAGCTCATAATCATTAAAATCACAATAAAACGCGAGAACAAAATCACAAAACAACAAATCGAAAATCAGCTGTTTCAGCCATTGCTCAAGAAGTGCCGTTACTACGGCACAAAATTTTTACGCACGCCCTTAAAAGCTGATTCCCACATAAACCAAATAAACACGCGTTGACAAGTGCTGACCAATCAAATCGTTTAAAAAAAATCGCTTCAGGTTTTTCTAGGTATCCAACGTATCAGTGCATACTTGGTATAAGACATGGGCTTAGACTGTGACCCCTTCTTGGCTGTATTTATTTTTAATGCTTTCGGTATCTAGGTGTGCCTGTATATAATCTAAGCCCTGTACCTTCCAATATTTTGCCCCCCCCCCTCAATTTGGGTCTGAATCCGCGCCTGTGGTCAATGCAGGAATGTCGTTCGAGTATTGCAAATTCTCACAATCTTTGTATCACTCTTTGAATATGGATTCGTAAACTGGCAATTCTTTTATTCAGCTTCTTAACAAACTCCGATTCTGCCTAAATTGATATGTGAAACCACATTTTTCTTCACACGTAATTTGCAGTTTGTCATCCTAAACTGCATCCAGTTATCACAATCTTGTTCCATCTATAAACATAATATAATTTTCATATTTTTGAAATAATGAGAGAAAATAGGTGTTTATGAAATGAAATTTGGCAACTAAGTTTACTTACATTGAAATGATCTTCGCAGCAATAAATTCCACCAGAAATACTAGACAATATATTAACTCTTTCCACAGTAGAGGTCGAGAACTATCGATAGTCTATCGATAGTTATCGATAGTTTGGACTATCGAAAATTATCGATGGTATTTCTTGTAATATCGATAGTTTCGATAGTTGCATGTTATGAAACTTAGACAAGGAAAGAGAGAAGACGAATAACACGATATCGGAATGAAAACATAAAGAAAGAGACGAAATTTTTGTTGCTCCGGTTCCACCAATCGAAATCACCATACGGTCAGATGTCCAGTGTAAATTGGAAGTGGAACCCATCGATCATCGATCCAGAATAAAGGCGGCCAATATTAATATGCTAACATTTTTACATAAAAATGTGAATTTTTAATACAATTAGGTATAATCAAATAAGTATAAAATTTAAAAATAAAGTTTTTTACAGTGAAAGAATTTACCTTCATGTCTATTTCAGCATTTTGAAACTATCGAAAACTATCGATAATTATCGATGGTTTCTTGCCGACTATCGATAAATATCGATGGCGCCTACTATCGATAGTTCTCGACCTCTATTCCACAGCTAAACACAGCGCCGGCCTTAGGGGGGTGCAGAGGTGCAAAATTTAAGAGGCGGTAAATTGAGAAAATATTATCAAAATAGAAATCATGAAAAATCGAACGGTATTCAGAAGGCAGCTTTACCAGGTAGAACTAAGAACAAGGCAACAAAAATCAACAGAAAGCTTACAAGAATTTGAAATCGACATCCGCCGTCTGGTTAATCTGGCATATCTGAAAACATCATCACAAAGGCGGAAGAGTTTCAGAAGCAATCAACAGAGAACATGACCAGATAGCCATTTATCCAGTATCCATGACGTCAATTCAAGGGTATAGAAGAGTCATGTATACATGAGGATAGATGTGGGAAGTCAGGATGGCCGAGCGGTTCAGGTCACAGTTCACTCAGACAGGTATAGTGATGTTAGGCAAGAGAAAAGATTGAGTCATTATGGATCTGAGTGGAGATATAGACGAAGAAGAGGAGGTGGTGCGTCTTGGTAGTCAGATCAGGACGATCTGATTTAGAAGGGAGACAGTGTTACGATAATGCATTGACATCGCGGCGCCTGGATTCCAAGAAATTAAATTCGTCGCTTGTTCACGTTGGTCAGTGTGCTTTTTTCTAGAATTCTATTAAATTCGATTCGATGTTTTCTGGCTAAATATAAATAAAGCGTGTGTGAATTTTATATAAAGTCAATTAGTTTAATAAAAGTTGTTACTGTTTGTGAAGTGAGTTTCAGTGAACCCGGAATCCGTGACAGTATTTATATTTATTTTCTAACTGTTCAAGCTGATAAAATGAGCAAAAAGGAAGGTGGAAATGAGAAAAAAATTAAAAAAATGGGAGAAACTCAATAAAATCTTGGAAAAGACTCAGCGTCTAAATGTTCTGTTTATTAAGGCCTGTAGGTACGTCTAAAGAAAGTAAGAGCAAATTCAAATCAGAATAATTAATTGATAAACACTATTTAGAGCCGGTTTATTCACCTTCTGATAAACTGTCAGGTATATGCGATTTGACGGATCAAGAAATGCAATCTGCAGTTATCCGCCAACCAATAGAATTGGGACGGTAAATTTATCTTGCAGATAGTTACCAGCAAGTTTATCTGAAGGTGAATAAACCGGGCCTTAGCATAAAATTTGAAAAAAATGTTGGGTTTTTAGGATATGATATGGGTTATATTATTTTTCTACACTAATTTCACATAGGTACTGCTACTCTGTGTTTGTGAAAAAATAGACATTTGAAAAAAGTATGTATCGACCCAATTTTATTTTATTTTTTTTCCCTAAATCAAAATCTGGGATAATAAGTTTTTCTTAATAAGTAGGTATCTCCCAAATTTTTCTTACTTTATAGCTTGAAGCTCCTCTAGTTTTATCACCCTTTTTTACTTTATTCTTATTTTTCTTGAGGTTATTTGAGATATTTATAATTGTTGCTTAATTTTGTTAGTTTATCAGTGTACCATACCTATGTATGTATTTTTACCTTTAAAAACTAGGAACCTTGAGGCGGTTGGATTTGAATTCCACCCGGCGGTAAATCCGGTAAAGCCGGCACTGGCTAAACACCAACTTCCCTTTTGTTCATTTTTGGGGTTTGGGATTTTCTTCGAATTTAGATTACTGTTTTTACAAGAAGGCACAAAACATTTACGAAAATCCATAGCCAAATAGTGAACATTAGGTAGGACTTAGGTGGGTACACTGAAACTGAAATGCATGCTCTATTCGAGTCCTTAACATCAAATAATGAGAAACAATGACTTACCTTGAATTTATTACACGTTGCTTTTAAATATTTTTCTTGAAACCTTGGAAAAACCGTTGAAAAACTCAAAAAATAATGAAAATATAACAACGTTCAACGACAATCCAAAATAATAACAAAACAACATAACCTCACATAATTGCATATGTTGATGGATTTGTTTACAACTGCTTTGCGCATGCCCGCCTAGTGGCATTATGGGAGAAAGAGACCAACAATTCGACAAGGACAAAAAATGTTTAAATTTTAAATTAATTTAAATAAACCAGGAAACAATTTTCAATGCAACCAATATGACATGGCTAAGTTTTAGGCCTCACTATATCGAAAAATAATGGACAGTATAATTTTAATGATAGGAGGTAACTTCCCTATTCTGACTCACAAAATGTCTGGCAAGACAATGTTACTGTGAGGATGATAGTCAACTAGTGAGTTGGCCTGAAGATAAATATCGGGGATACAAAAGTGATGAAAACTAACGCCGAGAAAGAAAGAAGACTCTCCATTCAAAATATTTTTTTGTAAAAAGTCAGCGAATACATCGATATGACTAATACTACTGAAACTTGATAAAAGCAGCCAATCTTGAAGATCACAAACATTCAATTTACCTGAGAAGCAGAGTTTTGCACCAATATTTATTACTAATAATGAAATAGGGTAGTAGGTAAGGCTTCGACATTTAAAAAATGATAAAAGACTGGAAAAGAAGAAGAAGAAGTCAAAAAATTAAAAAAACCTAAATCAGTTAATTTTTTTTACAAACTGCAAAATTTGGCAATAGACTAAACGTATCAGAAACTGTGTGAGTACTGTAACACTTAAATCAAACAAGTTGTAAATCTCGAAACCTTTCACGTTAAACATTTTTAAGTTTTCCTTGCGAAAACTCAGCAAATAAAATAGGGGTTTGAAAAAAAAAAAAAAAGAAAAGTTATAGGGTTATAATGTTCCGTTCGGGATAGGATATCATTCCCTGTCATCGAGAAAATTATGGCGTTAAAGGAAGTTTGTAAAAAGGTACGTTAAGCGCGCCCTTAAAGTGTTTTAATATCCGCGTAAATGGTCCGCGTCTGGTAATTTCAACTTTTCTTTGGGTGTCCCATTTTATTGACTGACGACATTGACGACAATATTTTTTTTTTGCACTCTTTTTTATCAAGCTTAATGAAAATAATACAGAAATTGTGGGAATTTGGAAGTGTGGATGTAAATTTCCTAGCTTGAAATATGGTAATCAGCCATTTTAGGTCAAAAATGGTAATATCCGCCAATCTATCAAAATATAGTGCCCAACACCGCTTGGTACCTATAATAAATCCTATACCCCTATTCCGTACAAATTAGAAAAGCTTTAGACATTTAATTTCCTAGTAAGTTAGCGAAATTATATGCCTATCATATTTTGCTTTGTTGGTTTGGGCTCTATCATTTGCAAAACGCAAACTTGTCTTTCTTTCATGTCATGTCCTTATTAAAACTGTTTTTGTTTGTTTTTGGTTATTGTCTTCTTATGATGATAGGGTGATAATTCACTATGCAAGGCAAACATTCGTTAGTTAGGATTTTGGTTAAATGATAAATATTGTCACGAATTCGCCAAAGTGTGTAACATTCCAAATGTTACAACATAATGTTTAAAAATTAATAATTATTGATTATTGATAAATCAATAAAATTAACAAATTTTGTTTGGTTACACTAATGGTACATATCAGTTTGAATAGAACTGTCTGTCGTTTTTGGTCGTTTTATAAAAACAGTGAATTGAACTTTGCATTTCTTTATTAATTATAATACAATTTGTTTCTTGTAATAGTATATTGTTGTATTAGGAGTAGAAGCTTCAGCAGTATTGCAAGCCTCACTACGTTCGGCTCGCAAACCTACTGCTTCAGCACAAAAAAGTGCTTCTACTCCGTATGCAACACACTATTTTTTCTCCAAACGAATGGGATAAGCTCGGGGGTAACTGAATGGTTGAGCGGCAGTAAAAGTACGAGCGGCACTAAAAGTACTTTTGCTGCCGCTGGGGTTGCCAAGCAGCATAGAAATTAAATTTCTACCACCTCGACAGGTGTTAACCTGCTGGATTTGCCTACCAGCATAGAAATTAAATTTCTGACATCTTGACAGGGGTTAACAAAGTGACGTTTTTTTGACGTTTGGAGAAAATGGTATATTGTTGTATTAGGAGTATAAGCTTTAATTTTTTGTGCTGAAGCAGTAGGTTTGCGAGCCGAACGTAGTGAGGCTTGCAATACTGCTGAAGCACAAAAAAGTGCTTCTACTCCGTATGCAACACGCTATTTTTTCTCCAAACGAATGTGGCAAGCTCGGGGGTAACTGGATGGTTGAGCGGCAGTAAAAGTACGAGCGGCACCAAAAGTACTTTTACTGCCGCTCCAGCGGCACCAAAAGTACTTTTACTGCCGCTCCAGCGGCACCAAAAGTACTTTTGCTGGGGTTGCCAAGCAGCATAGAAATTAAATTTCTACCACCTCGACAGGTGTTAACCTCCTGGATTTGCCTAGCAACATAGAAATTGAATTTCTACCATCTTGACAGGTGTTGACAAAGTGATGTTTTTTTGACGTTTGGAGAAAAAAGTACTTCTACTGCCAGTGCGGTTGCCTAGCAGCATAGAAATTAAATCTCTACCACCTCGACAGGTGCTAACCTGCTGGATTTGCCTAACAGCATAGAAATTAAGTTTCTGACACCTTGACAGGCGTTAACAAGGTGACGTTTTTTTGACGTTTGGAGAAAAAATAAATAATATACTTTCGTCCTCTGTGATGACGTCATAGAAACAGTCTTGAAGGTATGTAGGCATCCCGGCAATGTCGATATGTGTATTCCTGGTTGCCTAAAACATGAACCAAATGAAGTTTTCTAAATAAATGATTTTTGAATTTTTCTGTTAGATATCTTAAATATAGTACTATGGTTAATTGTCTAAAAGCCAACCTCCTTTAATTACCTCAAAATATTCCTAAATATCCATCAGCAATAGTATCTGCAGGCCTTGAAAGTTTAGGACACACCAATTTTCATCCACATTTTCAGGATATTTCCAAACCGTTTTTCATTGATTTTCCATTGAAACTATAATCTTCTATCTTCAAGCATCATGCCTTTTTGATAATCAATTACATTATTTGGTTCCTAAAAATTTTATAGGTAAAACAAAAACAAGAAATTTAGTCAATGTTTACATCTTCAAATAACAATCAATTATCACTTACCTTTGATAAATCTCGTCCAGTTTTTATCCTGCTACACTTTATTGGTTTTTCTGGTTCGTTAGCTGCAAATTTCCACGATCAAGTCCCAATTTTCTTGCGAAATTTAAACGTTTTCTCTCATCTGTCAATTATGAAAATCCAAGGATTTTGAATTATGGTGCATGCGCATTAGCGTTGGAATTCGGCCTTGCCATGGAAATTGCTATGTGTTTGCGGTGTTGTCGCGTGTATTTTGCGGAATAGCTATTTACCTAACAAGTGCGGAAAAATATTTTCCGCAAGTGTTAGGTACAATATTTTTCCTACAGGCGTAAAAATGTAAAATTTTTCTTTTTTTTTTGACATATCAGTGCGGTATAGTTATTTTCCTAACAAGTGCGCAAAGTGTTACTTTTCCGCACGCAAACACAGTTATACGAACGACGCGAAGCGGAGTTCGGATACGTGTTTGCGTGCGGAAAAGACACTTTGCGCACGTGTTAGGAACAAAATTTTTCCTACGAGCTTCATATCAGGTAGGTAACAACAAAAATTTAAAAAAAAAACGATAATTTGTTTAATTATTTTTAATTAACTTGAAGGGAACCTATGCATTTATCAAAAAATTACATAACAAAAAAAAAATATAACAGAAAATCATCGTCAGAGCTCTTCATCTTAAAGCGTTTAATGGCGATTTCCATTTGTCATCAGTGCCGCACTGAGTGCATCCGCATCTTTTTCTAAAAGCATGTAACATGTAAGGATAAGGATACATTTTTTTGCCCTGTTTCGACAAATGGAAAATGCTATAAATTTGATGAGAAAGTTTGTAGATGCATATATATAGAAAACAAATCTGACAATGTGTTGAAGTTAATTAAATTTGGTGTTTGTAGGTATAGATGTTAGCTGGAACAGGAACAGAGGAAAAATTTGTCATCATGTGTCAAAGTCGACAGGTGTACTTATTGTTGCTTGACAATTATTTTTACTTTTCGGCACTCAGTGCGGATAAGGCCTGTATCCGCACTGAGTGCGGAAAAGTGCAACTTTGAGAACCGAAATGCGTGCGGAAAAGTACTACTTTGCGCACGCTCGTAGGAAAAAATTTTTTCCGCACTGATATGTCACACTTTGTAACACTTTGCGCACTTGTTAGGAAAATAACTATTTCCGCACTGACAGCCGTGCGGAAAAACTTTTTCCGCACTGATATGTCAAAAAAAAAAGTTTTACCGCACCGTGCGGAAAAACTCATTTTCCGCACGCATATTAGTGCGGAAAATCGATTTTTCCGCACGGCTGTAGGAAAAGTAAATTTCATTAACAACGCAAGTTGTGTTTTTGATCACGAATATCGGCGTTATTTCTAATTTATTTTATTTGTTTTTGATGAATGATTACCTAATTTTCGAATATTAGGATGCCGAATTTGAGTGTCTTTCCTACTTATTTTCATGATTTAAAGGCTTTACTCAGATGCCAAGTTGTGCAAGAGTTAGTAAAACATTTAGGGGTTGTCATTTTTTTTTCTGACCAGAGGCCATGTTGAAATCAAGTCGTTCTCGAGACGTTCTCTTTCCTTCCGAGATCTCCATGGAAGAACATGTGAAATTCTCGAACACATTTTTTGAAATGAATTTTCACAAAAGAAAATACCGAGTTTCTGCTTTAGGCAAGATGCCTAGTTAGCCTTATCGTTAATTAAATTTTCTTCTGGTGCCGCCGTCCTATTTTTTAGGTGAGTTTTCTTATTTAATTTTCACTAACCACGTTTTTCGTAATCCAACTTTTTCGACCCTTTAAATTATCTTTTACAATAAAACTAAAACATCCCTGTAATTGTTTTAGGACCTCTTTTGGGAGACCCCAAATCTACCGAGTATTACCGTTCCCGTTTATTTTTTTTGATGCCTGCCATATTCAATTGATTAGCCTGCCGCATGCCGTTAAAGTCCACATGTTTGACGTGATATCTACTTACCGCTTACCGACTAGATGTTTTGAGTTAAGAAAAATAATCATGAGTTAACCAGTGCCGATTCCCAAGAAAAACGGAAAAAAATAATGATTTGGTGATGTACAATTTATAATTTTTTTTATCGCCATGTGGGTTCACATATTAATTTTTTTTTATCGATCATGTTGCGTAATACCTTCAGTGATACTTACCATGATATTACATGTAAAGTTGGGGATTTAAAATTTAAAACGATATTTTTTTAATTGCCTGTTTGGCAAATTTTTTAAAGTATAGCTGATTTTTTACCGTATGGGTTTGGTATAGTTGTTATATAAAACAGCTAATTTTTTTTAAAAATATGGAATACATTGTTAATATCTAAAATTGATCCTTTTGATCAATGGAAACTTATATATTTTTTTGTAGTGACTAAGACATAAAAGTGTTAGTCAAAGGTACCTTTGATCAAAGTTAATGATGCTATCATATCGCATCATACTTATGTATTTTAAGTAAGTAATTTTTTTGGTAAAATGATTGCCAATTTATTTCAAGTATAAACCTGGCAACATGTTTACTATTTTCCACACTGGTTGTGAATATGTTTCAGCCACTCTCGCAATACCAAAGACAATACTACTAGTAATATTGTCTTTGGCAATACCACAGCCCCCTACATTTAACAAGCCATGAAGTTAAAAAGGCAACACCGCAATCTTACCGCCAAGTGGTGCTGGTGGTGTTTGTTTGTATAAATATATATTTTTTATTTTATTAATATGAATCACAAAAAATATATAATTTATTGTACTAAAGGGCCAAAAACAGTAATTCAATGAATAATTTAACTATTTGTGTAAATAAGAACAGTAAATAATTGATTTAAATGAATACCCTAATAACACAGTAACATCGCAGAAACATTCCAGAAACATCCATCAGGGATAATGAAGACGTCCCTGGGAGGTCCCTATTTTCCTGGGGACATCCCTGGGATGTTGCAGGCAACAGCCGTGTCATCATTTGCGATGTCCTATAAACATCTCTCAGGGATGTTTCTAAGATGACGCGGGATGTACCTAATACATCCGGGGCAGGTGTAAGAAACATCCTCTATATGTTTCTAGTATGACTTTAATAGGTGAATGAATTTTAGGATTATGGATTAAAAATTACCTAATTCAATAATTTTCAATTTTCGTTCTATTTTCTGGAAGTCAGAACTTTTTCCAAAAAAAAAACAAAAATTGAAAATTATAAAATTAAGTAGGCACATCAGTTTCCAATAACATTTTTTATTGAAAAAATAAGGTACATGTATACTTATATTGATTATCTATCAACTAATAATAATCGACGGACAATTTTGCCTAAATAATGTAGTATTTATGCCCCGTCATGTCATCGAAAACCATAGTTTGGCAGTGGCAGCATGTTGTAGTAGGGGAGTTCGGCGTTTTCTTTTTTTGTTGGTGCTCCAATTTCATAAAGGTACCATTATCTAACCAAAACAACCACAGAACCAAAATCCAAAGTTCTTGAAGTACAATTCAACTTGCACACCTAGAATGTAATCAACTATGAAAACAAAAAATAATTATTGGTTATTTTCTCTTACCTAATGAAGAATGAAGTTCGGGTTTCTAGGGGCTATTTATCAGAAAAGTTAGAAATTTCCTAACCGACGCCATATTGAAATTAAATAAACTAAACAATTGATAGTTATGCGACGTTATCTTTCAACAAATAATCTTTCTCACCAACTAATAAGCACTGGTAGGTCGCAGAGATCCTTTCGAACACAAAATGGCACAACTAGGTGTAGCGAAAAACCACAAATTGACAAATCCTCCACACAGCACGACGCCATTACGAAATAAAATTCCGCCCAACAACACAAGCGTAGCGCACAGGACGACCCGTTCGACTGATTCTGCCCGTCTGCGCTGGCTGCGGCGCCGACCCGACGTGGTGGCGTGCCCTCCTGTCCTGACCGGTACAAGTACAAATGCCTGAGCACGCGCCTGCGCCATACACTTCGGCTTCACGAATATTCACGATGTTTGAAAGTTGAAAAGAGAGAAGACTTTTATCAATACATATTTTATTTTATTCCAAGTTGTAAGTCGAATGAAAAATTAAATATTGCTGTTGTTACAATACAAAATTAATATTAAGTTCCTTATTATCTATATACATTACAGGTATATTATGGAATTTGAAATTAGTTTGTGTGTGTGATAGAGACATTTTCAGAAATCACACAAAATTGGCAAATTTAATACTGGGTCCTACCGGTCTGAGGTCCTACCTAGTTTTGTGAAATAATGTTAGCCATTTTTTAGCTGTAATAAGTATCTAATTTTGAGAACAAAAAATCTTTTTGTCGATAGATATTTACGAAAGGATGTTTCTAAAACATTTCAGGACAATCATCCTAGAGATGTTACATTACAAACATCGCAGCGATGTACCATTTATGTCGGAAACATAAGGACCTTAATGGTACATAAATAGGATGTTTCTGGGAGATCGGTGTTATTAGGGATATTTCTAGAGTCCAAAGTGTTATAGGCCTATGTTTCAGTATGTCTTTTGAAAATCTAACTTTTTCTTTCTTCGGGATTTTTTCGGAAGGCAAGTCCATTCAAATACTTGAGCTGATTTTCGAAAATAAGAGGTACCTACTTTTAAGAGTTGGACGTTTTAGTTTGAACTCTCGAACTACGCCTTTATCCTTGTTTGTTTCAAATCTAATTATTTCGGTTTCTTCAAAATGTTTACAACACACCACAGAATTTTTCGTTATTGTATAATCTCGGGTATAATTATCTTGGTGTATTGCTTTCATCCACATTTTTTGCACTTCAGAATTTTTTTGGAAATAAAAATGTTTGCATTTCTTCAGTTTTTAAGGAACTCCTAATAGTTCGATTTGCACCCAGGAACACAGTAGTTTCATGGCATCTGGAACAAGTTTAAATATCTTAGGTAATATATCGAGACCTATGCTCTTGCAGACAAATATTAATATTGTTTTTATTGTTTTACCTTACCTTTCCTTCATTTTTGCTCCTGTACCCATTTGCTAAAAATTTGCAATCAAAGCACAAAGGAACAGGTATCAACCAAATATGGGCAATATATTGGTGTGTTTCTATCCACTTTTTCGTCAATAATGCCCATAAAAATACTAAATTGCAACAATACACAATGAAAGCAACACACAGAAACACATAACCCAATAACAAAAGAGCACCATACGCGACGTTGCCGTCATTTCCAATTTCATGGCTTGTTAACTATAGGAGGCTGTGGCAATACCCATAGTGGAAGGTAAAAGGTTTTTTTTAATAAAAAATTTCTAGTGCACCTGATATTATTGTTTGATTTGACGCCTGCTGTTGTGATAAGAAACCTAATTGAAATAGGATTACTGAATCTTTTTTCTTGATCTAAAGATTCCATTCAACAACTTAAAATCGACGTCCTATTAAAAGTATTTTTTTTACTATTTTTCAAAATCAAGTGGCGCCCTAACTTTTTAAATATTTTAAACAAGCAATACTTTGATATTACCCACACATGCTCTACTGACGAACAGCTGCCGGTGCGCATAACTTTGTGTAAATTTTGTTTTGGGTCAAGACATTCCGATACCTATTTAGCTTTGTTTTTTTTTTATGTTTTGAATCCAATCAAAATTAAGAACATTACAAGTGCTATTAGATATATGAATATCAATATATCTATCACATAATATAATAATTTAATATTATATAGTTATAAAGGCAAAACTTAAACTTCCCTTATTTATATTTTATTTGGTGTCACTTGTTTATCAAAACATCATTAAAATTCAGGGTGTTAATGTAAACACGTTTCGCGGTTTTCCGATGTATGAATACATTTATTTGATTTTGCCAAGTTAGTTCTGATTCAACATTTGTTCCAATATACGCATATATTGAGCAAATAGCAATTGTTTGATTTCAGCCCAAAATACCTTTCGTTCTTCTAATAAGTGCACCTACTAAAACGGGGGTTAACTAAAACTCACCTTACTAATAATAACAGTTTTTATTAAACAAATTGACTTTTCATAAAGATCACTTATCTAGAGGTAAACAACAAATCTCGCATTTAAGCGAAACTACTCAAACTGACTAATACGCGCTATTTATAGTGGACATCGTAGGTACTGCCACGTAATGCGAATCTATCTAGAAAAATCGATTATATTAGAATTCCCAGAAAAGGCGCGCTCCAGACGTAAACAACTCAAGATCTATTATATTCTTCTTGAGACCTGACAATGGTTGAAACAGTCGCTAAGGGAAATACTTTATAGATAATCGCCAGAGATGTCAGTCAAAAATGAAAAATGAGACTGACGGAAAGGATTTGGTGAAATTGAATAGATACGAGCAAACAAGAAATGGGTGCATCTCTATCTTCATAAAAAAAAAAATCGTCACCAACACCGGAATTATGATGTTTGTTCATTGAATAGGACAAACCTAAGGATCACTATAGGGGGACAAATAAAGAAGATTGATTGAAGTAACTATGGAGGACTAAAATACATCTAGCACATGATCATATAAAGAGGTAGATAAAATATGTGCTAGAAGCCAAGTACAACGCACGAATGCAAGAAATACAACCATTCTGACAACCTGGAATATAGAGCTAAATGAGAAATACCTGAAACAAAGTGCTTCATCCTACGAAATTTAATCTTCATCATTTATTGCACATTTGCCTCCACTCATAACTTTCTCACTAGACATCTCTACAAAACTCTTGAATTGATTATTCGTGTTCACTGTTACATGGGTGTGTATATGGGTACTTTCCTATGTTACCGTGACACTCGTGGCGATTAAATTCAGTTAGCTTTGGTTTTTGTCTATAAAGCTTATTATTTGACCCTGTGTCATTGGCCAGATCAGATAACTATTTATGCGAGGTACAAAAGCGCAATACCATAGGCGGGATTCTGTAACAGATAGAGATCGTTATCCCTATCGCTATGGCACTTGCTATCTTCTTCTCTCTTTTCTAAATCAATAGAGAGGTGACGTCAATAGAGATAACGAAAATACGTCTATTATTCGTCACAGAATCCCAATGCATAGCGGATAAAAGCACCATCAACATCAATCGGCTATATTCGTCCACTGTGCTGAAGTCCTGCCATTGATTTTGATTACTCTCTGTCTTGTGCTACGCTCAACAATTTGATATGAATACGCTCAAAATGGCCTGTGTCAAGTGAACGGTCGCGGAATGGAACTTCACTTCACCTTGTTATGTTCTTCTTGTCCACCCATCTGTTATTCTGGCTAAATACTCAGCTCCGTTCCATTTAAGATTAGCGATTTCTCCAATAGCGAACATCACTATTCACTAACTTCGTTTGTCTTTCAGAGATAGACTAAGCATTGATCTCTCCATAGCTCTATGCGTTATTCTCATTGTTAGCTAGCTGTGCGGTTTGGTAGGGCTAACGTTCCGGCTTGGTATGTAAGACCAGGCACTGCATGAAGACTTCTCTCCTGCGACAGATGGGCATATCGTTTTTCAGGATATATAAGTTGTGGTTTGTTTTCGTTCTATTTTCTGTTTGATGACCGTGTATGATTTTCGGCAGCTTGATTCTCCAGGGTATACACATCTAGGGAATACGGGCCTGGCGACCCTGAGTTACCGAGAGAATGATCTCCAATCACGTGATCACGATGTAATTTGGCTAAAAATCACTTCTACGAATGTGGTTGTTCGTTTGCTGAGCGTATCTTTCAACCAACGACTCCAGTTATGAACTTCTATTTGAAAATCTGTCCAATTCATTTGCTTCTATCCAGGAGACCCATCCAAACTTTGAGATTATATTCTTGGGAGATTTTAATGTCCATAACTCAGAGTGGCTTAAGTTCTCAAACAAAATAACCCATGCTGGAAGGATTGCTGGAGCATTTGCCATTTGACACGACCTAACCCAGTTGGTAGAAGAGCCCACACGTATTCCCGATTCCGTTTCTCAACGCCAATTTAGTGGATTTTTTCCTTACTGCTAATCTCGATCCTTACAAGATCGATGCGTTTGTACCTTTGGGCAAATCAGACCACCACTTAATTTCCGCTTGAAGTAGCTGGTAGGATCTGGCGTTATGGAGCTGCAAACTGGGAAGAGTGAAACTCTTTGCTCGACCTTGCCATGGTCCGATGTTCGCTTTGGATCCAAAGATTCCTTCGAAGCTGCACAAAAGGTTACCGATATAATTTCCTTAGGTGAGGAATTGCACATTGTTACGATAAATTTATCATTTACGTAACATGTTCCATGTCTTCTTATTTTCATTATAAAGTTGTATTTTTGCCATTTCAGAATCAGCAAAGTAATAATTCATAATTTAAGTAATCTAAAAATATCGGCAAAATTCAATATAATACCAGTACTGCCATCTATCCATCATGTGCATAAAATGCAAATATCTATTGTTAAAGGAAGAAAGAAGGTACCTACTGCCATCTAGTACCTGATAGATCGATTATTTTTGGCCTAATGACCTAATTAAATAGCGGTTTTTTATTTTCATCATAACCTTAATTAAAATTATTGTAATTTGTAAACAATTAAATTAATTCTAGTGGATTTTTGTCTATTCTCTTTTAATCCACATGGTATTTCATTGTGAAGCGAATACGGTCTTTTGTGTGTAGTTTTCTGATTGGTTGATCTGGTCAATACGCAGTTAAGTATAAAAAACACAAGATTGGTTTCCTGCAAGGTTCGGTTTCTAAAACGTTCTCTTCTTCTGGCAGATAAGTCAAATTTGATTTTTAATAATTTTTCCTTCAAGTTTCTAGATCCTCCCTGAATAATTTCTCATTTACTTTACGATGAGTGGATACTATCATATCACTGTTAAGTTTTTACCTGATAAATCTTATCTTATCTATTTTTGAAATATAAATATTATATTTTAATTTTTTATCTAATTGTGGGCCTCCATTTTGTGTGAGTGCCGATTGGTGGTGCCTCGTTTTTCTAAGGTAAGTCAATTCAGATTTTTGGGCTAATAGATAAGTACTGCTTGCCTGTTATTGCTACTGCCAGAGAAGCAGCACCCTCCTGCTTAATTTGTAACGAGCATTTTAATTTTTGCTGTTGTTACCTATTTTACTATTTGCTATTATTTTATCATTATTTTCAATTATTTAATTGTTTCTTTTTAGATTAATATTTTTTTTTCGAATTTGCAATAATTGCTCATACCTGATTCTGTTGGAAAGGAGTGTCTGCACAACAATGGTTTCATAATAAATTTAAATTTATATTTTCTTTGCAAGACACTCACTTTTTCCGAATTCAGGGATTTATTATTCCAAATATTGGTGAACCTGATACTGCCTTATTCTTTTCGGGGTACCTACTCGACATAAAGATCACTGTTTGGAGTCTGGATCAGCTGGAGTGACGTCACCCCAGGAATCTATCCTCTTTTCTGGATACAGGAAACAACACGAAGAGCTCCAGTTCACGAAAGTGAAACCCCAAACATACATTGAAAAGCTCCGGATTGGAAAGGTACATGTGTCAGATTCACCGGAACAACCAAGCTGTTAACTGTCAAATTCTAAAGAAAAGTAACATTGTTACTTGTTACTTACATTGTGAACAAATATTAAATAAAATTATTGTTTGTTGGATTTTGAGTGGTTTCATTTGCACATAAGGGGGCTACCTACACGTTATCTTATTTTTTTTGAATTCCACGACCCTATAGATTCTCTTATCTTAAAGTTCAAATAACTGGTGTTATTTGTAACAACATTCCACACTCCATAGTAAATCATCCCGTGCCGGAGAACCCTGGTTTACCAAGCAGTGTGTCTGACCGGTTGCAAAAAAGAACATCGCATATCGTGCCTGGCATAGAAACCTATGGCAACAAACTCGATCGTCCTTTACGGCTGCTAGAAATGATTTCAGCCGTATAACCAGCGAGATTAAGACGTTACATAACCAACAAGTGCGTTATCGACTTATGGACTGTACGAGTGTATCAAGGTCCTTTTGGTCCTTTGCCAAAACCAAAGAAATCAATGTCACATCTTCCCATTTTACCTTTGATCAAGGACAATTCCATTCTAGTATCGTCAAAGGAAAAACCAGATCTCTTCGCCAAACAATTTGCATCCAATTCCTCCATGGAGAACACTATGGCAGTCATGGCAGAGCGCCATAGATACTGCCACACATTGCTTCTTAAATGGACAACGTTGAATTTAGACCTAAAACTATTAGGAAACTTGACACTGGAAAATCTTGTGGTCTAGACGGCATTCCACCAATTGTCCTCAAAGCTTGCACACATCAATAATTGGCTTCAGTTGTTTGAAAACTGTTCTCCCTCTCTTACAGTCGAGGCGTTTTCCCGTCTTTATGGAAATGTGCCAGAATGCGAACCTTCCCGAAAAAGGGCAAGAAAACTCTTCCTAGAAATTATCGTCTCTTCTAACTTATCTCGGTACTTTTGAAAGTAATGAAAAAGGCACTCAACCTGAAACTGGTTAAATACCTTGAAGCCAATAAGCTCATCTCTGGCTAACAGTACGTCTTTCATTCTAAAAGATCAACAGGAAATCTACTGGCGTACGTCAGTCCTATTTGGAACTCGACTCTCGAAAAACATGCCGAATCCAGAATTATTACACTGGATATCCAAGGCTTTTGATCAGGTGTGGCACAAAGTTCTCCTCTGCAAACTTCCCTCGTATGATCTTCGGAACGAATTTTGCTATTGGCTGGGTAGCTTTTTGGAAGACAGGTCACTGCATGTTGTGGTCGATGCTGTGCTTTCTGATACTATGCCTAAAAACGTCGGCGTTCCCCAAGGCTCTATTCTTTCCCCAACACTGTTTCTCATTTTTATGATTTATTTGTAAGATGTGACAAGAAACCCCACCCCATATTCAGATTGTCGGACGATAGTAGCTTGATGGCATCTTTCTCTTCTGACACACCGCTTACTGCAGCCACTTTCACCCACCTCGCCCGAGAATAGATTCACTCTATCAACAGTGATCTTGACACCATCACCAACTGTGGCCTTAACAACCTAGTCAAATTCATTGCTTCCAAAACTCAAGCAACAGTTTTCTTAACTATGAAATCTTCCGCCTATGATAACCCAGTTTTAAGGATGTCGGAACAAAACCTTTCATTTGTTCAATCCCTCAGTAGGTATCTCTTCTTGGATTGGAGTGACCGGATCGGCCAACTTGTCTTAGCATGACCATTTGTCTTCGATCGCCAAAACCGATTCTCAAAAATTAGGTTTTTTGTTTCGTGCAAAAAACTTCTTTACTTCTGGACAATTTTTTCCACTTTATAAGGCTCAAATCAGACCATGTATGGAATACTGTTCCCACATCTGGAGCGATGCTTTCAAGGATTCATTGACTTTATTAGATGGAGTACAAAGAAGAGTAATAAAAATTATCCATAATCCAACTCTCACTGATTCATTGCAATCTCTCGAACACAGACGCAAGGTGGCCGACTAATTCTATCGATATTATTATGGGAGATGTTCTGGCCAGCCTCATTTCAACTAGGAGAAGTTATTTAGCCGTTAGCCACAAGAACCTCACTAGGCATCTCACCCGTATGTGTTGAGTTGGTTACCCAGAGAACCTCTGAAACCTCTAGAACTTCATACCTCCTACCAGTCCTACCAACTTAATTTCCTGATCGATTTAACCTTAACGTGTTCAAACGGAGGGTCATTTCATTTCTTCCACTCATGGTACCGCTCAGGTAGTATGAGTTATGAGCGAACCAATGTAAAGAAAAGTTAGTCCAATTTTTTTTTGACAAAACGTTATTTGGGTAAGCCTTTTCCCAGACGGATCTCATGCCCTACGAGTGCACCTGTTCTATATTCGAGTGTGATAGTTAGTTGAGTTTTCGCTTGCAAACAGATTAGGTAGATAGTCATTACCTTTAGTTTTTTGACGTTAACCCTCAAACCAATCTTCTTGAAAGCATCTTCCACTCGAAACAGCATTACCAAGGTTAGATTGTATTCAAACCAAAGTTGTGTACATCTTTCACGATGCTCTTCTTAAAAGAGCATATAAAGACAATTTGGTTCTCCGTGCTTCCTTTGAACCTGGCCCAAGCCCAGTTTTTCAATGGAGATTTCTTGAAGAAGGAATTAAATGTTGTTGCGTAAAGTGCAATACCTAGTAGTCCTTTCTTGTTTCCCTGGCCATATCCTTGACTTCCACTGCCTACTATCAAAATAGATGCAAATCACTTACGTCTGTTGAATGTTGAATTTAACGCCTGATCCTGCAAAAAAGATATATTATTTAATGAATACCTAGTGTAAGTAATAATTGACAGTTCTAGTCTTCGTTTTCAACAACTTCCTCTACTACCTTAACAATGGTCAGCTGTAGGTCGGATTAATCATGTTATCTATACATCAAATAGAAGTTTGTCCTAAATTTAAGCATGAATATATCTATTTTATTCTTCATTAAAGTCTGCAATTTCTCAAAATATAGCCGAATGATTCATAAAAGCCACTTATGGCCACAAAAATATATCTGATTTCCTTCTTTCTTTTCATTTTTCCCGAAAAGCAAAAAATATGAGGTGTTGATATCTAGAATCACGACAACATAAAGAATAAACTCGACCTTTTGATTACGGGGCTGCCTCTGTCAGAAAAGATTAATTCTTCGGACCCTCTTAAACATCGGTCAAGTAATTCCACCCCTATCAATAAAAGGATGTTTTTCTTTATATGAGAATTCTGATGGCTGAAAAAAAAACACGTTCATTCATTCCGATCAGCCGAAAGGGTTTAATAGTTGCGGATTTTCGAGATTAATATTTATTTTTGCTTTGGTGCATTAATTTCTTGCCTACTATTTATTCTGTTTCCTAGTTTACTATTATAACTGATTCTTATTTGTTTCTTCTGCATAATTAATAAAATGTGTAAGCTACAGAGAGAACAGAGACAGGCTCTTTTTAAGCAAATAACCTAAACACTGGGCCGTACAACAGAGAAAGAAAAGTAAAGTTCTTTTGAATTCAGCCCTCACGTTTCCACCCCTATTGCGTAATGTCAGCACACACTCACGCCACCCTCATTGTCTTAAAGTTTAAAGTCCAGCTTCAGTTTCGTGGGGCTTACAAAGCTGCTGACCATCACCGAGAGAGGAGAAAGCACGGTGCCGGCGTGCCGAGGTATTGATCTTTGAGAAGGGAAAGTTTACAGCCCCTTTGCTTGCGAAGCACCCCCCAACTCACCCCCTTACACCACCCTCTTCCCCACATTGCCACCCAAACCGGCCCCTTCTAGGCCTATACTACACGGCCGCTGGTCATTTCAAAGGGGTCGGAACGCGGGGAGGCTGGGGCGAGAGAGTTTGCATATTCTCCTGCGCGCGTAAGGATCTGACGTAGCAGAAATTTGATTTTCTCTGTGTACCGGGGAAAATTTTCGGATAGGTGATTGCCGGGATAAAAGGGGGGAGAGGTGGGCAAGCGGGTTGGGGGCACGTGGATAAGGGGATAGATTTAAGTTAATTTTGCCCGGGCTCTTTGGATTATAAACTGACATAGTTATTGGATTTGATTTTAAATCTTTATTAAAGGTATACCTATACTTCTTTCTATTAAATTTCGGTCCAAATATTCAAGGACATTGGTATAAGTACCTAAGGTATGTATAACAAGGAAACACTGTCTTGCGTTTTCTTGAAAAATAGTGTTTGCGGAAATAATACGAAAATGAGCTAAATATGTATGACTTCTGGTAGAAATAGTTATTTTCCTAACAAGTGCGCAAAGTGATACTTTCCCGCACGAAAAAGCAGTTAGACGAACGACGCGAAGCGGAGTTCGGATAAGCTTTGAGTGCGGGAAAGACACTTTGCGCAAGTGTTAGGAGCAATATTTTTTCTACCAGTATCTTGAAAAAGTAGACTCTGAATTGTTAAAATATTAGAAAAATCAATCAAATCAAAATCATTTAAAATCTATTGGAATTCCTCAGAATGTTTTCTAAATTAAATACCCAAAAATCATTTCACATCTTCTGGAATTTCTAGAATCAGCAAGAATATTTTCATGAGAGTCTCTTAAATATCAAAAATTTTACAAATTTCTAGCAGTACAGACTGGTCCAATTTGGACACCTTTGATAAGAAACATCATGTTAACTAAGAGTTAATTTCAATTAAAAGCTTTCATTTTGAATATTAGTTTATTCAGAAACCATCAAAACATTGAAAAATCAAGTTTAACTATGGCAATTATGCATAACAAAAATGAGTGCGCAAAGAGTTTCCGTGCGCAAAGTTCAACTTTGCGCACGCACATGAGTGTGCAAAGTTATTGCTTTGCGCACGCAAATAGAAAAATATCTTTATTTTTAATTTAAGTGTAATAATTATTTTTTATTCACAAGATATTTTAAAAAATTATACTTGAAGGGACTCTGGGCAAGATTCAAAATAAAATTCATGTTTTTTTATTAGTCAGCATTAAAAAATAATTGCTCCACATTCAAAGACTCGTAATTTTTCAGGATCAACTTGAATGAAGGTGAAATTTCTTGAAGAAAATAATGCCTTTGAATAAGAGGCTGGGCCTTATAGATATTTGAAGATAGCTATAATATATTGCTATAGGTGAATTCTCGCGGAGAGAAAAAATTCTAGCAATACCTTTCTCAGGGACTCCAACAAGAATAGAGAGAAGAGAATCTAATTTTGCAGTGAACTTAAAAACTAATTTTAATTACCTTGTTCATATCAGTGGGTGGTAGATATATTCTATAAGGTAGTTACTTATACAGGGTATTTGGTAGGTCGATGCATATATTTTGGGAGATGATAGAGCAAGTGATTTAGAACCTATCTAGTGAAACTTACCTTAGTACCAAGTCTTATGATTTTCAAAATATGGCCAATTTAAGTTTTTTTTAAACAAACCCTTTGCGCTTCAATGCAATATTCAGTAACAACATCACAAATTATCACAAAAATCAGCCAGATATTAACAGACTGTTCACTTATTTCAGTCTAAAAGTGAACATTTTGTTTGTAAAAAGAAGAAAAATAAGGCTAGTCCAGTTTTTTCCGTAAATACCTACTCATTTTTGGGAATCCGTAGCAAAGAATCTTGAAAGATTTTTGTGCTGCAATCCAAAGAAAAACATGTGACAAAAAAATTTAAATTATTTTGAAAACCTTGGTTGTCCTTATTTTATCCTATTTTTTTTCCGAAAAAACTTAACTTGCAATGGAATTAATATGATTTTAAAATGGCACTTTTATTGTTAATTTGTTATTTATTTTATTGTTAATACATTCAACACAGGAAATAGACATTCCTTGAAGATACAAAATAAAAATAATTGAGACAGTATTTCTGAATATCGCCCAACGAAGGATTTGTGGGATTCTTTTAAGAAAAAATTAAATCGGCCATATTTTGAAGACCATAAGACTTGGTACTGAGGTAAGTTTGACTAAATAGGTTCTAAATGACTTACTCTATCACCTCCCAAAATATATGCATCGACCTACCAAACACCCTGTATAATAGGCCATAAAGTCTCAGAAGTTATAATGGTATTTGCTTTGTTCAGCATCAACTAATAGTAAATCAACTATCTACACTCTTTATTAATTTTTAATTCTTTCTACAATTCAAGGTGTTGATTTTTGATATGTAGGTACTTACATTTATTATATAATATTTTTCTTGCTTGGCTGTTGTTGTTTCTTCATTTATGACTGGTATATAACAATTTCATTCTTCAGTTTGCTGTCCTCATGAAGATGCTGATGATAAATGCCGAATCATTTACCCCATAACAATATCTTCGCTACAGAATTTTAATTTCCTGACACAAAATTAGTAGGTATATTATTCAACGAGCAAGTGATGAAGGGCTAGTACTCACAAGGATGAAGTTTGCACTACGAGCCGCAGATGAGTAGTGTAATCATCCAAGTGAGTGAAAGCTATTACCCGCGAGTAGAATACTGTATACAGGGTGTCCCACGAGGTTTTTCCAAATGATAACTTCGGAACGCATCATCGTATATTCCACTGTATAATTTTTTATCATTTTCTTTAACAAAGCCTCAACAAATATGGAATTGCCGATTTTGTTATTTAATTTTCTTAAGAAAAATGTCATAATATTTATTTATTTATTTATTTATTTATTTATTTATGGTTCACATTACAAACACCGATGAGGTAATTATAGGTAATGGTTAAAAACAACTTAACAAGAAAAAAAAAAAACTATACTATACTAGACCAAAATTAAACTAAACAAACAGACATTCACAGCACTAGGATTTACTTATATCATCTGTAATTCTCTGATACTTGTGAAAAATATATCTATGTTGACTCGGGCGAGTACTCTATTGCATATTAATAACATTGTATTTATGGGTGATGTACTGACTAGATCTACACTAAAAAGCTCGTAGTTTAAGTTTCTTAAATTAATTTTAGGAACGTTAATGTGTATATATTTAGTTAAATCACAGTCTTTATACTTTATATAATTCAGAAGGTAGAATACAAATATCACAGCCTGTTTATCTCTTCTATCCTGCAAACTCTGAAACCCAAAGCCCTCAAGCATGCTTCTATATGAAACCATATAAGGATATATGTTATTTTTCCTGACATAAAGGTATCTCAAGAACCTCTTTTGAACTTTTTCTATATGGTCCACATGCGTGTGGGCTGTGGGCATCCAAACCTGGGCAGCATATTCTAGATGTCGTCTCACTAGAGCATGATAAAGTCTAACAATCGTTCCCAACTCAAAGGACTTTCCATTTCTGATAATGAATCCCAAAGATTTATAAGCCCTATTGACCATTCCAATAAAATGGGAATTGAATCTCACATCGCTCCGAAAGACAACTCCCAAATCTTTGATTTCACTCTTTCGTTCTAAATTGACCCCATTAATAGCATAGTCATACCCAATAATGTTGTTTTTTCGTGAGAAAGTCATGACTGAGCACTTTTTCATATTTAATGACATTTTGTTCTCCCTAAACCAACAATTGACATCATCCACATCCCCCTGGAGCAAGAAGCAATCCTGAGGTGAAGATATTTCCTTGAAAAATTTGAAATCATCCGCAAAAAGCAGTCCCGATGACTCAGTAAGGCAGCCAGGGAGGGGGTTAATGAACAAAGCAAACAACAGTGGGCCTAAGGTGCTACCCTGAGGCACTCCTGAGGTGGCCACGTACTTGCTTGAGGTAGTCTTGCCTATCTTTACCATCAGAACCCAATTCAGCAGATATGATTTTAGGAACATAAAGGTGGAGTATGATATTCCCATAGTTACATTTAAGACTCGTAAGTTCTCATTTGCTGCTCTTGAATAGTTGAGTAATGACATTAGATATTTTCATTGGTGGAAAATAATTGAGTGGGTAGTGAAAAAAACTCCACTTTTTATGAGTAATAACTCACATTAAGCAATAGAAAGTAGATGTATATTATTCAATACTCATAGAATAGTATATTACAATCCGAGACGGGAAATGCTTCATTACTGGTCGAGAGGTTTTATAGCTGAAACTGAACCTCGAGACAGCAATGAAGTTTCCCGTCGAGGGTTGTATACTATTTTATTTTTAACCATAATTTCTTGAAAAAAAAAAAATCGGGGCAACCAAATGAGGTCGGCAAATGAAGAGGAAAATGAGAACGGGAAATATTTCCCTGCTCCATTTTCCGTCCGTGGACGGGAAATGAGGACGGAAAAAATTTCCCGTCCTCACTTCCCGTCCTGGGACAGGTAATGGAGCAGGAAAATGAAAAGACAGAAATGTGACATTTTCAAATTTTTGAAAAGTCAGTAATGACAACATTTCATATATGGTTAAAAATAAAAAATTATTCAAACGTAGGTTGGTACATATCAGTGGCGAACCCAGACATTGGTCTTAAAGGGGGATAAAAAATAATCAAGGCAACAACAAGCAAATTTTCAATGAACTGTCAGATAAAGCTTTTTATAAAGCAAAATCTAGGCTATGTTCCGATATCAACTGCCAGTACTGGATTTACTGTGCTGATTTTACTGTCATTTGCCGTTCCGATTTCAACAGCGTACTCTTGTGGTCATTCAGTACTGAATCGACTGAATCCAGTGTACTGAAAATGATATCGGAACGGCGTCCAGTAAATTCAGTACTGACAGTTGATATCGGAACTTAGGCCTAGTCACCTAGGTCTTTTTGCCAGCTCATCTATGATTTCATCTTCAATCGCAGATAGTTCTCTATAGATTGACATCATTGCCAATCCATTAAGCCTGTTTTGACAAGTAGAGTTGCGAAGATAAGTTTTAATTTTTTTGAGTGTTGAGAATGTTCTCTCTGGGGTGGCTGTGGATACTAGTAATGTGTTAAAGGTAAGCCTTAGAGCTAATCGGTTGCATAATTCCAAGTGCGCCAAGACTTTTTATATCCGGATGGCTACTCAAATAATTGTGCCATAATTTAGTTTCGGCTTTTGCACATCAGGGATATACAAATCTAAAAGTTCGCCATAGGCATCCCAATTATTTGGTGTTTTTCTCCCGTCAGCGAATGCATAAAGCCTTTAAAAATCTTTTTATGGTTAGCAAAACTGACCAATGAAATGATCAATAAATGGAATATGAATGGCAATTCTAACAGTGTGACAGTGACGCAATGACCAAGGTTACCATTTCTAAGGAATAAGGGTTCTGAGGAAATTTTTCTAAATGTGACTGGGGGAATTATATAGTCGAATGAAGGAATTGTCCTCGGAGTTCTCTATTGAATTGCTTTGGTTAAGGTATCTTTATGTTTTCATTATCACTCTGACTGATGCTGGTATGGGCAGCTGGTGGGACTTCTTGGGGGGGGATATATCCCCCTTATCCCCCCGTGGGTACGCCACTGGTACTTATTATTGTTCGTATAAAAAATTTCACGGTGCTCATATAAAGGGTATTTTCGAAAATGGTTTGAAAATGTCTGACTGAGTCAAGACAGAGATTCCTGCTTAAGTGAGTAGCTACGCAACTTCAGCAGCTTTGAAATTAGGAAAACCTGTTCAAAAGCCATTTTTTTTATTGGAATTAAAAAAAAAAAAAAAATTAAGCAAATGTTAAATTTGGAAAAAGCTGCGCATTACTGAGCTCAGTGGCGCCGTGTTTTGATATTTCGGAAATTCCGAATGATTCCGAAACCGAATTTTGCTGAAAGAATTTTTATTTTTGAAATGATATCGCAAAATAAATGTCACTTCATTGTTGCTATTTTTTCTCTTCTACAAGATGCTACCGTACCATCAAATTTAAAATCTGACGTTTCGTCTTTGGGTCACTACCATCAACTTCATTTTTTTTAAAAATACGGCGCTTGATTTTCTATTTCAGATTTTAAGAGCTCCTGATGTCCCAAAACCAGTGACATATCGCACTGATTGGAAAAATTTATATCATGGGCACTTTCCATAACAACTTAATGTGTTAGACAGAAGAGAATTTTGGTAGGATATTACTAAAAAGTAAAAAAAAAATAATTTCGAATAAATGCGATACGTCATAGTTTTTGGGACATCAGAAGCTCTTAAAATCTGAAATAAAAAATCCAGGTAGTATTTAAGAAAATAAAGTTGATGATGGTGGCCCACAGACGAAACGTCAGATTTTAAATTTGATGGTAGCATCTTATAGAGGAGAAAAAATGGCAACCATGAAGTGACATTTATTTTGCGATATCATTTCATATAAAGTCAGTAAAAAGTAAAAACGATTTCAGCAAAATTCGGTTTTTCATAGATATCTTCGTAGTGATTTAGAATTTCCGAAATATCAAAACACGATGCCACTGAGCTCAGCTATGCGAAACTTTTTCCAAATTTAACCACCCTGTAGAGTGCATCTCTATCCGGGATACCACGTATATAGTGCTTTATCCTTATTCCTTATTTTTTAGATCAATCAGTAAGCATACTTTATACGCAAAATGTTCAACTTCTTCACACATTTTTCACGTATAAATATAAGGATGCCTAAATGAACTTCTATTAGAGATAATAAATCCATAGCTATACACATCATATTGAAGTATGACATCTTTTTTTTAATTTTGAATCATAAATCCCCAAAAACCCATATTTCACCGGTCCCTTCCTTGTACCTTATATATCACATCATCTCATATGCAAACGTATAAGCAAACTAGCTCCATATAAAGGCTCTCCTGCGTCCGTCACCTTCTACGAATGTCCTGCCAGGGTGAAGGGGGATGGAGACGGTGGACGGGGGACGGCGAGAGCAGGATCAATACTGCCCCACTCCCCTCCACGCCGCCCACACTTTACACTTCCCACAGGACTTTCACTCTCCTTCGCGTGGACTTTCGCTTTTTGGAGAACCGACGAGATCCGACCAGAAGAGAAATAACAAGCATTTTTTCAAGGAGAATTTAAATGACATATATTTATTTTTTTTTGTGTGTTTACTTATAGCCGTGTGCAACATCCTCTTTTAACTTGAAAGCGCTTTTGAAAACTGGTCACTTTTAAAAATTTGCATTCTAAGCAATGGAAATTCTTAAAAGTCACCAGTTTTAAAAAGCGCTTTTAAGTTAAAAGAGGATGTTTCATATGGCTGATAGTGTTTATAAACTGGTACAAACTTTAAAGAATATCTATCCTATCTCCTAACAGCATTCTTAAGTTAAATTGAATCTTCATTTTGATTCTCCCCAGATACATTTTTTTTTTTCAAATTATTACAGTCAGTAAGGCAGGTACCTCGAAAACACACTGTTATGATTAACTTCACTTTTACGGATCATAAGATACTCTCACTATTTTTTAAATTTAGGTTTATAACATTTGTTGAAATGTTGTATGACTTGTTTAGGCTTTTTGATCCAGCAGGGATAAGTCCCAAACTCCCAGGTGTTTGTATATAAAAACTTCATCATTTTCTAAATAATTGCAAAATTCCAGTTTATTTGCCCACGTAAATTATTTGATCATTTGTCTTTTCTAGAGTGACTTCCTCTCCTCATTCTGCGTACTCCTTGAGCAGTTTTTAAATTATATGGTCCACATATCCTCACCTTTGGTTGTAGGGGTGTTGGTAATTTGGTTCCTGGCAGGTAGTAAATAGAAAGGTGCTAGCCCCTTTTTGTTATCAATAATTATGTAAAGAGAGTTGCAATATTGGTTCTCAGCTAATAATGGATATTAATTATGTACCTGCGGGTGGGGATTGCGGTTGAAGTAATAAGTTAGTAATCTTGTTGGAGTTAGTTTATGTGTTGTTACCGCTTGTCTCTGAAGTTCGTGAATTGCCAATAATATTTTCTCTTATGAATCCCGAAATAATTCCGAGTATACCTACGTGGAAAGCAGTTATTGGTTATTGATAACTTATGGTTTTCAAAACTTTTGAAAAGTGATGAGAAGCTGTGGACTTGCACAAATAGAAAGGGCAAATCATTCTTCCTAACTTTAGGTGAAAGTGAACACTCTCTTTTTCCAACTTTGCTTTGGGCTCACAATTCAGCTGACCTTACACGCACTACCAACGTCTGTGAAACTCTTCATAAACACTTCAATTCGTTCTTTTATAAAGCTCACCCCAATATTTTATTATTGTGGTAATCCACCTTAGGTACTTCAGGTAGCGGGAACCAATTTACACATAAAAATCAGGTGAACGAAAAGTTGCGGGAGCGAAGCTAAGTAATAGTATATTACATACCGAGGTGGAAAGTGTTTCATTACTGTCGAGAGATTTTAGTTAGACCGAGGCACAGCCGAGGTCTAACTAAAATCTCGAGACAGTAATGAAACTTTTCACCGAGGTATGTATACTATTTTATTTACAATCATTCGAATTTTGAAATTTTTATTTGAATTAAAACTAAAAAATACAATAATTGACAATTTCATTTACTTTCGGCCCACGGGTCGAAAGTAAACTTTCGACCCGTGGGCCGAAAGTAAAGGTCAAAAAATAAAAAAAAATTAAAAAATTCCATTTACTTTCGGCCCACGGGTCGAAAGTAAACTTTCGACCCGTGGGCCGAAAGTAAAAGTCAAAAAAGTGACATTTTCGAACTTTTTAAAAGTCAGTAAAGTCAACATTACATGTATGATTGTAAATAAATATTTTTATTTGCAATCATATATGTAATCTTGTCATTACTGACTTTTTAAAAATTTGGAAGTGACACTTTACCTACTGTGTCACTTCCCTCTTCGATTTCCCTCACCGATTTCCCTCACCGATTTCCCTATTCGACTTCCCTCACCGATTTCCCTCACTCTAATTTATTCACCTTTGCTGGCAACAATGAGAACGTGTCAGGTAAAATCGTCAAAGCAGTGAATGACACATTTTGGCATGTTTGTTTTATTTTTTTAATATTAAAAAAGTTGATTGACTAATCATAATTAATGGTGTGCTTGCAAATAAAATAGTATACAAACCTCGGAGGAAAGTTTTCATTTCTGTCTCGAGATTAATAGTCAATCTCACTATTATTTGCAATCATATATGTAAACTTGACATTACTGGTTTTTTAAAAATTTGGAAGTGTCACTTTACCTGTGTCACTTCCCTCTTCGATTTTCCTCACCGATTTCCCTATTCGACTTCCCTCACCGATTTCCCTCACTGTAATTTATTTACCTTTGCTGGCAACAATGAGAAGAACATGTCAGGTAAAAACGTCAAAACAGTGAATGACAAATTTTGGCATGTTTGTTTTATTTTTTTAATATTAAAAAAATTGAATGACTAATCATAATTAATGGTGTACTTGCAAATAAAATAGTATACAAACCTCAAAGGAAAGTTTTCATTTCTGTCTCGAGATTAATAGTCAATCTCGACGCTCCGCGTCTCGATTGACTATATAAATCTCTCGACAGTAATGAAACACTTCCCTATTCGGTATGTAATATACTATTTTTCTCCAGACGTCAGAAAAACGTCACTTTGTTAACTCCTGTCAAGATGTCAGAAATTTGATTTCTATGCTGCTAAGGAAATCCAGCGGGTTAACACCTGTCGAGGTGGTAGAAATTTAATTTCTATGCTGCTTGGCAACCCCAGCGGCAGCAAAAGTACTTTTAGTGCCGTTGAAGCGGCAGTAGAAGTACTTTTAGTGCCGCTCGTACTTTTACTGCCGCTCAACCATTCACTTGCCCCCGAGCTTACCCCATTCGTTTGGAGAAAAAATAACGTGTACCAAACGGAGTAGGATCACTTTTTTGTGCTTCAGCAGTAAACCTACCGCTCCAGCACAAAAAAGTAAAGCTTCTATTCCTAATACAACAATATACTATTTTTAACCCTCATTATATTGGGAACCAAATTATGTGTACCACCCGGCTGTAGGTACTACTTGATAATTCGCAAATTGTAGAGTATGCAGCCATGTATAATCTGACTGAAATCCATCCCTTCCAAGTGGCGCTTGAGAATACTTTTACCTCCTGACTTTTACTTGCCGATATAAGTCTCACCAAATTAAACCAAATCTAGTAATCCTTTTCTTACGATTTACTCCTAAACTATGTTTTCTATCCTATTTCTTAACTATTCTATATCAAACTTATATCTAGGCTAGCGTCTGTCTGCTATTTTTGTTGCGTACGCAGTCTCTAATTCTTCTCCATATATACATATTATTTCCTTCTGATAGCTATGCGATCGCTGTAGTTTGTTGTCGTTTCTGTTTATCGGGAACACACTAATGACTTCGGACTCCACTGCTACTTCTGCTTCTCAATTTTCTTCTAACTTGTTTCTTCATCACTATCGGATTCTACTTCCGACGCACTGTTTTCTATATTTATCTCATCTTCTGAATCTCCATTGACTTCTTCCATAGGAGCGGCTTCTGTCCATGGGTCGTTGTAAGGCAACATTCTACTTACGTGAACCATCTCTATTCCTCTTTTTGCTTCTAATTGTTACTACCTCGTAATTTACTTCTCCCATTTTCTTAATAATTTTATGTGGTCCAAACCATCTCAAAAGCAGCTTCTCGCTGCGGCCAACCTTTCTTATTGGGATAAATACTTTCACTTTGTCTCCTACCTCAAAATTTAATTCTCTATGTCTCTCGTCAAATCGCTCCAAATCTTTCTCTTGTTGACGTAACCGGGTCGTGGCGTGGTGTGGGCGTTGGCTTGCTTTTAAGGCGCCCAGAAGCGTCCTCGGCGACGGTTTTTAGGCGTACGGTTCAAGACTGCGCCTCCACCAAATGTCACAACTTTATCCTGTCGAGACGAGGTACGTAGCTTAGGGTCAGGAGGATAGAGACTCGCTTGGTATTTAGTTCAAGGTATATTGTAGAATAAAGGTTATAATAATTAGTAATTACCAAAGGATGGTCCTATGGTACATAGTGCCTCTTATATGGGGCCACAGGAAAGCTATCTGACAAACACAAAGCTACGTTAGGAGAGATTCGTTATAGTAGAGGGCCGTCCAGAGGGACTTTCCCAAAATAGGTAATTGCACTGAACGACACGAAGACTGAAGACACCCAGCGGAGCTTTCGCGGTTAGACTTTTCAAAGGACCTTTAAGATCGTAGGAGTCGTTTTTTAATGATTAAATATATGAATACAATTACGAAACGCATATGGGAGGAAATGGATAATCGGCACTCACCTGTACCGAAAGGAAGGGTCGTTGGCGAGCGCTCGCTTCCCTCCTTCGTCTCTTCCAAGTATTCTGGCACGTTGTTCGAAATCTGGCACGAACGCGACCTTGTAAAGGGTTAGACGGTTCGACCGGTGCGTATGATCGATTTAATGTGACTGGTTGTGATTTCCCACTCCTTTGAGTGATAGAGCTGATCTTCGTCAGGTGACAGGGAGGCTGTGCCGTCAACCGATATGCGTTACTTTACCCGCGCAAACATAAATTTTGAAAAAGCAAAACTCATACGGCCTGCTGAGAAAGTAAAATAACTTTTGAATATGATTTAAATAAAAAATAAGACTGTGTCTTCAACAGGAGCTTTCCCAGAAGAGGTATTTGCGCTGGTTCAAGTCTGCCTATCCGTGTGTCTCACCAATGAACAAGTCGATCAATCATATACAGTGTCATATTTGCCTAAGTAGCTATGCTTGTTGACAATATAACCAATTTTGTACTCTTTTAATACTTCCCATAGCTACTTCGCGTGGTTGTGTGAATATCCCTGTTAGTGACAGGCTTCTATTCAATAATTTGGTTTAGGCATATTATAATTAACGCGGGTCCACTCCAATAATCTTCCCAATGGTATTAAAATCGCATCTGGGCGGTCTTCCTATTGATCTCTGCCCAGCATCGCATGGTCTCCATTGCATTAGCTGACAAATCTCGCTTTTATGAAAGAGATTTTTTTCTTCTCTGAGACTTATTCATCTTCAGATAAACTTGCTGGTAACTATCTGCAAAATAAGTTCAGTGTTCTATATTTCCATTGGTCAGCGAATAACTGCCCGACCAATGGGTTACATATTGCGTTTTTATCCGTCAGATTGGGTACCTGACAGTTTATCAGAATATGAATAAACCGGGCCGCATTTAGCCATTCCACTATAGATTTCGACACCCGCCTCAATTTTGATTGGTCAATTTTGAGTGAAACTATAGAAGGTGCGGCACTACGTAGTGGATTGTTAAAACGGTGTCCAAAACGAGAGTGCAATGTCATATGCTGCATATTTATTTCGAGCTGCCGTGAATACTATATGCCAATACGTGGTGCTCAATGTGATAGTGAATTGTGCGAAGGGTGCTGAATCGCGAAGTGGAATGTAAAATTCATTGCAGGTTACGTTATTTTGATTTGTTTATCGTATTGTGCAGTTTTGTTGCGTTCTAATCGATAATATTTATTATAAATGGAAAACTTAATTAAAATAAATAACTTTTTTTTCGAGGAAGATTCAAAAGCGCGGACGAAGTAACTGTATGGTTACGAATTTATAAGAAGCAAACTGGAACTTCGTGGCGTGTAAAAACGGCATTGAAAAACAGTGTAAGATTCATATTCAGGTGGGTATCATTTTGTTTTATTGAGTGATAATAAGAATAGGTATCTATTAGACTGTGAGATAGGGGCTGTTTAGTGGAGTCATTTTTTTTTTGTCTGGCATTTTGAGGGCTGAATGTGGCTACTAAGCTGATGAGAATATGGGTGATTTTAATGCCTGCCTCCCGTTCGAAAATTTGCAGAAGAAAAAAATTGATTTACATGAGGAATTTTTTTTAATGATCTCAAATTTTTTGGCTTCTAAATGAAAGATTGACATTGATAAATAATTCACCTATAAAAAATACCAGATGCTTTTCAATAGCTGAAAAAGTGGGGATGAGTGTCAACTTCCAAGAGAAAAGAAAAGAACCTTCCGCGTTTACTTTTTGTCTGGTAATCGAGAGAATCGAAGGTTTTGTTGTAAAAATATCGCTGAAAAATCGCCAGACGGTAATCCCAGTTCGAAGTCGAGTTTTCCGGCGAAACATTCTGTGGACATTTCGAACAGGTGGCAGCCATTAAAACCACCTATATTCTCATCAGTTAACTAGCCACATTCATCCCTCAAAATGCCAGACAAAAAAAAATGACTCCACTAAACAGGCTCTATCTCAGGGTCTATATGCATTATGACAGATCTTTCTCTTCGATTTATTGGTAACAATGATGTGGTTTTCAGGAAGACATTTCCGTGTCATCATGGTGGCTTTCAGAGAGCTAAAAGTGTTCAAAATAAAAAAGGGAATTCCAAAAATACAGAGTGCAATGCAGAATTATTCGTAACAATAAAGAAAGACACAAAGGATACTCGAAAAAGAGATGCATATATTAAGGTACATTTCAATAAATAATATAAGTTTTTGCTTAATGAATTTAGGCTGAAAATAAAATTTTGTTTGAAATAGTAACTTGGAGCTTTAATAATTTTTGGTTTACGAAGGGTCTGAGTATGCGTGGCGCGAAAATAATTATACGCCATTGCACTCTCGTTTTGGGCACCGTCCTGACATTCGACTACGTGATTCAGCACTTCTGTAGTAGCACTTACGCATAATGAGTATGGACATTCCACTTATGATTTGAGCACTGCTCACACATTTCACTATGCGTTTCGGCATCATATCAAAACATTATTTAAATCAGCCAATCGCCTTAGAGACGGGTGCCGAATCGTATAGTGGAATGTCTAGATGCAACCGGGCCAGAGTCAGCTCCATAGCCCTTTGAGTTTTATAGTTTGTCGATATTGCTCTTTGTGAATGTCCAAGTCTGATGATCAGTATCTGTCTCAGGTAGATATGTGTTCGCTGACATTTTTCAACGAAATGATTTCAATGGTGATCACCATATCCATCATCAATCTTCAAGCCTCACCAAAAAACCAATAACTCTCCTGGTGGAGGCAGTATCATACCTGGGACTATCAATACTCTAGGAGTAGCGAAGGTTCGGTATCGACGCATTCCACCACATCTGTATTCATAATGACAGAATGCTGAAATGGTGTGGATCAATTAACATGTCATTGCACAAGAAAAGCTCCACTATGGATTGTAGAACAATTGCTTCAATGTCGAATGCAAGGTAGATTCTTTTTCACTTCCCCCGTTTATTGATGCCACAAACGGAGGTTATGCCGGAGAATGGAAACTGTGGAACATCATCCAAAAGTCTTAGGAATTCTATGTCCAATCTTATGCAAGAACATTTGATTTTTCTGATAAGAATCCTTTATGTGAACAGCTAAAGAAAAATGAAGGTCTGGAGTCAGGCAAAGCTAGTTCAATTTCCTAATGTTATCTCTTAACTCCTGGAGGTTTGCTAACGTTTTCATAAAAATCTCTTTTTTTTTATATGCTTGTTTTTGTGCCTGTCAAGTCCTATGAACGATGAGAGGAGGCCAGCTTGTTCATCTTGGAGATCACCACAAATTTTTCTTGAAAGATCCGTGGATGGTCTAGGGCTTGCTAATACAAATGAAGAGTTGAGGAATGAGAAACGAAACTTTCCTCGATACTCGCTCGTCATCGTTGGGCTTCAATTGGTGCAGCAATTGGAAATAGGTAGAGGTTCATCTGCCATCTGTAAAAGAGTAATTTTCGACTGATTCTTAACTGATATGCCTTTGAGCTATGGTTTCTAGATTGTCTCCAATATTCGCTGAATATTGTCTCCAAGCGATTTGTGGTCTTTCAATATTGGGCATATCTTCAACGACGCCATTCTGATCAACTCGTTCTACTTATAAACATCACAGAAAGTCCTATTCCTTAAATTTGAATTTTGGAGTGTTGATCTCCAAGATTTTGGGACATCACGATAATCAATAATCCAGGTCTCCTCTAAAAGTTCTGAAAAGAAACCCTTGAAAATAACAAAGCAAAAACCGATACACCTGACAAAATGTAATAATATTGCATGTTTTCATGTATTTTTTATTAGAATACTTCACATTGTAAGTCGCGCACTCTATAATTTAGAACTCCTATCCCGACTTTACTGCTAGCTCGTTTTCGGGATCTCGGCGTTGTCGGTGGCGGCACGAGGCGTTGCATATTCAGCCACCAGGAGTCCAGGAGTTGGTCCAGATGCCGGCTCACGAAAGAGTTATAATAAGGGAGAAACACGTGCTAGTTTTACTGCTCTCAGCGTGTCCGTGGAGATTAGGAATTTTATACGGTTAAAAAATATGTATTCCTGTGGTGGCTGAGTAATGAAAAGGGAAGAAGTTTGTGCTTGGTTAAAATTCTAATTCCATTTTTTTTTTAGCTGATAAGCTTTACACCGTCAGCTAACAGTAATTTTACACAGTGCGAAGCAACAATACTTTTTTTTTTAAGAATCTGAAGAGGAGGTATCTGCTTTGTCAGCCTAATTATTGCCATATTAACAAATTTACAAAATCCAAATTCTAGAGTTAAGGAAAATTTACAGGATATCCAAATTTAACACACTAGCAAAAAATTAAGCGATTACGTGACTAGAGGGTGCTATTTTTGGGGATTTGCAGTTTTCCAGGTCTAATTTCGAAAAAACAGTTTTGTATTAATCGTGAAAAATCGAGAAATTAGAAAATGTGAAGAGAAACCACATAAGAGGTTGCCATTCCTCTAGAAAATAATATATATATTTTTTTTTTTTTTAATTCAGGGAGATTTTAAATTAGAATGTGTGCTCTCATTGGCATACAAACAATAAGGGATTTATGGATGAGATGCTGGCCCCATTGTAAATACTGGTTCAGAGGTCTTCGTCAAAATCTGAAATGAACTTGGTTTCTTGGAGAAAGACATGGAAGTTTTGCAGGAAAACGTAGTGGACTATATTAAAAGACTAAAAATGTTGAAAAAAAATGTATTCAGCCTTTTTTAACTGCCTGATTACTGGTTGGGGGCTGAATTATTTGTGGTGGCGAACACTGATTTTTCCCGCACTTTTTAAGGATAAATGAGATTGAATTATTTATTCTAATTGAATTAAATGCTTGGCATGGCCCCCAGCATTCAAAAGCTACTTTGAAACTAACTCTAATGGGAACAAAGAAGAAAAGGTTTGACAGCACATTATCCAATTAATTAAGTAATTAATTCTAAGTCTAACATTGCTTTAGCCAAGAAGGTCCGTTAAACCAAATGGTTGAATGTAAAAGTTGTTTTGAGAAAGTCATTAAGCTAGATTTGATTCTGTTGGTACCATCGTCACCAAAAGTAACTGGGACAGCATCATATTAGCTTTTGTACTATTATATGATTTTTACTGTCAAATATTTGTCAAACTATGAATCAAATGCATTGAAATGAATGACACTAGAATTAGTCCAGGAGATTATTATGCATTATTTTTGTCCCTGATACTTTTGGTGACGATGGTACATAATGTCAATATGCAGCATTTGTCAATGACTGAATTTGCACTACTCGATTTTCAACAAAGGATTACAATGTATGCGCGGGGAGTTCACATGCACCAAAGAGCAATAGTGGAATCGCTCCACATAAAGTAATTGTCAATTTTCATAGTTAAGGAATTCGAAACCTTTGAAAGTGTTATTGCTAAAAGAAGTGCTCCACAAAGTTCTAATCTGGGCATGGTGAGTGACTTAAGTGGAGTTACTCGACTTTTTGAACTCAGTAGATTAACATGAACAGTCTGGTCAGCATCGATGACTCGGAGATAGATGCAAGTTCCATAAGCCTTTTGTGAAGCGTCTGAGAAACCATGTAGTTCACAGAAAGAGGACTCTGACAAGATATAAAACGTGGAATGTGTATATTGCTGAGTTCTGAAAGTTCTGAGTTGAAACTAAGCCATTTCTGAGAAAGATCGTCCGGTACTTCTTGGTCCCACGATAACTTTAAAAGCCTGACTGTAACATAATGTTTGCCACTACAATTACTGGCTTAAGAAGCCCTAAAGGGTCAAAGATTTTCGATATCATAGATAGGATCAGACGTTTGGTAATCTTTTTGGTGTTGGTTGAAGGACTTATTTGAAAGGAGAAACAGTCATGTTTGCATGACCAAAGTAAACTGAGAGTTTTCCCATTCTCCGAGGAAGAAAAGTAAAAGGAATCTGTTGAAGAGATTTTTCTACATTTTCGTGATTCGAAACCCGCTGATTTTAGTATAGGAGAGAATTGATTACATGGCAATGGTATCACGCACTGAATTACTACCAGATAGTACGTCATCGATATAGAAATCTCGATGTAGTACTTGAGCTGTTTGAGGGTTCGAGGATTCAGTTTCTAGTGCCAATTGTTTTATACAGCGAGTGGCTAAGAATGGAGCACTTGCTATCCCATACGTGACAGTGTTTAATGAAAAAGTCAACAGCTCATTTTAGGGGCGTTCTCTCCAGAAAATAGGTTGTAAAGGTCTAAAATCCTCCTTCACCAAAATTTGCCTATACATTTTACAAATGTCAGCAGTGAAAACGTAGGCATGTTGACGGAATCGAATGAGAATGGATAGTAGATCATCTTGGACAACTAGTCCAACCATTTGAATGCTATTGTTAGAATGTCCAGTTGAAGATAAAGCACTACTATTGAAGACAACGCGAAGTTTTGTTGTATCACTGTCTTCTCTGAACACACCACGATGTGGTGAGTAATAACTTACTTGATTATCTGACGGTTCGAATTGTCTCATGTGATTTAGATTTTTGTCAATGTACATGGATTTTAATTTTTAATTAGAAGAAAACTTTCTGTCCAAGCCTTTTTGCATTTAGCCAGGATTCACCAAGTATACTAGTTGGTTCTTTCGATGGTATTGAAACCACAAAACGACCTTTTGAGTTTCGGTAAAAGGTATCTGAGAAATGTTTCGCAGCAAGAATCTCTTCGTTGGATAGGATAACATCGGTGGAGATCTCTACCATTTCCCAGAACTTGGCCAGCTGACTTTGAATACAAAATGTGTTTATGAAGGGACATGAGGTGAGCTCTGGAACTACTTTCAACTTTATTACATTAACAGGACCTGATATGATTCAGCCCAGCTTAGTGTTTTGGATAAATGGCATGTTTTTTCCCAAAGGAACGAATTCAGAAAACATACCCAAGCAGCACTCCCATGTTGGGCCAATATTGGGACAATAACTACGATTTATTGGCCCAAGACAGATTCTCTATGTTGGCCCAATAAAAGATGTGGACATTCTGCAATATTTGTCCAAGAACGTATGTCAATATATACCCAAAAACAAATACCAACGTTGGTACAATAACGTAACCAAATGTTGGCCCGAAGAGAAATAATCAATATCATATCAAGAACTTTATGCAATATAGAGCCAATTGAAATTACCAATATTGGCCCGAAGACGTATGTAAATCTTGGCTTTATATTATATTTAATTAAGGTAACGGACCAATTATAAGGACCGACTAAGAAGTGTTTTCTCCCTGCCGGACCATCCGTGAACTCGTTTCGCTGTATCACAACTCATCAGCACGGTTAAGTCCCGCCAGGGTCCCGCAGAGAGAAAACAACCAATTTTTGGCTTCATCCCGGAACCAGGTTTAAGACAAATAAAGTGAAGACAGAGTCTCCATCTATTTTTTGGTCGGTACGCCAAGTGCGCACATTGAATACCCTATATTGGACCAACATTTTCAATTCAGAAAATCTAACCTTGGTAAAAATTAATATGTAAATATTGGCCCTTCATTGGGCTTTTCAAAAAGTATCAATATTGTGAAAAAATTGAAAATAAATATTGGGTGTACAAAGTATTTGAAGTGAATTTAAATATCAATAAAAAATTGAATGCCAATATTGAATTAATATTATATTACAATATTGTTTCGATAATATAAAATGTAATATTTGGCCAATATTTCATAAATCAATATTGTAGTGAGAAGTCTTGGGCCAATATTCAAATTACTGAAAAGTTAATTAATCTATGAAAACAATATTGGTACAAGATTATTTTTAAATATTGTTTCCACATAGTTAAAACTAACGTTGCCCCAATATTGGTACTGTGTTGATTTAGCAACAAAAATGAATAAATATTGGCCCAACTAAAAAACGATGTTTACCCCATATTATGTGCTACTTGGGTATTAGTCTTCAAAAGGTGTCAGCACCTATTGAAAGATCTATTTCAATGGTTTGAAGAATTCTGTATCTGCAAGTCGAACGTAATCGGGAATATCAAAGGCATCTGGATTCATATATGCCATTGGAAGTTTACCAGTGATTCCTGAAATTATTAAACACTGAAGTGGCACAGTAAATTTTAGAATAAAATGACTGAACGTTAATGATACAAGAATATTTCAAATGTGACTCTGAATTACCTATAGGTACCTTTCACTGCAAAGTTGATCTTATATTTGGGAACTTTCAATATTTGTCGGCAAAGTGACTGGAAATGAAGTTTGACATGGAACCGTTATCGAGTAATGGCGAGTTTATAAAAAAAAAATTATGACTTAAACTGAGAATTAACATTTAACTTAAATAGTTGACGTTATGATATATAACGTAGCAGTTCATAAAAAAAAAATAAGACTTATCAACTAAGAATTAAGAATTACATAAGCGCACGTTGAAATTCTTAGTTGTAGGTTAATTTTATTAAATTAGTTTTTCTACAAACGTGTTAAAAATGCAATTTTCAACACCCCCCCGTAGCATTAAAAATGTTTCTTTATGGCACTAGGCCATAAAGTCTTTATAGCACTAGTGTTAAAAACGAAACATCAAATTTTGAGAGCGAACGTCAAAAAAAGTTTGTATTTTTAGTTATTTACATTGATATTAATGGTAAAATTTGAACAACTGAGGTAGCCCGATTGGCCGCCTCATCTATATTTTTCACGGGCTCGATGCAACCCTCTTTTTCTTTTGTATTTTGTTGCATTTTCTACTGACGTTTCATAATAGCAACTTTTCGATTGTCATTTTGGTTTTAAAACGACATTCTTTTAAGTGCGTAAAAGTTACTTTTAAGCACTCTGTGCGTAAAAGTGACTTTTGAATGCGTAAAAGTGACTTTTGAGTGCGTGAAAGTAATTTTTAAGCACTAGTGCCTAAAAGTGTCATTTATTATTCAGAAATAAAAACACACTAAACACAGATTTGAATTTTGTTTTGTATTTATTATGAATATTAAAAATGTAATTACTGAATTGAACGTTTGGGTTACTCAAAATAGAACTTTGTGTTGTTACTTACTTTCTAGGATTTTAATTATTGATGTTGAATCTTGAAAAAAAATCGCATGAAAAGTGTCAGGTATCAAATAAAAGTAGGTAACAAAGATTTTGGGCGTAATCGACTTATTCACATGAAATAAAATTGTGTTTTTTTATTATAAAATGCCAGTATAAAAAATCTTGTATATAATACGTTACGAAACGATGTCTTTTAGTCACTCAACGTGTTGTCCAACTCGGCTTTGCCTCATTGGACAATTTTCACGTCGCGTGCCTAAAAGACGCTCATTTCGTAACTTATTGTATAAATAACTAGTATGATATTTGTGTTAAAAGTATTTTCAAGGCACTTATGTGAATTACAGAATTCGCTTCGCTCATTCAGCAAACTTTCACATGCGTGCCTTAAAAAGTACTTTTAACACTTATATCATAAATAACTATCAAGTGTTAATTTTTTTTTTATAAACTCGCCATAAAGCCCTGCAAAGAAAGTCAAAAGAAAATCAGTATCTTCACCATCTGAAACCTTCATCAGAGCGGTTGCGAGCAGAACTTGACCTGACGTTTCATAATTACAGCCACCGTAAACTAAAGTAGCTACTTGATCTTCCTGATTTTTATCTGAACGTGAATTTTCCAGAAGGACCGGAGCATTGACTACAGAAAGAACATGTTACAATGAATTGTGTTTTTCACTACACTTTTTGCAGTGACCGTACTTGCAACCATAGGCGTATCCAGGATTTTGGTTTGGGGGGGGGGCTGTGCTAATACAAAGTGCCGACCAAAAGAAAAAAAAAAAAAAAACGCAGCAAGTGGAAAACTTTTTTGGAGCCACGAAGCCACGCTCAATTTTTGTCAGGAATTCGCCTGTCCTGCAACATATCATATCCAAACATGCGGCTACTCTTTTTTGCGAGGCGACAAAAATATATATTTACATCGGACCGCGGGTTTAACATGTTAACTTGGTAGTTTGGCGGAAAATTGAGGTGTTAGGGTTTAGCACCTAAAAAAATTAGGTACACATAAGCTGCACCATAAAAAAATATATTTTAAACAAACCATTAATAAACACAAACTTTTATTACACTCACACTCAGAAAAGGCAGCTCGATGCTTTTTCCTTTCAAATCCTTTCGTTCAGCGCAAAAAAAAAAGTTTAGACTTGCCTTGGGGGGGGGCTGAAGCCCGGCAGCCCCCCCTGGATACGCCTATGCTTGCAACCCTCCAAAGAATGACCACGCTGCAGACAGTTCGGACACAACCTCAGTTCCAAAACCTTATCCTGTCTTTGAGATGCTGTAAGAGAAAGAAATTCAGAACATTTATAAATTCCATGTGGTTTTTGACATAAATAGCAAGAGCAATTTACTTTTTCGAACTTCTTTCTCTGTAGAATTACCTAAAAATGCCTTGCTCTCTGGTTTACCTAGAGGTTTGCCAAAGGATTTAGGTTTAATTTCATGCATACTTAATTTTTTTAAGAAATCGGCCCTGCTTGATAAAAATGTTTTGAATTCATCAAGTGTAGCTAATTCGGCCTTAAATTCCTGCTGCTCCCACTCTATAAGTGATTCTGCATCTGTTCTATTCCATGTTCTAAATGTTGTTCCTGGAAAGCAGTACAGGAATCACTTTCCCGTACTGCTGCCAGTCCGGGAATAGTTATTTTCCTAACAAGTGCGCAAAGTGATGCTTTCCCGCACGAAAAAGCAGTTAGACGAACGACGCGAAGCGAAGTTCGGATAAGCTTTGAGTGCGGGAAAGACACTTTGCGCAAGTGTTAGGAACAATACTTTTTCTACGAGTGTTCGAAGATTTGCATAGCATCCAGAGAGAAGCTGTAGTTAATCTTCTTAAATGTTTCCAGATGCTCAAAACTAGTAATTTTCTCTCCTAGTTCAATGTATTGTGTTTTATTTTTATTTTTTTTCAGTGATCAGCTTGACTTTATTTACAACATTGTTTGTGTTAGCGAGGTTTACTTAAAATTTGAACAAGTCGTTAAGTTTGTTTTTCCTCCCAAATCGAGACTTAATTTACCAGGATGATATTTTTTCATGTGACTTGTTAAATAAGTTTTACGTAGCCACAAGTAGAGCATCTTCCCAACATATATTATCCATTTTTGCTTGCATTATCATAGATCTTGCTTTGTCTATTGGTGTCTGATTCATTCTTTCCGCAGCACCATTAAGTTGGGGAGTATATGGAGGAGTATAACTTACAGTTCAACTTTTATAATCTGATACAGTAAAGGAATATGAGTTGGTGACTCCCCATGCCAACGGTCAACTGACCTCACATCTATTTTTGCTGGATTTTCCTTCCCCTCGTTCCTTATACGTACGGAAAGTGTCAAAATAAAAAAAAACTTAACCATTACCTGAATGCCTTTCTTGGAACAAAAATAACATCTGGCCCTTTCTGAATATAAGTTTATCTAGAAACCCACAAAACATTGAAAAATCGAGTATAAATGCGGTAACTATGCGTAACAAAAATGAGTGCGTAAAGAGTTTCCGTGCGCAAAGTTCAACTTTGCGCACGCAAATGAGTGTGCAAAGTAATTACTTTGCGCACGCAAGTAGAAAAAGTGATTTCCGTACTGTTTGTTATTTATTGATTCCATAGCAATTATTGAAACATAATTAAAATACCAGAATATTGAGTTTTGTGGCCTGTCAACCATTCGAAAATGTTGACATTTCTTGTCAATCACAGAAAAAAGTATTTTTTATTTTTCCATTCTTTCTCCAGGGTGGCGGTGCCCACCTTGCCTATATAGGCTAACCGCCACTGTCAGTATATCCTAGTTTCCAGGTAGCTGATGGTGATTTTGAAAGGCGTTGTCAAGGGATATCGACGAGGAAAATTATGCTGGTGTGAAAACCTCGATAAAACCTCTCAAAATGTCGGAGGCCAATTTTGCAGTTTGCTTGGGAAGAACATTGATATTTTCTGTGTCATCGTTGACCGTGTTGAGGATCACTCTTTCGATCACTCTCCCGAGATTCGGAAGAAAGTGAATTGGCCTGTAATAATTGCAGACGTTGGAGTTTCCGCCCGATTTTTTAATATTACTTGGACTTCGTTCCATTCATCGGGAAAGTGACCCAGCATGGCGTTGGAAATCCTGACTAAATCTGAGTAGATCTTCTCAGGGTGATTCCCTAATTGATGTATTCGATATGTTGTTTTTCCCAGATACCTTTTTGATATTCATTACCGACTCAATATTTTTTAACTCTCTCAAGGTAAAGGGTTGAAATTTGAAATTGGTGATGGATGGGCTAAATCAAAGTAAGGTACCTGTCTCAAACAAGGCGACGTTAAGAAGTTTTATATTTTTTCCGAATATTATCCACAAAACCCAACAAAAATCACGAGCTTATAATATGTGAATAGGTTTGTGGAAAAAAAAATGTAGAAGTGTTTCGTTTCTATTACCTGAATATTAACCCCAATTTGTTTACTTTTTTATATAAGTGGTGGTTTTTGCGTGAAACAAAGACGCTTACCATTGGCCTTATTTGGATCACTATAATGCTCCTGATAAGGCCACCATTAACAAATGTTTCAAATAAATACAATTATTTATTAAAATATTTTTTTTTGAGAAAATGTTCATAAAATAGAACCTAAACGTTTGCTGCATTCTAAAAAAACATATTCTAGGTCCTGCGAGATGGTGATCCAATGACGTCTACATACAACTGGGACAAATGAACCGCAGTTTCTCTTGCTTGGTTAGACTCCATGGTCCTTATTCTTGAAACAGAAGAGCGACGTTCCCAGGAGAATGAGTGTTCCGTCTTTCTCAATGATATGGAAATGATAATATAAGTAACAAAGACGGAACATTCGTTCTCGTGGGAGCGCTGCTCCCCTGTTTCAAGAATAAGGACCCAGGGCTGGAACTCTGTAACGGATAGAGATCGTTATCTCTATCGCTATGGCACTCGCTGTCTTCTTCTGTCTTGTCGAAATCAATAGAGAGGAGATGTCAATAGAGATAGAGAAAATATCTCTATTCGTTACAAAGTCCCAGCCCAGGGTTCTTATTCTCGAAATCGGGGAACAGCGTTCTCATGTCTTTTTGGCCGTGTTATAGAAATATGAATGAGAGCGACGAAGACAGCACCTCCGTTCTCATGAGAACGCTGCTCCCCAGGCATTCTAGAACACATTATTTTTAAAAACACTCTGATCTGAGGCCAATTGAAAACTTTTATTGAAAAAAAAAAGTTTGTAACTAGAAATCTAGCGAAAATTTACTATGTAGCTTTCCCAATACATAAATGTCCGTTGAAAAACTATAATCGCTGCATTCACTTTATAAACACGTGTATATTAGTTATTTACCAAGCGAAAAATAAGAATGTTTTTCAATTATTTTCGTTTATTAGTAGTTGTCTACCTTCATTTTACCTCTACAGGTTTCACTTTAACAGTTGTCAAATCACCAAAAATAGTTGTGTTATAGATTCATCATAACCTAATCCATAACACCTCTAGTTGTGTTATGAGTCTCATGATATAACTCAAATAGTAGAAAAATGGTTATGTTAAAACGTCATAACCAAACGCTTGTAGATAAACTAATTAACTTCCAGCCTCAAAGTTATAATGTGACATATGAAATATGTCGTTGGCCATTTTTCGACATATGTATAACGAGTTGCTATGAACCCTCGCAATATTTTTTGATTTGCATTATAGATTTCTTTTTTAATCATATTCTAATTTTTGAAAACAATATTCAATATAAAGTAATAAAGGGTACTGGCCTTATTAGGTACGTGGCCTTATTTGGGTCAGGTACCTACCTTAGATATCAAAAAATACTGAAGGCGGAGTTTGTGGTCTGGACAACACAGTGAACGTTTAATTCTACAGTTCGTCTATTTTAAGAAGTATCATCTGATATTTCTGTCAAAATGTTTTTCTTAATTTCTCAGGTGTTCACTAATCATCATCGATTATTTTTATTAGGCGTTTAAAGGTCGATTATTTGAGGTGAGTAGTATTTTCTATATTGATACGAAGAAACCATCAATTATTAAGAAATAAATTGATAAGAAGTGGCAGCTGGACGGAAGTATGAGCCAGAAGCAGGAAGAAGAGGAGCACTATCCCACTAAGGATTGATATCAATCATAGTTTCCCATCATTTGACAAATCTTTCCAGTTACGTCGTTCATTTCTTGAAAATATGTACCTACCTCCTGCTCTTATAACTCTGGTATTTATGTTACGTATAGATATATTTAGGGCTTAATAGTCTACAAAAACATCATTCCCAATTCCCCAGGGAAACTGTTCCATAGAAAAACAAATAAATAAATAATCCGAAAGGGAAAGAGGAGAGCACCTTATCGGCCTTAATGGACTAATTTTCATGCGTCTCAGGACTTTAAAATTCCCGAAGTTCATACGTGACCCTATATTCAGGACGCGCACACACACGCACGCAACGGAGCTTTCGCCGGCGGACGTCGGCCTGCGAATTCAATTTCAATACGCGCCCTCAATCATACATGGATGCGGTGGTGAGGGGGTAGTTTGGCAGGTGCTGTTTGCCAGAGATGGACTAGGACTTCACTTATTAGTAGAAGCTACATACGATCATTGAAAATTTTTGCAAAGATCTTAATTGAAGGCATCAAGCGTTAAGATTTGTTAATGTAGTTTTTATGGACAGTCCCAATTTCCAAATACATCAGCATCAATGGTCAATCAAAAACCGAGTAGAATCAAAGTTTTGACAATAGGTACCAATATTTCTTTCCCTGGACACAGACATATCGCTGCAAATCGCAAGAAATGAAGTTTCCACTAAACGTAACGAGAATAATCAACAGTTACATCTACCCTATTCCTGAGCTTGATCTCGAAAAATTCACTTAGCTCTAATTGTAACGAAATTTGCCGACTCTATAGATTTCAAAAGTTGTAAACTTTCTAATAGTTCCGTTCCTGCTTTTCCCTTCTAAAATGGACCGAAACAAGAAACTGCGGGATAGCGAACGCCGAGAACACGAAGTCCTGCGGGCGTCCAAGACTCCCCCCGGACGGTTTCTACCCGCCCCCCTTACCGCCACGCACCCCTTGACGCGCCTGCCACGCATATACTCAGCTCACGCATAATTTAGACGCGCGGTTGCGAGAATGGACATCGCCCGAGTTGCTCAATCAATATCTGAGATCCCGGACTGTACTTATAGTGTACTCTCCTCTGCTCTGTTCTTGTGCTCTAGTTAGTCTTTTTTATGTTGTAAATATACCAAATACTAGCCCAGATCTATCAATCGTATTTTTTTCAAATTTTCATATTTTATCCAATTTGTAATATTTCAAACGACCCTGTGACCCCCTGTCCTATCGACGGACGGTTAGGTTAATTTGCATAAAAGCCTGAGAAAGATATCACTGTTGAGTAAGAGTTTGAAATAGGTATTTTTCGACATTTTCAATCCTTCATCCCCTAGACCTAAGAAGTATTCTTCTTCAGCTCCTTGTTCCTTCTCCAAACAGAGGTCAAATATTATCTTAGCAATCCTAATTTTATTTGCAGCTGCTCGGATCCTTTGATCCCTTTGGATGACGACGTTTAAAACCAATTGCTTGAGTTTTTATGCCAAAAAGCTCTTCCTTAACAATTAGCTAATTTTATTGGATTTAGGATAATTAATGGATTTCGATTATTAATCGGAACGGTTAATTCTACAAGAGTTCATTTCTGAAAAATCAGACTTATCAAAAGAACAAATTTATCGAAAGATCAGCAAATTGGGTTAGTTTTGCAATTTTCTAAATATGTAATAAGGCATATTTTGCAAAATAACCCAAAGTAATTCAATGATATTTTCGATATACCTATCACCCTTTGAAAAAATTAGTTTCGATGGTAGTATGAGGTTTCATAGAACTTACCCTTTTCATTATCTGTGTTTAATGTATCATATGTTCGCTTGAAGCCCTACTATTTGTACCTACTTTCCTGTATAAATACATTTCGTGAATTTGAAATATTATCCTCTTACTTGCTAGTTTGGAAGAACTGTGGTCAGTGCACTATGCACATATAGCTAGATGCCTTCTTACAATCATTCATTAGGTACTTGGCGACAGACTAGTACCCTTATCATCACTTGGAAAACTATCCGATATGTTTGTTCTGTAGTTCTGGCCTATGTTAAATTATATAAAGAAATAAGAAACGGCTTTAAATGTTCTATTCTTGAGCCAGTTTAGAATGCATCGACAATTATTCTAAACCTTCTTTCGTTCCAAAAATAATTATCTAAGGACTGTCTAAGACAGAACGCAAACGGACTACAAAGGATTTTCATTTCTTAAAGACTGTTGAGAACGTATAAATTGGAGACCTTCATCGTAAACACCACGATAAAGGTAATGAGCTCCAACCAATGTAAAACTCTCGCGTGGTTAGTCATATCAATGGTCATATATAATACCACAAGAGAAAAAATTTTGTCGGCAAAATTTTCGACTGGTATGAAAGTTTGTTGCTTGGCAATTTCGCGAATGACACCACGAGCCGTCAGGCGAGTGGTTTTGTCAAAAATTTCATGAGCGAAATTACCAAAAAGCAACAATCTTGAATAAAACCAAGAGAATAATTTTGCCTACATAATTTTTTCTTGAGTGGTATTCGGCTGGACTATTTCACGAGAAAAACAAGCCAAATTTTCATTTGGAAAATTTATTTTCTTCAGGTGACACTTGTCAAACTCAATAGTTTTTCACTCTAACCACACAAAATTTTGTCGCTGAAAAACCATCATGTTGGTTTTGTCCAGGTAGGAACAGGTAGGAGTTTTGTCAGGAAAACCGGCCGTCCTATGACATTTTGCCAGTGTAAAACACTCTAGTGAAATAGACAAGAGAAAAAATTTTGTTGGCAAAATTTTTGACTGGTGTGAAAGTTTGTTGCTTGGCAATTTCGCGAATGACATTTTTGACAAAACCACGAGCCGTCAGGCGAGTAGTTTTGTCAAAAATTTCATGAGCGAAATTACCAAAAAGCAACAAACTTGAATAAAACCAAGAGAATAATTTTGCCTACATAATTTTTTCTTCAGTGGTATTCGGCTTTTTTTTTTTTTTTTTTTTTTTTTACGGATATGCGCACTCGCAAGGAAATGTCCTATCACGCTCGAGAAGCGGCAAGTGCGCGGAAATGTCGGTGTATGTTGGTCTTGAAACGGTTCAGGTTGTAACCTGCAGGGAAAACCGTCGCAGGGAGTTTATTCCACAGCGATGCTGTTCTCCAGAGATATGAATTCTGATATAATGAGGTTCTTGGTACCTCTAGTTTGACAGTAAATTCATGGTTACCGTCTGTTTGACGGGTTCGCCTGGTAGGTGCTACTCTCGGTGGAATCATACGTGCCAACTCTTCAGAGCATTTTCCGTGATAGTACCTGTAGAAGAGAGATAAATCGCCCACAGATCTCCGATGTTCGAGACCATCCAAGCTACGAGTAAGTACGGGGTCATTGATCAGCTTGATAGCTCGTTTTTGCACGGTATTCAAAAGCATTAAGGTATGTTTGGGTGCTGCACTCCATATATGTGAGCAGTACTCCATAGTTGGTCGAATCTGGGCTTTGTAGAGTGTCAGCAATTGGCTTGGTGTGTACAGATGTCTTGTACGAAATAGCACCCCCAGCTTTTGGGAGGCCCTTTTAGCAATATCTGCCACGTGACTGTGCCAAGACATGTTGGTCTCTGCAGTAACCCCCAAGATGTTCAACTGAGTCTGTAATGTGACAGCACTTCCAGATAGCATGATGTTTGGCTCACCGGTGCTGGTCTTTTTTGAAAACAGAGCTGCTTGGGTTTTCTGCGCGTTGAACTGTACAAGGTTTTTGTTACCCCAGTCCTCTATTATCCCCAGGTCGTTATTTATCTGCGATATTTGAGTTAGTCTAAGATGATGGAATTCACGTGCGGAAAGACCTGTGGGTGGTATGAGCGAGGAGACTACATTGCCATCGTCTGCAAAGCAATAAAGTGGATTTACTGTTTTATCTATGAGGTCATTTATGTAAATCAGGAAAAGAGTTGGCGAAAGGATTGCTCCCTGTGGCACACCAGCATTTATTTGGTAAGAGTTGGAGTTCTGACCATCCAGTGCAACATAAATGGATCTGTCCTTTAGGTAACTTTCAAACCAAGTGCAAAGTTTCGGCGATAATCCCATTGCTTTGAGCTTGTTGAGCAGATTTTCATGCCAAACTTTGTCGAATGCTTTAGATATATCTAAGGCAATTGTTCTTGTTTCACCCCGCAACTCAATCGCTTTTTGCCATAAGTGAGTGACGTATGTAAGTAAATCGCCAGTTGACCTATATTTTCGAAATCCGTATTGCTTATCGTTGATAATTTTGTACTTTTCCAAGTACTTGGTTAGGTGATTGTTCACAACTCTTTCCATTACTTTTGATATCACCGGAAGTAGAGCAATTGGTCTATAGTTTAACGGATCTGTCTTTTTCCCTTTCTTTGGAATGGGTTGTACTGCGGCAGACTTCCATGATAATGGATATACTCCTTGCCTGTAAGATAAATTGAATAATTTTGCGAAAGTTGGGGTGAGTTCGTTGGCGCAATTTTTGAGTACTATTGCGGGAATGCCATCCGGACCCATTGCTTTGTTTGTATCCAGCTTTTTTAGGGATTTTCGTATTTCTCTGTGACAAAAGGGTACCTCTGGCATACTATGGGAAACCCTTTCAATGAACGGTGGAGTTTTTCCGTTTGGCACTGTTAGGTTGGAGTTGGAGGAAAACATTTGTTCAAGCATATTGGCTTTTCCCTCTGATGTTGTGGCTAAGTGATTATTTTCATCTGTAAGTGGTGGTATGACTTGGTGAAGTTAGATCCAACAGCTTTTGCAAGAGACCAAAAAGACCTAGAACTACTTGGACCAGCAACCTGTTTTTTATTCTTTGATTGTATGTTTCTTTAGCGGAGTCAATAGTAATTTTGCAACTATTTCTGGCTTCTATAAATTCTGTGTGGTTTTGAGCGGTTTGTTGTCGTTTCCAAAGGTTATATGCTCTGTGTTTTTTCTGTACAGCCGTTTGACACTGGCTATTGAACCAAGGTTTTGCATTAGCTCTACGTTTAGTTGTATGTGGGATATATGCGTCCATTCCAGATAAGATTACTTGTGTTATTTCATTACAGCAAATAGTGGGATCAGCTGTTTTAAAGCAAACCTCTTGCCATGGAAAATCCAGGTAATACTGTTTTAGGTCATTCCATTTTGCCGATTTATAGTGCCACATTTTACGAGGAAGTGGTTGTAGGCTTGGTGGGATGAGCATTTCGCACTTTGTTATTATAAGTTTATGATCGGACGAACCAAGTGGAGCATCTACTTGAATTGTGTACGAGTCAGGATTTGTGGTTAGGAACAAGTCTAAAAGCGCTGCAAATTCGCCCCTTTCTGAGATACGGGTAGGTTCATCGACAAGCTGCGTTAGACCACAACTTATGGCAAAAGCTTCTGCTTCTCTGCCTTCGTTATCTGTTTTGTTGTGGTGTTTCAGCCAGGGTATATTGTGGACGTTGAAATCGCCTAAAAAGACAAAAACCCGCCTGTGGATAGTTTGACTGTATACTATCACAGCTTTCGGATAATGTCGCGAAAAAGTTTTGGTAATCGGTGTTACTTGGCGGTCGGTAGAGGCAGCAGATAAACTTGGTCGATGACTTTGAGGTGAATTTTAGCCATATGATATCAAGGTTCGCTGGTTCTAGCTTCTCCTCTCGATGACATGAAAGGTCATTTTTAATGTACACACAGATCCCAAAATTATGTCGAAATCGGTGGTGTAGGTCATAGCCGGGGTAAAGATAGTTCACAATAGGTGTTGCAGAACTGATTTTAGTTTCAGTGAGAACAAGGATGTCAGGTCTTTGCACCGGAATGGAGCATCTTCAAATATAAACACTCAATACTAAACTGCTGGACAATTGCTTTCGAACAAGGCAAATATCGCCTAAATTTCAAGCTCGATAATTTTGGAACCAGACTAGATATCGACCTTCGGTTTTCACGGGCAAACAGATTGACTTTTTGTGAAAAAAATTGCTATTTTGAAATTTTTTTAAATGTCTACTTTTTTTTATACAGGGTGTTAAAAGTCCATGATTTTCATCCCAATTTTGTGTGTGTAACTTTCTCAGATAATTTTTTAAATTTTATTTCTATGCGGCGTTTTAAACAATGATCTTCTGCAAAAAAAGTAATTTCTCAATTCTTTTATACCTGCCTTAGTTTTAAAAATATCGACTTTTTTTCATAACCTCCACTTTTTTCAACTTTTAAGCACCTAAACCATCCTGTACAATAAATCTTGCATCTTATGCTGCTGTTTGATATACCCCACGATATCCTGGTTTATTTTCAATGAAAAAAAAAAAAAAACTAAAATAATGTGGTGTCCAGTAGCGTACTAATAATCGCCCATTTTCGAAATAATTTATTAATGGCTCACCGATTTTTACATTCAAAGGTGCATAATATTAAAAATATTCATTTGAAGTTTCATTTGTTTAGTTCACTTTAATCATTGACATATTATTAAGAAACCAATTTCTCAAAATTTTGATATTTGCCTTTGTTTTCAAAATATCGTTTATTTAACATAACCATATTAATTTTTTCAACTTTTCTGTTCTAAACCATCCTGAATCGTTCTTACCGGTGAATTTTTTTAGCAATTGTCATACCCTTCAGCCAGCGTATTTACTGTGATAAAAAATATCGAATACCTCAATGATATGCTGTACAGTGGCGTGCAAACAGAAATTATTATTTTTCATTAAATCAATTTTATTAGCAATTGTTATATCTTTCGATTAGCGTATTTTTATGATTAAAAATTTCGAATACCTCAATGATATGCTATACAGTGGCGTGCTAATAATTATTATATCAGGTTCAACCTGATACACTCCGATGGTAGGGTGTTAGTATGGAGGCAACCTGGGGAGCGATTTGAAGAAGACAACATGGCTTCTCAGGAAACCTTTGGGGGAGGGGGGTTTAATGTTTGGGCCGGAGTGATGTACAACGATAGATCCGACTTATACATTTCACGGGGTACTGTTAGCGCCGTGATTTATCGGAATCAGATAATAAATGACATCGTTATTCTATATGCAGAAAATATTGGGGAGCAATTCTTCATGGTTGACCATAATGCGAGACCACACAAAGCAAGAATTGTTTAGAAGCATAACATGCAACAGTTATACCTGCCTCCAAAATCTCCTGATCTTGTGTGGTCTCAGCTTAAGTTACTGGTACGATTGCGCGAAAATGGTCCCAAACGCTGGATGAGTTCGCCCTTGCCATAGAAGAAGAGGCAAAATATCCCTCAGGCATTCATTAATCTCGTGGTTGACAACATGCCACGACGATGCCAAGAGGTTGTGAATGTGAGGGGAGGGCTTACTAGCTATTAATTGAATAACTTTGATTATCGGCCGTTCCTTATTAATTTTTTAGTTCACTTATTTTGATACGTTTTACCTAGGTATCTACCTAACTAAACTGAAAGTACTTCTTAACGCATTTAAAGTAGGGGAATTTCAGATGTTACCGGTTGACAACGGCGCGCCACGTTGTATGATTTGAATAAACATTTTCGAATAAATAACACGTGTCGATTCATTTTGTTATTTCTAGCTGTCAGTGGTCTTGATAATTTATTATTACATTCTGGTAAATTATAAGGAAAAAAATAGGCATTGACAACATTCTCAGTCCTTGTTCTATGACGTCATCCTAAATATAACGTAAAAAACCTATGGGATAATTTTTAATTGAAATACTTTTAAACATGAAGCTACAAAGAAAATTAGCAGGTAATAAAAATTCGGGTTTCCTCTCACCACAACGAAATCGGTTCCGAATATTTAAATTTTATCAGAGGTATTTATAATTATTAGCACGCCACTGTATAGCATATCATTGAGGTATTCGAAATTTTTAATCATAAAAATACGCTAATCGAAAGATATAACAATTGCTAATAAAATTGATTTAATGAAAAATAATAATTTCTGTTTGCACGCCACTGTACAGCATATCATTGAGGTATTCGATATTTTTAATCATAGTAAATAAGCTGGCTGAAAGGTATGAAAATTGCTAAAAAAATTCACCGGTAAGAACGATTCAGGATGGTTAAGAACAGAAAAGTTGAAAAAATTAATATGGTTATGTTAAATAAACGATATTTTAAAAACAAAGACAAATATCAAAATTTTGAGAAATTGGTTTCTTAATAATATGTCAATGATTAAAGGGAACTAAACAAATGAAACTTCAAATCATTATTTTTAATATTATGCACCTTTGAATGTAGAAATCGGTGAGCCATTAATAAATTATTTGGAAAATGGGCGATTATTAGTACGCTACTGGACACCACATTATTTAAGTATTTTTTTTTTTTCATTGAAAATAAACCAGGATATCGTGTGGTATATCAAACAGCAGCATAAGATGCAAGATTTATTGTACAGGATGGTTTAGGTGCTTAAAAGTTGAAAAAAGTGGAGGTTATGAAAAAAAGTCGATATTTTCAAAACTAAGGCAGGTATAAAAAATTTGAGAAATTACTTTTTTTTGCAGAAGATCATTGATTAAAACGCCGTATAGAAATAAAATTTTAGTTATTTATACACCAAGTGAGTTAAAACACGTTGGCTACCAATGCTATAGCGAGATTTCTACCCTGGTGTACCATGTGAATCACCGGTGAACAACTCGATTAGTTCATTCGTAGACCAAATGTATCACATGTGATATAGTGCATAATGATGTTTAATGGGTTTTTAAATCCCCCGGTACAGAAAAGCAGGCAAATAGAATATGACAGAGGTATCTAAATACACCAAATAATTTGTAGGTCAAATGGGCATCACCGGTGATTCATCATAGTCAAGTTATACATGAGAAATTAAAAAAGTAGTAAAATATACAGTCTAATAATATATATATATATATATATATATATATTCAAATAAGGACATAACACAAAATAAAAACATAAAAGTATCAACTTAGTGCCTTTTTTGAAAACATTCTAGACATAGCGCAGGTGAATTTGGACACTCGTTGCAGAAAGTGGAAACTAATTTTGCCTTCTTTGCCGCTACTTTCGATGTTTTGTTAACAGCATATTCTATGTCATAACACCCAACACATCGTCTTCTCTTTTTTCGAGTGTCTTTCGTTTTTTCAACTATCTGATTCAATATATGTTTGGTTTTTTTGCTGCTTCCTTTTTGATTATCTATAATATCACCAAGTAAACCTGTCACAAGTGCCTCTCTAAAATCTGCTATTTGAATTTTTTTCTGGTTTGATAGTTGGTATAAGATAAGAGCGTTAACAACGGACGTGCCCAATAAATATTCAAATGACACCTTATGGTACCATCTTATCGATCGGCGAAGAGCAGTAAAATAAGAAGCCATTTGATCTGACAAGTCTATGCCCATCTTAAACTTATTATAAAACACAATAGCTTCTGGCTTATAAATAATTTCTCCTTTACGATTTTTTCTGTTTGTATCGACCATGTTCAATGTATGCCTCGTACTAATAAACCTAACCGATCTCTTGTCTTTCCAGTTACCGATAACCTTGCCATTACTTTCTTTTCCCTTGATATCCCCTTTCTTCATTTTCTTTTCATCCAAAATTTCCCTCGGTACTCCCTTCACAAATTTTCTCAACGTACCAATGGTATGCGTTTTTCTCTCCAATAGTAGGTTTGAGAGTTCCAGGTTGTTATAATAGTTGTCTGCAACTAGAGTCCGTCCACTATCAAGATAGTCCTTCATCAAATTTAAAACAACTCTGTTGCTGGTGCGTCCTGCAGTTACCGTGTCACTTTTTCCTTTATAAACTTCTGTTTCGTAGGTGTATCCATTCTCATCGCATAGCTTGAAGATTTTAACTCCATATTTCGATGCTTTCCCTGGAATATACTGCCTAAACATCAACCGACCCCTGAATGGTACCATCGATTCATCAATGGATACTACCTCAGCAGGAACTTTCAATTGTTTATATTTTTTAGTCAATGCTTCTGTAAGAGGTTTAATTTTATACAATCGATCTGCCTTATTCGCTGTTTCATTATCCGCAAAATGGAGGAACCGCAATAGGTCCTGGAATCTATTTCTTGGCATAATATGTCTCACAAAACAATGCCGATATAGAAACTTTCGTGACCAGTAGTCTGATATTTTCGGCAATTTGGACAGTCCCATAAACAGCAAAATAGCGAAAAACCTTTCCATTTCTTGAGCAGATACATCTTTCCAATTTACTTTATATCTTCTAGCATTTTTATTTGTTTCCAAGACAATCAAATCTACAATATCTGAATCAACAATGAGTCTGAAAAGATCTACAGGTCTCAAGTTAGGGGGAACATTTATTTGTCCTGAATCAATAAAAGTAAACTGCTTCAAAGACGTCCCATCCACTTCATTCCATGCTATTATGGTCGGTTGATTGACATCTCCATCCACGTCTTCATCGTTATCATCAATTTCGGATTCTTGCTCAGACTCCGTTTCTGATTCAGAGCTAGGCTCATACTCTGAGTCAGAGGCAGGAAATGGCTCCTCCTCGTCGCTTTCTAGATCTTAGTCCTGACGACGATTTGGATGACCACGATTTTTACTTGTCTCTCCACTACTCTCTCCAAGTTTATTGTCGTCATGGATGCTTTGACGATCTAAATCTAGAGATAAAAAACATGCTTCAACAACCTGTTGCTTTGTGTAGATAATTTCACAAAATGGATACCTCTAGTTGTTTGCCTACTACTCTCTTCAGCTTCAGACTCAATCTCCTCATCTTCCTCATCTATATTGTAATTCTGACTACTTTTTAGGTTTGATTCTAGAGGCGAAAATAAATATTACGAACTTTTCTATTTTTTATTATTGCTTATCAAAGTTTACCTTCAGATTCCACCTCATTATACCATCGAAGTAATTTCTCTTCTTCTTTTGGATCCATATTTCACATAATAATCACAATGCACCAAAAACCAATCTAAACTACTGATAAAACGACATGCAAAAACGTGATAAAAAAATACTAAGGATCACCTATGGACCAAGTGTATCAGCGGTGATCAACCGACAGAACAATCTGGAAGCAACCCGCATAACGTACTTTGTGCACCAGCGACATCTGTTTAGTGATGGATGTACTTATAACTTGAGATAAGGCTCGGTCCCTAAGAGAAATCTTTACGCATCCCCGTTAGTATAGAAGCAACTGAATCGCATGCATCACCGGTGACTCATATGGTAGCCAACGTGTTAAATGAATGTTTATTCATGAGAAGAAAGTTTAACCCACGAGCCCTAGCGAGTGGGTTAATTTTCTTCGAATGAATAAACATTTTAACTCATGTGATGTATACAAAATTTTATCCCATTTTGATGGACATTTAAAAAATTGAGTACTTAATAGGAATCAAATTATAAAAAGAATTCATTCAGCGAGCGCTAATGTCTAATACCTACTGAAACTGGTAGTTGCTAGGGTATAGCTAGTTGTTTGTTTGTATTTGTAGCAGATTTTTGTACCAGCAGAGTGACTTATAAGGCTGAGAGTGAGTTAAAAATATTTTAAGTCACTCAGGTGATAAACGTCTACTTACCTTTGTTATTATGCGTTCAATAATGTCATTTTTAAACGTCAAAATGTGATAAAAAAAATTATCTGAGAAAGTTACACACATTCAAAATTGGGATGAAAATCATGGACTCTTTTAACACCCTCTGTATAAAAAAAAGTAGACATTTAAAAAAAATTCAAAATAACAATTTTATTTACAAAAAGTCAATCTGTCAGCCCGTGAAAACCGAAGGTCGATATCTAGTCTGGTTCCAAAAATATCGATCTTGAAAGTTAGGCGATATTTCCCTTGTTCGAAAGCAATAATTGTCCAGCAGTTTAGGAAGAATTGGTTGATTCCTTTCTGCCCTTGGCTAGAAACTTCAGCATGGCTGATTTGGTTGTTATCTTCATCGCCAACAAAAACGCTGTAGGTGGGAACTGCGACTGAAACAAATTCATGAGCCGAATTTTATAGACCTTCAAAGAGTGGATTGAAATTTTCTTCCAAGTGACCATACAGAGAATCGAATCGTTGAATTAATGAAGAGCATCTTCGAATGACTAATTTCCAGAATTGTAGTAGGACAATCACTTTTTGCAGTGGTACATGTGTCCGCAAACGTCTCGTTAAGAAAATAGGAGTGTTGAAATTTTCGAAAAATTTTGACTTTTTGCCCTTGGATGCAAAATGCCTTGAGCGATTTTGTTCAAATTTTCAGAGAGTTTTTGCGGTGTTCTCAAACATCTTTCTAAAAAATCCGTTCGAGTTCCACTTTTCCAGGACCGGACCTAGAGCGACTCTTATTTTTTTTAAAGGAAAAATTGGTACGTTCCTGGGTTTTTTGACAAATTAGAAATTATTTTTTGATTCATTGTTTAATTTTGAACAAAAAAGGTATCGCAAGTTTTTCTTGTTTTATGCGACGTTTACGAGATAAAAAATAAAAATCAATGTATTGCTTGGAAAATTTCGTTGTTTTATACACTCCACTCTGTTAAAAATTAAGAGTCGCTCTAGGTCCGGTCCTGGAAAAGTGAAACTTAAACGGATTATGAAGAAAGATGCTTGAGAATATCGTAAACACTCTTTGAACATTTGAACAAAGCAAGCAAAACAAGAATCGAAAGACAGAAAGTCAAAATTTTCTGAAAATTTCAACACTTTGTATTTTCATAACGAGACTTTTGCGGACACATGTACCTATTCATAGAGTGATTGTCCTACTGTAATCTATCTAACAAAATGCGCACTTATTTCGGAATTCGGACTCACCCTGTATAAATCCTCCCAATCTCGTTAAATGGTGACAAGGATTCAACAGCAGATTTCCAATTTTTAGAAATTCCAACGTAGCATCTAGTTAACACTGTCTAACCTACTACTATTAGGATTTTCGATGTCTTCACAAAAAAATAAATAAAAATACGATGCTGTTTGAAATTCAAACGTGTCATTATAACTCTAAAATTTTCACTGAGACCTGGCCTAATACAGACACAGCCAGTTCGAAGATAATATATGGATTGGATTTTCAAGTGTTACGCTACGTAGAAATTATGATGCGCTGAATTTATAGCTATTGCAGCTCAGAAAGAGAGAGCTTGCTTCCTTAGAAATTCCTGGCAGCACCAGCATTAACTCCGAGGAACACCTCCAACTCACAAACACGAGAACATGACACGCTGCTTCTTTTATATACCACCAAATACAACTTCCTAAACAATCGAAGAAATAGCATTGACAATGGACAAAATGAAAGAAGAAGCGATTGCAACAATCAGCGATTCAATAGCTGGCAAAATCCACAACACTTTATGAGAAGGTATAGAAGCTCATGTACTCAAGAAAAGAATAGTCAGCGAAAGGTTTCCCAAGAGGTATATTCTGGTGATCGCGATGGCTTCTCAACAATAGCAATGAATGAAATAGAGATCTGAAATAACTGTTTTTTCATTAGACTACGCAAACTGCTCAGTTATAGGAAAATAGACTCATAAATTCGAAAGACCATCTTTTGCAAAAATACAATTATTTCAGCCTTGTCAGTGTGTCCATGCCTCGGAACCACAGATGAATGAAAGAACATACCATTACAGCATTCGGACGCGTAAGTTTCAATCAAATCAAATCAAAATATACTTTATTGTCGGAAAATAAATTTCATTGACAAAGCATGATCTTAAGTAATGTGCAAGTAATATAAAATTATCGGGTTATAAAAAAAAACGTACAACCAATAAAATAAAAAATAAACATAATAGTTATTTATCTACAAGCGTGCGGTAACTAAGGTATATTACACGATTTTGCGTGCGGTAAGTACCACATTACCGCACGCTCTACCTACATAGGTACGTACCTTTAATTACCTACCAGAAATAAAGTACCTACCTATCACCTAAATTCTCAGGGCCGGATCTAGGAGGGGGGGCGAACAGGGGCGCGTGCCCCCCTTCGCATCTTAAGGGGGCGGCAAAAAGAGAAGACACCGCCTTACTGTCTTACTTCTTTTTATAAAACCTAAATATCTAGCGAATATTTTTTAAAAATTCATTATCTAATATTGTGGCAACTTATAACACATCTTCTGATAGCCGACCACCCTACAGTAACCTTACTCAAGGTTCCCTGTATTCTGCTGCCCTCTCCGGAGGAAATAAAGCTTCAACGTCCGATCATCCTGTTTTCACCACACACTACGTGATTTTTTGGCAGTTGGACCCACATTCAACGGTTTTGGAATGAAATGTTAAACCGTCGGGCCAAAAATCAAGCTCAGACTGAATTTCAAACCGATGATGAGACACCGTTGTATGTGGGTCTAACTGCCAAAAAATCGCCTAGGGTGTGGTGAAAACAGGCTGACGATGAAACACGACGTTGTTCATCGCGGCGATGAAAACCGACAAGAAAGAACGCAGCGTGTGGGGCCCTTAATAAGATGCGTACGCGCAATATTGGCATAAGCTTCTACTTTGGATGTGCACGCAGACAAATACACACAAATAAATTCAAAAATATCACGCCAAAAATGAATCAAGAAACAATCGCCTTCTGGGTCCTTATTCTTGAAACAGGGGAGCAGGTTTCCCAGGAGAACGATTATTCCGTCTTTCTCCATGATATGCATCTGATAATAGAGAGTTATTGGAACTATCAAATACTGCCTCGCAGTATAAAGGATCTACGTTATTTTATTAGTGCATCAGCACTATTTTTCCAAGAAAAAAACAGTTATTGGAAGACTGTAGTAGGTGCTAGAGTATTACCTTATTTTCTATTTATAATTTTGACAGATGAGAGCTATGTTTATAAATTTCAACCTCAAAAAGTGTTTATTTTTGTTTGTGATTTTCTGCTGATACTCATATTTTGATGTTACACACAGTAAAATAAAAAACTATTGTAAAAAATAAATTTTCTAAGTAAAATTACGTCATCGTCGAAAAGCAAAACGTTAAAATCGTCCAAAATGTCAGAAATTTGAAATAAGGGAAGTTTACTGCCTCGCACTAACCATACACAAATAAAGACAAGCAGTAACCTTATTAAGGGAATCCTTATTTCCAGAACCAAATGCGCATGCGTAGATGTCAAAATAAGGCTAATTTAAATACTGCTTGTCCTTATTGCACGTCCAATAACTCTCTAATATAAGTAACAAAGACAGAACACTCGTTCTCCTGGGAACGCTGCTTCCCTGTTTCAAGAATAAGGACGCTGTTGTACAACAGTAGAACATCGAATCCCGCTCTGGCCACAGCTATGTATTGAGTGCTATCAGTCCCCAGATGAAAGGACTCGTCAAATATTGAGCGATTGAAGAATTTAGTTAAGTTTTTTTAATCAATCTTTCATATACCGTCATTGATTGGATCACTTTAGGTGTGAACTCTTTCCAGTATAGACCACAAGCCGCTAATGCTACATATAGATAGAATGTAAAAATCTAAGGTAAAATTCAACACCTCATTTTTAAATATATAGAGGTACATAATAGTTATTTATACACCAAATGAGTTAAATGAATTTTTATTCATGAGAAGAAAGCTTAACCCACGAGCCCTAGCGAGTGGGTTAATTTTCTTCGAATGAATAAACATTTTAACTCACGTGATGTATATAAAATTTTATCCCATTTTGTGGAAATTTAAAGAATAAAGTACAAGGAAAAATGCAGAGAGTGAGTTAAAAATATTTTAAATCACTGAGGTTTCAGATTTTTAGTTGGGCAGAGTGACTTGAAATGCCGAGAGTGAGTTAAAAGGTTTTTAAATCACTGAGGTGATAAACGTCTACTCACCTTTATTGTTATGCGTTCAATAATGTCATTTTTAAACGTCAAAATGGGATAAAAAATAATATTTAACAGGGGGCGGCAATTTACACCTTTGCCCCCCCTCGAAAAATTCGTAGATCTGGCCCTGTAAATTCTACTTGTCCGCTGTCAAAGGTGACAAACGCAATTTTTTTTTATAATTTTTTTAATTTCTTTCGAATATTTTGTTACCGCACGCTTGTAGATAAAATACTGTATATAATACGTATGGTAATTAGGTTATTACCGCCCTTAGAGATTGCAAACCTCGCCTCACCGGCTCGGTTTGCAAATTTCTCTCGCGTGCGGTAATAACCTAGTTACCACACTTATTATATAATATACTATTGCATTACAAGTGCGTTTATGAACATGATTACAATAACGAGTATGAAAGATTAGAACGACGAGGTCGTAGACCGAGTCGTTCTAATCACACGAGTTTTGTAGTCATGTTTAAACGCACGTGTGATGTACAATTTTTTATCTAAAAAGCGAAAAATAAGAATTTTTTTTCAATCATTTTCGTTTATTAGTCGTTGTATACCTTCATTTTACCTTTACAGGTTTACCGTTGACATTTGTCAAATAACCAATAGGGCCATAGGCGCCGGAACCATGGGGGCAATGGGGGCTTGAGCCCCCATAGTGATTTTGGTATTGTATGTAGTAGGTGTAATGGGTAGGCACAGAAATATTGAGTTCCTGTTCCTAACTATTCATTTTTATATCAAACTTGTGTGTTTACTGTTTCTGTTGTTTTTGCTATACCTACTTCAACAAACATTTCGAATATTTTGTTGTGTAGTATTTAAACCTGTATTTTTAATAAGTCGTTCTATTATTTTTATTTTCTTTCCGTTCGTTTTCATGATAGGTATGTTCACATCACATGAATATTTATCATGATGTACCAATACACTGGCTTTTTTTACCTAGTTTATCATGGACAATCTATATACAGACCGGAAAACCTACTAGACACATAGGGAGTAATAAGACGAATTAGTTTGTACCCGGTTAAGGCAAATCGAACCGGTGCTCCCCACTGGCGACTGGCGTGGCCAGGGAAGGGGACATTGGGGACAAAGTCGCATTTGCCCCCTTCCCCCAAAGGCCTTTAAATTTTATTAATAATTCGAAATTGAAATAAACACAGAATCAATTCAAGCTTTACGTAAATATTCAAATACGTACATTATAATATAAGTAACGCTCTACTATAAATTCTTATCAAAATTTGTTTAAATGGCCTCATCCCCGCCATTAGAAGTCCCAAAAATACCGTGAAAGGACTCAAAAATTTCGCGCCTGCGGCGCTTTTACTCCTGCAGCGGAGCTGCAAGGATCACTTCCTGCAAATTTTCCCTCGCCCCAAGGCAAAATCCTGGCTACGCCAATGGTGCTGCTCAAGCCGAGTATAGCCGCGCTCCCGAAGATGCACGAATTTTAATTATATGCAGGGACCAGCAGAGCCGATCAATGATCCAGCGTGAGCGTAGCGATCCTGCAGTGAAATGGGTATCTGCCAACTTGTCCCATTAAGCTCTATGTGTCTAGTAGCCTAGTCCTGTCTGTCTTATTGATTTTACTTATATTAATTTTTGGGCCCGAGCCCCCATAGTAATTTTGAAATTCCGGCGCCTATGAATAGGGCAAGTACACGATCTGACAGTTTGACACTATTGACAGTCGCCTTGAGGTAAAACAAAGATATAATTCACAGTGTTTTTTAAGTTTTTAGTTATATTTTTTTAAATAAATACCTTTTGTGTGATCCAGAAGTTTCTTGGACATGCCTAGAGTTTGTTTAGTTGTTAATTGTGGCAGTATAGCGCAAGGTTTACAATATCCTTCCATAGGTTTCCATCAATTTTAAATAAAAATGGGAAGTTTGATTTGTTAGCTCAAGAAAGAAGAGAAAAATTGATTATGCTCTTAAAAGAGAAGATCTGACAAAAAAAATAGATTGAATATAGAGTAAATATACTTATATATTTGTTCTTGTGACACTTGGTTTTGATATTTGTTGGAAAAAACCGGAAATTAATCCATTCCCACATAACAGTGAAAGAACATTCATATTCTCAGAATATTCCCTCAAAGTGCTTTTTGGAATGTTCTTTTAGGAATGTCTAATGAATATTCTAAGATTGTTTCGATTGAAATATTCATTTTTGGACGTTCTATTTATGCACTAGGAATGTTGCTTCTATGCACCTACCTGAATGATTATGCTAAGAACCTACTTTATATAACAATCTTTGAATATTGTCATACGAACATTATTATAATGTACCTACCCTAAAAAAATTTCTTTCGGCTAATATCTCTATCAAGTATTAAGAATATTCCTATCAAGTTGTACTGAGAAATTTATGTAGGTAGGTACCCATGATAAGAATATTTTCATATTGTTCACCTATTTATCTAAAGTACCGACTCAAAAATCTTAACTTAACAATTAAACAATAATGCTCTAGCTAGAACCTACTAAGAATATTATAGGTATATTCTTTTTCTTTTGTTTTGTAGGACTTCCAAGAGAGGGAGCCACGCGCTATTAAAGATCTAAATCTTGCCTCGCGTTTGAATCATCTTGGAACCTGTTCCTCTCAGTTGGCGTGCTTCGACGAGAGCATAACAAGCTCGAAACTGCAGCTTTGGTTAAATACTTACTTGTGTTTTCCAGAGAAGTTTTCCAACAACTCTTTCACTGCCTTTAATATTAAAGGGCTGAAAGGAGCATTATTTGGAATCGAAAATTAACATTCCAAGTATATCCTTAGAATCAACTAAGAATGTTATGCCTAGGATGCATATTGAGAATAATATATGTAGACATAGTCCAAGAATATTTCAAGCATATTGGTATAATATTCTTTTGAGAACATAGCTATAATGTCATAGAAACATTCTTTGAATGTGAGAATATACATTTCGAGCATATTTTTAGAATCAAACAGGAATATTTTTTTCAGGATGTACTGTGAATCTCATAGGTATATTCTAGGAATATCCTAATGGATTTCCCAGGAAGTTCTTGGGTATTGCAAACAGTATTTCTACAATCTTTTCTCAGAACATTCTCAATACATTCTAAGGATGCAATTTTGTTATGTGGGTTATAGGAAAACCTAGCAAACTTTTAGATAAAAGACCACATAGACTGGAACACAACGCTCCAATCTAACTTTTTTAGAACAAAATAACACAAAAACTGTGAAGAACGCATAAAACATAACCGGCCTAATCTACACGAATGTAAATAAATGATGATTTGTTTTTCCTCAGGGCGACTGTTAAACTCATTTGTGACGTCACATGGACATGCCCTATAATAGTTGTGTTATGAATTCATTATGGAAAAATAATTATGTAAAAAGGTCATAACCAAACGCTTGTAGATAAACATAAATGTCGAAGCATAATCCTAAGCAACACAGGTACAATTACTACATCAAACTATAGAGTCATATAGAAGGTACAGCCAATACAGGAGAAACATAAAGGTTGCGGTCAGAACAAAACAAAACAATGAAACAAACAAAATTAAAATTTTTCATTTAAAAATTCATTAATATGATAGTAGGCTTTTCCATGTAAAAATGTTTTGAGCTCTAGTCTAAACTTTTTAAAACTACCTACCTGCCTTAAGTTAACAGGCAGGTGATTAAAAATTTGCCTACTTTTATAAATAAGTGAATTTTGCGTCAATGCAGTCTTGGGTATAGGGAGCTGAATTTTAAGTGGTTGCCTAGTTGGTAAGCTCTTGGATATTCTAACTCATCATAATGTTTTTTGTGCACAAGGCAAGCAGTTTCCATGATGAATATACAGCATACTGTGAGTATTTTATGTTTTAAAAACAGTGGCTTGCAATGCTCCCAATATCCAACCTTACACAAATAGCGCACTGCTCTCTTTTGAATGATAAAAACAGAATCAAACAATTTATTAGAACAGTTACCCCAAAATGCAATACCATACCTAATATGTGATTCAACCAACGATAAATAAACCAACTTAGCAGTATTTAAACCAAGTTCATTTGACGCTATTCTTACAGCATAGCAACCACTTGCCAATCGTTTATTCAGATTTGTAACGTGTTCATTAAACTTAAGTTGAGTATCAACATGAATACCAAGAAATTTACAGCTAGTCTTGTTTTCAATTGTGTGTGTGTCTAATAATAAATCATCAAAAAAAAATTAAATGTCAATATATTGGTTTTCTTAGAGTTAAAACAAAGCAAGTTGGAGTCACACCAGCTCTTTACAAGATTTAGGTCTTCAGAAATAATCTTTTTCAACTCTTCAATATTTTTTCCTTTCCAGGACAGAGTAATGTCATCAGCAAATGATGTTATTTTAGCCCTAATGGAGAGGTGATTAATATCATTTAAATAAAGTAAAAAACAATATTGGTCCCAACACAAATCCTTGGGGAACACCATTGGTCACAGCTAAGTTTGATGACAGTATCACCAATCTTAACAAATTGTTCTCTTCCTGAGAAATAAGATTCAAACCATGAGTATGAGATTCCTCCGAAGCCATTGATTTCTAGTTTTTTAAGCATTATATTATGATTTACGCAATCGAAGGCTTTAGAGAAATCACAAAACACAATGGCGACAAGCTCACTTTCATGAAGACTGATGAATACCTGTTCTAAAAGAATAAACATGGCATCATGGGTGCCCTTAAATGGTTGGAATCCAAATTGAGTGTCACTTATTATGTTGTGTTTTGAAAAATATTTTAACATTCTTTCCTTAACTAACTTTTCAACTATTTTTGACGTCGAGAGAAGTGATATTGGTCAATAATTACATGGGTTGTCCAATTCGCCACCTTTATAAAGAGGCTATATAGCTTTTTTTCAGGCAGTCTGGAAATACTGTTAAAAATTAAATATTAATACATTCAGACAAGACATATAATGCATTATCAGGTAAATTTTTTAGCAAATTTATTGAAACATTATCGTGCCCACTGGATTTATTGTTTTTAATTCCTCTAAAGATTTCATTAAGTTCTAATACGTTTGTAGTGCAAATGTGTCATTTATTGGGACATCCAATAAATAAGAACAAGGATCCACATTACTTTTCAAGTTTTGTTGTAAAGTATCAGCAACAGTACAGTAGAAGTTGTTGAGAATATTGGGATCTAATTTAACATCTGTTTGAAGAACTGAGTTTTTACCAGTTAATTGATTATTTATTTTCCAATTTTCTTTGCTAGCATTTTTGGAGGAGTTTATTCAATTCTGGTAAAACTTTTCCTTAGCTGCTTTTAAAACACTTTTGTAATTTTTTCTATATCTGCAGAAATAACTTATGAACTGAGGACAATCAGTAAATTTGCGAATATTTTGTAACCAACGCATGTTTTGTGATGAAACTTTAATAGCGGGCGTAATCCAAAGTTTACTTTTCTTTTGCTTAATTTTTTGCACTGGAAAAGATCTTAAAAATGCATCAGTTACTAATTTTTGGTATTTGTTTAGTGGTGATTGACAATTCAAAACTGTTGACCAATTTAATTCCTTGCATATATCTTTAAATTTGTTATGATTATTACTGCTAAGTAGTCTATCAACTTTATATTTTGGTGGTTTATTTATCGCAAGTTGAAATTTTGCTAAAACTGCCTCGTGATCCGAAAGGCCTACACGAATTACACTACAGCTAACAAACATTTGCTTTAAGACAAAATTTGAACACAGATAAAATCGATTTTGGTTTGAGAATGAGCAGTTATTCTAGTAGGTTCATTAACATACATCTCTAGGTCAAATGATAAAAACAAGTTAGACAGAATTTGCTTTGCCTCTGATCTGTCATCATCAAAATTTATATGAAGGTCTCCCCCTAGTACCTATCAAACCTGCCTTGGGTGGCAGTTTTGATAAAAGAATTTCAAGATTTTCAAAGTATTGCTTTAAGTTTGAATAATAGGGGGGCCTGTATATACACAAAATATATAAATTATTCTTTTTGTTATATAACAAGGAGAATTCAAAAACATTTTCAATTAAAAGGGTATTAAACTTTGTTATGGGGGTAACATCAAAAGATTGTAAAAATGTCTTATTGACAAGAATAGCAGTTCCACCATGAGTTTTACTATTTCTACAATAGAGAGACACCAGAGTATAATTTTCAATATAGAGTGTGAGATAGGGGCTGTTTAGTGGAGTCATTTTTTTTTGTCTGGCATTTTGAGGGCTGAATGTGGCTACTAAGCTGATGAGAATATGGGTGATTTTAATGCTGGCCTCCCGTTCGAAAATTTGCAGAAGAAAAAAATTGATTTACATTAAGAATTTTTTTTTAATGATCTCAAATTTTCTAGCTTTTAAATAAAAGATTGACATTGATAAATAATTCACCCATGAAAAATATCAGATGCTTTTCAATAGCTGAAAAAATGGGAATGGGTGTCAACTTCCAAGAGAAAAGAAAAGAACCTTCCGCGTTTACTTTTTGTCTGGCAATCGAGAGAATGAAAGGTTTTGCTGTGAAAATAACGCTGAAAAATCGCCAGACGGTAATCACAGTTCGAAATCGAGTTTTCCGGCGAAACATTCTGTGGACATTTCGAACAGGAGGCAGGCATTAAAACCACTAATATTCTCATCAGCTAACTAGTCACATTCATCCCTCAAAATGCCGTACAAAAAAAAATGACTCCACTAAACAGGCCCTATCTCAGGGTCTAATACAAAAGGGTTCATTTTCTGCTAACCAATGCTCAGTTATAAGTAAGAAAGCTGGAAAGTTGTTATCTTCTAACAGCAGATATAAATCATCAGTTTGTTCCTTAGCGATTGTATAATAATTAGAAATACGGAGATGGCGGCCTTATTATTTTTTATGTTTTGTGCCGCACTTGAGCAGTTTGTGGAAGCGGTTGCTCTAAAAAATGTACCTCTGAAAAATTATTAACCTTTGAAAAAGAGTCGTCATTAATACTAAAGATATTATCATCTATTGAGACATATTTAAGATTTGTTATGCTTTGTACTTTAAAGTTTCGAACACGCTGTTTTATCAATTTTCCAATCTTAAACAATCCGTACTTATTTAAATAAATGTTAGAATTCATACAGAAATCTCCATGACAAAAATTACCTGCTAAATCCAAAAAACCTATGTTAATAGAGAAAATTTGTAGTTTTTGGGCAACTTCCCTAAGTTTGTGATTAACATTTCTAACATACAAACATTTCTTGCCATAGTTATTTTTATATGGGAGGTTGCATACTATTAAATTCGTTCTAAAACACTTATTTGATAGCAATATTATGTCATCTTTTCGAATATCAGTGTCGTTAAGTCCTGTTATTAAAATAACATAGTCCTCATCAGTCAAATCCTTCACATAACAGTCTGAATTATGTATAATATCCTTTTTTGTAGTATAAGGTTTTGTTACCAGCTGAGTTACATAGTTGTTCCCCATTGATGTGTCTTTAGCATCATATAACATTTTCCAAAATACGTTTGGTGTCAGATTTACTAGATAGCTTAATCTTTTCGATTTCTTTATCCATACTTTTATTTTTTACTAGAACTTCTTCCTATTTCTTTTGATGTATAGTAATATCGTTCTTTGTGCCACCAATTTCCCTTTCCAAAGTTCAAATAATTTTTTCTTGTCTCTTAATTTTTTCTTCTAGTGAATTTTCTGCAGAAAAAACATTGTTTAAATTTATATTTTTGCTTAGTTACAAGGCCGATAATAATAGCAAATAATGGCCGAGGTTGAAGTTTGGAATCCGATTGCAATTATTAGTGGCCATATTTTCTTCTAGATTTTTGACATACTACAGATTTTGCAAAACAATCATTCCGATTTTTTTCAGCAACGGGGGGAAAGATCTGGGGGTTTCAACTCTTGCATTGCTGTCATCGTATAGGCATGAAGGTCTGGATCTTTTGTCAAAACGATATGACATGTTCAGGGCCGCCGCTAAGATGTTGGCCGCCCGTGTGCAACTCAATATTTGCCGCCCCCTTCCTATCTCGGTTTTTTCAATTTAGACCGGGGGTGGTTGAGCCCGGAGGCAGAAATATTTTTCGGGTGCCACGCCCAAAAACGTTTATTTTAAGCCTTCAAAAAAGCAGAAGGATACCTAAACAATTGTTACATAAATATTGGACTTTACAGAATCATTATTATTTAATTCAAATTAATTTTTTCGTTTTTGGAAAAAAAAGTATCTATTATCAGAAGGTCTGTTTTGGCCGCCCCTATTTTTGGCCGCCAGTGTGCGGTGCACACTTTGCACACATGGTAGCGGCGGCCCTGGACATGTTCTCAAGGATAGTTCGGGATAGATGGCAAACTGATGTTTTTTGTTGATTTTCCATCATTTCCCTAACTCGCTAAATGCTTTCTGGGGTACGATGTAACAGGCCAAAATTGCTCAACTGATTCTTACCTACTGTCCGTTTTCTATTCAAAATTTCCTTGAATTTGTCAACATTTTCTCTCAATAAAATTTCAACAACAACGGTTGTACAATCCTGTAAATTTCCTAATTTTCAATAGTCAAATTCTATTTTCATTTGTTGCTATGGTTCCTGTGCTGTAATGGTTTTTCCTCGTTTTAATCCATATTTTAATTCAATTTCAAAATCCAAACAAATCAATATTTTGATTCAAATTTGAAATTTTACCATCTGATTTTCATAACAAATAAATATTCATTTGTCAAAAATATTTCGTGGGGTTATGTTCCGAAATCATAATGACCCGTTTTCAAGTGTATGTACAGAACTACTCCGTTCGTACTCACTCTGTTCGGTTATTGAGTTATTGATCTCGGAGCAAGTTCAAGTGAACCCCGGGTCGATCATTGGTTCGGTAGCCTTTTGAGATTTTCTGCATTATCCTTGCTTTCGGTTTTTTGACTTTTGATTGTCAATAATTTCTGTCAACCGGCGGTCGATTAGTAATGTTTTTAGTATCGTCGATTCTTCTTTAAGCCCTCTAATTTTGCAAACGGATCACTTACTCTATGTTGCATTCTTCAAGTTTTGATTGTTTTATGGGAGAATTATTTGTTGTTAATATCATTATTCGTCAGCCGTTGTCATTTTTCTCGGTTTGTATTGTTGTGTGCAATTTTTGGTAAGTAAGGATTCTATCGAATAATTTTTGACGTTTGTCGTTATCCTGAATCATCTCTGAATCTACCTTTTGGGCTAGTTGGTTGATTTTATCTGTAGCACATTTCTTTTCACGTTTGACTGTTTGAAGAAGTAGGAAGAATTATTTTTGTCTTCACCTTAAAAAGGGATTTTGGGCCTGATTTTCTTCTGAATTGAATTTATGGCACACTGAGTTACCTTGCGTTGCGTTTTACTTTCGTAAAGTGCCATAATTTTCGCCGATGTTATCGGATTTAAAAAACAGTCATTTGTGGTAAGTTGCTTACCAGGCGCGGCTCCTCTGTAAGGTCATTCGGTCAATGACCCACCAAAAAATCAAAAAAAAAATTTTCAATTAAACATCTTGAATATTACGTTTTAAATTTACCATCATCACGCTTAACAGAATACAGAAATCGAATTATTTTGCGCATATTGGGTACCCGCCTTTTAAAATTACAAAATACAGGCCTAGCTGCGCTCGGCCGTATTTAAAATTGGGCTTATAGCTTTGAAATGATCATAGGCGAATGCAATAGGAATCAGAGAGAGAGAGAGAGACATAACGGCCGTAAATGAGTAAGATAAAGAAGCACATTTGCTTCCATATGTTCCATCATGTCGACGGCCGGCAGTGGCGCCAGATCCTCGATCAATCGATATAGGTATTTATCGGAATGGAACAAGAGCGCAGAATTCGAACATTTTATTGTCGTTTTTCAATAGCGTTTATTGAAGAAAGATAAAAAACAAAAGGCCTAGAGTGTTGGGGTGTCCAGACTTATTTTTATTAAAACAATTACTGACATGGGCGTCGTTACGAGGTTTCTCAGGGGGGGCAGCACTATGATAAGATCATTTCCAATAGCACCGCTGTAACCGCCGGAGGCGAAATTTTTTTTGGTGCCACGTCCCTTTTTTGAACATTTTAACGTACTTATTTGATATCGATATAAAGTTAAAAATGATGGTATTTTTTTCCGCAACAAATTAGGCAATCCAACGATGTGTCAAATATGGCCGACTGTTGGCACACATATGCCCATAACCCTAAATTTCTTGTGTCATCAGTCATCGTCCCTTGTGTTTACCTTTGACGGTGGGAATTTTAAAATAATTAATTCCAGCTTTTTACAAATTTCCTTTCAAAACATTTCTAAATTATTGTGAGTGTGCGGTTTTTTAGGTCTCAAAACTCACAAAATTAAGCAATAAGCAGCAAAATACGTAGTCAACACAGAAAATAACCCACCGTGCATTCGGTATTTTGATCAGAGTTCTCCGAGCTTGAATTTACCGTTCGTTTACTCAAAAAGTGTACTCGGAGCAAGCTCATTTGCGTTCGTTTATTAAAATTTCGGGCACTCGGATACTGCGTCCAACTGCTCTGTTCGCTCGATGGTCACGTGATTACGGCTCCGCTCAGCACGCTCTGCTCTTTGAGCAAAATACCGAACGCAAGGACAATATTAAATCAAGAAAATCTTTTGTGTGCCAACAATCCGTCAAAAAAAGTCACGTAGTTTGGATTGCCTAATTCACTGTCCCCATCATTTGATTAAGCTACGTTTACACTTGGAAAGTTTACTAAGGGACAAATTCTGGACTGACTGGTAAACGTCTGGTTGTTACCAAGCAGGTACTTTCTATGCACTAGAGAATAGAAAGTACCTGCTAGGTAACAACCAGACACTTACCAGTTGGTCCATAATTTGGCCCTAAAAGAAAGTACTTGCCGCCACTAAACTTGTCATGTGTAAACCACAGGAAAGTGCACTTGCTACTTGCCGGCAAGCGCTTTCCAAAAGTTGATGGACCGGCTAGTTTATTTGCCGCTACGTCAAATTTCTGTATGTACTTTCCGTGTGTAAACGGGTCACAAAAACAGGCGTCCACGTTTCTGTATAAAACAGGCGTCCACGTTTCTGTATGAATACCTACTACAAGGAAGCAAAACTATCACCAGTGGCAAGATATCGTAATGAGACTTCCAATTTGATTTTAGAAGAATAAGACTACGTTTCTGACATTGTCAGTTTAGGCCCGGTTCAACTAGTCTTGACGGTTCTTGAAATTTTTGGTATGATAATCTCATAAAATTCCTATAAGAATCAGGATCTTCAATTGATATCTCCTTCAAGAGTCGTTTCGATGCACCCAGAAAAGTGGGTACTTCTACGTCTGATCTAATCTCTAACCTAAACTCGTTTTTTTCCTATTTTTCTTGCGTTCTAGCACGCACTACCCTACTTGGAGCCATTTTATTTTCTACTGTTTGGCAAATAAACTTGAAAATATGTAAACACTAAACAATTAATGTTTAGTGACGGCAAGTACTTTCCAAGTGTAAACGTAGCTTTAGGTAATTGTCAGGCTTGTTCCAAGAAAATTTTCAAGTGTGCATTTAACCAATGAAAAATTGTGCATATTCGTTTGAGATTGTGCACATTCTCAAAAATGACGTACTTAAATGACGCAATTAATAGCGTCATCTCTTGGATTTCACAGAAAGCAGGGTTAGAACATCCGACTAGTTGTCGAAAAATTGATATTTATAGATGTGTTGTTGACGAATGGCAGCAAATATCCAGTTAAGTTCCCAAAAAATTTGTAGAGGGCGCGAGTGAACTTGGAGTGCTTTGAATTTTGGCGGTAAATGTCGATAGTTTTAAACCGTTTTAATAAGTAGAAGGAAAGATGACTATATACATAAGAACAATTTACAGTGAGTAAGTTAAAATATCTTCCAAAACGTTCAGTGGCCCTTAAAGAATATTTTCAAAAGTGTCAGCGTTAGCTTGTCTTGAAACCACATATGAAATTTGACTTTTGAGGTTAAGATTAGTAGTAAAAATTATTCTCATACCTGCTGGAACAGAGGCTAACAGAGCTACTCTTTTTACCAACAGTGATGACAATGAAAGAAAGTCGCCATTATGTAGCTCATTTGGCTCTCTTTTCCTGCTCTTTTCCGAGTTACAAGTCTAGAGCTTAGGTTTTAAAATAACAGTTGTCAGTAACCACAACCAACGCGCCAAGCGAGGTTGCCTGTGGTTTGCTGAAGGAAATAGTTATTTTCCTAACAAGTGCGCAAAGTGTTACTTTTCCGCACGCAAACACAGTTATACGAACGACGCGAAGCGGAGTTCGGATACGTGTTTGCGTGCGGAAAAGACACTTTGCGCACGTGTTAGGAACAAAATTTTTCCTACGAGCTTCATATCAGGTAGGTAACAACAAAAATTTAAAAAAAAAACGATAATTTGTTTAATTATTTTTAATTAACTTGAAGGGAACCTATGCATTTATCAAAAAATTACATAACAAAAAAAAAATATAACAGAAAATCATCGTCAGAGCTCTTCATCTTAAAGCGTTTAATGGCGATTTCCATTTGTCATCAGTGCCGCACTGAGTGCATCCGCATCTTTTTCTAAAAGCATGTAACATGTAAGGATAAGGATACATTTTTTTGCCCTGTTTCGACAAATGGAAAATGCTATAAATTTGATGAGATAGTTTGTAGATGCATATATATAGAAAACAAATCTGACAATGTGTTGAAGTTAATTAAATTTGGTGTTTGTAGGTATAGATGTTAGCTGGAACAGGAACAGAGGAAAAATTTGTCATCATGTGTCAAAGTCGACAGGTGTACTTATTGTTGCTTGACAATTATTTTTACTTTTCGGCACTCAGTGCGGATAAGGCCTGTATCCGCACTGAGTGCGGAAAAGTGCAACTTTGAGAACCGAAATGCGTGCGGAAAAGTACTACTTTGCGCACGCTCGTAGGAAAATAATTTTTTCTACGAGGGTGCGGAAACGTGGACTTTTCCGCACGCATTTAAGTTTAGAAAGTTTCACTTTTCCGCACTAGTGCGGAAAAGTGACAGATGTAATTTTTTAAATTATGTGCTGACACACTTACAGAAATAACAGCATTGAGAATTATTGACACAATAAGGTTATTCATTATATTATTTTGGTTTAAACTCAATTTTTCTTGTGAAGTTACTATAGAATGGTTACTTTATCCTCAAAAATTTCGAAAATTTCATAGCAGATACATCAAACGTATAAATTATTGTTAAAAGTTCTCGATTTTATTATCTTCAGAATAAGGCACATTATTTCAGAATTAGTTTTTTTTATTAATAAATGAATGAGTTTTATTTGTAAGAGTACCTAATTTATATTAAGAAAAAATTACTGGATTTGTTTTTAATACCAGGTGTTGCAAAAGAAATGTTATCAAATATTGGTGTTAAAATTTACATTTCGTAGGTACGTTCCTTCTATCTCGTAGAAAAAATAGTGTTCCTAACTCGTGCGGAAAGTCTCTTTTGCTCACTTGATTGCTTGCCGAACTGCAATCGCGTGCGGTAAAGTGGAACTTTTCGCACTAGTTAGGAAATATACTATTTCCTACAGCCGTGCGGAAAAATCGATTTTCCGCACTGATATGCGTGCGGAAAATGAGTTTTCCCGCACGGTGCGGTAAAACACCGAACTCCGCTACGCGTCGTTCGGTGAACGGCAGCCGCGTGCGGAAAAATTCATTTTCCGCACTTGTTAGGTAAATAGCTATTGTTTTGGCTGGATTGTGAAAATTGTGCATATTTTATGAAAATTGTGCATATGGTGCATATTGAGATCAAATTGTGCATAATATGCACAATTGTGCACCTTGGAACATCCCTGGTAATTGTCTTTACGCCAGACTATAAAAAAGGTACCTAACAAATTTTGAAAATATGGGAAAAAAGCAATACGAATACGAACTTTCTTTTACTTCTTTCTTGTTCAAAAGACTATTTCTAGGTGGGGGCTAGGGGGCGGGCAAATGCCCCCCCTTGCCCCCCCAAACGACGCCCATGATTACTGAATTGTCATTGTGCACATTGTTTTTGTTTTGATTTAATTTTTTGAGTAATCTGTCCTGAATCTTTCTTTAATCGCTTCACAAAAATGGGTTCCCTTGTTCAGGAAATGATTTCTTTAATTTCCAGTGGGGGATTGAATCTTGAAAAACGGTTGGAATTTAAAAAAAGTGGTCGTCCAAAACCAAAGCTTGATTTATGCCAAACCACGAAAGAGCAGTCTAGGTTGAGTGCATTGGCTATGCTCAGTATTGAGAAGGCATTTATCAAAAAAATTGGGAACTTCAATGAACTAGTCATTGACCACTTTGCTCATGAGAAGGATAGGAGAATTGATTTGTTGTTCAAACGTGTCTAAATTTGGGACTCAGTCGACTTAAACAATAAACATTAGACCCACCCAAAGTAAGTTATTTTTTCTATTTAAAATGTAGGGATGGGTCTAATTAACTAAATTTTTGTATTTTCTTTATTAATTAAATATTTACCAACTTATTGCACGAATTGTAAAAAGGTTTCTAACCAGGGGTGGTATTCCGTTCACACTATCTAGTAGAATTGAATCGATTTTATTGCTACAGAGATTCTGTTCACGAGCTGCGATCGAAAAAAAGCGGCTTATCGCGTCAAATCGATCGCTCCGTTTCGGTGTAGCAAGGGGTGTCGCGTGCATATGTAAAATCGCTGAACGGAATCGTTTTGATTGATAGAGTCGCTAGCGACATCGCCTTAATTCGATCGCATTTTAGCGTGAACGGAATGCGGCCCCTGTTTTCTCTACTCGACGTAAGACATAAAGGCATAACCTGAAATTAGGAGCAAGGATATTACACCTCTCCTCCGCTAACTAAACCAACATCTACGTCATCAATTGTCAAATTTCAAAATGACCATAAATGAGCGCGAAATTCAAATATTCAAATTTAAATTCCTACAAAAAGACAAAAACTAAAGCCAAAAAATTTAATTTATTACCAAAAATTTTTCGCCTAGGGCGCTATTTTAGCCTGCGGCGCTGTCCCTCTTAATTTGACCCACCTGTAAAAAAACTCACGAGCCGCGCCTGTTGCTTACACGTTTTTTTCCCATAGTAGATTCTGACTTTTTCAATTCAATTATTAGTTGAAAGCTGCCCTAAGGAGTAGAGAATAATCTCACTGACTCCAGGATATTCAATCCAGACCTCGATCCAGATTTCCAGAGATTTTCGAGGCAAAGAAACCCTATTTCCAACAGGTAAAAATATAACCTTATTAACTTCAATTTTTGCAAACTCGAGGCACATTTTCTTTAATTACTCTCAAAGCTTTATTATGATTCCATCTAATCTAATTAATTAATACATTATTGTTCAATTTTTCTATTAAAATAATTTTCAAGAGCTATAGTCTTTTATCAAGTAAATTTGCTATTGGAAGCTAATTGAGTTACATTATAGTTTCATTTTCTAATTCAACCTATTCATGAAGTGCTTCGCTATTGGTTCAATTACAAATACAGTGTGCATAACAATTTTTCTCTTAGGGTTTTATTTTACCACCGAGTTTTTATTACTTCCGGTTACAACAATAGACGTTCAATCGTAACCGAAATTGAACTAAAAGGCTATCAGAAACCAGCCTAAGTAATTGGACGGTTACTCAAGTCTTCAATCAACTTAACCACAACCAGTAGCCAGGACTAATCTGGTTAATTGTATCAACCACTACCACCTGGAACATTTTGGCATCGTACTAGTTTTAGTTATCCTATATATATTATTATTGTTTCTTAACATTCCGTCCCTATTTGTACACCTCAGTGATCACTATTGCTATTTCAGGGAGTAATTCATTGCTTGCCCCAGTGTGGTAAATGAATTATTAAATAGGTAACTTAACTAGACATAACCAACAGATTAACCCGTCCTAAAGATAGGAAACTCGTGCCTTTTCCCCTATCCTTGTCGTACTCATACAACGAGTTGTATGACTGCCACAGCATGGGGGCGCTAGTGTGCACTTCAGTGTGTTCAGTGTTGTAGCAGTAGTCACGTGGTCTCCCTTTTTTCAAATAATTTGCTGAGATTTGTCCCTAATCGATTTTATTTTATTATTATCTGTAATTTTTTTTGAAATAAAACAACAAGACTTTAGTACCATCTACTTGTTTATTGGAACAGCCTTAAACACAACAATAATAGAAAAACGTATTGAAAAAAACAATAAAAAGTTTATAATACTGCAAATAAAATTCACTAATTTCACACTCAGCAAAGTCTCTGAGGATAAAGTGGTGATGGCATGAATTCAGTAGAAGCTTCCACTGCAGTAATACCTATGCTCTAAATGAAGGTATATTTTTGGGAATTTTGGTCTTATTTGGTGCACAAATCACACTTCATTCATGTAGATGTCAAACAATGGCGAATAAAAACCATCACTTATCTCATTTCCACGAGCATTTCCACTATGTTTGAATGTAGCATAAAGTCTCTTTTTTTAAAAACAAGTCAAAGTTTTATCAAAAATTGATAGGAAATTAAATAAAAGAACAAACACTAACGCAGATCAAACGGCTAACTGATGACAAACACATTGACAAATTATATTCACCATTCACAGTCCACAGATGACATTTGCTTGTGGCTTTGTATACTAGCGCCGCATAGCTTTGGCAGTCATGAAGCTCCACACGTGTTATTTTCGAGACAGCTCCGAACGAACATTTTACATGGAAGTTTCCTATCTTTAGGACGGGTTAATCTGTGACATAATCTGATTAATTTATGTCAACTTACTGGTAGTTCTGGTTACGTAAGTGTAAGATAACCGTTCCGAGAACTTATTGGTTTTTTCTTATTTTCTTTTTTTTTTTTTTTTAGATTTTCAAACCTTACATTTCATATATACCTTTTTTTTATTGCTCAGTTAGTGATTGAGTTTCAATAACATTTTCACAGTTAAATTTAATTGTTATAACTATAGCTATTATTCCAATAGTAGCCGTACTGTATTTGTCGATTGACCCTTCTTCAAAAGGTCACTCCATTTATTAATTAACGATAGCTCCAGTGATTTTTCTTTCTCTTAAATAGTTTTTTTTCCTAGTTTCTTTTTCAAATAGTTTTCGTAGATAATATTGAGAATTTACTTGATTATTTTCCTTTTAAAATTTACTATCTCAATATATATTGTTCATTGTGGACTGCGGCCATTTGGTAATAAACATACTATAGCACTTGATTAATTGACTTTTATTTGGTTTTATGCACACAGCCTGGTTTTTGCTATTTTTATTTTTCTTAATTATTATTTGAATTGTAAGACCTGAAGCCAGATACTATCCTGGAGAGTCCGACTCATCTGTTCAGAGTCGGTGGCGCCCAAAACTAAAACCCACCCCTACTCTCCGAATTATTTAGTTCTGAGCTAGGGCATAATTTGCACGCACTTCGACCTTCGGTCCTCAGACTCAAGTTCTCCATTCATTTATTTCTATTATTTTTTTTTTTTTTTTTTTTTTTTTTTTTTTTTATTTTCGAGTTTTATTTTTTTTTATTTTTTCTTATTTTTTTTTAATAAACTTTTTAATCAGCGAAAAAGCGTGGCAACGCGCTGAAACTTCTTAGAGGAATTTCTCTGGATAATCATCACGAGCGGATTGAATTGAATGAATAAGTCCACGCCCCATCAACTTTTGTGTCATTCACCAGGTTCCACCATAAATCATTGTCTTTGTTCGAGTGTAAAAACCATTGCGAGTCTCACTTAAATCAAAGTCGCCAAACTGAAACAAAATCTTAATTTGTTAAGTAAATACAACAGAAACTCGAAAAAAATTCGAGAAGTTATGACGGTTTTACACCAAACCGACTAGTTGAGTTGCTGTTTTGTTGCTGTTTTAAAAAACAAAAACTCAACTGTTTTTAACAATAAAACTGTTCATACTAAACAGACAAAAATTAGTTGCTGTTGAGTTTTTGTTTTTAAGATTTCATGCCACAGGCTCTTATCAGAGATGCCTTGGTGTCTAGTGAAAGGTATAATTTTGAGCCCAAGTTTATTGTTGAACTTTGAAATAATTAAAATTGAAACTTTACAAAACACAAAACAAAGATTAAAATAATCAAAAAAGCGAGATCCCTTTCAATTCAAAGTGCGTAACTTTAGCAACAATCAAATAAACTCGATTTCCAACTCGATCGAGTTTCGTGAACAATCCACTCGACTCGATCATCGTTTGACTCGATATAATCGAATCGAACCTCGTGATCCCGATGCTGATTGCCTACTAAATTTGAACGGTAATGCGCGGCGATCCTGATCGACCCCATCCGATCCTCCGATCCACCAACTAACGGGCTGTGTGCAATTGTGCCACCCAAAGGTCAGTGCAAATTGCAATGGCAGAAGTGATACAGTATACCAAAGCCATTAAATTAGCATTAGCAATATAACAGATAAATTTGGGAGTTTGACAAAATATTTTTCTTGTGAATCCGTGAATAGGTGTTTCTGATATATACTTTACAGTGGCTGATAAGCTGGGTTAGCTAGGTAAGTGATTTAAGCCCGGTTTAGTCAGCTAATCGCCTATAATTGCACTGTTTTACCTTTTTAAAGATTCCAATAAGTCGCAATAACAGGCCCTAGACCACTGGCCCCAACTACAAGGGGGCATTGGGGCAGGTGCTCCCATGAGCAACCTCTCATGGGTGCTCGGAGCTCTCGTAGAGAATACGAAAGTACAAACGTATTTAATGGTCATTCCGTTTCGTGTGGTAATATTAGTATCATGTATGTAATTTAAATTTACACAACTTTGTATAAGAAATATACAAGTCGTATTAGTCTTAGATTAGGGAGGTATTAGTATTCTGTCCTTTCGTTATTTGTGGTCAATTCTATGCTCTATTACTTTATATTGCTAATGTTGCTATTCTCCATCTCTATTCTTTGATAATAATCGGGACATAAGGCATTTTAGGACATAAAAGTACCAGGCATAATTATTTTGATAATGATGTGATATTTTCATGACCTAAAATGCGTGCAGAAAAAAGCACTTTTCGCACGCTCGTAGAAAAAAAAATAAAAAAAATATATACACTATAAAAAAGACGTTTTTAGGCGTGGCATCCGGAAAAAAATTTTCGCCTCCGCCTATAAACAAATTTATAAAAATATTATCCTACGCCTATGAGGACTTTCAAAAATCGGCGCCGATGCCAGGCCCACCCTAGGCCCCCCCCAGGTCAGATGGCTAGTTACGCCAGTGCGGATGACGGCTATCACCAGAACTGCTATGTTTTAATTTTTGCAATGCTATCCAAGACATGTGTTTTTTGTGATAATCATCATCCATAGACCACCTAACATTAACAATTATTGAACACCCTAACATTATACAGTATGAAGAAAATAAATGTTCTTATCACTACAATTTATGGTTTCTCTGTAAGCTTTCTTTCTTGAAACTAATGTCATGTTTTCCTCAACATTTTGTATCAACGAGTATCCTGATTTCCTTTCGATACAAGTCGACACAAATTTTTGAAAGCAAACACACTTTCGTTTGCAATAATAATTCTCGGCATAATATTATATCAGGCAATCCATAAGCAAAAAGCATTTCATCATACATTTTTTTTCGCTTATATGCTGACAAACAGTTCCCGAAGGATTGGACTGAGAACAAAGGAGTCTTTCATCAATAAATTTCGGAATGTTATGCTCGTCAGTTCTCAGTTCTTTTATTTGACATCATCTGTAACTACCCTTCAAAACGTTTGCAAGTATGAATAGTCAATCAATATTACATTTGAAAAAAAATTAAATTAAGAAAATAGGCTTCTTGTGGTTTTGGGACTGTTAAATGGTGTTTAGTCATTAATGAAGGGGAATCTATATTACGCACTTGCTTCGCGCTTGTGAATGTGGATTCCGTCCTATATTCACGTTTGACACGTTTACATCTATAACTAATAAATGACTAATGGCCATTTGCACGGCTATCACTTAAGGGATATTTAATCTAAGTGGAGTTTTGAATGTGACTTTTGTTTCTATAAGAATCACATTCAAAGCGCAACTTGAAATAAATATCCCTTAAGTTATAGCAGTACAAATGGCCGTAAGATATTTGACTCTAAGGCCAAATATAACAATAATTGAGTTCAATTTGCTACCTCGAATTGAATAAACCACCCTGGTTTCTACGTATGTCACCATTTCATGATACACAAAACATATTTCAATACAAAAAAAAAGAATATTCAAAACTCGATTGATATTTAAAAACAAGTTAAATTTCGCAAACCGTCGGAGATTTTGCACCTAAAAGCGTAAAATCAATAGATACAAAATATGGTTAATTAAAATGGCTTATTTATGAGGCAGTAGGAATTTATAATGTCGGGCAATTTGAGCCAAGGGCTCGGATTGACATTTCTTCCCCACCCAATTCATGAACCTTGGCCCCAGCTATTTTGGCCATCCTCCCTTTCTATACGTACAAAGTCGAATGTCAGTCGGTAATCGCATCTACCGGCCTCCGATCCTATGACTTATCAAAAATTCACGAAGTTTCCATTAGAGGTTGGAAGATTGACTTGACTTACTACTTGTGTTTCCTCTTTAATTTAACTCGCCCAAAAATATACTTTTCACGTGGATTTTTGAACAATAAGCATGTGAGAATCAATTTATTTGCAATATATTTTTAGAGCCTGTCAACGGTAAATAATTGGATAAATGTTACCTATTCGAATTACTTATACATACCTACTTAATAATTTCTCTCCAAGTCTTTCGTTGCATACCTATATTATTATCGAAGCCCTGTGCAGTCCCGAAGGTTAGACATGGCGACTTTAGTAAAAATAATATGTCCGTAATTTCTACCTATTTTATCCGCTCACGACCAGTTCCAGCGGTTTTGAGTAAGTTTAAGAAATCTAAAATAATGTTAACTAAAAGAAGAAACCAATAGCAGCCACTTTAAGCATTATAATTGATAAAAATTCCCTAGCTTGCGCGAAAACCCTTCAAAAAAAATGGCACCAAACCGATTGCATGCAATGCCATTCAAGTTTCAAGAATCTTGCAGAAAACAATCAGCTGACTCACTTCTGCGCATGCCTTCGTTCAAGTTTCTTGCATATGGCAGAAAGAATTGCAAGCTCTAAAATGGCCTTAAGAGACATCCAATAGTATTTTACATTATTAGCCAGGTAAAACAGTTTTTACTGGTGATTGAAGGAAATAACTAGCGAGCCGTCAGGCGAGCTTGTCACCTTCAAGAGCCAGTAAAAACTGATACCTGGCGTATGATGTACAATAATTTATTTGTTACTCATTTGTAAACAATAAATAAAAAATTAATGCATAAGTAAAACAATTTTGAAATTTATAATTTTTTCCTTAATTTTTTTGTCATGCAAGCCTTGGTTGTTGATTGTTTGTATAACTATGACCACGGGGCGTTGTTAAGGTCGTTGTTTATAAATAAGTTGTCAAAGTTTTGTCAAATAAGTTTGCTTTGAGTTTGATGACAAATTTGCTTTTCGCATTTTTTTCTTCGAAAAATGAGTGTACCAGAAGCCATTATCAAAGAAGCCGCAGTTGTAGCAAATAGCTTATTACCAGAGAAGTCTTCAAAAAGGTACGAGCAAGAATATACAAATTTCAAAACTTGGCAAGAAAAGAATACCGTAGTTGGTGTGACAGAGAATGTTTTACTAACTTATATTAACCAACTTGCTAAAAGATTCAAACCTAATAGCTTATGGTCAAAATGGTCAATGTTGAAAAGCTGTCTGCAAATTAAAGAAAATATTCCAGTTGACAGGTTTGTTTTTCTTTGGTCAGAATTACCAAAATAACTAATTTTTTGTTTGTTTTGTAGATATTATAAAATTTTGGCTTTTTTAAAGAGGAAGAGCGAAAATTATGTCCCGAAAATGGCAAAAGTATTAACTAAGGAGCAAGTTGAACAGTTTATTATAGAAGCTCCTGACGAAAATTGGTTGTTATGCAAGGTTATCACCATTTTCGGAATCGTTGGTACTTGCCGATGTGACGAGCTGCTGTCTTTAACCCTGAACGATGTGGAGGATGCTGGAAAATACATTATCGTCAATTTGAGAAATACAAAGAATCATACCAGTAGAAGATTCACTATAACGGACGATGACTGCAGCTTTCAGTCCTGCAATTTATATCGAAAATACGCAGCTCTTCGCCCTGTTAATGCAGAAAATTTGCGCCTGTTCTTAACATATCGCAACTTTAAATGTATCGCACTTAACGCTGGCCAGCATACTATCGGCGGCGTTCCCAAAAAAATTGCGGAATATTAGGAGTTACCTGAGCCGGAATTATATACTGGTCACTCTTTCCGTCGATCTGGGGCCACCATGGTTGTAAATGCAGGCGGTGATATTTTAACTTTGAAACGTGCCGGTGGTTGGAAGTCCAGTACGATTGCTGAAAGTTACGTGGAGGACTCCATCAATAAAAAAATTGAAATTTCGAAGAAAATGTTTCCCGCATCAGAAAGCTCAATAAATTCAACTGATTCATTTGAGGATTCAGCAGCAGATAAATCTGTGTTAACCCATTCACCATCTACAAAATTTAATATCACCGGAAACCAAAATTGTAAATTTATTTTCAATATGTATTCGTCAAACAAAACTGAGTTTTCCAAAATAAATAATTCTACTGACCCTACTGACTTGTAAAAAGTTTTTACAGTTTAGCTGTCAATTTTACAAGTCAGTAGAGCCAGTAGGTAACTGGTAAAAATCAATTTTCGTTGTTTATGTTTTGACTTGATAAGTGACGTTTTACAAATGAGTGACAAATAAAAAAATTTATTTTCAACCACATATGTAATGTTGACATTGCAGGTTTTTCAAAATCTTGAAAGTGTCACATTTCTGGACTTTGACATTTATCGGGACGGTAATGCATATGCCTGCCTAGGACGGAAAAGCATTTTCCGTCCGGGACGGCAAATGCTTTTCCGTCCCCATTTCCCTGCTCGTTCCAAATTGATAATTTTCATACAGCTCTCACATATAATAATAAAACCACATGTATTACATGGAACTAATTAAATCTATTCACTTATTTACATTAATTGTTAAATTAGCATTGTTGTTTATAATGGAAATCTTGAGACCATCCTGTTGGAATTGTGTTTCGTTTGGAACTATTATCTCTTGCGCTTGCGGATGAGTTTCCGCATGTGATGTACTTGTGGATGCACTGGACAACTGAATACCTTTGGAAGTAGAGGATAGCATCAGAGCAGTCTTACTTTTGTTCTCCAAAGATGCCTCTATGTAGCCTTCAGCAACCGTGCTCGATTTCCACCCTCCCAGTCTTTTGAGTTGCAATAGATCGGCCCCGTTGTCAACCAATAAGGTTGCGGAAGTACGACGAAAAGCATGCCCTGTAAAAGTTTCAATTTTTGGAAGCTTCAAAAAAGCAGCTATTTTATGTGGGAATTTTGAGATTGAATGATAGCCAATTGCTTGGTTATGTAATTTCCCATTTCGCCATTGAACAAATAACCTGTCATTTTTCAAATTTTTCCGCAAAGTGAGGTATTTGTGGAAAATAGCAACCCAATCTGGATCGCTTATGATAAACGATCGACTTGTGTAAGTTTTTGTGTGTGGAATTTCTATAGCGATCTTTCCTTCCAAAACGTTGACGTGCTCCATTTTCATCTTGACTAGTTCATCGCTCCTACATGCACCCGACACACCAACAATTAGCGCTACCTGAAACCAGATAAAAATAAAATGGGTAACCTAGCTATAGCATACAGAAAATCATTTTGATTTTCGCATTTTTATCTTCTTTGTATATTTTTTGAAAACCTACCTTGATGCTAATGAATTCTTCAGCTGCCTTCGTGAGGAACTCGTTAATGTTTTCTCTGGAAAAAACGCTCGACTTTTTCGGCTGAAAGCCCAGATTTTGCCGCTTCAAAAAAGCTATAAGTTTTGCGTAATTGGAGATATCAACTTTCTCTTTCAATTTAATCATGGTTTTCAACATACTGTAAGTCGACCATAAAGTCGAAGGCTTCTTTTCCTTAGATAATTCGCCAAAATACGCCAACAAAACGGTCTCCGAGGCAGTATTTCTCGTTCCTTTCTGGCTACACCATGCTTCGAATATTTGAAAAGCCTTTTCGTACCGAAATTTGCTTTTTGCTGGAAGCAAACTCTCTCCAATCCTGTCTGCTGCTTCTTTTAATTCAGGTGGGGTACAATCCATCGCTTCATCTTCACTTTCCGAAATCCTTTCTTTGGGGAGAACGGGGAGAAATCTAGTGAAAATCTATTATTTCCGCAAAAATACTGAGCGAAAACTACCGTCGTTAAGGCGTTGTTGATCTTATCTATGGTTGTTGATTTTGCGGTTTCCTGTGGTTTCGTCTTTTGTTTTGGCCTTTACAGGGCCTTTGAGATCGTCAAAATTGATGACATTGACAAAAAAAGTGAAATATTTTTTTCTAAGGCCAGTTTTACACTATATGAAAATTTCGTATAACAGAATCTTTAGTTTTTGCATCAGAAAATTAAGGGTTGAAAATAAAAAAGTATACAAACCTCGACGGAAAACTTCATTTCTGTCTCGAGGTTGAGTTTATCTCGACGCTTCGCGTCTCGATAAACTATAATAACCTCTCGACCAGCAATGAAGTATTTTCCGTCTCGGATTGTAATATACTATTACCGAACTTAGCTAATAACCATATGTCTTGAAGTCTTTCCTGAAATTCAGGCCCGGATCTATGATTTTTTCGAGGGGGGGCAAAGATGTAAATTGCCGCCCCCTGTTAATTTTTTTTAATGTATTTATTTATAAATCAGGAGTGAAGATTTTAGAATCTATACAGGGTGATGGTAGGTTAGACGTTTATGGAAAACGGAATGTTGGATATTTTTGAAAATTGGCATGCCCAAGTAATTGCTCCTAATCTATCATTCTAAAATAATTTCAACGATGCGACGTTGCCGCTTATGCCAAAAAGTAATATGAACTTTGAAATTTTAAATGAGACATCCTGTATATTATTGCATTTTTCGCTCCGCTATTACTTTCTGATCATTTTTGTATAATACTGTCCTATACCTATCTCTAGTGATTCTCGACTTATTAATTAATTTCTTTATTTTTTCTTCAAAACATCGCTCTAGTTAAATTTGTATTACTACGTTCCTGAGATTCGTAGAAAATTAAAATTTTGGAGATAACTTAGGGAGGTCCTGCATATTACTTTTGAGCAAGAAAATTTGTTCTACATTATACAGGGTTGGTCAAAATTAGTAATTGTGCAGCCAGGTACAAAAAAGATGAAAAGTGCACTTTTTCAAATAGAACACCCTGTATATTATGAAATATTATGAAAGGCAATTAAAATCCCTTACAAATGATGTATCATGTTCCTATACCTAAATAGTAAGGTTTCAGAAATACAGGCAAGTTTCTGTAAGAATTTGATTAGGTATTTAAAAATTATGTCTTATTAAATAGCAGTAACAAGTGTGTTAGTTGAGTGAACTTTTTTCACGAATGTGATGTGCGACAATCACATGAGTAAAAAAGGTTACTGTACACACTTATTGCATACAATATTTTTCTACTATTATAACGTACCTACTTATTTTGGCAATTGCCTAATTATACTGCTACGGCTAGTCAGCTTCAGTTCGGAGGCCATGGGTCTATGGATTCCTTGTATAAATCTTACCTTTGGGCGCCACCAAGTTAATTGTGACTTAACTAGGAAGATAACCTAATGATGTTTAAACAAAACCTGTGCAATTGGAGAGCTTATCAATAAAACAACTAATTAGGTACAATAATGTATCTGGCTTCTTTATTAAAAATAATAACAAAATATAGGGATAGCCAGGAGGTTATTAAAAATGTGTTTAGAATAATGCTTGTACCAATTTATAAATATTTGATTATAAAAAAAAAATAAGAATGTAAATAATGTATAAAAATATTGATTTTTAAATAAACAGTTTTAACTGTCTGTTTACACTTGTGAAAGTTTAGAACCACAATATCAGTTACACTCTACCAAGAGGCAAATTCAACACCAGAAGGGTGAAAATTATTGTTAGGGCAACCTCAGGGTAAAATTCTAGAATTTTATTTAAGGGGCACTTACCGAACGTAAATCAGTATCAAGTGATTTATATAAGATTTGCCTAAATAGTAAAAAGTGCAACTTACATGTGTACCTACAAGTGTTGATTATCTTCAAAGGTGTGTGTAAATCCAGAAGATTTGAAGGGATATTATCTACAGGTTCGGTCTCACTGTAGATAGAATATGGTATGGTAAGTGAGTCATAGTCATGAGTCCTATCCACGTGGTATCTGCTTTACGTAGAACTCAATGTGGTTCTAGCAGAGCGGTACCAAGAGGGTTGCTGAAGGGAGGCTACCAAAGCCAACTAAGAGCAATCTAGATCTAGTCTAGAATCTCTTTCTAGGAGCTGTCCAACTATAGCCTAAGACTGTCTAGCTACAGCCTAGCACTAGGATTGCCCAACGATAGCCTAAGAGTAGGACCCTATAACGATGTTCGTATAAAAAAACAAATCGAGCCCCAAATATTAGAAATAATCTTACCTCAAATTGAGGGATCCTCTAGACCAAAGGTGAAGTCTTAAACTTCCAAAAGCTGCTCGGAACAGTCCTATTGAAGAAACGAAACACGTGTTGTAGGTTAATAATCCTGAAGAAAATCTCAAAAACTTACCGAAACAAAATCCAAAATGACCAAGGGGCGACTCCAGACAATTATCAATAAGAAATTAGTCTAAACCTTGAGTTCCCTGGCACAAAATTCCAAAAAGTCTCGCCCAAAATCAAATAGGGCCGAGACCAACCTTTCGGTATCAAGTCTCGAGATCAAAAGGGCTGATTCTTCCTTTAGATTTCGGAAGAAGGCTTTCACTTGTCAAACTTCTAATTTTGACATTGAAGAAAATTATAGAAAAAAGCGTGTTCAATTTCACTCCAAGAATACGAACTGAAAGTTTGGTTGTATAAAAAATGACTGGTGAATATTGAAAAATGCCTATAGAACATATATCAAAAAGTAGAACAGGTCTAAAGAAAACGCCTAGACAAAACAGCTGTTCAATGACATGATGGAAATGAAAAATCAAAAAATAAACAACAATTATTATCATAACCTCAGATTATTTATTTATCAATTAGATTTGCAAACAGAGATGATGAAAAAAATCTCTCCTTTATATAAGATTCTAATCAATAACAGCGGGCCCTGCCGTACTGAATCAAACCTTCCTAGATCAATCAACAAAACTTGCAAACCTGCACAAAAAACTTTCAGTAGAAGGCAGTACTCAAGGTAACAAAATCTGGGCACAGAAAAGACAGCTGTTTATTCATTTATTTCATTGCAGAGCAAAACACAGTAGCATATCAAACAAGAAATTGAAAATGCTACACTATCAATAAAACATGTGAGAAAAATAAATTTAGACAAATACTTCACGCACTAGTGCGTGACGTAATTTACCAGAAAAAGAAAAATACTAAATTGACAGTGTCGACATCTGTCATTGACATTACTTTACGCACTAGTGTGAGAAGTGAAATTTAACGTCTTCGCAATAGTGCATAAAGTGAGTACTTTACGTGAGGTAGTGGAAAAAATTCTGTCACAACCTATTTTGTCGCAACTGGGGGTTTGGGATCTTTTTTTCCTTGACCGCATGTGGATTTTGATTAGCCAAAAAGTGTTGATTTCTCCTATCAAAAATACCTTCTCTAGAAAATTTAGCTTCATCGGTCCATGTTAATTTTTTTTTAGAAACTTTAGATACTCATAAGTGTGTGTCAGAAGTGTCTCTTAATATCGAATTTGACGTTGGTAATCATCCGGTTTCAGCTGTTGAACTTTTGTGAATTTAAAGGGATGCATATTATGATCGTTAAAAATTTTCTGCACATAATAGCTCACGCCTAATTCACCTGCTGCACTTCGGATGGAAGCTTTGGGATATGCGTAAAAGTAGGCTGAAACATTCACGATGTTTCTTCATGAGACGTTACAGGCTTGGGTAAGCTTGGTTCATTCTTAAGTTTTGAACCAAATTGTATAAAGTTATTTTTTGTGCAACTGTCCGCAAAATTCAATTTCGCGGCCCCCACACCTGACGTGCAAAATGGGTCAAATTAATACAGCTTTTCTGTAACTTTACATAATTTTTATAGTTGCACAAAAAATAGTATGTATACCATGACCGCGAAACTTTTTAGCGTATTGAGAGTATCTTGCCTCGGCGATAACTTTTCTCTACGTACGCTAAAAAGGCATTTCGCGGCCTTGGTATACAAATAACTATTGTGTCCGAACACATTTTTTTTCATTCATTGGTCGTAAATCAGGGTACATTATATTATATTATATTATTATATTATATTATATTATATTTTGTTGAACTTTTTGCATATTTTTGCTACAACTTTTTTGCAGATTTCTTCTTTTTGACATTTTGTAAAATTTTGCTGTGGGAAAAACCAAATAAACTTGCTGACAGCTGATGGCAGGCAATTTTTAATTACAAAATTTTTTTCACACCAAAATTATCACTTTTGATTGGTCAAAATCAACAGGAGGGAAATAGTCATGGTAAAATGTATGGCCCACTTCCATAGATGCCTATAATACCTAAGACTTCTATGACGTCATTGGATTGAACTGTCAAAAACACCGTGAGTAGGAAAGAGACAAAAACAAAACAATGACAATATTTTTGCATATCACACATTGTAAAAAGTAGACCATCTTATGCATTTGTTTTTAATCCTAGATAATAACCATGGTTCCAATCACCTGCTAATCATGTGGTTTGTATCGTTTGAATTACCTAATATGTTTCATCGTGACATAGCTATTTAATGACGATTCGGGTTGGTACAATGAGTGTAAAGAAAAAGTATTTCTATCTGTTTCTACAACAGGCTGAAAGAAAGAGATGAAAATATACCCAATGTGAATTAAATCTACCAATTGGAAACGCCATTAGACAAATATCCCAAAATAATCCAATTCTAACAGAAACTTGCCTGTATTTCCGAAACCTTACTATTTAGGTATAGGAACATGATACATCATTTGTAAGGGATTTTAATTGCCTTTCATCATATTTCATAATAAACAGGATGTTCTATTTAAAAAAGTGCACTTTTCATCTTTTTTGTACCTGGCAGCACAATTACTAATTTTGACCAACCCTGTATAATGCAGAACAAATTTTCTTGCTCAAAAATAATATGCAGGACCTCCCTAAGTTATCTCCAAAATTTAAACTTTCTACGAATCTCAGGGACGTAGTAATACAAATTTAACTAGAGCTATGTTTTGAAGAAAAAATAAAGAAATTATTTAATAAGTCGAAAATCACTAAAGATAGGTATAGGACAGTATTATACAAAAATGATCAGAAAGTAATAGCGGAGCGAAAAATGTAATAATATACAGGGTGTCTTATTTAAAATTTTAAAGTTCATATTACTTTTTGGTATAAGCGGCAACGTCGCATCGTTGAAATTATTTTAGAATGATAGATCAGGAGCAATTACTTGGGCATGCAAATTTTCAATAATATCCAACATTCCGTTTTCTATAAACGTCTTATAACGTACTTATTTTGGCAATTGCCTAATTATACTGCATACGGCTAGTCAGCATCAGTCCTGAGGCCATGGGTCTATGGGTTCCTTGTATACATCTTACCTTTGGGCGCCACCAAGTTAAATGTGACTTAACTAGGAAGATTACTTATTGATGTTATAACAAAACTTGTACAATTGGAGCGCTTAACAATAAAACAACTAATTAGGTACAATAATGTATCTGGCTTTCTTTATTAAAAAATAATAATAATAATAAGGCGCCAAAAAGTGTAGCCACCAAGTAATTAGGACTTAACTATTGCTCCAATAAGTAGCCACGAAGTTATTAAAAAGGTGTTTAGGATTAGGCTTGTACCTAATTTGTGAATATTTGAATAAATAAAAAAAATGTAAATAATGAATATATGAATTTAAAATAAACAGTTTTAACTGTTTATTAACACTTGTGAAAGATTAAAAGAACAGTATGGGTTACACTTTACCAACAGGCAAATTAAACACAGAAAGGTGAAAGTTATTCTTTGGGCAACCTCAGGGTAAAATTCTAGAATTTTATTCAAGGGGCACTTACCGACGTAATTCGGTGTCAGATGATTTATATAAGATTTGCCTAGTCGAATGTTATTTGATGAGAGGAAATATTTTCATAGTTTCAGTGTACAGACCACCTAAGGGGGACATAAAAATATTTTTCCAAAGGTTGGAACTATTGCTTGGACTTATTATCCCAGAAGAAAAAGGGGTGTTTCTTACAGGTGACTTTAATATAGAAATGTTAAAAAATAATAATGATAGAATACAATTTTTGTCTGTATTAACCTCTTTTAATATGTATCCAACAATTTTGGAAAACACGAGAACAACACCAAATGGTGAATCTTGTGTCGATAATATTATAACAAATGTTCCCAATAAGTTAATTTCAAGTTTTCTTTTGCATACCATTATTTCCGATCATACAGCACAAAAAATTACAGTTAATTTAATTACAGTGAATAAAAAACCATGTTATTTTAAAAGATTCTTTAATGAAATAAGTAGCAATGAATTCTTTGAAACTTTAAGGAAGCAAGACTGGCAGGATGTTTTTAAGGTAGATCCATGTGATGTCAATAAACAATGGAATGCTTTTATGAATACTTTTAAAATGATCTTTAATACAACTTTTCCAAGAAAATTATTTAATCCAAATCAGAACCGTAAAAAAACTCTATACTTAAAAAATAATGAAATTAATCTTGTAAAGCATAGATTGGACAATCTTTTATTCTTAAAAACACAAAATGATACTTATCGACAAATGTATTCACAAGTAAAAAAAGAATACGATCAATTATTAGTCAAAGCTAGATCAGAAAACTATGCAACAAGAATAAAAAAATCAGATAATAAAAATAAATGTATGTGGACAATCTATAGGGAAATGACAAAAAACACGAAGTGCGAAAATGACTGCCTGATTGCTGGAGATCCAGATGAAATATCGAATAGGTATAATGCATATTTAACTAACTTAATTCCAGTACTAGTAGATGGTATGGAGAAAAATCGAGTAAACTGTCAAGAAAATCCATTAACTTTAATTTTGCGACCTGTTACAAAAAAAGAACTCTTAGAACTAATCGGAAAAATGAAAAACAAGCATAGCTCTGGAGAGGATGAAATTCCATCAAGTCTTGTTCGTCGGGTCATTCCAGCAATCACTGAGGTCTTGTGCTACATGTTAAATAGTTCACTCAGAGAGGGCGTGTTCCCTGAAAGTTTAAAATTGTCGGTAATTAAGCCTTTGTATAAAAATAAGGGGGATGCTAATTCATTTGATAACTATAGACCCATAAGTCTGCTTCCCGGATTCTCGAAGGTTTTTGAAATTGTCATGTGTGTGAGATTGATCGAGTTTATGACAGAATGTAATATTTTTTGTAACAATCAGCATGGATACCTGGCCAATAGATCGACGCATACCGCTATTTCTCATTTCACACAGGTACTATTGAGACACTTGGAGGCAGGTGATATGGGGCTTGGCATATTTTTGGACCTTTCAAAGGCATTCGATTGCCTAGACAGAAGCATGCTTCTGCAAAAACTCTTTTTGTATGGAGTAAGGGGACGCGCTTTCGAGTGGTTTCGATCATATCTGAGTCAAAGGTCTCAAAGGGTTGTTATCCAGAAGGATGGCATACAGCACAAATCAGATATATCGCAAAATACAGTAGGGGTACCTCAAGGCAGTATATTAGGTCCAGTTCTTTTCATTATTTTTGTAAATGATCTAAATTTTCAAATACAGAACCCAAATCTCAGTATTACACAATTTGCAGATGACACAAATTTGTTAGTGAAAGTATCTAACCTTCCTGAGCTTACTGAGAATGCAGAAAATGCTTTTAAATCAGCGGAAAATTGGTTTGAAGAAAATAGATTACATCTAAATAAGGAAAAAACCAATATAATTCTGTTCAGAACCAAACTGAGTAAAATGAAAAAACCTGAGTCTATAATAATCAATGAATGTAATTTTGAAATAAGCAAGAGCACTAAATTTTTGGGTATGCATATTGATGAGTTTTTGGACTGGTCTGAGCATATTGATAATCTGAACAGGAAATTAAATACAATATGTTACTGCATGAGATTTGTATTTTGCGAACTTCGAAAGTACTGCTAGATATGGAATAATTTTTTGGGCCTCTAGCTCTAGGGCTCAAGACATTTTTGTTGTTCAGAAACGTACTTTAAGAATAATTTATAAGATGTCCTTTTTACAAACATGTCGGGGTGTATTTAGATCTAAGAGGATTCTAACCATATATGGTTTGTATATATTTGAAATTATCATGTTTGTTTTTAGAAACAGACGAACCGTTTTTTCTGTCAATATTAACCATGGATACAACACTCGTACAAACGACATACCTTTTCCAATCCATCGTTTGACCCTATCTGAGAAAAGTCCCTACTATATGGGTGTCAGACTTCACAATAAATTAAGTAATGACATAAAAAATACAACAAATGAAAAACATTTTAAGCAAAAATTAAAGCAGTTTCTAATTAATCTTGAGCCCTATAATATTGAAGAGTATATGAATAGCTAGGAATGAGTAGTGTAATCCTATGATATTGATTGTTTGTAGAATTTTTTTTCTTTTTGACGTCATTCAATTTATGTTTATTTTTACAGTACTTATTGTATGAATTTGTGTAATTTGAAATGGAAATAAATAAATAAATAAATAAATAAATAAATAAAATAGTAAAGGTGCAACTTACATATATACAAGTGAAATGTATGTGAAAATCCAGAAGTTTCCAAAGTGAGATTATCTACAGGTTTGGTCTCACTATTAGATAGGCTAAGGTATGGTAAGTGAGTCATGAGTCCTATCCACGTTGTATCTGTTTAACGTAGAACCCAATGTGGTTCTAGCAGAGTGGTACCAATAGAGTTGCTGAAGAAAGGCTACCAAAGCCCCAACTGAGAGCAATCTAGATCCAGTCTAGAATCTCTCTAAATACAGCTTAGCAACTGTCCAACTATAGCCTAAGACTGTCTAGCTAAAGCCTAGCACTAGGAGTAGGAGTAGGATTGTCCAACTATAGCCTGAGACTAGGACCCTCAAATTGAGGGATACTCTAGACCAAAGGTGAAGTCTTAAACTTCCAAATGCTGCTCGGAACAGTCCGAAACAGAATCCAAAAATGACCAAGGGACGACTCTAGACAATTATCAGCAAGAAATTAGTCTAAAACTTGAGCTCCCTGGCACAAAATTCCAAAAAGTCTCGCCCCAAAAATAATTAGGGCCGAGGCCCGAGACCGGACGACTACTCAGCGTGAGGTCGCAGATCAAAAAGGGGCAGATTCTTCATTTAGAATTTAGATTTCGGAAGAAGACTTTCATCTGTCAAACTTCTAACTTTGACATTGAAGAAAATTATAGAAAAGGACGTGTTCAGTTTCACCCCAAAAGTACGAACTGAGAATCGGTTGTGTGAAAAATGACTGGTGAATGTTGAAAAGTGCCTATAGAACATATATCAAAAGGTAGAACAGGTCTAAAGAAAACGCCTAGACAAAACAGCTGTTCAATGACATGATGGAAATGAAAAGTCAAAGAGTAAACAACAATTATTATCATAACCTCAGATTATTGATTGGATTTGCAAACAGATATGATGATGGTACTAACTCCTTTTCCTAAGATTCTAATCAATAACAGCGGGCCCTGCCGTACTGAATCAAACCTTCCCAGATCAATTAACAAAACTTGCAAACCTGCACCAAAAAAAACTTTCAGTAGAAGGCAGTACTCAAGGTAACAAAATCTGGGCACAGAAAAGATAGTTGTTTATTCATTTATTTCATTGTAGCTCTATATGGAATCATATCCAGTATGGCAAAACAAGGTAGCTTATTAGCCAAGAAATTGAAAACGTTACAGTCTAACCTACCATCGACCATTAATCACCCTGTATGTAATAGTGAGGCTCGGTGTCTATACTGGAAGGGGTTCACACATCAAGTAGGACCTACTAGTTGAATCCCACCGCAGGCGCAGGTGCTTTGAAGGTTTTTTTGCCGGTGCCACGACCAAAAATGAATTTTTAGCCTCCAAAAATAGTTAAACATAACGAGTGCGTTTATGAACATGAATACAATAACGAGTGTGAAAGACTGGAACGACGAGGTCGTAGACCGAGTTATTCTAATCACACGAGTTTTGTACTCATGTTTAAACGCACGTCTCATGTGATGTACCATCGTCACCAAAAGTAACTGGGACACAAATAATGCATAATAATCTCCTGGACTAATTCTACTGTCATTCATTTCAATGCATTTGATGCATAGTTTGACAAATATTTGACAATAAAATTCATATAATAGGACAAGAGCTAATGTGATGCTGCCCCAGTTACTTTTGGTGACGATGGTACAACGTTTTATCTACAAAGCGAAAAATAGGAAAATGTTTTTTTCAATTTGTCAAAACACAAAAACTAGTTGTGTTATAGATTCATAACCTAGTCGATACCACCAGTTGTGTTATGGATTCATAACCTAGTTCATAACACCACTAGTTGTGTTATGAGTCTCATGACATAACTCAAATAATAGAAAAATGGTAATGTAAAAACGTCATAACCAAACGCTTGTGAATAAGTTATTTATATTACTAGTACGGTATGAGCTTCATTACAGTAACGAGTGGGGAATATTGCCAAGACGACGTCGTAGACCGAGTCGTGGTAATCACACGAGTAGTGTAATGAGCGTTACTGTACCTACGTGTGATATACAACATTTTGTGTACGATCTAGATTTTTTTCTATGTATTCGAAATGGTTTTAATTTTTCACAATAGATTATATTTATAATTTTTTCGAATAAATGAGTTTCAGAAGTACCGTTTTTCAATAATAGTTATTTACATTACAAGTGCGTTTATGAGCATGATTACAATAACGAGTGTGAAGGATTAGAACGACACGAGGTCGTAGACCGAGTCGTTCTAATCACACGAGTTTTGTAGTCATGTTTAAACGCACGTGTGATGTACAACGTTTTATCTACAAAGCGAAAAATAAGAATATTTTTCCAATTATTCTCGTTCATTAATAGTTTTCTCCCTTCATTTTACTTTTACAGGTTTACCTTTGACATTTGTCAAATCACCAAAAATAGTTGTGTTATAGACTCATAACCTCGTCCATAACACCACTAGTTGTGTTATGAATTCATAACCTAGTCTATAACACCACTAGTTGTGTTATGACTCTCATGACGTAACTCACATACTAGAAAAATGGTTATGTAAAAACGTCATAACCAAACACTTGTAGATAAAAATTAATTACCTACGTAATGAGCTCATTACATCACTATTGATTTATATTACATCACTAATGGCCATTTGCACGGCTATCACTTAAGGGATATTTAATCTAAGTGGAGCTTTGAATGTGACTTTTGTTTCTACAAGAGTCACATTCGAAACTCTACTTAGATTAGGTATCCCTTAAGTTATAGCGATGTGGCGTTTTAGCGGTGCAAATGGACGTAAGTACGATACCTAATACAATTTATTACGTAACTCAAACAGGCTAAAATGAATTACGTAATAAGCTCTTACAGTGTGGAGCGTGGGTCGTACATAATAGTTATTTATATCACTAGTACGGTATGGTTATGAGCGTTACCGTACGTGTGATATACAACATTTTATGTACGACCCAGATTTTTTTTCATGTATTCGAAATGGTTTTAATTTTTCATAATAGATTATATTTATAATTTTTGATAAATGAATTTTAAAAAGTGCAGTTTTTCAATAAAAATGAGTTACGTAATGAGCTCATTACATCACTAATGGCCGTTTCCACCAACTATTTTAGGGGAGCCCTAACGATAAGTATTCCCTAAAATGACATTTTTACATGGAGAAATGTCAGTTTAAGGCATACCTACCGTTAGGGCTTCCCTAAAATAGTTGGTGGAAATGGCCATAAGTACGTTAATACAACTTATTACATAACTCAAACAGGCTAAAATGAGTTACGTAATAAGCTCTTACAGTGTAGATCGTACATAATAGTATATTATATACCTAGGTAGAGAAGTTGGTCCTTATATACCGAGCGCCAATATACCCACATATAATGAGTGAGGTATATAATGACTTTCTCTACCGAGGAATATATAGAATTTTTTTTACTACTGCTAGTAGAAAATGAAAAATTTGTTTAAAATCTGTGCTCCAATTATTTTTTTTTGAACGCCCTCTTGAAAGTGCTGCCCTCTATCAACAGCTTATGATAACTTCCTATGTACCTACAGAAACCCGTATTTTTTTTCAAATTGACGTATGGAAATGAAATTGAACCAATAGAAACATGACAATATCCTTGCGTCATGACGTCATTTTCATTATTAACCTAGGTATTTTTTCATTATTTTCATTATTTACCTAGGGAGAGAAATTCAATTTTTTCCTAGAAAAATAGATTGAATAATGACAATTTCTCAGGTTAGTAGTAAAAAAAATAATTTATTGGTATATCAAAGATTGAATTAAAAAACTTAATTTCTTCAATCGCTCAATATTTGACGAGTAATTTCATCTGGGTGTGCGGTGTGGTGGTAGCGCTCAATGCAGCTGTGCTGGATTGAATGTTGTACAGTGGGAATCATTACAATTGGCACACACTCTTCAAAATCCCTCGTATTAAGTCAAAATTCTAACCAATAAATCAGATTTGACACATTACGAGGGATATTTACATAGTGTGTGCCAATTGCAATGATTCCCACTGTACTATTGTACAACAGAAGGCGATTGATTCTTGATTCATTTGAGGCGTGATATTTTTGAATTTATTTGTATGTATTTGTCTGCGTGCACATAGATATTTATGTTTTATAAAAAAAAGTAAGACAGTGTCCTCTCTCTTTTTTCCGCCCCCCTAAGTTGCAAAGGGGGGCACGCGCCCCTGTTCAGGCCCTGCTGAAATTGAATACCTACTTCTGCCAAACAATATAACTATACCATTTTTTTTTTACATTTTGCATTTTATGTTGATACTGTATATTGTGAAGTGATACAGTTCACTTCACAAGTATTGAGTTGCAGTAATTTCCGATGAAATACAACATATTGTTTTTCTTTGTGTAAAATCTCCACACACTTCGCGAAGCTCAATATTAAAATGATTTCCATCTCGCTGACTCATAATCTCATGCGCATGAGGACTATCAAAATTGAGCTCATTCTAGATTCTTGAAACTAACCTGAATTTGGCTGAGTATCAGAGTCGTTTCTGTTATCCGTATAGGCTACCGAAAATCTACAAAATAGATGTACCGCTAAGACAGATAGTGAATGCACCTGGGTCATCTACAAATCATAGCCCAGAAGAACAACATCTTTCATCTCTCTCGTTAACAAAAAGGTAGGTACTCAGTAGGTTATTATGAATACAGTGATACTCAAGCAGCAAACAAACTACTGTTGATTTGTCAAACCACGTTCAAAGATTTGCTAGCCAAGATAATCTCCTTCGGCCAGGTGCTCTCCTGCTATTAATTTTGCCTTGTAGGATTTCCTGTAGCAGCCCGTATCTATTTGGGTTTCTCATTATGTGGCCGAAATACTGAAGTTTCCGGCATTTTATGGTATTTTACAGTTCTAGTTCTTTATACATCCGACGCATTACTTCTATGTTGGTAATTTTTTGTGTCCAAGATATTTTCAGTATTCTCCTGTACATCCAGATTTCAAACGCTTCAATTCTCCTGGCAGTCTCTTTAGTGAGTGTCCAAGTTTCTTCGCCATACAGAAGGACCGAGGAAACGTAACAACGCAAGAGTCTCAGCTTCATGTCCAAGGATAGATTATGGCTTTTGAAAAGCGAGCTCATTTTAATAAACACAGCCCGCTCTGTCTTTTCGATGCGACATCGTATTTTTTGGGAGTTGTCTCATCTCTCGTTAATGATTGTCCCCAAGTATGTGTACTGCCTTACTCTTTGTATTCTACTGTGATTGATGTATAAACTGTCTTCCGCTATATTTCTTTTACTTACTATGAGGAGTTTGGTTTTGTTTATGTTCATTTCTAACCCGTACTGTGAGCTTATTCTGGTCACCCTATCCATCAAACTTAGTAATCCTTGAAGACTATCTGCAAACATGATGGTGTCATCTGCATATCTTAATGGCCGTTTCCAATAACTATTTTAGGGGAGCCCTAACGATAAGTATTTCCTAAAATGACATTTTTACATGGAAAAATGTCAGTTTAGGGCATACCTATCGTTAGGGCTTTCCTAAAATAGTTGGTGGAAATGGCCATAAGTTTAGTACCGTTTATAGTGATTCCTTCCTCAATGTTGTCTAGTGCTTCCCGAAAGATGTATTCTAAGTACACGTTAAATAAGATGGGCGACAAAACACAGCCTTGCCTCACTCCTCGTAGTATATTTATTTGTTCTGTGTGACTTCCATCAATTCTCAAAACTGCCGTCTGGTTCCAATATAAGTTTATAATTATGTTTATGTCCGATTGACCAATAAAGTGCCATTTATAGAACAGTTTTGCGTCAATAAAGTAGCACTTTATTTTACTGTAAAATAAAGTGCTACTTTATTGCCTACCTGGACTACCTGACAACTTGCCAAGGTGAAACAGGTATACTCGAATTTTAATATTTGTATTCAATTTTTTTAATTTTAAATAAAAGCCAGTCGCTATCGTACATAAAATCATATATATAACGCTTACTTAAACAGGCTTTATTGACTTATTATTTAATAGCCTCGCTCGCAAGCTCGCTCGGCCATAAAATTATTCGTACATAAAGTAATATGTAGGTACTTGTTATATAAATAGCTATTATAGTATATTGTTGTATTAGGAGTAGAAGCTTTACTTTTTTGTGCTGAAGCAGTAGGTTTGCGAGCCGAACGTAGTGAGGCTTGCAATACTGCTGAAGCACAAAAAAGTGCTTCTACTCCGTATGCAACACGCTATTTTTTCTCCAAACAAATGGGGTAAGCTCGGGGGTAACTGGATGGTTAAGCGGCAGTAAAAGTACGAGCGGCACTAAAGGTACTTTTGCTGCCGCTCCAGCGGCACTAAAAGTACTTTTGCTGCCGCTGGGGTTGCCAAGCAGCATAGAAATTAAATTTCTACCACCTCGACAGGTGTTAACCTGCTGGATTTGCCTACCAGCATAGAAATTAAATTTCTGACATCTTGACAGAGGTTAACAAAGTGGCGTTTTTTTGACGTTTGGAGAAAAAATATTTTTGATTCATTCCTATTTGCTTCAGTATGTCGACCATTTTATCGTGTTGGACTCGGTCAAATGCTTTTTGATAATCGATTAAGCAAGCATTCATATTGTCACGGCTTTGGATTGCCTGACAGAAATCTTGGGCTCGTTGTTGGTTTCGTTTATTCCAAAAATCAAAGTCCAATTAACACAACAATAATTTATTCCACTTAACAAATACACTCTGACACTAATTACTTTAATAACTAACTCAACAATTAAACTCTTACAACTCGCAATAATCACTATTTAAATCGTATCACATTCAAACTGAAACTTAACTTACAAACCAATGCCGGCCTTCTTATATATTCCTAATTCTATTCCTGTAAAATCTAGAATACACACCCTATTAAACTAGAATAATTCGCTAGATTCTAGTATATTCAAGAGGAAATGCCAAAGATTCTTGACAGCCTGGCGAATGTCACATTGCCCTCCTCTTAAGGTTGATCGTCCCGATCAACCTCACGCCCATGATATTTCGTTAACCTGTCCAGATGTACAACTTTCATCTTACTCCTGGTGTTGCGTTGAACTCGATAAACCAAATCATTGATCCTCTTGATTACTTTGTAGGGTCCTTCCCATGCTGAAGATAACTTCGGCGACACTCCTTTCTTTCTTGCTGGATTATACAACCACACTAAATCACCTTCTTGAAATCCAGCCGAATTGGCTTTCAAGTCGTATCTGGTTTTCATTCAGTCACTGGCTAGCTGAATGTGTTCCTGAACTTACTCGTGTATTCCCAGAAGTCGTGCCCTTACTTCGTCGGCATAATCTCGAATTTCTTTTCGCTCCTCTTCGGGTACTCCAAACATCAGATCGCAAGGTAACCTGAGTTCCCTTCCAAAAACGATTCTAGCCGGAGTTTCACCTGTTGAATCATGAACAGCTGCTCTGTAAGCCATTAAAAATAGTGGCAAATGCTTGTCCCAATCTCGCTGGTTCCTTTGGACCACTTTTGTCAGGTGTTCCTCTATGGTCTTATTAAATCGTTCTACCATGCCATCAGACTGTGGATGTAAAGGTGTTGTCCTGGTCTTACGGATTCCCATGATCTCACAAATTTTCGTGAAGATGGTAGATTCGAAATTTCGTCCTTGATCTGAATGTAACTCGAGTGGCACTCCATGACGACTAAAAACTTCGTCCACTAGCACCTGAGCAACAGTGATGGCTTCTTGATTGGGAATAGGGAAAACTTCTGGCCATTTACTGAAGTAATCCATGATAACTAAGATGTATATGTTACCACGCTCTGACTCTGGGAACGGTCCGGCTACATCTGTCGCTATTCTTTCAAATGGAAGACCGACGTTGTACGGTTTGATGGGCCCCCGAGATCTTAGTTTAGGGCCTTTACTGGTAGCACAGATGTCGCATTTTCGGCACCAGCTTTTAACGTCTTCATGGTAGTGAACCCAGTAAAAACATTCCCAAATTTTATCCAAAGTCTTGTTAACTCCGAAATGTGCCCCTGAAGTTCCATCGTGTATTTCTTTTAATACATCTTCTACTCGTTCTTTTGGGATAACCAGTTGGCTCTTAGTAGATTTCCCATCGGCACTTTCCCAAACTCTTTTGAGCAAACCATTTTCTACGGCCAGAGAGTTCCATTGGGCCCACAACGCTTTGTAAATCAAGCTCTTGTTTGACAGTTCCCCCCATTCTGGCCTACATGGATCATTTTCTTTAAGATGTAGAATTTACCCGATGTCCTGGTCTGCTTCCTGATCTTCTCTCATTTGTTTGGTAGTCCATTTGTCATCGACGATCAGGCCCTTTCTTCTTACAGCTGGCCTAGTGTTCTTTTCATGCGGGTTTCCAGGTCGATGTTTAGGACTAGCGTCTCTGGACCTCCAAAAGCTTTGAGAACGATCCCTAGATGGAGAAGACATCCTTAGTCTACAATCCCATTGCATGTATCCAAGCTTTTGGCACCGGTAACATTTTACTCGCTTTTTCGGTGTTCCATTTGTCTAATTTCTAGTACTAGTTTCTTCATCTTCTCCGTGAACTTACTCATAAGATTCTTGAAGCTACCATCTTCTTTTGACGTTTGTTCATCCTTTGGGTCTTGAATGGACACTGCTCGTATTCTGGGTGTTGAAGCACCAAGATTGCTTCCAGTTCTAATGCTCGGACAAAGGCTTCGCTACTATTCCTGAACCTGGACATTCTTAGGTTTTCCTGGATCTTGGAATCCCGGAGACCATCAATAAACGTAGATACTGCCATCCGTTCTTGTAAGTCTTCCCCAGCTGCAGGAAATGCCAAACTCACTAGCCTTTTAACTTCTGATTCGAATTCTTGTAAACTCTCGCCGGGTTTTTGAATTCTCGATTTGACTTGAGTTCTGAATACTTCTTGCCTGTAATGATCTCCGAAGCGCAATTCTAACCTCTGACTTAAATGCTGGTAATTCTGTTGGTAGATTGAAGGAATGGACTGAATAAGATCTAAGGCTGGTCCTCGTAGCGCCACTATCAGTGCTAGCTTTTTCTTGATCGTTCCATCCGCAGCTTGAAATTGTCGGATATACATGGTCCAGGATGTAGAACTGTCAAAAGTTGGTGGTTTTATCTTCATACTGGAGAATGCTCCAAGACTAGCTGGATTGATGGACTGTATTTCTAATTTACGCACCTTATCTTCGAGTGCTTGAACTTGGTCCTCCACTTCTTGTCTTAATTGCTGAACATCGTCTTTAACTTGTTCAATCTTCTGGTCTAGGTTAGTGACAGTTCCTTGTATGGTTTGGAATATCTTCTGCAGTTTTCCAAGGTCTTCTTGCCGTTCTTGTTGTCGCTTAGCTTCTTCTTGTTGTCGCCTAGCTTCTTCTTGTTGTCGTCTAGCTTCTTCTTCTTGTTTTTCTTTTTGTCGCCTGGCTTCTTCGTCTTGTTTTTCTTGTTGTCGTCTGGCTTCTTCGTCTTGTTTTTCTTGTTGTCGTCTGGCTTCTTCGTCTTGTTTTTCTTGTTGTCGTTTGGTCTCTTGAAGTTCCAACATTTTGCGTAGAAGTTCTTCAACTTTTTGTTCGTCCATTTTTGCCTGTTGTCTTGTGATAGGCATATACAGAAGGTTCTAGAATTTCCCTTGAACTTTCTTTAACTATCTTTTCTGGTCTTTGCTCGAAGTTCCAAACACGTCGGTGAAGTAACAAATTGGATAACTTGCTTTATTCTAGAATAGAATGTTCTGGAATTTTCTTGGAATTTCTTTTCTAGATGTCGATTGATACAGCAAACACGTCGGTGAAGTCACAATTTCGATATCTCCCTTGGTTTCCAAATAGAATGTTCTAGAATTTTCCCGAAACTCCTCGAAAAACTTCTTCTGAATTACGATTGATGTTTCGAATACGTCGGCGAAGTCACAAATTCGATATCTCTCTTAGTTTCCAAATAGAATTTTCTAGAACTCACTCGAAGATTCACTATCACAGTCAAATTCGGGTATAGAGTCACTTCCGGAGTAATTTACACGATCGGTTAAGTCTCTTTTTGTGATTGTCACTGTTTGCACTGAATAACTGTCCCAGTGTTCAGTTCAGTTCACTAAGTGTTCAGTTTTTACACTACACTAGTGTCCCCGCACTTCCGCAATTGGATTTCACTCTGCACTCCTTTATGTCTCACTTCTGACACCAGTTGTCACGGCTTTGGATTGCCTGACAGAAATCTTGGGTTCGTTGTTGGTTTCGTTTATTCCAAAAATCAAAGTCCAATTAACACAGCAATAATTTATTCCACTTAACAAATACACTCTGACACTAATTACTTTAATAACTAACTCAACAATTAAACTCTTACAACTCGCAATAATCACTATTTAAATCGTACAGTCAAACTGAAACTTAACTCACAAACCAATGCCGGCCTTCTTATATATTCCTAAATCTATTCCTGTAAAATCTAGAATACACACGAAAATCTTATTTTCCCTATTAAACTAGAATAATTCGCTAGATTCTAGTATATTCAAGAGGGAATGCCAAATATTCTTGACAGCCTGGCGAACGCCACAATATACATCACAGCTGACATCCCTACATCTCTGAAACAACACCTGAACACCAAATAGAGCCTCTCTTGTACCGACGGCGTTCACAAACCCAAACTGGTTCGGTGAAATCTGTTCTTCACAAAGTCTATATATTCTTTTGTGTATTATCTTGAGAAACAGCTTTAAGAGATGACTCATCAAACTTATTGTTCTAAAATCACCGCAGGTTTTGGCACTTGCTTTTTTCGGCAGTGTGATAAATTTCTGACCTTAACCAATCCGCTGGAATTTCTCCTGTTAAGTAGATATTGTTGAATATTCTGGCCAGCCATTTGATTTTATCCTCGTTATGTTAAATCCTAAAGATTAATTTCAAAAACTACGAAAAATTAAGGCACAATTGACCAAAATTCTAAAAGTTCAACAGATTGGACCCGAAAGCCAGCATTGTGAGAGTAATGTCTATAACTTAGTTCCTTTATATAAAAACTGTGATATAATATTCTAATTTTAAAGTGTTGTTGTTACGTACGTACTTGTTCAATGTGTCGTCCCGATTTTATTGAATTTTTCTGCACTTGATTACCTGACGAAGTAGCACTGATGATGGCCTAAGGCCGAAAGCGCTCTGCACTGATTTTTGAATAATTAAATATTTGCACGAAAATACACAACTTTCATTCCTCCTCATTTACAAGCATGCACACAGCCGTCAACCTTTGACTTCTTCATTTTCACCTTAAATACACCAACCAAGGAACAGTGATCTGATCGAATGTCAACTCCTGGATATGTTTTGAGGGATAGGCAGCTATTTCTAAACTTCTTATTGACTAACATAAAGTCGATTTGGTTTCTGACTATTCTTCCCGGTTCATCCATAGGTGCTTTCCACGTATATAATCTTCTCGGCGGCATGGCAGTTTGAACCAAGTGTTCATTACTAAGTTTGTTACTGCAAAAACTTCAAGTGTGTCCCCTCTTTTGTTGCTTTCACCTAGTCCATGTGATCCTATAACGTCTGATGTATGACCTTCTCCCACTTTTGAGTTAAAATCGCCCATTACAATTGTGATATCATGCTTCTCCAGTTCTTTTAGTATATTATTGACTGTTGCGTACATATTTTCCACTTCATCTTCTTTATTCAGCGTAGGGACGTATATTTGTATGATGTTCATGTCAACCGGACTCGCTCTTATTTGGATGAGTGCTATTCTTTCTGATACGGGTATGAAGGCTTTCACCCACTGCGCTATTTTCTTGTTCAAGACAAAACCCACACCGTGTTCATGCCCAAGGATATCTATCCTCATCCTTTCCATTTCCTTGATTGTATTGTAAATTTCACCTTGCTGGCTCATTGTTTTTACATTCCAGGTTGCTATTCTTATTTCGTCTCTGGTATCGATCGCTCTAACGTCTCTGCTTGTAACTGTCCCTCCCGGAGATCCGATTGTTGATTTAGCTGCAAGCATAGCCATTTTGATTCTACTAGGACATATCCGTTTTGGATCTTTAATGAGGTAGGTGTCCAAAGTTCTTCCTCATCCCTATGCCGTTGACAGTTCTACTATTCATCCGCCTTTGGAGCTGGTTTCCCAACTCCAGGACAAAATAATGCCCTTCTCTTCTCGACTCTTCCACCCGAAGCTGTTGGTCGACAAGGGTTTTGAAGTTATACCGCCTCGACTCGGTCGCCATAGCCTCGTTTGTTATCTAGCAGGATGTACCCCGTGCAGATGAGGTTGACATTTGGGTCGGTGTTTCTTTAAACACGGAAACCCCTTACACCCCTTACTAGTAACCAGGATCAAATGCTGCAAACATGGAGAGAGTACTTCGAACAACTACAGGGCTATACAAACAACGAAGAACCGACCAGCTTCCAAACTGCGGAACTGCAGGAAGAATACCCCTGTCGAATCGATATTGAGAATGCTATAAAAAAGTTGAAAAACATAAAATCTCCAGGTAAAGACACGATAACCGCCGAACTCTTGAAACGAAACATGCCAGAAACACATCCTAACCACACGATCTCATAAGAACTATCTGGAAAAACGAGAAGATTCCAGAAGACTGGCAAGAAAGCATACAAAGTTCTATCAAATATAATCCTGTCGAGAATAAACTCATTCACAGAGGAGATAATACGAAACGATCAGTGCGGCTTTCGGACAAACCGATCAACATACACCAACTGTTTATAGATTTCTAACAAGCCTCTTTCATAGTGTGAAAAGAGTTGAGATCTGGGAGACAATGGCAGAATTCGTGATACCTACCTCATAATAGTCCAAGCCCACAGAGCCGCCAGACACAACTTATTTTCTAAAGGACAGAATATGTGGGACTGTGTTGCACTTATATGTACTATGAACGTATGTATACCCGCTAAGTTGGGTAGACGGCCAGTTTACCGATATCAGGTGCGAAAGCTGAGAAAAACTACAACTTTTTTTCTAATGCTTGCTTTTTATATATGTTATTGGGGAGATTATTTCATAACTATGTGTGCGCAGCCAGACCAATCGCACCGGCCAAACATCCCCCCAGATGCAATAATATTTTTTCCGGGAGTGTGAGCGCGAGGGTACTATGCATGCGTTTGAGAGTGAGTGAGATATCTATGTCAGCTGAGTTCCTCCTCTTAAACTTACAGTCTACTCCAGGCTAAAGTAGAAATGGGAAAACCCGTTATTTACAAATAACAGTTTCAGCTGTTACTATTATTTTCAATTGGCCGTCTACCCAACTTAGCGGGTATACATACAGTCGTGAGCATAAAAAGTGGAACACTCGACTGACAGGTCTTGTAATTTTTCGCTATTTTGCGTAAATCAGTCTTTTCTCTACAATGGATTTTTTGTCAAATATGACAATCCCTGTCATTGCCGTAGGTAAAGTCCAACAAATACCATTTTAAAGTCACGTGATTTTTCTCTACCCATGTTGAATACATCTCAAACAGCGGTGATAGTAAAATTGACAAAAAAATTGGTGTCTTATTATTGTTGATAAAATTCTTACCTGAAATAGAATCCGGCACTGTCATCAATTAGTTTGTCAAAGTTATTTTCGAAAATGATACAACGAACAAACACAGCTAATAATTTTGATTATATTAACCTTTTTCCAACTCGAAAAGAAGCACATAGAAAACGGGTACCCAATTCAAGTTCAGAATGTATTACAATGGGCAGCAGAAGCCACAAAAGTGAGTCTCGCAACAATTGCAAGTATTAAAATTTCCATCTGATTGGTCAATACTACTTCAGAAACGTATTTGTAAGACGCTAGTGGGAACATATCTTGTAATTCAATAGTAATTAACCACCAGTAGCTTTTTGTAGGTGATATCAACGACATAATCAATGAACATACGTTTTTTGCCACCAATATCACGTGACTATAAAATGGTACCTATTTGTCGGACTATATAGCTGATGAGTTCGTTTTACAATGGGAAAAAACGGGTGTCCCACTTTTTATGCTTACGACTGTACGTGTACGTTCATAGTACCTACAAGTGCTACTCAATCCCACATATTCTGTCCTTTAGAAAATAAGTTGTGTCTGGCGGCTCTAGGCTCTTGGACTATAAGATTATAAGACTAAGACGAGAGTTTGTGTAGAAGGTTTCCAGATGCATCAGAGTGAAAGTTGGGAGTGATGTTGGACGTATTCAGGGTAAATAAGAATTGAAGCAGGGTGATGCGCAGTACCGACTGCCAACTGCTTTTATGCCCTTAAGAAAATATTTGGATCCAAAGAAGTTACTATAAGATCCAAAATGAAAGTGTACAAAACTGTGATCAGACCTGTCATCGTGTACGGATGGGAATGGTGGACCCTAACGGTACGAAATGAGGAAATCATCCGTAGATTCGAAAGGTGAATACTTAGGAAAATATACGGCACGACGGAGGAACCACAGACGCAACAATACAGAAGTAAAACCAATGCAGAACTGAGAGACCTACACGATGAACCATATCTGTGTAACATAATAAAAGCTCAACGACCTAAATGGACAGGACACGTGCGTAGGCAACCTGAAGAAAGGCTCATAAGACAGACAGGTATGGCAGAAAGCCCCAGAGAAGATGGCGGGACAACATTGCTGCAGATCTGAGAAAACTGGGCTTCGAAAATGGCATGGAGCTTATGACCGATCGTTTCGGATGGAGGTAAGTCGCCGCGTCAGCCAAAGCCCAACAGGGATTGTAGCGCTAAGGAGTGAGTAACTAAGTAAGTAATTAAGCATTCATAGCGACCTGATAGTTTTTTCGATTGAAAATGAGATCCAGAAGGTTGCACATCTGAACTCAGAGGAGACTAGAAAACATTGAAAATGTCGAACAGCTGAAGGGGCTGAAAACGTTTCAATCAGTGCAGTGACGGCAAATGAGTATGGTTCCAAATGTAAGTGTCCATCGCATTTCAGGAGGTATATACACATTTTTCAACATCCAATTCATATTACATATTACCTTTTTATTGGAATTCCTTTTGAGATTTCATTATTCACAGGTTGGAAGGGGGTGGTCGGAGCGGCCGGTTGCGAGGAAAATTCGGGGGTAGCATAGCTCGCGCGAGAGGCTCGCAGTAAAACGGAGAGTCGTAAAAACGCACAAACCAATTTAGCGGCACAGTCTGCTGCCACTCGGAGAAAATATGGCCTCGCTTGCCCCTAAATAAGAGTAGACTCCGTTAATTTCTAGGTTTATGGACCCTTATTTTTAGGTTTATAGGGTCCTACGTACGTCAGGTTGGTAAGCACCCGAACAAGTTAATCGGCTAAGAGAGAGAGAAAGGAAGGACTGTAACTGACACTTAATAAATTATTGAAGAGATAACTATAGAGTTAATACCATAGACATATGTTAATATGCACCTACATAAATGAGTAAAATGAAAAAAAAATAAATGGCAATTACAAATATATCGTTAACGTTTACTGATGAATAAACAGGGTTTCGGAGGGCAAAAAAAATTAATAAAACAAAGCCCCTATTAACGAAGTAACGAGTTTGCGTTGGCTTTTGACCCAGATATTCAATAAAGAGTTTTGATGAATTTATTTTTTGGGGATATTTTTTATATTTTCTTGGACTCTTTGTGCTTTTAGGGAATAGGTTTTTTGATTTATATTTGTAGATAATTATCTTATTCGAACATATTGCAGTAGTTTAGGAATAATCAATTTTAAATTAGAATTGCATTAAAATGTTAGTTTGTAAAAAGGTCATTATAATAGCTATAGATTGATTTTATTGGATCAAGGTATTCATAATCAGCATATTCCGTACGGCGTATTTATATCTCAAGAAATAATTACTTGACCCCTATCACTCCAAATCCCAGCAATTATAAATTAGAACATCAGCATCTATTAGTTTGGCGACCTGCCGAGTCATCAGAAAAGTCGAGCCCAATGAATTAAGGGTACACAAGAATGGTCCTTCGAGGAAAAGGAAATTCAAAACTATGAATAAGGTCCACCTGATAAATTGGAAGAAAACTAAAGCAAAACTGGGAAAAATCATCATAATTGAGATAATTGAAGATAAGAACTAAGAAGATAATTGCGATAAAAACTTACTTGCTTCAAATAGCAAACTACCGGAAACGGTGTGTGCGTCCAAACAATACAAGCATTTCCTGCTAGCAGTTCGGTTTGTGAAACTGTTAGGCAAGGAAACCGCAGAAAAAGAGTCAAGCTTCCAGAAACGGCTGTCAAAACCACCACAAGGAAAGCCTCCAAAAAATCTCAAAAAAATGTTGCTAAAGAATAAGGACTAAATTTATGTAGAAATACGGCATCAAAAAATGTATTTCTTCATCTTCTTCTTCAAGTACCATGTTCTCTTCGAATGTCTATCATCATCTCGATTCACATCCAAAATATTCAAGTTCACGTCTTTTGATAGAGTAGATAAAACTTCAAAATTACTCAGTAGAACATCCACGTTACATACTCTGTCCATCCTAGGCTTTCCACTACATTTCAAATGCCTCCAACTTTTTGCACATGCCTCTACACATACCTAACTAAAATTTTTGAAAAAAATCAAAAATCAAAGATTTCTTGATGGCGTGTCGAATCAAAAAAAAAGCTGGAAAAAATCTTTGGAAAAACACAAGTGTTAAACCAAAGCTCCAACATACTCAGACTATAAGTTTGTATTGCTCTGACACGATCAGATTTGCGCAATATGTAGTGGTCTTGCTTTATAAGTAGAGTCCGGATTTCAAGGCATTATGCTTTTCGTTAATATTACAAGCAAATATAGGACAACTCAAAATATTGACGAATTAGACAAAAAGAATCCCAAAAATGCACTGTTTTTAATGCTTATTTTGCTTTTTTCAAATTTTATGCTTATTTTATGGGTTTGTGCTTATTTACAGCTTTTTTTAGACTTTTTGTACTGAAAAAGTATATCAATATCGCAAATGAACAAAACTTCTGTCTCGCAAGTTTTGCCCGCTATATTTTCTCTTTTAAAAATCGATAATACGCGTGAAACCCCAGCTCAAAAGTAGATGGTTAGTTGCAAGTAGGAAGTACTGAATTAGGGCCGGTTTCTCAATATCAAGTCACCCCCGGGTTAAGCATATTTCCGAAGTGAACATTCGATTTGGGCACGTTTACCTTGGAGTTAAAACCAACATGGAGGTGACTCGCTATTGAGAAACCTACCCTAAGAGTTACAAATGAACCCAGATGTGGGTGACAAAATTTAAATGAAATATGCGCCCATAACAAGTGTCGACGTAGATAGAAGTTAGTCCGACTACAAAAACTTCTTAAGTGACAGAAGACAGAACTTTGCGATGGAACATTTAAGTCAGTATTTAGTTATTGCTTGTTTCTACAAAAACTATTTTTTTTTAATTCATCAGAGACTTTGTTTATTTCAATGTTTGCTTATTATATTTTTTATAATGTATTTTATAGATAAACAATAAATTTATATTTCACTTTTTTTGCTTTTTTTGCCTTGTTCATGCATATTCCATGCTTTTTTTGTGGAAAATTATATGCTTTTTAAGCGCTTATTTCAACTTTTTTTATGCTTTTTAATCCGGACTCTATTTATAAGACAATGAAGAAACCCGAATTCTCAATCATTGGGTACCTACTAGCGCTATTTGCAGACCGGTTTCGAGCTTGTTAGCTATCGTCAGTGCAACATAAGCGACAGCGCGTCAACTTAGAGAAACACGAAAGGAAAGAGATGTCTATGATCCAGACCAACTTCTTGATATAACGTACTTATTTTGGCAATTGCCTAATTATACTGCATACGGCTAGTCAGCATCAGTTCGGCGGCCATGGGTCTATGGGTTCCTTGTATACATCTTACCTTTGGGCGCCACCAAGTTAATTGTGACTTAACTAGGAAGATAACCTAATGATGTTATAAACAAAACCTGTGCAATTGGAGAGCTTATCAATAAAACAACTAATTAGGTACAATAATGTATCTGGCTTCTTTATTAAAAATAATAACAATAATGGAGGGATAGCCAGGAGGTTATTACAAATGTGTGTTAGAATAATGCTTGTACCAATTTATAAATATTTGATTATAAAAAAAAAAATATGAATGTAAATAATGTATAAAAATATTGATTTTTAAATAAACAGTTTTAACTGTCTGTTTACACTTGTGAAAGATTAGAACCACAATAATATCAGTTACATTCTACCAAGAGGCAAATTCAACACCAGAAAGGTGAAAATTATTGTTAGGGCAACCTCAGGGTAAAATTCTAGAATTTTATTTAAGGGGCAGTTACCGAACGTAAATCAGTATCAAGTGATTTATATAAGATTTGCCTAAATAGTAAAAAGTGCAACTTACATGTGTACAAGTGAAATGTATGTGAAAATACAGAAGTTTCCAAAGTGAGATTATCTACAGGTTTGGTCTCACTATAGATAGGCTAAGGTATGGTAAGTGAGTCATGTGTCCTATCCACGTTGTATCCGTTCAACGTAGAACTCGACGTGGTTCTGCCAGAGTGGCACCAAGAGAGTTGCTGAAGAATGGCTACCAAAGCCCAAACTGAGAGCAATCTAGATCTAGTCTAGAATTTCTTTCTACGAGCTGTCCAACTATAGCCTAAGACTGTCTAGCTACAGCCTAGCCCTAGGATTGTCCAACGATAGCCTAAGAGTAGGATTGTCCAACTATAGCCTGAGACTAGGATTGTCCAACTATAGCCTGAGACTAGGATTGTCCAACTATAGCCTGAGACTAGGACCCTATAACGATGTTCGTATAAAAAAAACAAATCGAGCCCCAAATATTAGAAATAATCTTACCTCAAATTGAGGGATACTCTAGACCAAAGGTGAAGTCTTAAACTTCCAAATGCTGCTCGGAACAGTCCTATTAAAAAAAATGGAACACGTGTTGTAGGTTAATATTTCTTGAAGAAAATCTCAAACTTACCGAAACAGAATCCAAAAATGACCAAGGTACGACTCTAGACAATTATCAGCAAGAAATTAGCCTACTTGAGCTCCCTGGCACAAAATTCCAAAAAGTCTCGCCCCAAAAATAATTAGGGCCGAGGCCCGAGACCGGACGACTACTCAGCGTGAGGTCGCAGATCAAAAGGGCAGATTCTTCATTTCGAATTTAGATTTCGGAAGAAGACTTTCATCTGTCAAACTTCTAATTTTGACATTGAAGAAAATTATAGAAAAGGACGTGTTCAGTTTCACCCCAAAAGTACGAACTGAGAATCGGTTGTGTAAAAAATGACTGGTGAATGTTGAAAAGTGCCTATAGAACATATATCAAAAGGTAGAACAGGTCTAAAGAAAACGCCTAGACAAAACAGCTGTTCAATGACATGATGGAAATGAAAAGTCAAAGATTAAACAACAATTATTATCATAACCTCAGATTACTGATTGGATTTGCAAACAGAGATGATGATGGTACTACCTCCTTTTCCTAAGATTCTAATCAATAACAGCGGGCCCTGCCGTACTGAATCAAACCTTCCTAGATCAATCAACAAAACTTGCAAACCTGCACAAAAAAACTTTCAGTAGAAGGCAGTAATCAAGGTAACAAAATCTGGGCACAAAAAAGATAGTTGTTTATTCATTTATTTCATTGTAGTTCTATATGGAATCATATCTACTAAAGCAAAACAAGGTAGCTTATTAGCCAAGAAATTGAAAATGTTACATTGAAGGGCCGAATTTATAGTCTTCCTTGTATGTCGTGAGTTTAGAATTTTCACTTGCTACTTTTGACAAGTTAGTCATGTCAATTCTAAACGTTAAAAGCTTCCTTAAGGTCTGAGAAACCTCAAGGAGCGACTATAAATTTGGCCCTAAGAGATTCTATGAGCTTTTCGTGTTGTACTCGATCAAATTAAAATTAATAGAGGTTGTCACAACAGAGTACAGCTGCTTTCAAAAACTCAAAGAAAATCTGCAAATTTTGTGAGAAAATAGCTATTTTCGGGTGCGAAGCGCCCGAGTGCCGGAAATTTCTTCCCGCAAGAGTTAGGAACTATATTTTTTCTACGAGCATACTAAAGCTGATGTAACGGGAAGAGTAATTTGATAAAATGCGATTGTGCAGAAGGTAGAATTAAAAATGTATTGAAAGGTATTTATAAAAAAAAAGGTAAAGGTATTAAAGGTAAAGGTATAGGTGTATCAACAATACAAACAATTCCATGTCACAATGATTATTTCAAACTCTTCCCGCACTGAGTGCGGGAAGAAATCTCTTCCCGTACTGGTGCGGGAAAAAAGTCTTCCCGCACAGCAAATCGTGCGGGAAGCGTTATTTTCCGCACGCTTGTAGAAAAAAATAGTTTTTTGTTGGATTGTGGTGTTTGCAAGACCAGGTTCCACCCCAATTGTGGGATACAGGCGGGGGTTGCAAATATCGATAACAAAGTAATATTTGTCCAGGGCATGAAAAAAGTGAGGCTAGAACCATGGATTGAAAGCAAATAGAGAGCCTGCTGGAGAAAACTTTTGCCAACCACTTTGCTACTTTTAAGCCCAATGTTGAAAAAGAAATCAGTGAACTGAAAAATGCTATGCAGTTTTTATCCAACAGCTTTGAAGATCAAAAAACGCAATTCAAAATAACCCTTGAGGAGGTTTAAGCAGCTTAAGGAGGAAAATCATAAACTGAACGAAAAAGTAGAAAAAAAATGGAAGAAAAACTAAACCAGATTGAGCAGCGGGAAAAGGAGAGAAATATAGTTGTCTGTTGTCTGATATAGGTACCAAAGCAAAACGAAGAACTGAGTGAAACAATAAATAAGATGATTAAAGCCCTAAAAGTGCCTATAAACGATGGTGACGTACAGGAAATATTTAGGGTAAATAATATCAAAAAGGATGCACCAGTCAAATACTGATGAAATTTAAAACACAACACTAAAAAATGAATTAATGTCAAAAATTAAACATATCAATGGACTATTAAACTAAATGAATGTGGTCTGTCTGGAGTAAAAGGGAGCATATACTTCAATGAAGACTTAACGAGACAAAATCAACTGCTTTTCAAAAGGGTCAGAGAAAAAAAGAAAGAAAAGAAATATCATAGAGCCTATGTGACAAATGGGAAAGTATATCTCAAACTACAGGAAAGCGATAGACCAGTGAGAATCAGAAATAAACTAGATCTAGATAAATTGTAAAACCACAATTGTATAGGGTAAAAAAAAAACATGCAACTTATTAAAACCACCTAAGCTGAAAAATGGCAAATAAACTTGAATATACTGTATATAAATATAAGAAGTTTAAGAAACAAAACCAATGATCCCATAGATATACAATAAGAAAAAATTCCATATCCTAAAAATAAAAAATGTCCCCATAGGGTAGATTCGCCTATAGTCGGCCCCCACCCGGTAGTCGGCCGTTGTTGCAATTTTATATAAATATTAGTTGATTCCGTCCATAAAAACAAAAACCTACACATTTAAAAATTCGTTTAATGTGTAATCTACCTAATCCATGGAATTTTATCACACCCCGGCAACATCGTTTTTTTACAATGACAGGTGAAAATTGTGGAGCACGTCGTGTTCATAGAGGTAAGCAAAGGACCCCGCACATTTCTTATGGAAAAGTGATCTATGTGGAATTTTGCTGAATTTTTGATATTGTGTTTAGGGAGTCGTCCTTAACAAAAGTGATCATTGCGCTAATGTTCAATACCAAACAGTTTTCAAGATATTATTGTTACAGTAATGTTTTTTGCTACCCTAGCCAAATAACTTAACTAAAAATACCGTTCGGACATTTCCGTGATTTCTTCGGGTCCAAAAATAACCGATAAAATATGTTTCGTGTTCATTTTCTTCCATTTTAGTTTAGTAGCTAACGCCGTACGGTGTGGATCGTGGATGCTGTCGAGTCAAGTCGAGTGTCGGTCGCTGGGAATCTTTTTGGAAATGAAATGGGAAATGGTGCCAGCGCATCCATCAAAACTAGCAGAAACAACTCTAGCGCCAAACTTTTCATTAATTGACATTATTCCAGATCAGGTAATGAAAGTTTAGGGGTTTAAATAGAGTTTGTTTATCTCCTGGTTTTGTTGTGATGGACGCGCTACTACATATTTCCAAAGATTTCCAGCAAAATATTTTTGCTATTGGTGAGACAAATAACTTCCCATGGCTAATAAAACACTTGGCTGATTCTGGCAAGAAATTTTTTGTTCTGAGACAAACGCTTTCCTATTTCAGGAAGCATTTCTAACAACAACAAGTATCTTTTCTATCTTAGCAATCTACTTTTCAATAGCAAAAAAGGATGTTTTTGAGGGTATATAACCTCTTTTCTAGGACAGCATAGTTACTTTCCTACGACAGTAAAGTAGCTTTTCTATGCCAGCAAAGTGACCTTGTAGAAACTGTGAGTAAATTCTTTATAAAGTCACTTTGCTACCGCAAATAAACGGTGCCAGTAAAGTTATCTTTTCGGCGGTAGTAAAGATCTTGGCTGTCCCCTATATAGCCAAAATTTTTGGCTACGGCAGCAGAAAAATTAGCTATGACAATGAAAAAAATTTCTCAGTGTAGTAGCGCGTCCATCATAACAAAACCAGGAGATAAACAAACTCTATTTAAACCCCTAAACTTTCATTACCTGATCTGAAATAATGTCAATTAATGAAAAGTTTGGCGCTAGAGTTGTTTCTGCTAGTTTTGATGGATGCGCTGGCACCATTTCCAAAAAGATTCCCAGCGACCGAACTCGACTTGGCTCGACAGCATCCACGATTTACACCGTACGGCGTTAGCTACTAAACTAAAATGGAAGAAAATAAACACGAAACATATTTTATCGGTTATTTTTGGGCCCGAAGAAATCACGGAAATGTCCGAACGGTATTTTCAGTTAAGTTATTTGGCTGGGGTAGCAAAAAACATTACTGTAACAATAACAAAAATTACAGGATTTTTTTTTTGCTGCAACAGTAAAGTATCTATCTATCTTAGAAAAGTTCTATTTCGGAGCAGCAGAAATATTTTCATAAAATTTTAATTTTGCTATAACAGCAAAGTTTGGTTTTGGAATAAGAAATATCTTTGCAGTTTCAATAAAGTAGTTTCAGCAAAGCGGTCTTTTCTGTAGAAGCAAAATAACATTGCTACCTCTAAAACTTTTTCCACTGTAACAGCTAAAAAAAAAAACCAGCAAAGAATTTTCTCCTGGGACTTTTCTCAGTGTGGGTTGTTGATGTTGTCATGGTAACTCTATTAAAACACGCGCGTTTTTGATACATTCAAGGGAATTATGGGGGTGTTAATACCCCAGGGCAAAGTTTGTGTCCAGAGGGCCTTCGGCCCGAGGGACACCAATTGCCCGTGGGTATTAACACCTAACAATTCCCGTGGTACATAGATAATTTAATATCCTACTGAATTTACTGTATTTTGTCCATTTTTATAAAGAAATAAACCATAAACCAAAATTTCTATTTTTTGTCAAAGTTTCACCAATTCAAGGTAAAAGCGGGAGTTATGGAAATCCTCAACTCCCTTGGGAGTTATGATATCCTTAACTCCCTTGGGAGTTAAGACCCTGTTTATCGTAACCAAGGTATTATATGGTTATAATAGTTCAGTAGGAAATAAAATAAGTAATAGTACATTATATACCTAGGTAGAGAAGTTGATCATTATATACCGAGCGCTTTTATAAACCGAGGCGCGAAGCACCGAGGTTTATAATGCGTAAGGTATATAATGACCTTCTCTACCGAGGGATATATAGATTTTTTTTTACTACTGCTAGTAGAAAATAAAAAATAGGTTTGAAACCGGTACGGTAATTTCCTATAATGTACATACAGGAAATAACCTGCTTTTTTTAAAATTGACAGATTAACAGTGAAATTAAAGCAATAGAAACCTGTTACATTATGACAATATCCTTGCGTCATGACGTCATTTTCATTATTGACCTAGGTATTTTTTCATTATTTTCATTATTAACCTAGGAAGAGAAATTCAATTTTTTCCCAGAAAAATTGATGGAATAATAGGTCTGTTTCTGCAGAAATCACAAACCAGTCAGAGTGAATTTCATTGGTTGAAACTAGTTTTCTGACTGTTTTCAACCAATGAAATTTGCTCTGACTGGTTTTGATTTCTGCAGAAACAGACCTAATGACTACTTCTCAGGTTAGTAGTAGAAAAACTACTTTACGCACTGATGCGTGACATTTTATGTCTTCTAAAAAGTGCGTAACATAAGTACTTTACGCGCGGTAGTGGAAAAAACAATTATTGCGCCTTCATTTACAGTCAGGAATGAGATGTACCCATACTTATACAGGGTGGTCCATTTAAATTGAGACATTTCAATATTTTGAAAATGGCGCGTTTTTTAAAAAAAAAGTTCAATAATGTCTTAAGTTCAATGGCCCACCCTGTATACCGATTGTATATGGTGTGCTAGAAACTTAAAATTACCAATTTTTCATTGAATATGAAAATTTTGCGACTAAATAAAAGAAGAAGTAAAGTCTGTTTTTTTGAAGATAATTACCCAAGTCAAAAATTTAGTAACTATGTTGGCAACACAAGCCTTTTCTACATAAAAAATTTGAAAGCATCGACAATTTAACATTGTTTTGCCATCAAAATGTCATTTTGACTTTTATCTTTAAAAAAAACAGACTTTAAAAATTCCGCTTTCCGCTTCTACCCTTTTGCGAACGAAAATAGGAAATTTCCTCAAAAAGGCAAAAAGGGGATAATTCCGTCAAGCTGGCAACACTGTGGCTGACTCGTTATCAAACGCAAGGATATCAACAAAGCATTTGATAGGTTGGATATAGGACCCGCCCCTTTCCAATCAGATGCGAGTGATATCAGCAAGGCATTTAATTGGTTAGTTGAGCCCCGCCCCTTTCCGGGGTTTATGTATCGTCAAGGTATTTGATTGGTTGTTTCCTTTTCAACCCTTTCCAATGGCCCGGCCCACCTACAGTGGCTTCACTTTTTCAAATAGAAATTCGGTACCGTAAAATGAGGTGACTTCGGACGATTTTTCATGTTTTTTCTGCATACCGAGCTTATTTGATTTTTCTGACTTTTGAAAAAAATACAGTAGATGCTCACACTATCCATATATATGTTCCCAATTTTTTTAAATTTTTACCCCCTCCCTGGATTTTTATTTTTTTGACTTTTTGCTGTCCGAACTCACCTCCATTTTTGAGGTGACTTCGGACACCCATTAAAATTGCTTGAAATCTATTTTTAGACGCGTTTTAAAATGACTTCGGACATTAAAAAAAAAAAAAAATTGTTTCCAGCCTAAAAAAAAATTATTTTGGGTTATTTTGGGTTAGTTTGGGTTGTTATTTTTGTTTTTTTTTTTTTTTTTTTCATTTTTTGAAACGTTTATTTATAAATCAAAATCGTTATAAAAATAAAAAATACAAACAAACATAAAAGGAAATATAAATTCTAAATAAAAAAATAAAACATAACATTCTTAATGGAAAATTTCCAGATTTGAACAAAGAAAAATATGGTTAATGCAAAAATAAAATAGGTAGTCAACCTACTCTAAAGTTATTTCATCAGGTAAATTTGAAAATAAATATCGGTCTCTTCTTAAACGAACTGGATCTAAAATTTTTACGATATCTGAGACCAGAACAATACTCTCGTCATCTATTCTCGGAAAATAGAAAAATATTTGATCATCATTTCCTTTTTTTTTTCTCATATATCTTACTAGATATGGTGAAGTTGCATTGGGTTCTCTCAGATCTTCTACAATCAATCCAATATAATATTTATATCTAGAACAATAAGCTAAAGGCACTCTTATTAAAGCAAACTTGCCAACTTCAGGAACTGAGTTATCGCACGTGTCAGTATTTTGGTTTGTCTTCTTATTCTTGAGCAACAGCAAGGGAACCTCATCTTCTGAATCATAGGATAAGTTATCAGTCTTTCGTTTTGTTAAGTTACTCTCATCTTCTGAATCAGAGGATAAGTTATCAGTCTTTCGTTTTGTTAAGTTATCAGTCTTTCTTTTTGTTAAGTTACTATCAGTCTTCCGTTTTGTTATAGTTAGCTTCAACGGGCGCGTGGGAATAAAGTCCGAATCCGACGAGTTGTGGTCTTCATTGATGTCCTTCTTGCTTGTTTTTTTGAGACCTGGATCAGATTGTTTAGGATCGTCTTTCTGTGGAACATCTTCAGGTAGAATTGGTTGCCCGGGTTTAACGTTTATGCGCTTTCTTCTAGTCTTAGGACGAACATCTGGCGATCTTGTTTTTTGCAAAAAATCCAATAAGGTGTCAGAGACATGGCTCCCCATTGATGGCGAGGAGGATTGGGTCGGAGTATTTTCTACGGGTAAGTTAGTTCTACGAGGTAAACGTTTCAAGACAGCCTCTGGATTATATGGGAAAATTCCACATGCACGGAATCCGGACAAAATATTTTGACTTGAGGTAGCATTCATTGAAACCAATGCCTGTTGTAACAGTCGAGGAAAGTCAGACTTTTGGAATGGTCCCTTTCTCTTCATTTTCCATTCTGTGAGTATGGATCTCCAATGTTTCTTTAATGGTGCAAAATATGCAACGTCTAAAGGTTGGCATAAATGCGTTGAATTTGGAGGAAGCAATATAAATTTGATGTCGTGTCTTTGGCACTCCTGTATGACATCCAAAGTGATATGGCTTGAAAGGTTATCACCTATTAAAATTTTATTGCCTTCTTTATGCCTAAAATAGGGCATTGCTATTTGGCGAAACCACTCCACGAACGTCGTAGACTCAAACCATCCGCTTTTGCTAATACTGTAGCGACTACCAGGAGGCCCGTCTTGTTCCCACTCTTCATATCTGTGCTTTGCTTTGTACACCACAAACGGGGGTAGGAGTTCACCAGAAGCAGAGGCAGCCATCATTACACTAATATTGGTTTTTGAGGAATCAATGATCCGGTCACAGTGTTTGGATCCTCGTTTGCAGACGACTTTAGGTTTTCCGGGATCGTCACTAAAATTTGTCTCGTCGTAGTTGACGATGTTTTGAGCTGGAACCCCTTCCATTGATTTTTGTAGCTCCAGAAAATATTCATTAATTGTCGCATCAGTAACCTGAGCCCTACTTCGCTTGATATTTTGAGTCAATCTGGTAGTGAGGACTTTATGTCTTGAAAGAAACATTTTAGCCCAGGTAGTTCCAGGTAGATTGTTTTTCCATTGCCTCACCCTTCTTCCTTGCCTCGTTACATATTGCTGCACAATTTGCCGAATATCAAATTCCGTCAGCGGAAAACCCCACTCTGCTGAAACTAATACAGCTTCAACAAATTGGCCTTCTTCTTCTTGTGATAGAACCGTCTGCCCTCCATGTGTTTTTGTGTGTGTGCCTTTAATTTTGTCGTGGATTGTTGATTTTGGAATAGAGTAGCGGTCAGATGCCTGCCTCACAGTTAATTGACCTCCTCTGACATCTCTAACTGCCCTTTCTAATTGTTTTGGGTCATAATTTATGTAATTTCGGGCACCCAGAGCCCGCTTGTAGACCCGCCCCATTGTCCGAAGTCACCCTCGATTTGGTTGACTTTTAGGTTATTTCTCTGTAAAAAAAAAACGACAGCTATTTTTTTTGTTCTAATTTGGTACAAACATTATTTAAACATCATATTTCAATAAAACATAAACCAAAAGTTCGAGTAATAACAGGTAAAAATCGTACAGTGATTACTTTTTCGATATTACAAAAACCGTTAAATCAGTGGCCGTTACAAAATTTCAAATACATCGTAAATACTTACGCGCTGCCGCAACAAATCCTCTCAGTAGTCATGGGCATACTGGCAGACAAAGTTCTCCCATGAAATCACCCGGCTCAACAAACAGGGTTGTCAGCTTTAGCCAGAAAAGAGCGAGCGCTACCTGCCGTCCGAAGTCACCCGCGCTGTCCGAAGACACCTCATTTTACGGTACCGCCGCCATATTCTTGCAAATTTTGAATATGAATATAGAAGTTAGCCACGACCCTGCCGCCATATTTTTGCAAATTTTTTGATGTTTACTCAGGTATTATTATTAATATTATTATTATCTAAGGATATATTTATTTTTCTGCGATTGACAAGAAATGTCAGCATTTTCGACCGGTTGACAGGTCGCAAAATTCAATATTCTGCTATTTTAATTATGTTTCAATAGTTGCTAAGAAATCAATGAATAACAATACGGGAAACACTTTTCCGGCCTAGGCCGGGAAAGTGATTCTCGTACTGCTGAATAATTGGAACCAAAAGACAAACATTTAACAGGTATTTAACCGATCGCAGAAAAAATAGTATGTGTATTTCGGTAGAAAAGCACATTCTCGGCCGACGGGGTAACTTGACGGACGGCGTAGCCGAGAATATGTCACTTTTCCACCTAAATACACAATATACTATTATTCTTTATTTTTCAATTTTTCCATCTCATATTTTGTCTATTCCCGGATCTTGAATTTTCGTTTTCTTCTTAATTTTTCTAATGGCCATTTCCACCAACTATTTTAGGGAAGCCCTACAATAGGTATACCTTAAACTGACATTTATCCATGTCAAAATGTCATTTTAGGGAATATTTATCGTTAGGGCTTCCCTAAAATAGTTGAGATCTTACACAAAACACAACTGTGTTTTATACAGTGTCATTACTTATGTGTGCAACACATGGGATTTTTTTTTAGTAATAGCACAATCAAAATACAAACAAGGCCAGAAGTTGGTGCATGTCTGATAATCATATTAGGTGAACTTAGAATGGTTGCAAGTCGAACAGCATACAGGGTAGCTCAAAAAATATCAAAATTGTAGTAATATTTACTTAAATAAAATAAAACGTTTGCACTTTAAGGAGAGTTTTTTTAATATGGTTATTATCATTAGTAATGTTTTAACTTGTTAAAAAAAAATTGCGACATTTTAAAGTGTTGAATATCATTGCAACAAACATGAATTTTGTGATTCCGTAAAAAATTAAAAATCTAAGTTAATTTTACAAATATGCTTGAATTTGAACAAAGTTATGTAAAATTGATTTGATTTTAATTAATTTTTGAAAGTATTAAGGGCGGAAATAAAAAATAAAAAAAATATAGAAATTATAAATTTTTTTCGAAAAAAAATAAAAAAAATCTTAGGAGGCTATGTTTTGGTACCTAGGCATAACTTTCAATTCCAAACAACTTTTCTCTATAACATTTTGCTGAATTTTCTAAAATAAGGGTACTTTACAGTACCAGCTTTGATATTGTTTGAACTACCCTGTATGCTGTTTGACTTGCAACCATTCTAAGTGCACCTAATATGTTTATCAGACATGCACCAACTTTTGGCCTTGTTTGTATTTGGTTTGTGCTATTACTAAAAAAAATCCTCATATGTTGCACACTTAAAAAATCACACTGTATATTAGGTCTGTTTCTGCAGAAATCACAAACCAGTCAGAGTGAATTTCATTGGTTGAAACTAGTTTTCTGACTGTTTTCAACCAATGAAATTCGCTCTGACTGGTTTGTGATTTCTGCAGAAACAGACCTAATGACTTTCTCTACCGAGAAATAGATGTTTTTTTACTACTCTGCTATTGAGAAACCGGCCCCTAGTGGAAAATGAATAATTTGTAATCTGTGCTCTAATTATTTTTTTTGAACGCCCTCTTGAAAGTGGTGTCCTCTATCGACAGCTTATGATAACTTTCTATGTACCTACAGAAACCTGTATTTTTTTTTTAAATTTGACGTATGAAATTGAAATTGAACCAATAAAAACATGACAATATCCTTGCGTCATGACGTCATTTTCATTATTAACCTAGGTATTTTTTCATTATTCTCATTATTAACCTAGGGAGAGAAATTCAATTTTTTCCCAGAAAAATAGATTGAATAATGACTATTTCTCAGGTTAGTAGTAAAAAAAAATAGATTATCAATAAAAAAAATAAATATAAACAAATTATAGCAATGAATGGGTTCCAGGTACAAAATTTACTGAACCTAAAAAATGCAACACGAACCACAAAAAATAGTGCGTCCATATTAGACCATATCATCACAAATAAGAATATTATCTGCACAATGAAACTAGAAGACCACTATGTATCAGATCACAAACGTTATCTATATTGACATCAAAAAAATCCATACAGGGTGTCCGGAAAGTCAACGATAATACTGAATGGGTTGATGGAGCAACTCATTAGCATCCAGAAAAACATAATATGACCTCAGTAAAAAATCGATGGTTTCCGAGATATTGTCACTTTAATAAAATTCATTAAAATCGTCCTCTTGGATCAGATTTTCGAGTGTCACCTTGAAATTTTCATCATTCTCAGATTCTGAATTCTGTTTTGTAATGGTAAATAGATATTTCATTTGTCATAGACCAACACTAAAAGTCAAAGCTCAAAACATTTAATAAAAAAATCTTTTCAAAGTGGAGTATGGCTTATTTTAATTTTCCATCGCTCAAGTATAAATTTTTCGAACTTTAACTTTTGATGTTAGTCTATGACAAATGAAATGTCTATTCACCATTGCCAAACTGAATTCAGAATCAAAGAATAATGGAAATTTCAAGGTGACACTCGAAAATCTGATACAAGAGGACGATTTTAACGAAATTTTTTAAAGTGACAATATCTCGAAAACCATCGATTTTTTACAAAGGTCATAGTATGTTTTTCTGGATGCTAATGAGTTGCTCCATCATCCCCTTCAGTATTATCGTTGACTTACCGGACACCCTGTATAAAGAAGACGAAGCAAAAAATTTCAAAAATCTGTCTTGGAAAAATAGCATGGAAAAACAGAACGAAGAAATAAATGAAAAGGGGGTGAATACATTTGAACAACTTACGCTAACTAATTAATGAAACAAAAAAGCTATGTAAAAAGAGAATAGAAATCAAAATAAGAAATAACAACGACTGGATAACAAATGAATATATTCAGAAAATGAAACAAAGAGACAAACTTTATGTTAGATGGAGAAAAATACAAAACGAGTTCACAGAAAGGGAGTTTAAACACGCGAAAAATGAGTTAAATAAATTAAAAATAAAACTACAGAAACTACAGGCAGAAACAAAATTTACAGAGACACAAGGTGACAGTAGGAAAACTTGGAAAATAATTAATGATCTGTGTAGTAAAGGCTCAAATAAAAACAGAAAAATTCACAAAATTGTTGACAAAGATAGAAATATATTCGATAATGAACAAAAAGATGCAGAGACAATGAATCAGCACTTTGCAACAATTGGAGATGCATTAGCCTCAAAAATACAACAGACTCCTGGAGTAAACTTTGAAGAAGAAAATGTGGAAGAGAGCATAACATTAAGCAAAACAGACTTATCAGAAGTAAAGGAAATAATAAAAGATATGAAAAATCACTCTGCCCCAGGAATGGATGAATTAACAGAAAAGGACAAAGAAACACTCATAGAAATCATAAATATTTAATACAATTAATAAATAATGTAATGGAGAATGGAGAATGGAGAATGGCTGCTTCCCAGAGCAACTCAAATTATCTAAAATAATACCTGTACATAAGAAAGGTGAACACGACAATTTCAATAACTATAGGCCGATATCACTTTTAAGCACATTCAGCAAAATACTTGAAAAAATAATCAAAATAGGACTCGTTAATTTCATAGATGATACATTTCATTTTGATAAAAATCAATATGGCTTTCAAAAGCAGAGTAGCACACTAGTAGTATAGGAGCTGGCAGGTTTTTCGGTGAACGATATTGATCAACATTTTTATTAATTAATCATGATTGAGGGTTACCTGGACATACCAAAACTGACCGTCTGCCGTTTCAGGGTGGCAGCTTTAATCGGGGGTTGAATTTCAAAAAGGGATGAATTTTCATTTTGGTGAACGATATTGGTCAAGATCGAAATTTTCGGAAACGAATTAACAGTTTGAGGACTTATCAATATTATACAGGCAGACGATTTGTTTGACAGCATTACTTCGGCAGACGCCTGTCAAATTTGTAATTTTCAAGTTTTAGTGAACGACATTTATCAAATTTTGTTTTTTTGCAAATCCATTCCTCTACTAACGTACTCTCAGAAAAAATATCGGCAGACGAAAAAGACGGCAGCGTTTTTTTGGCAGACGCTGGAATAATGACAAGTTGATTTATGGTAAACAATACTGATAATAGCTGATATTCGTGAAAGCGTTAGAGCAGCTCTAGTGTATTCAAAATTCAATTAATTCATATAGGCAGAAGATTTATGTGAGGCAGACACTATCAAATTTTGTCACATACAGGGTGTCCCAGCCGAGAGTGAACCATTTGAAATGCTTATAACTTCTAAACTAGTTGTGCTAGCGACCTGCGGCTTGCGCCATTCGACTTCTCCTGGCCTAAAGTTTTTTTAAGAAGGTTACAAATTTTCTTGCCTCTCATACAGGGTGAGTCAAAAACATCCGTTTTTCAACATCGAAATTCTCCACTATCTTAAATATCACAACGTCAAAAAAAAGTCATGCTAAAGGTATCCATGTACCAATAAGCATCATCCTTAAAACTTAAAGTTTTAGCCGTAAAAAATTGAAATCCAAATCCTGGTATTTTAGCATAAGCATGGCAGCTTCATGTTGTAAGTATGTACTTGCTATCACTATAGCAAACAATTTTTAAATGTGTGTGTAGTTGGACATCAACTAAGTTTAAATAAATTTTCCACGAGAACTTAACAAGTTCCAGTAAGAATAAAGGATACCCCAAAAGTAACAGTTTGGCGTGGAATCTCTGTTGAGGAAAAATACGGAAATAACATCTGTAAATAAGTGGTTTAAATTAATACAATTAAATATAGTCAAACACTTATAAACTTAATGATCAACCATCCAAGGACCTTTTTTTTCAGTTATACATGTAAACCCCATACTTTGTGAGTGGCTTGCTTACATCAAGTCCGACAACTCTTTCCTCTACGACTTTTCTCGGAAATGGCACGTATGCGCGCAGGGACTCGCAAACATGTCGATCTGACGTAGCTATGTTTCCTGATACATGTAAATCTAATTTTACGAATAATGTTTGATTTTTATGTCTAAATCACGGAAATCAAATTGGCCGACAAAAATAATGGCAAATTGGGGGAGTCCGACACCCCCAAAATGTCGATCTGACGAGGTTATGTTTCTTGATACATGTAAATCTAATTTTACGAATAATGTTTGATTTTTATGTCTAAATCACGAAAATCAACTTGGCCGACAAAAATAATGGCAAATTGGGGGAGTCCGATACCCCCAAAATGTCGATCTGACGAAGTTATGTTTTCTGATACATATATGTCGGATAAAAGTAAGTCTTGATCAAATAATGTTTTCTGAATGCTAAATTAGCCTTGTCCGACAAGTCCGACAGGAAATAAAGTTAAGACTAGAAGAAGAAGAATTTGGAATAACTGACTGATAATGTTGGATAGATCGATGGGATAAAGAAAGCGCCTTATATATTATATAATGATCACGTTATATTGCATGCTCATGCTGAAGTGATTGACAATTTTTGAAGTTTCAGGATATGATGAATACAAATTCAAATTCTGAATTCTGGTAACTAGAGAGAGTGACCCATGCTTAAGCCAATGTCTTGAAACTTGACGTCATCATTTCTAATTTGAAAATGTTAATACAAAAACAAGACTTGTGTCTGACTTGAAATCGCCTAAAAATAGGGCCTCCCTCAATTCGACATTTTGTATTTGCCAGTAATTGCCAGTAAAGGTGGAATTCCGTGCCACTAATTTTGCAAAGAGCAGTTGGCAACACTGGTAAATTCAAATGAAATGAAGTAGCTTAGGTATAAATTATCAGATAAAGAATTTTATTTTTAATAATTTTTAAACTTTTCAATATTTTTCATAAGTTAAAGTAGTCTATAGTACATTAATTACCGATTACAATAAAATGTATCTTTGCTGTTAATATTTTTTCGATTATGTATTATTTTTTGCAAATTTTTGCCATTTTTTTTTTGTAGGACACACATTTATTTACAATATAAAGCTAATTTAAGATCGAAAAAAACTTTAATGAGACTTACATGTATCAGGAAACATAACCTCGTCAGATCGACATTTTGGGGGTGTCGGACTCCCCCAATTTACCATTATTTTTGTCGGCCAAGTTGATTTCCGTGATTTAGACATAAAAATCAAACATTATTCGTAAAATTAGCTTTACATGTATCAGGAAACATAGCTACGTCAGATCGACATGTTCGCGAGTCGCCTGCGCGCATACGTGCCATTTCCGAGAAAAGTCGTAGAGGAAAAAGTTGTCGGACTTGATGTAAGCAAGCCACTCACAAAGTATGGGGTTTACATGTATAACTGAAAAAAAAGGTCCTTGGATGGTTGATTATAATAATAATTAAATTTTGACACTTAACATTTAACAATATTATTAAATAACGCGATTTAATTTTTTTTTAACTACGTTTTTCAAACTGGCTTCTTATTACACTAGGTCTACAAATTCTTAGGAGTATTTATTGCGTAACTTTTTTTATTAATTTTCACCTGATAAACATTATAATGATAAAAATATTTTAAAATTAGTTTTAGTTTCGTAGAAAAAAAAATCCATTTTTTCAAAAAATTAACAGAAACTATACATTTTTTACTCATTTGCGGAATGGCGACGTGGTTTTTTCGCTGCTCTCTTATATTCTACTTCTGGAACATCTCGACAAACAGTCCAGCAATAATCCGCCAACATGGCAACATTTCACTTGCCCTGATATCGTTTTTCCATGATTGCGATGTCCTTATGGAAGCGTTCTCCATGTTCGTCACTCAATGCCCCACAGTTGTCTGGAAAGAAGTCTAAATGTGAATGTAAAGAGTGGATTTTCAGGGACATGTTGCAACCTAGTTCTTGATACGACATCTTTCCGATTAGTTCAGCATAGTTGTCGGTCCTCTTATTTCCTAAGAACTTTTTTGCCACAGGACGAAAGCCTTCCCAGGATTTTTTTTCTGTACCTTCCAAAACACAGTCAAAATTATTATCTTTAAATAGTGTTCTAATTTGAGGACCTTCCTTGATCTTCGCTTCACTTAATCTTGGAAATTTCTGACGAAGGTACTGAGAAGTAGCTCCATTTTTGTCCATTGCTTCTACGAAATTTGTCATAAAAGCCCTAGTTTAATATGCAACGGTGGCAATAATACTATTTGTGGGTCAACTAAAGGGTCATTTTTTTGTCCAGGTTGAAGTGACTGACGTTGACTTCAGACCGTATTTATGTGATGCACATTTCTATCTCGACTATCTCATTCGCAGATAAAACAACAAAATTTCGTGTAGCCCATTTGTAGACCAAGCAGAAGAGCTACGACTTTCAAATCTGCACAGATTTGCCATCGATGTTCATCATACTTAATCCGCAACAAAAGGCTTTTCATATTTTCATAAGACTCTTTCATATGGACTGCGTGACCAATAGAAATCGACGGTAAAATATTTCCGTTATGTAGCAAAACAGCTTTTAAACTTAGCTTAGAGCTAACTATGGAGAGTTTCCATTCGTTTTGTACATAGAAAATATTGAGTGCTCTCATCAAACCACTGACATCTTCACAAAAAACTAAAATTTCCACCATAGCAAAATATTGCAACAACTCTTTTTGTCTAGTACGGAAAGAAGTTACGGCCTAGAAATTCTGTTTTGCTCTTTGGCAATGCTTAGTCCCTTACGAGATCGTTTAACTCAGCTTGCGTTATCTTGTGTGGCTGTGATGATGTACTAGGTGCTTTGAAATCTGACATTGATAAAGTTAATGCTGAACTGTCTGTGCTTTCATCTTATTCGTCGTTGCCAATGTTGGGACGCTCCGGGTTTGAGTGAATATTGCTGTACGGCAGAGGACGAGTAGCCGTTGGTACATTTGGATATAAGGTACTATGGCTAGGGATGGCAGTGTTTGCCAAAGTGATAGCAAGTACAGTACATACCTACAACATGAAGCTGCCATGCTTATGCTAAAATACCAAGAGAAACAGGGACCGTTGTGTTCCTGTATTCACGTTGGTGATTACCTGAAAAAAATCTTTCTAACAATTTTCATTGCCAACGAAAGCTCAGACCAATCAGTGTAGTTCAACGCCGGTAGGGGTATTTGCCCTCGGAGTAGTTGTTTCTGACTGGTCAACGAAGTTCATTATCAGTATTGTTTACCATAAATCAACTTGTCATTATTCCAGCGTCTGCCAAAAAAACGCTGCCGTCTTTTTCGTCTGCCGATATTTTTTCTGAGAGTACGTTAGTAGAGGAATCGATTGATAAATGTCGTTCACTAAAACTTGAAAATTACAAATTTGACAGGCGTCTGCCGAAGTAATGCTGTCAAACAAATCGTCTGCCTGTGTAATATTGATAAGTCCTCAAACTGTTAATTCGTTTCCGAAAATTTCGATCTTGATCAATAGCGTTCACCAAAATGAAAATTCATCCCTTTTTAAAATTTAACCCCCGATTAAAGCTGCCACCCTGAAACGGCAGACGGTCAGTTTTGGTATGTCCAGGTAACCCTCAATCATGATTAATTAATAAAAATTTTGATCAATATCGTTCACCGAAAAACCTGCCAGCTCCTATACTATAGGAGCAACTGTAGATCTACTTGAATACATTACAAGAGTGAGCTCAATGAGAACAGATACGTAGTGCCCGTAGTGGCAGTGTTTTTCGACCTACAGAAAGCGTTTGATACGGTGGACATTGGTTTGCTTTTGAGAAAATTTAAAAAAAAAATGGGATTTCGGAGAAAATGCCATGACTTATTAAACACATATTCTACATGAAGAAGGCAACAAACATATGTCAATGGTACAATGAGTGATGAAGCGGGCGCGGGCGTAGGCGGAGGAATTGCTCAAGGATCGGCCTTGGGCCCGCTTCAATATCTGTTGCATGTCCAAAGCCTTAAATATGCAGGGTTAAAAGTAGAATACTTTAAATTTTGTGACGACACAGTTTTAATTTTCTCAGGTGTAGAAAAAAATGAGCTGGAACAAAAAATAAACAGTGATCTTGGTCGATACAATGAGTGGCTGCATTACAATAAATTAACCCATTAATGTGGAAAAGATTGTCTACATGGTGTTGCATCAGGTGGGACACAAAACCAATAAATCCCATAATAAAAATAAATGACTGCATACTAAAAAAAGTTAAACAATAGAAATATCTAGGCCTAATAGTGACAGATAATCTAGCATGGAATGTACAAGTAAACAGTATTTTACAGAAAGTGGCCTCAATGTTAGGTGCCATACGACGGTGCAATCATATCCTAAGCAAAAACGCTAAATAACTTCTATATATTGGCTTTATCGAACCCACTGATCTAAAAAATAAATGGATAAACAATAGTCCGGCTCGATTGGCTAAAATTGTGCGAAAATTTGGGATCAATATTCTATGAACAGTTGTGCAACGGAACAGCCTAACGCCTGCGCAGTGTCTTATCTTTCCAGCAACTGTTCCAAATTTTGAAATTCCTTCGTTTTCATTGGCCAGATTTTGTGCACGCACAGTACATATATCCACAGCGCACGCTCACAGCTGTCCCAGTCAGTTGTTTTTGTTTACATTATGACCTCGTAAATTAGCAGCATTAGAAAAATAAAGAAAGAGTTAATTGAAAACTGTTTTTTGCGTCTTTATGCCCGCGCGGGCCATAATGTGTACTTTATGCCCGCACGGGCATAAAGTAATGAATTATGTAGATGGTATCTAAGGTATAAAAACACAATAATGTATTGGTATGACATAAAAACAAATATACAACCAAAGTAGAATAAAGACTATCAGAGTTAAAACCTACGTACCAAAGAAAGACTTAGAAATACCTTTTCAAGAACAAAAAAAGGTCAGAACTCTCCTATTTTTCAGAGTATATGTACCATCGTCACCAAAAGTAACTGGGCCAGCAACACATTAGCTCTTGTTCTATTATATGACTTTTAGTACCTATCAAAAATTTTTGTCGAACTATGAATAAAATGAATGATGGTAGAATCATAATAATCTCCTGGACTACCACGAGATTATTATGATTTTTTTTTGTCTCAGATACTTTTGGTGACGATGGTATACCTATAATACTATACCAATGACAGTGCTTGAAGGATGTGAGAAAGTTGTGTACCATAGCCTAAATAAGTTTTTGAGGGACAGAAACAATAACTGATTGACAGTGTTAAAAAAGTCTAAGAAAAAACATTTAAATTCAATTTGTTATTATTGGTAATTTTGTTGTATTTCTGTTACTCTAATGTAAGTTGAAAGCCTCGGTGCCAGATTAATTGTAATCTGATTAGAGGTCAGGTCAGAAATAAAATAAATATAAAAAAAACATGCTTTCTCATAGTCTATGGAACAGGCATAAACTGGCACTGACACTTCCCTCCCAGGTCGCTAAACCAAAACTTGAATAAGGCCTGTCTTGCCCCGAACCCTCTACGAAATCCAAAAAAACTTTTTTTTTAGCCATGAGAATAACGCGGAATGCGTCGTTGGCTGTTGAGTTAGATATTTTTAAAAAAAATAAAGTCCGAATAAGTCGAAACCGTCTTTTCATTAACATATTCCTGGATGAAAACCACACGCGCTGTGCGAATTGGAAGTGCCATGCTTAGCATCCAGAACCTTTATTTTTTGACATTGTTGTGTTATCCATTTTGCCAACCCTATTTTGTTTTTTATTCCTCTATTGATCTATTTGTACTGACCACTGCCGATTTTACTTTCCCTTTTATCCATCAAATCCAGAATTTCGTCAATCATCCAAACTTTCTTTTTTTGCCTTGTTTCATTTTTGCATTAAAAAGCTGTGGTTTCGACTATGGGACTTTTGACATCTATCCAGAAAAATTCTGCATTTTGCAGAAGTTTTTCAAATTGAAAACACTGAAATATTTATTACTGTAGTATTGATATTTTTTTAATTTTTAGATTTCAAATCGCTCAGTTCTTTATAGTCTAACCACCATACACTCCTTCCCCGTAACCGAAATTTCACTTAGCAGTATATCGTCCTAATAGGTTAGCCGGGCTGAATGAGGAGATCCTGAGGGCTGCAAAGAAACGTTCCATCGACCCAAATCCGGAAATAACTATGCCTAAGACGCTACAGGCCGTTAACATCACGGAAAATGACTTTTCCATATACGAGGGTCGAACATGGATATTGTTATTGGACTAAAGACTTATTTGGGTGCGTGTATAGACTTAACGGCTCGATGATAAGAATACGTGATAAAAAATTTAACCCACGTATAGTGAGCGCGACTTATCTTTTATTGAGTATTTATTAGGGCAGCCTCTCGTTGTCTCTATTTTATGACATTATACTGTCAGATGCATAGAAAAGTGATTTATATTCTTGATATAGAACGCTCACTTCTGTTGTAGTCGCCAAGTGACATTTCCGACGGTGCTGCCATAGTGGTGTAGTCATTGAACTAATATTTGGCGGGCCATTTGAATCTCAGTTTTAAATTACTGATTTGACATTTCAATTATTTCAAAATAAGGCAGTGCTTCAAAACTTCATAAACTAAGATTTTATACATTTTATTTTCATATATTTATGTGAGAATCACTTAATGAATAAAATAGTCTATAATCTATTCATAGATGATCTAGCGTATCTGACTCATGAGCTGACTGAAACACTTTCCAATCTGCTTTTTGAAAATGTCCATTTTTCCAGTTAGAAGGCTGTCATATTTGATCAAGTTATTTATAATTCCCTCGAGCATGTATGGAACATCATACAGTGACACGATTGCTAGGTTGTTTATCTCCAACAAAACCAAAATTTCTGTTCCTCTGTTGTTTTTAATGTAGATTTCCCTGGTCTGTGGCTGCAATTCACTTTTGGCCGATTTATTTTTTGCCGCCTGGTCACACACTGTGGCAACAACTCTTAAACCGGCTGCTTATGATGATGCACTTATTACTTCTTTCACAGTCTTGGAATTCAAAACAATCAACGACGACGCACTCAACAAATTAATTCAGATGACAAGATAACATTTGCATTATGATGTTAAATGGAAACCTGCGTTTTTATGACTGGTTTTTATATGCACGATTCTATGTCGGTCATTGTCCTTTTCTATTCATTAAGCAAAGATAGCTAACTCATCGGTGAAGTTGGAGATTAGAATAAAAACGAGAGGGACGTTGAGAAACAGCGATATGGGCGCACAGCGGTGTAGTTACGAACTAAAACAAAAAGTGGAAGGGATGAATCCAGTGAATGTTCCATTTAAGAATTTATAAATCACTTTTCTATGGTCAGATGGTTCAATTTAATGGATAAGAATGTGTATATAGTGTACACAATACTGATCTGCATGATTACGCACTCATGAAAATCAAGTCTACCTCAAGCAGGAATAAAGGAAATTATATTTGAGTCAGGAGCTCTTAAGGTTCACTGTTTTGAGAAGCCAACATGCTCAGGGCCCTAATGTGACCCCTTTCTTTGTCAAATTAAAACTTCAAATTTTTGAAATAATGTGTCGTTCTTGTCTCCCCCGCCCCCCATTCCACGCTAGGCTCGACACACATAAATCAACAAATTTTAATAAACAACAGTTCCCATACTCCCTATCGGTTATCAATTATCTATTTACTCGGCCGAAACTATCTGTTTCCTTAAGATGATAAAGCCTGGGCAATTCCCAATCGGGAGCTCTTCTCCTTTCCGCAAAGGGCAGTATTTCGGGCTCGAAGAACGGCCCTGCGAGGCCCAATTAGTGAGAGCAATTTAGGCGTTACTCCTATCGGACCACTTACGTTTTCTTTATGGACGAAATTGCCATAGGAATTATTGATCACGTGAAGCCGACACTATAAATAACAATTCAACTCAGGTGATTTTATTAACATAAGATGCTTTGGGATCCATGCAATGTGATACATTTTTATGCATAAGAACCTATATTAGTTGAGAAGATTTTCAGTAATAATAATTCACCTATATGTATTTTGGTAATTTTAGAAGAGATCGTATTGATTCTGGCACGGCCCGAAAACAACAATACGAATACGTGTGGTTGTAGTCTCTAAGAAACGAGAAACCAAATTCTTATTCATTGGATGCTACGCTAGCTGCATAACGGTTTAGAGAGCTTGTTAGCCCGCATCAGTGCAACATGAGCGAAAGGATACCAAATTCGGCTTCTCTTTATTGTCTTACAGGGCACAACCATTGCATGTAAGTACCAGTGCCAGAATCGATACAAACTCGTAGTTAAAATGAGTTAAGAATTAGCATTCTGCCCAATTTTTGTATGTACTTGTAGCCCAGTCAAATGGTAATTTTTCCAAAACAAAATTGCGGAAGTTTTTTCCTCACCGATTTTATATGTTCTCGAGAGTGCTGAAATCCGAATTTATAGTTTGCTGCCTTGTAGGAGGTCGCATAGAAAAGTGATTTATATTCTTGATACAGAACGCTCACTTCTGTTGTAGTCGCCAAGTGACATTTCCGACGGTGCTGCCATAGCGGTGTAGTCATTGAACTAATATTTGGCGGGCCGTTTGAATCTCGGTTTTAAATGACTGGTTTGACATTCCAATTATTTCAAAATAAAGCAGTGCTTCAAAACTTCATAAACTAAAATTTTATACATTTTATTTTCATATATTTATGTGAGAATCACTCAAAGAATAAAATAGTTTATAATCTATTCATAGATGATCTGGCGTATCTGACTCATGAGCTGACTGGAGCACTTTCCAATCTGCTTTTTGAAAATGTCCATTTTTTTCCAGTTAAAAGGCTGTCATATTTGATCAAGTTATTTATAATTCCCTCGAGCATGTATGGAGCATCATACAGTGATACGATTTCTAGGTTGTTTATTTCCAACAAAACCAAAATTTCTGTTTCTGTGTTGTTTTTGATGTAGATTTCCCTGGTCTGTGGTTGCAATTCGCTTTTGGCCTATTCATTTTTTGCCGCCTGATCACACACTGTGGCAACAACTCTTAAACCGGCTGCTTATGATGATGCACTTATCATTTCTTTCACAGTCTTGAAATTCAAAACACATCGACAATGCACTCAACAAATTAATTCAGATGACAAGATGACATTTGCATTATGATGTTAAATAGATACCTGCGATTTTATGACTGGTTTTTATATACACGACGATTCTATGTCGGTCATTGTCATTTTCTATTCACTAAACAAAGATAGCTAACTCATCGGTGAAGTCAGAGATTAGAATAAGAACGAGGGGGACGTTAAGAAACGGCGATGTGGGCGCACAGCGGTGTAGTCACGAACTAAAACAAAAAGTGGCGGGGATGAATCCAGTGAATGTTCTATTTAAGAATTTATAAATCACTTTTCTATGGGAGGTCGGCTTCATAGCAAAAAAGTCAAGAAATCTGAATTTTCTGAGTCATTTTGTGTCCTCAACAAAATTATAATGAACAAAGACAAGGATCGTGGAAGAATGAAAACTATTTCATTTCGGCAACGTTTCGACTTTAATCTGGTTTTTTTCAAGCCCTAAAGTAAGACACAGAGAGTTGACGCCGAATGGCATTACAAAAGTCAATCAAAATTAAACCAAAATCAACACTCACTCAATAATTTTTTGTTTTCTTGATCCACTCAACATCAGTGCAGCCAGATCAGTTTGAAGTTTGAAGAAAATATAAAGAAAAACCAAGAAGTTGTGTATTCAGAAAAGTCCCTCAATTATATTACCAGCGTTTGGTTCACGCAATTTAAACATAAATTGTACTGGATACTGGATTTGAATTTGAAGTAGACACATATCAGGTTATGTATTCTCCCATCGGTAGCTATGAGTACGTTCGAGGACTGTGTTGTATAGTAGAGTGGTCCAAGAAAACATTCTTCAGGATCCAGACATCCTGTCAATATAAAAAAAAACAAATTAAATACAAAAATTAAATACAAAAAAAAATTAAATATAAAAAATTAAATATAAAAAAATTCAAAAAAAAATTGTAGAAATTAAACATTAATAAATTACAAAACCGCACAATTAAGTAAAAACCAATTAACACCAAAGTCAGAGGGCAACAATATCTATGAAGACTACTCATTAACATCTATCTAAGATACTTGGTTATTCTGCCTGTACGATTTCAATAAGTATACACTCAACCCATCCGTGTCAGTTTTAATATTCACTGTATCTCTCATACTTATGTGTGGATCATCGCACTCAGTTTTCTTTTGTAACCATTAATCTCTGCATCCAAAATCCTGACTCCCCGAACCTAAACTTGTGGCTATTCTCGAAATCGTGCTTAGCCAGTGCAGTTTTATCCTCAATATATTGTGGAAGAGAGCACCTAAAGAATTGATACCGGATGAAATATTCTTGTACTGTGTTAGGGAAAATGATGGTAGGTTCAATACAGAATTTGAAAGGGTCAAGCAAATAAATATTAGGAAGTTTGAATCTTTGAAGTCCGCACAGAAGGATATATTTATTCACACTGTACAGAACTATCCCTACAATTACACGGGTACTGAACTCCCGCAGGACGTGGAAACAGTTCTAAGTTTGGGCCCTAAGTTTGGACTACCCTTCTCGACACCTGAGTTGCCATTCCCAACTATCATAAAAGACCTTGAACATTGCATGAGTATCTAATCAAAGAATATCAGCTGATGATGAGGACTGCCTCAGAGCAAGAACTACAAACATATTGACTAATCACTACACTAACAACAAACAACAAAAGTACAGTTACAGCTAGGTCTAGCCTTGGAACTATAAAGTGAGAACAACGTAACAGTTCCTGAAAGACCACCCAAACATCATTGTGAGTAAATCTGACAAAGGAAACTCAACCATCCTCATGGAAAAAACAGAATTTCATCTGAAAGTTCTTTGAAATGTTAGGTGACACTGATACATACCAACTAATAAATCGGGACCCAACCAATAAGTTCCAGACAGAAGCAAACAGGATTGTCACACACTTGAAGTCTGAAGGTCTGATATCCAAATATGAGGAGAGAAAATTGAAACGCTATAATTCTGTTCCACCATTAGCTGTATTTGTAGTTGTGACATCGATGACGCCATTTTTAAAATCGTTATCGCCAACCGTGAAAATATTCGGCGTCGGATTGACTTAATTGGAATTTGAATTTCCCGCTGGCCATTCAGTTGGTAACACCACTTCAAAAAATGTAATGTTGCCAAATTAAATTCTTGACATTTTTGATTGCGTTTTGACAGTTTACGATGTACAAGATGCCGAAGCAGCTTAACAGCCGTTGCAAAGAACTAATCGCATCCTTGTTACAATATTTCAAACGGGAACGCGATAATGATGGCCCTTTATGTCCCTTAAATGCTGTTAGGAAGGTGAGTTTACAAGTTGTTGATGTCGTGTGACCAAATAGGAATTTTCAATTTGAACTTATTTTTTCTCTCATTTTTAGCGCGTAGCAGAGGCTTTGAACTTAATTATGTCCACTGTCTGTGCTTTTTCAAAGGCAGTCAAAAATAACGAAGTTTTGGAATCGCCTTCTAAGAAGCGATGCACTTCGAAGAGAGTCTGTGATGTTTCAAAGCTCAATAGCAGTGCTATACGTAACATTATTTACGATATGTATACAAAAAGTAAATCGTTTGAGATAAAGGTACATAGATATCTATGAATCGACTTCTTTCTTCTTGTAGGACAACATGTAACATTATCTTATATATGGGAGCAATTGAAAGCCGAACAATTATTTGATGCAGTCGCATGACATTGCGTAGAATGTTAAAAGAAATAGGCTTCAAAGGGAAAAAAGATGACCCGAGACGAGGGCTCATGGAACTTCCTGATATTGCAGTTAAACGCATATCATTTTTGAGGTCTTATCTAAGACTGAAACATGAGGCTTTGTACCAGTTTGTTTTCTTGGACGAGACTTGGATTTTTCAAAATGGTACTATTAACCGCTAGTGGCAACACAACAACAACAAGCGAATTGTTAAAACTACCAAAGTTGAAGGTAAAAGGAAAGGTGAATATAAACATGAAAACAGAGAGCAGTTGTATTATATTACAAATGAAATGCTTTTTTCAGATATATCATACTTCATGCTGGCAATGAAAATGGATTCATTGAAGGTGCATCGCATCGCTCGTATTTTCATCGAAAACTCAACTTAACGACTATTATGGGGAAATGAATCAGCAAAACTTTTTAAGTTGGGTTCAAAAATCAGCTGTTGAAGAACTTGAGTGAACCATCTGTTATTGTTATAGACAATGCTCCTCACCACAGCATGCTATTAACGAAGAATAGTTCGTCTACCAAGGCTGAAATTCAAAATTGGTTAACCGAACAGAAAGTTGAGTATCCAAATACAGCATTGAAATCTGAACTTGTGACCATTGTTGCACGGTGCCTACAATACCGAAATTATATGCATTTTATGCTCAACTTCTCAAGAATTGCTTATTCAGGAATAAACCAACAAAAAAGTATGTGGTGATGACTTGGCTGAACAGTATGGACATAAATTTTTACGACTACCTCCATACCACTGTACTTTTAACCCGATTGAACTTATTTGAGGAATTGCAAAAAACTATTATAACCGACATATTGGCAGAGATGATTATACTCAAGATGCTTGTTTAAAAATGTGACGAGATTGGGCGAGAGGCACTGGAAACTGTTACCCCTGAAATGTGAAAAAATTCTGTAAGACATACAGCAGGAATAATTGACGAGTGGTAAAACAGGGAACAAGTAATGGACAGGCAAGAGGTTCTTCCACTTATTATCAATGTTGATGAAGACTTTAGCGATTCTAGCGATTTCAGTGATCCAGAATAATTGAAAATATTCTTGATGGTTCAAATATTCATAATATTTAATTATTGATAGTATTTAGAGTGGCTGTAAATAAAATAGGTACTGAGCGTTACTATTAGGTATATTTTATGTGATGATTGGCAAATAAGTTGTTATTAAATATCTATTAAACCAAGTTTTGAAACAATGTTTACAATTTAAGTAATAAATGTTTGCATTATATTATAATATAATCCATTATTGTTTCTGAAAATATTTTGAGCAAAGGAAAATATGCAAGAGACGGCAACGCTGTGCTAGCCGAGCTTGACAACCTGACTATAAAAGTTTATTTGGTATGAACTATAGGTACCTGATGATTATGTGCTGGTTTTCCTAGACGTTGTCAGCCTATTCACTAACATTCCAAAACACAGAATACCTGATTGAAATCATTGGCTATTGCCTTGACACAAGTTACTTTGTTTACAATGGATGCTTCTACTCACAAAAAGATGGGTCTGCAATGGGCAATCCAGCGTGTTTGTCACACGTACCTAACGAAGTTTTTGAGGACTCATCTGCTATTCCGGACTCGGCTAACGCCTCATCCGGAAACAGCAATGATTCGTCCTGAAAAACTTCATTTTAGGTACTTGTGACAAAAATAACTATTGCGGGTATTTAATAAATAAAGCATTACAAAAAGAATATTATTTTGCTGTTTGAGAACCAATTTAAGAAATAATATTATATTATTGAGCATTTATATAATAAATATGTTCAATGTTCAACATTTATTGATGCCGCATTGATGCGGCCAGCCTATGTCCACCCAAATTAACTTTGAACCACGAATTCGCCGCTCTTTCGCATCTGTATGTAGGTGATCTGTGACAACACAGTCTTCGAAAGTACTCATAGCTACAGTGACTTTATTAGCACAGTGGCGACAATTGCCGTCTCATTTTTGATTGGTTCTTTAAAATCCTATACAGGGTGTCCCACGGTGGATGGCGTATTAGACGTTTATGGAGAACTAAAAAGCGGATGATTTTGAAAATTTGGCAACCGGGATAAACGACCATGATCTACACTTTGAAAATATTTTTGACCATGCGGTGTTGCCGCTTCTACTCTAAACTAGTGGCAACATCGCTATTTTAAATGGAACACCCTGTATGTGATTGCATATTTGAATTCTACGTAAAATTGTGAGCAGATTTCATGTGATATACCCTATACCTAAGTTCAACTGTTTTGGAAATATTGACAGTTGAAAATTTACTTTTTGCAACTTTGACAGGCTGTAAAACCTGAACGGTTAATTTTAGAGGAAAACCGATTTTACATTCCTATCTTAGATTTTTATAAATTATCATTTGACACCAACTTTGAATTAAATCCATGATTAGAAATTCCAGTTAAATTTAATCTCCGGTTAAGTTCAAAGTTGGTGTCAAATGATAGTTTATAAAAATCTAAGATAGGAATGTAAAATCGGTTTTCCTCTAAAATTAACCGTTCAGGTTTTACAGCCTGTCAAAGTTGCAAACAGTCAATTTTCAACTGCCAATATTTCCAAAACAGTTGAACTTAGGTATAGGGTATATCACATGAAATCTGCTCAGAATTTTACGTAGAATTCAAATATGCAATCACATACAGGGTGTTTCATTTAAAATAGCGATGTTGCCACTAGTTTAGAGTAGAAGCGGCAACACCGCATGGTCAAAAATATTTTTAAAGTATAGATCATGATCATTTATCCCGGTTGCCAAATTTTCAAAATCATCCGCTTTTTAGTTCTCCATAAACGTCTAATACGCCATCCATCGGACACCCTGTATATTCATATAGAAAACGCCGCCATTTTTTGCCCAACCCCTTGTTACTTTTAAATATGAATATATAGGATTTAAATGGTTATCCATCATAAAAAATTAAAAAAAAAGGTATGCGATTACTATAATTAGGCACATCAATGTCAATAATGGATGTCCATTTAAATCCTATACAGTGAGCACGTAAAGGTTGAAATAAAATCTATAAAATATATAGGGTGGATATTTTTAAAAAAACCTCGGACACGTCAATTTTTAATTTTAGTGGACGTTTTTTTGATGATAATACCATGTATACAGGGTGACTCTAAAACAAGATATGACAGCTAACTTTATTTTTTTGAATGAAAATATCAAATTTTTTATTTCATTATCAAATTCTACGTTAAATTCTGAACCTATTTCATGTATCATGAATCATATACCTATCTTTAACTGTTTCGGAAATATTGACAGTTGAAAATTGACTTTTTTGCAACTTTGACAGGCTGTAGAACCTAAACGGTTAATTTTAGAGCAAAACCGATCATACATTCTTATCTTAGTTTTCCATACACTATTATTTGACACCAACTTTGAATTTAACCGGAGATTAAATTTAGCCGGAATTTTTAACCATGGATTAAATTCAAAGTTGGTGTCAAATGATGGCAAGAATGTGCGGTCAGCTTTGCTCTAGAAATAACCGTTTAGGTTTTACAGCATGTCAAAGTTGCAAAAAAGTCAATTTTCAACTGTCAATATTTCCGAAACAGTTGAAGATAGGTATAGAACATGATACATGAAATATGTTCAGAATTTAACGTAGAATTTGAAAATAAAATAAAAAATTGTTTTTTTCATTTAAAAAAGTAAAGTTAGCTGTCATAACTTGTTTTTGGGTCACCCTGTATACAGTGTGATTTTTTAAGTGTGCAACATATGGGAATTTTTTTTAGTAATAGCACAATACAAACAAGGCCAAAAGTTGGTGCATGTCTGATAATCATATTAGGTGCACTTAGAATGGTTGCAAGTCAAACAGCATACAGGGTAGCTCAAACAATATCAAAGCTGTACTGTAAAGTACCCTTAGTTTAGAAAATTTAGCAAAATGTTATAGAGAAAAGTTGTTTGGAATTGAAAGTTATGCCTAGGTACCAAAACATAGCCTCCTAAGATTTTTTTTATTTTTTTTCGAAATAAATTTATAATTTCTATATTTTTTTTATTTTTTATTTCCGCCCTTAATACTTTCAAAAATTAATTAAAATCAAATCAATTTTACATAACTTTGTTCAAATTCAAGCATATTTGTAAAATTAACTTAGATTTTTAATTTTTTACGGAATCACAAAATTCATGTTTGTTGCAATGATATTCAACACTTTAAAATGTCGCAATTTTTTTTTTAACAAGTTAAAACATTACTAATGGTAATAACCATATTAAAAAAACTCTCCTTAAAGTGCAAAAGTTTTATTTTATTCAAGTAAATATTACAACAATTTTGATATTTTCTGAGCTACCCTGTATGCTGTTTGACTTGCAACCATTCTAAATGCATCTTATATGATTATTAGACACGCACCAACTTTTGGCCTTGTTTGTATTTTGATTGTGCTATTACTAAAAAAAAATCCCATATGTTGCACACTTAAGTAATGACACTGTATATGGTATTATCATCAAAAAAACGGCTAATAAAATCAAAAATTGACGTGTCCGAGGTTTTTTGGAAAATCTCCACCCTGTATAATTTATAGATTTCATTCCAACCTTAACGTGCTCACTGTATATTAGTATATTCATATTTGAAAGTAGCAAGAGGTTGGGCACAAAATGGCGGCGGGACCTCTATTGTCGCCACTGTATGTAAAGGTTTATTTAGCCACTGAACTCATAGCTAACCGATGGAATACATAACCTGACTTCACCAGCGGTTCCTTATTTATATTTATCTGACTCACTTCGGTTTGCAACTCGATACGAATAACATCGTTTTGCTTCTTGTCCGGGTTTTAGCTATTTCAGAGCGAATTTCTACCTACTAATCTGTGTATTGTTTTCGTTTGAGTCCAGAGCTTAGGTAAGTTGAGCATTATTAGATAAACTCACTTTTTCACCCTTGCTTTTGTTTTTTATTTTGCTTAAAAAAAAAAATTCAACTGGTGGCTATTGAATGGTTGTGGGATATTGAATTTTAATCATGGATGAATTTGGGGGGAGCGACCCCCCCAGAAACGAGGGTTTGCCCCAAGAAATTATTAAAAATTTAGAAAAAATTAGCGATGTTGAAAAAAATAATATAATTAAACCAACCATTTTATATTCGGCTATTGATAAAAGCCCATACATTGTTTACTTGGAATCCACAGAAAAAGTGGGTTTCAACCTTGGTAAAGTAAACAACATTAAAATTGCTAGGGATATTTTTAATCTCAAACTGGCTGATATTAAAAAAATTAGTAACAAAGGATTAAATAGAATTTCAGTAGAATTTTTATCATTTAGTGCAGCAAATTTATTTGTTAAAAATCAAACTTTTTTGAAAAAAGGATATAAAATATTTATACCTTTCAATTTTGTCACGTCCAAAGGAATTGCTAGACAGGTTGATTTTGATATTACAGAACAAGAACTCTTGGAATGTAGTAATATGGATGGAAATATAGAAATCCTTAACGTCAAAAGACTTAATAGAAAAGTAATTACTGATAAAGTGGTTTCTTATGAACCCACTGGAACAGTTCTTTTTACCTTTAAAGGAGTTAGGCTGCCAAGAGCAGTACATTTTTACAATCTTTCATTCAATATTTCTGTATATGTGCCACCAGTTACACAGTGTTATCGGTGCCTTCGATATGGTCACACAAAAGTTAATTGTAAGGGAAAGGGAAAAGAACGCTGCTTTAATTGTGGTGAACCAAAACATTTAGATGAGAATGAAGAATTCACATGCAATATGACATGTTTTTTTTGCAAAGAATCTCATAAATCTACATCCAAAATTTGTCCAGAATACACCAGACAAAAGAATATTAAAGAGCTAATGGCGTATGAAAATTTAACCTTTTTTGAGGCAAGCGAGAGTTGTAAGAGAACCTATATTCCCAGGGGTGATTTTGCCCTCAACCGGGAAGACTTCCCCTCAGTACAAAATACTACTAACATTACATACTCCCAACGTAGCTCCGATTTAACCTTTGAACCCTCAGAAAGAAGGAGTTCTTCTTTTAAAAATAATCCCATCAAACGTACTTTTCAACAAGTGGTATCTAGTAACCCAACAAAAAAAAGGATTATTCAAAAAAGTTATGATAAGAAAACACATGAAGAAAATTTATTCAACCCCAATGGAAGAATTCAAAATACACGCCCTACAGCTTATTTTTCACAACAAAAACAAACATTGCCAAATGGTTCAATAAATTTACAGCCTACTAGTGCATCTTCATCTATTCGTAAATTGGAAAATGTTAATTTAGATATTATTATTAACTTTATAAGACATGCTTCTGTAGAGCAAACAAATTAATGTATTAAGAAGTCTATTGCTGCCGGAACAGGGTCGCGGCTCATATATGGAATATGACCGTGATTCAGAAGACTGATAGCAATAAATCCCTGTTCTAGTATATTACCCCCCACTAGTATTTTCGATCAACAAACAAAACTTAGGTCCAATATTAAAATTATTCAATGGAACAACAGGAGCATTCAATCCAATCAAGAAAATCTCAAAAATTTGATATTCAAAGAAAACCCCGATATTATTTTATTAAATGAAACATGGTTGAACCCCGCACGAAAATTTATATTGAACTCCTATTACATAATTAGGCAAGATAGAGATGATGGATACGCTCGTGTGGCTACCTGCATTAAAAAAAATATACAATTTAAACAAATTAAAGTTTTTCATTCGGAAACTGTTCAATACATAATAATTCAAGTGGGTGATATTTTTATAAAAAATGTTTATGCCAGTAGAGATACTGCAGTAGATGAAAATCTTCTTGTCAATCTTTACAATCACAATGAATCTCAGAACAGCGTATTGATGGGCGATCTGAATTCTCACCATCCAATGTGGGACAGAAGTCCTGTTAACAAGGGAGGTAAAATTATAAGCGAATTTATATTTGATAAAGATCTTGTTATCATGAATAATGGAGCGGCTACTCTTATGCAGAATCCGACTTGCAATCTCAGTGCGGTGGACCTAGCAATTCTCAATGGTGCACTGGCAATTAAATCCACATGGGACGTCCTAAAGGACTGTGGTAATAGTGATCATTATCCAACCGTATTGAAAGTCAACGTGAGGGATAACAATAATTTAAGTAAAACCTTTTACCCAGGATTTAGAAGAAGAAACTTTGACAAGGCTGATTGGAAATGTTATCATGATAGAATTGCTTCTTATATCGACACGTCAAATGTCAATATAGGTTATGAGGACATCGTTAATATGATGAACCTGGCAGCAGAAGAATCTATTCCATATAAAAACTGTGGTTTATTTAAAGGGGCCGGCAACCCCTGGTGGGACGAAGAATGTTCTGGATGGATTCAGAATAGAAGAAATGCTATAGAAAAATTTAATAATCATCCTTCACTTGAAAATTTCATTGCAGTAAAAAGAGAAATGGCGGTGGTAAAGAGAAATTTAAAAAAGAAAAAAAGAGAAAAATTTGTTACTTTCTGTGAATCCCTGAATAGGATCTCAAATATTAGCTATGTTTGGAACAAAATTAAAAAATTCTCCAACATTCACAAAAATAATAACCTTTGTATGACAGATGACAAATTAAAATTGAACAGTCTACAAAATATGGCCAGCATCAATATTGATCCGGAATTTTTAATGGTCCCACCCGATGATGTAAACAATATTAAGTTATTTTCCCTGCAAGAAATGGAATCTGCTTTAAGAAATAAAAAACTTTCAGCATCAGGCTTGGATGACATTACCTACCTGATGTTCAGGAATTTACCCTTAAGAGGAAAACAAATTTTGTTGAATTTGTTTAACAAAAACCTAATGGGAGAAAAGATCCCACAATCCTGGAAAAAGATTAATGTTATCAGCTTTTTGAAGCCAAATAAGGACCCAACATTGGCTGAGAATTATAGGCCCATTGCACTTTCACCTTGTGGGGGTAAAATATTAGAAACTATGATTAAAAACAGACTAGATTGGCAATTAGAAAATAAACAAAAATTTAATAATAATCAGTTGGGTTTTAGGAAGGGAAGAGGAATTTATGACAACATAGCCTATTTATCTATGTACATATTCGATGCTTTTCTTTCTTCAAAGACAGTGGTGGCAGTTTTTTTAGACATTAAGGCCGCATATGATAATGTAAACATATATAGACTATATAATAAACTCCAAACATTGGACATACCACCGGAAATCAATAATCTCATTCATTTATTTCTTAGGACAAGACTACTATATAGCAAAACTAACATGGGCACATTATTGGGCCCTTTTCTGGCAACAAGGGGTCTACCTCAAGGCTCTCCATTAAGTACTATTCTTTTTAACGTATACGTTGCAGAACTCTTTAAATTGGAACTGGGAAATGTCTCTCTGATTGGATATGCAGACGATCTGGTGATTTGCATAAAGGGTAATTGTTTGGAGGAGATGCTTGCAGAAATAAATTTGGCTTTGGAAAAGATAGATGATTGGTTAAGGGAAAACAACCTATCCCTGGCACCAAACAAGTGTGAAGCGATGTGGTTCACAAAAGGCAGAAGAAAAACAATTCCTTTACCCATTAGATTCAATAATCAATCCATTGTTTTTCGACAGCAGGTTAAATATCTGGGAGTGATGTTTCAGAACCATCTCAAGTGGGATGCACATGTGGAGCTAATCACAACGAAAGCAAGAAAATCTTTGAATGTTTTGAAAGCCATTTGTAGAGTCTGGTGGGGAGCAGATCCCTGTACTATGTTAACAGCTTTTCATGCGTTGGTTAGATCCCACTTGGATTTTGGTGCAATTTTTATTAAACCAGGTAGTCTAAAGAATTTTGATAAGATTGACAAAGTATTTTATGAAGGGTTGAGAATATGTTTGGGGTGCATGAGATCATCGCCTAGATTAGCAATCCTTTCTGAAGCGGCAATAGTAGAACCAGAACAAAGGAGAAAAATGCTGTCAATTAAATTTATAATGAAATTGTTGGCCATTCGAGATCATCCGACTGTCAAATTAATGCTGGAATGTCGTAGGCAGCTTATCAATGGTCATGATTTTTATGAGAATGACAACATACCATACTTAGTTCTAACTTTGCAACATTTTTTGCCTTTCTTGAATAAAGTCTATAATGGTGTTAATTTTCCTTGCTATGAGGTAGAATATGAAATTCTAACGTCCCCGTTGAAAACTATTGATTGTAAGATAAAGAAAGGTGATATAGCAGCAAAGGCGAGATTTGCTGCGGTAAAAAATGAATATTCTAACAATTTTTTGTTTATTTATTCAGACGCTTCTAAAAAAGATGACAGGTTGGGTTACGGAATTTACATACCACATATAGATCATAGATTTTCTTGCAGACTACCAGACAATATTGGTATCTGTAAGGCAGAAATCATCGCAATTCATGATGCAGTAAGGACGGCCATTCAAAAACATTTAAAAAACGCTATTATCTTCTCGGATTCTCTGTCTGCTATTCAGAAAATAAACAGTAATCTCCATAATGCGGTAGCCGACTATTGGACACTAAGAACAAAGAAGCTCATCCTTTCATCTAGTGAAAATGGTTTCGATTTCAGACTGGCCTGGATCCCGGGACATTCGGGTATTCAGGAAAATGAGACTGTGGACAAACTTGCTAATATTGGCAGAATTTTAAACGTTCCAAAACAAATGTTGTTGGACATTAAAGATGTATATAATAGTATTAAACAAAAACTCTACACTGAGTATAAGGATCAGTGGAGAATTTCGGCAAAAAATAAAAATTATCAATACTGTAAGGTACAGTCAGAATTTTGCCAAAAGAAATGGTATGCCGATTTCCCCTACAAAAATCGTAGACATATTACCACCATAATACGAATGCGCATCGGACACTGTTTAACCGGAGAGCACCTCTATAAAATTAATATAAAAGATGACCCCTTATGTGAGTGTGGACAGGTAGAGAACCTGAATCACATTATATTTGAATGTCCTATTAACTTCATACAGGGCGTAGATATGTATAAAGAGTTCCGTGAGTTAGGATTCAGTACTCCCATGACAATTTACACCATACTGTCTTCTATGAATGAAGCAGCAAGTTGTATCATAATGAACTTTCTCGTGTTTTGATGTGCTACCATTGAACCTCTGTTGTTATGTCTATTAATTGCTCTACATGTACCCAGACTACCCAGTAAAATCACAAAAAGTTTGCTAATAATAATCTATATAGTATTGTAGCTCAATTTTCAACAGTTCAGTGGCCACGACATGGTTTCGAGCCAGACATCCCGTGGACACTAAGGAATCGAGCTGGCAATTGCCTAGTAGCAAAGCCATTGACAGAACAACAACAAAAACAAATTTATCTGACATGTGATAATTTAAATTTGAATTTAAAATCCATTATCCAGTACAGAATTAAGGGTTGAATTGCATAAACCAAACGCTGGTAATATATAATTGAGGGACTTGCATGGAAAATTAAATTGATTATTGTTTATTGCAAACTGTAGGAAATCGGAAAAAAAATCGATGCGAGTTTTTTTATTTTGTCCAAATATGATTATTTCGAAAGGTATACAAATATTGAGTTTTGTATACAGGGTGACACAAGAAATAGAGAACAGCCTATAACTTTTTTAATATATAAGTTGAAAATTTGAAATTTGGGGAGCTTAAACGAGGAAACTTTCTGAGTTTTTTAGAAGTAAATTGCGCTACGAGTCACTTCCGGTTTAACTGGATGTGGCCATAACTTTCTATTTTCAAATAGGACACCCGGTATTTTTTAAGTTTTCTGGCATCAGCAGATCATTTTAAGTATGAATGGACTATTTCTGGAAAAATTATAGCAAAAAAAAAAAAATTTAATTAATTTTTAGAAAAAAAAAATCGGCGCTGCCACTGGTGTAAATCGATTTAGTTGGATATTATTATTATCAAGAAAATCTATAAGTTCAATTTTTTCCTAACTGAACGCCATAATTTCAGATAAAAATTAAACAAAGAGGTTTTTTCAAAGTATTCCATATTTTTCAAATGTAACCAAGCCGGAACCAATCAATTTTTTGAAACTAGATTTTTCTTCCTATTTTTTGATATCAACATTTTTAAAATCCGCTAAGAAATAACCCAACAACTTTTGAAAAATCTGTATTTTTAAATGCAATTTTTTTTTTTGTTTTTTTAATAAGTCTTCCAAAAATGGTCCTGTCATACGTAAAATGATCTGCTGATAACAGAAAATTGAAAAAATACCGGGTGTCCCATTTGACAATTAAAAGTTATAGTTTCCGGTTTAACCGGAAGTAACTGGTAACGCAATTTTCTTTTAAAAAACTCAGAAAGTTTCCTCGTTTAAGCTCCCCAATTTTCAAATTTTCGACTTATGTATTAAAAAAGTTATAGGCTGTTCCCTATTCCTTGTGTCACCCTGTATATACGTCACAACGTATTATAAGTTATAACGTCAGAAGGACACTTCAAAACGTTGTATCTCCGTCAATTCTTGACTAACAAGAAAAAGAAAAAACACGTGGTGACTTATTTTTCATGGACTATTGAAATCAGCAATAAAAAAATTTGATGCAAGGGGCCTATTGAGTGACTTTTCTGAATACACAACTTCTTGGTTTCTCTTTATTTTCTTCAAACTTCTCTTTATTTTCTTCAAACTGATCTGGCTGCACTGATGTTGAGTGTATCAAGAAAACAAGCAATTGTTGAGTGAGTGTTGATTTTGGTTTGGTTTTGATTGACTTTTGTAATGCCAATCGGCGCCAACGCACTGTGTCTTATTTTAGGGCTTGAAAAAGACTAGATTAAAGTCGGAACGTTTTTTGATGAGCATTCTTTACAAAACTGAAGTAAATAAAATTTCCTACAGAATGAACTGATAATCTTTGATTTTATGATAAACGGTCTCCGCGCTAGAGTTCAGTGAAAAAAAATATATATTTTTTTGGTATTTTCCACAAAAAAGTCTAAAACTGAGATATTCAAACTTACCCCAATTTTCAGATACATATATACGAGTATCTGAATATACTTTTGGCTGGGGCCTCGTAATAAGTGTATGAGGAAGTTATAGGCAACTGTATGTTAAACATCAAACTAGTGGTCTTTTTTTCATCTATTGTTGATAAATTTTTACTTGTTGTCTCATTCCTCACGTCTTGTTATCAACTGGTTTTAGATCTGGACTCTTAGATGACTACATTATTTTTTATCTATGTGTAGGATAATAATCAGACAAAAACTGTCTTCTATTCTGTCAAGTACGATATAGCAGTGGCGGCTGGCCCCAAGGGGCCAAGGGGCCGTGGCACTGGTGCAAAATATATCGGTCCCTTTAAATTTTTTTTTTTTTTTTTTTAGTTCAATAGTTATTACAATCGTCAGAACAAATTACTTATCATTTTATAATTTGATCCCGACGGAAAAATTTCTGTCGTTATTATTCCTAAATTTCCTAGACAATAATTTAAGCGACTGACTAAGCTAAACTCGCTGGACTATCCGTCCGAGCCCATCACACAACGGCCCCGCTGCAACACGGCAAATGATTATTAATAGGATCTTGGTTCAATATATGATCACCAAGCTCCTTAAAATAATTGTGAATGTTCATGTCACTCATGGCCCATATTATAATTTTTTTGAGTGTAATGTTTGGAGTGTAATGAGTACGAATTTTTTTTTAGGCTAAACTGCACAGTTTTATTACATCTTCTGATGCCTTACATAATCCCCCAAGATCTTTTCTATTTAGTAAAAGTGATGACGACTCATCAGAAAACAAAAAATTACAACAAATCGCGTATCTAACACTAACGTATAACAAGTGCGCGCGGATTTCTGCCCCTAATGTGCAGTTAGGGCTGCCTACCATGTTTACATCACTTTTCGTGCCGTACGCCCAGTCCATTTCATACTCATGTCTCTGGGTGTAGCAAACACTTTTCGAAAGGAATAAGTGCGTGAAGCCCCGGAGCTGTTCCGGAGCTCCTCCTAGGTGTGAAAGGAATACAACTAATTACGTTGGAGAAGGTCACGCCGCGCTCCCAGTAACCAGCTGTTTTTATACGTATAAACGGGGCCACCTGATCGAACGGCCCGGATTAGTTTTTGCGGCAATTTAATTTGAAAGTCGGTTCGCGGACATTGTTCGTATTTTTTAGCGGCGTCGCGGCATCTTTGTCGTCATATTTCTTTGAAGCGCTTGCCGCTTGCCGCACCGCACAGAAGTCAGTTTGGTCTGGAAAGACAGTGCAGTATATATTTTTGAAGTGAAAACTTCTTTAGAATCGTTGGGAGTGATTTGAGACTCGATGAAACGAAAAAGCGACACTTTTTTACCACGCTTATATTAACACACAACACACAACAAGAACCTGGAACAAGCCAAGTGAGCTGGAACAAGTCTGGAAAATGTCTGGATAAATCTGGATGAAGTCTGGAAAAGTCTGGAAATCTCTGGAAACGTCTGGAACGAGCCTGGAAATTTCTGGAAAGGGTCGAAAAAATTCTGCCAATGGTTCCAAAAGACCTGGAGATCATTTTCCAGAATCCGGATCAGTCTGTACAAGTCTGGATAAAGTCTGTAAAACTCTGGAGAATTCTGGATAAGTCTGGATATTGTCTGGAAAAGTCTGGAAATCTCTGGAAATTAACGTCTGGAAAATTTTAGGTTCAAAATAAATTTAGTTGAGAACAAATTTTCGTTGTTTTCTTGAAACCAACCAATTTATAAAGTTTGCGAAAGTAAATTTTGCCCCTTACTTGTGATTAAGAGAATAGCTATAAATTGCAGGTCCAAATGAACATTACAATAATTATAAAAGCACTGCCTGCATATTGAACTTAGTGCCTCTATTTCCTTGGTAGTTGCGTTGAGTATCTGTGATTGATCACTGGCAAATCATAGTTGTAGTCTTTCAGGTGGAGGAAAATGATTGCTAGAATTAAAGTATCTCTAGAATTTGAAATACTGGGCTTGTCTGTGAATGAAGAGTTAAAAAAATTATTTTTATTCTATCGTGAATGGTAAACTATCATTTAATCGACTCAAAACTCGTTGTTAAAGTAACACTTTATTTGAAGTAGTGAACTCGAACAATGTTTACCGACTCATTTGTCAATTTTACCCACTCATACGTCAATTTTACCCACTCATAAGTCAATTTTACCCACTTGTTCAAATCTTTTATAATAATTATAGTGTTTATTTTCTACTTTACTATTATAGAGCCATAATACCTAGGAAACTAAATACGTTAACACACCTATAACAACCTGATCCATAACGCCCGCTTTTGCGGGCGTTATGATCTATAACGCCCGCTTATAATACCTTAAGGTGTTTTTGTTGTTGTTGTTCTATTAATTTGCACTTTACCCTAGGCAGCCACTAAATGTCTGACCGAAAATAATTTTCGGTCTAGCCAGGATTCGAACCCGGTCTACCATCAATGTTTCCCATGTAGTCCAGCGCGTTAACCCACAGGACCACCACCGTTGCCTTGCCTTATGAGATGTTTATAGATATATTAATGTATTTCGTTTCTATGTACAGGTCGCAGGTACAGGTACAGGTCACAGGTACAGGTACATGTCAAAATACAAAACAATATTCTGTCACACAAGTTTAACTGATTTTGTTAATAACAAATTGATGAAAAAACATTGTGTTGAGTAGAAAATAAAGCATTGTATGCACCACGGGGATTTCAAGATTATAATGCCCTTCAGGCGAAATATATCTCTCGGGCCATAGGCCCTCGGGCTAGTTTCGCCTTCGGGCATTATAATCTACATATTCCCCTTGGTACATAAATAGCTATTTTGACAGAAATCTGTTATGTTGCATGATTGACAACACCAGAAATATGTCAGTTTGTTAGGTACTTTGTCAACTTGTCATAATCTATGTAAAATTTTAGCACATTTTAGTTTATGATTTTAGTAATTGTGATAAATAAACAGTTGCTCAAGAATAAAATAGAATATTACACACGATGGTAAAAAAGCTTTACCTGTTCGTGGAATTAATCCACTCGCTCCTTCGTCGCTCGTGAATCAACATTCTCCACTCACAGGTAAAGCATCTTTTTACCGTCTTGTATAATAAATAACTATTACCTCAAGGTGAAAAATTATCTGACAATTGACGTTTTCAATTGAAAGAGATGGACGATAAAGTATGAAAACATTCAGATTCCCGCCAACATTTGCTTGCTCGTCAATGTCAAGTTTATAGTGTGTTTAGCAATCCCCTGGTTTTTATTCTAATCGGTGACTCCACCGATGAGTTAGGTATCTTTGTTCAGTGAATGGAAAATGACAATGACCGACATAGAATGGTGAAATTTGAAATTGGAAAGAAAATGTGGGAAGCAAACAGCTGCCGCAAACTAAACTTGAACGTGGATATCTTTGTATACTTGATGGGTCGTGGATTTCCCTTACTTTTGCGAGTATCAGTTCTGATTTTGTGTATCCAAATTTTGACAAATGTAGGATTTGATGAAAACTTATGAAAAGACACGTCCGTCGGTGAATAGGAATTATTTTCACGAAAAGGCACACTACACACAATCACCATTGTTAGGAAAAAACCTTGAAAAAGCCGAGGAAATAATAGTTTCCAGTCTCACACGTATAAAACTGTTGTCAACAAACCATTGTCGATAGCTGTCAATCATTGTTTTCATACTTTTCATACTCTTTTGGCATCTGACAGTCTGACGCCAGAGAGAGAGGCTTGTAAATTGAAAAGGTCAATTATTCAGGAGCTCTTATACTAACTACGCTTTCCTGTAATATAGTTGTAGCTAAACTGACTTCGTACAAAAATCTAAATAATCTAGGAACGCAGACACTGCACCGCCCATGTGAATAATTTTAGAAATAAAAATTATGTTCATAAAGTGATTGATCCTAACTTCAAATTAAACCTCTTTTTTCCTGTAGTTTTGCATAACTTGTAAGGCTAAGGCATCAACAAATTTAGCTTGAAAAATAAAAATTTATCGTTCGGAGATACCTATATTGCCTGCAGACCCTGCAGTATACCAGTTTGATCTTTCGATTTTGCCGTACAAAATTTTGCACACTACAGTCACACCATTGGTTATGGTTATTTTCATTGGTTTTTTTAATAATTGTACCGATTTATGCAATACCAAGTGACCCCTCGGCGTGTCCCCATTTTGGTGTAATGGGGGGGCTCAAGGGAGCCCACCACTGTTGATGCTCACTGATCAAGGACATGTGCCTTGGTTTTATAGAGTTGGGGATCCTAACTAAGAGGGACACGGGGCCAATCCAAGAAGGAAGCTGTCGTGTCGAAGGATGGGTGGCAGGGGAGTCAGTAAGCACCGAAACAAAAAGAAAAAGACTAAGACTATCGGGGGTCAAAAAAGGAACCTGAGTCGTCAAGAGCGGGATCTCTCACGATACCGCTCTGAAAGAGGTAATAGGAAAGCAGGTGACTAAAATCCAGCAGCCAGAGGAGGATGAATCCAACTCCGGAGCTGCAGGAAAACGCCTGCGATCCGACACCAGCACCCCAGAACAGGCAAGCAGCCAGGGCTGGTACTCCAAGCTACAAGGCTGTTGCTGGGGCGAGTAGGGTGGGACTAATCCCCCCTGATTACCCCAGCGCAGTCTTCACCAGCGAACAGCTGACTAGCCTGCAACAAGCCGTCCTAGAGGCGGTGCAGAACATGCCAGACAGCGGTTCGCAGGCGCGATTCCAGGGCTGCACTCATCGCCCAGGATGGTTGCAAATAACCTGTGCCGACGACAGCAATCTGATCTAGCTGGAGGGCGCATAAACCACCGCAAGCCATGGGAAGGGGCAGAAGAAGAAAACTTGATAACTTGGTACCCCTAACTATTCGGGGAGAATTAGTACCATTCTCAAATGAAGCAAAGTATTTGGGATTCATCCTGGACAAGACTCTAAACTGGAACGCTCATTTGGAAAAAGTAAGCCAAAAGGCAAAATTGTCGCTTTGGAACTGCCACAGGATCTGCGGAAAGACCTAGGGAACAATTCCAAAACAGATTCACTGAATCTAAACCATGGTTAGCAGACCAATGATAACCTATGGCTCTGTAGTATGGTGAGGCAAGGCGAATCAGAAAAGGGTTCAAGCCACACTTAGCGGACTGCAGAGAATAGCTTGCCTGGCGATAACTGGAGCGTTGCGCATCACGCCTACAGCAGCTATGGATGTCTTCATAAGCCTGACTCCACTTCACATATACGTGAAGAAGGAAGCAATGAGGTCAACCTATCGGCTGTACCATGCTTCAAAAAACACTTTGGAGGGGAGAAGAGAAGCGCAATGCAACACACGATGCTTGTGGATGAAATAAATCGACACGGCACCCTCAGCATGCCTTCTGACATAATGCCACAGAAAACCAACTTTGGTTTGCCCTTCAAAACAATGATTCCCGACAGAAAGCGAGAGCTATGGGCCAGCGACAGGACCTAGCTACTGAGGGCAGATCTCTGCCTGTTCACAGATGGATCCAAAACTAAACATGGTGTCGGAGCAGGGGTATATAGTGAAAAACCAAGGCTGGGAATTTCGGTCAGCCTTAGCAAAAACGCATCCAGATTTCAGGCCGAATTGCTGGCCATCGAGTCTGATGCGAAAAAGCTGCTGAAAAAGCAACAAAGGCGCAAGTCGATAAAAATATTTTCTGATAGCCAAGCTGCGCTGAAAGCACTGGCATCCATACATTGCACGTCGATACCAGTATGGAACTGTAAACAAGCCCTGACCCAGCTAGGGGAAAATAACAACGTTTCACTAGTATGGATACCGGGACATACCGGATAACCCACATAGCAATTGTACATGCTTAGCACATGTACAGAATATTCCAGACAAGGAAAAGTATATGCTAGATATGTTCCAAAAAGCATTGCGCACATCCACAGTACATCCTGAGTATATGTTACAGACCCACCGTAACAGATGTTAGGTATGTGCTTATAATATCCTCAAGTATGTCCTAGTCACAAGCTCAGCATGTACTGAACACATATCCACAGAATATGCTCCAAATGTACCTACTATATTCTTTAGGAATGTACATATATCATGGGATATTTATATTCATGACATATGCCTTGGCACATCTATAGTGTATAAATAGTATATGACATGAATTCCAGAAATATGCCACAATAGTGTCTGTTTCAAAATTAAATAGAACAGGTAAAAAGTTAGTGTAAACGCTTTTTGCGGGGATCCTGTAGTATTTGCAATTGATCTGACCAAGCGTACAGTTAGCTAGGAATCCTATCCAAATGTGCAATTAGTTACAACGATCGTAAATACCACAGTGTGTTCGCAAAAAGCATTTCCACCTGTTACCTGCTGTTCTATTTAATTTTGAGACAGACATCACATTAAGCTGGACCTACCCTTCTTCTTTTGCTGGGACACCTTATGTCCTAGCGAAAAAACTGTCTTTTCACACTCAGGAACAAATAATTATAATTGGAAATTAGGCTAAAAAAATAAAATGTTAACATACACATATGAACATATATTTAAATAAGCTTTCAATATTACAAAAAATATGAAGTGTGTAAATAATGTATGGAATGAATAAAATTTGCAACAGCTTCAGCAGACTTGAATGTGAAATTCTTTCTTCCACAGCCCAAGAGCTTGAATGGGAAACAGTGTCAATGTTTGGGAAAACCACAATTTAGACTAGAATTTGTGGCTGCCGATCAACATTACTAGCGGAAGAGGTTCTCTCACTGCTGGAATAGGAGCCATAAGTGTCTCAACCCTAAGATTTTCCTGAATTATTTTTAATTAGTATAATTATAAACCTAATTTACATTCTCACATATGGAGTAAACAATATCGAAATAAAATATTAACAACTATACCACTGATCTAAAAAATAAATGGATAAACAATCGTACGGCTCAATTGGCTAAACTTGTGCGAAAATGTGGGGTCAATATTCTATGAACAGTTGTGCAACGGAACAGCCTAACGCCTGCGCAGTGTCTTATCTTTCGAACAACTGTTCTAAATTCTGAAATTCCTTCGTTTTCATTGGCCAGATTTTGTGCAGGCACAGTACATGTATCTACTGCGCACGCTCACAGCTGTCCCAGTCAGTTGTTTTTGTTTACATTATGACCTCGTAAATTAGCAGCATTAGAAGCGTTCTTTGTTTATCCATTTATTTTTGAGATCAGTGAACTATACTTACCTTAACTTCCAGTTTTTTCTGTGAAAGAAAATGGAAAAAATAAATAAATCACTGAAAACATACACAAAAACAAAGGCCACAACTGCCACAAAAGATCTTTTGACTTTTGTGAACAAGATAAAACAGACGAAGCCGCGAGCGAGCACGTACTAAGAATCGAGATAACCCAGAATCAAAAAAAAAAAACTAGAAAGAATGGAAATCTTAAATTGAGAAAATTACGATGATTAAAATGGAAATGTTTGATGTGAAATGAAGAGCCTCTGTATAGGTTAGGTTGGCAACTAAGAAGAAAAAAGCGCGAGCGCAGTTGACAGCGATTGGAAACTGGAACGTATCCTATGTTCCTATATCCGCGAATGGTATTTTATTATGAGATTAAAATATATCTGAGTCTAGCAAAGAGGCATTTCTTATTAAATTAAAAATCCAGGATTTTTCATCATTCAATAAATTTTATAAGCGCTGTTTGCACCTGCGCGAATTGACGCGGTAGGTGTGTTAGAGAGAATACACTTTTAGAATATTCTTAACACATGTTACGAATGTAAAGTATGTTTTTTTTTTAAAGACTATTTCACTAGAGTGCATTACACCAGCAATAAATTCGGTATTCACCTGACAATAACGCTACCTGGACAATACCAACAACATGGTATTTCAGCGACCATCTTTTGACATTGTCAAACTGGTATTTTTAATTTGAAGTTTTTATTCATAATTTTGCATTCTATTTATTTCAAAATCTTACGTGAAATAGTCATGACGAATACCACTCGAGAAAAAATTGTGTAGGCAAAATTGTTCTCAAGGTTTTATTCAAGTTTGTTGTTTTTGTTTTATTTAAAATATGCTTTTTCGGATGTACCTGGCATATACTTCGAATATACTTGAAGTAAGTATACTTTTTATGTTCCTTTCCCGAATATGCTCAGCATGTGCGCTAAGGAATATTTCAATTGGTAGATACTTATCATATGCTATACATTTACTGAAAAGAACATTCCTAAAATATATACAGTAAGCACATGCTAAACATATACTTTAAAGAATGACCTTTAGGGAACACTGAGCGGATATACTCAGCATGTGAATGTTCTTTTAATGCTATGTGGGAAGGAGGCAACGGAAAAGCGGACCAACTTGCAACAGCTGGATCGGAGCTTAACTTTATTGGACCGGAACCAGTACCGGGAATAGCCCTGAATACGGCTAACCTCACAATCTCGACCTCAATACAGAGGCCAAACAATATTGGTCGAGACTACTAGGCATGAACTATGCAAAATCCTCTGAACCCTGTGGCAGACATACTTCTGGGAATGGGGAGGAAGAGCCTCAAAGCACTGGTTGGTCTGTACGCTGAACACTGCAAACTCCGTCATCACATACACAAGATCGGAATAGCAGAAAGTGTCGCCTATGCCTGGAAGGGGACGAAACTGCAGAACACGTCCTATGCACGTATCCGGCAATAAGGCAGAAGGCATGCTGTTTTCGGGGAGTCAGCTGTTCTACCCGAATACATAAAGCATGCTTCCCCCACACTTATCTCCACCTTCATAAGAAGGGCTGGACTGATGGGGGAAATATAAACTCGGAGTGAGCCACAATAGACCGTAGGTCGCAGGGCCGACATCGGACCACTCACAAGAAACCTAAACCTAAAGTACTACCTGATATAGAATTTAAAAAAAAAAACAGAATACCTGAAAAAATACAGAATACAAATTTGCAATATATTTTATTTATTTTTTTCATTTAAAATATACGTAAGCATTAACAAGTTTTTGCTAAATCAAAAAACGTTGAAATCTTTCAAGGCGTTAACCAATAAGGCACATCCGCCTACAATTCCAATGAGTCCGCCGATCAGAAGGCGAGTTGCATTATAGAACCGGTCTGAATAAATACATACCACAATTCCACCTACAAATTGAGATTTATGAATTAAGGCTTTTCGGATGATTTTGAAGAATGCTTACAGGCGATCAGCAAAGTAGCTCCAACCGTGAATAACCAAGCCTCGAATTCCTTATCCAACTCGTTGCTTTTAAAGATCTGCATTCCCAATGCAACTGCCAAAATAAATATAAAAGCACTACTCGATATGCTTAGAGCATCCAAACCCTCAGATAGGGAAAATTTGTGTTCGGCGACCAGCGCATCAACTATGTAGCCTCGTAGGAAAAAGAAAACTAAAGCCAGAATAAGGATTACCTGAAAATTAAAAGAATAGTTATTTTTTCAATGATATAATTTGTTAGTGATGAGAGGTATATCAGAGGAATTTAAAAAAAAAAAACAAATTGGTAGTGCCTTCTCGACCTTTGAAGATCCCTTGGAGAAAATTGCGTTAGTCAAGTAGGAGTTGGAGCTTTCCCAAGATTTTTTGGTTCTATTTGGTAACATTTTTTATGATTTCTTATTTTTTTCTTTATAGTTGTGTCTGGTTTTTAACGAAGAATGGTATTGAGTATATCTAATATCTATTCACAATCCGATGTCCAAAGGTAAAGGTAAAATTTATCACGTTTTAGTGCTATTTGATAGGGAAAGGTGATAAATTTACCTTTACCTTTGGACTACGGTACGGATTATGAATAGGATATATACATGAATATGTTGATGGAGCTATCGAAGAATTATGAGTTCTTCGCTCATATCCTACTTATTGTCAAAAAAGGATAGTTGTGTTATATTTCATCAGGTTATAGTACTTAGATCTATATAATTATAACGGAATTATTGAAATACGGTCGCAGTTGACTGTGCGCTTTAGTGCCCCAAAAAAAAAATTACCTACGACGCTCATTTTTTTTTGGGCTGCCTCCCTTAAAATAAAAGTCACGGGCCGACACTGTTTAGCACCCTGGCGCCTGGAGGATGAATAAATAAATCAAATCAAAATATGCTTTATGATCCGAATTTCATACAATATTTTATATTCCGGCGATTTAAGTCAATACATTGTTTTGTGACATTTGAGTTTATCGGGAATAATTGAAGAAGGCTAATCTTAGTAATGTGCTTGACTGCTTGACAACTAGTAACAACGGAATTGTTTGTTTGTCTTGTCATATTGTCAAAGTTAAATTCACTGGAAAACAATGTGCGAAAATTTCGACACCTATGTCCAAGATCAGTTTATCGAATTGTAAAGATTTTGTAATTAATTTTGATTGTTAAATTTTGTTGTTTCCATTAGATGTTTCATCTTTGTGCCTGCTATACCTATATATTTATTTTCTCATTATAGTACTTAGTACTAAAATCAAATCATTATAGTACTCAATCCAATAAAGTATGTCATTTTGACACTTAAATGATGTCCATAATATTGTCATTTTGACACGCCGGAATATAAACAATCATTATGATCCTTATAACATAAATATCTAATATTGTTTCAAACAAAGTACTGTTGTAAACAAAGCTGAAAGAAGGTACATAATAAATAAAAAAATAAATGGATAAATTCAAAACGTACAAATATCAAACATACAATAAAGTGATGCCCTAGTTTACGTAGTCTAACACTAGTACTACATTCCTGAATTATTTTCCAGTATACAGGGTGGCCCAATAACTGGTGGTTATACAAAGTTATGTTTTTTTAAATGGCTTCCCCTGTATATTATGACATTTCTGCATGGATTCAATGAAAAATTCTAGATATACCTATTTCTTATACAATTTTATATACCTATCTTCAACTGTTTCGGGAATATTGGCAGTTTAAAATTGACTTTTTTGCATCTTTGACAGACTGTAAAACCTAAACGGTTGATTTTACAGCAAAACCGATTTTACATTCTTTTCCTAGATTTTTCATAAGCTATCATTTGACACCACTTTTGAACTTTACCGGAGAATAATAATTTAAGCGGAATTTTTAATCATGGATTAAATTAAAAGTTGGTGTCAAATGATAGTTTATGAAAAACTAAGATAGGAATGTACAGGGTGTCCGAAAAAGTTTTTACGATCTGTTTGTTATATTTCTCGAGAACCGTTAGGAGTGGGGGAATCCGAGCCAATGCAATGCTGAGCGTGCATCTTGGAATTTCAGTAGCCATGGAGCGATCGTCATTGAACGATCCACAAAGCCGCGGCTCGTTTTCTCTGTGAAAGTATTTTATGAGAACAACCATTCTTACATCCAAGTTCGTCGCCTTTTTCGTGCACATTTCAATTTACACGACATTAATCAAGCTCCGACACGTCCTTTATTCGGACATTGGGTTAGAAAATTTGAAACAGAAGGCACAACAGTGAATAACAGCCATATTGGTCGAACCAGCCCAGAGCTGGTAGAAGTGTGGAAAATATCGAGCGTGTTCGAGAAGCAGTTAGACGAACGCCTCGCCGTTCAATAAGAAAACAAGCAGCCGTATTATATTTATCAAAATTGCGAAATTTTCGTGGATTCAATCAAAATACTTGGTTTCAGCAAGACGGAGCAAGAGCAAGACTGCCCACACTGCATATCTTTCCATGGGGATCCTTCGAAGGTTGTTTCCAGGAAAGCTTGTATCGAAGAATGGTAACGTCAAATACCCCGCCAGAAGTTCCGATTTAACTCCCATGGATTTTTTTTTGTGGGGTTTCCTTAAATCAAAAGTGTACGTTCAAATTCCTGCAAATTTGGAACAGTTGAAGCAAATAATTCGCGACGAAATTCGAGCAATTCCATAAGAACTCTGCAACCGCGTGTTTACCACCTTCAGAGGTCGTTTGGAGGAGACGATCCGTATGAGGGCAGCACCTCGACGGCATACTTTTTCATAAAAAAAATTTCCACAGTGTGTAGTTTATTATTATTTTTTTTTAAATAAATCTCAAACTTGATAAGTTATAATTTTTACACATCGTAAAAACCTTTTCGGACACCCTGTATGATCGGTTTAGCTGTAAAATTAGTCGTTCAGGTTTTACAGTCTGTCAGAGATGCAAAAAAGTCAATTTTCTACTGTCAATATTTCCGAAACAGATGAAGATAGGTATATGACATTGTACATGAAATAAGTCTAGAATTTTCCGCAGAATCCAGATATGTCATAATATACAGGGAGAGTCATCTAAAAAAACATAACTTTGTGTCACCACTAAAGTCTGTTTTTTCTTTAAAGATAATTCCCCAAGTCAAAAATTTAGTACTATATGCAACACAAGTCTTTTTTACATAAAATATTTGAAAGCATTGACAATTTTACATTGTATTGCTAACATAATGTCATTTTCACTTTTATCTTTAAAAAAAAAACAGACTTTACGAATTGGGCCACTTTGTATAGGTACTAGAAAATAATTTAAAAATGTAGTACTCATTACTCATATTTATCTAAAAGTTTTGTATTCAAATTTTTCTTCGATCTCCTTCGATTCTCTCCTAATATTTTTATCTAATTCACTTGAAATTATTTTTAAAGCATAACAATTTGATGCCAACTTTTTATTTAGATTATATAGTCCCAGATTACATTTAAAAAAAAAAAAAAACATTTGTTTTGGAAATATTTAGACACAGTTTATTTGAATCGCACAACCTCTTTATTGAGGACAGGTCGTGGCTAATGGTTTCAGCCCAAATGCGTTCATCTGTATGTACCACTCCAGAGAATTGTTGCATCATCTGCAAACAATGTAAAGCTTCCAGAAATACAGGGTGACTTAGAGTAAATTTCCCTTTTTAACATGTTATAAAAACAAAATAAAACGTGTTGGGGCAATTTAAATAATAAATTTTGGAAGTACAGAAATGCGGATTTTATTATTTAAACACAACGTTATCCAAATGTCAACCATCCCTCGCATAGCACTCCTCCAATGATGCTTTTAAATGTTGGAAGACTCGCTGACACATTTCAATAGGAATGTTGGAAATGGCCTCTCAAATGTTGCGTTTTAACTGTTCCATAGTGGCTGGGGGATCGGCGTAGGTAGACGATACTCTCCAAATATCCCCACAAAAAAAGTCTAGGGGCGTAAGATCTGGTGATCTTGGTGGAAAAACGATGCCTCGATGCCCCCATTTTTCGAGATTACAGTTCTTCATAGGAATCGTTCGATTTGAAAAACGTATTATGGTTTACAATTTCATTAATATACAGTGAAAAGAAAATTGGTCCCAGAATCGAACCCGGAGGCACTCCAGTATTTAGAGTCTGTTGGTTTGATTTCATCCCATTATGAGATACAGACTGGACTCTATTGGTCAAATAAACTAGTAAAAACCGAATATAACCACTTTTAAAAACACCTTTATTTTTATTGAATATTGGATAACCCTGGTAAAGTGTTTATTTCCATTAACAATATAATTTTTTCGTGCACACTTTATTTTTATCTATATTGTAAATGGAAAAAAATCACCTCACCAGGGTTATCCAAAATTTAATAAAAATCAAGGTGTTCTTAAAAGTGGTCCTTATTTCGTTTTGAGTAGTTTATGATTCAAACCAACTTAGTAATTTACCCCTAAATCCATAAATCTCCAGTTTGCGCAGCAATGTTATATTAAAATAAAAGTTATTTAAATCAGTAGCGTTTAATTTGGGATCCACACATTCCTTGCTACACTTATCTCCTCGAAGTTCGTTTACAATTTGCCAAGCTGTCTTGTGACGCAATTTTCTTTACATAATAAAGTTGCTTATCTGCCTTTATAATTCTACGATATATTGATCTATACTTATTGAAATAATTTGCAAAAAATTGATTACACATATTGAATTTTCTTATATAGTGGAGACATCTTAAATTTCTTGCTGAAACTCTTATTCCTTTAGTAATCCAACTTTTTTTTGTTTTTTTGTTTTGAACGTTTTAAAGGAAAACTTGCTTTAAAAATTTCAGCTTAAACAGAGTGTAAACCTGCCAATGGATCTGCAGATCTTAACACATCACCCCAGTTTTCCAAAGAAGCAAGCTGCGGGAACCTATCATAATTTTTTCTCGTGAACAATCTAGCAAGGTACGATCTTCAGGCCAATTTGAGTAATTTGACAGGATTTCAACAAGGTAATAAATAAGGTGTAGTCTTATAATTCGTGAGGGAAAAGGAAAAATGTTATCACAACCAAGTTAACGCCAGTATTGCGGATCTTATTTAGTTCTCAAAGAATCAACGCAGTGATGCTTACCTACCTATACAATGACCAGAGCCAACGCAGCCCAAATGTAAGTTAAAAGTGGTTCACCTAGATATACCTACCTGAAACTGATTCACCTGGAGAGCCTACCATCAATTTGAAGCCTTTCACAAAATGGACACGTCTGACCCAAGATTATCCAGGTTTAAGAGAAAAGTAGTTTTACGAATGAAGGTAAGTCGTACAAAAGCTCTCATGCCTCCAAGCGTAGGAAAGATTCTAAATATTCTTGAAAATTTTGGAATTCTCCTAGTAGCAAATAAAATGTTCAAAACTAAAGTAGTTGATTATATGGAAGGAAATATAATAAACTTGAATAGTAAGAAAACACTCTACTCGAGAAAAACAATAATTTCAAAAGCATAGCCAATTTATGCCCTAGCTCAGATTAAATTAATTAACTACCTACCTATTAAATTGGGAGACTAAACTGGAAATATGGGCGCCAGTAATATTTGAATAGAATATGAGCGTTCCAGAGTCTGGGTCTTTCAGAACCCCAAACAGCAATGCCAAATATATAAAGTTACGTCCACACCAAAAGGAACTTTTTTCTGCATGTTTCCAAAAGTTTATTCAAGTTCCTCATTGTTAAATCTACGTCCACACCGAGAGCAACATAGGAACATTGTGTTTATGACGTTTATGTTGCTCGTTCCTGAAACTTGTTTCTGTATGTTACCAAAACTTTATCCAAGTTACCTACCTACTTATTTTTTACGGTTGCAGCAACATAAAGTTCCTATAAGATGCTAGATTCCATTTTTAGGGACAAAGATCGAAGGAAATATAGAAATATTATTGCTAAACATTCTTTGTTTCTCAACTTTAGTTTTATCAGGGTGCACAACGTTGTTGCTTGTTCCCAAAACTCAAAACTGAGCCGTTGTGTGTCTGTGTCTTTAAATCGTCGTTGCATCACATTGTTTCGTGACTAAAAATACACACTGCTGGTGTACGTGCACACAGCGTTTACTGTTGCAGCAACACAAGGTAACATTCACAAAAATGACTAACCATGGTGTGAACAGAATATTTACGAAACTTTTGTTGTTGTTTCTGTTTCCATAAACAGGTTGCCGCAACCAGCAACAAAATTTTGCTATATACAGGTGTCCCACTAAGGTCGGCCACGATGATATAGCTAAAAATTCAACTTTTCGCAAGAAATCGCTATATTAAGATACTGTTTTAACAACAAAAATCAAAAGTTCATTAATTTTTGCGCCAGTTTGGTTATCAGGCTTTTTTTCGTATCTTCAGTAATAAGGGTGGGGGAAGCTGGTGATTTTTTTTTTTTTTTAAATTGCTGTATCTTCTATACCAATCATTCAAACTCATTCAATCTGGGTTTATTTGGAAGAGAATTTCATTGGTATTAAGAACACCACTTCGTTCGAGGTCGATAGTTTCCACCGCGTCTTTTAGAGGGCGCTGTATATTCAAGATCCAGTTTTTTCTAATTTTCATGAAAAATCCAAATGGCATAATATTATTTTTATATTGCTGTGCTTGAAGAGCGAAAATATATCTACATTTTGGCGCAAACCGCAATTCAATATCTGCATTCGTTTTCAGGTTACGTAAAGTCTATGGTCTCCATAATATATGGTACTTGGCCGACCTTAGTGGGACACCCTGTATGTTTCTTGGGCGTGGACATGGCTAACCCACTAAGCTAAAAAACATCCCAATTTCGTCACATCTTTGATTTTAGGTTACATTGTTACGTTATTCGAAAAGGATCTGTTACGGCGCCTTAATGGAATAGTTTCGGTAAATGTCCTCAAACGTGACAAAATCGCAGTTCCGTTTATAAATTAACGTTTTTTTTCCGTAACTATACCATAACAGTTTCGTTTTCGAGATGTTTTTTTCAAGAAACTCATGATAACGTTATATTTATGTTACTAGGTTACGTTTTTGTTTCGAAACTATGCCATAATAGTTTCGTTTATGCGATGTTTTTCAATAGGTTGCGGGTTACGTTTTTGTTTCGAAACTATACCGTTGAAAATTTTATTAATTACCTACATACTTACAATAAAACGAACTGCGATATTTATTTTATTTATTTATTAAATTGAAAAATTACATGATTTCTGGCTGGCCTCTGATGATAATCGGCTAAAACAAATAATACAGAATTGTTATTTTTTTAATTAACTTTTAAAAGGGTAAAATTTACCAATTTTGGAATTTCTGCTTGATAAGGCGCTGGTTCAAATGAATAAACCATCTCATCACCACCTTCCCCCGTCACCTCTTCATCATTCAGGACTTAGAAAAAACAAACTAATTAGTTACAATCAAAACATATTCTAGATCAAAATCAAACCTCGATTTCGCAAATCCCTTATTTTGAAATAATTTTTCTGGCCAGCTCACGAACAATGTAACAATGTAGAGACAACCCACATAACAATGAAAGGACATTCATATTCTCAGAATATTCCCTCAAAGTGCTTTTTGGAATGTTCTTTTAGGAATGTTTAATGAATATTCTAAGTTTGTTTCGATTGAAATATTCATTTTTGGACGTTCTATTTATGTACTAGGAATGTTGCTCTATGCACCTACCTGAAAGATAGTGCTAAGAACCTACCTTATATAACATTATTTGAATATTGTTATACAAACATTATTATAATGTACCCTAAAAATATTCTTTCGGCTAATATCTCGATCAGGTATCAAGAATATAGGTACCTACCAAGTTGTGCTGAGAAGTTTATGTAGGTAGGTACCCATGATAAGAATATTTCCATATTGATCACTTAATTATCTAAAGTACCTACTCAAAAATCTTAATTGAACAATTAAACAATAATGCTCTATCTAGAACCTACTAAAAATGTTCTAGGTATATTCTTTTTCTTTTGCTTTGTAGGACTTCCAAGAGAGCGCTATTAATGATCTACATCTTGCCTCGTGTTTGAATCACCTTGGAACCTGTTTTTCTCAGTTGGCGTGCTTACCGCGACGAGAGCATAATAAGCTTGAAACTGGAGCATTGGTTAAACACTTGTTTTCCAGAGAAATTTTCCAACAACTCTTTCACTGCTTTTAATATAAAAGGACTGATAGGAGCATTATTTGCTCGATTATTTGGTTGGATGCGAAAATTAACATTCCAAGTATGTTCCTAGAATCAAACAAAAATGTTATGTCTAGGATGCATATTGAGAATGATATATGTAGATATATTCTAAGAATATTTCAAGCATATTGGTATAATATTCTAACATAAATATAATGTCATAGAAACATTCTTAAAATGTGAGAATAAATATACATTCAAGAATATTTTGAGAATCAAACAGGAATATTCTTTTCAGGATGTACTGAGAATCTCATGAGTATGTTCTAGGAATATCCTAATGGATTTCCCAGGAAGTTCTTGGGTATTGCAAACGGTATTTCTACAATCTTTTCTCAGAACATTCTCAGGACATTCGCAATGGTTTTGGCGAACATTCTAGGCACATTCCTCTTAAAAAAAGAACATTCTCAGTACATTCTAAGGATGCAATTTTGTTATGTGGGAATTTACTGGCGAAAACGTTGGCCAATCCCTCGGCCATTCCCCTTCTTACGAATTGGGCCCCATTTCTGCCTGCTAGTTGTAGGTATTTATTTCAAAAAAGAATAATACCAGCTCAACCACAATACCTAAAATAATAACTAATACATCATACATCTATTTCTTGGTGAAAAATAAACTTACTTTGTGATCCATCTTCAGAGACTCACCCTGTCTTGTTTAGCACATCAGTTTCAGAGGGGCACAATACAATATAGGTATACCTACCTAGTACCACGCAAAAAAAAACACTTCAAGAAACACATAGGATGATATCAATAATTAAAATTGGTTTTATAGCATAAAATAACCTATATTCTACCCAATTTTATTTACCTAATAAAAATCCAGAAACACCGACTTTTACACAGCAGGCCTGGCCTAACCTAACCTCTAATCTAAATGTAAACAAAACTGCGGCGTTGGTCGAAAATAATGCAAGTGGTACGTCTTTTGGGACGTTTCAAGCATGTTATATACCTAACATTAAAAAAACGTTAGGGGAGAGTGGGTAACAGTGGATCTTTTTTTTTCTAACTCATACAGTTCCACAACTTATCGCTAAATCACTGTTTTCTCAGTTGTAGAAAGAGTATGTAAGACTTAACAGAAAAAGTAATTTGATGGCGAATATGACATAAACTTTCAACATATAGCCTTGAAATAAAAGTTCGTAAAAGATCCAATGTGGCCCAGGAGTGGGTCAGTTTGGATCAGTGCACGGGGAACAGTGAATCAACTTGGGCACACTGGATCTATGAAAATAATTACAGTAAAAGATTATTGTTTTCATACTATAACTCATTTATTTCTACCAGAAGACAGTAAGGTCTTACAAAACTTAGCAACGAATCTGATTTCATCCAGCCAGACTGTGTAGCACGCCTAAGCGGAGCGTCCGCGATGATATGTTGCTTGAAATGGAAATGCACTCTAGGAAATATTATTGGTGGCAATGCATTCCCCAAAGCGCAAAGCTCCAATTATGTAACAAGTTGTTACTTTAGGTCCCTACTCGTTCTGCGCTGGAGACCTTGGAGACTTGCTTTTGTCCTTTGGCAGATTTCTGAACCGTCGTCGTACTCTTTTCTTACGCATCTCTGAATATTTTACGAACTGCCTAATTAGGTGTAAGCCAAATTATTTTCTTAGGATCAGGGTTATTCCGAATTTTCTTGTAATACCTGTTTAAAGTTGTGTATGGGATATGAGTGGTTCTTGCAACAGCCCTTATTTTCTGACCATCCGATATATAAGTCTTGAGCGTTTTGCATTTGTTGTTCGGTGTGGTAGTCCGATAGTAGTTTTCCTTTTCCTGTTGCGAGGCATATTTTCACCTATTAAAAAGTAAGTATAAGTTAAGTTATAGCTTAACGGGTCACATAGTAGATCATTGTGGGTTACATTATTGGATCACTGATCCACTGAACCCCAAAACAAAACGATTCGCTCGCTGTGACCCAATGACGGTTATTTTGGAAAAAAATATATACAAAAAAAACGAATACTACTAAAGACACAACAACATCGTTTACAACTGATATAAACAATACTAAGCATACAACTGTACCCAAATATCCAGAATTATTACTCATTTAAATATAACACAAATTTTTAAAACACGTGATAAAAAAGATTCGTACTTGCCTGTTGCTCAGAGCGACGCAGAACAGACTTTGCTCCTACCACTTTGATATCGTCACAGCGATTAGATGGGCTGAGGAGAAGTATTTAAAAGGAACAAACAACAGTACTTTCGCGCGCATACGCTTAAATTATGTGGAGCTATGGTAGAAGATTCACTGTGCCCCGTGATCCACTGTTACCCACTCTCCCCTACAAAACAAGTTAGTTTCGAATTTGCAACGTTTATTTCCAAGTGAAACGAAAACATAAAACAGAAAACGTCACAAACATGTCATCTCGTGAATTCTCAACGTTGCTAGGGTAAACATGTATTTTACGTAATTGGAACGTTAGTTCTACAACCAGGGTTGGACGAACTTTTGGAAGTGGGCCGGGAAATTTTAGTCTAGCGGCCCATACATTGATCAATTCGTGCGGCACATCACCCCTAGATGTGATCTAATAATAGGTATTTAGGTTCATTTATCACCAACGCATCCAAATTTTCCATTGTAATAAATTTAGGTGCTGAAAACTGAAAAGCATTTTTCGCACCCTCTACTTGTATGCACGTTGAAGTGAGGGCATACTGGTAAGCCCCAAAGATGACTCTTAAGCACGGATATGAAATCGGTATTTACTTATAGAAAACAAAACATTGTTGCAACCTAAATGTGAAGAACATTTAAAAAGTTCTAATTCATTCCCTGTATCATCTCCATCGTTAAATTCAGAGCGGTCATACAGCTCCGTCCTTTTCAAGTCACCTAGTTACCTTATTTTATTTAAAGCAGCGTCTGGCATGAATTCGGAAAAATTATTTGTATCCAAAAATGAAAAATCAGCACAAATAACTCTATATGCTTCAAAGGGAATGCCTCATCTATTCTGGTTATGATGTGATCCATGGCCACATCATGTACTATTCCCACCTCAAATTTTAAAATAGCAGTAGCTAGAGGAGTATCATCTCTGCTTTCTCCCTTGACATCTTCTTTTATCTTTTTTTTTCACGAGGACGAATTACAGGTATTAAGTCTTGAATTGTCACATCATTTTCATTTTTTTGCAGTCCTGTATCAGCGCAATTAACACACATTTTAGCATTTTTGATTACTTCTTCCATGTCGCGTTGTTCCTTTTTCAGTGCATCATAAGTTGAATTGACCATTCTTTGTGCTTTCGGTCTGTTCTCAAAGAAATCACAAACCAGTCAGACTCGGAGCCAATTTCATTTGTTAAAAATAGTCAGAAAACTGTTTGTTGGCGATTTGCACCAATCAAAAACGCTCTGACTGGTCTGTGATTTCTGTGGGAACAGACCTTACCCAGCAAACACGCTGTCGTCATAATGACGTGACTAATTGGATTTCATTTACGTCATTGGGACGAAAAAGATGACGTCATTTTGACGAAAAAATGACGGGTTAAGGTCACAGCCCCATGACGTCATTATGTTACGACAAAATGTCGTCTTTCTATGACGTGATTTAGTTGGGACTTATGACGAATATATAACGTAATCTGTGACCGTAAAATCACGAAACAAATTATTTTCCATTTTTTTTTTAAACGTCGATGATAAACTGTAGAATTAAACAGGGTGATTCGCGTAGCCTGTGCATTAGCTTGCAGGTGAGTAAAGGGGCTATGACAGTTCTACAGCAAAATCAGTCATTTTCCCATGTAAATCTCCATAAGAAAATCTAAGGTCCGTTCTGGCAATTTTTGTACCGTTCAAGGTCATCCGTCCAGCCCGCCAGCAGTCGTTGCCGCTAAGCCCCGCCCCCTTTCCAGTGCCCGTGTCTTTCATCGGTCGCACTAACTGATCAGCCGCCGCTGCGTTCGGGGTCAACCGTACCTGGCTCCAAGCGACTCATCGAAAACACATAGCAGCTCGTGACTTGGTACCTCATTCAAGGTGCATTGTACTGACGATGACGTAACTAATAATAAAACGTCGTTTCGCCATCGGGTCTGATGATGACGTAACTAATAATAAAAATGTTGTTTAGCCATCGGGTCTGATGATGACGTCACTAAAAATAAAAACGTCGTTTCGCCATCGGGTCGTCAACATTTATTGCAACCACAGCGAAACCATAACTTGTAACTTTCCTGTGACCTGCGATAAACAAGCTCTGACTAGTCTGTATCACCAGCTTCGTATCCACCTGCACACTCCAGCGAACTTTTCCTAGAAATATGGGCCATCGTTTCAATTTTACTGTTGCTTATTACGTTGGCATCCTGCGATAAGCAAGTCCTAACAAGTCTAATTAATCAGAAGGCTGAAGTCTCTCGTCTCAAAATAAGAAATCAGCGACAACAACCCTGAGATTTTTTTAAAATTATTTACATCATATTGATACAACGCTTTCGCTCGTATTCGGATCAAAATCGCCGCTAGTTCGAGTGACTTTTATTGTCAACATGCCTTAGACCCATGACTCATTTATACAAATATTTCTCTACAAGAATAATTCTGTCTCAAGTTTTCCTCATAAGGATTTTCCTGGCATTTTTGCTTCAAATATTCATTACCTATCATCAATATATTGCTAAATTATATTAACACGTTCACCAACAAAAACAAAAATAAGGCAAACGCGTCGCATAGGAAATTACACTGCTTGAGCCGTCCAGCCGCAATACTGATAAACTATTTTCATTCAGAGTAAACAATTAAACCTGCGACAATGATAAGAGCAGGCGTTACGTCATAGACATATATGTGAATATTTTCATCATTGCAGTACTACTTAGATAAAAATGTTGTGTTAGTAGATAATCAAAGGGGGTATGACTACAAAATTCCGACCATAACCTCAATCTTTCATTCTTGACACGTGGTGGATGCGCCGTCGTTGACACGAAGGTGGATGCGTCGTCGGCGCCATCTTGCCAAACGTCATGGCGCCATCTGTCGTGAGTGCGGTGAATTATTGCAATTGATCGACAGGAAGGGTTCAAAATTACAGGTTCCTGTAATATGGAGTTTGCGTGGAAGATATTGTTTTATGTCGTTTAGATGTCGCTACGTATATTTAATTATAGTTCAGGTTCTGATGACGTCATAGTGACCTGGGTCACGTGGGTTACGTCAGTGTATGTCGGTGGCGCCATCTAGCGTACATAGTGCAATAAAGTTCAATTTACGGTTCAGGTTCTGTGATGACCTTATAGCGGCCTGAGACACGTGGGTTACGTCATTCTGTTATCGGTGGCGCCATCTAGCCTACATAAAGTAAAGTTTATTGTGTTCTAATACAGGATGCCGTAGTGGTAAATAAAACAAATTCATAAATCAGCACGCCGCCGACGTTTAATGTGGGAAAGTAATAAACAAAACAGGGGTATCATATTTCACGGTTATTTTTACTTATAACTGATAAGCGCTTCCGTTTTAGCAAAAACAACAACAAGCTCGGACTTGCATTTATATTTTATCAATGATAGGTAAACATTCATGGATATTTTCACTGCCGACTAACTACATATATGTATAATAATATATTTAAAAACATTTCAGCTCATCGCCCCATAATACTTCCAGTCAAGTTGGACATTATCTATTACCCAACTAACAACCCTTAGGGCCAAAAAAGGGTGATATCAAAAATTTTAAAAAGTACCTAATTATACCATAACTCTTTTGAGGCGGGGACAGCGCAGCTGCTTTTTCCGGGGTGTGCGCAACGCTAACTATCAAGGGAATGTCTGAAACCTGCATTTTGACCATCTGCGCAGGATGCCTTAGGGCCTTATTCTATTTTTTCGATTATTTCGCCTTCTAACCATCCGATTCAATTCGTTCTTTTACCAAAAATTTTCAAATAATTAGTCGCGTATTTGAAGACTCGTTTAGCATATGCCAAAAGGGCCGTATTCTATTTTTTCAAATAATTAACGTTCTATCGACCCGATTCAATTTATTCCTCTGCCAAAAATTTCTAAATAATTAGTGGCATCAATGAAGACTAGTTCTACCCGTTTAGCATGTGCCAAAAGGGCCCTATTCTATTTTTTCAATTAATTAAGGGCCGTTATCAATTTTTTTCGATTAATTCAGCTTCTATTGACTCGATTTCATTAATTTTTTTACCAAAAATTTCTAGATAATTAGTGTGCGTCTTTGAAGCCTAGTTCCAACCATTTAGCATACGCCAAAAGGGCTGTAATCAGTTTTTTCGATTTAATTTGCTCTTTCACCAAAAACTTCTAAATAATTAGCGGCATCAATGAAGACTAGTTCCAGCCATTCAGCATAAGCCAACAGGGCCGTAACCAGTTTTTTCAATCAATCCACTTTCTAGTGGTCCAATTTAATTCGTTTACCATAAATATCCACAATAATGTATTGGAATGTAAGTATCGAAAGTCCTGAACACAAAACAGCAGAGAGGATAACATTTAACAATAGCTTAGGTCTGAATAAAGAGTATGCAAATTTCTGTCAAAAAAAATCTAAGAGTTGAGAGACCTTTCTATACAGTTCCAGATGACTTCGAGCGAGCGTGTAATCTCAACCATACGAGTACAAAAAAAAAGCGCTCAAAATAGCTGGAAACCTATATTTGCTTCATGTTTACATTGATTCTTATGAAAATCCTTTTCAAAAATCTGATAGCCGGGGTGGGGTGGAAGGGGGGAGGGGGGGGTCACTGTGACATAAAACCGTTCAGTTCTCTGTCCTCATTCATTAGTTTGCAGTTTCTCAAAGAGTGAAGACGCGCAAAGCTAGTTCTCCTATACTGATCTATACGATACGTTTGTGAAAAATAATAGTCATTAGAAGATGTCCCTCTTCGCAGATTTAGTGAAACATATAGCCTCTCTCCTGGGGCTACTTACACCAAAATATAATGATATCATCGCTAAAGAAGGACTGGAGGAATGTACTCGAGGAGTAAGAAAGCTCAACAAAGCGATCAAACAAGCAGCATCCATGGGTGAAAAGCAACACTTAGAGTCATGTCTGCGGAATATAAGAAGTATGAGGAAGCAGTTCAAGAATATGCAAAAGAAAGGGGCAGGACTTTCACCACGTCCTGAAGGAGCAAGAGAGCGAGTGCATTGGGATGATTCAGTTTCAGCGTTTAGCAGCAGGATAAGGACTGGAGTTATCTCAAATTTGAAACACAAAGAGTCAAAAGCATTCTTGGTTGATTGTGCTGCATTGTTTAAACGCAGGATCCAGAATGCTCTTAAAAAGGATGAAGCCATCAAAGTTAATGCAGTATTTTGTGGGGAATTCGAGATCGTCAAAGGTGATAACGTACTAAAAGAATTTAAGTATTTCAAAACGCCTAACTCACCCATCTACCGAAATACTAATCTTGGGCAATGGTTTAATGAAAAAGTTGCTGAACCCATTATGCACGAAATGGAGGAATTCCAAGAACGTGACAGTGGCTGGGCCTTGAAGAAAATTGTTAATTTGGGCATCAACATTAACAAATTCACGCCACAACTAGGATCTTCATACGTAGAACTACCTTCTCAAATAGCTGCGAGGCATGCCTGTGTAAACGTGCAGAACTCCGATAACAGATGTTTTGCATGGGCCATAGTGTCTGCTCTGTATCCTGCAAGATCCGAATTTGCGAAAAGACCGTCATCGTATCCAGATCCTAAAGATGTGTTGAAGTTGAAAGGCATTCAATTCCCCATGACTTTAAAGCAGATTTCCAATTTTGAACGACAGAATGGTTTGTCCATAAATGTTTACAAACTAGGAAAATCTAAGAAAAGCTTCAAAGTCCAGCCTGCATTGCTAACAAAAAACAAACAGGAGAGGCACGTAAACCTCCTGCTTGTTTAAGATCAATATTTTGAGGAGAATGAAGACTCTTTATCTGTGAAGTATCATTATGTGTGGATTAAAAATTTATCAAAATTAGTATCCTCACAATTGAGTAAGCATGATGGGAAAAAACACATCTGCGATCGCTGCCTTCATTATTTTCATACTCAAGAAAAGCTTAACAAACACCTTGCGTGAAGATTAATGAAACTGCTATTAAGATGCCAGAAATCGGGAAAAATATATTGAAGTTCAAAAATTTCAAAAACATGGAAAGAGCGCCTTTCATAGTTTATGCGGATTCGGAGAGCGTTTTGACCCCAACAAAGGAGGATCCTAAAAGGACTCAACACCATATTCCAGCTGCTGTAGGATATTACCTAAAGTGCTCCTATGATGACTCATTATCCTTTTACAAGTCATTCCGTGGTCCAGAATGTATGCAGTGGTTCGCTGATGAGATGGCTCAGTTAGCAGAAAATATCGCAACTGTATTCTGGTGTCCCTTCGACATTGATATGACTAAAGCCGAAGAATCAGAGTTTCAGAAAGCTACACATTGTTACATCTGCGCACACCCGTTCAATTCGCCAAGTGATAAACTTCGAGATCACAACCACTTGATTCCTAACAACAACTACAGAGGTGCTGCCCATTCAGCGCCATGTAAAATTAATCAACAAGATTCACACGTGATATCTGTGGTGTTTCATAACTTGAGCGGCTACGATGCCCATTTTATCATTGCAGACATAGCCAACAAAATGAAAGGATCTATTGATTTGTTGCCAATAACAAAGGAAAAATACATATCATTCACCAAGCACATTGATGCCTACCCCATTCAATTTCGATTCATAGATAGTTTCCGATTTATGAATTCTTCGTTGGATAAACTGGCATCAAATTTACCTGAACATCCCAACCTAAAGTCACAGTTCAGCGGGCTAGATGTAGATAAGTTAAAACTTCTTACAAACAAGAGGGTGATGCCCTATGACTACATTGACTCGTTTGATCGATTCGAGGAAGCTTGTTTGCCGCCAATAGAAGCATTTTACAACACACTGAATGATGCACCATGTCCTCGAAAATCATATCAAAGGGCTAAACAGGTGTGGTCCAACTTCAATTGCCAAGACTTGGGTGATTATATCGATCTATATATGAAGACAGATATCTTATTGCTCGCCGATGTATTTGAACAATTTCGCTCCAGCTGTCTCGAAACATATGAATTGGATCCCGCCCACTACTACACGCTACCTGGCTTCACTTGGGACGCAATGTTAAAATATACTAGAAAAGAAATTGAGCTTCTCACCGATCAAGACATGTTTCTCTTCGTGGAACGAGGAATTCGAGGCGGATTGAGCCAAGTTTGCTCAAACCGATATTCCAAGGCTAATAATAAATACATACCAACCTATAATCCCATGGAACCATCAAAATATTTAATGTACTTCGATATCAATAATCAGTATGGCTGGGCAATGTCACAGTATCTACCCTATGGAGGATTCGAATGGGCTGATAGCAACATTGATGTAACCCAAGTGTCAGATGATGCCGATACTGGCTATATGCTAGAAGTCGACTTAGAATATCCTAGGGAACTACACGATGCCCATAAAGATATTCCCTTTTGTCCAGAGCATATTAATCCGAAAACTGGAAAACCGCCAAAATCAGGAAGAGAGCTAACAAAGCTAATGGCAACACTGCATAGGAAGGAGAAATATGTAATTCATTATCGAGCCTTGAAGCAAGCCTTAGAGCATGGCTTAAAAATTAAAAAAATACACAGAGTTTTAAAATTCAAACAATCATCTTGGCTCAAATCATACATTGATCTGAATACTAGATTAAGAAAAGAAGCTAAAAACGAGTTTGAAAAGAATCTTTTTAAGCTAATGAATAATGCAGTATTTGGAAAGACAATGGAGAATATTCGGAAAAGAGTAAATGTCAGGTTTCTAACAAAATGGTCGGGAAGATATGGAGCTGAGGCTTATATATCGAAGCCAGAATTCAAGAACAGCACCATATTCAATGAAAATCTAGTGGCAGTAGAGTTAAGAAAGCTTGAGATATACTTAAACAAGCGAATATACGTCGGACAAGCAATTCTAGATCTTGCTAAAACCACCATCTACAACTTTCATTACGGCTACATGAAAAAAGAATTTGAAGACAATTGTTCAGTTCTATACACCGACACCGACAGTCTCATTTATGAGATAACTGAAAAAGATCCATATGAAATTATCCGGCGGGACTGCTTCAAATGTTTTGATACATCGGACTATCCAAGAAATAATCAATACAGTATACCTTTGGTCAACAAAAAAGTCCTTGGTCTTATGAAAGACGAAAACAATGGCATTCCAATGATGAATTATGTCGGCCTCCGATCAAAATTGTATGCAACTAAAGTTATGGTAACAGAAGGAGATATAGAGAAGAGGGAAAAAGAATTACGTGATGAAGAATTCGATGAAGATGAAATTGAACTTATTTTATCGAATTATGGGGTTTCAAAAAAAGCAAAGGGAGTTAAGTCACAAGTTGTTCAAACTAAGATAACGTTTAATGACTACAAAGAATGCTTAGAAACCTATAGGGAAAAACATATTACGCAAAATTTGATACAAGCACAGAAGCATGTAGTATATTCAATAACCCAAGAAAAGATTGCCTTAAGCCCATTTGATGATAAACGTTTCATTTTATCTAATAGTTACAACACTCTTCCTTGGGGACATTACTCAATTAAGAGTGAATCCTAGGATTGAATGTCCCTCAACATCAATGTGTTTAATAATTTTCACTTGTAATATTTTCCAAGTTTTAGCTTTAAGTTGTTGTTGTTGTGGCAATGCAAATATTTTATATACATAGCCATAGATATTAATGTAGTATTATTTTATTTTTTCACTTTCAATATTTTTCAAGTTTAAATAGTTTAGTCATTGTAAATATTTTCTATACATAGTCATAGATATTAATGCAGTGTTATGATTTTTTAGTTATTTTTCCTGTACAAAAAATGTAATTTTTTATAATAATTTAGATAAAAAAAACACGATATCCAGAGGTCACCAATACCCATAGATAGTAATTGTAAAATTTATAGTTTAGCTGTAATTAATATTCCTGCACAAAATGTAATTCTTATAATAATTTAGATAAAAACGCGATAGGTATCCTTCCTTAGGGGACACCATACCTATAGTAATCATAGTAAATAAGTAATTGAGAAAAAAAAAACAATAGTTTAAGCTGAAGTTATTATTATTCTTATACAAAATGTGAATTTTATGTTTACTTTAGTCACTTTAACGTAATACTTATACCATTGTAATTGTACTACTAATAAAGTTGAAAAAAAAAAAACAAATGTAATTTTGATAATAATTTAAATAAAAAATATTTTCTAAAAACAATGCTTTACTTATTTTTCACAAACACCGCCGAATGCGTGTGAAAATTCAGCACACTAGAATTAGCACCAAGCCAATAGAAACAATTAATTTTCCTATTAATTAACGTTCTATCATTTTGATTCACGTTTTTTTTTTTCTGAAATAAATACCCAAAGTGAAACAAAAGTATTAGTACCTAGAGAAACTTTTTTATTAAATCAATGCAAGATACGTTTATGCAGCCATATCCAGGTTCTTATTAAAAATTAAACTATAAAAAGTTTGAGTTACTTAGTCATCTGAGTCAGTTATCTAAACACGCAATTTCAAGAGGGGCATAATGAAAAACAAAACTATAAAGAGGTGAAGTTCTATAATAGTTGCTATAACTAGCTAAGAACACGTTCAGACTGGAAGATTTCTGACCTGCGCCTTAGGTCCCCCGATCTCCAAACGGATACAGGACTGATTTTAGCCTAGTCTGTATACAGCTATACAGGTCTAGAGACAGGTTCGTATACAGCTGCTATACAGGTCTATAGACAGACCTGTCTCGAAAAGCTGTCTCTATAGACAGAGCTGTCTCGAAAAGCTGTCTCTATAGACAGACCTGTCTCGAAAAGCTGTCTCTATAGACAGACCTCTCTCGAAAAGCTGTCTCTATAGATAGAGCTGTCTCTATAGACAGAGCTAAGGTAATATACATATCGTCGGGCAGCTATGATTGACACGGCCTGGTACGCTTGGTATTTATTTCAGAAAAAAAAAAAAAAAACGTGAATCAAAATGATAGAACGTTAATTAATAGGAAAATTAATTGTTTCTATTGGCTTGGTGCTAATTCTAGTGTGCTGAATTTTCACACGCATTCGGCGGTGTTTGTGAAAAATAAGAAAAGCATTGTTTTTAGAAAATATTTTTTATTTAAATTATTATCAAAATTACATTTGTTTTTTTTTTCAACTTTATTAGTAGTACAATTACAATGGTATAAGTATTACGTTAAAGTGACTAAAGTAAACATAAAATTCACATTTTGTATAAGAATAATAATAACTTCAGCTTAAACTATTGTTTTTTTTTTCTCAATTACTTATTTACTATGATTACTATAGGTATGGTGTCCCCTAAGGAAGGATACCTATCGCGTTTTTATCTAAATTATTATAAGAATTACATTTTGTGCAGGAATATTAATTACAGCTAAACTATAAATTTTACAATTACTATCTATGGGTATTGGTGACCTCTGGATATCGTGTTTTTTTATCTAAATTATTATAAAAAATTACATTTTTTGTACAGGAAAAATAACTAAAAAATCATAACACTGCATTAATATCTATGACTATGTATAGAAAATATTTACAATGACTAAACTATTTAAACTTGAAAAATATTGAAAGTGAAAAAATAAAATAATACTACATTAATATCTATGGCTATGTATATAAAATATTTGCATTGCCACAACAACAACAACTTAAAGCTAAAACTTGGAAAATATTACAAGTGAAAATTATTAAACACATTGATGTTGAGGGACATTCAATCCTAGGATTCACTCTTAATTGAGTAATGTCCCCAAGGAAGAGTGTTGTAACTATTAGATAAAATGAAACGTTTATCATCAAATGGGCTTAAGGCAATCTTTTCTTGGGTTATTGAATATACTACATGCTTCTGTGCTTGTATCAAATTTTGCGTAATATGTTTTTCCCTATAGGTTTCTAAGCATTCTTTGTAGTCATTAAACGTTATCTTAGTTTGAACAACTTGTGACTTAACTCCCTTTGCTTTTTTTGAAACCCCATAATTCGATAAAATAAGTTCAATTTCATCTTCATCGAATTCTTCATCACGTAATTCTTTTTCCCTCTTCTCTATATCTCCTTCTGTTACCATAACTTTAGTTGCATACAATTTTGATCGGAGGCCGACATAATTCATCATTGGAATGCCATTGTTTTCGTCTTTCATAAGACCAAGGACTTTTTTGTTGACCAAAGGTATACTGTATTGATTATTTCTTGGATAGTCCGATGTATCAAAACATTTGAAGCAGTCCCGCCGGATAATTTCATATGGATCTTTTTCAGTTATCTCATAAATGAGACTGTCGGTGTCGGTGTATAGAACTGAACAATTGTCTTCAAATTCTTTTTTCATGTAGCCGTAATGAAAGTTGTAGATGGTGGTTTTAGCAAGATCTAGAATTGCTTGTCCGACGTATATTGGCTTGTTTAAGTATATCTCAAGCTTTCTTAACTCTACTGCCACTAGATTTTCATTGAATATGGTGCTGTTCTTGAATTCTGGCTTCGATATATAAGCCTCAGCTCCATATCTTCCCGACCATTTTGTTAGAAGCCTGACATTTACTCTTTTCCGAATATTCTCCATTGTCTTTCCAAATACTGCATTATTCATTAGCTTAAAAAGATTCTTTTCAAACTCGTTTTTAGCTTCTTTTCTTAATCTAGTATTCAGATCAATGTATGATTTTAGCCAAGATGATTGTTTGAATTTTAAAACTCTGTGTATTTTTTTAATTTTTAAGCCATGCTCTAAGGCTTGCTTCAAGGCTCGATAATGAATTACATATTTCTCCTTCCTATGCAGTGTTGCCATTAGCTTTGTTAGCTCTCTTCCTGATTTTGGCGGTTTTCCAGTTTTCGGATTAATATGCTCTGGACAAAAGGGAATATCTTTATGGGCATCGTGTAGTTCCCTAGGATATTCTAAGTCAACTTCTAGCATATAGCCAGTATCGGCATCATCTGACACTTGGGTTACATCAATGTTGCTATCAGCCCATTCGAATCCTCCATAGGGTAGATACTGTGACATTGCCCAGCCATACTGATTATTGATATCGAAGTACATTAAATATTTTGATGGTTCCATGGGATTATAGGTTGGTATGTATTTATTATTAGCCTTGGAATATCGGTTTGAGCAAACTTGGCTCAATCCGCCTCGAATTCCTCGTTCCACGAAGAGAAACATGTCTTGATCGGTGAGAAGCTCAATTTCTTTTCTAGTATATTTTAACATTGCGTCCCAAGTGAAGCCGGGTAGCGTGTAGTAGTGGGCGGGATCCAATTCATATGTTTCGAGACAGCTGGAGCGAAATTGTTCAAATACATCGGCGAGCAATAAGATATCTGTCTTCATATATAGATCGATATAATCACCCAAGTCTTGGCAATTGAAGTTGGACCACACCTGTTTAGCCCTTTGATATGATTTTCGAGGACATGGTGCATCATTCAGTGTGTTGTAAAATGCTTCTATTGGCGGCAAACAAGCTTCCTCGAATCGATCAAACGAGTCAATGTAGTCATAGGGCATCACCCCCTTGTTTGTAAGAAGTTTTAACTTATCTACATCTAGCCCGCCGAACTGTGACTTTAGGTTGGGATGTTCAGGTAAATTTGATGCCAGTTTATCCAACGAAGAATTTATAAATCGGAAACTATCTATGAATCGAAATTGAATGGGGTAGGCATCAATGTGCTTGGTGAATGATATGTATTTTTCCTTTGTTATTGGCAACAAATCAATAGATCCTTTCATTTTGTTGGCTATGTCTGCAATGATAAAATGGGCATCGTAGCCGCTCAAGTTATGAAACACCACAGATATCACGTGTGAATCTTGTTGATTAATTTTACATGGCGCTGAATGGGCAGCACCTCTGTAGTTGTTGTTAGGAATCAAGTGGTTGTGATCTCGAAGTTTATCACTTGGCGAATTGAACGGGTGTGCGCAGATGTAACAATGTGTAGCTTTCTGAAACTCTGATTCTTCGGCTTTAGTCATATCAATGTCGAAGGGACACCAGAATACAGTTGCGATATTTTCTGCTAACTGAGCCATCTCATCAGCGAACCACTGCATACATTCTGGACCACGGAATGACTTGTAAAAGGATAATGAGTCATCATAGGAGCACTTTAGGTAATATCCTACAGCAGCTGGAATATGGTGTTGAGTCCTTTTAGGATCCTCCTTTGTTGGGGTCAAAACGCTCTCCGAATCCGCATAAACTATGAAAGGCGCTCTTTCCATGTTTTTGAAATTTTTGAACTTCAATATATTTTTCCCGATTTCTGGCATCTTAATAGCAGTTTCATTAATCTTCACGCAAGGTGTTTGTTAAGCTTTTCTTGAGTATGAAAATAATGAAGGCAGCGATCGCAGATGTGTTTTTTCCCATCATGCTTACTCAATTGTGAGGATACTAATTTTGATAAATTTTTAATCCACACATAATGATACTTCACAGATAAAGAGTCTTCATTCTCCTCAAAATATTGATCTTGAACAAGCAGGAGGTTTACGTGCCTCTCCTGTTTGTTTTTTGTTAGCAATGCAGGCTGGACTTTGAAGCTTTTCTTAGATTTTCCTAGTTTGTAAACATTTATGGACAAACCATTCTGTCGTTCAAAATTGGAAATCTGCTTTAAAGTCATGGGGAATTGAATGCCTTTCAACTTCAACACATCTTTAGGATCTGGATACGATGACGGTCTTTTCGCAAATTCGGATCTTGCAGGATACAGAGCAGACACTATGGCCCATGCAAAACATCTGTTATCGGAGTTCTGCACGTTTACACAGGCATGCCTCGCAGCTATTTGAGAAGGTAGTTCTACGTATGAAGATCCTAGTTGTGGCGTGAATTTGTTAATGTTGATGCCCAAATTAACAATTTTCTTCAAGGCCCAACCACTGTCACGTTCTTGGAATTCCTCCATTTCGTGCATAATGGGTTCAGCAACTTTTTCATTAAACCATTGCCCAAGATTAGTATTTCGGTAGATGGGTGAGTTAGACGTTTTGAAATACTTAAATTCTTTTAGTACGTTATCACCTTTGACGATCTCGAATTCCCCACAAAATACTGCATTAACTTTGATGGCTTCATCCTTTTTAAGAGCATTCTGGATCCTGCGTTTAAACAATGCAGCACAATCAACCAAGAATGCTTTTGACTCTTTGTGTTTCAAATTTGAGATAACTGCAGTCCTTATCCTGCTGCTAAACGCTGAAACTGAATCATCCCAATGCACTCGCTCTCTTGCTCCTTCAGGACGTGGTGAAAGTCCTGCCCCTTTCTTTTGCATATTCTTGAACTGCTTCCTCATACTTCTTATATTCCGCAGACATGACTCTAAGTGTTGCTTTTCACCCATGGATGCTGCTTGTTTGATCGCTTTGTTGAGCTTTCTTACTCCTCGAGTACATTCCTCCAGTCCTCCTTTAGCGATGATATCATTATATTTTGGTGTAAGTAGCCCCAGGAGAGAGGCTATATGTTTCACTAAATCTGCGAAGAGGGACATCTTCTAATGACTATTATTTTTCACAAACGTATCGTATAGATCAGTATAGGAGAACTAGCTTTGCGCGTCTTCACTCTTTGAGAAACTGCAAACTATTGAATGAGGACAGAGAACTGAACGGTTTTATGTCACTTCTATTTTTTGTCAAAGTGTTACCTATTCAAGGTAAAAGCGGGAGTTATGGAAATCCTTAACTCCCTTGGGAGTTATGATATTCTTAACTCCCTTCCTTAACTCCCTTGGGAGTTATGAAAATCCTTAACTCCCTTGGGAGTTAAGACCCTGTTTATGATTATCGTAACCAAGGTATTATATGGTTTTAATAGTTCAGTAGGATATAAATATATTATTATACATATATGTAGTTAGTCGGCAGTGAAAATATCCATGAATGTTTACCTATCATTGATAAAATATAAATGCAAGTCCGAGCTTGTTGTTGTTTTTGCTAAAACGGAAGCGCTTATCAGTTATAAGTAAAAATAACCGTGAAATATGATACCCCTGTTTTGTTTATTACTTTCCCACATTAAACGTCGGCGGCGTGCTGATTTATGAATTTGTTTTATTTACCACTACGGCATCCTGTATTAGAACACAATAAACTTTACTTTATGTAGGCTAGATGGCGCCACCGATAACAGAATAACGTAACCCGCGTGTCTCAGGCCGCTATAAGGTCATCACAGAACCTGAACCGTAAATTGAACTTTATTGCACTATGTACGCTAGATGGCGCCACCGACATACACTGACGTAACCCACGTGACCCAGGTCACTATGACGTCATCAGAACCTGAACTATAATTAAATATACGTAGCGACATCTAAACGACATAAAACAATATCTTCCACGCAAACTCCATATTACAGGAACCTGTAATTTTGAACCCTTCCTGTCGATCAATTGCAATAATTCACCGCACTCACGACAGATGGCGCCATGACGTTTGGCAAGATGGCGCCGACGACGCATCCACCTTCGTGTCAACGACGGCGCATCCACCACGTGTCAAGAATGAAAGATTGAGGTTATGGTCGGAATTTTGTAGTCATACCCCCTTTGATTATCTACTAACACAACATTTTTATCTAAGTAGTACTGCAATGATGAAAATATTCACATATATGTCTATGACGTAACGCCTGCTCTTATCATTGTCGCAGGTTTAATTGTTTACTCTGAATGAAAATAGTTTATCAGTATTGCGGCTGCACGGCTCAAGCAGTGTAATTTCCTATGCGACGCGTTTGCCTTATTTTTGTTTTTGTTGGTGAACGTGTTAATATAATTTAGCAATATATTGATGATAGGTAATGAATATTTGAAGCAAAAATGCCAGGAAAATCCTTATGAGGAAAACTTGAGACAGAATTATTTTTGTAGAGAAATATTTGTATAAATGAGTCATGGGTCTAAGGCATGTTGACAATAAAAGTCACTCGAACTAGCGGCAATTTTGATCCGAATACGAGCGAAAGCGTTGTATCAATATGATGTAAATAATTTTAAAAAAATCTCCGGGTTGTTGTCGCTGATTTCTTATTTTGAGACGAGAGACTTCAGCCTTCTGATTAATTAGACTTGTTAGGACTGGCTTATCGTAGGATGCCAACGTAATAAGCAACAGTAAAATTGAAACGATGGCCCATATTTCTAGGAAAAGTTCGCTGGAGTGTGCAGGTGGATACGAAGCTGGTGATTGGCTACAGACTAGTCAGAGCTTGTTTATCGCAGGTCACAGGAAAGTTACAAGTTATGGTTTCGCTGTGGTTGCAATAAATGTTGACGACCCGATGGCGAAACGACGTTTTTATTTTTAGTGACGTCATCATCAGACCCGATGGCTAAACAACATTTTTATTATTAGTTACGTCATCATCAGACCCGATGGCGAAACGACGTTTTATTATTAGTTACGTCATCATCAGTACAATGCACCTTGAATGAGGTACCAAGTCACGAGCTGCTATGTGTTTTCGATGAGTCGCTTGGAGCCAGGTACGGTTAATGACCCCGAACGCAGCGGCGGCTGATCAGTTAGTGCGACCGATGAAAGACACGGGCACTGGAAAGGGGGCGGGGCTTAGCGGCAACGACTGCTGGCGGGCTGGACGGATGACCTTGAACGGTACAAAAATTGCCAGAACGGACCTTAGATTTTCTTATGGAGATTTACATGGGAAAATGACTGATTTTGCTGTAGAACTGTCATAGCCCCTTTACTCAGGTGGATTAGACGCTATTTCCACTAATCCACCAGCAAACTAGAGTTTAAATGGCGGCCACCAAACGTGTTTTCTCGGTAACACCCAATTTTTATTCACTACAGAAATAATTGTTTTCACACACAAATTGCAGCCAAAAATAGTATATTGTTGTATTAGGAGTAGAAGCTTTACTTTTTTGTGCTGGAGCGGTAGGTTTGCGAGCCGAACGTAGTGAGGCTTGCAATACTGCTGACGCACAAAAAAGTGCTTCTACTCCGTATGCAACACGCTATTTTTTCTCCAAACCAATGGGGTAAGTTCGGGGGCAAGTGAATGGTTGAGCGGCAGCAAAAGTACGAGCGGCACTAAAAGTACTTCTACTGCCGCTCCAGCGGCACTAAAAGTACTTTTGCTGCCGCTGGGGTTGCCAAGCAGCATAGAAATTAAATTTCTACCACCTCGACAGGTGTTAACCTGCTGGATTTGCCTAGCAGCATAGAAATCAAATTTCTGACATCTTGACAGGGGTTAACAAAGTGACGTTTTTCTGAGATTTGGAGAAAAAATACCATTTTTGACACTACCACAAGGCTATAATCAGCCTTCACAATACACTTAAATATGAGTAGGTATAGAGGTACAAGGTAGGTAATTAAAAGAGAAATTATTATTCGATTTTCGGTTTCCTTTCAGGTTTCACCACGCGCCGGCGCGCGGCGCTGTCCGCCAAGATGGAGTCCGACTGCCATTTGTGAGCGGGTAATTCAAAGTATGTTGTATGTTTATAATTTCCTTGTGGATGTAATGTATATATACCTTTGGGTAAATAGCAAATAATTAAAAAATAGGAATTATACTTAGGCAGAAAGTTTTCATTTATCCGAGATTCAATAAATTAATACCTTCCTACTAAAATTATTGATCAACTATAGGGGTGGCTAAATTATAAATAGCAAATTGATGTTGATGACAAAATAGATATGTCTCTTCCTTACCATTTAATGACGTAAAAATGTCATAATTGAATGTCGTCATTAAAACGACCTAATAATGACGTATTTATTGACGTCATTATTTGGTATCATGACGTCGGAGACCAAAGCCTAGTACTCATAACTGCGAAATTCGCATTTTTTGACATTGCGTTGAAAATTTGACGTTTTATGCGTGTATCAAACGTCAAATTGTCGAAGCAATGTCAAAAAAATGCGAATTTCGCAGTTATGAGTACTAGGCTCAATGCGGACCAAAAAATCCCGTCAAATGTCATCATATCGACGTCAGTGTGTTTGCTGGGTATTGAGGCCATCTGTATGAAGGTATTTTGAAAAAGGTTCTGTTGCCTTAAAGATGGGCCCACACTCCGATCGGCCCACCGGGAATTTTCCGGTATCCCGGTGGGTTCATCCAACCCTGTCTACAACAGAACCAATACAATTGCAAAATAACGTTCTGAAAACGGGATATATGCAAAACGTTTTGAAAAGTAGGTAGGTAGTTACAAATATGACTTTACTACGTTAAATAAAAAACGTTCAATAAGTTCCATTTTAAAAACGTTACAAAACATCCCAAGGATGTTTCTTGCTCAGTGGGAAGACTCAATAATAATAGGTAAGGAAAGAAATTTTGTTTAAATGGCACTATCTCTACTTTTCAAAACTACCGACAGGGCTTACGAAATAATCGAAACATAAATGAAATAAAGCTTTAAAATACAATTCTCTCTCAAAAAAAGCTACATTCAGATAACAACATAGAATATATTGCACTCGCCACACTGTCAAAAAGATATGCGTAAGTATACTTAAATTTCTTGACAGCATAGCGAACGTTCCAGCTCCAAGTTACCGAAGGGCAAAATCATATCATATCAAAGATAGATTAATAATTGCTAGAATTCACCTTCGCACATCATCTGTGAATGTCAAGAAGTTCTATGAAAAAGGCTTTACTAGCTTTTTAACAAGTCAACAAGACTGTCTCATCATTAAAATCACCATTTTTGGATCTGATCGAGAAATTCAATAAAAACCCGGAACTCTTTATTGTTTCATTAAAATTAGAAATGTTCAACGAAATGCATCTTTGGTAGCCCCTTTTGGGTGAAAGAGACACTAGGTACTTGGAAATTTTAAACTTTCGAACAATTTTGACAGTCGAATTTCACAACGAATGATTAGATGAGATGGGGTTGGACAAAGACAATACTACTACGGATCATCCTTTTTGACCTTTCTTGGATTCAGCTAGGGATCGATCCTCCCAAAACTCCTTCCGATTTTTTTATAAATCCGAAGTGGAATATTTGTGGAATACTTTATCAAATTAAACAAACAACTACAGAATATTTACTTACCAGCTCTATTATTCTCAATATGAAATCCAAGTTAAAGTTCACTCCTGCGCCTTTACCCATGTTTTATAGATACTAAAAAAAAACTATATTTTTGGATAGAAAAAAACTATAAGTATTTGAAGTCCAATCAGGAATATTGACATTCGATCTATCAAAATAATCTTCCTTGAGCAAGTTTTGACAGTTCCCAAGTTCACAAAGCGCAACTTATTTTACAACTACTACATCTCCTAAACCCACTCATAAAAATGGGTTCCGGAAAAGGAAGAGGTCGAGGCGTCGATGTGCCTCTAATAATGAAAATAATTGCTTTGGTAGGTACCTAACACAATTTTCTACAACCCCATTATATGTAGAAGCTCGAAATTCAAGATATTTTTTTTCAGATTTGCTGTGTCGTAACTGTGGGTTTATTAGTTTCATCTAAGACCGACAACTGGTCTGCAAGATCCATCAACGTATCCAACTCCCTTATTTATTCCACAGGCAGCTTTATTGTTATTCTAGGATTCTGTTTTATATGGAGCCTCATTAAGGATCCAGTTGATGAAACCTTTTTGGCAATTTTGTTGGTCTGTGGATGTATTTGGACTATTGGAGGTAGACATGCCTTACTTCATAAGATACTAAGATAGCTTGCTAACTCGATCTGATCAGAAGCATTAGCTTCAAAAACAAATTTGTTTCATCATAAGAGCGACTGATATATTGTATGCTGAAGGTTGAATTCTCTCTGATTCAAATAGTGTTTATTTGGGTCGATCGATTTGAAATTTGAGGACAAATACTCATATTATTCATATTAACTTGACCATTTTTTTTTTCAGCTGGAATTGGTGTGATAATCTATAGAATCGACTACAAACATACCACCCATGATTACCAATTAATTGGTGGTATTTTGACGTTGGCAGCAGGAGTGGTCATGCTCGTAGATGCCATTCATAACTTTGGAGTGTTTTGATTGAACGGTAAATTTATTTGAAATGAGAGAAATGTCTCCAGTTTTTTTTGTTATCAAAAAATAAAATGTTTTTTAATAAATTGTGTGTTTTCGGTCATGTTTGTTGAAACTATAGCCTAACTTGAAATCCTTTTTTGTCTTATGCTTTTTGATAGTATCGCAGAAAAATGTCAACGAATGAAGAAAACCCATTGAAGTAATTTTGGGAATTCATAAATTTTCGCTAATCTCCTTTAACTACGGCATTTTCATTTTTTTTTACTCATATATCTTTTCAAGCGCTTTATCGGGAACTTGTGTTCCTAGATCCAACGATATAAGCTTATAGCATTTTTTTGTTATTGTAAGCCTTTATTTTCAGGCAAACAATTATTCACAAACATGTAGGAAATTATTTAATGTTATGAATTTGAAGAATCGTTTGAAAAGTGCAAATAGGTAGCTATCTTTGTATAACAAGGTAGGAGAAAAAAGCATTTCACTGCAGTGGATAACATGCATAATTTCTATCACGAATGGGTTTTACATAAATAGTTATAGCTCCTTGTGTTGTTTGTAAAATTTAATCAGTCATTATTACCAAACTATATATTATGTACCAAGTTATCATCATTATCATTGATAACCATTTCTACATGTACCTCTACTCCTCAGCTTGAAGTCCCCCTGCCTGTATGTGGTTCGTAGCTCAGATTGTTCGTGGCAACCAGGCAACTCCCATCCACGGGGTTTCTGTTACATTCCTTATTGGTTCCTCCACTAAGTCCAGCAGTGTCTTCTACGATTTCACTTTTTTGTTTATTATGACTCGCTATTCTGTCACCATCTACTCCAGGTTCCATCATTCTTCATTTCTTCAACATAGGTAGGTAATTGAAATTATTCACAATAGAATTAACATACTGTCAGGAGGAAATTTAAAGAGAACTTGGTTCTCGAATGTGAGGCGCAATCTTAAGCTATCTGGAAACCGCCGAAATATGGAAAAAAATTAATCGATTTTGACATAGATATTAATTTTTTTTTCCATAGCTACACTGAGAAAAGTCCCTGCAGGAGAAAATTCTTTGCTGGTTTTTTTTTAGCTGTTACAGTGGAAAATGTTTTAGAGGTAGCAATGTTATTTTGCTTCTATAGAAAAGACCACTTTGCTGAAACTACTTTCTTGAAACTGCAAAGATATTTCTTATTCCAAAACCAAACTTTGCTGTTATAGCAAAATTAAAATTTTATGAACATATTTCTGCTCCTCCGAAATAGAACTTTTCTAAGATAGATAGATACTTTACTGTTGCAGCAAAAAAAAATTCCTGTAATTTTTGTTATTGTTACAGTAATGTTTTTTGCTACCCTAGCCAAATAACTTAACTAAAAATACCGTTCGGACATTTCCGTGATTTCGTCGGGTCCAAAAATAACCGATAAAATATGTTTCGTGTTCATTTTCTTCCATTTTAGTTTAGTAGCTAACGCCGTACGGTGTGGATCGTGGATGCTGTCGAGTCAAGTCGAGTGTCGGTCGCTGGGCATCTTTTTGGAAATGGTGCCAGCGCATCCATCAAAACTAGCAGAAACAACTCTAGCGCCAAACTTTTCATTAATTGACATTATTTCAGATCAGGTAATGAAAGTTTAGGGGTTTAAATAGAGTTTGTTTATCTCCTGGTTTTGTTATGATGGACGCACTACTACACTGAGAAAATTTTTTCATTGTCATAGCTAATTTTTCTGCTGCCGTAGCCAAAAATTTTGGCTACATAGGGGACAGCCAAGATCTTTACTACCGCCGAAAAGATAAATTTACTGGCCTCGTTTATTTGCGGTAGCAAAGTGACTTTATAAAGAATTTACTCACAGTTTCTACAAGGTCACTTTGCTGGCATAGAAAAGCTACTTTGCTGTCGTAGGAAAGTAACTATGCTGTCCTAGAAAAGAGGTTATATACCATCAAAAACATCCTTTTTTGCTATTGAAAAGTAGATTGCTAAGACAGAAAAGATATTTGTTGTTGTTATTAGAAATGCTTCCTGAAATAGGAAAGCGTTTGTCTCAGAACAAAAAATTTCTTGTTAGAATCAGCCAAGTGTTTTATTAGCCATGGGAAGTTATTTGTCTCACCAATAGCAAAAATATTTTGCTGGAAATCTTTGGAAATATGTAGTAGCGCGTCCATCATAACAAAACCAGGAGATAAACAAACTCTATTTAAACCCCTAAACTTTCATTACCTGATCTGAAATAATGTCAATTAATGAAAAGTTTGGCGCTAGAGTTGTTTCTGCTAGTTTTGATGGATGCGCTGACACCATTTCCAAAAAGATTCCCAGCGACCGACACTCGACTTGACTCGACAGCATCCACGATCCACACCGTACTGCGTTAGCTACTAAACTAAAATGGAAGAAAATGAACACGAAACATATTTTATCGGTTATTTTTGGACCCGAAGAAATCACGGAAATGTCCGAACGGTATTTTTAGTTAAGTTATTTGGCTAGGGTAGCAAAAAACATTACTGTAACAATAACAAAAATTACAGGAATTTTTTTTTGCTCCAACAGTAAAGTATCTATCTGTCTTAGAAAAGTTCTATTTCGGAGAAGCAGAAATATTTTCATAAAATTTTAATTTTGCTATAACAGCAAAGTTTGGTTTTGGAATAAGAAATATCTTTGCAGTTTCAATAAAGTAGTTTCAGCAAAGTGGTCTTTTCTGTAGAAGCAAAATAACATTGCTACCTCTAAAACATTTTCCACTGTAACAGCTAAAAAAAAACCAGCAAAGAATTTTCTCCTGGGACTTTTCTCAGTGTACATATTTCCAAAGATTTCCAGCAAAATATTTTTGCTATTGGTGAAACAAATAACTTCCCATGGCTAATAAAACACTTGGCTGATTCTGGCAAGAAATTTTTTTTTCTGAGACAAACGCTTTCCTATTTCAGGAAGCATTTCTAATAACAACAACAATCTACTTTTCAATAGCAAAAAAGGATGTTTTTGAGGGTATATAACCTCTTTTCTAGGACAGCATAGTTACTTTCCTACGACAGCAAAGTAGCTTTTCTATGCCAGCAAAGTGACCTTGTAGAAACTGTGAGTAAATTCTTTATAAAGTCACTTTGCTACCGCAAATAAACGGTGCCAGTAAAGTTATCTTTTCGGCGGTAGTAAAGATCTTGGCTGTCCCCTATGTAGCCAAAATTTTTGGCTACGGCAGCAGAAAAATTAGCTATGACAATGAAAAAATGTTCTCAGTGTAGACGTCATTTGGGCATAAATTCCGTACCCGATTTATTAGGTCTGTTTCTGCAGAAATCACGAACCAGTCAGAGCCAATTTCATTGGATGAAAACGGTCAGAAAACTAAGTAGTTTCAACCAATGAAATTCGCTCTGACTGGTTTGTGATTTCTGCAGAAACAGACCTATTAATTTTTTGTTGTTTCTTCTGGTAAATACTAATAGAAACAATCCAAAATTCCAAAGCAAGTCTGTTATTTTTATATAAACATTGTTCATGTTCAAAATACTCGATTCCAGAGGCTGAAAAATCTGTATCATAATGGAAATCTGTATCATAATGAAGTTCATTATGAAACAGATTTTAATCGTTTAATAGCGTATTATGAAATGTCAGTAGAAAAATAACTATTATTTGCAAACATATAGTAATATGTAATCTTGACATTACTGACTTTTTAAAATTTTGTGTGTCACATTTTTTTAAAAATTTTAATGGATACAAACATCAGAGGAAAGTTTTCATTTCTGTCTCGAGATTAATAGTCAATCTCGACCCTTGGCGTCTCGATTGACTATACACTGTTAAAAATAGGGTGAAAACTACATTAAGAATGCTTTAAAAAAATATAATTTTTAAAGGATTTTTACGCCAAAAATAACATTCGTGATATTAAACGATATTTTACTAAAATTGTGTATTTTTACTCAATAGTATCGTAAATATTCTACTGAAGAGTGTATTATTACGGTAAAATATGTAAAAATCCCTACTTATTTGTGAAATTCACCTAATTTTGGAATATTACCCGTATATTATCGTAATTTTTCGGCGAATCTCTTAATTTCACCACACGCCGCTGGAATACCTTGTGGCTTCTAATTGCTTTTCTTAAACAAGCAGAATCTTGGATTGGATTGGTAACTGAGTGAAGTATAAGTGACAAGCGTCTGCGGATCACACGGAGGCAACGCCACGAATATGGTCGAAAGTGTAGGAACAAAACTTTTAAAATTTGGCGCGACGTGACAAACGGCGGTTTACTAGCATTTTTGTTTACCGTCTCTTTATTCATTTGACACAAAATTATTAATTATAATTCGATAGTTTGTCTTATTATCAATGACATGAGAGGGAGAATTTAACATTTAATAATAAGGAAGACTTTTTTGAGTAGAAAAGAAAATTAGAGCAAGATACCATAAGAGCACAGTTTATAAAATATGGAACTGTTAAAAGGAAAAATGGTAATATTATTATGTTATGTCTTATTTTATCTTATTTCTTATGTTATTTTATGTGCTGTATAAACCCACCTGTACAATAATTATTTATTTTATTTATCACCGAGATCAAAGTTTATCTGAGATGGAAATTTACATTAACGCATTAAATTTACATTACGTAGGTATTACGCTCACATAAACAGGCTTTATTGAATATTGACTTATTATTTAACAGCCTCGCTCGCAAGCTCGCTCGGTCATAAAATTATTCGTACAATAAAGCCTTTCTTTATTGTACTTGTTATTTAATGCTATTTATATAAATAGGTAGCTATTATTCAACAATTTAGATTGAACACTGTCTTTCAAAATCTTACAGAAACAGCTTGGTTGTGATACAGCCGACGAGCCTACAAATCAACTGAGAAGGGCGAAAGACCATATCATTGGATTGGATTGTTCCACCTGACTTATCAATATTTTTTTTGTATCCGGGTCCCGGCTTGATACCCCATCCCGAAAAAATTAATTTTCATTAGTCTTTCTAAAATTTTTAGTTAAATATTATCGATATTTTACGAAGTGGAAATTGCAAAATAATCCTAGTAGAATATAAATCATTCATCAGAATTCAGGACAAGGAGGCGGAGGCGTCAAAAAACAAGCAGCAAAAACATTATGGGCGCTTTATTCGTGGCGTTGCCTCCGTGTGATCCGCAGACGCTTGTGTATAAGTGGTGGTGTTAATTTTAATCGACCAGACAACGCGGCTTCATCAATCATTGGTTAAAGGTAAGTAAATTCATAATGATTTGTTCCTATTGTAAAATTGTATGTATAGTTCATACCAAATAAACTTGTTGTTGTGACATCGATGACACCATTTTTAAAATCGATATCGCCAACCATGAAAATATTCGGCGTCGGATTGACTTAATTGGAATTTGAATTTCCCGCTGGCCATTCAGTTGGTAACACCATGTCAAAAAATGTAACGTTGCCAAATTAAATTCTTGACATTTTGATTGCATTTTGGCAGTTTACGAGTTTTTGGTTTGTGCTGTTAATTGTGACCTTGTTTTTTGAAATCAGCTTGTAGTGCGAAGTGTACAAGATGCCGAAGCAGCTTAACAGCCGTTGCAAAGAACTAATCGCATCCTTTTTACAATATTTCGAACGAGAACGCGATAATAATGGCCCTTAATGTCCCTTAAATGCTGTTAGGAAGGTGAGTTTATAAGTCGTTGATGTCGTGTGACCAAATACGAATTTTTAATTTGAACTTTCTCTCATTTTTAGCGAGTAGCAGAGGCTTTGAACTTAAGTATGTCCACTGTCTGTGCTATTTCGAAGGCAGTAAAAAATAATGAAGATTTGGAATCGCCTTCTAAGAAACGATGCACTTCGAATAAGAGAGTCTGTGGTGTTTCAAAGCTCGATAGCAGTGCTATTCATAACACTATTTACGATATGTGTATAAAAAGTAAATCGTTTGAGACAACGGTACATATAGATATCTATGAATCGCCTTTTTTCTTCTTGTAGAACAACATGTAACATTATCCTGTATATGGGAGCAATTGAAAGACGAACAATTATTTGATGGCAGTGCATGCCATTGAGTAGAATCTTAAAAGAAATAGGCTTCAAATGGAAAAAAGATGACCCAAGACGAGGGCTCATGAAACTTCCTGGGACTTTATTCTCGATGCAGGGGAGCAGCGTTCTCATGAGAACGAAGGCTCTGTCTTCGTCGTCCGTATTCATATTTCCATAACACTGACAATGACAAAGCAATCGTTCTCATGAGAACGCTGTTCCTCGGTTTCAAGAATAAAGTCTCTGATATTGCTGTTAAACGCATATCATTTTTAAGGTGTTATCTAAGACTGAAACAGGAGGCTTTGTACCAGTTTGTTTTCTTGAACGAGACTTGGATTTTTCAAAATGGTACTATTAACCGTGGGAAGACAACAACAAGCGAAGTGTTAAAACTACCAAAGTTGATGGTATAGGTAAATTTAAACATGAATACAGAGAGCAGTGTATTATATGTACAAATAAATGCTTTTTCTAGATATATCATACCTACTTCATGCTGGCACTGAAAATGGATTCATTGAAGGTGCATCGCTTGTATATTCATCGAAAACTCAACTTAACGACTATCATGAAGAAATTAATCAGCAAAACTTTTTATGTTGGTTCGAAAATCAGCTGTTGAAGAACTTGAGTGAACCATCTGTCATTGTTATAGACAATGCTCATATGGCATAAGCTCTTCCACTTTAATAGCATACATCCTTTCACTTATCAATATTGATGAAGACTCTAGCGATTTCAGCGATTTCAGTGATCCAGAATAATTGAAAATCTTCTTGATGGATCAAATATTCATAATATTTAATAAGATATTTATAGTATTTAGAGTGGCTGTAAATAAAATAGGTACTGAGCGTTATTATATTTTATGTGATGATTGAAAATTGAGTTGTTATTAAATATCTATAAAACCAAGCTTTGAAGCAATGTTTATAATTTAAGTAATAAATGTTTGCAATATATTATAATACAATCCATTATTGTTTCTGAAAATATTTTGACCAAAGGAAAATATGGAAGAGACGGCAACGCTGTGCCGGCCGAGCTTGACAACCCGACTATAAGTTTATTTGGTATGAACTATACCTACTTCTTTTCAAAAATGCTATTTTTAGAAACATTGATGAAGATTGCATCGTTATTGGTAACAGTGGAAGTTTTCTTGGGGTTATTGGTAACGGTTCCCATGCACTATTTGGAAAAATTCAGGGTATGGATAACTATTTGAACAAACAAGAAAGACCTGAAGATATAGAAAATCCGATAAAAAATAAAAAGCGTCGGGTTGTTGAAAGGGCGGGGTGCTCCTCATGGAACCCCGAAGTCGATGATCATACGAGCCCCAAGTATTAAATTCTACCGATCCTGAGCTTGAGGCGTTACTTACCTTAAATATTTTAGTAAATTTACTCTAATAATGAAGTAAAAATACATATTCATAAACCTACTTTTCCGACTTTTGATCGTGTTTTTACGTAAAGTCTTAATCACATTTACGTATTAACTTACGTTATATTCCGTTTCATTTTCTGTCAAGATACCAAAATTTTAATGTAATTTTCATGTCAACCCATGTTACGACTATGTGTGTAATTTTTCGGCAAGTTTATGTAAAAATACAATCGATGTAGTAAAATTACGTTGAATTACGGTTGTAATATAATTAAATAGTAATTTAACGTAAAATTACTAACTATTTTTAACAGTGTATAAATCTCTCGACAGTAATGAAACACTTTCCTACTCGGTATGTTATATACTATTTTATTGCTGAAAAGAGTTTTTTGCTGCTCTTGCATCACTCATAAGCTTTGCAAGAGCTCGAGATTCCCTTATAGTTTGGATCCTTCCGTAATCAAAATACGTGGACCTTGAAGCACCATCTACACCACTGGCGCAAAAAAAGCTATCTTTTGCCATGCGTGTTTTCTTGCCGCATGTCACAACCGTTCTATGCATGATTACGAGAAGCATGGTCTAACGAGAAGATTGGTGGCCAATAGGCGAACAGATATCCTCATGCCATGATGCCGTTGTCGGAAAATTAACGCTGATTTCAATATTTTTTTTTTATTATTTTTTTAAAATCATTTATTTTCTACTCAACTGTTATAGATCCATAATACCTAGGAAACGAAATACGTTTACATACCTATAACAACCTGAGGGCATTATAAGCCCAGCGGGCATTTGTTCCATAACGCCCGCTTATAATACCGTGAGGTGTGTTTTTGTTGTTGTTGTTTTATCTCTAAATAATTCGTTGTGCAGTTGTCTGTATACCATTACCTCTTGAACACCTCACTTTACTTGATAGTACCTTGCGCATTATAGATTAGCTGATGAAAACTGTTCACTTAAGTTTTCTGTGCCAATAAGAACTTTCGGCAGTTGGAGCTCGAATGTGGTTTAGTTGCTTTCTTGTTGTGCCACCGCGCGACGGTCCGCATGCAACCATGTACAGGGTGCTGCAATTTGGAGTGTTTCAATAGGAAAAACACACTTCCAGACCAGATAGAGGAAAATTGACTTAAACGTCATGGGATCGATTTTTGTGAATCGTCAATTGTCAAAAACCCTATCACGATATCTTCAATGGTACCATTGATACAGGGTGATTTTCGATTTTTCCCTATTATGAAAAATGGCTATAAGTTTTTTATTTATCAATTTTTTTTATTTCTGTAAAAACATTACGGAGACACTTTTTTGAGCACAATCCAGTGGCGGACTCAGTTTTTTTCTATATCATTCCAATTTCGAGATACCGACCAAATTCCGATATTTTCAAATGAAACACCCTAAATATTAATAGCTCATTGGATAGCTCTGTTTTTGCTGATTTCAATGATATAAAGTTCGATAGGTTTATCTCTAACAGTTTTCGAGAAAAAAAATTATATCTGTTTTTGTCGTAAGGACCAATGTGTTAGAAAAGGATTTTATATGTGTAAGGAAAAAGAGGAAGGTCTCTTTCTAACACATTGTTTCTTATGACTGAAACTTATAATTTTTTTTTCTCGAAAACTGTTAGAGATAAACCTATCGAAGTTTATATCATTGAAATCAGTAAAAACAGAGCTATCCAATGAGCTATTATTATATAGGGTGTTTCATTTGAAAATATCGGAGTTTGGTCGATATTTCGAAATCGGAACAATATAGAAAAAAACTGAGTCCGCCACTGGATTGTGCTCAAAAAAGTGTCTCCATAATGTTTTTACAGAAATAAAAAAAATTGACAAATAAAAAACTTATAGCCATTTTTCATAATAGGGGAAAATCGAAAATCGCCCTGTATTAATGGTACCATTGAAGATATCGCGATGCGTTTTTTGACATTCGACGTTTCTCGAAAATCAATCCCATGACATCTAAGTCAATTTTCGTCTATCTGGTCTGGAAGTGTGTTTTTCCTGTTAAAACACTCCAAATTGCAGCACCCTGTACAATAACAATGGTACTGTAAAGTCGGGTGACTTGAGACGATTTTGACTTTCAGCAAGCGATATTTTCGAAACAATTTAATTTAGCGATGACTTAAACACGTCAAAAGTTTATTCTTAACCCGTAGAACCGGTTTTATAAGTTGAGTTTTATGTGAATAACGAGTTACCCAGGGTTTTTTTTTTTTTTTTTACTGTCTCATGTCAGACGCCTGGTTGGGTTACTTGAGACAACCATATATTTCAAGCGTTTGCTGGTGTTTCGAACCAAAAGGAGCATACTTGAGACAAAAGAACCGTTTTTTAAAAGGTGGCTATTGACTCCTAGCGCTAGCAGGTTTGATATTGTCATACCAACGAGTACTTGAAATCTGACAATATCTCTTCAAAAAAAGCCGGACCCTATTTTTTTCAGGTAAGTTATGTTTCTTGAATTCTTGATCACCCCGTCCGTCTTTACGAATTTACTAAACGTTTTTGCATTGGCAGGACATGTGTTGAGAAAATGCAGGACAGTAATGAAAAAATCAGGACTTTTTTATTTTCCTAAAATAATATTTATTTGCAATCATATATGTAATCTTGTCATTACTGACTTTTTAAAAATTTGGAAGTGACACTTTACCTGTGTCACTTCCCTCTTCGATTTCCCTCACCGATTTCCCTATTCGATTTCCCTCACCGATTTCCCTCACTCTAATTTATTTACCTTTGCTGGCAACAATGAGAACATGTCAGGTAAAAACGTCAAAGCAGTGAATGACACATTTTGGCATGTTTGTTTTATTTTTTTAATATTAAAAAAATTGATTGAATAATCATAATTGATGGTGTGCTTGCAAATAAAATAGTATACAAACCTCGGAGGAAAGTTTTCATTTCTGTCTCGAGATTAATAGTCATTCTCGACGCTTCGCGTCTCGATTGACTATATAAATCTCTCGACAGTAATGAAACACGTCCCTACTCGGTATGTAATATACTATTATTTTTAACCATATATGAAATGTTGTCATTACTGACAAATTTGAAAATGTCACATTTCTGTCTATTCATTTTCCTGCTCCATTACCTGTCCCAGGACGGGAAATGAGGACGGGAAATTTTTTACGTCCTCATTTCCTGTCCTCATTTTCCGACCTTATTTGGTTCTCACGATTTTTTTTTTCAAGAAATTATGGTTAAATATAAAATAGTATACAAACCTCGACGGGAAACTTCATTGCTGTCTCGAGGTAACCTCTCGACCAGCAATGAAGTATTTCCCGTCTCGGATTGTAATATACTATTATAATACCCAAAAATATGTTAAACCAGATGTCAAATTTTTGACATAACGCTTCCTAGACAAATAACTACCTAATTAATGATTGTCATTGTCATTAATTATTGTCATTTCAAACCATGAATTCATAGGTCTTGACATTTTTTCAGGTTTCAATATAATTTTTTTTTCAATTTTTCAATTTCAAAAATGTCCCAATGAAACCTATTAAGATTTTTGAGATTTTTTTTTTTAATTTTTTTTTTTTTTTTTTTTTTTTTTCGTATTATATAAAGCAAAATGAGCTCTAACCAATCAATGAAAAAAAAGATGGCGTTCCCATTTAAAAAAAAGATCAATAACGTCATATCTTGAAGAGGAATAATTTTTTTTCCTATATCTCTGCGTAACTTTTCCCTACACATCTTCTTATACCTATTTCCAAAATTTCATCAAATTCCATCGAGCCGTTTTCTCAGAAAAATGCCAACACACACACACACATACATACACACAGACGGAAATGTGCCACCTTGCCAAAAAGGCTTAAAATGATCCAAAACGTCAAGATTTAATGAAATTTTGACATGTTCAAAATCAGGCTATCACCATAGCTTCCTATATCTAGGAAGCTAATAATACCTGAAAAGGTTCAAATTAAATATACGATCTCGGTAGGTACTTACTTACTTAGTTTCACATGTTTTTCCAATATGTATTTTAAGCACAAACCTTATGGGAAATGGCTTTTTGTCAATTACTCAAAAACTCTACAGGGTGCTGCAATTTGGAGTGTTTTAACAGGAAAAACACACTTCCCTACCAGATAGAGGAAAATTGACTTATATGTCATGGGATCGATTTTCGAGAAACGTCGATTGTCAAAAACCGTATCGCGATATCTTCAATGGTACCATTAATACAGGGCGATTTTCGATTTTCCCCTATTATGAAAAATGGCTATAAGTTTTTTATTTGTCAATTTTTTTTATTTCTGTAAAAACATTATGAAGACACTTTTTTGAGCACAATCCAGTGGCGGACTCGGTTTTTTTCTATATCGCTTCAATTCCGAGATATCGACCAAATTCCGATATTTTCAAATGAAGCACCCTAATTGGAATTGGATCACCCTGTACGGGTGCGCCAATTTGGACACTTCCTTATGGAAACACCCTTTATTCTTAGAGATAGAAAAAAATGAACCCCTCACTCTGAGGCTCAAATTTCATGAAATTTTGATTGGTGCAAACCGCTTTTTGATATCTTCGACCGTTTAGCCGCTAGAGGGCGATTCTCGATTTTGAGCAATATTGTGAACCCTTCATAACTTTTTTGCTTATGAAAATAATTGATTTTCGTGAAAACTTAAAAATAGTGTAACAGTCATAAGTTAGCTACAAAAATAAAAAACAACCAATAAACGTAACGTAAATTCAGTTTCAAACTTCATCTAAAAAAAAGAAAATCACTTTTTAGAAAAGGTAAAATGATTGTCATCGTCACGCCATGCCGCATATACGTACGCCGCGTTTCCATTGGTGAATCCGAAATAAAAGTGATTTTTTTTTTATATTCTAATAAGAGTAAGGATTTTATAAAATGCAGGACATTTGGTGTCCTGCGGACAACTCCGGCAGGACGCAGGACGCAAGTCCCTGAATCCAGGACATCTTGCGAAATCCAGGACGTCTGGCAACCCTAGTTGTTTCCCGAAATTAGAAAGCCCCAACGGCAAGCAACTTCTAAGTTTTCCACTTAGTCTCTGCTCCTCTTCCACTGTAAAGACTATTTGACCGTCGGGATTTTTCGTTTTAAGGTTATTCACTTTTTGCTGAATGGTGCACCTGGAAATGCCATATTTTTTGATAATATTCGATAGGATTTACTCGTTCTTCAATCGCTCGTTTCTACATTTCGCTATCATAATCAGCATAGGTCCTCTGCAGCCAAGTCTCAAGTCACCCGAAACAACCGCCATTTTACCTTTTCATATAGGTTTTTTTTTTCTTCCTTAAAAGGGAAAGTAGGTAACTTACTATATTCCAAAAGAGGCGCAAAGCATCAATCTATTTCTGAGTAAAGTTTCAATCGGCAGTCCTAGACAGTATGAAAAGTTATTCAGGAGAAGAGGAGTAATGCAGTTACAACAAAAATAATTCCAAAGTCTAGTTCTAAAATGAGTGGGAAAAAAGGGGAATACAGCAAACATGCTAAATTACAGGCCATTGCCAAATATATCTGAACAGGAGATTGGCAAGATATAAAAGAGAAGATGAGGCTGTCCAATGCAAACATATATGCTTGTAACCTTCAAACCAGCTCCTTTGGAAATTACCCATTAGCTAGCAATCCTGGTTTGAAAGGAATAAGCATTTAAAACGGGTCAGTGTTTGCTGGGACATCCTGTATAATAATCGGAGGATTGTACGTAAAATACAGGTAGACCATAAAGGTGGACTCTTGCCAGTTGCATTCGGATCGGGTGTGTCAGAGTAATGAAACTGTCAAAGTTGAAGTGAGATCGTTGATTGCATAAGTATACCTAATCTTCGCTACCAGGTACCCAGAGTGTAGAGCTACAGTTTGTGATGTAGTTAGTGAAGGAGTGCATAAAGCAAGAGTAGTAAGCAACTGAATTTGACAAAAAAATCCATGATCCGGCGTCCAGAAAACTGTCAAACATTTTTTTTTTTTTAAAGACTTGCATTTTGCTACTGGAGCAAAAATCTTTGTAAGTATATGCATATGGTATGGTTAGGAGATATTTTTTTCAAATCCCATTCTTTCAGTAACAGTAGGTAGGTACCTAACAGGCGTCATGCATTTTGATTTGCGAAATTGTCGATTAACAGCAATGAATTTGTCAATTTCAATGAAGGAAGAGACGGTACTTATAAGATGTCTTTTTCTGCTGTGAAAATACGACGCGCGATAAAACGGAGTCGACCCGCGATCGCAAAATGTCAAGCGATAAATTAAACTCCAGTTTATCAAGAGAGTGATTTAGTTTAACCTAAATAAATTAATAATGGGATACTTGTGTAACACGATGGTAAGACAGTGAGTTGTGATTAGGTTTGTTGGTGACTTGCTAAGCTTGATTTTAGTTAAACGAAGTGTTGTAGTAATAGTGCCAGTTTCATTGGGATTTTTGGGTTTTTGTCTTGAATAGAGGTAAATTAATTTTGTCTCGCTAATCTGCGTGCTACGTGCATATCTATACGTAAACAATACACTAGAAACAAATATTTTCGCTACGATTTTACTAATTCTTAGCGTCGTCTAACTACATACATCTAAGGAACAAAATATTAACAGGAATCAATAATTAAAGGAACCAGTATCCAGGATCCCGAAATTTCTAATCTGTCCTCCTATAAGATTCTCAAGATTTTTTCAAGTATAATGTGGCAACCTGGCCACGAGACGTTCAATACAAAATAAACGGAAACGGATTGCCACGAGGTATTTTATTTAAAGCTAACCCAGGTTACGTTACGTGCCGTATATATTGCATCATTTAAATAAGCCGCAAGCAGCAGGACTTTTGTGTGCGAGTCCATAGAAGGTAAGTACCTACAGAGTGATATTTTATTTTAATATTTGGTGATAATGTTATGTTCCTATTCAGTATTTAGCTATACCAGTGGCTATACCTAGTTATTGAGTTTTTAAAATAAGCGGCGAAGCGCCTATTTTAAATTTAAATAAAATAGGTACATGCCTATATTCTAATTTCAATAATATCCTACTTAAATTAAGTAAATAAAATTGATAATTGGAAATTGAATTGGTATTATTATTATTTACTTGTCTTATTATAATAATAGTGGCAAAAATGTTTTCAAGCAAAATTATTTAAGAAACTACTACTGTACTGTACGATAGTAATAAATTTGATTCTTTTTATAGAAAATCCTATAAAATGTGTGGAATTTGGGCAATTTTTGGAACCGAAACTAATTTACACACCGTATGCGCTCATGGATTTAACAAAATTGAACATAGGGGTCCTGATGCCTGGAGAGTAGAATATGACAAACAATTAAAAGTAAGTTTCTTTTATATTAATTTATTCAAGATAAACCTCAGAGTCAGGAATAAACTAGTAAAAGATACACATTGATTTCAGATGACACAAAAGTTTTTGGAATTTCAAAAAAATATATATTTGCTTGTGAAAGTTGTATCTATTAGGTACCTAGCTCATAGTAAGGGTAATGGGTATCAATTTGTGCCTATATGGAAATGGCATTGCAACCTGTTCTAATCAATAATTGAAAAAGACCAATAATCGCAATCAACCAAAAATGTAGATGTTAATTACCACATAACTAACATATGTATTTGGATGATACCATAAAAATCGTTTCATTATCTAATACTCCTAATCAGGCTTGTGCTAGCTTGCAACAATAATTTAAATTTAGTGATAATTTTTTTTGTAAACGATGCCAAATTTTATCATTTTACAGAACTGCTGCGTTGGCTTTCACAGACTGACCATTGTCGATTGCACTTATGGAATGCAACCAATGAAACTACATAAATTCCCTCACAGAATGTTGCTTTGTAATGGAGAACTTTACAACTGCAAAGAGGTAGTAATAATTAATACCTGACTGATTAAACATTATGTAAAAATGGAAATTTTTAGCTTCAAAAAGAGCACGAGTTCAACTATGAAACCTTTAGTGACGTTGAATGCATTTTCCACCTTTACGAGAAATTCGGAATTGAAAAATGCGTCAAAAGTCTGGATGGTGTATTTGCTTTTTGTATTGTTGATATTCCCAAGAAAAAGGTATTTCTAGGGAGAGATCCTTATGGAGTGAGACCTCTATTCAGAATTTTTAGTGAAAATGGTATATTGGGAGTTTGTTCTGAGGCCAAAGGTAATAAAATTGCTCAAATATTATTCAATACCTATTGATTTTAATTCTATATTCTCTTTCATAGGATTGACAGCTATAGCAGATGATCTCAACGGCCACAAGAAAACACTGGAGCCCTTTCCACCAGGTACTTTCGAAGAATATGACCTCACAGATAAAGGTACTGCTAAACTAGTCAGAAGTGAGAGATATTTTACCCCGGGAATGAGACCTTTATTTAAACCATTTGTACCATGGGAAGAATTAGCTTCAAAAAAACACGAAGAAAACATTAGAAAACTTTTAACTATGGCTGTGAAGAAAAGGCTTATGGCGGACAGAAGGATTGGTTGTCTGTTGTCTGGAGGGTTGGATTCTTCATTGGTGGCAGCTTTACTGGTCCAGGAAGCTAAGAAAATTAATTTACCTTATAAAATACAGGTAGAGACCAATCCTTACATATTTGGCTGAAAAAAAATTATATTTATCGCTGGTAAATGTTAATCGTTAATTGAATCAATAAAGGACGCTGTATATCATCTGATCAAGTCAGAATCTAGTCCAGACTCTGTTCAGTTTTCATGTTGGTTGAACGCTCATCGAAAATCGCAACTAATTTGAACATAGAGGAAGAAGAGAAGCAAAAATTGTCGAATAAAAAACTTCGTGAATTTTTGATTTTTTTGTCTTATCTGGACATTGTGTTTAAGTTCCCTTTTGTGCATGGACGCCAGATACGCCTGGCAAGAGTTAGCATAGAACGTCAAATATTATTTGAAATAACTGTGTCTTGACTCGTCCCCACCTTCTTAGTTCGAATATCGGCGACTGAAATGATTATGACAGTTAAAAACCGTAACTTGCTTATGAAATACTGGACCGCGACCCTGTCCCACTCTTTCCATTACACTTTTTTTAAATTGATTAGTATTTTCACAATCTATCGTTTCCTTGCTCAATTATCTCTACACAAAAACGACTCTGGTAGGAAGTTCCTGCGAATGTTTGTTACCTACATCCCTCAATGCTAAACCCATGAGGCCGCCGATCTTATAATTATTGTGTCTTGATGATGTCTTCATGGGCTGTACGTTGTTGGAGAGTAAGTTAACGATTTTTATGCGCTCTTCATAGGCATAAATCCGTGATACAAAATGTGCCAACAGACAACAATTTTCAATTGGATCTTGGATCCTGACCCTGACTCTTCTGTGACTTAATTGTCCTTGTGGTGAGAATTGAACTTTAGATCCAAAACATCTGTCGAAATTCAGATTCTTGCTGAATTGTAAATATTGAATGAAATCAAAATCGTTTTTCATCTAGCAAATTTGACTTCTAGGAAACTCAGTTATTGCAAAACAGTAAATAATATATAGCAAACTGATATAATAATGCAATCGACTTTAGCCGACTTCAATTACTAACCTAAATATGTTTTAGTCGTTCGCAATTGGCATGGAAGGTAGTCCAGATCTCGAAAAAGCCCGTCAAGTGTCAGAATTTATCGGCACCGAGCACCATGAAGTTGTTTTCACAGAAAAAGATGTTGCAGTCGTTCTAGATGATGTTATTTATACCCTGGAAACGCCAGATATTACCACTATCAGGGCTTCTATAGGCATGTATCTGCTTTCAAAATATATTTTGGATAACACCAATACTACTGTAGTCCTAAGTGGAGAGGGAGCTGATGAAGTTGCTCAAGGGTAAGTTGTTTTTTCCATTTTTAATACATAGTTATTGTTCATGCATCTTAGTTAGAACTGCTTGAAAATGAGGGAAACCTACAATCCAATTAGTAGCGAAATGAAAACAGTTTTTATCAACAATGCTTCCTCTTCTATCCGTATTCTTTGAATTTAGGATTAGATGTTTGCTTGCTTAAGCAACTTTTTTTTTCTCCATCAGGTACATTTACTTTCGTGACGCACCATCCCCAAAACACGCTCACGAAGACAGTTTGAGATTACTTAAAGAAATTTATTTATTTGATGGTTTGAGAGCTGACCGCACAATGGCTTCACAAAGTTTAGAACTTCGAGTACCATTTCTGGACCTCCAATTCTCTCATTATTACCTCAACATAGAGCCAGAACTGAAACAACCCAGAGATGGCGTTGAAAAGTTCTTATTGAGATCTGCTTTTGATAAAACTGAACTTTTGCCTCATGATATTCTTTGGAGACATAAAGAAGCTTTTAGGTAAGAACACAATCAGGTATTTAATCATAATTATATTATGTCTATTTTCTAGTGATGGTGTAGCTTCAAAAAAAAAATCTCTATTCGTTATCCTACAAGAAATTACTGAAAAACGCATTCCAGAAGCTTTTGATAAATCAATAGTGGCTAAAAAATATCCTCATTGCACCCCGACGTCAAAAGAGGCGCTCTATTATAGAGAAATTTTCGAAAAAAGCTATCCCAATTTGGCAGAAAAGTTTTTGCCTTATTATTGGATGCCAAGGTGGATTGAAGGAATCACAGATCCATCCGCAAGGTTTATCAAGCATTACGCTGCTGATCCAGAACTTAAATGAATCAAAAGTCAATACTAAATTGTAAACCTTTTGGTATAGGTACCTATATTTTTTGTATTGAAATTTTCTCAAAATATTTTCTGTTTTGAATATTTGTTTTTTTAATATACCTATACGTGTTTTGATTAAATTTTATACTTGCTTTACAAAACTTCGATACAAAGCCTCTACACCTGCAAGAGCATCCAAAGACTATGGAAAACACAAATGGATAATAAATAATGATGAAAGTCACTGAAAAAAATAAAATAAAACAGATATACCTACATATTCGGATTAAATATTTACGCCTGTCGTAAAAAGAAATTTCATCAGACCAGACTGATGAGCAGAGCTGTTTAAGATCATTTAAAAAAAGATTTGAATCAAAGATCATGGATACAGTTCATTCATTTGGACAAACGATTTAAATCAAAAATCTCTATATTTGAATCTTTTGCACAATTTAAAGCATGTAGAGTGATTTAAATCGTTTCGTAATTTTCCAACAAGAAAAACTAAGCAGGTCTTAGGTCATTCATAATTTTAAAAAATAGATTAGAAAATGTAAAAAAGTGATGTCAACAAATCTGAAAAAAAAAGCAGCATTGAAAACCATACGATAATTGAAGCTATTAGTGCATGAAGGTTTTAACTCAATTTTTAGCTGAAATCCCGAAAAATGGTATGTATGAAGGTGTTAATTCATTCTTTGCGTTAGTAAAGACTTTGGATCATAGATGTTGCCAGGTGCCTTGAAAACTGAAGTTTAAATCGCGTTAACTCAAGTTTTGTCGAACTTATTTGGAGCAAGAAGGTGTTAACTCTTTATAATTGTGCAAGAAGGGGTTAACTACTGATTCAAAAATGAAAAGAAAAAAAAAACATAAAAAATGATAAAAGCTGACTCGTAATATTAATTTCACATTTCTTGTCTGTGTTTTGACGCATCTTGATTTTGATTTTAGTTTAAACAGAAAAAGCTCCCAACAATTTTATTTCAACCCTAAATATTTCAAAATTGTTAAAAAGTGACTTAATACCTTCATGCACTAATAGCTTCAATTAAGGTATGATCCTTTTTAGGCAAACAAATAACGTTTGATAAAATTACGTTTGAAATTTATATTGAGTTCTCCTTAAAATTTTCTTAGTTATTTTTCTTGCATAAAAATCGATTCAACATTTGAGTTAGGTTTTTTATATCTGTCCATTTCAAACTGATTGTTCCATAAAGTGTTTTCCACGTTGCAGAAATCCATGATAAGCATTACGAAAGTTTATCATATTGCCATTGTATACATTTAATATTATGTACTATAATGATATATTATATCACAAGAGCTTTAAATTTAATCGATTAAACTCAGGGCCGGATTTAGGCACAGGCAACCGAGGCAACCGCCCAGGGCGCCATAATTAGGCGCGCCAAATTGCAAACAAATTTATTTCAAGTGAACAAGGAAATAAAAAAAAATATATTATGCCATAAGGATAATAGGAAGATAAAAGATCCAACAACATTGTCCGGTAATAGCTAATTTACATATCACCACTGTTACTTGTCACCATGTCACCGCTCATCAAGAAACTTTCGATCCTCTTCGTCTCAAAGCAGATTAGATTAAATGGACTTTCGCTCTAAGAATTGAAAATGTTATAACCTTCGACCATTGAATACACTTGATGATTATAATATTCGATGGTGTAGATTATAGGTCTGTTATCACAGAAATCACAAACCAGTTAGAGCGTTTTTGATTGATGCAAATCTCCAACAGGCCACAACCAGTTTTATGACTATTTTAAACCAATGAAATTTCCTCTGACTGGTTTGTGATTACTGTGAGCAGTGCCGGCCCGAGCCTATTTTTAGGATGGAGCGAGATCCGACTTTGGGGCCCCTAATTCAAATGAGAATCGTTCTCGCATGAATTTTGCCCAAAACCTATATATCCCTATCTATCTTATCAATTGAAATTTGAAAACATCCATGTTCATTGGTACCGTTGGTATCTACTCTTTTCCTTTTGAGACTGGATTCAAAGTAGAATGACAAGCAAGTTGTGTGAAAAATGTATTTATTTATTATATTTAATATTTATTTTTTAAAGAGATCAGTAATCACCATTTTAACAATAAGGTAGGAAGCTCTCTTCTTTACCAACATTTGTTCCACATTCGTTGATGAGATCAATCAATAATCAACTTTGGTGGTAATTATTGATTAACACTTATAAACATAAAAATCGAACAAACAAAACGCAAAATTTTAGGTAAATCGCTGTTTGCGTAGTTTTGTATTTGCAAATTTGTATGATCTCCTCATATGACAATGTCTGAGCTATATCATATCCAAGGACAGCAGGGCCAGATCAGAAAGGTTGTCTTCTGCTAGAGTTGACCCCTAAGGTACGTTTCAGGTTACGTTCGGTATTTTACTCAAAGAGCAGAGCGTGCTGAAGCGCAGCAGAAGTCACGTGACCAGCGAGCAGACAGAGCAGTTAAACCTCGAGTTAAACGCTGTATCAGAGCCAATGATCAGAACCCTCGAAATTTTAATAAACGAACGCGAATGAGCCTACACCGAGCAAACTTTTTAAATAAATGAACAGTAAATACAAGCTAGGAGAACTCAGATCATAATACCAAACGCACGGTTCATTAACCTAAGCTTGCTAAAACTCCGTTCATCTTCGCCGCCCACAGGAATGGTTACAACAAAAATAAGTGCTGTCCAGATATTCAGGAACTTATCTTGCCAATTATTTAATGCTAAGGTCTGAAGGACTGCCAGATAAAAAGGCAATCCGCAATCCCTTTGATCGGTCAGACAGTCACCAGAAAATTTATCTGGAAATGAACTAAACGTTCTATGGGATTCACATACTAACCACACGCTTGCTCGCACGCAGAATAGCAGGATATCGGAAAGCGAAGACAGGATTCAGAGCAGAAATATATTTTTCTCTTTTTTTATCATCAACGATTCGGAGGCGCCCCCCGAGGTCTGGCGCCTGGAGCGCTCGCTCAGTTCGCCTTATGGTAGGGCCGGCCCTGTCTGTGAGAACAAACCTATCGATGAATTCATCTCTGACTTTGCAAGACGTAAAGCCAGACGGGTTCATCTTTAGTGTTGATAATCTAATTAATTTCGAGAAATTATTTTTGTGTTTAGTTAATACATATTATATCTACAGTATAGATCTGTTCTCACAGATATCACGTACCTATTAGAACGAATTTCATTGGTTGAAAACTATCAGAAAACTGGTTTCTGGCGATCAAACAAAAACACTCCGACTGGTTTGTGATTTCTGTGAGAATACTAAGAATAGATCTCATGTAATAAGTAAATATATGATAGGAGGATGGGGAGCCACATTGAGACAGTTTTTACTTTTTTGGGGATAAAATTGGTAATTTAAATTTTTTCGCTACAGTTACGTGAGCCTCATAATCTTTCATCTAATTGCAGACATTTTTTGAATAAATTATTAACACAATATTATTTATTTTATTTTATGGAGGAATTTTAAAAAATCTGATTTTGTCTCAAGGTAGCCCATGAAGTGGGCCACGTTGAGACATGAAATTAATTAAACAGTGTATGCACGTGATCAAAATTAATGACATAAGCACGTCGCAATGTTGCCGCTATTAAATTTCGTTTTACTTTGACATACCACGTCTAGTAAAATGTGTTATCACTAAGGTCGAATTCTCATGAGCGTAAGTTGACATTTCTGACGTAATCACGTGATAATATGGTGTAATTTGATTGGTAAAATATCCAACATGTCAAATATGTTTCCAATAAAACCCAACCATTTTATCACGTGATTACGCCAGAAATGTCAACTTACGCTCATGAGAATTCGCCCTAAAGCTACATCCTCAATCAATCAGTGGCATTATTCTTGACTTTACGTAGGTAGAAAATTTGACATTGTTAACAGTTAATGCACTGTTTAATTGTCAACACAGTCAAATTTTCTCTCGAGAGAAAGTCAAGAATAAGGCCTCTGGTAGCGAAGTGGCAATTCGGCACGCGTGCTGGGAAATTGATTCCCATCCTCAATGCTGTCAATTTTCAGTCTGCTGTGCAGGTAGTACAGTCACGAACCGTGCATTCGGTATTTTGATCTGAGTTCTCCGAGTATAAATTTATCCTTCGTTTATTTAAAAAGTGTACTCGGTGCAGACTCTTCCACGTTCGATTATTAAAATTTCGAGCCCTCTGATACAGCGTTCAACTGCTCTGTGCGCTCGCTGGTCGCTGGTTATTTTTTACCGTACTGCGCATGACATTAGTCAGCACGCATCGAAAAAGCTTGCAGCTTGCAAGCTTGCACTTCAGGAGTCGACGTGCATGCTAGCACGGAATTGAATTGAGGATGCCAACGTTAAATAACATTATCCTAGCATGCGTGCCGAAGTGCCACTTCGCTACCAGATTGATGGAGGATGGGCCTTAAAGCAAACAAACATCGATTTTTATATCTATAGATAATGTATTATAAACACAATCTAAAAAAACTACTCACTTTTCGTCGTAAATTTGATTGCGAATAGAGCTAACATCAAGGTGATCTTGATTCGTAACCCGCTTCTTATGTGTACGTTTTTTCTTTGGTGAATTTAACGCTAAATTATCCCTAACTTTTTGAGAGATTTTACATTGGATTTTACTCACAGTGGCTCTACCAATATTCAGTGCAGCTGCAACACGCTGGAAAAATATTCCCAATTAAAGCCCCAGAAGATTTGTATTTGATAGTATCAATATATCTTCACCTCTCTAACGCTATTTAATGACAAAAAGGGGCATTATCTCGTTCCTGTTCAAAGAAACTAATTAGAGACGCAACGAGTTTCTGACTCTTTTGGCAACATAACCCATGAGTGCCAACCTAAATGTCATTTTATCGGCCGATTCGGTTAAATGCCAACAGTGTTGTCTTTTTTTAACTAAGGTTAAATAAAAAAGAGAATGAGCTCTCGGCTTGAAACGAATTTTAATTTCTTACAAACTGCAATTGGCAAGTCATTGATCACGTGCATACACTATTTAAATAATTTCACTATATATTCAAAAGTAAAAGTGAATCGTAACGAGGGCGGTAAGATAATTTTATTTTGAACCATATATGTAATTTTCACATTCCTTACTGGTTTGAAGGTTCGAAAATGTCACTTTACTTTTGTTTACTTTAAAGCAGGCCGAAAGTGACTGTTCTCCTGTCACTTTCGGCCTGGAGAACTTACTTTCGGCCCTAATAATTTGTTCTTTCACACCTATAAACACAAATCCAGGTGCAATGTTTGTATTTAGAAGTAGGTGTCACATGTGTTTATATTGTTGAAATTTCATAAGATGTCAATGTCGGTGTCAGACTGTCAGTCGAAATTCCATTTTTGTCATATTTTTACCTTATTTTTTTCAATAATTAATGATTCAAAATAATAGTTATTTATGTATCAAGGGAATTATGCAGGTGTTAATACCCCAGGGCAACGTTTGAGTCCCGAGGGCCTCCGGCCCGAGGGACACCAATTGCCCGTGGGTATTAATTCCTGATAATTCCCGTGGTACATAGATAATTTTATATCCTACTGAATTTACTGTATTCTGTCTATTTTTATAAAGGAATAAGCCATAAATCAAAATTTCTATTTTTTGTCAAAGTGTTACCTATTCAAGGTAAAAGCGGGAGTTATGGAAATCCTTAACTCCCTTGGGAGTTATGATATCCTTAACTCCCTTCCTTAACTCCCTTGGGAGTTATGAAAATCCTTAACTCCCTTGGGAGTTAAGACCCTGTTTATGATTATCGTAACCAAGGTATTATATACATAATTCGGTGGAAAGTTTTCACATTATTGTCTCGAGAATTGGTTGACCTCGGCGCTTCGCACCTCGGTCAACCATAGTACCTCTCGACAATAATGAAACACTTTCCACCTCCGCATGTAATATACCTACTATTACTTCATTATTTTGTGTTTTTTCAACATATCTTGTAAATGTTTGATGTTTGATGTTTCACGACATTTCACGTTGTTTCTTTCTGGTGCATTCCTGAAAAGCTAATTTATGTTAAATCACATCTTCGACGGCCCTTTTCATTGATTCGGCACTAAACACCCCTTTTTGAGATTTTCTTTTGTGTTCCCGTGACATGCCTTGAACAAAATATTTTTTCTCAACATTTGAGTTTGAGACACGTCTCGGTGGCCCAAACTTCGTGTCTCATTGTAGCCCATGGTCTGAGTTACAATACTAACTGAAATATTTTGGTAAACCGTGTAAAAATCGACTCGTAATATACATAAATAATGAAATTAATATCCACCTGTTGTGTTGGAAATCTCAGAAGACAATGAAAATATATTGGGAACGACTGATGACTGATGAGGTACTGAACTCACAGCAAAAGAAATTTCACTATGGCGAAAACAAATCGAAACCGGCAAAAAATTCGGGAGCGCACGTGTAGCTTCTCTGGCAACAGAAATAAAAATAACATGTTTAATACTTGATTTACTGTGAAATAGAGACAAATAGCACACGTTATTGAAAAATAATGGCGACTGTCTCATGGTAAACGCGTCTCATGGTGGCCCACCCTCCCCTATACTTATTTAAAAAAATGAAGATACTTTTTTATCTTATTCTCCTACTCTCTAAACTAAACGATAGCCTAAAACTCATTGTTTATCATATTGATCCGAGTATTGATCTTTAATCATTTTGACAATACAATTTGAGAAGAAGGGGTGCCAGAATGGAACTTTGTTTTGTCTCGGCAAATAATAGCTATTGGACCGGCCCTGATTAAACTATCCAACATATTTTGAGCATGATTTTGCTTGGAAAATGGTTGAATACACAATAACTTATAGACCGGTGGCCCAGCGTCAAATCACCCCCCTCATCGGGCACAAAATTTTCATTACAGAATCAGCGGTCAAATCCTGTTACAGATTTAAATCATTTTAGAAATATTTAAATTGTTTTAAAAATATTCAAATCTTCAAAAAGATTGTAGTATAACAACCCTGTTCGTTCAGTAAGATTGAACGGTGTGAATTTTTACTACCTTTTAAACAATAAATCTTCTGAAAAATGAAATGAAAAACAAATAGGACCTACGTTCTGGAAACTTACTCAATTTTACTTACTGGACACGCGCCCGACATAGCAAATATCAAGGAAATTTAAGGTACGTTGTGATATGTAAAAGAAATGAAAAATTTGTGAAACGTCTACTTTATTAAGTATTAAAGTAAATCGTACCGTTCTCGTCCTGAAATTCAATCTGAACATACTGTGTCATTTTAATAATAATTATGAGTCAATAATTAATAATTTAGGTCAATAATTCAATGAAAGTTTAAATTAGGTACCATCCTTTGTCTTTGTGCTAACATTTCAATTCCACACACCAACATTCAATCAACACTACCTATATTCAATACTTAAGAGTTTGAGTTGGTTAGTTAGCCAGTTTCACCAGCAGGTACTGAGGTCCCATGCAGGAAGCTATTCAGCTATTGTTGTTTTTGAGCCAATATCTCTAGATTGATTATTTCAATTTGTTTGCTAGGATATTCGCTCGTCAGGGTAAAAAAATGTTAGTAAATTCAACAAGGCCCTATAATGCACGCTCTGAATCCAAAATCAAAATTCCAGCACCTAATTTCTTTGGTTTTAATTTACCCTTTATCTTTGTTGTTTACAGCATGAAACGATTTTTGTTAAATACATGAACAATGCACATGTTATAAAAAAAATTATAAAACAAACAGAAAACTAACATTAAATAAAAAAATAATAATACTTGTATAAATTAAACTCTCAAACAAAGTAACATTTAATCAAACTAACCTATGAATGCTCCTTATACAAACTAATCACAAAAACACAAATTTGATATGACAATCAAGTTTATTACAACTAAAAGAAATTGGAAAATTAACAATGGCGGATCTAAACCTCCTATGGTTCCTCATTTTCTGTCTTCTACCCTTTCGGTACCTACGCTCTCTCGTGGCGGCGTGGCGTCCGTGTTCTTCCCTAAACCTAAACTTCACGGCGCATTACATGGTTGCAACATTTACTTTCATTCAGTAAACGTTTTTCAAAAAGTTAAGATTTGAAAAAATAATATTTTAAATAGGTGGTTTTTTCCTCAAAATTTAAATTATTTTAAGAAGATTTAAATCTTTTTGTAGGCTTAAATCATTTCAGAAAAATTTAAATCTTTTTTTTTAACACAAGGAAATAATTAAATATTTAAAATGATTTAAATCTAATTTTAAATTAAAAATCAAGGAAACTTCTGAGAAAGATTTAAATTTTAAATCAAAAATAATTCTCGGAAAAAAGATTTATTGTTTGCCCAGTGGATCTGAGTCTACGGAAGGAATTCGGACGTAAATGTGCCATGTTGTCACGTTTAACTATAAAAAAGCGAAAATACTAGGCAAGTAAATAAAATTTCCTTCAAAATGCACTAGTCGTCTTTGATTTTATGATAAGCGGTCTCCGCGCTAGTGCTCAGTGGAAAACAATGTTTTTTTTTTTGTATTTACACAAAAACGTCTAAAACACCCACTTTCATCCCCTGCAACCCAAGAAATATAATATGTTAATAGACCCTTTTATCACGTGCGAGTACATTAAATATCATAAAATAAAAGAGGTGTCTGCCATATTCAATTTTCTCATAAAGATTTTTATGAGAACCATTTTTCAAATAAGTTACATGGCAAGCCATGTTTGATGAAAACATTAAGAAATTATATTTACAACTTATTCGGTAGTTACATTAAACTGAAAGTAAAGCTAACGAAATGATAGAAATACTTGCACAGGATCATCATTCCTTTGAGTGGATCCTCCATCTGAAAAACAAAATAAGGCAGAAGGTTTACTTTTGGGTCGTCCGCTAGAAGGTGCAGGTAAAGGGTTTTAAGCAATCGAAGGTCCTGGCAAAGAGTCAGCAGCTGTGGAAGGTCCAGGCTAAATATACTAAATTGTGGCTGTTCTTCCAATGAAAAAAATATTACCTTCATTGAGAAGTGTAATACTAGAGAAAACTAAGCGAAAATGCATGTAATAATGCAAAATATTACGATGTTGGAGTGGAGCAAAACAGTCCTGTCCGCTTACACCCACATCGATCTAGGCACCTGCCTTGCATTTGCAAGATATGAGCTGAAGAAGTTTTTTCGGGAGCCGGGGGTTTTGGTGTGGTAATGGGGGAACAATCCATTTCTTGTCAACTTCCAACACCACTTTTCTGGATCCAAGTAGTTTCTCACCTTCCCCTGAAGCTGCCGCTCAACAACAAGCCCTTAGGGTTTTTTCATCAGGTGCAGCAGTGGATAGGAAACTACTTGGATCCAGAAAAGCGGAGTGGGGTACCTGAAAATCGCCCAAGATCTTAACTAAACTGAAATCGTAGGGGTCTGCCGTTGGAAGTGATCATTATTTCGGAGTAGACGCTGTCAACTATTATGTCAAAAAAACGCCATCAACTTCCTCGAAGGTTATCGCTGGCGATGAACGCGATCTGGATGAGCAGCCAATTCCAGTCTCACTGCCTAAAGTGGCTGAAGAGACAGAAGGTACTTATAATTTATATATTATTTTGCATCATTACATGCATTTTCGCTTAGTTTTTTTTTAATACTACACTTCCCAATGTACAGGGCCGATCCTAGCAGGTGTGCAGCGCGTGCCCCGCACGCGGGCGGCCAAATCTAGGGGCGGCCGCAGGTCGCCTATAGTTCTGTCAATCATGATTCAAGTGAAACTTTTTACGAATTTCTCTAACTACTTCTAATAAAAAAATACCTAAGCTGAATTTTAAAAAACTCCTGAAAAATCAAATATACCCTGATCTCCCGATAGCATAAATAGGCCGTGTTCGTTTTTGTCATCTTTATCGTCGATTTTATCCGAAATTTTGACAGGCACGTGACTGGATCAGACAGTTTCAATTTACAAATCACGTGTCAAAATCTTGGAGCAAATCGACGAAAAAGATGACAAAAACGAACACGGCTAGAAAGTTTGGTGCACAGTCAGTGTGTTGGCTTGGGTCATTAATGTTTTTGCTCTTCACAGTTAAGTCTTATTTACACAGCTCTCATTAGATCGCATTTCTTCAAATATTTTCTGAATGTTTTCTCAAAATGTTGATTTTTATTCCTTATCTACAAGAATAACTACTAACCGAACCATCCAATAGCAGTAGGTGAATACTCTGCTAACAATTTAACCAACTTTTTTGGCCCCAAGTGTAGGTATATTTTTCAATTTCGTACCCATAGGTCTTAAGTACTTAGTTTTAGGATTATTATTGATTATCATTATTGATTATCACTCACCCGCAATCTAACAACTCATAGAAAACAACTCTCTATTTTGTAACTTGTAGAACTTATGCTGATGATGGATCTATGATAGATCCGAAACATGTTCATGTTCCAACTGATTATATTTTTGTAAAATAAAGAGTGAAGATAGACTGTGTGTTTTACTCCAGTTCTTTAACTATTCTCTTCACTGTGAGACATGGACTACTATTTCAAAATGAAAACAAAAATGTTCCAAACAAGTTTTTTCTTTACTCTAAATGCCCAAAATCGTTCATTTTGAGGCTCGAAATAGTCGAAATTGACGTTTTTGGGCGTGGCACCCAACAAAAATTTCTGCCTCCGGCGGGATATCTTTATGGGGCGGCACAATTGCTCTTTGCACGCGGGCGGCCGACACCCTAGGATCGGCCCTGCCAATGTAGGTAATATTTTTTTCATTGGAAGAACAGCCACAATTTAGTATATTCAGCCTGGACCTCCCACAGCTGCTGACTCTTTGTCCGGACCTTCGATTGCTTGAAACCCTTTACCTGGACCTTCTAGCGGACGACCCAAAAGTAAACCTTCTGCCTTATTTTGTTTTTCAGATGGAGGACCCACTCAAAGGAATGATGATCCTGTGCCACGGCCCACTACTAAACAAATGGCCATGGCGCACCAAGCAGTTTTAAAAGTCACGTGACCAGAGAAGGCCTTAAGCTGGATTTATAAACTCTGACGTCCGCGCCCGCGCCCGCGCTCGCGCTCACGCCCAACATAAATGAAGCAGATCACGAAGTTTGATTTATAAACACAAACGCCCGCGCCCGCGTTCAAGTTCGCGCCCGAGTCCGCGCTGGAGATGGCCAAGTTTTATCTTCGACGCTCGCGTTCGAGCGCCTGGCCAATGAAAACAGGTCATTTGACATGCATGCGCAACAACCAAATTTTTAAAATTTTGAACCTTTCTATTGATGTTAATTTTGTGAGTATTTTTTTCAAATTTATTTCAAATAAAAATAAATCAAATAAACCATTGACTCTGAGCACAAAATAAACAGAAAAAGAATGAATATGAAAAATATTTTGAGGTTATGTCAAATGTTATCAAAATACGCGAGCCAATTACACTGCAGCAACAAACGACAGTCAAAAAGTTTATAAATCGTTTCCAACGCGAACTCGAACTCGGGCGTGAGCGCGAGCAGGGCCGTGCATAGGGGGGTGCGGCCGGTACAAATTACCAGGGCCCGGGTTCCGTAGGGGCCCGGCTGCAAGGAGGTAAGTAACACCCTGTTTAGCGTTCGGCAATCCGTTCGACAACGGTTCGGTTTTTTAAATGTAACACCCGTGGTTGCATGGATGTGCGCTTTATCGGGTGTTACTTACCCTCGGTATTAGATAAGCCTATTTACTATTACCATCTTGTAAATAATTATTTTAGGGCATTGAAATTTTAAAACATGAGTACAAGTGCAAAATATAATTAATATTGTTATATTATTCTAAATTATACTGTGCGTTCGTGATTTAGCAGATAAAAACAATAAAAGAAAAGAGCTTCCTTGAAAAACCTGGGACACCAATTTCAATTTAGGAGAACGTCTTTTTCACTATTTGTATAGTTGTGGAACATCTAAAAATCTAAAAAGAAGGCCACGTTTCACATTTTTAAGTAACACACTGTATATGACCTTTTTTTATTTGTTTTTTTTTTGTGTGAAATAACAAGGAATTTAATAATATACAGGGTGGGTTCAAGAACCGGAATTTTGTTTTTGAGCTGTAATTTTTTTGTTGTTGACCAATTTTCTATTGCGTGTAGATATAGACTACAAAAGATTCAGAACAATTGTCTACGATAGGTATATACTAACAGGGAAATGCTCAAGATGAAAGAAAGAAGATTTTTACATTTTGCTGTTTTGATACAAAATATTATTTAGAACTCAGAATATCTCTCCGGCGAGGCTTGGTGACATTCATATCAGGTCAATAGGGAACAGATACTTTCGACAAGCCATTACATCGTACTGAATTGAATTTTTTCAATCTTCTTTCTCTTACTTGGGCCTACATGTGTGCATGATACCAAAAGGAAATACAAAAAGTAGGACCTATAAGCAAGAATTAACGAGCAAATTAATAAAATACAGAAAGTTTGAAACATAAGAAAACTAATAATATTATATCTATACTATCTAATAAAAGCATTACTTTTAAACATTACATGAATGCAAATCTGTCCAGGTTAAGTAACACCTGATAAAGAAACTCTCCGTTGCGATATCGGGTGTTACATTCAAATTTGCGAACGTGAGCTAAATGGGTGTTACTTAGCTCCATGCGGGGCCCGGCTCGCCATCTCGACAGAAAAGTTTTATGGTTGAAGCTATTTTTTTTTTTCAACTCACTTTCGCATATACCCACAGTGTTTCAGAAAAGCTGATCATGGTCTAACTCCCTTTATTCGAATGGAATACCCTATATATTATTGAATATTCGGATTCTATGTAAAATTCTGAGCAGATTTCATGTGATATACCCTAATCTGTTTTGAGTGTTTTGGAAATATTGACATCAGTTGAAAATTAACTTTTTTTCTATGAGTATTGAATATATGCGTAATATACATCCATTTTCTATTGATCAATGTGGATGATTACTCATACAGTGAGTTTTTTTTTCATTACTTAATTGTTTTCAACCAATGATAATATCCTGGTCTCAGTACCTACTCCACTATTTAAGAGCCAATCAGAAAATTCGACAAGTGGACATCATACTTTAACCTTCCAATCGGTCATTTTGACAGCTGATTTGGACAAGACTTGTGCTAACCTAACCTCACTTTGTCCTCCAGCTGTCAGAATTGTCAATTAATTTTGTTACGAAAATTAAAAAAAAAAATCACATAACTCGTGCCTATTTTCTATTAATCATAGAAAAAGTATAGTATTCAACTCGTAGGTAATGGCTATTACTCACGAAGGATGAAGTTTGCACTACGAGCCGCAGGCGAGTAGTGTATTCATAGCCCCCTAGTGTATTCATAGCCCGCTCGTTGAATAATATACTATTTTTACAACTTTGACAGGCTGTAAAACCTAGACATTTAATTTAAAAGCAAAACCGTAAACCCTTACATTCATAAACGATCATTTAATGCCAGATTGCACCGTCTCTCTTAACTGAGGCTTAACGATAACTATCCCTTAAATTGACAGTTTTGCATGGGAAAATGTCACTTTAAGGAATAGTTATCTTTAAGCCTTGGTTAAGAGAGACGGTGCAATCCGGCATAACACCAACTTTAAATTTAACCGGAGATTAAATTTAATTAAAATTTTGAATCATGTAGGGCCGATAATTTTGATCTTGATAATGAATTTGGTACACGTCATTGAATTTAACAAGCTTTTGCATGGGACAAGGTCTGTAATCTGTATGATGTGGTAAGAGCACATTCAAACCCCTGATTATTTTTAACGTCTGTCAAATTCGAAAACTGAGAACAAAAGTACCGGCACATTGGTATCTGTCTCAATCATTCAAGCGACAAGCGTACTCCGGTCGCTGCTGATGCGCGGTTCATACTTCCCTTACGGGCCTTACGGCCCTCACGCGATCGGAATTTTTGTGAAACAAAAACGTTTCACTTCAAAAATACCTAAAAAAATTATATCCGAGGCATGTTTTTTTAATGACTTTTGGGTAAAAATTTGGGCATTCGTGACACTCAGAAAAGTTTGGGGGCTCCTTTAAGGGGGCCCATTGGAATAGCTGTACTGGGGCCCGCGCGTGCTTAGCACGGCCCTGAGCGCGAGCGCGGGCGCGGGCGTCAAAGTTTATAAATCCAGCTTTAGTTTTGAAATAAATAGATGCAACTTTTATCTTTTTTACGCATTTTGGCTATATGATTTATTAATTTAATTAAAGAAACATTAAGTAATCAGTATTTTTTTCATTAATTAGGTTAGAAAGAGGAGGAGTACAGGATTAACTTGGATATAAATGTACAGGGTACAGGTCACATTATTTAGAAAAATGAAGTTTTTATTTTGGACCAAACTTTACAAAAATTTTTGTTTAAAACAAAGGCAAGAAAACTAGTAAACATTTTGATGACGAGGCAGCACTTAAATTGAGGAAACACTGATTTTTAAATAGCAGAAAAAAATGTTGTCATCCTCTTGATACAAAATCCAGTTTTTGGTAGAACTTCAATATGTCACTCACATAATTAATTTGCAGGGAACTTTTATAATCCTTAAGGTTGGATTTCGTTGCAACGTCCAGCGTTTACGGTCAGCCACGACGTCCTGCCGTCGGGCACTTCTTCAATGAGTTATAACGACAATAGTGTTTTTGAAGCGGCTCGTCTCTTGGACGTAGCGGCCTCCCGATGACGGCTACGTCTCGACTGCTCAACAACAAGTCGAGACGTGAGCGCTAACGTCAAAGTTTCAATATTAGAAAAATGTTCAAAAAATGTTCTGATAGTGATGACGAAGTGTTAATAGACCAAGTGCGTGAATTTCCGTATTTATACGACCATGAAAACAAAGATTTCCAAATTCGTGAAATCATTTAGAGTCAGATTGGGAAAGTTTTATTGAAGAAGAGAAATTGGAATATTTACACTATTTGTAGACTGCTTCTTTATACCTTCATGAATAAGAGTTAAAACAAATTCAAATTGGTCTTTATTAAGTATTAAGTCGAAAAAAGCCAGGAAACTTCTCATTATCGGCTTCAAGAAGGTTTCTCATTAGAATTTTATAATATCCTTCTTGGTTTCTAGATGCGTTTAATTCGTCGGTTTTTTCTCGCATAGACAATAATAAACTCAGAATTTCATATTCTTTTCCATCTTCTAGCAAAAAAGTATGCTGTTGCCAGATCCATTTTTTAATCACTAATCACTCATTTTAAAATACTCAAACCACCAGTGGCGTGCCTGACGGGCCCGCGGTGCGGGAGGGCCCCGGGATATTTGGGGCCCCCAAATTGAACAAGGTATTCTTCTCACACAAAATATTTTCCCACTTATGTCAGTTCGAGTGTCAGTTAAAGAAAATCTTTAAAAAAATCGAAGTAGTACGTATTTTTTATTTCATGTTATGATCGTTAGTTATTAAGGTATGAAGGGTATTATAAGGATACTAACGCTTGAGGTCAATGGTGTATTTCCATTTCCCGAGGGCTTCTGGCCTGATGGTTATACGTTGACCGAAAGCGTTAATATCTTTAATACCCGTGGTGCCTTCAACGTTTAATGTCCGACTTAATTATCTTTTATATGAGAATATTTTCAATAAATTAATCTAAAACAAATCAAGTACATACCTGCAAAAAAATAGTTATAGTTATTTTGAAATAAAGCCCTAGGGAATTATTTCCTATTTGAAAAATAGTCATAACGCCCTAGGGCGTTATTTTTTAAAATAACGCCCTAGGGAATTATTTCGTATTTAACTGACTTTGACATAATGTCATTATTTCTCGAATAATATACTAGTCGGACATTAAATAAAAAATGTTATGATATTTTTTGTTTACTTTTATTTTTACCAAAACTGTTCGGGGCCCCCAAGGGAAATCTCGCGGGAGGGCTCCCAAGAAACTCGGCACGCCCCTGCAAACCACTGCTATACTTTCGATGTAGACGTTTTAAGCAAAGTATGTGACCGTAACGGCTGGCTGTTGCTGCCAGACGTTGCCGCGGACCGTAAGCGCTGGACGTCGCAACGAAATCCAACCTTTAAATGATTCTAGGCTGGCCTTTATGGCAAAATCCTAGTTATTTTGTTCAACAGCAGCAAGTCTCTTCACACTAGTAGGTACTTTTCTTAGACAAATACTTCGAAGGCCTTCAAAAATTGTCGGCACCGCATCTTCTTATAGTTTAGGATTAATTCGGTCAAATTCTTTTATTTCATTTTTTCCTCGAACTATGTCCCCCTTTATAATGCACCTTTCTTCAAATTCTTGGATTTTTCAATGAACCTAGTTCGGTAGGAACATGGTAGGAATATTTCACAGCCACTCTCGTTTTAATTCATCATTCTTCGGCAAACAAGAAGTACCTGGTTATTTGTTTCACACCTTTTTCTGATTTTAATTGGACTTACGACCGGAGACACTGCACTTAGAAGGCATAAAATTTCAGCAATATATTATCAGTTTTCAGGTTAGGAATAGATTCAACAAATCACAATTTTGTGTTTACCAAGTTATTTTGAGTTTCTTAACTTTAAACACGTTCAAACACACACCTTTTCGACACGAATAAAATTTAAAATATAGTTACATAGTTAAAAACAAGCAAATATTTGGACAAAAACGGATAACTAACAACAAAACGGCACCCGTGTGTAAATCAGCTGGTTCCTAAATCACCTGTTTGAAAATATCGTCCTTTTATGATCACGTGGTACATCCAGTGCCAGGGCCATTTGTTTGGTAGTGGGCCTTGATCCTGTGCAAGTATTTCAATCATTTCGTTAGCTTTATTTTCAGTTTAATGTATCTACCGAATAAGTTGTAAATATAATTTCTTAATGTTTTCATCAAACATGGCTTGCCATGTAACTTATTTAAAAAATGGTTCTCATAAAAATCTTTATGAGAAAATAAAATATGGCAGACATGTCTTTTATTTTATGATATTTATGTACTCGCACGTGATAAAAGGGTCTATTAACATATTATATTTCTTGGGTTGCAGGGGATGAAAGTGGGTGTTTTAGAAGTTTTTGTGAAAATACAAAAAAAAACATTGCTTTTCACTGAGCACTAGCGCGGAGACCGCTTATCATAAATTCAAAGAAGACTAGTTGTAGGAAATTTTATTTACTTCAATTTTGTAACGAACGCTCATCTTCAAAAACGTATAGTTTTTGAGATATAAGCCAAAAACTGAAAAAAGTGCTGAAAAATTCAGATTTTTTGCGTTTTTGGCTATGAAGCCGACCTCCTTCAAGGCAGCAAACCATAAATTCGGTTTTAGCATTCTCGAAAACATATAAAACCGTTGAAAAAAAATATATATTCGCAGTTTTGTTGCGAAAACGGCAGTTTTAACACGCATTTACTGGACTATTTAAACCCGTCTGCGATTTGAATGCGACCGTCTACCAGGGTTTTCTTTTTTGACTTTGGTTAGTAACATATTTGGTAATATTTTGACACAACAATAACAGTGGTAACCTATGAGGTAGTTGATGGCGTTTTTTTGACTTTTCAGAAAAAAATAAATCTAATAAAGCGACCACTTACGCCCGGCAGAAGGACGGTTTTGAAATCACCATGTGAGGTAGTACCGACATGTCAATTCAACCCTTTGGTAACTTATGAGGTAGTTGTTTTTACTGCCAGCTCTCGGACTATATAGTTCATTTGAAAATCCATTTTTTACTAACAAAATATTGATAACAATAATAAAACGTTAAATATTTTTATTTGTCACTCATTTGTAAAACGTCACTTATCAAGTCAAAACATAACCAGCGAAAATTGATTTTTACGAGCTACTGGCTCTACTGACTTGTAAAATTGACAGCTAAACTGTAAAAACTTTTTATTTTCAACCACATATGTAATGTTGACATGGCAGGTTTTTCAAAATCTTGAAAGTGTCACATTTCTGGACTTTGACATTTATCGGGACGGTAATGCATATGCCTGCCTAGGACGGAAAAGCATTTTCCGTCCGGGACGGCAAATGCTTTTCCGTCCCCATTTCCCTGCTCGTTCCAAATTGATAATTTTCATACAGCTCTCACATATAATAATAAAACCACATGTATTACATGGAACTAATTAAATCTATTCACTTATTTACATTAATTGTTAAATTAGCATTGTTGTTTATAATGGAAATCTTGAGACCATCCTGTTGGAATTGTGTTTCGTTTGGAACTATTATCTCTTGCGCTTGCGGATGAGTTTCCGCATGTGATGTACTTGTGGATGCACTGGACAACTGAATACCTTTGGAAGTAGAGGATAGCATCAGAGCAGTCTTACTTTTGTTCTCCAAAGATGCCTCTATGTAGCCTTCAGCAACCGTGCTCGATTTCCACCCTCCCAGTCTTTTGAGTTGCAATAGATCGGCCCCGTTGTCAACCAATAAGGTTGCGGAAGTACGACGAAAAGCATGCCCTGTAAAAGTTTCAATTTTTGGAAGCTTCAAAAAAGCAGCTATTTTATGTGGAAATTTTGAGATTGAATGATAGCCAATTGCTTGGTTATGTAATTTCCCATTTCGCCATTGAACAAATAACCTGTCATTTTTCAAATTTTTCCGCAAAGTGAGGTATTTGTGGAAAATAGCAACCCAATCTGGATCGCTTATGATAAACGATCGACTTGTGTAAGTTTTTGTGTGTGGAATTTCTATAGCGATCTTTCCTTCCAAAACGTTGACGTGCTCCATTTTCATCTTGACTAGTTCATCGCTCCTACATGCACCCGACACACCAACAATTAGCGCTACCTGAAACCAGATAAAAATAAAATGGGTAACCTAGCTATAGCATACAGAAAATCATTTTGATTTTCGCATTTTTATCTTCTTTGTATATTTTTTGAAAACCTACCTTGATGCTAATGAATTCTTCAGCTGCCTTCGTGAGGAACTCGTTAATGTTTTCTCTGGAAAAAACGCTCGACTTTTTCGGCTGAAAGCCCAGATTTTGCCGCTTCAAAAAAGCTATAAGTTTTGCGTAATTGGAGATATCAACTTTCTCTTTCAATTTAATCATGGTTTTCAACATACTGTAAGTCGACCATAAAGTCGAAGGCTTCTTTTCCTTAGATAATTCGCCAAAATACGCCAACAAAACGGTCTCCGAGGCAGTATTTCTCGTTCCTTTCTGGCTACACCATGCTTCGAATATTTGAAAAGCCTTTTCGTACCGAAATTTGCTTTTTGCTGGAAGCAAACTCTCTCCAATCCTGTCTGCTGCTTCTTTTAATTCAGGTGGGGTACAATCCATCGCTTCATCTTCACTTTCCGAAATCATTTCTTTGGGGAGAACGGGGAGAAATCTAGTGAAAATCTATTATTTCCGCAAAAATACTGAGCGAAAACTACCGTCGTTAAGGCGTTGTTGATCTTATCTATGGTTGTTGATTTTGCGGTTTCCTGTGGTTTCGTCTTTTGTTTTGGCCTTTACAGGGCCTTTGAGATCGTCAAAATTGATGACATTGACAAAAAAAGTGAAATATTTTTTTCTAAGGCCAGTTTTACACTATATGAAAATTTCGTATAACAGAATCTTTAGTTTTTGCATCAGAAAATTAAGGGTTGAAAATAAAAAAGTATACAAACCTCGACGGAAAACTTCATTTCTGTCTCGAGGTTGAGTTTATCTCGACGCTTCGCGTCTCGATAAACTATAATAACCTCTCGACCAGCAATGAAGTATTTTCCGTCTCGGATTGTAATATACTATTACAAGTCAGTAGAATTATTTATTTTTGAAAAATCGGTTTTATCACAAGAATAATTGCTTGTAGGTACCTTCTGGGAGACTTTTCTGGTGATAAACTGTTGGCTACGACTGCAGCTTCATTAATAATATCTTGTAATAAATTCATTTCTGGAAAAAAATTGCAAAATGGAAATCTGTCAAAAAACCTATTTATAACTAGAAACAACGTCTTAACAACGTATCATTCTCATAGTTATACCAACTACCAAAACTTCTGTGAGAAAAAATCAAGGAAAAACATATAAATTTCAAATTTTTGTTATGTATTGATTTTTTATTTGTCCCTATATCTTTTACAAATGAGTAACAAATAAATTATTGTACATTATACGCCAGGTAGCAGTTTTTACTGGCTCTTGAAGGTGACAAGCTCGCCTGGCGGCTCGCTAGTCATTTCCTTCAATCGCCAGTAAAAACTGTTTTACCTGGCTAATAATGTAAAATACTATTACATACCGAGGTGGAAAGTGTTTTCACCGAGGTATGTATACTATTTTATTTACAATCATTCGAATTTTGAAATTTTCATTTGGATTAAAACTAAAAAATAAAATAATTAACAATTTCATTTACTTTCGACCCGTGGGCCGAAAGTAAAAGTCAAAAAAGTGACATTTTCGAACTTTTTAAAAGTCAGTAAAGTCAACATTACATGTATGATTGTAAATAATAGTATATTACATACCGAGTAGGGAAGTGTTTCATTACTGTCGAGAGATTTATATAGTCAATCGAGACGCGAAGTGTCGAGATTGACTATTAATCTCGAGACAGAAATGAAAACTTTCCTCCGAGGTTTGTATACTATTTTATTTGCAAGCACACCATTAATTATGATTAGTCATTCAATTTTTTTAATATTAAAAAAAATTAAACAAACATGCCAAAATATGTCATTCACCTGTTTTGACGTTTTTACCTGACATGTTCTCATTGTTGCCAGCAAAGGTAAATAAATTAGAGTGAGGGAAATCGGTGAGGGAAGTCGAATAGGGAAATCGGTGAGGGAAATCGAAGAGGGAAGTGACACAGGAAAAGTGTCACTTTCAAATTTTTAAAAAGTCAGTAATGTCAAGATTACATATATGCTTGCAAATAAATGTTATTATTTATAATAATGAGTAATATATTTATAAGTATTTAACTATAATCACATAATTTGTTTATTTGGCATAGACAATTTGTTTAATATTAAAAGAGCGATTTGGATAAAATGTATAGGTGACTACCTACCTAATTTAATAACAAATGCAATTTATTAGGAAAAAAGCTAAACATGAAAACGCGGATGCGAAGAAATTATTCCGAGTCGGATGACGATGATGATGATTCATCACCATCAAAGTTAACAATCAGGGGCTCTATTCTGGTTTCCATCATAGCATCCATAGTCCACATACTTGCCTCCACTTTCAGCACATGCCCAACAGCATTTTTCCAATTTTCAGGACTAACGTTGTAGACTGCTTCATTAAAAAAAAATTTAACATCTGCAATTTTGAAGGTTGTATTTTTTCGGGCACTTCTCCTCTCTGTGCCCATATCAACTCAATAGGATTTAATTCGCAGTGGTACGGAGGTAATCTTTCGACTGTTCTATTGCAAGCTCTGATGGCCATTTCATCAATTACGTATTGGTTCTTGTGAAAACTTTCGTTTACGAGCGTTAATAGTTCTGCCTTCACCATAATATCCTCTTCAAAGCCTATATTTTTCCTAGTTAGCCAGGATTGTATATCAGCTTTTTTCGTAGATGATGTCGGTTGACTATGACACAATTTTCTTCCAAGCGAGGTGAAATATTTTCAAACCATTGCTCGAAGACTTGGGAATTCATTTCCTCGTGATAGTCTCCAGTTTTCTTTGACTGAAAGAAGAGCAAGCCGTTCTCAACAAATCCATCGTCTGAACCAATATGTAATATAATGAGTCTTTGTCCTTTACCTGTGGGATTCTTCAGTCCTGTAGATAGTCCATTTACGAAAGCTTGCCTCGCCGTAGTGACAGTTTCGTCGCTCCATACTTTTGGAGTGACATGGCCAGCATTAATCCAGGTTTCGTTCAGATAATGAATCTTTTTTCCACTCGCCCTTACTGCTCGGATATTCCGTAAATAGCGTCGCCTCCAGCTCACAATTCCATTTTTTTCTTTTAGCATGCTATTTCGACTTCTTCTACCATACCGAAAACCAAGTTCACGGAGCAACTTTTTAAACGAGCTTTTCTTGAAATTAGGGATGTCCTCTCGCTCTTGAATAGCTGCTAATATTGCCTTTATACTAGGAGAGTCGTTCTTGATAAAAAATGAATGAATTAATGTCCGAACTGAATTTTTTGTTTCCATATCTATATTGTCCAAAACAGATTTTTTTCTTTTGTAAGCTTTGGCTGGCTTCAGTTCATGCTCGTTTTTGTGTTTCCGAAGAACGTTGTAAACTCCAATACCCATGGCCTCTGCTGTGAAATTCACTTTCTCAGTTTTTGTACAATCTGCATGATTTCGGTCACAAGTTTTGAAGGTATTTAGGATTGTCTCCTTTTCAGACACTGAGAAATGTCTTTTCCTCCGTCTTCTTGGTGGAGATAAATTTCCATCATTAGGATCTATGGAAAAAAAAAACAAATTGAATCGCAAAAAAAAAAATCTAAAATAGCACAATTCGAATCACAGCACAATGTCACAGACGAACAACATCAACTAAATGCGCTCCACTATGAAATGATCTGTTCTTCAGAGGGTTGCGGGATAATTTATGGGCGTCGGTTAGCAGGTAATCTTTTTACAACTATATTTCTTCGGTGGCCCGACTATAGGAAGCGGTTAACCGCTCTGGGACTCCGTGTCATGCGCAATCGAATTTCGCGCCGTTTCATGAGCGTTCGTGTCCCTCTCCACTACCGAATTTAACCGAATCACTACCTGTTGCCTGTTGAGATCGCGGCGTCCATTGTGTTGTGTGTTTGCTTTCAATTTAGCTTGCCTTTTCTTTGGTTTGTTTTTCTTCGTAGATAATAGTATATTTTATAGGACTTTTTTTAAGATTTTTTTTAATTCTCTTCTCTTAGCATCATCCTCGTTGTTCTTAAGTTTGTTAAGTTGTGTGCCGTGGAAGTGATTCTGATTATCAATTTATTGATGATTTTTCTGATTTGCTTCCAAAGCTTGCTGCCTCGTGGTCACCTGTTCTAATACTTCTAATTGTTCATTGTTCATTGTGCGCCTATTTAAGCCAGAAATATTAATTTTATTCATAAATTATTGTTTACAATTTTTATTTCTTTAGCTTGATAGAAAAGTTTGTCATAGAGAAAAAAAGTCGCAATCTGAAATATAAATATTTCGGGGCGCCTGCGCCTTCTTCTGGCAGATAATAATGGCGGCTTATAAGAGGATAGCCCCTTACGAGCCGTGCCTCTACCGGCCCGGTTATCGACCATCGGCCCGTCGTCGGTTATTCCAAGCTTCGCCGCGGCTAATTGGTTGGCTAGCCGACTTTTAGCCACCTTACGGCCTGGCGGACATGCCCTACCTACACGCCGAGCCGGCTGACGTTGGCGGGCCGCACATGGCAGTTCGGCAAATCACTATCGTCCCGTTGTCGGACCAGCGCGACTCTGTGTCTACGGGGCAACGGTGAGGGGAATGCAGTTGTAAAAAAAATGGCTGATTTCATTCATAAAATACCCAGCTGCGTGAGGAACTTTTTGGAAGTGTTATCGTATTGCAACTCGTACACGAAAATCGACAATGACCAAACCTCCGCCACTGGATATTTCAATATAAATCGATATTCCAAGATGGGAGGATAAAATGACGTGAGCCCTGGCCAATAGCGAGATGTAAGGAGACGTTAGCTCATTGACAACCGTATGGTTCCCCATGGCAACGGCGATCCTGCCAAAAATTCCACCAATCAGGTTCATCCAGGCCGGATGCTTGTCAAATTGTCAAAAGCTGATGGTATCTTTAGAAAATGTTTATTTTTTACAATAGACCAAATTGAAGAAAGGAAAATAAGAATAGAGAGAACAACCACGTTATATACTATTATTTACAACCACATACGTAATGTTGACATTTCTGACTTTTCAAAAGTTTGAAAGTGACACTTTTTTGAATTTTACTTTCCACCCGGGTGGGAAGTGGTCCCGGGTGGAAAGTGCTTACTTTCCACCCGGGTGGAAAGTAAGTTCTCATTTCCTAAAATGTTTAAGAGGAGTCCTGCCTGTCAAACGTATTTTTAAATGAGTCAGAACTTGTCAACAAATTTTTAAATTTTTTTTTAGTATTTAGTCGAAAGTTGAGGGTTGTAATTGTTGTAAATAAAATAGTATACAAACCTCGGTAGGAAGTTTCATTCCTGTCTCGAGATTATAGTTAACTTCGACGCTTCGCGTGTCAGTTAACTAACTAATCTCTCGACAGTAATGAAACACTTCCCACCTCGGTATGTAATATACTATTGTTTTATTTAAAATCGAGTGTTTCTCAATCTCAGCATACACATAAATTTGTAATTTTTTTTTTCTAATTATCCCTCAGTAATAAAATAGGTACCCATCTTACCTATAAGATAATTTATGTAAAATTATAATAAATATGTAAACCAAAGTTAACAGCAACAGGTAGGTATACAAAATATTTGGTGGCCTTTTGGGCGGTCATGAAATTTTAACCTTTTAGGAAAAACATTTGGTGGGTCAAAGGTTTTAGAAAACAATTTCTAGAAGTTAAAAAAATAAAATAAAGTTGGAGTACACCATAATTATTATATAAAATCATCATTTTACCTGAGCAAGAAATTACTGAGTAGGTACCTACCTACATTGTCGAATTAAGTTCCACGACCAACGGAGTGACTTTTAAAAAAGTTTATTTTTCGAAATAAAGGCCTTAACTAGTTTACAATACGTTTCTTAACTAAGGTGAACAATCAATTACGAACAGCAGCGAGCTTTGACACGAAATCAATGTTACATATTAAACACAATCAATTCTTTTTATGAAAACAAAATGTACATTCAGCATTATTAATAATAACATTAAATATAGCCTAGTTCACGGATATTTCTTCTCCACCCTTAGAATTTTCAACGTCCTCGTTGATTATCTTCTCCAGAGTTTTTATATGGATGGTTTTCAAATATTGGTGTTTTCTCCACTGATATATTAGGATGCTTAAACCGCATACAAGCAGGATACAGATTGTCGTTAAAATGAAGTAGTGCCTTTGTTTTGGGGCAAGGTTTTCAAAGTCAATTGGAAAAATTACTTGACTGGAGATCTGTCGCTGTTGGATAATCAATGGAAATGTTGTTGATGGCCAATGAGTACTTTTGTTGGCTGATTATGACATCACACTGACTTTGAATGATGGAACAATCCTGAAGATTTGCTTTTTGGAACTGGAAGCAGTCTACGAAAACTGTTTCTGATGTTTTTGTACAGAACAGTAGAGATTTTTTGTGAGTAAGGGTGTGGACTTGATAATTATTTTGTACGGTGGCATATTGACAATTTTTGGGCAATGAGCAGCCGCTGACAAGTGGGTTAGAGCATATCCATCTGGAGTTGATTTCTTCACAGTTTTTATACCATAGGTCGTTGCAATAGAATTTACTAGGACTAATCAATATTTTGGATTCGTTATTCGGTATAGGGTATACAATATTTAAGTTACATAATTTTTTCTCAAAAATTGGTATCCTTATTGCAAGAATTGCCATTTCATCTAAGATCAAGAGACCAGTTTTGCAAATTAAAGTTAATTCTGAAACATGTTTTATAGACCATAGGGCGTTTTTAGGATAATGAATATTCAAGTATTGTCAAATTTCGTATATTTCGTTCAGGCTCAGAATTTCTAGATCTAAAGTCTGCAGATGTGCAAAAGAAAAAATTCGTAAGAGTTTTTCTAAAAATTGATTTAGGTTGGTAATTTGTATGTATAAATCTTGTAGTGATAAAATTAGATTTAGGTACTTCGTTACTAAGTTTGGAAAATTCAGAGCGAATTGCCTGAGAGTTTTTATTTATTATTTTTATGTTTTCCTCAAATTTATTCATAATATTACCAGCAAATGAACTAAGGTCATTGATCTTATGCATTGAGTTTATTTGATTGTGCTGAAGTATTTCTAAATTCTGTGAAATAGTGTCTAAGTCATCATTGTCTAAGTTTCCTGTGACGAATTTGATGCCGCTGCCAAGGAAGTTCAATAACCCGCGTTTTTTACGATTATTGTTGATTTCATAAACATTCAATTTTGAGTATGTATCGTAAGTGTTATTCAATGCTTTAGATACATGGAAAAATTGGTTTTTTGTGAAATTATAATTTTGCCTGTTCACCATAGAGCCTAAAATAACAATATTGCTAAATAAGTTGGATAAAGTATACTTAATGCTAGAAATATTAAAAGGTATATATGTTGAAGAAGATTGTAAACCTGAAGGGCCTGGCAAGGGTTCACTTGAGCTTGCAGGGTCAGGATCAGGATCAGGAGGCTAAAAAGGAACAAGATTCTTTCTTAGTCTCTTAATTTTCCTGATATGAGTAGTAGTTGGTTTTGTCTTAGAAATGCTTACCACTTTATTTTTATTTGTTGTCGTAACCCTTGTTGGTATATACTGGGGATTTATTTTATTTCTACTCAGAGGATTTTTCTTATAGACAATTTGATCTGTTCTTAAAATAGGAGGGTCTTCGGTGTTTTTATTTTGTTTTTGTGTTCTTTTGGACTGTTTTTGGTAGGCTGTTTTATAAACATGTTCGTAAAAAGGTAACAATTCCTTTTTTCGTTTTTCGTTATATTGCTCAAAGATAGTCAAGTCATTGTTTAGGTTGGGCTCATTGAGATAGGGGCCGTATAATACAGAAAATGGAGAGTGTCCAGTTGTTGAATGTATGCTCTGATTATAAATTAGAATGGCGGAAATCATAAGATTTTGGGGCGTTTCGTCAGGATTTTGCATCTTAAGAATCCTTAATTTTTCAAGCAAGGTTGAATGTAATCTTTCTATCGGACTATTTGACGAAGAGTTGCCGGGAGTTGTATAATGAACTTCAATGCCAAACAGTTGACAAAATTCTTTGAAAAGGTTATTCTGAAACTCTTTTCCTTGATCAGACACAAGTTTTTGGGGAGTGTTGTGGTGGGAAAAGTAATGCCTTAATTTACTTAGAATGGTAATGGCATTCTTATCAGGAACAAAATAGGCTTGAGCATATTTTGAAAATGAATCAATTATTGTTAAGAACTGGCAATTTGAGAATTGAAAAAGATCCAAGTGTATAGTTTTAAAAGGTTTTTCGGAAAGTGAAGGGCCTTCGTAAGCGATTTTGTAAGGATGTCTTTCGTACTTGTTTTGTAAGCAAATCTCACAATTGTTTATAAGGTATGTTATGGAATCTCTCAATTTTGGCCAGTAGTATTTTTGTTTGATGTTATTATACGTTTCTGTAATGCCATTATGGTTATTTTGATGATAGTTTGTTATTACCTCTTTTTGTTGTTCAATATTTGTTACGTCCATTAAATAAATATTAGAAAAAACAAGTCTCGCAGAAGTGTTTAGATTTGCAAAGACTATTCTTTCAAATTCGATTTTTAATTCCGGATTTGGGATATAAATATTAAAGGAGTGATCTGGTCTTATAATTTCCTTTAGTATTTTTAGTATGTGCTCTTGTCTATTTTCTTTTGAGATTCGAATGAAATGTTGATTTTTGTGAAAAGGCTTTGTAAGGGTGTGCTTAAATTCCTCGCCATAATCAATAACAAGACGATTTGTGGCGTGATTTAGGGGCAATTCTGATATCGGCAACCGTTTGCCTTGTGTATCATTATTGGAGTGTACAGTGACGTCAGAGTTATTATCGTTCTCGTCGGGCTTTATTGAAGGTGGCACTTCTTCTTGGGAAATTTGAAGTTGTGGTTTCTCGTTGTTAGTAACGTCATTGTATCGTTCGTTTAAAACAAAATCGGCAAGGTCGAAGTCAGTAAGATTGGCGACCGTGTCATCGACATTGGGGGCATTAGATTGCATATCGTTTATGTCATTGGTTTGGTTGACGTTGATTTCTATGCGTGAAAGAGCGTCGGCAACGACGTTTTCTTTGCCCTTTCTATACTTAATTTCGAAGTTAAATTCCTCCAACTTCAACTTCCAGCGAATTAGGCGATGTTGGAAACATGTTCCAACAATCATGCTATCTCTTTTTGATGGCAAAATATTTTTATACATATAAAGTTTGCAACACTGCAGCGTTGTCGTCATGTCTATTTTGTCATGTCTGTCAATATATTGCGCGCCATTTTTGTCATTGCAGTAGTGTAGCTTGGAGCTTGTCCACGTTAACAAGCATCCAGAAACCTTTTCACATTTTAATAAATTTTATAATCTAGCTCTGCCCTGTTGGGCATCTAAGCAAGCTCTGGCTTCTTGTCATCTTGTAGTAGTAATTGTAAATAGTGTAAATATTGTGTAAATTGTTGTAAATATAGTGTCAGTGAAAAGCGCGTGTGTTTTAGTTCCCTATCCAGTCGATCATCCAGTCCACCTAATTATACAGTCCACTAATTATCAAGTTATTTATCTTCCATTATGTGGTTTTGCACATAATTTTGGCCAGTTCGAGCCGGATACTGGATAGTTCGGAACCTAAAAGTGCTTTAAAAACCCTCAAAAAGTGCCTTTTTAGTGGTTATTGATTGTTCCATCGTGATTTTTGGCGCCATGTGATGCAAAAAATCAATCATCCACTGTGCAGTCTGCACGTGTCTCAAACAACGTTGGGTTCCACGTGCCACCAGCGAAGGTTTCCGCCGGAACCGGAAGTGCGTAAGTAGAGTGGGGCGGAGCAAACTTCACTTGTCAAATTCAAAAGGGTGCTTCTTTTTCTCGTCTGGTTCAACCCAAGTCACCCCGGGTGCAGTATCCTTGCTTGGTGCAATGAAGTACAGCCCCGGAGCAACGAACATGAAAGTGAGAGTTCACCACCCCGACAGCTTAACCTCAAATTAAATGTCAAACATTTGTTTACGTTTTGTTGTTTGTTGTTTGTGTATTTTGGATTTTTGCAGTGAATTTGAGTGAATTTGCATTATTTTTGAAAAACTGAATTTTTCGCATTAATTATTGCTATTTTTTCATTATTTATTTAAAGGATGAACAATTATCCGTTTTTCGTTTTGTTAAGTAGTTTTTAAAAAAAAAATCTAATTTATTAGGTAATTTTAAATTTTGTTTATAGATTTCTTTTGATATTTTCTTATTTTTTTGATTGTAAACTTTGTAAATATGGCTACCAAAAAGCAAATTGATAAATTATTGTCAAAGAAAAAGCAAGCAATCGACTCCATGGTTAGAATAAGTCGTTATATTTCCGATCACAAATCTGATCCTGACAGTGAGTATAAAACCGACCAATTTTTAGTTCGGAAGGAAATATTGCAGGACAGTTTTCAAAAGCTTAAAGACATTCAAGTTGAAATTCTGTGCCTTGATGGTAACTATGATGATTCAATTGATGATGTAGAAACTCTTTTTTATGATGTCATTGTAAGTATTAAAAATTGTTTACCTAAATCTAATTTACCAGGACCAGCTAATACTAGTAATTTAGCAACTAATATTGCTCAATCGGTTTCAATTCCACCTACTCAAAGTAATAATTTTATTTCTGCTGCTAAATTGCCCCCAATCGAGATACCTACCTTTGATGGAAAAAATTTAACCATCAAACATTCCATATAATCAGAAACATCCTGTGATCTTGCCCAAGGAAAGTCACATCACCAAATTAATTATAATACAAGAACATTCAACTTTGTTGCACGCTGGACCAAGACAAGTTTTAGGTTCCCTAAACCTCAATTATTGGCTCATAAATGGAATAAGATTAATTAAAAAAGAGCTACACAAATGTGTGATTTGCTTTAAATTCAAAGCAAAATGTTCCACTCAATTAATGGGTTCCTTGCCGGAAAAAAGAGTCTGTTCAGCCAGAGTGTTTCAAAATGTCGGGGTAGATTTTTGCGGTCCCTTCCTCGTTAAGCAATCTCGAATTAGAAAATCCGTAAGTTCCAAGGCATACATAGCACTTTTTGTGTGCTTTTCAGTCAAAGCAATTCATATGGAACTGCTTTCAGACCTGACAACCGAAAATTTTCTAGCTGCTCTGAAGCGTTTTATTTCGCGGAGGGGGAAGCCCGCAAATATTTTCTGCGACAATGGTTCCACGTTTAAAGGAGCCGAGAATAAAATCAAAGAGTTTTATAACGAAACAGAAAAAATTGAAAATTATTCCCTTCAGGAAAAAATTACATTTAATTTTATACCGAGCTATTCTCCAGTTTTTGGTGGTTTATGGGAAGCTGGAGTAAAATCGGCAAAATTTCACATCAAGCGAGTCATAGGTAGCAATGAGCTTACCTATGAACAATTTAATACTCTTATTGTCCAAGTAGAAGGAATTTTAAATTCCCGACCACTTGTAGCCTTGTCACAAGATCCTTCAGATTTGGACTATTTGACCCCTGGTCATTTTTTGATAGGTGCGCCTATCACAAGCTTTCCTGACCCTGATTTGACGGAAATTCCCCAAGGTCGACTTAAGTTTTGGAAATTGTGTGTCCAGATGCAGCAGCATTTTTGGAAAAAGTGGTATCACGACTATCTAACGCAACTCCAAAATAGGCCAAAATGGCGTGATGAGATGCCTAACCTTAGGGAGGGCTTGTTAGTCATTTTAAAAGAGGATAATGTACCTTCTTATAAGTGGCCAATGGCAAGAATAGTTAAAGCAATACCTGGAAAGGACGGCAAAGTAAGGGTTGTCGAAGTGAAAACCAAAAAAGGTATTTATCTCAGATCGGTTACCAAGATTGCAGTGTTACCGATTGATGACAATAATTGTTAATAATATTTTTGAAAATTATTCACAAAATTCTGTACATATATTTGTAAAACATTTAGATTTATATTTATATTCAATTAGCTATACTCGTATATACATACATAATGTCATACTATGTGTTCCAGAAATGTTTTTAGCTTTAATTGTTAGTTAAGTTTTCGTTTACTGGATCATCATTGAAATCATACCTTTTTTTAAAAAAAGGGTTGCTTACTTTCTCTTTAATTTTTTTATTTTTTTTTGCTGGAAAATTTTACCTTGGTTTCATGTGAAACTCTAGGCCCCCCAGCATGTTGGAAACATGTTCCAACAATCATGCTATCTCTTTTTGATGGCAAAATATTTTTATACATATAAAGTTTGCAACACTGCAGCGTTGTCGTCATGTCTATTTTGTCATGTCTGTCAATATATTGCGCGCCATTTTTGTCATTGCAGTAGTGTAGCTTGGAGCTTGTCCACGTTAACAAGCATCCAGAAACCTTTTCACATTTTAATAAATTTTATAATCTAGCTCTGCCCTGTTGGGCATCTAAGCAAGCTCTGGCTTCTTGTCATCTTGTAGTAGTAATTGTAAATAGTGTAAATATTGTGTAAATTGTTGTAAATATAGTGTCAGTGAAAAGCGCGTGTGTTTTAGTTCCCTATCCAGTCGATCATCCAGTCCACCTAATTATACAGTCCACTAATTATCAAGTTATTTATCTTCCATTATGTGGTTTTGCACAGGCGAGAATTGGGTCTTTGACTTTGGCAAGCCACACAAGAGGATTGTGGTCAGTTTCTATGACAAACTTGACACCATAAAGGTAGCAGCGAAAATGTTTTGTCGAGTCGACTATAGAAAGAAGTTCCCTTTCTATAGTGGAATAATTTCTTTCTGCGGAATTGAGGGTGCGGGAATAGAATAGCGTACTTGCATGGAAAATTAAATTGATTATTGTTTATTGCAAACTGTAGGAAATCGAAAAAAAAAACGTTACTTTTTTTTTATTTCGCCCAAATATGATTATTCCGGAACTTATTCAAATATTAAGTTTTGTATATATAGATATACTGAGCATGTGCAACGTCATTAATTTATTAGACAAGTGACGTCATAGGCAGATTTCAAAGTGTTGTATCTCCGTCAATTTTTGACCAAGAAGAAAAAGAAAAAACACGTGTTGACTTATTTTTCATGGACTATCGAAAACAGCAATAAAAAAATTTGATGCAAGGAGCCTATTGGGTGATCATTTTGGGATAAGACGCTGCCTATGGCAATATTTGAGGCCTCTGTGGTCAGTTTGAAAGGTTTTGCGAAATCGGGATATTGAAGGACAGGAGAATTACTGATTACTGAGTTCTTTGCATTTTAAAAATGCGGTTTTAAACTCATGGTTTCCGATATTATTTTCACTACCTTTTCTGAAACATTTTGTTATAGGAAAAGTGATTTTTGAAAAGTTTTGTATGAATCTCCGGTAGTATCCCACTAAACCTAAAAAGGCTTTTATTTCTTTTTGATTTTCAGGAATTGGGTACCGTTGAATAGCTTCGATTTTTGAAGGGTTTGGCTTTATACCTTCGAGAGTTATTACGTGTCCAAGAAAGGCGACTTCTTTACATAGAAATTCTGACTTATCGGGCTGAATCTTAAGATTAACCTCTTCAAGTTTTTTGAAGATCTGCCGAATGTGATCTATATGCTCTGAAAGGGATTTCGAGAAGATGACAACGTCATCCATGTAAACGAAGCAAAATTTATATAAATAGTCGCGCAGAATTTCGTCCATCATTCTTTGGAATGTGGCGGGGGCGTTTTTAAGTCCAAAGGGCATGCGCAGGTACTCGAATTGACCATTGTTTACTGTGAAGGCAGTCTTCTCGATGGAATTTTGGTCCATTTCGATCTGGTGAAATCCTTGGGCAAGATCAAGGGTAGTGAAGTACGTGCATTTCCCGAGATTGTCTAAAATTTCTTCGATTCTTGGTAGGGGATATTTTTCTTCTACTGTGACGTCATTAAGTCGTCGATAGTCAATTACCATTCTGAATTTACGTTTTCCAGAGGCGTCGATCTTTTTAGGAACGATCCAGACGGGTGCAGAATAAGGTGAAATAGAGGGTCGAATAATTTTGTTACCTAGTAGCTTTTGTATTTGGGATTGAATTTCCAAATTCATGCTAGGAGGGTGTCTAAAGGACTTTACATATACGGGCCTGTCATCAGTTGTTCTGATGAAATGTTTTGTCTGACTTGTGAAGGAAAAATCACAGTTTTCATGGTACATAATATCCTTGAATTCGTGACAGAGGGGAATAATTTTTGTTTTTTCGAGAGGATTCAAATGATCTCGTCTCAGAGATTTTTCGACATTGAGTTTTGGTACAGAATCGAAAGAGGGGTCTAACAATTCAAATTGGTCCTGTGGGATGACTTTAGCTCTTTGGTGGAAATTAATGCATATATTTGGAGTCGGATTAGGGATTTTGCAAAGTCCATTTTTTACCTCAATTAATGAATCAGGGATTATGTGATCATTTATTGCAAAGGAGGGTAAGATAGCTATGCCTTTTTCATAGTTAACTGGAATTACTAAAAAATTATTGTTATGATTTTTTATAGGCTCAGTTAGTGGCTTGTTGTATGCAAGCGAAAAAGGTATTTTGATGTTGTTTAGAGTTAAAGTTTTGTTCTCATAATTAATAAGGGCGTTTAGATTTTTTAGATCTTTAGTTCCTATTAAGGCGTCAAAATCGGTATGCCAATTTAAAATACGTAATTTAAAAACTTGATTTATGCCTAGTTCTTGCAGAAGTGGTATTCTAAGATTTTTGTTTTCTTTATAGGTTTTTTTGCAAGCAGTCACTTCGAAGGGTTCGAAGAATATATTTTTGGGGTATAACTGGGCAATTTTTGGGGAGATGATTCAGAGGCGCCTGAATCGATAAGTATTGTTATTTGATTTTGATGAAGATAGAAATATGGGAGTTCAATTTGCTGTGCCAAATTGTTTATGTTGATTTTCGACTCGAGGCTGGTAGCTGAAAATTTTCAGAATTGTTTTCCTCGAAGCATTCGAAATTTTGGTCAGGGATATCTGGCCTGAGATCTTGAGGAAAATTTTGTTCCTCAGGATAAGCATAAGGTTGTGAGAACTCTTGTGACTGTGAAAAATCTGCAGGGTTTTCAAAATAGGAATCATAGTACGAAGCTTGAGGGTGTGTTTCTACGTTGGACAATTCTTGGAATGAAAAGTTTCTAGGTATTTTTAGTTGGGCAGAGTGACTTAAAATGCCGAGAGTGAGTTAAAATGTTTTTAAATCACTGAGGTGATAAACGTCTACACTTACCTTTATTGTTATGCGTTCAATAATGTCATTTTTAAACGTCAAAATGGGATAAAATGTATTTATTGATTTAAATCTCACACATAGTGACAGCTCTGCTGATAAGCACTGATTATGACAATAGACTCCTATAATATATTTTTTTTACTACTAACCTGAGAAATTGTCATTATTCAATCTATTTTTCTAGGAAAAAATTGAATTTCTCTCCCTAGGTGAATAATGAAAATAATGAAAAAATACCTAGGTTAATAATGAAAATGACGTCATGACGCAAGGATATTGTCATGTTTCTATTGGTTCAATTTCATTTCCATACGTCAATTTGAAAAAAAATACAGGTTTCTGTAGGTACATAGGAAGTTATCATAAGCTGTTGATAGAGGGCAGCACTTTCAAGAGGGCGTTCAAAAAAAAATAATTGGAGCACAGATTTTAAACAAATTTTTCATTTTCTACTAGCAGTAGTAAAAAAAATGCTATATATTCCTCGGTAGAGAAAGTCATTATATACCTCACTCATTAAAGCGCTCGGTATATAAGGACCAACTTCTCTACCTACGTATATAATATACTATTATTTACGACTAATGTATAATGTGCGTATTATATTTGTGATTTTGGCAGTATAATGACATATGTTATTCCTCCAGGGATTAATGACGAGTAGCGGGATTAATGGTCATTATTCCACAAAAGTGTCAGTGTCAAACGTGTAGTGCTTGTGGATTTGTATTGAAAATTATGAGACGGATGAAATTTGTTCATTGAAAATCTCAAATAAATTAATTTGTCGTAAATAAACTAGAGTATACTACTCGCAATAATGGCTATTATTCCCTCGGAATGTTACTCCCTCGCCGCTAACGCGGCTCAGTTCGTAATAATCCTCGGGAATAATAGCTATCATTATTGACTCGTGGTATAATCTACTATGAAAGAATTTGTGGTTTTACCGTTTTACATCAATATTTTTATTTCCAATGGTTATTTCGTATACATTTGCACAAATTGCAATTAAATGCCCAGAACTTGTGAGATTTTGTTTTTTTTATTATTCAAATAAACAGTCCATCATCATTATAGCGCTGTCAGCATTTCTCTCATGACGGGAACCAGATTTTGGCCTCTCAGATTTTGGTCTGTCCCGGCTGCCGCTGCTTGTCATTGGACTGAAAGGTCTGTGACGACTCATCGGTCGGTTTCTTTCGGACACCATCGAAGGGCTTCTGCTACCATCCGTAGGTTCATCTTGGTTCTTTTTTAGCTGAGACTTACCAGTATATCTAAAAAATAATTATTATCCCAATACTTACTCAGTCACAGATAATGAAATTCTTTAAAAACAGCCAACTATTTCATTGGCTCTGGAAAGCTCGAAATAGCTGAATCATTAATTTGAAAAAATCATTATTGCTCCAAGAGTGAATCAAATACTGAGTCAGAGCCATTTGAAACACTTAAGAACCCTCAGAGAACTGGGGTTTTCACGACTTGGTTTGCCTCATGGAATTCTTCAATTTAAAACCAACATACCTACCTCATTAGGATTTGGTTCACAAGTTTAGTTTCTTTTTCATTTAACGGATTATTAGTATGACCTGGATAACGTTCTTTTGTCTCCCTGAAAACGTTCAATCACAGTCAAGTTGTCAATTCGAATGTTATTCTCACCTATATCTCTTCTCATATTTGATAATAATCTTCTTCAGTTTTTCCAATTCCTTCGATAATCCCTCGACTAACTTTTGCATTTCCTCAAATTTCCTTTCTTCTGAGAGGTTTTGCTCCAGCTTGAAATCCTCTAAAAATTCATTAGGGATTTCTTCATTCAGCTCTAGTTTGGCAATGGCTCTGCGTAGCTTGGCATTTTCCTCTTCTAACAGCGCAACCTGGCCTTGCAGCTTATTTTCCCTTACCAAGTTAAAAGCCCAAGTTTCTTCACGACGATCAATCAAATCCTTTAGATATTTCACTGTGTTCATCAAATGCTCCATCTCACCCCTTAAAACATTAGAATAAGTACATTTGATTTATTAATATTTAAATTACTTACGGTGACACGACAAATAATTCACTATACTTTTGTAGCGTAATTTCGATTTGCTTTCGTAATTCCTCACTTTCCAAGCATGAACTGCAAATGGTTTCTTTCCAAGTTTGCACTCCTTTCTCTCTGATTTCTTTAATTTTCCTACCAGCCGCTTCATTGTATTTCATATTTATGTAAGCTTCCTTAAGCCTCATGAATACTTCCTGGTTGTCTTTGACAAATTGGAGCTTTTGTTCCAATTTCGCGGTACGTTTTCTTTCGTTTTGAAGTCTGAAAACGATATTTGCCAAATAATTTGTTTTAAAATGCGATGTAAATACCCTTCATTGATTTGTTCATTTTCGTCCTCTAAAAATTTCACTTTATACTCGTATTCCTCCAATTTTTTTCTCATGTTCTTAAGTTCATTATCGTCATCCAAAATGCTAGTGGTTACTGAAATTTCACTGCGGGCGTCGCCTGAATATTTTATTGAAGATTTTGAGGTTTCTACGGACATAATGGCATCAGAAAATCTGTCGCCTGCTGAAAAAAATATACTCGGTTTTGAAGAGAAATTGATCTGAACAACGACTGACCTTCATTTGCAATATCCCCATACTCATCATAATGTGACGAATTGTGTGGAAACGGAGAATTTGAAAGTTGATCGCGTTCTTCCATGATGAAATAAAAAACGAAAATGAAGATGTTTGACAACGAATGACATCAAAGTAATGTCAGAATACTTTTGGTCAGAACAGTCAATTGACCTTTTGTTTGGACGCCATATTGGGGTGCGCGAACATAGTTGCCAAAAGAAGAAAACAAAAATTACTAGCGGGCTGTCAACATTAAAAACAAAAGTTACTAAATGATTGATCCTTGCTATCCTGTATTTGTTTACTCTCTCTCTCTCTGATTCTATAAACAAACAAACTAAACCTATTTTTTGAATTCATTTTCATTTACCATTTTAAAATTTTCAAAAATATTCGTAATAGGCGGCAAATTCAAATTTTAAATGTAATTTCTTCAGTAACTTATGTTTTTAATGTTGACAGTACGCTAGTAATTTATTTTTTTTCTACTTTTGGCAACTATGTTCGCGCACCGCAATATGGCGTCCAAACAAAAGGTCAATTGACCTGTCTCGCATAAATACAAAAAGAGAGCTTAATTGTAATAAATACAAGTTGGAAAGTAATAGAATATGACATGCGCGCGCAACTAGTGGGTTGCAGTGTAGCCAGTTTGTATTTTTGCAGAACAAATGTAGATAATACAAATCGAACGTTATACCAATAAAAAAGTAATTTTTCACAACGTGTTTTACAACACTTTAAATCAGACAAGAGAAGAGCTTTAAAGTGAACAACACTACAGTGAGTTCGGAAGTAATACGTAAAGTATTAGTTTGCTCTTTGTCGAATTACACGTTACAAAGAAAGAAGGAAAAATTTATTCTGAACGGGCCTCTGAATAAGAATATGACGCAAGCCCGTAACTAACTCGTTTCTCATTGGTAGCTCCCCTACAACCTACGAGTTGCGCGCGCAGTGAAGGTAAAAACAGATAGGTCAATTGCGTTGCTAACTGTTTAAAGTATTTGAATCGTAAAACCCTGTCTCCACCAAAGCAACATAGTTCAACATAAGTACTGCAACAACATTAGTCAGATTAGGTATGTTTATGCATGCATGAATATTCTGATTTCCGAATTAGGAGGTCTATTTTTCTCAATAAAAGTTCCATATCAGAACTACACCATTTCAACCTCAATTTCGGAAAAAGTAACTTTTATTTAGGAAAATGTAAAGTCATTATCAGAAAAAGTCAAATTAATTTCAGAAAAAGTAAAGTAAATTTCGGAAAAGGAAAGTTAATTTCGGAAAAAGTAGAGTTAATTTCGGAAACGGTAAATTCAAATTCGGAAAAAGTGATACTACACTTTATTTTTTTCCAAGATAGATTTTGACATTGTCAACTTTGAAACATAAACAATGCCGCTAATGCCACTTATTGGCCGCTATTGTAAAACTGATGTCAACCTGCAGAAACACCTCATTTTGCGACCAATCAGGGTCAAGCGTTATTGTTTATGTTTCAAAGTTTTCAATGTCAAAACCTATCTTGGAAAAAAACAAAGTATATATAAGTATTATTTAAACAAAAAATTAGTTAGTTATATAGAAAAATAACATTATTAAAAATTATACACATATATTAAAAAAACTACATGTACTCCTAAATATTATGTCCCCAGATTGAAATTATCCAGTCTTATAACTGCAGGATAATGCCTCCGGACATGGTTATATGATCGGACAAGAATTCCAGCATTAATTCATCCAATAGCGGTGTCGGCTAGATTTTCTAAGTAGATATATAACTATGTTTACTTATTACTTTTTCCGAATTTGAATTTACTTTTTCCGAATTTGAATTTACTTTTTCCGAATTTGAATTTACTGTTTCCGAAATTAACTTTACTTTTTCCGAAATTAACTTTACTTTTTCTGAAATTAATTTGGCTTTTTCCGAAAATAACTTTACATTTTCCTAAATAAAAGTAACTTTTTCCGAAATTGAGGTTGAAATGGTGTAGACATTCGGAGAAAGTTTTCACCGTTTTCCCGCAAATCTTTTGACAATTCATTGCCTCCTTTTATTTTTCGGTTCTTTGAACTTGGGCCAAGCCAGCACTTACGCTTCCTTTTTTGCATGTTTTAACCCATTTTTGATGTCGAGCAAAGTTGAACTAAGGTTCATTTCACGAAGGTTTGTACTTAGGACATCGATGATGTCATAACTTGGAAAAAAAGGTTCGTCGTAGATTAACTCATAAAGTCTGTTTTTTTTTAAAGATAAAAGTCAAAATGACATGTTGGCATGTAAAATTGTCGATGCTTTCAAATTTTTTGTGTAGAAAAGGCTTGTGCTGCCAACATAGTTACTAAATTTTTGACTTGGGGAACTATCTTTTAAAAAAAAAACAGGCTTTATAAATTCAGCCATTCAGATTTTGTATTAAAATTTCTAACTTAGAATAATAGAGTCCATTTGAGATATCCAAAAATATATACCTGAATTAATTAACTGCGTATTATACAGTGTCATTACTTAAGTGTGCAACATATGGAATTTTTTTTTAGTAATAGCACAATAAAAATACAAACAAGGCCAAAAGTTGGAGCATGTCTGATAATCATATTAGGTGCACTTAGGTCCGATACTTTTGCTCTCGATTAACGAATTTGATACGTTGTCAAAGTTTTGCATGGGCCAAGGTCTATAAGTAAGATGTAGTTAAAGCACATTCTAACCCCTGATTATTTTTAACGGCTTTCAAATGAGAGCAAAAGTACCGGCACTTAGAATGGTTGCAAGTCAAACAGCATACAGGGTGGCTCAAAAAATATCAAAATTCTACTAATATTTACTTAAATAAAATAAAACTTTTGCACTTTAAGGAGAGTTTTTTTAATATGCATATTATCATTAGTAATGTTTTAACTTGTTAAAAAAAAAAATTGCGACATTTTAAAGTTGTGTTGAATATCATTGCAACAAACATGAATTTTGTGATTCCATAAAAAACAAATATGCTTGAATTTGAACAAAGTTATTTAAAATTGATTTGATTTTAATTAATTTTTGAAAGTATTAAGGGCGGAAATAAAAAATAAAAAAAAAATATAGAAATTATTGATTTTTTTCGAAAGAAAATAAAAAAAATCTTAGGAGGCTATGTTTTGGTATTTAGGCATAACTTTTAATTCCAAACAACTTTTCTCTATTACATTTTGCTGAATTTTCTAAAATAGGGGTACTTTACAGTACAGCTTTGATATTGTTTGAGCTACCCTGTATGCTGTTTGACTTGCAACCATTCTAAGTGCACCTAATATGATTATCAGACATGCACCAACTTTTGGCCTGGTTTGTATTTGGGTTGTGCTATTACTAAAAAAAAACCCCATATGTTGCACACTTAAAAAATCACACTGTATACCGCGGAATCGAATATTAATTTTAATTCCAAGGTAAGGTATATTTCTATTATATATTATATATACTATATTTCAGTCAATATATAACGTACTTATTTGGCAATTGCCTGATTATACTGCATACGGCTAGTCAGCATCAGTTCGGAGGCCATGGGTTTATGGATTCCTTGTAAACATCTTATCTCTGGACCAGGCCCTGCGATCTCTCATTGCCAGTTATAAACCACATAATAACTCTTTTCCGTTTTTCTAGATGTCGCTGACAAGATAACCACAGAATTGTAAAATACCAGCACATCAAGAATACGTCCGATGTCGATAACTGACATGTCAACATATGACAATATGCCAAAATATTCATTTGATCATAACTAATAATTCATAATGTTTTTTACCTATGTAAAGTTGGCACCCGAAAATCAAGCACACCTGATTTTCTCAGGAGTTCTGAGTACTTTTAGGATAGTTCTATAGTTCTGAGAGGGGTGCAACAATGTTCTCATGCCTAAGTATTTTTTTTTTAAAAACAAAAAAAGGGGTGCTAACTTCGCGCCGCACCCCTTTTTGATAGTGCAACAGTTCTCGAGTGATTTTTCGGTTCTAAGGGTATAGTTCTAGAGTTCCTGATAGAAATTATGAATAGTTCTGCAAAAATAAAGCTAATATAACGGAAAAAGTTTTCAGGCGCGCAGGTCGCGCGGCGCGCCCCAGTCGTATTGCGGGGCATAGCATCCCGGTACATCAGACATTACGCGATACATTTGAAGGCTCGTTGAGATGTATGGAGGCTGCTGGGGTCAGAACTATGGGTTAGCACTCCATAGTTCTGGTGTCTACTATTACTCTACTATGGATAAATTTCAAAATTAACTGGGGTGCTGTGAAATACACCGGGTTTCCACGCGCATCCATGCTAAATTGGCATACTGGAGGCTGCTGGGGCCAAAACTATGTGTTATTTCTGCAGCACTCCATAGTTCTGGTGTCTACTATTAATCTACTATGGATAAATTTCAAAATTAACTGGGGTGCTGTGAAATACACCGCGTTTCCACGCGCATCCACGCTAAATTAGCATACTGGAGGCTGCTGGGGCCAGAACTATGGGTTATTTCTGCAGCACTCCATAGTTCTGGTGTCTACTATTAATCTACTATGGATAAATTTCAAAATTAACTGGGGTGCTGTGAAATACACAGCGTTTCCACGCGCATCCACGCTAAATTGGCATACTGGAGGCTGCTGGGGCCAGAACTATGTGTTATTTCTGCAGCACTCCATAGTTCTGGTGTCTACTATTAATCTACTATGGATAAATTTCAAAATTAACTGGGGTGCTGTGAAATACACCGCGTTTCCACGCGCATCCACGCTAAATTGGCATACTGGAGGCTGCTGGGGCCAGAACTATGTGTTATTTCTGCAGCACTCCATAGTTCTGGTGTCTACTATTAATCTACTATGGATAAATTGCAAAATTAACTGGGGTGCTGTGAAATACACCGCGTTTCCACGCGCATCCACGCTAAATTAGCATACTGGAGGCTGCTGGGGCCAGAACTATGGGTTATTTCTGCAGCACTCCATAGTTCTGGTGTCTACTATTAATCTACTATGGATAAATTTCAAAATTAACTGGGGTGCTGTGAAATACACAGCGTTTCCACGCGCATCCACGCTAAATTGGCATACTGGAGGCTGCTGGGGCCAGAACTATGTGTTATTTCTGCAGCACTCCATAGTTCTGGTGTCTACTATTAATCTACTATGGATAAATTTCAAAATTAACTGGGGTGCTGTGAAATACACCGCGTTTCCACGCGCATCCACGCTAAATTAGCATACTGGAGGCTGCTGGGGCCAGAACTATGTATTATTTCTGCAGCACTCCATAGTTCTGGTGTCTACTATTAATCTACTATGGATTCTGGCCCCAGCATGCTCCAGTATGCCGATTTAGCGCCGATGCGCGTGAAAACGCGGTGTATTTAACAGCACCCCAGTTAATTTTAAAATTTATCTATAGTAGATTAATAGTAGACACCAGAACTATGGAGTGCTGCTGAAATAGCCTATAGTTCTGGCCCTAGCATGCTCCAGTATGCCGATTTAGCGCCGATGCGCGTGAAAACGCGGTGTATTTAACAGCACCCCAGTTAATTTTGAAATTTATCCATAGTAGAATAATAGTAGACATCAGAACTATGGAGTGCTGCTGAAATAACCCATAGTTCTGGCCCCAACAGGCTACAGTATGCCGATTTAGCGCCGATGCGCGTGAAAACGCGGTGTATTTAACAGCATCCCAGTTAATTTTGAAATTTATCCTTAGTAGAATAATAGTAGACATCAGAACTATGGAGTGCTGCTGAAATAACCCATAGTTCTGGCCCAAACAGGCTACAGTATGCCGATTTAGCGCCGATGCGCGTGAAAACGCGGTGTATTTAACAGCACCCCAGTTAATTTTGAAATTTATCCATAGTAGAATAATAGTAGACACCAGAACTATGGAGTGCTGCAGAAATAACCAATAGTTCTGGCCCCAGCAGCCTCCAGTATGCTAATTTAGCGTGGATGCGCGTGGAAACCCGGTGTATTTCACAGCACCCCAGTTAATTTTGAAATTTATCCATAGTAGATTGATAGTAGACACCAGAAGTATGGAGTTTTTTTTTTTTTTTTTTTATTTGTCAAACACATTGTGTTTATTACATTACAATCTAGTCAGTAAGACTAATTAGCAATTTTGTTTTAACCTAATTTACTATAAAGTTTACAATTCTTGAGGTTCACTCAACAGTTTTCCCCACTTTGCTTAAACTGTAAATCACAATCTTGATGTGTTTATAGCACTGTTTTGTTGTGTTTTTCAATTTCAGTTCACTAGCTCGAACGGCTTCACCCTTCTCAGTCTTCTAACTAGCTCAGTATTGTCTAGGAGCTCAATGACTTCCACATTCACATGCCGATGTAGTCTATCTTCATGGCTTTTTGCGTACTTTCTTATAGTCTCTGTTACAGTATCAATTCCTAGTTCCCGATGTAGATCACTATTTCGAACGTACCAAGGTGCATTAACAATGTTTCTTAGTACTTTATTTTGGAATCTTTGAATAACTTGTATGTTACTATCTTTAGTGCAACCCCAAAGTTGAATTCCATATGCCCATACTGGTTTCAGTATTTGCCTATAAAGTAGTAACTTGTTATGTATGGTTAAATTGGACGTCCTTCCAATTAACCAGTACATTTTTCTATACTTAAATTCAAGCTCTTGCCTTTTTTTCTTAACATGTGCTTTCCAGCGCAATTTCGCATCAAGCGTCATACCAAGATATTTAGCTTGATTTGAATATGGTATAGGGGTGTCATTAATTGTGATTTGTATGTGATTTACGTTTTTGTTTGTAAAATCAACGTGAATTGATTTGGTTTCATTCAATTTTATTCGCCATTTTTTGGTCCAATTTTGAACTTCACTGACTGCGTTCTGCAGTATTTCTGTTGATTGTTCAATACTTTTTTCCACTGTAATTAAACCAGTATCGTCGGCGAATGTTGCTAAATGACAATTTTCTGGTTTTGGGATGTCGCATGTAAATAATAAATATAAGTAGGGACCTAGCACGCTACCCTGAGGTACACCTGCTTTTATTTTTCGTAAATTTGACTCAAAATCTTCCTGTTTGACTCTGAAATGTCTATCACACATATATGATTCCAAAATATCAGAATATTGTTTTGGCAGAAACAGCTTTAGTTTATAGTTCGCTTCCGCTACATCGAGGAAAACTGCAGACTTTTCCCTCTTCCAGCGATTTTTCTATTAAATTCGTTATTCTGTGTACTTGGTCGATCGTAGAGTGCTTGTCGCGGAATCCAAATTGATGAGTTGGAATGATTTCCTGTCTTTCTATGATCGGTTTTATTCTTTTTAGCAGTATCTTTTCATAAAGCTTAGATAAAACGGGCAATAATGATATTGGCCTATAAGATGACACATCATGAGGTGGTTTTCCGGGTTTTGGTATCATGATTACTTCTGCAACTTTCCAAAGTTTAGGTACGTATTTAAGCCTAAAGGACGCATTGAAAAGGTTGCATAATTTCACAATAGCTTTCCTGGGGAGTTGTTTTCTTACTTCCCCAGTAATTAGGTCATATCCTGGAGCTTTTTTCGGACTGATATTTTGTTTGATCTCTGTTAATATTTCTCTTAGTGAAGTAGGCTTAATGTTGCCTTCTTCTTGATAAGGTTCGTTCTAGGGAAGATTTTCATCCTGTGCTTCGTTAGGCTGGAATGTCTTTTCTAAATGACTTGCAAAAAGTTCTACTTTATCTTCGTTACTCCTTGCCCATTGCTGATTTGACTTTCTTATGGGTGGGATTTGGGTAACTGGTCTTTTAAGGCGTTTAGTTGCTTTCCAAAGAGAATAATCAGTGCTTTTGTCGCCGGTGAGTTCACTTAGGTAATTGTTAATAGAGTCATTTTTGATTTCTTGAATTTCTCGCCTTATGCGCTGCGTCATATTGTTGATAATTGTTTTGTCATGGGGATCTCGACTTTGCTGCCATTTTCTTCTTAGTTTCCTTTTTTCTATAATAAGATCTCTAATTTCTTTTGGGTAGTTTTTTCCCTTAAAAATTCTTTTTAATTTGGGACTGTTTTCCCAAGCTGCTTGTTGAATATTAACGATAAAACAATCGACTTCTTCATCAATTTGTTGTGGCGTTCGCAACGGTACTGATAAGTTCATCTTTTCCGACAGACTTTGTTTAAAACTAGCCCAGTCCGTCAGTTTATTAACTAATGAGATAGGTGCTTTTTTCTTAATTATATATTCACTCAGAGTTAGGATAATAGGTGAGTGATCTGAGTGTAAATCATAACTTTCTTCTATCTCCAGAAAATTTGGAGATATATTTATTATTACGAAAAAATCGATTAGATCGGGAATTTTTCCAGGATCGGTTGGATAATATGTTGGCCTACCTGTGGATAGGGGCTGGCATTGATATTCATTAATAGCTTGCAGAAGTTCCTTCCCCTTGGAATTGGTTAGTCTGGAACCCCAGTAGGTATTTTTTGCATTAAAGTCACCCCCAACTATGAATCGATTTCCCAACTTTCTAAGAAAATTGAGATATTGATTTTTCTTCAATAAATGCCTTGGTGGTATATAGGCAGCAGATATGGTTAGTGTATATGTTTTGGTTTTTACACTTACTGCTGTAGCCTGAATTTCAATTGTTTTGTATTCCGTCTCTTCAATGTGAGATATGTTTTCTTTAATTATGACAGCGCTTCCTCCATGTGATGTATTGCTAGGATGAATTGTGTGATACACTTTATATCCTTTAAATTTAATATAGGATTGATTTGTGAAATGCGTTTCTGATATGAGGCAAATGTCAATCTTTTGTATATCTAGTATAACTTGCAACTCTTGCTGATGCTGCAAGAGCCCATTGGCATTCCAAGCTAAAATTCTAAGGTTACTGACCATTTTGACGATTGATGATAGCGCCATTATTGCTATTTTCCAGTTTAGTTAATCGCTCATCAAGTTTGTTTAATTTTTCCAAAATCAATTGCAATGTTTGTTCCATAGTGCTTTGGTTAATAGAGTTGCCACTAACAGTGGCAGGAACTGATGCTACTGCTTGGCTGTAAGTCCTTGTCGCAGAGTTTTGCGTAGCTGCGTTTCTTGGTTGTTGGCTGTGACCATTTGTGCTTGCTTGTGGTGTGGGAGTTGGCCTTTTCGGGTTATTCCTTAATTTTTGTATTTCTTTAGCTACAATGCACCCCCTATAGTTAGCTGGGTGTTTGTCGCCGCAGTGGACGCATTTTGGCTCAGAATCTTTTGGTTTCGAACAGTCTACAGTGAGATGTTTTCCTGTACATCTCACACATCGTGGTTCTTTAGCGCAATATTTTTGAGTATGTCCATAAGATTGACATTTTTTGCATTGAGGGACTAATTTGGAAGTTTTTAGTGCTTTCATTTCCACTTGAGTTCCAAGTATTTTGGGAATTTCGAAAATTTTGTTGATGTCTTCATCATGGCTAAATGTTATCATAAACATGTTTAGTGGTTGTTTTGTTCTCCACTTAAGTTTGTTGGAGGCTTCTAGGGCCTTGAACCCTTTATTTTTAAGGTCAGCTACAATTTTTTCTGGATCACAGGAAAAGTGTAACCTGTTGGCAATTACTCTAATTGGCCTTTCTTGTTTGTTTTCATATGAATGCCATTAAAGCTTTATTTCATTTAGCATTTTGGTGACCAGCCTGTAGCTGTCTGCATCCTGAACGTTTATTTTGATATTTTCGTTATTCAAAACTTTTATTTGGACTCCTTGTATGATATTTAACTTATCGTAAATATCGTTATAGTTATTAATGATACAAGTTCGATATGAACGCGATAATGAAACGCGTGTAACGTTAAACCACGAGGCGTTAGCCGAGTGGTTTAGTTACACAAGTTTCATTAATAAAGTTCATATCGAACGTGTATCATTCAAAATTTAATCTACAATGGTCCAAATAGATTTGATTTGCCTTGAAATAGCAAAAACTTTTCAAATTAAAATTTGAAATTTAGCAGGTGCCCGTACTAGTCGAGAACCTGCTTGTTGGTTTTTAGAATTTTGACTTTGGCAGCTTCAATATTGGAGTCCATTTTTGTGCCATAAATTCAATTTTATAGTGGAAAATAATATTATTATTGGTGAATCTGAGTTCGAAAGTGTCTCTTCAAATACAGCATTATTGAAAAGGTTGTTCTGGCAACTAACTTTCTTTTTGTATATTTTTCATTTCAAAATTTGGGTGTTATTATGAATTCTTAAACGCACTAGTGCTATTATGAAGGACCTAATGACATTCAAATGACAATGCTAAATGTGTCATAATGACACCGACGTAGATTAAAGTTATTAACGCCATTAACCATAATCGGTGGGGGTAATGGCACCTTTTTAGCCTTGGAGGATTCTCCAGTAGTGTCCGAGCCAGCGTTCTTTTGTGGTGGTGTTAGCGAAGTATCCATTCGACGTTTTTTCCAGCCTTTTCATTTTTGTCTGATCCACTCAGTTTCTTTTGCTAACTCGTCTTCGTCGGGTTGGTAGTCCATGTTGGACCCTTTTTTTTGGTTAACTTTTGTCTCTAGATCGGCAAACTTTCTTTGCATAGTTTCCAGTTGGCTCTGGAGATAATCCACTTGAGTACTAAGTGAATTTTTCTCGTTTTGCGATTTTTTCCATTCGCTGTATAAGGTATCTTCATTTGGTGTTCTAACATGGCTCTCCTCAAACAATGAGGCGTTTGGCATTTTTGGATTTTTTGGAGGATTTCTTTTTATTTCGAAAACAAGCTTTACAGGTGACGACGTAACACTTTTTTTCTTTCCAAACATAATATAATATTACCAACTGACATTGTTTAAATGAACTTGGTCCACTTTATTTATAACGCGCGACTGTTAAACAAAAACAAATTCGCGACTTTGTTTACTTTTGTGGCACGTTTGTGTGTACTGCAAAATCGAACCGTTGCGTTTGGCGACCGAATAGATACTGAGAACTATGGAGTGCTGCAGAAATAACACATAGTTCTGGCCCCAGCAGCCTCCAGTATGCCAATTTAGCGTGGATGCGCGTGGAAACCCGGTGTATTTCACAGCACCCCAGTTAATTTTGAAATTTATCCATAGTAGAGTAATAGTAGACACCAGAACTATGGAGTGCTGCACAAATAATACATAGTTCTGGCCCCAGCAGCCTCCAGTATGCCAATTTAGCGTGGATGCGCGTGGAAACGCTGTGTATTTCACAGCACCCCAGTTAATTTTGAAATTTATCCATAGTAGATTAATAGTAGACACCAGAACTATGGAGTGCTGCAGAAATAACCCATAGTTCTGGCCCCAGCAGCCTCCAGTATGCTAATTTAGCGTGGATGCGCGTGGAAACGCGGTGTATTTCACAGCACCCCAGTTAATTTTGAAATTTATCCATAGTAGATTAATAGTAGACACCAGAACTATGGAGTGCTGCAGAAATAACACATAGTTCTGGCCCCAGCAGCCTCCAGTATGCCAATTTAGCGTGGATGTGCGTGGAAACCCGGTGTATTTCACAGCACCCCAGTTAATTTTGAAATTTATCCATAGTAGATTAATAGTAGACACCAGAACTATGGAGTACTGCAGAAATAATACATAGTTCTGGCCCCAGCAGCCTCCAGTATGCTAATTTAGCGTGGATGCGCGTGGAAACGCGGTGTATTTCACAGCACCCCAGTTAATTTTGAAATTTATCCATAGTAGATTAATAGTAGACACCAGAACTATGGAGTGCTGCAGAAATAACACATAGTTCTGGCCCCAGCAGCCTCCAGTATGCCAATTTAGCGTGGATGTGCGTGGAAACCCGGTGTATTTCACAGTACCCCCAGTTAATTTTGAAATTTATCCATAGTAGAATAATAGTAGACACCAGAACTATGGAGTGCTGCAGAAATAACACATAGTTCTGGCCCCAGCAGCCTCCAGTATGCTAATTTAGCGTTGATGCGCGTGGAAACCCGGTGTATTTCACAACACCCCAGTTAATTTTGAAATTTATCCATAGTAGAGTAATAGTAGACACCAGAACTATGGAGTGCTGCAGAAATAATACATAGTTCTGGCCCCAGCAGCCTCCAGTATGCTAATTTAGCGTGGATGCGCGTGGAAACGCGGTGTATTTCACAGCACCCCAGTTAATTTTGAAATTTATCCATAGTAGATTAATAGTAGACACCAGAACTATGGAGTGCTGCAGAAATAACACATAGTTCTGGCCCCAGCAGCCTCCAGTATGCCAATTTAGCGTGGATGTGCGTGGAAACCCGGTGTATTTCACAGCACCCCAGTTAATTTTGAAATTTATCCATAGTAGAATAATAGTAGACACCAGAACTATGGAGTGCTGCAGAAATAACACATAGTTCTGGCCCCAGCAGCCTCCAGTATGCCAATTTAGCGTGGATGCGCGTGGAAACGCGGTGTATTTCACAGCACCCCAGTTAATTTTGAAATTTATCCATAGTAGATTAATAGTAGACACCAGAACTATGGAGTGCTGCAGAAATAACACATAGTTCTGGCCCCAGCAGCCTCCAGTATGCCAATTTAGCGTGGTTGCGCGTGGAAACGCGGTGTATTTCACAGCACCCCAGTTAATTTTGAAATTTATCCATAGTAGATTAATAGTAGACACCAGAACTATGGAGTGCTGCAGAAATAATACATAGTTCTGGCCCCAGCAGCCTCCAGTATGCCAATTTAGCGTGGATGCGCGTGGAAACGCTGTGTATTTCACAGCACCCCAGTTAATTTTGAAATTTATCCATAGTAGATTAATAGTAGACACCAGAACTATGGAGTGCTGCAGAAATAACCCATAGTTCTGGCCCCAGCAGCCTCCAGTATGCTAATTTAGCGTGGATGCGCGTGGAAACGCGGTGTATTTCACAGCACCCCAGTTAATTTTGAAATTTATCCATAGTAGATTAATAGTAGACACCAGAACTATGGAGTGCTGCAGAAATAACACATAGTTCTGGCCCCAGCAGCCTCCAGTATGCCAATTTAGCGTGGATGTGCGTGGAAACCCGGTGTATTTCACAGCACCCCACTTAATTTTGAAATTTATCCATAGTAGATTAATAGTAGACACCAGAACTATGGAGTACTGCAGAAATAATACATAGTTCTGGCCCCAGCAGCCTCCAGTATGCTAATTTAGCGTGGATGCGCGTGGAAACGCGGTGTATTTCACAGCACCCCCAGTTAATTTTGAAATTTATCCATAGTAGATTAATAGTAGACACCAGAACTATGGAGTGCTGCAGAAATAACACATAGTTCTGGCCCCAGCAGCCTCCAGTATGCCAATTTAGCGTGGATGTGCGTGGAAACCCGGTGTATTTCACAGCACCCCAGTTAATTTTGAAATTTATCCATAGTAGAATAATAGTAGACACCAGAACTATGGAGTGCTGCAGAAATAACACATAGTTCTGGCCCCAGCAGCCTCCAGTATGCTAATTTAGCGTGGATGCGCGTGGAAACCCGGTGTATTTCACAGCACCCCAGTTAATTTTGAAATTTATCCATAGTAGATTAATAGTAGACACCAGAACTATGGAGTGCTGCAGAAATAACACATAGTTCTGGCCCCAGCAGCCTCCAGTATGCTAATTTAGCGTGGATGCGCGTGGAAACGCGGTGTATTTCACAGCACCCCAGTTAATTTTGAAATTTATCCATAGTAGATTAATAGTAGACACCAGAACTATGGAGTGCTGCAGAAATAACACATAGTTCTGGCCCCAGCAGCCTCCAGTATGCCAATTTAGCGTGGATGTGCGTGGAAACCCGGTGTATTTCACAGCACCCCAGTTAATTTTGAAATTTATCCATAGTAGAATAATAGTAGACACCAGAACTATGGAGTGCTGCAGAAATAACACATAGTTCTGGCCCCAGCAGCCTCCAGTATGCTAATTTAGCGTGGATGCGCGTGGAAACGCGGTGTATTTCACAGCACCCCAGTTAATTTTGAAATTTATCCATAGTAGATTAATAGTAGACACCAGAACTATGGAGTGCTGCAGAAATAACACATAGTTCTGGCCCCAGCAGCCTCCAGTATGCCAATTTAGCGTGGATGTGCGTGGAAACCCGGTGTATTTCACAGCACCCCAGTTAATTTTGAAATTTATCCATAGTAGAATAATAGTAGACATCAGAACTATGGAGTGCTGCTGAAATAACCCATAGTTCTGGCCCCAACAGGCTACAGTATGCCGATTTAGCGCCGATGCGCGTGAAAACGCGGTGTATTTAACAGCACCCCAGTTAATTTTGAAATTTATCCATAGTAGAATAATAGTAGACACCAGAACTATGGAGTGCTGCAGAAATAACCCATAGTTCTGGCCCCAGCAGCCTCCAGTATGCTAATTTAGCGTGGATGCGCGTGGAAACCCGGTGCATTTCACAGCACCCCAGTTAATTTTGAAATTTATCCATAGTAGATTGATAGTAGACACCAGAACTATGGAGTGCTGCAGAAATAACACATAGTTCTGGCCCCAGCAGCCTCCAGTATGCCAATTTAGCGTGGATGCGCGTGGAAACCCGGTGTATTTCACAGCACCCCAGTTAATTTTGAAATTTATCCATAGTAGAGTAATAGTAGACACCAGAACTATGGAGTGCTGCAGAAATAATACATAGTTCTGGCCCCAGCAGCCTCCAGTATGCCAATTTAGCGGGGATGCGCGTGGCAACGCTGTGTATTTCACAGCACCCCAGTTAATTTTGAAATTTATCCATAGTAGATTAATAGTAGACACCAGAACTATGGAGTGCTGCAGAAATAACCCATAGTTCTGGCCCCAGCAGCCTCCAGTATGCTAATTTAGCGTGGATGCGCGTGGAAACGCGGTGTATTTCACAGCACGCCAGTTAATTTTGAATTTTATCCATAGTAGATTAATAGTAGACACCAGAACTATGGAGTGCTGCAGAAATAACCCATAGTTCTGGCCCCAGCAGCCTCCAGTATGCTAATTTAGCGTTGATGCGCGTGGAAACCCGGTGTATTTCACAGCACCCCAGTTAATTTTGAAATTTATCCATAGTAGAGTAATAGTAGACACCAGAACTATGGAGTGCTGCAGAAATAACCCATAGTTCTGGCCCCAGCAGCCTCCAGTATGCTAATTTAGCGTGGATGCGCGTGGAAACCCGGTGTATTTCACAGCACCCCAGTTAATTTTGAAATGTATCCATAGTAGAGTAATAGTAGACACCAGAACTATGGAGTGCTAACCCATAGTTCTGA